>CM033448.1:11258390-12495265 GCA_019425775.1 Rafetus swinhoei | reverse complement strand
AGGGGAGAACGCCAGCTGGAGTGACAGGGCCCTGCAATCACACGTCACCTGGGGCCAGGCTAATACTGCCCTTCCCACGGCCCCTGCTATAGACGTCACAAGCTCCCTGATGGCTGTGGATCTTTACCAGACACCGGCTCGGAAGCTGGATAAGTTTATTTTCGACAACCTGCAGCCTGACAGCACTTTCCTGCGCCAGGCTGGCCAAGCCATCGACACCATCTGCGAGTTCCTGAAGACAAACTGCTTCGTCGACCAACCCGCACCCCGCACTAAGGTGCTGAAGATTATTAAGGTGCGTGGGGGGCACTGCAGGGAGCAGCCTGTCCCCGGTGCCCCGGCACAGTCGCTGGGGGTGTGTATCAGGCGGCTGCTTTGCACAGGGTGCAGCTGGGCAATGCCAGGTAGGAGCGATCTGCCCTGTGTGGCCAGGCTGTTCTGAACGCGTGTCCAGTATGCAGGAGAGAAGGACAAGTCACCAGGTCCCAGGTGATCTGATGCTTTGATCCTTAGGCGTTGGGAGACCACGGAGCAACGGCACAGGGTCCCGACTGTAACTCCCTGAGCCACTGCCCGCTGCAAGGGATGCTGAGGGTCTGGGGGCCTCCAAGAGAGCCTGGAGATCGCATGAGGCTTTGCTAGGAGGGATGGTGGCAAGGAGCAGTGTGGTTACACAGCAAGGAGCAGGCCGGAAGGCATAGGCAGAGCACTGGCATGACCCTGTTGAAGGGAAGTGGGGCTCTCACCTGGCAGCCCACAACATGCCTGGCTTACATCCTGGGAGTCACTTCCTGCCAAGACCAGTGGGTGGGGGGAGTGGGAGGGGCCAGTAGCTTGGCTTGCCCAGGTTGGGGAGAGCTGGCGGGGACCTCGCAGGGCACTAGAGCAGAGGTGAGGAACCTACGGCCTAAAGGCCAAAAACAGCCCTTGGCTTACCTGGATCTATCCCCTGAGGCTTGCTCCTGCACTGTCCCACCCTCCCAGATCCACCAACCCCCAACCCATCCCAGACCCCACACTCCAAGCTCATGTCCCAGCAACCTCCTCCCACACTGAACCCCTCATTTTTGGCCCAATTCCAGAAGGGTTTTGGTTTGTTTTTTGCTTCTCACTTTTGTATGGCCTCTGAATGATTTTTCTGTGAGTCCCGACCCAAAAAAGGTTCCCCATCCCTGGGCTAGAGGAAGGAGCAGTGGACGTGGCTTCTGTGGCCAGAAGCTCTGGGCAGGGGACGGGGAAAGGGAAAAGGTGAATTATCACCAAATTCAAGCCGGATGGTTACCTTGGTGTGACAAAGTCGGATTGGATTCATTCTGTTCGCTTTGTAATGTTGCATGTGATTTCTACTGTCCTGCGGTAACCCTCTGTGTGTGCCTCAGTTTCCCTAGGTACTGTACCACTCTCTAGATGGGAATGGGAATTCCCGGGTGTGACTCACTGAGGGAGGCTGCCCAGCCTAGCACAGCACATACACAATGGCCCAGGCTCATGGTAACCTGAGCCTGGGAGGGGATGTGTGACTAGGTGACACCTTTTGCCTGGGAAGCGAGACAAAGGCAGGAGGTGGGGCTAGCTACAGACAGAGATAAGCTGCGGAGGGTGACAGTCCTGTTGGCATGGGGTACACAGATGGAGAACAGAGCCCTGGCTTTGGGCCCCCCCCCCCGCCCCAAAATATATTGTACTGACTACTCCTGGTTCCCGTGCTAACAAGTCTGTTCTACGCTGTGACCCTGTGAACTATGGTTCCCAACCTTTTTTATATTGCGGACCAGCAAACCCATTCACAAACTTTTGGTGGACTGGTAACATTTTATTTGCATATTCATTATGGTAATTAATTTTAGGAGGTCACGTTATTTCATATCACATCTGTACACACACTATACATGTCTTCGTAATGGATCAGAGTTTGCAGATATCTACAACATTAAAAAAAACTCTGTTAAAAGAATCCTTTCCTTTCTAAAGCCATTAACACCTATGTAAACTTTGTTTGAAATCTTCAGAGGGGTAGCCGAGTTATGCAAATGTCATGAGCGAGGCCTTTTGTTCCAGTATTCAAAAGCTGCCTAAACACTTTTAACTCACCTGAAATTTTGGCACCACCCCATACAACCTGCCCCAGCCCAGGAGAGAATCCTATGTCTGCAGCAGAGCTAGGGCTGCTGTGCTGAGACAGACAAGGTTTGACTCTTGCTGCCTGCAGCCCACAGGGAAACAAGTCAAGACACCCCAAAATCCACTCCTCACTGCACAGGTGCCAGCACCCCCATTTCCCTCACCTACCCCTTGCAATCTGCTGCCTCTTTCCCAGACCAGGAAGCTGCTGTAATCAAACTTCTCCTCTCCCGTCCTTACTGCACGCTCCAAATTCCCTTTCCCTCTGGCTCTCTCCCATCCCAGGTACTTACACCCTTCTTCCTTATGTCCCCTTCCCTACCAGCACACTCATTATCTGGAGCAGGGAGCTTCTGCTGCTGAGAAAGTGCCCCTCCCCAGCCAAGAAGCTCTCTGCTTGGCAGCCCTAAACCTCTGGGCCAGGCTCAATTAGCAGCTGCTTGGCCCTGCTGCTGGGCAGTTTACAGGAAACTTAGCCAATTATCAAGGCATGCGCGTGGCCTGGCAGAGTACCACAGCGCCCCAGCAGCCAGTGGTTGGCAGACCAGCACCAGTCCATGGATCGGCGGTTGTAATAAACCTTCTGTTCTACCTGTTGGCTGAGAGTCATGTGGATGGGGGTACAGGGCCTGGTGACTCCCCCTGGTGACACTAGGTGCAAGTGATCATTCATGGGCTAACTTAATTTGCTCTGTGCAAACAGGAGATAGTCCCAGCTAGTATATAGACACTTGAATGTCCATTTCCCAGAGCTGCAAACAGTCCTGAGCAAAACTGAATAGGAGAAGTAACAAAAACATAAAAATATAAATGAGAAATAGGAGCTGTTAAGAATGCTACACTGCCTGCCTAAGAAATCACACATCTGTAATTACGCAGGAAGCCTTCTTTGGTTAAAAGGCATCATGGTTAAGAGGGAAGGGGAAAGCAGCAATTATCACACAGACACACACACAGAAAAAATATAAGGGAAAAATGGAGACGCTCATAACAGTGATTACAACCTGGCAGTTAGGAACCGCAGACAGTTGATAAGAAAAGGTAAAGGCATCATAAATCTATGGCCAATAGGGTTAAGGACCATACAATTATTTCAGAACTCAAATCTGTGTGTGTGGCAGAGTTCTAACGCTAGATAAGGATTGTAAACCTGTCAGCCATGATGCAGAAAGGACAGAAGTGTTCCGTATGTGGACAGAAACAGAATGAAATATTAATCTTTTCACTTACAATGAAATAACTAGGGAGGATGTTGAACAGCAACTATTACATTTTAAAATCTTCATGACCGGGTAATTTACACCCAAGATTATTAAAAGAATTGTCCAAGGAACCATTTATGACATTAATGTTGATTTTTAACAAATTTTGGACACTGAGGAAGATCCAGAGCACTGAAAAAGGCTAATGTGCCAGTATTTAAAAAGGGGGAAAGGAATGAGCCAGGTGACTATGACTGGGTGGCTATGAATATCAGTCCCAAACAAAATTCTGGAAGACTGGTATGAAGTTAAATCCATAAGGCAGAATACTTAATACTAGTCAACATGATTTTATAGTCAAGAGATCTTGTGAAACAAATCATGTTTTTGGATGACATTACAAATTTGGGGTTAGACCCACAAAGGGATTTAAGCTTCTAACTGCCACTTTAGACACCTAAATACAAAATTTAGATCCTCAAAACCTCTTAACCCTGTCGGCTATTCCCAGGAGTGACTGCAAGCGTCTCATCCCAGGGAGCGTGAGGTGCAAGGTCCTGTCCTGAATCAAGCGAAGTGGGGATCTGAAACAGGCTCTCCCATGTCCTAGGAGTGTGCTTCTCCTTCTCCAGCAGTAGTTTGAATGGGGCCTGTTTTCGGGTGGCTGGCTGGCTCTCCCTGTGCATTGCATAGGCAGGCTGGATGTCTACCCTGGACTGTGGCTGCCACTGAATGGCAGAGCACCTGACTTTAGGCCTCGGGTTTTGTGTTTCTATTGGTAGTGCACACTTGCACATGCCTTGGTGCACAGAAATTTATTCTGCACATGGACGGAAAAAATACACACATGGATGGAAAAGGTTAGTGGGAACATTGGGTAGGAGGTGGGGATGTAAATATCTCTTTAAAAAGTTAACTCGGCAGAAGGGATGCTCCAGCCGGCCGGGCCACAGTGCCCTTCAGTTAACCAGTTACCCAGTAAGCATACTGGTAAGACTAATGCTTACCAGGTAACCAGTTAACTTTTTACATCTCTAGTAGGAGGTGACATAATCATGAGCTACACACCGTCTCTGCAAAGAGATTTCTCAGAGCGGACAGCTCTTTAGTTTAGCAGAAAAAGGCAGAACGAGATCCATGGACTGGCAGGTGACACTGGACAAATTTGGACTAAAGGAAGATGCCCTTTATTTAATGGGCGGGGGGGTCATTAACCCAAGAAACTGCTTAACCTAGGACATGGTGGCTTCTCCATCCCTTGAAGTCTTTCAGTCAAACTGGGTATCTATCTAGCAGGCCTGCTGTAGCCCAGCCAGACATGATATGGGCTGGATGCAGGAGTCCTGGGGTGGAGGTCTAGGGCTGGTGTTCTGCAGGACTCAGACGCGCTGAGCACAGTGATCCTTTCTGCTGGTGGGCTCTGCAGGATGGGAAGGGGCTAATTCTCCTCTCCTGGCAGGGCGGCTCCTTGGGCAAAGGCACGTCCCTGAAAGGTGGCTCCGATGCCGACCTGGTGGTGTTCCTCAGCTGCTTCAAGGGGTATGACGATCAGGAAAGGAACCGGGCTGAGATCATCGGAGAGATCCGGAGGATGCTGGAGAAGTGCCAGCAGCAGAAGCAGTTTGACGTGATCTTCGAGACGTCCCGGTGGCCGAACCCCCGTGTGTTGAGCTTCCAGCTGCATTCCAAGACGCTCGACGAATCCATAGATTTCGACGTGCTGCCAGCCTATAATGCCCTGTGTACGTCCTGCTGCCCCTCCTGCCCCCTCCTGCCCTTCCCAAATGGTGCCCTGGCCTCTGGCCTCTTTGCTCCCAGCCTGCCTGCCAGGCCTCTGCCCCCCGCCTGGGTCCTTCTGCGGAGTAGCCCCAGCTCTGCTCCCCTGTGCTGCCAGGGTCCAAGTTGCCCTGCAGGTGCCAGATGGAGCTCAGCTTGGCATGCACCTCTCTGTTCATGTTCCTGCCAGCCTCAAGTGCCAAGCCTGACCCCGAGGTGTACGAGGATCTGATTATCAGCTGCTCCCGGGGGGGCGAGTTCTCCACCTGCTTCACGGAGCTGCAGCGGGATTTTGTGGTGGATCGCCGCACTAAAGTGAAGAGCCTGATCCGCCTGGTGAAATACTGGTACAAGCAGGTACAGCAGCCAGGCCAGGGCCTCTGGGGCAGGAAGAGCAGGGGAGGGGCAGTTTGCGCCTCCACTTCCCCTGACTGGGACAGCAAAGCCCTTTGCTAAATGCTTTTCCTTCTGGGCTGGAATGGAGCCTGAACGGCGCTGGCACAGACAGGGCACTGTGGTGAGGAAGCTCACTGGGCCGGAGCACTGCCTGCCACCGGAAGGGCCAGTGGTGGGGAACTCTGCTGCCCCAGCCCTGGGCCCTTTCCTGTGTAGATTTTGGGATATGAAATGGGCAGCAAATCAGGTCTCACGTCTGTTCTTCTTGTCCGTGCCAGCACGTGCGTCCGTACAAAAAGTACCTGAGCAAGGGGGAGTCCCTGCCCCCCCAGTACGCGCTGGAGCTCCTTTCCATCTATGCCTGGGAACACGGTAGCAAGAATCGAGGCTTTGACATGGCTGAGGGCTTCCGGACGGTGCTGGAGCTGATCCAGCAATATAAGCAGCTCTGTGTCTATTGGACCGTCAACTACAACTTTGCAGACGAGGAGCTGGCAGGGTTCCTGCGCCGTCAGCTCTATAAAACCAGGTCAGTTCCCTCCAGGGGGATGTTTTCTCTATCCCCACCCAACCCTGCGCCCCATCCGCCCTGCTCTGCATCACTGCTCCTGGCCCTGGGCAGTCCCTGTCCAGGTCTGGGAGCAGCTGGCAGGGCCATGACACCAGCAGCATGGTGGGTGTGTGGACGTGGCTGGCGTGCTCTAGGCTCCATCCAGGCTGGAGCAGGGAGTGCAGGGTGCGAGGGGTCTCGAGGCTGCTGGCTCCTGGGAGGGGGTTGCGCTCCAGGCAAGACATGCTGTCCTAGGCATAGGCAGCCAGAGGTGACACTGGGACTGCTCCGGAGCACCTGAATCTCAGCTCCCCACCTTGCCAAGGAATCTGCGCTGACCCCCCAGCTGCGTGGTCCCAGGCTGCCGCTCCAGTGGGGAAGAAGTGGCTGCAGCACAGCTGAGCCCAGAAACCCAAAATCAGGAGATGTGAGGAGTTTTATTTCCTCCTTTTGATACCCGCAGATTGTATCCGGGCTGCCGGCTGGTGCGGGGAGCTCGCAGCCCCCCTCCAGAGGACACCTTTCCAGCCAATTCATGCTGTCCCCCACCCAGTCCCACAGCGGCACACCCTCCCCTCCCTCCACCCAGGCATCAGCTTGGCTTTTCCCAGGGCTTGCCCACCCTACCACAACCAGTCTCAGGAGGTTAAAACTGAGTCCGCCCTGTGCCCCTGGTGGGGGGTCCCAGATTTTCTGGCCAGGTGAGGCTGGCCCCCGCTGCCAGAGTCTCACCCCACATCTGTCCAGCCCCTGCCCAGCAACTGGTTCTGCCCCCAACCTCTAAATCAAGCCTGTCTCCCCACCCCCATCAGTTTGCCCTCCCCTCTGCTCCTCCTGGAGCTCTGCCCCCCTCTCACCTTGCAGGCTGGGGAGGGGAGCTACAGAGAGGTCCCCTCCCCACTTCCAGTCTGTGGGAGGCTTTAGAGGCTTTTCACACTCCCTGTGCCCCAGCTCAGGTGGGTGCTTTGGGGGGGGGCAGAGTGGGCAGAGCCCTGCTGAGAATAGGAGGTGGGGCTGTGGGGAAGGCAGCCAATCAGAGCTGCAGGGCAAGGCTGAAGCTGCAGGAGGGCAGCCATAGCAGGGGGGAGGGGAGATGAAATCTCGTCCCTGGGAGCAGTGGGGGTGAGGCCCCAGAGAGGTCCAGTGGGAGGGGAGGGGCTTGCACTCGGGATGGGGTGGGTGGGGACAGCCTGGGGGGAGCTGCGGCCTTGCCCCTCCCTGCCGAGTGAGGTGTGATGGGCCAGGGGCAGCACATGCCCAGCCTCACCGCCATGGCCCCACCTCAGCCCAGCCCGTTGGCATCATCTCGCTCCCCGTCTCGCTCCGTTGCAGGCCCGTCATCCTGGACCCAGCAGATCTGACAGGGATCGTGGGGGAGGGGAGCCGCTGGGACCTGGTGGCAATGGAGGCTGAGAAGTGCTGTGCCCAGCAATGCTGCGTGGACTTTTACGGCGTTCCCGTGGAGCCCTGGGATGTGCCGGTGAGTGCGGCATCACCACCATGTCTCTGACTGTGGCCGAGGAGCTGGCAGCCCAGGCCACCGGGCCTCCCCCTCTCCACCCTGTGCAGCACGAGCCCCAGCTCCCATCCTGGCCCTGTGCTTCCCCTTCTCCACCCAGCGGGTGCCCTCCCGAGGCCCCGTCTGTTTGGTGGCCCTGGCTTTGCCAGGCAGTCTCTCCCTCCCTGGGTGGTGGGTGAAGGTAGGACTGGGGGAGGCAAGCCGCTGCTCTGCCCCCAGCCCCACCCCTTCTGCTCAGTCCCCGCCCCCCAGTTGCAGGGGGAAGGAGGAGGACACTTGGTTCCAGTATCTCCAGCCCCAGAGCATGGGGAGGGCGGGCACTGGAGGCAGCAACACTCTGCCCCCAATAGGCCTACAGCAGGCATTCCAGGGGGCCAAGTGTGGGCAGGGCCAGGCTGGTGGTTTGGGAAGGCAGAGCCTATACCCGCCGCCCAGACTCCCTCACCACGTTCTCTGCAGACAGGCAGTCGCTGCTCGGGGGGTTGGGGCAAAGCCCTCTCGCCAGGTGAAGTCGAGTCGGAGCCTTTCTCTGCCCCACAGCCAGACACCGGGCCCTGGGCACCCAGCTGCAGACAAGGCCTTTCTTGCCCTCTGTCTGCCGAGGTCAGCCAAACTTCCTTCTCCCTTCCCAGCCCCATGACTCTGCCCTGGCAGCTGTTCCGTCCCCAGAGACCTAACGTGGGGAAGGGAGGAGCAGTGACCTTTTAGCACCCTGGGCCCAGTACTGCCAAGGCTGGACTGAACTTGTTTCCCTGTCTGGCCAGGCTGCTGTCTGCCCTCTGCTCTCCCCAGCCAACAGCAGTGATTCATGCTGCACGGTTTCAGAAAGGGTCTTAGGGCTGCCGAACAAGGGGCCTCTGTCGGCCCCAGGACCTGGAGCCCGTGGGGGGCAGTCACTGTCTCTTTACTGACCCCCAAGTCGGTGTGCTCCTCTTCCAGCCGGTGCAAACCCACGAAGGGAGCAGGGGCTTTGAGATCCACACTGGAGCGCAAGAACCTCAGGTCTCAGTACCTCAGCTTGAGCCGGCCTACACCAGTTACCAAGCCAGGGCCTTCCAGCAGCCCGAAGAGCAGCCATCCTTCTGCACTGTCCTCTGAGCCCTCTCCGTGGGGACAACTCTGGCTGGGGGGGGGGGGCAGCAGAAGGAATGTGTGTGTTGGGGGGGGGAAGGGAGTCCAGAGGCTCCAGTCCTGCTTTGTAAGCTACCTTTGTAAGCTACCTTGAGCCATAGGAGTTGGGCTGGTCTCATCTCTGGGAGGATGTGGCCAGTTCCCACAGTCCCCATGTGTCATAGTCCCCCCCCATCCGGGAGTGGTGGGAACACTGGCAGGCTCCCTTCCCCAACACAATTCTGCTCTCCTGGACAATCAGAGGAGCGAACTCCCCAGATCTGGGCAGCTCTTGTGAGTGAGTCTGACCCGAGATCATTCCCAACTACTTTGCCCCCAACATGAGCATTACATCCGCCTCCCCCCACTCCTCACAGGACAGATCTCCCCCACAGCTCCCAGCCCTGGCCTGGCCCTTGTCTGTCTGCATTCGCCCTAGTGCAATGTGAATAGACATCGCAGGGCGCTCCCCTCCTGCTCCCAGCACTGGCACCGTGGCAGGGAGGGTGGGAAATGTTACTGATTTAGAGAGGCAGCGTTCTGATGCACTCCATGCTGGCACGATGCCAGGGTGGGCTGGGGGGGAGGAGAATGGGGTTTGGGCCCCGGGTACTAGCCAAAGCCCTGGTGGCATCAGCCTCTGGGATGCAGCCCTCTCTGACCAGGCTGTGTCTACACTGCAAAGAAACATCAGAAATTTGCGTATCTTTTCCCGCTTTTCTTTCGGAAGAGGCTTTCCCCAAATTTGGCGCATCTACACAGTGCCAAATTTCAGAAAAATCTCCTCTTTCAACACATCCCTTTTTCCTCGTACAACGAGGTTTACAGGGATAGTGAAAGAACACGTCCGCTTTTCCGAAATTGTTTTCAGAAAAGCAGACGCGTTCCTGGGACGTGGCATATCTTTTCCGGGATACCTCTGGTATCCCAGAAAAGAGCTGCAGTGTAGATGTAGCCTTACTCTGCATGAAATGAGGGTTACCATGAGTCGGAGTAAGAAGTCCTCCAGCTTGACGTTATTTTGAAATTAAGGCTTGTAGTATAGACGTGCACTATGTTATTTCGGAATAATGCCAATTATTCCGAAATAATGCTACTGTGTAAGACGTACCTTTAGAGACTAACAAATATATATGTAACCCCCTTTTTCCTCCCCGGGTTACTCGGGAGCAGGTCACGCTCACAGGTGTGCCTGATGGTCTTGACATAAAAGGAGATCCTGAGTACCCCAGTGGTGATGTTGTTTGGTTGGGGAAACCTATCCACCCCCTTGCTTATAAAGAATGTACAATGGCGGTGCCTCCACCTGGCTGGCTTTGTACACACTTACTGGTGTGCCGTGAGAGCCTCCCAGAATATACTCATTCCAGCTATAATCTGGATCTAATTCCAGAACAACAACTACAATCATATACATCTAATAGATTACATTAGAATGAACAACCTTTACTTAACTTAAAGAAACAGGATTTAACAAATTAACAGTGAATAACATCAATTAACAAAGTACACAGAAGTAAAAGGAACTTATCTAGCTGCCAATATTTATCCCACCCCAGTGTGCACACCTCTGGACTCAGAGTCCCAGACTCTTGCTTGCAGGGGCGTGCTTGAAGAGCTGCAGCTGTAATGGAGGGTCTCTGCAGGCAGTGTGTATGTGGGTCCAAGCTAGGCAGCAGCACTTTCCCAACTAGGCCCAATTACTTACAGCCTCATGCTGTGCCTATCAGAAGCAGCCTGCTAGATCCCAGTTCCAAAGGCATCTAGTCCCAGTCTGTAGCTGCACTCTAACAGCCCCTGGACCAGATCAAACTTCTCCGCAGCAGCCTGGCTCCCCTTCTGTTCCAAGATCCAAGGGTAGAGTCCCAGACTGCTAGGCCTCTCTTTTGATGCACATGGAGAGCCTTGATCCCCCACACAAGAGTAACTTCCTTCCTGTTTTTTCCCAAGGGCTGATGGGAATTGTAGTCTGTGAGTCTGGATTGCAGCACACAGGGTCTTTCCAGAAAATAAGCAGAGGCACCTTTAGTAAGGGGACTACATATATATATATATATAGTCTTCCTTTTTCTCGTTTCTCTATGCTATCCCTCGCCTTTTGCTTTCTGTTTAATAATAGTCTGCATAGCCCATCAAGGCTGCATATTTTGCAACACCACTGAGAGTCTTTGTCCAAAGAGGCAAATAAAAGCAGTAGTTCCGTGCTGGTTCAAATTTGCCAGGATCAGTGGCTCAGCCAAGGGTACTCGGGGTGTTTCTCCAGCAGTGAGGTTACAAGGGACAGTCACCACCAGAGACAGAGGCTGCATTTTGTCTCTGCGCTGTTCTGTTCTCTCCTCCTTTGTCCGTGTTTTGTCTTAAAGGAAGCAGGCTCACACTTTAACAGCAACATCTCCAGCCCAGCTCAACTCCCCCTCATCCCCAACTGACAGTCATCATTACCATCTGTAATGCCTTCTGAGGGCACATCGACACTACAGCATTATTCTGAAATAACTCGCGTTATTTTGAAATTGCGAGGTGAGTCGCCACACAGCAAGCCCCTTATTTCAAAATTATTTCAAAATAACAGGCTTCTTATTCCAGAATAATAAACCCTCATTTCATGAGGAATAATGCCTGTTTCGAAACTGCTATTTTGAAATAACTCCTCCCCAGGGCTATTCAAAGTAATTACTTCCCAGTGTTTCCTGGGGCTCTAAATCAAGGTAGCACATCCACATTAGGGAAGCCTGCCTCGGAGTAATCTCAAGGCTTCCCTGTAGTGTGCATGTACTATTTCAAAATTGTTATTTTGGGAGTTATTATTCCAAAATAGCTTATTCCAAAGTAAGCGCATAGTGTAGACATGCCCTAAGAGACTAATAAGTAATGGGTAGCAGGTTTAAAATAAACAAAAGGAAATACTACTTCATGCGCGCACAGTCAACCTGTGGAACTCCTTGCCAGAGGATGCTGTGAAGACCAGGACTTTAACAGCATTTTAAAAAGAGCTAGATAAATGAATGGAGGGTAGGTCCATCAATGATTATTAGCCAGGATGGGCAGGGATGGTGTTCCTAGCCTCTGTTTGTCAGAGGCTGGGAATGGGTGACAGGGGATGGATCACTTGATGATTCCCTGTTCTGTTCACTCCCTCTGGGGCATTTGGCATTGGCCACTGTGGGCAGACTGGATACGGGCCTCGATGAATCTTTGGTCTGATCCAGTATGGCCATTTTTATTTTCTTACTATTGGACAGGTTTTTCTATCTACAAACTTTCTGCAGCTAAAGGGACTGGGCAGAAGGGCTGTGGTTAAAATCAAACCATTTACATTTTAGATGCTTTAACTGTTTGTCCTTTTTTTGGTCCCTTTAATAAAAAATATTAACAAAACACTTACTGGTTTGTTTGCCCTGGGGATGAGCAGACCAAGGGCTCTGCATCTGTTAACACCTTTGCGTCTCTGGGCCCATTTATCCCATCAAAAGTAATATAACAGTGAGGCCCATTGAACACGGGTTCCTCTGGGTTTGCACAGTGGGAGAAGGAAAGGCCATGTGACAGGGACTTGGGGAGAGGACGTATCTAACTACTTCCCCGAGGGACGTGAGTTAGGAGCATGAGAGCTGGGAGGGGAAGATGGAGAATTTATTCTGCTGGCCATTGTGCGGGCTTAGGAGAAGTAGGTCCTGCCAACAAATACAGGAGAGGAGCAGGCAGCCTGTGGGGGCTGAGCCAAGAGCTGAGTGGACAAGCTGGGTGACCAGAGGCACTGGAGTGGCCTTGCCTCTGCTGGGCCCACCCTGACGTGCACTGAGTGGGCAGGGACAGTGTTTATGAGGGGAGCTGGTGGCAGGTTCAGCAGCCAGAGGGTCACAGCACTGCAGCTTCTCTCCGCAGAAGCCATTTTGTCTTCCTTGATCAGAGGACACCAAGACGGCCCTGTGTTGGTGAGCACCAACTGTGACCTGTAGGGACTTGGCACCAGGGGCAGTCACAGCTTGAGGCCACCAGATACCCACTGTTTTCCTGCCAGGGATGCCAGCCCTCATCCCCGAGCTCCTCATCCCTGAGCTCCCAAGTGCATGGCTGGGGGTGGGGGTAGAGAACGGCTGTGATGGGGTGGACTAGGCCCAAAGCCCCCATCTACCCCTCACCCAAGGGAGAAGAGCAAGAAGAGAGTTCCTCCAGTCCAGGCAAAGAGTGGCAGCTTCTGCTGCAGCCAAAAAGGGCCCAACAAGCTGATATAAAAGAAGCTGCTAGGCCAGGGCCTGGCAGTTTCTAGCTGGAGCTCAAGCCAGACAGACCCAGGGACTGACTGGGAAGGCAGTGGCACCTCAGACAGCACTGAGGCTACGTCTAGACTACCTTCGGCTTCCAAAAGAAGATATGCAAATTAGGGGTGAATTTGCATATCTTCTTCCGATCCCTTTTTCAGAAGAGATTTAAAAAAAAAAAAAAAAAGCAGTCTAGATGGGGGTTTTCGTGCAAACCCCCCCTTTTTTTGAAAGAACACTTATCCCTCAAAAAATGAGGATTACAGGCTGTATTGCAGGACTCAGAGGGTGAGGGGTACAAAGAAGTGCTATGTCTACACTGCTGGTTTTTTTCAGCAGAAGATATGCAAATCGCTCTCTCGTTTGCATATCTTCTGCCCATCCTTTTTGTGGAAGAGGTTTTGCCGATAAAAAGCCCCATGTAAATGGGGCCATTTGTTGGGGAAAAAAAGCTTTTTTGCAAGATCCTTTATTCCTCAAAAAATGAGGTTTACAGGTTCTTGCAAAAAAGCTGGGGGCTGTGTCGTTTTTGGATCAAAGTAAAGGGTACTTCTACACTGCAGAGAAAGATCAAAGCTGCCGCTGTCAATCTTCCAGAGTTACCAGAGTATCTGGAACTAGCTATCGCACATCTTAACAGCAACCTTGTTATTTCGGGCTCACTATTCTGAATCCCTGTAAACCTCATTCCATGAGGAGTAAGGGATGTTTTGGAATAGCGGGTTATTTCAAAATTTGGTGCTGGGTAGACAGTGCCAAATTATGAAATAAATTATTTCAAAATAAGATTGAACTAAGATCCACAATTTGTGTAGTTCAAATTGCATATCTTATTTCGAACTACAGTGCAGTGTAGACATAGCCTCAGTATTCCTGAAGGGTAGCAGACAAGAATGCAAATACTAATTATAAAAGAGAGAAATTTTAATTTGAATTAACATGCTCTTAAAACTAGTAAGGGGAAAGTAGCCTGCTACAGTTTATATGCCCACACTAGGTTCCATGGTGTAATGGTTAGCACACTGGACTCTGAATCCAGCAATCTGAGTTCAAATCTCAGTGGAACCTTCATTTGCTTTTAAACCTATGAGTTGGTCTTAATCTTCCTACCCCTGGACAACAAATAACTATGACCAGCCTAATGGAATCAGTCTGGGGTACCTGGTGATTTACAAAGCCTGAACAAAAAAGCAGTTCCCTGCTTGGAAGAACTTGTGACATGAGCAGCATCACCAGAGATTTCTTCAGTTCATGGGCAATTTAAAACCAATGGTTTTACATCAACACAGAAAATGAACAGGGGGAGCATGTTGTCATTTTTGGAACTAAGTAAATGTTTGTACCTCAGTATTCCTGAAAGTATCACACAAAATGTTTTTCCTGTGGTAACTCTGTGTAGGAAAATTCCCATTATTGGAAGATTGTGGAGAAAGGGATTTGCAAAAACAAGTTTCCTACAAAAATATATTACCCCCTCCCCCCGCAATTATTAATGAAACCAAAAATGTGTTTCCGTTCCACTGGCTAACTCCCTGCTCCCCTTCAGATGCCCCACTGTCTATCCAAGCCATCCTGTTGCCCAACTTGTGTTGGATACAGATACCAGTTAACTGCATTGGGAGCTGGCAGTCTCATGAAACTAAGGGAAGGAGCCTATAAAGCTAGTCTTGTTTGCTACACACCTCTGCTTGATTCGTTGCCTGCCACCCATCCCGTGCAGCCAACAAATCAAAGGTTTGAGCTAAAATATGAAGCAGCTCTGTATGTGTGAAGGTCTGCAAGGCAGCTGCCTTCGGGCATCGCTTAACTCTCTGGCTGTCTGGGGTTGGGTTTTTTTCCAGCTTTCTTTTCCTCTGTCTTTCTTTCATGCAGGGGATTGTTCCTGTGCCCCTGGGAAATGGAGGAGGAAGAGAATAGATTTGCAAAGGGCGTTTGTCCACGATGCCCCTCCAGGCTCATAAACACACAGTCAGCCCTGGGTATCTGTCAATCAGCCAGCCCTGGGTATCTCTTCCTACTCCAAAGTTGGACACATCTGGCCTGAGCCTGCCCTGGAGGCTTGGAAAAAGGAAATTCTTTGTGGCTGTGCTGTGACTCCCACCACCCCTTATTGGAGTCTCCAGTCACCCAGCATCACTACCCCATACAATTCCATTTTATCTCACCATATCTGATGTTTCCCATAAAGCCTCATCTCCTGGAGTCACGTAATCCTGGGAGAACATGTCCCCCAAAAAGGCTCATTCTAACCTTCTTTTCGGTGGGGGGCAGAGAGTCCATTGATTTAGAAAGAGTAAACCAAGATGGGACCATTAAAACTTCTTCTCGGCTCCCCACCAGCTTCCAGACTATCACCGCCTATCCAAGCCATCTTGCTCCCAATTTATGTCAGTTAAGTATACCAGCTAACTGAAGTGGGAGCTGGTTGGGACCACATGGGCAACCTGAATTACAATTTGAAAGTAACCTGATTGAAGCTCACTAGAAATTCCATAAAAGTCTCATTCAATTCAGGTTCCATGGTGTAATGGTTAGCACTCTGGACTCTGAATCCAGTGATCTGAGTTCAAATCTCAGTGGGACCTTTGTTTGCTTTTAAACCTGTGAGTTGGTCTTAATCTTCCTATCCCTGAAGAAAAGGGCACATTGACACAGGAAGGCTAAACTCTAAATAAGCTACCCAACTTGAGCTATGCTAATCAAGTAGCTTAAGTCAAAATAGCTTATTTTGTAATTTGGGCACGTCTATATAGCACTTCCTTCAAAATAGCGTTCTCTTCCTCCAATTTCCCTTACTCCTCATGCAACGAGGTTTACAGAAATTAGAGTAAGAAGCTGTGTAGACATGCAATATGTTATTTCAGAATAACTGACCGAATAACGCTGCTGGCCTGGTGGATTCAGTCTTGGGCCAGCCCCCTTTGTACTTGGTGTTGTACAAAGCCTGAACAAAAAAGTAGTCCCTTTTTGGAAGAACTTGTGACATGAGTGAGCAGCATCAACAGAGATTTCTTGAGCTCACAGGTAATTTAAAACAAATGGTTTCACATGAACATTTTTGGTGAATTAAAAACCAGAGCAGGAACGGGGGTAAAGTAAATGTTTTTACCTCAGTATTCCTGAAGGTGGCAGACAAAATGTTGGAATCAGGATGGGAAAAATTTTTCAAAGCGCATTTTTTTTCCATTAAAAAAAATTACACTCAGTGTTCCTGAAAGTAGCAGACAAAATGTTTTGTCTGTGGAAACACTGTGCAGGAAAATTCCCATTTTTTGGATGATTTTGTTCAGAGGATGTTGCAAAAACAAGTTACCTACAAAAATACATCCCCCTCCAATTTTTAATGAAACCAAAATGGTGTTTCCCTGTTTCTCTTCAGACATTGCACCGTCTATCCAAGCCACCCTGCCACCCAACTTGTGTTGGTTAAATATACTAGCTAACTGCATTGGGAGCTAGCACCATCATAAAACTAAGGGTGCATCTATACTGCAGTGTCTGGGAATGGGTGACTGGAGAGGGATTGCTTGAAGATTCCCTGTTCTGTTCACTCCTTCTAGGCAGTGGTCTCCAACCTTTTTACACCTAAGTTACTTTTTAAATGACAGAACAAGCCAAGATCTACCGCCCCGACCCTTCCTTGAAGCCCCGCCCTTTCCTTGAAGCCCCACCCTCTCTGTTCTCCTCCTCTCCATCACTTGCTATCCCCAACCCTTACACTGCTGCTTTTTCCCCCCAATTCTTCTGTAGGAAGAAGTTTTTCCAACATTTGTCCTGTCTAGACTTGACCAAATGTCAGAAAAACCCCTTCTTTTGGAAGCCCCCTTATTCCTCGTGGAAAGAGGAATATAGGGGTGACCAAAAGATCATGTTTGCTCTTCCACTAAAAGAAGTGGAAGAGATGCAGAAGAGTTTTTCTGGGGTATCTCCGGAATCCTGAAAAACTCCTGCAGTCTAGACGTACCCTCGCTGGGTTGAGACAGGATGTGTAGGCTCCGGGGTGGGAATGCGGGATTTGGGTACGGGAAGGGGTGAGAGGTTCAAGCTCTGGGAGGAAATCTGGATGCAGGAAGAAGTGGATAAGGGAACGCTGGCTTGGGGAGGGAGTTCCAGGCCGGGCAGTGTTGGGGTCAGATGTAGGGTTGGGGTACTAAGTAAGCCACAGACTTCTGGATGTGAGGGTTCAGGAATTTGGGTTGGGGTATGTGAGGGGCTCAGGGAAGGGGGTTCCAGTGTATGATAGGCTGAGATCTAGGGTCTGGGGGAAAGGGGAGTGCAGGAGTGTCATGATGCTGTGGCCAGATGGGGGCTTGGCTCCAATTGGGGGTTTGTTAGCCAGGCTTCATTTTCAAATAAAATACTATGTCAAACACAAAAAGTTTCTGCATTGTCTTTATTTCTGAGAAGAATAGGGGAACCTGTTTGGACAGGGTGCCATTGGGGACAGGTTTCCACGGCTGGCGACGGGAGAGGGGACAGGGTGCCGGGAGGGCAGGGCACAGGGTGCCAGTGGGGACAGGTTTCTGAGGCTGGGGAGTGGGGAGAGGGAACAGTGGGCTGGGGAGAGGGAACAGGGGGCTGGGGAGAGGGAACGGGGGGAGTGGGGGCAGAGAGTCCCCTGCTATTGCCTCCTCCCAGGATTCTCCGCCCCCCCACCCCGAGGCAAGTCAGCGTGTGCCTCCCGCAGCGCAGCAAAAGCCCCGCGGGCACCTGCCCCAGGGCCAAACCCCCTCTCCCACGGCACGGCCAACCCATGGTGGGGCCAAACCCCCCTGGGTGCCTGCCCCGGGGCCAAACCTCTTCTCCTGCGGCAGGGCCAAACCCTCCCCTCCCCCCACAGAGGGGCCAAGCCCCCACGGGTGCCTGCCCTGGGGCCAAACCCCCTCTCCCGCGGTGCAGCCAACCCGCAGCAGGGCCAAACCCCCGGAGGGGCCAAACCCCCGTGGTGGGGCCAAAGCCCTGCAGGCGCCTGCCCCAGGGCCAAACCCCCCTCCCGCAGCGCGGCGCGGCCCAGCCCGGCCCGGCCCGGCCAACCCCTCCCGCAGCACGGCCAAACCCCGGGGCCAACCCCCGCTCCCGCGGCGCAGGGAAACCCCTGCGCTGGACTCACCCCTCCGGCGCCGGCGGTGCAGGGAAGCCTCCGCACTCCTCCTCCAGGGGCGATGCCCCCTTCCCCAGCACGCAACAGAGCTGTGGGAGGGGAGCAACCCGCACACTTCCGGAACCCCTGGAGGTGACGCGGGCTTCAGACAGGACTTCCGTCCACCCCGTGGGAAGCCGGCACTACACTAGAGGTAGGTAGTGGGGCTTCTCGGGGGTGGGGGGAAAATGGGGGTTGGGGGTGCCCGAACACCTCGCGATCGACCAGTCGATCGCGATCGACGGGTTGGTGACCACGGTTCTAGGGCATCTGGCATTGGCCATTGTTGGAAGACAGGATACTGGGCTAGATGGACCTTTGGTCTGACCCAGTCTGGCCATTCTTATGTTTACAATATTCTAGTCCCTGGAATCAGGATGGGAAACAATTTTCAAAGCACATTTTTTCCATGAAGAAAATACAAAAAAAAATTACACTCAGTATTCCTGAAAGTAACAGACAAAATGTTTTGTCCGTGGAAACGCTGTGCAGGAAAATTCCCTTTTTGGATGATTTGGGGAAGAGGGTGTTGAAAAAACAAATTTTCTACAAAAATGAAAAAAAAAACCTTTTGTGAAAACAGAAATGTGCTTCCACTCCACGGATTAACTCTTGCTCCCTATCCAACACCCCTACTCCCTACCCCACTCCAGATTCACTAGTGCCTACCCAAGCTACTCTGCTCCCAACTTGTTTTGGTTAAATATTCCAGCTAATTGTATTAGGAGCTGGCTGGGACCACATGGGTAATCTTATTCAAAATTGTCATTGATGGAATTACATGTCTGTGCCTGGTTTTATGGTGTAATGGTGAACCCTCTGGAATCTGAATCCAGTGATCTGATTGCAAATCTCAGTGCAATTGTGGGTTGCTTCTAGGGTTGTTAAATATCGGTGAATTGAATAGTCGATTATCCTCATGAATTCTTATTGGTTACTCTACTATTCTATAGTCCCCAACAGTGTTCCCTCTAAGGTGTGCACCTGCTCATAAAAAATTCTAAGCCCGCCCACCTCCTTCCCAGAGCTGCTCAGCAGCATTCACCTTCCTGCTGGACCTGGAAAGTGAGTGGTGTAGCTGCTCCCATGGCAGGGCCACATGGCAGGCAGGGACAGGGGCAGGCCTGGGGCTGCTTTGGGGGGTGACTGCTGGCGGGGCCAAGACTGCATGGCGGGCGGGTTGCTGCGCTAGGGGTTAGAGCTAGGGGTGGGTGAGTTTCTGCCGCTGGGGTTCAGAGCCGTGGGCAGGCAGGTTGCTGCCACTGGGGGGTTAGAGCCACAGGCGAGCGGGGTCCTGCCACCGGGGGTTAGAGCCATGGGCAGGTGGGTTGCTGCATCGGGGTTTGCGGCCGCATGGCGTGCAGGCTGGTGATTGTTGCCGGGATACTTAGGCCCCAGTTCTGCCAGCACAGAATTCTATCCTCACACAATCATACTGAAGTCCCTGTACATGTTGGGACCTTCCTTAATCATAGGTACGATGAAAATTTTTCACCTTTTTCTTACTCATTTGGAATTAGCCACCACCAGAGGCGGGATGCCAGACTAGATGAACTTTTAATTCATTTCTGCCTCTTAACAGGGAAATATCTGGGTTTTGCTGGGTTTTGTTTTGAACTAGATGAAGGGAAAAATAAAGAAAACATCGGGGAAGGGTTCTGAAGCTGAGAAAAAAATGTGTGTAAAATGAGATTGTTTTGGAAACATCTTTATTTTACATAAGGAAAGGAAAGAACAAGTCCTGGTAAACAATCAATAGCAGTATATTTATAACATTGTGGTTTTTTATTATAGCCATCCAATGTGTTTTTAACTGAAAAGTTCTGGGGAAAAGGCAGAGACTAACATTAAAAACAAATGCTGCAGATTTGAGGGCCTAAGTGAATGTTCCTACCCAATATGGGCAGGTGGGCAGCTGTTGCCAGGGGTTGAGGCCGTGGCCGCATGGTGGGCGGTTGCTCTGGGGGCCGGGGCTGCCTGGCTCAGACATGGGGGGCAGGGAGGAAACTGGGTAGCCCCCTCAGAAGGGCACTGGTAACATGTGCCCAACTGCACGACATTGATTATACACTGGATTGGCTAAATGCATAGCCAACATTGGTTGTGTTAGTCAGACACACAGGTGTGTGTGTGGCATTTTCCAGATACTTGCATCACAGGGAGGGGCCTTTGGAATGCCACATATGTGCACGGTCTGCACACATGGATCAGATGGCTGGGTTAGGGGGCCCATGGCCCAGTCTGTTAGCTATCAGGTGTAGTCACCCTGGCCTCACTCCTGGGGGAGGGGGTGGGAAATCAGCCCCAGCCGTCCCCTGCCTGTCCAGAATCGGCTCCACTGTGGGGGACCATGGGAGGTCATGGGAGGGGTGTGTTCACACCCCTTCACACCAACCTGCATACAGGCCTGAGTAAACACTCTGAACACCATGAAACAGCTCTGAGGAACTCACCCATTTCCCAGGTTTTAAAACAAGAAGCAACCAGAGGGCACACTGAGATAGTAGCCAGTCTTTGACCTTCATTGGAAATGTGCTGGGAGGGGCATAGGGGTTAGGTTCCATGGTGTAATGGTTAGCACTCTGGACTCTGAATCCAGCGATCTGAGTTCAAATCTCAGTGGGACCTTTTTGTTCTGGTTTGGTTTTAAAGCTATGAGTCAGTTTTAATTGTCCTGTTCCTGAGCAAAAAACAATCATCTACAACTGGCCTACTGGGTCTAGTCTTGGGCCAGGCCCATGGTGTTGAACAAATCAGGAAAAAAAAGTAGTCCCTGCTTGGAAGAATTTGTGAGACAAGCAGAATCAACAGAGATTCCTTCAGTTCATTGGCAATTTAAAACAAATGGTGTCACATTTAGGGATTTGCTTCCCCCCCCCCCCCCAAAAAAAGAAAACACAAACATGAGGCAACATCCACCAAAATTTGTGAAGGAGTAAATAACTCTTCTTTATTCACTTTCTTCCCACCAGCATGATTGTACAGATCACTATCATATTCCCCCTGAGCTGTCGCTTTCCCAAGCTGAAAAGTCCCATGCAGGCTCAGGTTACATGTGGCGAAGTCCGGCCTGCTGATGAATGTAGCACAGTGTTTCTCAACCTTTTTTTATAAAGTAACCCTTTAAAAAAAAAATTATAAGTACCCCCTTAAAAAAAAGTACCCCCAGTACCCACAGTTTTCAGACATACAACATTTTTTTTCTACCATTCCAACAAATTTGTTTAAACAACTTAACTGTAGCCGGGTAGGCGATTACATTTTTGGGTGTAAAAAGTACAAAAATAATAAAGCGCTGTAAACCTTAAAACAAAAATTCAGTTTTCTCCAAATTTCAGTTGTGTTGACATAACACCCAGACTTCTCTCAAGTACCCCTAAGGGTACTTGTACCAGTGGTTGAGAAACACTGATATAGCAGAGACTGGAGCAGTGAATTAAGGCTCAGAGCGGTGCCAGGCCTCTTCCCTCTTTCTGGAGATGTTTTGGCTGAATCTCTTTTGCTCTTGGGCTCTTACACCCCTTCCTCACCCCTCCCAAACAGACCACATGAGCAGGCCCAATGACAGGACAGGGGGCAAAGGGGACAACTGATCTGAAGCCCCGTGATTCAAAAGGGCCCAGGGCTCCCAGCTGCTGCTTCTGCAGCAGTGGCAGAACCTGCAGGCCTGGTCCCTTTAAATCACTGCTGGAGAGTTGCCCAGTGCACTCCAGGTGGTTCTGAGAGCTGGGAGGGTGTGCTGTGATCCAGGCAGCGCTGAGGGCAGGCAGCCCCCACCCCTCATTTCCACCTGAGGCCCCACCACTTCTGGGAACACAGAGCCAGCCGCCCTCCCCACCGTGTTCAAGGGTCCAGCAAGGCTGTCAGTTCCCCTGGGTATAAGGAAACAGAACCAACCTGTGGATAAGAATTTCTCTGCAAGCCCATAACCACAGGAAGGGAAGGGGATTAAAAAAGCTGTGATCGGTTAGAAAAACATGAGCAGAAACTCATCAGGGCTGAGTTTCTCCATCCCTAGGCGTGTCTTGCCCCATGGATGGAGGAGGACAGTTGTAGCCAATAATTCTCTGATGCCCTGTTGCAAATAATTATTAAATATACGAGACAGAGAGGAAGGAAAGGTTGCAACAAAATTAAATTAAGAACATTACTTCAAAGCAAAAGGAGAAAATAGCCTATTGGAAACCAGGTTTCAGGATTTCAAGATTCAGGGACCATGGAAGGAGAACTCTTCAATGATAGTGTCTGGCTTCTTGTATAACACAAGGTCTTCCCTGAATTAATTCCTGTTGGAACCAGAACAGATCTTTTAAGATGAAAAAAAAAAACCCATTCTCCTTGCATTGAAAAACTGCCACTTGGAAAATCTTCCCCACCATGAATTCCCCTCGCTGTGAAAAATTTGCCCCTTTGATTCCAGCCTGAATCAGTCTCCTTCCAGCTTCCAGCAGTTGGATCTTGTTAGATCTTCATCCCCAGGACCTAGGAACCTTTTCTGCTCCCCACATTGATACACAGGGCTGAGATCAAGTCATGGAGTACGAGAGTACGCAAGAACCATCGAGAGTGCGCAAGAACCAGCGTGTTGTGGATGCAGGTTACAAACTGGCATAGAAGAGCCGGCTTTTAACTTAAGGTGAAATCACGAGAGAGCCGCCTTGGGTGACCAGGTCTGTGTAGCGGTTTTCCTCAAAGTTCAGCCCACACCTTTTGCCATGGTGCGGGTGGACCCTTGTTGGTGACACAGTTTGTGTCAGGCCTTGTGTCAGAAAATTCTCTGGCCCGGCTAAAATGCCACAAGTAGGGTTACCAGATGGTTTTAAAAAAAAATACCAGATACACTTGATCTCAGATCGGGCAGGGGTGGACCGGCCAGGAGAGTAGCGGAGCTGGCCGGAGGAGATCGGGGGGTGTGAGGGGGAGAGAACCGGCCGCCGGGAAGCAGGGCTGGCCGGGAGGAGGTTGGGGGGAGTGGGACTGGCCGGGGGAGAACCGGCCAGCGGGGAGCGGGGCTGGCCTGGGTGCACGCAGATCCCGGAGTGCTGCCCGTCTTGCGCAAGGTCCCGGCGGGACGCACAGGCAAGTCTGGCCCCAGGGATTCCATCCCACCCCGGCCCCACTCCCCTCCTCTCTACTGCGTAGTTGTGTACTGCCAGGCTGGTAGACACGTTCATGCAGTGTGAGCATGTCTACCAGCCAGGCAGTACGCAACTACGTACTGATACTCATGATAATAATAAAAACTTAATTAGAAAATACCGGACATTTATATGTCCAGTATTTTCTCAATTTGTTTCCCCTGAGAGAAAGCTCAAATACCGGACTGTCCAGTTCAAAACCAGACACCTGGCAACCCTAGGCATAAGAAAGGAGTGTAACCCTGGGTGTCTAGTTGGGTGTGTTACGGCCACAAGTGTGAATTCAGCGGCTAGAGTGACCAGATAGCAAGTGTGAAAAAATTGGAAGACAATTCTCCGGAAGGGGGAGAAGACAGGGCCGTATATAAGACAAGCCCCCTAATGATCTGGCCAGTTCCGGGTGCAGTTCTGCCAAGCATCCACACTGGGGCTGTGTGGCTCCATCAGACAGACAGCTGGAGCAGTGCATGCTGGCTGGGCTCCCAAACCTGCTGCATTGTGGGCCAGTCTCGGAGCTTGGGATTGTGGGAGATTTCCAGCTCCGAGCCTCAGGGAAGCGTGGGGGCCAGGCAGGGGAGCTGAACCGGGTCCAAGTCACTTGCAGGCCGGCCTCTTCCTTCCCGGCATGGAGGCATCCCGGAGGCAGGCGGTGATTCTCTCCCTGGTGCAGACAGGCACCCTCATGATGGGTTACCTGCGGGCCCGCAGCGAGGCCTCCGCAGCGGCTTCGGCCCGGAGAGGCTGGGCTTTTCTGCAGGCTCTGGAGAGGCGGCTGAAGGAGGCGGAGGACGAAGAAGAGGAGGAGGAAGAGGAATCAGGAAACGAGTCACCCGAGGAGGCCCCGGTCCCTGTTCCAGTGCCTCGACCCCGCCAACGCCCTGCCGGCCGTCGCCCGTGGGTCCGGCCTCGCAGCACCGAGTGGTGGGACCGTACCGTGCTGGAGACCTGGACGGACCAGCAATGGCTGGAAAACTTCCGGATGCGCAAGGCCACCTTTGTGGGGCTGTGTGCCGAGCTGGCGCCTGCCCTCCAGCGCCAGCGCACCCGCATGCGGATCCCGCTCAGCGTTGAGAAGCGCGTGGCCATCACCCTCTGGAAGCTGGCCACCTCCGACTGCTACCGCTCGGTGGGCAACCAGTTTGGGGTGGGCCGCTCCACGGCTGGCGCCGTGGTGCTGGAGGTGTGCCGGGCCATCCAGCGGGTGCTGCTGCGCCGCACCATCGAGGTGGGTGATGCCCGGGAAATTGCAGCTGGCTTCCGGGAGCTGGGCTTCCCCCACTGTGCCGGGGCCCTCAGTCTCACCCACATGCCCATCCAGTGCCCGCCGCATCAGGCCTCAGAGTACATCAATGGCAAAGGGTACTACTCCATGGCCCTACAGGTCTTGGTGGACCACCGAGGCCGCTTCATCAATATAAGCACCGGCTGGCCAGGGAAAGCTCACGAGGCCCGGATCCTGCGGAAATCCACCCTCTTCAAGAAAGGCCAGGAGGGAGCACTCTTCCCCCCAGACACGCTGGACATTGATGGGCTGGCTGTGCCCATGGTGATCCTGGGGGACGTGTCCTACCCTCTCCTGCCCTGGCTCATGACTCCCTACCCCGGGGAACCAGAGGGGGCCCAGGAGCAGTTCAATGAGGCCCTGAGCCGGTGCCGGCAGCCAGTGGAGCAAGCTGTGGCCAGGCTGAAGGGGCGCTGGCGCTGCTTGACCACACGCAATGACTGCGCCGTGGACAACTTGCCCCGCCTCATCTCGGCCTGCTGCATCCTCCATAACATCTGTGAGCGCAAGGACGAGGTCTTCGACGAGGCCTGGGGTGCTGAGGCGCGGCGGCTGGGCGCCAGCTTTGAGCAACCTGAGAAGATGCCGGAGGCAGAGGGGGAGGTTGGCGGGGCGGCTGCCCAGATTAGAGATGCATTGTGCACCTACTTGGAGAGCCAGTTCTAGGGGCAGCTCAGGACTTCCAGCGGGGCACTGGGCTGGGATAAATCAGTGCAGCTTCAATGGGATCTGCCTGCTTTTGCCCTATGGAGCTGTGGCCAATTTACTCCAGCTGGGGATCTGAGTGACTCCAATGGAGAGACGCCCATTGACACCAGCTGGGGATCTGCCCTGCTAGACTCCAGAAAGGCTGTGACATTTACGCTTGGTGTTTTCCAGATGAGCACAAATATTGCAGTCACCCCAATAAAATCAGCTGCCCCGAGAGGCAGATTTGGGGCCTAGTGTGCCCATTGAGTTTTGGGTCCACGTATCTCTGTAGAGTCAGGAGAGTTCAGGGTAATTCTGGACCAGAATCTGGTGTCATTCAACCCAGCTGTGCCACTCAGCACCTATTACTTTATCATAACCCTTATCTGGAAATCAAGTATCCCCGGCTTTACTAAACAGCTGGTGATGGCTTGAGCACCAAACCCCAGCTCTCCCCACCTTCTCCATTATCAAGCAGGCCAACGGCAGAGTTGGGACCAGAATCCACATGTTCTGAGTCTCAACTGGGTCTCTTTCCATGGCTTAACCCTCCCCTGAGCCAAGCTGCCATTGCTCCTGTTCCAGCAAGGCAAATCTGTGTGTTTATCGATGCCCATGCCCCTCTCACTAGCTGTGTTTGGGTGTGTACAGGAGAGCTGCTTCCAAAACTTTACTCCCCTCATCTTTTCCTCCATCCTCCCCCTTCCAGCACCCTCTGACTTGATTTCCCAAATTGGGTTCTCAATCCCTCATAGAAATAAATTTCCAGTTGCAAATCCAACTGGCTGGAGATTGTTGAGTTAGTCCTAAGGTGGAAAATTTTGGATTCTGTGAATATCAGTTCAAAAGTCAGTGAGGCTTTGTTTCCTTTCTCCTCCTTTTCTGGACCAGATTTTATTTTCATTTCCACCTGGCAATGCCTTTCTTTTCACTTTCTCCTTGCCTTCATATTCCTGCCTTTCAGAGTGGCTTTCCCAAAACTAGTAGAGCCAGTAGAATGTTTTGCTTGTTTGTTTAAACCTTTCTTTTTTTGAAATGAAAAATAGTCTTTTTTTGGGACTAGAAATTTTCAGGGGAAATTGTTTATGGGAGGGTGGGGGCAGAGTTTGGCCCTCCAAAAAATTAAAATAAAATTACTCTTTAAAAATGGCAAGGGATCATTTTCCAGTGTTTCACTGATTGCTTTGTTGTTTGTTGCTTCTTCTCCCAGTTGTTGCAGTGGGGAGAGGGGATTGCTTTAGAACACAAAAAAAACTGTTCAAAAATAAAATTTGGAGAGTTTAAAAAGGGATTTTTTTGCTCACTGTTTTTTCACCAACTCTGACAAGTGCGTAGGACTGGAAGAAACCTCCTGAATCATCACAAGTGACCCCCCATAATATCAGGCCCAAGCTTCATCTTTAGGCAAGTTTCAATTGTTGACCCCCCCCCAACACCTCCTAGAAGATCCCCCATTCCCAGCAAGCACAGATTCTAACTGTGCTAAGGTTTCTCCACAGATCCAGGAAAAAGAACCCAGCACCTCTGAGTCATAAAAACAGCCAGACTGGGTCAGACCAAAGGCCCATCTAGCCAGGGGTGGCATGTGGGGTGGAGGCATTAGGGGTCACATGGGCCATGGGTAGGAGGGGCTGCCCAGGCGCTGCGGGAGGACTACAGGGCATCCCCGCTATACGTTGCCCCGATATACATCCATTCCACACTAAAGTTGTTGACGTTTGTAGAAACCGATGTGTTAAAAGTTCTCCTATTCCCCACTCTGAAGCCACGCAAAAAAAATAATTGCACCAATGGAAGTCAGCTGCGGGGAAAAAAATTCCCTGCTTTAAGTCGTTTCGCTACAAGTCCAAGTCTTTTGGAACGTATCTTGGACTTATAGCAAGGATGGCCTGTAGCACAGGCGGGGCTGGTGCCTACAGGAGGAATCCAGTCCCCCTCACACTCACTGACCAGAGGCAGGGGAGGGGCCGCCTCCGTTGGGGGAAGAGGCAGGGTGGAGGGGGAGCAATGGTAGGCAGAGGGCAGAGGAAGGTTGGGGCGGGGTGAAGCAGAGGAGGAGAGATGCAGAAGCTGGGCGGAGGGGGAGCATCCCAAGGGGGGGTTCGTGTGGCCCCTGGGCTCCCCCTGACCAGTCGCCTCTGCATTGAGCCCAGTGTCCTTCCTGTCTTCTAACAGTGACCAAGTGCCCCAGAAGGAATGAATGGAACAGGCAATGAAGGGCTTTTTGCCTTAGACAAAGATTTCTATTAATAATTGTCGTGGCTGGGGGGGAGGTGGAATTTCCCATCCCCTGGTTAATATCACCACTTAAATAACAGAATGAGCTTGATATACTGCTGGGTCCAGATTCTAGGCTTTGTACGGACCCTTGTGACCATCTGGTCTAGCCTCCTGGATAACTGTGCCTGGAGAGCTTCCCTGAATTCTTTCCTGGCTGGACGAGAGAAGATCTGTTAGGAAAAACCATCTAACCTTGATCTGAAAATCGCTAGTTGTCACTGAGATTTGGGGTGATTTGGCAGTTACTTTTTTCCCAAGCTTTCAGCGTTCAACAAAATATCTCAACCCTTCTCATTTCAGGGTGACCCAAACTCAGTTTTCCCCCCAGAATGTCCCCAGCCAAGGATAAAACAAGTTATCCCCACAGCTACTTATTCATTCCCCTACCTACAAATCCCCCCCACCCCCACCCCGCCCCGAATTTCCTTTCCACAAAACAAAAATCAATGTTTCATCTCTGGAACAAAAGTAAATGCCACAGTGTTGGCATTTCTCACGACGGGAACTGGAATTCCATTCTTCAACATGAGGGAGTTCTAGGCCTGCTAGACCAAGGGCGCTGGAACAACTTTTATAGTGGGGTGCTGATGCTGGAACCCATATATTTGGTGTTTGCTACTACTTCAAGCCAGGGGTACGGCTACACACCCTGCACCCTTCCCCAGAACTCCTATAAGGCCCCTCTCTTCTGTCTTGAGTAGCTGCATCTCTAGCCCCTGATGAATTATCTGCACCCTTTAGAAATCATTGCTTCTAAGGCCCCTGTGATTATGTAGCTTGACTTCCTGATTGCGCAATAGCGAGCATGTAGGAGCTGACATCATGTGTTTTATTAAACCCCACGGGTCCGAAGAGCAGCTCTGGGTCCATGTGTGAGCATGTGTCTCTCTCCAGCAGAACCTGGTCCAATAAAAACAATCCACTCCCCTGCCTTTTCTCTGCCATATACCCATAGAGACTTGTAATCTGGCAGCAAGGAGCCATGGCCAGAAACTATGCAGCTCCTGCCAACCCAGCCCACAGGCTGCAGGGTTTGTCCAAAAAGGGAAGTCGCCCGAACAGGGACTTGAACCCTGGGCCCTCAGATTAAAAGTCTGATGCTCTACCGACTGAGCTATCCGGGCTCACAAAATGGCACTTTCTAGAAGACCTACACAAGAATGATTGAGCGAACTGTCAGCACTCCTGGGAATTTGTTTTCAAGGGTTTCTAAAAAGCCAGCACTTCCATGAGCAGACACAACTCATCTAGCTTGTCTGTATCTCTCTTGTCTGTGCTTGTGTTTGTGCTTTTTAAAAGATTGGATGGAAGAGGAAACAGCATGATACAGAGCAACACAAAACCAGAAACTCCCCTGCAAACAAGGGCACAAAATCTCTGTCAGAAATGCCTTTGGAAATGCAAAGCAAGCAAGAAATGCACACACAAGCAGTGCTCCAATTCCCAGCCCTAACCACAGAGTCCAACATCTCTCAGCTCCCCCTGACAATCCCCTCCCCACCAGGCAACAAAGATGAGGCGGAGGGACAAAAGGCCCACCTTGGTCCCACAGCCCAGCCACGCCGCTGCCACTCAGCTGGTGACCCACGGTTTTTTCCCCTATGGCCAAGCACTTAACAGCCACAGAAATCCAGTGAGCGCCTATGACAGGGAACTGGCCTCACTGCTGAAGATGCTCTTGGCAGTGGCTCGGCGCTATGGCATTAATCAGGTACATGGTAGGTGTCTGCTTCTCCCACTACCCGGCCTTGCCTCACTCTGCAGCTAAGCTATCAGTTTTTTCTCCCTCACAGCATATGTCACTCTCTTTCTGATGGAAACTATAGATCCTTTTCTACTGGCATCCAGTCTCTTTCTTAATTTTCTCTCTCTATGGGCATGTCTGCACTGCAGCGTTATTTTGAAATAACTCCTCTTATTTCAAAATAACAAGGCGAGTCCGTTATTTCAAAATTATTTCAAAATAACAGGCCTCTTATTATGAAATAATAAACCCTCATTTCGGGAAGAATAACGCCTATTTCGAAATTGTTGTTTTGCTTCACTGCTGCTATTTTGAAATAGCTCCTCCCTGGGGCCATTCAAAGTAATTATGCCCCAGTGCTTCCTGAGACACTAAATCCAGGTAGTGCATCCACATTAGAGGAAAAGTAACAGAGAGGTAGCCGTGTTAGTCTGATCTTGGTAAAACAAAAAAATCAGTCATGTAGAACTTTAAAGACTAACAAGATAGTTTATTAAGTGATGAGCTTTCATGGGGCAGACCCATTTCTTCAGATCACATTCTAAAAGTGAATTGGCATGACCATTATATAACAGATGGATACAATGAAAAAAGTAAACAAATTACAAACTAACAAATCAGCTACATTGAACAGAAGGTGGAGGCAAGGGGACAAGGAAGAGACAAGGAAGGAGGAAATTGCTTATTGTAAGAGTCAATTGAGTGGCTAATCTGGAGACTGTATTAGAGGAGACGGCCTCAGACTAATTTTGAGGCTTCCCTGTAGTCTGGACGTGATATTTTGAAATAGTTATTTTGGGAGTTATTATTCCAAAATAATTTATTTCAAAATACCCTTGCCATATACCTAATTCAGATAGTATCTATGGATCTATGTATCTAAAGACATCCATTCTACTGATCACGTATAATTTGTCTTCACTACCTTTTTTTCTTTCGTGGCTTATATCTATCTATTTCTGATGGCATTGATCAATCTATGTAGCTAACCACCTTTTTCTAACAATGTCTAATCCATCTATCGACATATAATCTGTCATTTCATTTTCTTTCTTTCTTTGTTTCCACCTATCTATTTTGGATGGGATCTTTCTATTTCTGACGTATTAATCACTTTAGAACGGGGTGGCCAACCCGTGGCTCTTGAGCTGCATGTGGCTCTGCTCAAAGAAATGAGGCTCTTGCTAGTTTGGAGCCGCACACCTGGACTGCTCACGGCCACTCTGTGCATGCACCCTAGCTCCCAGGGGGAGAAGCGTGTGGCTGTGGTGGCAGCGGCTCTGGTGAGACCCAGGCATTGGGTTAGAGTGGGAGGGCCTGTTGGTGCCTGGCTCTGGGGGAGAGGAGGGGCATTGGTTTAGAGTGGGGGGTTGGGAGCTGAAGCACCTTAAACTCAAAGTCTTAGTGGATGCAAAATAAGGCAGCCAACACAGATGTCATATTTAAATTCCAGGGAAAAAAAGAATCAGCATGTGCCTGGTTTACACTGTGTTTCTTTAAAGAAAATGCAAAGGCTATTGTTTGCCAGGCTGAAGCAATTATTCTGAGATATGAGTCTCTCCCTTATTGTTTTTGAACCTCTCATATTTGCAGTCTGGGACAGACCTGAATTTTTGGAACTATCAAAAAGCCATAATCTTCGTAAGTAAAAAACTGAGGAAACCACACCAGAGATCAACAAGCTGGAGTGAAACAGGTACTTTTAATTTACTTCTCAGTTCAGTTTAATTTTAAAAAACTCGCAGGACATAATAGGGCAGTAGTGTTGGTGGGGATGCTTATTTTTAATGAGAGAATATTACTGTATTTTCAAAGGGATTTTTTTTTTATTTCATGTTTGTTCCTTGTCAAGTTCTCTGAAGATGTATGGATTGTCTGTGAATTTTTTAAGTAGCTAGAGACTTTTTTATTGTTTTTGGTCCAAAATGTCCTGAATGTTATTTTTATCACTACATTTTGGGTACTATCTATCTATCTATCTATCTGTGGCTGTGTCTAGACTACATCCCTTTTTCGGTTAAAGGGTTGTAAATTAGGCACATCGATATTGCAAATGAAGCCGGGATTTAAATATCCCACGCTTCATTTGCATAATGGCGGCTGCCGCTTTTTTTCAAAACGGGGCCTTTGGAAAAAAAACCTGGCAGTTTAGACAGGAATCTTTTGAAAATAAAACCCTTTCTCGAAAGATCCTGTACTCCTCAAAAAATCCTGGCTTCATTTGCAGTATTGACATGTCTAATTTACATCCCTTTACCGAAAAGGATGCAACAGCCTATCTATCTATCTACCTAGATAGATAGATAGATAGACACAGCCTATCTAGATAGATAGATAGATAGATAGATAGATAGATAACGTGGCTCTTTGAACTCTATCCACAGCTATTTTGTCTCTTAATCTCTAAGGCTATGTCTAGACTGCAGGCTTCTTTCAGAAGAACCTTTTTTCGGAAGAGATCTTCCAAAAAAACTTCTGAAAGAGAGCGTCCACACACAAAAGGAAGATAGTGTCCACACTGCATGGACGCTCTCTCACATGTAAGCTGTGATTACTATGCACGGAGTGGCCACCAGGGCACCTGTGCTTTCTCCTCTTTCCTCTTCTTTTGAAAGAACTTCCTCTTCCTTGTCCACACACACCTTTTTCCAAAAGAGGTCTTTTGGAAAAAGGCTTCTTCCTCGTAGAAAGAGGATTACCAGTAGGGTTGCCAGGTGTCTGGTTTTGAACCGAACAGTCCAGTATTTGAGCTTTCTGTTTGGGAAACAAATTGAGAAAATATAAATGAGAAAATATAAATGTCTGGTATTTTCTAAATAAGATGTAATGTAGATTGTGATGTAATGTCAAGTGTGTCCAGTATTTTTGTTGAAACCATCTGGCAACCCTAATTACCAACACCGGAAAAAGCCCCTGTTCTTTCGATTTACTTTCAGAAGAACACGACTGCAGTGTGGACATAACTCATGTTTTGTCGGAAAAACAGCCATTTTCTGACAAAACTCTGTAGTGTAGACATATGTAAGGGGACTGTTAGCCCCTTACTAAAACTCAGTGGGAGTTTTTGGTTGGCCAGCTCCCAGTACCAAAAGGGGAAGGGTCCATGAGAAATCAGGGCCCTGAGACTGACAGACCCCAGGGACAATGGGAAGAGGCCTTCAGCTCAGCCTGATTGACAGGTTGGACAGATCAATGAGAGAATTAGAAGGCCAGGTCCCATCCTCCAGGTGAGTTGGGATTTTCTGGGTCTCTGTGAGAAAAGGAGAGAGAGCTGAGAAGAGCAGCAAGAAAAGCAAGCTGTGTGGAGAGACAGACCTGCAGTGTCAGAGCCAGGCACACACAGCCCAAGGAGTGTAATCTGCGCTGAGGGGCAGACCTGCAGTGACAGAGCCACACACACAGCCCAAGGAGCGCAGACCCTGTGCTGAGCAGCAGACCTGCAATGACCAGAGAGCCAAAGGGGTCAGAGAAGCAACACAAGGAGCTGGAGTCTGGCAAAGCAGCACAGTCTGCAGCTGGGTGTGGTGAGCAGCTGGGACCAGCAAAAGGGGGAAAAAGGGCTCTGGGCAGGGACATGCCACCAGCCAAGAGGCCCTGCAGGCCAGACTTGGAGAGGGATTGTAACTCTAACTGGGAGAGGGGTCCTGCCACCTAGAGCCTAAGGCCGTGTGGTCACTGCCAAAGCAAGCGTGTCCAGCCTGCAGCCCCCCTGCAGCACAGCCGGGGCCTGAGAGAGCCCTGGGACCTATGAGGAACAGACTGTGAACTATCCTTACACTCTGCTGTTTGTGATGTCCCCATGCTACAGAGCAGGACTGTGTGTTCTCATTTAACCTTTCTCATGTTTTCTTATTCTTTTCTTTTTAATCAGTTGTTGTTTAATAAATTGTATTTGCTTTGAACTGTATGAAATGATCACTGGGTCAAGAAAGCATGCAGTGTGCAGAGAGCACCCTGGAGTGGGGACACCCTAGCCCCTGCCCCAAGTGACTACAAGGTCAGGGATTAAGCCCCAGAAAATCTGGGCCCAGCCTTGTTGGGATTTCGAGGACTCTGCTACTCAGGAGAGTGGAAGGGGAGCCCTCAGGTTCAGGGAAGCCTTTGGGTAAAAGAAGTGGGAGTCGGGACTCAGATCCTTAAGCTGGTCCATTCACCGGGGTAGTATAGAAGCCAGGAAAGTTCCCCACAATAGCGGGACCATTCCCCCGCTTACACATACCCTAACTGGTTGACCATCCCTGCTTTAGGAGGTAGGCCCCATTGTTTATAACTGAGAAAACTGGTTGTTGCAGTCCCAAAATGAGACAAAAAGACAAAAGGAAATGAAAACAGGAGAGAAAATAAAAGTGAACAGAATCACAAGGCAGCAAACTTCAGAGCCAAGGCAATGACTCGTGGAAGTAAAATGCTTTCTGTGAAACAAAGAATAGTTTGTACCAAAGGCCAGGAAATATGGGAAATGCTTCAAAAATTGACAATCACTAGGTTCCACTGAGATTTGAACTCAGATCACTGGATTCAGAGTCCAGAGTGCTAACCATTACACCATAGAACCAGATGTCTAGAAGGTTTCCAAAACACTTGTAATGACTGCACCTGCCAGAGTGTTCTTCACCCTCCAGTTTTCTGTGTAGTTTTGGCAGGGGAGATGTTAAATTGCCCTGGGGCAGCAGTCAGGGCTCAAGAATACACAAGGAGAGCACGAGGGATAGTAGGGGACAGGAGGGTGGTGGGTTTTGATGGAGCCCAGCCTAGCCAGGAATATTCCTAGACACCATGGGCCCATATAACTTGCCACCTATGCTAGAGCCCATTCTGCAGCACTCCTTCCTAGGCAGCCATTTCCCATTTTATGTGTATGTGCAATTTTACTGAATTTTAATTCAGTGCTGTTTCTAGGTTTGGGTTGTACCCACGAAAGCTCATGATACCATCTACAATGGGTTTCCAAAGGGGGGGGAGGTGCCCCCCTGTGTAGGGGTGAAGAAATTCGGCGGGGGGGGGGGCGCGAGGCGACCCAGCCTCCCCCTCCCCCCGGTCAAACTCCCCCCCCCCTTCCAAGTTTTGCTATTTTTGTTATTCGGCCCCGGTCAGTTCCCTTTTTTTTTTTTTTTTGCTCAACAAGTTTTGCTGGGGGTGGGAGGGCGTGAGGGTTTCTCAAAAATCAAAAAGGGGGCATGATGCCGAAAAGTTTGGGAACCACTGCTACTAGACTATTTGTTGTTTTTTTAGGTTTGTGTTGTTTGTGCCAGGAAACCATATAAGAGCAGCCAGACTGAGTCAGGCTCTCTACCCTCTTCTCCTGTCTTCCGGTGGTAGCCAAAGCTAGGTGCCACAGGGGGAATGAACAGACCAGGGAATCATCAAGTAATCCCTCCCCTTTTGCCCTATCGCAGCTTCTGGCAAACAGGCGAGGGACCCCATCCCGGCTAACAGCCATTGATGGACCTGTCTTCCATGAATTTATCTAGCTCTTTTTTTTTTCCAACCTGTTGCACTTTTAGCCTTTACAACATCCACTGGAGAGGAGTTCCACAGGCTGACTGTGCACTGAGTGACGACCTACTTCCTTGTGTGTGTTTTAAACCTGCAGTCATTTCATTTCAATGGGTCACCTCTAGTTCTCTTGTTATGGGAAGGAGTAAGTAGCACTTCTTTAGGTGCATTGTCCACACTACTCTTCAATGCCTTTAACCATTGTTGCAGGCCTTAGAATCATAGAATCATAGAATACTAGGACTGGAAGGGACCTCGAGAGGTCATCAAGTCCAGTCCCCTGCCCTTATGGCAGGACCAAATACTGTCTAGACCATCCCTGATAGACATTTATCAAACCTACTCTTAAATATCTCCAGAGATGGAGATTCCACAACCTCCCTGGGCAATTTATTCCAGTGTTTGACTACCCTGACAGTTAGGAACTTTTTCCTAATGTCCAACCTAAACCTCCCTTGCTGCAGTTTAAGCCCATTGCTTCTTGTTCTATCCTCAGAGGCCAAGATGAACAAGTTTTCTCCCTCCTCCTTATGACACCCTTTTAGATACCTGAAAACGGCTATCATGTCCCCCCTCAGTCTTCTCTTTTCTAAACTAAACAAACCCAGTTATTTCAGCCTTCCTTCATAGGTCATGTTCTCTAGACCTTTAATCATTCTTGTTGCTCTTCTCTGGACCCTCTCCAATTTCTCCACATCTTTCTTGAAATGCGGTGCCCAGAACTGGACACAGTACTCCAACTGAGGCCTAACCAGCGCAAAGTAGAGCAGAAGAATGACGTCTCGTGTCTTGCTCACAACACACCTGTTAATGCATCCCAGAATCATGTTTGCTTTTTTTGCAATAGCATCACACTGCTGACTCATATTCAGCTTGTGGTCCACTATAACCCCTAGATCCCTTTCTGCTGTCCTCCTTCCTAGACATTCGCTTCCCATTCTGTATGTGTGAAACTGATTGTTCCTTCCTGAGTGGAGCACTTTGCATTTGTCTGTATTAAACTTCATCCTGTTTACCTCAGACCATTTCTCCAATTTGTCCAGATCATTTTGAATTATGACCCTATCCTCCAGAGCAGTCGCAACCCCTCCCAGCTTGGTATCATCTGCAAACTTAATAAGCGTACTGTCTATGCCAATATCTAAATCGTTGATGAAGATGTTGAACAGAGCCGGTCCCAAAACAGACCCCTGCGGAACCCCACTTGTTATACCTTTCCAGCAGGATTGTGAACCATTAATAACTACTCTCTGAGTACGGTTAATCAACCAGTTATGCACCCACCTTATAGTAGCCCCATCTAAGTTGTATTTGCCTAGTTTATTGATAAGAATATCATGCGAGGCCGTATCAAACGCCTTACTAAAGTCTAGGTATACCACATCCACCGCTTCTCCCTTATCCACAAGACTCGTTATCCTATCAAACAAAGCTATCAGATTGGTTTGACGTGATTTATTCTTTACAAATCCATGCTGGCTGTTCCCTATCACCTTGCTACCTTCCAAGTGTTTACAGATGATTTCCTTAATTACTTGCTGCATTATCTTCCCTGGCACTGAAGTTAAACTAACTGGTCTGTAGTTTCCTGGGTTGTTCTTCTTTCCCTTTTTATAAATGGGCACTATATTTGCCCTTTTCCAGTCTTCTGGAATCTCTCCTGTCTCCCATGATTTTCCAAAGATGATAGCTAGAGGCTCAGATACCTCCTCTATCAGCTCCTTGAGTATTCTAGGATGCATTTCATCAGGCCCTGGTGACTTGCAGGCATCTAACTTTTCTAGGTGATTTCTAACTTGTTCTTTTTTTATTTTATCTTCTAAACCTACCCCCTTCCCACTAGCATTCACTATGTTAGGCTTTCCTTCAGACTTCTCGGTGAAGACCGAAACAAAGAAGTCATTAAGCATCTCTGCCGTTTCCTGTTACTGTTTCTCCCTCCTCACTGACCAGTGGGCCTACCCTGTCCTTGGTCTTCCTCTTGCTTCTAATGTATTTATAAAAAGTCTTCTTGTTTCCCTTTATTCCCGTAGCTAGTTTGAGCTCATTTTGTGCCTTTGCCTTTCTAATCTTTCCCCTGCATTCCTGTGTTGTTTGCCTATATTCATCCTTTGTAATTTGTCCTACTTTCCATATTTTATATGACTCCTTTTTTATTTTTAGATCATACAAGATCTCGTGGATCTTCTCTGGACCTTTTCAAGTTCTAATAGAGTTTCTTTAAAACAGGATGTCCTGAACTGCACACAGAATTAATGGCACCGGAGCAGGTTCCCAGTGCCACATTTGGCCCCCACAGAACCTGGGACGGAGTCACCCTTGTAGGCTGTTCCTCAAATGGTGCTTCAAGAAGAGGTTCTATGGTGTAATGGTTAGCACTCTGGACTTTGAATCCAGTGATCTGAGTTCAAATCTCAGTAGAACCAAAGCTCTTCCATAAAGTTGTTGATTCCTTTTCCCCACTTTGATATTTCCCATCTTGCCCAATTACCCTGAGTGTTTGTCAGGTTGCCAGGTGCCTGGCATTTTCACCTCCTGGCTGGGGAAAAAAATCAGAAAATACCGGACATCTTAGGTGTCCGGTATTCTCTGAAATTTTTAACCGGACAGTAGGTGAAAATACCGGACTGTCCGGGTGAATACCGGACACCTGGCAACCCTAACTCCTCGTTGTCATTTCAGACAGTAGTTTGCCCCTGCAAGGAGCAGAAGCTAGATGAAGACTGGCAGTGGGTCACTGAGGCAAGGTGGGTATAAGGGGTTGGGGGTTCCTGAGGGGGAGGGGCAGGGCACTACCCAGAGGGGAGGGCACCACAGACTGGAAAGGAAGTGGGGGCCTAATAAAAGGTGGCAGAACCGTTCAACATAAAGGCTATGTCTACACTGCAGGCTTCTTGCGCAAGAGTCTTTGCACAAAAACGTCTTGCGCAAGAGCACGTCCACACCTCAAAGCGCATCGCAAAAGCCATGTGCTTTTGCGCAAGAGAGCGTCCACACTGCATGGACACTCTTGCACAAGAAAGCTCTGATGGCCATTCACAGAATGTCCATCAGAGCACCTGTGCTTTTTCCCATAGGGGTTTCTTGCTCTGAAGCATCCACACTTGCCTTTTTGCGCAATAGCTATAGCGCAAAAAGGAGCTATGCCTCGTAAAAGGAGGTTTACCTACACCAGAAAAAGCCCTCCCTTCTGCCATTTTACTGGTCATTTACTTGCACAAAAGCGCATTTGAGGTGTGGACGTTCCATGGGTTTTTGCGCAAAAACCTTGCAGTGTAGACGTAGCCAAACAGGATACAGTAGATACGACACTGGCCAGAAGGGGGCACTCCAGGGCTGAATTGAGCTATTTCCCTGAGTGCCCAGCAGGAGGCACCATGGTGAGGAGATGCACCCTGTTACAGCCCTACAACTCCTGTACCTAGTGTCCAGAGGCTTCATAGAGGTGAATTGGTAACACATAGGCCAGTGGGGCAGTTACCCGGAGCCACAAATACAGCGTGTGTACAGATGCCCCACTGAAGAGATAGCTACTAGATATAAATAGAGAGAGTGAGGGTACATCTAGACTGCATGCTAAAATCAAAATAAGATATGCAATTTGATTATCTTATTTCCATTTTATTTCAAAATAGGCTATTTTGAAATTTGGTGCATCTACACAGTGCCAAATTTCAAAATAAAGCACTATTTCGAGACATCCCTTATTCCTCGTGGAACGAGGTTTACAGGGATGCCAAAATAGCGCATCCATTATTTCGAAAATTATTTTGAAATAGCAGATGTGTTCCTCGGATGCGGGGTAGCTATTTCGGGATACCTCTGGTATTTCGGTGGTGACCTTGCCTAGCAACGGGGAGCCCGGACAAGAGCCTGAAGGTGGGGGTGGGAGGGGCATAGCGACTGGTGACTGGGAAGCCCACCTCAGCTTGGAAGCCAGCTCTACTAAGAAAAGAGGAAAACCCCAGCCAGTGGGGAACAAAGGACAGAAGATGAAGGTCCCAGCTGGCTGATTTACCTGGGACCGAGGACAGAGGCAGGGCTCATGGGAAAGTGATAAATCATGCTCGACTGGAAGGAAGCGGCTTCTGGACTGGGAAAAGAAAGAGCAGCTAAGGGACGCTTGGCTTGAAAGCCTCCTGTGTGCTCAGACACTCAAACTCTTCTGCTTTCACTGGCTCAGAGTAACTCCAGTCTAGAGATCAGGGTGGTGCTGCTCCCTCCGTGTGTGTGGACCCAGCGCCAGCGAGAGGGGACACAGCAAGAGACATTGCAAGCTCCGAGATAGAGTCGCAGGAGGCCTCGGGGCTAGAGGGCCCAACCGCTGAATCCATGACAGTCACACATGAGGTTGGGGGTTTGTAGACCTCCACATGGCCTCCCCACCAGGCCCCATCACTCTATTTGGCAGGCAGGAAGCCCGGCATGACTCATACAACAACAGCGGGACTTGCTAGAGTGAATCAGATTTCCCTTTCAGCCCCTTTAGGGAAAAAAGCCCCCATGCATGCACCTGCACAAACATGCCCACGCAAACACATGCAACGTGCAATGACACATGCATGCATTCACGTGTGCATGCAGACTGGCATGCCAATGTATTGACCCACACATGCAATGACACACAAACAAGGTGACTGAGCAACAAAATGGCAGATGAATTTTAATGTTGATAAATGCAAAGCAATGCACATTGGAAAACATAATCCCAACTATACGTACAGAATGATGGGGAATAAATTGTCTGTTACCACTCAAGAGAGATCTTGGAGTCACTATGGATAGTTCTCTGAAAACATCCACTCAATGTGCAGTGGCAGTCAAAAAAGGAGACAGAATATTAGGAATCGTTTAAAAAGAGATAGAGATTAAGACAGAGAATATCTTATTGCCTCTGTATGAATCCATGGTACGCCCACATCTTGAACAGATGTGGTTGCCACATCTCAAAAATATATCTTGGCATTGGAAAAAGTTCAGAAAAGGGCAACACAAATGACTAGGAGTATGGAACAGCTGCCATATGAAGAGAGGTTAATAGCTCTGGGACTTTTCAGCTCGGAAAAGAGATGACTAAGGGGGGATGTGACTGAGGGAATGCACTCTAAAATCGAAATAAGATATGCAATTTGTGCTACACAAATTGCATATCTTATTTTGATTTTATTTCGAAATAGGCTATTTCCAAATTTGGCGCATCTACACAGTGACAAATTTCAAAATAAAGCACTATTTCAAGCCATCCCTTATTCCTCCTGCAATGAGGTTTTCAGAGATGGCAAAATAGCACGTCTGTTATTTTGGAAAAAAAAAAATGAAATAATGGGCGTGTTCCTTGGACGCAGGGTAGCTATTTCAGGATACCTCTAATATCCCGAAATAGCCTTGCAGTGTAAACATACCCTGAGTTCTATAAAATTATGCCTGGTGTGAAGAAAGTGAATAAGGAAAAGTTATTTATTTGTTTCCATAACACAAGAACTTGGTGGTCACCAAATGAAATTAATAGGTAGCAGGTTTAAAACAAACAAAAGGGAGAAGTTCTTTACACAATGCACAGTCAACCTGTGGAACTCCCTGCTAAAAGATGTTGTGAAGGCCAAGATGATAACAGGGTTAAAAAAAAGAGCTAGATAAATTCATGGAGGTTAGGTCCATCCATGGCTATTAGCCAGGATGGGCAGGGAGGGTGTCCCTAGCCTCTGTTTGTCAGAGGCTGGGAAAGGGTGACTGGAGAGGGATTGCTTTAAGATTCCCTGTTCTGTTCATCCCTTCTGGGGCACCTAGCATTGGCTAATGTCAGAAGATAGGATACTGGGCTTGATGGACCTTTGGTCTGACCCACTATGTTCTTTTGGGCTGAAATTTCACAGCTTTTTTCTGATTCCCCCCCTTCCCGGACCCCAAGAGAGGTGGGTGCAGAGGAGTAAGGGAAAGACTTTTGACAAGTTTTTACCAATTATTTTTATTAGCAAATGAAGCATTAATTATACAAACTACATGATGAACAATAACACAAACAAACATGTAACCCACACACCTGGGCTACAGCTACACTACAAACTTTTTTAAGGAGAGGAAATGCAAATGGAGCGCTCATTTGCATATGTCGCACTCTCATTTGCATATTCTTTTCCGAGCCTTTTTGTGGAAGAGGTTTTTGTGCAAAAAAGCGCTGTGTATAGATGGCACCTTTTTGCGCAAAAACCCCCTTTTGCGCAAGATCCCTTCTTCCTCAAGAGATCTCTTCCACAAAAACTTCTTGCTCAAAAGCGCGTCCACACTACAAAAGCAGACTGCATCGATGTTCTCTTGAAAGAAAGCTCTGATTGCTATTCACAGAATAGCCACCAGAGCACTTGTGCTTTTTTCAATTGGCTCTTTTTGCGCAAAACCCCCCTGTTGCCCGTCAACACACACCTTTTCGCGCACGAACTCTTGCACAAAAAGGAGTTATTCCTCATAGAAAGAGAAATACCTACACTGCAAAAACCCCTCTGTTCTGTTGATTTACTGTAAATTTACTTGCGCAAAAACACACTTGAGGTGTGGATGCTCTGTGGGTTTTGTGCAAAAACAGCTGTTTTTGCGCAAAAACCCTGTAGTGTAGACATAGCCCAAGTGAGCCCTCTCACCAATCATAGCTGGAGTTTGTGCTTTCACCAGCATATGACAAAGTAGGAATTTTCTGTGGGCTTCTGTAAAGGATATGCCTACCAGGGACTTACTTGATGAAGTGTTGTCTACATTTAAAACACACAACGGCCCAGCTATCTACACTATGGTGATCAGATGTCCCAATTTCATAGAATCATAGAATACTACAACTGGAAGGCACCTCGAGAGGTTACCAAGTCCAGTCCCCTGTCCTCACTGCAGGACCAAGCACTACCTCTAGATCATCCCTGACAAGTGTGTGTCTAACTGCTCTTAAATATCTCCAGCGATGAAGATTCCACACCCTCCCTCGGCAATTTATTCCAGTGTTAAACCAACTTGACAGGTAGGAAGCTTTTCTTAATATCCAACCGAAACCTCCCTTGCTGCAATTTAAGGGACAGGATTTCATAGGGACAGTCCTGATAATATTCAGAGCTTTTTCTTATATAGACACCTGTTACCCCCCATCCCAGTCCCAACTTTTCACACTTGCTATCTGGTCACTCTAACCAACTCTCCCGTCGGTGTAGTAATCCACCTAGCTATGTCAAGGGTAGATTTCCTAGTGCTGTTTACTTAGGTTGGCGAAACTATGCTGGCAAGGGGGGTGCACCAGGCCTAGGACTGGTTCGCCATGGGGTGAAACCTGCTTTTGCAAGAGACAGGAGGTGTTGGGGTCTTGGAACTGGCTGGAGTGGGATAAATGAGGCCATAACTGACCAGTGGAGCATATGGACAGACAACTGGCACCCCACGTATGGCTCGATTAACATCTAAGGATGGGAAGCATGGACAGGTGGAACACATGAACTCAATGGAAAAGGGACAGTGGTGGACCAAGAGGATTTTAAGAGCTGGCCTTCACCTGGGACTGACAGAGATGGGCCAAGGCAGCTGATGTCTTAACCTTGTTTCCTCCATGTTACCCTAAGGACTTCCGCTTTCAGCTGACTAGTAAACCCAACTCTGTCCTGCTGGGTGTCACTGCAGGTCTCTTCTGGGTGCAAGCATCCCTGGAGACCAGAAGCTGATCTCAGCTGGACTCCCTGGGCAGAACTGACGAGGTGAAGCAGGAACCCAGCAAAGTGTTGAGCCTGCACAAAGTCAGATGGGCACCATGTAGTTCAGTTCTGCTGGTGTCAGTGGTGGGATTAGCTTTCCACATAGGGCACTGTTTTCCCACACTGGGCTCAGGGCAGGTTCAAAGCTCACACACAAATCCAGGGAGATGCACGCACACATTCAAATATAGAGAGATAAAGTCACAGCTGTATGGAGAGAAACCCAGACTATGTCTACACTACAGTGTCCACACCTCAAGCACTTTTTTGCACAAAAGAATCGAAAGAACAGAGGGTTTTTTGCGCAATTGGTATTCCTCTTTCTATGAGGAAGAAGCCTTTTCGCGAAAGAGTTCTTTCACAAAAAGGCGTATATGGACAGAGAAGAGGGGGGTTTTGTGCAAAAAGAGGAAAAAGGAAAAAGCACAGGTGCCCTGGTGGCCATTCTGTGCATAGCAATCAGAGCTTACTTTCAAGAGAGCGTCCATGCAGTCTGGATGTTCTCTTGCACAAAAGCACATTGCTTTTTTGATGCGCTTTTGCAGTGCGGACGCACTCTTGCGCAAGAAGTTTTTGCGGAAGATCTCTTCCAACGAAAGCTTCTTGTGCAAAAAGCCTGCAGTCTAGACGTAGCCCCACAGACAAATAGAAAGCAAGTAGGAACAATTTCAACCTACCAATTTGCCACCAGAAGACTAGCCAATTCATCAAAAGCAAAACATTGCATATGGACATGTCCTTTTCAATGACATTTTGCGTGGGCAAAACAATTAAAGAAAGCGTCTTGCTAACCATCCACCTGGAAAAGTTTCGATTTTTTATTTTGAAGCAACTTTCAAAATGCTCTTGTATTTTAAATTTCATTCACAGGGATATATGAAATATTCTGATTGAAGGAAAAAGAGTTTTTTTCCCCCGAAATATTTCTTTTAATGGGGAATTTCTATTTGTAGTGTGTGTTCCAATTTGTAATGAATTTTTTCCCCTGAAATTGCAGAATTTCTAACAAAACAGAAATTCTGGTTACCCCTTAGCTCCTCACACAAACAGCACAAGACACAAACATACAACTGTACAAAAACTACACCACTCACAGCTCTCCCTTTTTGCACATAACAGGGAGGGGAAATATTTCTCTTCTATAAGACCATGACAATTTTCTTTGTGCTTCGGCATCCTACAACAAAGCACACAACTAGGGGGTGGTTTTGTCGTTAAGGGCTAGCCTTTTAAAGTACAAAACAGCAATTCAAAGGTTACGGGTTCAAATCCCATCAGTTTCTCAACTTTTTTACTACTTACCTGAAAAAATAATTGAGATTCCTAAAGATATCAAGACTTTCCAGGACTCGTTGCTTAACTTTAAAGATAGCAAGCTTTTTGTGGAAGCTAGGAGCTAGAATTCTCTGGCAAGTATCAAGCAGGAAAGAGAGCTAGCTAATCAGAATTTAAGCAAGGCAGAATTCTTCAGATGACAATTTTTTCCCAACAAAAAACAAAAACAAAAACAAACAAAAATGGAGATAGGGGCGAACTGGAACATTTTGGCAATTTGTGATAAATTCAATGATTTGTTTCAGTTGGGGGATTCAAAACATTTGTTTGTTTTGGGGACCAAACAAAACATTTCCAATCAAACCCACTTTTCATTCCACATTTAATTTTTATTTTATTCAGTTGTAAAGTTTTTTAAAAACTCCTAAAGGAACCAAGGTGAACAAAAGGTTTTGGATGACTTCAGGTTGGTTTCTTTTTGAGTAAATTTGGCTAAATTTTTTTAAAATCAGTCAGCAGTCAACTCAAAATTATTATTTGCCCCCAGTTTTTCAGTTTGGCCAACTAACAGAAAAATCCGTAAATTCCCCTCCACTCCAGCCAAAACCATCTTAAAATCCAAGATCAAGATTTTCAAAAGCAGCTGGTGATTTTTGGCACCTTCTAATAGCACCTCCTATTGTTACTAAATTTTTGATTGCCTCAACTTGATTTATGGCTCAGAGAACCTAATTTTCAGAAAGTGCCTTCTGAAAATCCAGTCCTGTTGTCAGTTATCTGCAATTGCTACTTACTTTTGCAAATCTTCGCCTGTGAATCTAGGACTGCTTAGATGGGAGGCCATCTGGACTTGGTGAGTTGTGGCTAGTCACCAAAGATGGTTTTTTTGCGGAACCGTCTTTTTGTTCCAAGTTTCTCCGGCACCTAGCACAATACGGTGATATAAGCAACTAGGATAAGATGCTCTGAAAATCTCTGTTCAGTTGTCAAGTCCGCCAAGAGTCCCTTGGCATGTCTACACTATGGGGACTCAAGCACAACACTGCAGCTATGCCATTGTAATGTCATGGTGTAGACACTTCCTACAGTAGTAGAAGAGCTATAGAAGAAATCTTCCCTCAAGCTAGCCACATCTATACCAGCATGCTGTAGCTGTGTTGACTTAACATTTAAGTGTAGACCTTGTATAAGTTACTCTACTAGGTGCCCTAGTATGCCCACTGTACAGCTCAGATAATAATTCCATCTTGTCTATTTAGACTTGATCCAGGCACAAAAAATTATGTTTGCCCTGTTGCGTGCGCACCAAGTCCTCACAGTGAGATTTAAACTGCCAGGACGGAGTCCACAAACAAATTTGCTCAGATTTAACTAAGGCCATTTCTCCACCTCTTGTGTAGATACATTTAAAAATTGGGGAGGGGGATTTTTAAAAAAACAAAGGAAATTTTCCAAACAAAAAGTTGTTTTTCACTGAAAAATCTAAAGTTTTAATTTCCAAAATGCCAGGATTAAACATCTCACCATATGTATAATTTCAACCCTATTTAAATACATAGGGGATATTTGTTTAAAAAAAAACAAAATCTAAGAACATTTCCAAATGAAAAGATGGTTCTTGCTGATGAACCAAACCATTTTCAAAAACAACAGAATTTTTTTTTTTTTGCCATTTTCAGAATTCTGCCCTTTTTTAAACATGGGAGTGGGATTCTTTTCATAAACACAAAGAAAATATCTCAATAAAAATTCAAAAAAAAATCAAAATATTTCATCTCAAAGGAAACATTTCACTATTTTCAGAATTTTGAAATTATTTACACATGGGGGGGGGTCGTTTCATAAACTCAAAGGAAATTTCCAAATAAAAAGTTAGCCCTACCCAGAGAATCAAAACATTTCCTTTCAAAGGAAACATTCTGCCACCTTCCAAATTTGAAATCTATTTATACATTGAAGGAGAAAATCTTTTTAATAAAAATCAAAGGAAATTTTTTAAAAAGTCCCATAAATCAAAATGTTTTGTTTCAAAAACCTCAAAATGAAATATTTTTGCTATTTTCAGAATTTTCACCATCTTTAAACATTGGGGAGGAATTTTAAAAATAAAATCACAGGAAGTTTTCCAAACAAAAATCGATTCTCCTTGAAAAATAAAAACATTTCATTTTTTAAAATCAAGAATTAAGCATTTCACCCTATTTATAATTTTCACCCTATTTAAACACTTGGGGGAGAGGGTTATTTTTTGAAATAAAATCTAAAAAATTTTCAAAATGAAATGTTGGCTGTCATGGAAGAATCAAAACATCAGAACGAAAAATTTCGCAGTTTCCAGAATTGAAACATGGGAGAAGGGTTTTTTAAAAATAAAATCAAAGGAAACTTTCATAGAGAAAAGATGGAAAAATCAAAACCTCTTACTTCGAGAACAGCAAAAAGAATCATTTTGCTGCTTTCAGATTCACACACACACATACAAATACCCCCTGAAACAAAGAGTTCAGCAGTAGCCCCTGGATTTACGAGGCATTTCAGTGTAACCGAATCTGCCTTTTTCACCAGAAAAAAAAATTGTTGCGGATGAAAAAATTCCTCCCTAGCTCTAGTGAAAAGCTGTACTCCTGGCACAGGCCAGGAAACGGGGCCTGCTGGGGCAGAGGACTGGCATGGCGCTGGCAATACAGATAAACTTTATATTATATACAGGGCGGGAAGAGAAGGATCAGTGCTATACACAAAGCAATATACAGTGTCTACGTTGTTATGCCTAGGGCCAAGGTCTCCAGACGGCCAGCTGTGGGGGCTCCCCTTTCAAAGCGGCTGCCTCGTCCGTGTGTCTCTGGGACGTCTCCGGGCCCACAGGGCGACTGAAGGGTCGGTGACGGGGCTCTGGGGGCGAGGAAGGGCTGGGGGAGACTGGGCAGACAGGCTGCGGCGGGAGGCCAGGCTGGAGCCTGCAGGCGGGCTCCGGCGGGCTGGGCTCTGGCGGTGCCTGGCGGCACTTGGTGGCCAGGTAGAGGTGCAGGGTGTCGAGCAGGCGGCCCTGCACGCAGGGCTGGGTGTCGCGGACGAAGGCGGAGAGCTGCAGCAGGCATTCCCGGAAGCCCAGCAGGTAGCAGCGTTGCAGGGGGTCAGCCTCCCCCGCCGGGTCAGCTCCTGGGGGAAGGGGAGCAGCAGGGGAGAGGGGGCGGTAAGTGCGGTGCATGCGGGGGGCAGAGACACACTCACACCAAAGGGAAGGGGGCAGGCAGTGCTGGGCAAGGGGGCCGGGAGTGAGTCTGGGACACACACACACAGGGTGCCTGCCCGCTGGCTGCAGTACCCTACCCCGCCCAGCGGGGGTGCTCCAGTCCCGCAGGTAGCGCACGGCGAGCTCCAGGATCTCAGCCTTCTCCACCTTCCGGTTCTGCAGCGTCTGCAACACAAGAGGCCACAGACGGGGCTGAGGTGACCGGGGTGGGGGGGTAGGGGATGGAGCAGGGCTGGAGAAGGTGGGAGGACATCAGTGGGGGAAGGAGCGACAGATTTGGGGTGCTGGCGGGCCTCTGGGGGCAATTGAGGCTAGAAGGGGGTCCGGGTGAGGCGGAGGTGTCAGTTTGGGGTTATCTGGGGGGCTCTGGATGGGATCTCTCTGGATGGAGTGTGGGGTGGGACAGGTGATGCTGGGTGGGGCTGTCTGGGGGTTTTGGGTGGCATCTGTTTGGGTGGGATGGGGGACAGGGCAGGACAGAGGGGAGGGGCTCTGTGTAGGGTCTGTCCAGATGGGGCAGAGGGCTTGGGTGGGGCTGTCTGGGGAATGGGGTGGGGTCTGTTTGGGTGGGACTTTATAGGCTTGGAGTGGGGCTGTCTGGGGTGATTGGGGCAGATATGTCTGGGTGGGACAGGGGACTCAGGACAGGGCTGGCTGGGGTATTTGGGGCAGGGTCAGTTTGGGTGGGAAAGAAGGCACTAGGTGGAGCTGTCCTGGAGGTTGGGACGGGGTCTGTTTGGATTTGGAAGGGGGCTCAGGGTGGAACTGCCTGAGGGGTTTGAGGTGAGATCTGTTTGGGTGGGACTTGGGATGGGGCTGTCTGAGGGGTTTGAGGCAAAGTTTGGGTGGGATGGAGGATTCGAGCGGGGCTGTCTGAGGGGCTTGGGGTGGGGTCTGTTTCAGTGGGACAGGGCGCTCCAAGCGGGGCTGTCTGAGGGGTGTGAGATGGGCTCTGTTTGGGTGGGACAGGGGGCTCAGGCAGGGCTGTCTGGAGGGGTTGGGGCAGAGTCTTGGGGCAGAATTGACTGGGGTGAGGACTATTTGGGTGGGACAGGGGGCTCCAGGTGGAGCTGTCTGAGGGATTTGGGGCAGGGTTTGTTTGGGTGGGACAGGGAGCTTGGGGTGGGGTTGACTGGGGGAATTGGGCAGGGTCTGTTTGGCTGAGACAGGGGTCATGGCAGGGCTGACTAAGGAGCTTGGGGTGGGATATATTTGGGTGGGATGGGGGCTCTGGGCGGGGCTGTCTGAGCAGTTTAGGGCGGGGTCTGTTTGGATGGGACAAAGGGCTCAGGGCAGGGCCCACTGAGGGGTTTGGGCCAGGTCTCTTTTATGTGGATGTGGGCTCAGGGTGGGCCTGTCTGCTGAGGTTTGAGGTGAGGTCTATTTGGGTGGGACAGGAAGCTTAGGGTAGGGCTGACTGGGGGGTTTCAGGCAGGATCTGTTTTACGTGGGACGGGGGCTTGTGGCGGAGCTATCTGGGAGGGTGGGGGAGTCGGGGGGAGTTGTCTGGGTAGGAGCCCCTTGTCCCATCCAGACAAACCCTGTCCCAACCCCCCAGGTAACCCCACCCCAAACCTCCTATCCAATCCAAACAAACCCCACCCAAGCCCCTCCACCTGGAGGCACTGGAGGGTAGCAGGTGTCCAGGTCAGGTATGAGGCTGGGGGCAGGAGTTTGGAGGGCTCAGGGTGAGCTCTGCAGGGAAGGGAGCTGGGGGGTCTTGCAGTGGGAGCCTTGGGGTTCAGGGTGGAAGGTGTCAGGGGCTCTGCATGGGCATGGAGGTAGGGTCTTCAGGCAGAGTGTGTCTGAGTAGGGGCTGGGGCAGATTTGTCTGGGTGGGGGCTGGGGACTTTGGCCAGGTGCTGGGTGGGACAAAGCAAAGCAGGGGGTAGAGGTCTCAGGTCTGGGAGTGTCTACGTGGAATTTGGAGGAGTTTGGGGCAGAGATGACTCTAGCTGGAGAACTGGGGGGGGAGGGGCTAGTGGTTGTCTGGGTGCAGCAGGGTCCCTGGGCAGGTCATGTGGTTCGTGGTTGGGGTGCTTGGAGTGAGGGTTGGGGGGCTCAGTGGAGTGGGCTTCCAGGGGGCTGCGTGAAGGCAGCTGTCCGGGACGGGCGGCAGGGCTTTGGGTGGAAGGTGTCTAGGGCCAGGGGCTGTGTGAATGGGGCGGGGCTGGGGGCTCGGGGCAGGCTGGGCGGCTCTGGGTGGGGCAGGGGCTCTCTGGGGGAGCAGAGCGGGGCAGGGACTCGGGGCACGGCAGAAGCTCAGGCGGGCACCGAAGGATCTCTGGGGGCTCAGGGGCACGGGGCAGGGCAGGGGCACGCGGAGGGGGATCGAGCGGGGCAGGGGCTGAGGGCAGGGCGGGGGCGCACTGACCTGCTGGCGGGTCCGGTCCAGCAGCAGCACCCGCAGCTCCTCCAGGCTCCGGTTGATTCTCTCTCGCCTGCGCTTCTCCGCCAGCGGCTTCAGCATCTGGCCGAGAGAGCGCAAGGGAGGCGCAAAGCCCCTCAGCCCCCCGCGGCGCTGGGGCGCCCGGAGCCCCCGGACTCCCCACCCAGCCAGGGCCCGGAGCCCCCGGACTCCCCACCCAGCCAGGGCCCGGAGCCTCCGGTCTCCTCTCCCCCTGCCCCGGCCAGGGCCCCGAGCTTCCCCCTCCGCCAGGGCTCGGAGCCCCCGGATTCCCTTCCCCACCCTCCCGACCAGGGCCCGGAGCCCCCGGCTTCCACCCACCTCCCCTCCTGGCTAGGCCCGGAGCTCCCGGACTTCTCCCCTCCCCGCGCCATGGTCCGGAGCCCCGGACTCCCACTCCGGCCAGGGCCCAGAGCCCCCAGACTCCCCCTCCGGCCAGGCCCGGAGCCCCCAGACTCCCCCTTCCCCGCCTGGGCCCCCGTGCGCCCAGCGACCCAGCTGTGCCCCCGCCTCGCTCCCTCTTTACATCCCCGCTGCCCACCAACTACCCCATACGAGAATTGCCCTCCACTGTCCTCAACCCAGAGATTCACTCCCCTCTCCCCCTGAATACCCCATTCCGGAGCTCCCCCCGCCGCCCCCAATTCCTGCTGCCTGCCTCACACCCCGCCCTTTGTGACCCCCCTGTGCCCCGGGGCATCCCCAACGCGCCTCTCATCCCTCGGGGCCCCAGCGCACCTTCCTCAGGGCGGCGGGCTCCGAGGCGCCTTTGGTCACCATCCTGGCCCTGCGCCCTGCTCCGTCTCCGGGCGAAACAAAGGCGCTGCCGCCTAGCCAGCCCCTCTTTTATAACCCACCACACACCTCCCCACCCCCGCAGGTGCCCAGCGAGCCGGCCGACCCCCCTTCCTCCCCATCGCCCGCCCCAGACACCTGCCCCCTCCCGTCCACCCTTTGCTCTTTGGGGTTGGTGTTTTGGCTCCAAGCTGCTAAAAATCCCCGAGGTGTGAAGAGCAAATTGGTCCCGAGTTTGGCACGGGCCGCCCCCGTCCCCGCGGCCGGGCTGAGAGCTGGGGCCTGGAGGAGGGAGAGGAAGGGGAGCATTTTGTCACCTAAGCGCATGGCTCGGAAGCCTGCTGGTGCCAAGCGCATGGCTCGGGCGCATGGTGGTGCCAAGCGCATGGCGCAGATGCCTGGCACGGACGCATGGGACCAAGCGCCTGGCGCTGAAGTCGTGACCCAGAGGGGACCCGCCAAGTCGGTCCAAAATGAGCCGGGGAGTGCCTGTCACAAGGAGGCCAAAAGGAGGAGGGAAGTGGAGAGGGGGCAGGAATGCGTGAGGGAGAGGTGGGCAGGATGGGGTGCATGGAGCTGGAGAGGGAGAGGCAGGAAGGAGGGGGGGCGAAGAAAAGTGATTTCTCCCCCAACCCAGGAGCTCAACTGTCTCTTGCCCCCTGTGCAGGCTGGGCGGACTGGACCGACCGGTTGGGTTCAGCCCCAGCCAGCAGGAGGCGCTTTTTCACTGCACGGAGATGGGAGTCAGTAAACTCGAGCTCAGCCCTGACTCCATACTGCAGTGTGCTGCTTTCCCCGGTGAATGCCCAGTTTGTGTCTGTGCGCAGCTGCCCCCTGCTGAAAGGGTGAGGGGTCCGCTGGGTGAGGGAGGGTGACCTCGCAGTTACTTGGTTTCTTAGAAAGCTACAGTAGAGAAAGTGTGAACAGCCAGGGGGTTAAGCAGACAAGGAAGGGGCAAGTCCCGTGTGGGGTACTTGGGGAGCAGCGAGTTGGGGGCAGGTCCCGCGTGGAGTGTTTCTCTTTTCATCAGACATTGATTAGATCGAGAGAGAGAGAGATATTGTACAGGGATGGACAGATAGAGAGGAGTGTGAGACTAGACAGGCAGAGGAGGGTGGGGCCGGCAGAGGGGTGGGGGACGGATAGAGGAGTGGGGGGCCGGCAGAGGAGTTTGGGGGGACGGATGAGTGGGGGGCCGGCAGAGGGGACGGACAGAGGAGTGTATCTGGATGGGTGTGACTTCAAAAGCAAAAAGTCTGCCCTGGGAAAGTCTCACCTGCGGCAGCCTGATGAGTTTATGGGGCTGGGACAACCGGCGCCTTGGCCCGGAGGTGTCGGGGGAAGTTCTCACCCCTCCGCTCAAAGCTGGAGAGGCCATTTGGGGTTTTATGGCTGGAGAAGCCCCCAGCAGCCCGGAACTAACGGGGATGGAGCTGATGGATCTGCTAATTGCGGGGGGAGAGGGGGCGGTTACCCCGGCTCTGACACCTGGGGACCAGCAGGCAGCGTGGGAAGCTTGGAGATGGCGGAGCCAGAAAGACGAGGGGTAGGGGGCGGGCGGGCTGTATACACGAAGTACGGGTGGATAGGCACAAAGAGGGGGTATGAGGGTGGGGGTGTATGGCTAGATAGAGGCTGTGTATTGGGATGGGGGTGTATGGATTGATAAAGGGAGTCTGGGGTGGTGGATAGATGGAGGGGGTGTTTTGGGTGGGGTATATGGATTGATAAAGGGGGTATGGGATGGGTGGATAGATGGAGGGGGTGTATTAGGGTGGGGTGAATAGACAGCGGGTGTTTCTGGGAATGAATGGATGGACAGAGAGAGGGAGTATGGGAAGGGATAGAGGGAGTGTATGAGGAGGGTGGATGGATAGAAGGTGTTTATGGGGATGGATGGATGGATGGATAGAGAGGGAGTATGGAAAGGGAGGAGGTGGGTGGATTGATAGAAGGTGTCTACGAATAAGGAGAACTTTACATTGGGTTATAACCTAGATCCATCTATTAAGCTGCTAGCTGATTTCTGTCGCATACTCATCGATGTGTGATCCGTACACACCCTCCACCTACCTAGCCATCCATGCACCCTAGATCCATACTCATCCTCTACCTAGTTATTCCAGTACCTCCCTCTAGCCATCCATCTATATACCCATTATCAGAAATTCCCCTTATCCATCTGTCCATGCACTCCTTGTAATACTCACCATCATCATACAGCCTCACCCTCATACACACCCCTATCCAGCCAGCCAGTCTATACCCTGGTCCACATGCTCTGGCTGTGACACTCAGCCTCCCAGATTTTCCAGAGGGAGGAGGTTAACACGACCGGGTGCACTGAAAGCAAAAAAGCTAAAATAAAGAAGGGAGGGGGGAAACAGATGTGAAACATCTGTAAGGAGGATGGTAAAGGGAAAGTTTATTCAACAGTTGCATTGGTGGTTCAGTGGTAGAATTCTCGCCTGCCACGCGGGAGGCCCGGGTTCGATTCCCGGCCAATGCAAAGAGTTGCTTTTGCCATTTGTTTTTCTCATTTGTAGAATTTCTACCTCCCTCAATATAATGCATCCCTGGCAGAATTGGCCACAATGTCGAGAGCCACATGCAGATACAAAATTAGTATCCATATGCACAAATATGAGCTGCAGACATACCCCTATAAAGTGGGTATCTGCAAATTTGCAGGGTTTGTATGGAAAGGGATAGGTGGAGGCAGGTGTGTGGAGGAGTGTGTGGATAGAAGGAGGGGTTTGCCAATAAGGAGAACATTACACAGGGGGGATAACTTAGATCCGTCTATTTAGCTACCAGCCTTTTCTATCTTGATCTCTTTTTTCTAATCTCTTGGCTAATTTCTGTCACATACTCGTTGATGCAAATTTTGTGTCCCTCTCTTCAATAACGAGCCGGATTTTCAGGGCTCTAACAATGGGCACCCTTCGCTGTCAGGCTGAGTTTCCATCTTTGTGCTTTCCTGAAGGGCACAGACAGAGAGTGTGAACAATCAAGGGTCGGGGGAGGGTTTCGTGGCCTACCAGAATGACCAGCTATCCTGGGGCTTTTTCTCATATTATAGTCACCTATTAGCTCCCACCCCGTCCTGATTTTCCACACTTACTCTCTGGTCACCCTAACTAAGACAAAGTCCCTAATCTCATGATGGTCCGGTTAATATCAGGGCATTGGCATCTGCTGACCCTGTATGGTGCCAGGCCAACAGCGAAAGGGGATGCTATGTTGGGTTTTAAGGCCTCCCCTCTCTCTGGGCTGCTTAGCTGGCTCCTACAGCAGTTGTCTTTTACTCTTATTTTGGAAGGGGGAGAGCCTGAGTGATTTTAACCTAAGATACTTGTCACCCTGGCCTCTTTTTCTCTCCTTCACCATCTCAACCATCAAGAATCAAATGGAAAAATCTAACAGGCCATGTGGGTGACCACCCAAGATGCCATGGGTGAGGGGAAAGTGCCAGTCCAGAAACAAGGAGTGGGGCAGACCTGGGCATGAGGCGGAAGGCACTAGGGGGCCAGGACGATGGGGGGATTGATGGGGAAGCAGTGGGGGGCTAGGAGCAATCTCTAGATGGAGGACAGGGAAGGCAGTGGGAGACCTGGGAGGATGGATGCGAGTCAAGGAGGAAGTGGCTCCAAGAGTGATAGGGGGTGGGGAATGCAGAGAGGTAGTAGGTCTAAGGGGACCAGAAGGTGCCAGAGGAGTCTAGGGAAGCAGGTGTAGCCAGGAAGAATGGGGGACTGCAACAGTCAATCTATGGAACTTCTTGCCAGAGACTATAACAAAAAGAGCTACACAAGTTCAGGGAAGATAGGTCCATCAATGACTGTTAGCCAGGAAGGGCAGGGATGGTGTCCCTAGCCTCTGTTTGCCAGAAGCTCTCACCCACATGCTCCCATTCATCAAATACCTCCTCTTCCCCTCCCCCCCCAGTCAGCATAACCACAGCCCAGTGATTCCATGTTCTCAATCCAGTAGTAACACCAAAATATCTTTTTTTCTGGGGGCTAAGGAGCCCTGGTCTCCTCTGGGAGAAGAAGACAACACCTGGGGTGGCATTTCAGGACTTATGCCCAGCAGAAGGAAATCAAGGAGGGGTTAGAATGAGGTTGTAGCATTACAAAGAAATGGTTTGCAACATGTATCCTAGCCATGCTCCTTTGCAAATGAGCCGGCTAATGCAGAATTGGAGGCTCTGTAGCAAAACTGTTGCCTATTTCGTAACACCTGCTAATTCAATCGCTAACCAAGGCATAGCCACAAGGTTCTGATTTACTTTCGCTCTGTATTTTCACCTGGTACACCCTGTAATATCATCTCTTCCTGGAGGAGAAAGGGAAGTAATTTCAACACCAAACAACAGGCCAAGTATTTTAATAGTTACAAAGAATAGTTAAATCTCATGGGCTGTTTCCCCTTATCCCGCCCCTTATCCCCAAGTGTTTTCCCTTTTCTTAGTTTTTTTATCTTTCTTATTTTTCCTCTGGCTTTCCTTTTATTTCCTTTTTCTTGTGTTCAATCTAGGATTTTTTTTATTTTGCTTTTGCTTTCCCCCGTATTTTCTACCTCTTAATTTTTCCTCTTTCTTTTCCCTTCTTTTCCTTTTCTATTTTTCTTTCTTAATTTTTCACTTTTCTCTCCCTTTTTAAATTCTTTCTTCTTTTCTTTCTTTCTTTCTGTTGGTTTCTTGCTTTCTTATTTTTCTCTTTCTCAAGTTTTTCCACTTTTTCTTTTCCTCATTTTTTTTTTGAAATTTTCCTCTTTTTTAAATATTTCTCCTTTCTCCCCCAGCACCATGTTCCTGTGGCCATCTTGCTCCTCCGTGGTCATATCAATAGAGGCTATGCAGAGAATCCAAGCAGTGAATCAATGTCCCCAACGCAGTTGGAGGGGTATCTCTGGGGTGGAGGATATTCTTGTAAGCCAGGGCTCTGTTCCCATGGGGTGAGGGGAATAAACACTCTTTTGTCATCTTTGCAACCTCCCATCCCAGCAACTCCAGCATCAGTTTCCCAATTCCCCCCCTCCAGCAGTGTGGGCCTGGGAACGCCTGCCTGGCATGTGTGTGTCAATTCCCCTCCCCTTTGATCCAGCTGCTGAAAGTGACAAGTTTGCTATAAAGCCGCCCAGTCTTGACACCTGAAGGGCGGGGGGGGGAGGGCGCAAAGGTATCATTAGCTATAGGTCAAAAGGGGGTGGTGCCCCCCCCCCTTGGTTCATCCCTACTCCCAAAATAAAAACTTGTCCAGGGGGGCTCTCTGGTCCACTCTCACCCCATTGCCCTCAAGTCTTTACAGGATGTGAAATATTAATCACCTGTACGATTCTGTAGCTGGGTACAAACTCCCAGGCCAGGGAGAGAGAAGAGACATGAGGAGAGACAAGGGTCACACTGGGATACAGCAAAACAGGCAGCGAGATGAACTCTCTTAGGCTATGTCTAGATTGCACATCTAGACTAATTTTGGAAAAATGTTCGAAAAAGCAGACACACTCTTTTTGCCATCCCTGTAAACCTCATTTTATGAGGAATAAGGGATGTGTCGAAAGAGCACTTTTTTTCTGAAATTTGGCACCATATAGACTCGTCAAATTTCAGAAAAGCCTCTTTCAGCAGGAAAGCAGTAACAGATATGTAATTTGCATACTGCAAATTGCGTTTCTTTTTTTCTGTCACCCTTGCAGTGTAGACCTAGCCTTATAGCCTAGGTGGGGGTAGTTTGGGCCTGACTAAACTTTCTGATGCTCTGCAAAGTGTGAAACAGGTAAATGGAACAAAATAAAGATTCTATGCATTGGCCGGGAATCGAACCCGGGCCTCCCGCGTGGCAGGCGAGAATTCTACCACTGAACCACCAATGCTATTGAATTAATGGTCAATGTTGCCCTCATTTGACAGCAGTTTCCACATCTGGGTTACTAGTTTATTCTAGGATTTTCTGTTCTCTGCAAGTTTCAATTTTCCTCCCATTTTCTGGGCTCTCCTCCAAGTAACATTGTGGCTTGGAGAAAGAAGGCCAGGCCACCAGATTATATTCAGCTCCCTCTCAGAGTAGCAGTAGCCAAGGAAAGGCAGAGAGCAGCAGCAAATGGGAGCCAAGCCAGGGATACATACAACAAGGACAATGATTAGAGACTGTCCAGACTGGAAAGGGCATCTCCCTCCATTTGAGAGGGCCCCCAAAAATCTGGAGGCTAAATTTGAGCCATCCATCCCCAGCATAAGGTGGAAAGAAATTTGAGGACACCAGCACCTGGGGTGCACCCCTGATCATCTTGGCTAAGAGTCACAGATGGGCCTATCCTCCATAAATGTAAGAACAGAAGCATGGCCAGACTGGGTCAGACCAAAGGTCCCTCTAGCCCAGTAGCCTGTCTGCTCACAGTCCCCAATTCCAGGTACTCCTGAGTGAAAAAACAGAACGGGAATCATCAAGAGACTCACCCCCTGTCACACATTCCCTGGAGCTTTTCCACTTGGAAAAGAGATGAATAAGGGGGAATATGATAGAAGTCTAGCAAATTATGACAGGCCTGGAGAAAGTGAATAAAAACATATTATTTACCTATTTTCACACAAGAATGAGGGGTCATCTGATTAAATTAAATTAATTAGGCAGCAGGTTTAAAATAAACAAAAGGAAATACTTCTTCAGTCAACCTGTGGAACTCCTTGCCAGGGGATGTTGTGAAGGCCAAAAGTATAACACGGGTCATAAAAGAGCTAAATAAATTCATGGAGGATAAGCCCATCAGTGGCTATTAGCCAGAAGTTTGCCAGAAGCTGGGAATGGGTGACAGAGGATGGAACACTTGATGATTCTCTGTTCTGTTCACTCCCACACCTGGCACTGGACAGTGTGAGAAGACAGGATCCTGGACTAGCTGGACATTTGGTCTGACCCAGAATCATCAAACTTATGTTCTTAACCCCTCCACCACTTCCTTGCCCCCTACCCTCCGCCAAGCCTCCAGGGCCTGCTGAATTGAGACTCTACTCCCATGCCTGATTCTAATCCTCTTTTATTGGTCAAAAACAAGTGTTGTATCAAGTCACCCTCATTAGCAGCCCTTCTCAAGTCGCCCTGTGCAATGAAAGCAGCATCGGTTATGTGAGTCATTGCCTTATCCCCCTCTGTGTTTTTCTCCTCGGTGCGTCATGCTATTCTGTGTCATGTGTTGTTCCATGTTTGCACCATCAGGTTTGGGTTAATGGTGTTGTGCAGAGATGCATTACACAGGGAGAAGGTTATTTGTCACTCAGTAGATAATTTACTGCTCCAACATTCTCTCTTACACCTTCGTTCAATGTCTTTTGCAGCTCCCATCTAGAGAAACCAATCTCGGTGTCATCACAGATAGTTCTCTGAAAGTCAGATCCATGCAAAACATCCAGCATATCATTACAAACACACCTGTCTTTTCATACACATACACGCATTCCTTCAAACACCTACAAGCCTCCCATTTCTCTGGGCTTCCCAGCTGGCTGTCGCAGCAATTGTATTATATTATTATAATGTGGAGGGGGTGGGGTTGAGTGATTTCAGCCAAAGCCCCCCTCTTCTCGCCCCACATGTCTTCCATCTCCACCCCAACTAGTGAGAAATACACTAGAAGATCTAAGGGTACGTCTACATTGTGGTGCTATTTCTGGATACTTCCGGTATCCCGAAATAGCTATTCCGTGTCTTTTGAGCAAGCTCATTATTTTGAAATATAACGGGTTCGCCATTCTGACGTCCCTGTGAACCTTATTCCACGAGGAGTAAGGGATGTTTCGGAATAGCGGTTTATTTCGAAATACACTCAAAATAAGCTACGCAATTTGCATAGCTCAAACTGTGTAGCGTATTTCGAGCTATGGGTGCAGTGTAGATGCACCCTAAGAATATGTCTACATAGCAGCATTATTTCAGAATAACTGACTTTATTCTGAAATAACAAAGAGAGCATCTACACAGCAAGCCATTATTTTGAAATAATGGCAAGCTGGAGGACTTCTCATTCTGACTCCTGTAACCCTCATTTTATGAGGAGTAAGGGAAGTCAAAGGAAGAGCAATTTGCGTATCTTTTTCCGCTTTTCTTCCTAAAGAGGCTTTTCCAACATTTGACGCATCTACACGGGGCCAAATGTCAGGAAAAAAAACCCTCTTTCGGAACATCCCTTCTGCCTCATAGAACGAGGTTTACAGGGATGCCAAAAAAAACCTGTCTGCTTTTCTGATTTTTTTTTCCGGAAAAGCAGACGCTTACCTTGGACGCGGCAGAGCTTTTTCGGGATACCGGATACCGGCACCAAAAACCAAATTAAGCTATTTCAATTTCAGCTACACTATTGATGTAGCTGAAGTTGCATATCTATGTCTTTTGCCCTGCTGTGTAGACGTGCCCTAAGAGCCCTTAAATCTCCCCTCCTGGCAATCTCTCCTGGAGGCAAACATGATTCCAGTAAGACTGGTGGGAACTGATTTTCCACCAAATGCTCTGTTGCAGCAAATACCCTAGGGTAACCAAACCTGTCCCAGTTGATACCAGTGACACCAGTATCCCCTGTCTAGTGGGAACGGCATAATTTCACCCCTTCTGGTGCCAAGATGCCCTTGCATTGCTAGAGAAAAGCAGTTAACCCCAGAGATGATATTTCTGGAATGAAACGACACAGAAGGACCCAAGCTGGAAAGGAGTTTTTGAAAGGATAGGGACAAGGGTTTGCAGTGCACTGTAGCTGGGCAAAGCCAGTTGGAAAAGACAGCAAAGGGAGCCTGTGTGCAAAGTCGTTGCTTACCTTGATACACATACAAAAGAAAAAAAACTGGCTACTTTGAAATACCTCTGGGCAGAAACACAAAAAACTCAAGCAACAGATGCATTGGTGGTTCAGTGGTAGAATTCTCGCCTGCCACGCGGGAGGCCCGGGTTCGATTCCCGGCCAATGCAAGCGAATAGCCTTTTTATGTTTACCCCTTCTTTCTCTGGGCCCTGCAATGGTCCGCTCAAAAAACAGCGTTCTCCTCTCTCCCCCCACCAATTCCGGGCCTTGTGCTGCAGAAGCTGCAGATGATTTAATGGGTAATTTTTTCTGTTCCCCTTCCCCCTATATTTCTTTTCTTTCAATCTAATTTTTCATAATTTTTCCTTCTTTTCTCAGCTTTTCTGCTTTCTTTCTTCTTCCTTCCAGTTTTCCCTTTTTTTTTCTTCCTCAATTTTTCTTATTTTTATCTTTCTTCCTTTTCTCCTTCTTTCCAGTTTTTTTTCCTTATTTAGGTCTTTCGTTCATTCCCATTTTTCCTTATTTTTCCTCTTGTTCCCATCTTTCTTATTTTGTTCCTTCCTATTCTTTCTGGTTTTTGTCTTTCTTCATCCTTTTTCTAATTTCTTCTTTCTTTCCTACTTTTCTTCTCTCTTCCTTTAATTTTATTTATTTTCTCTTGATTCTTTCCTTCTATCTTCTATTTTTCTCTTGCTTTCTTATTTTTCTTGTTTTTCTTTCCTCTTTTATCTATTTTGTCTTGCTTTTCCCCTTTCCTTTTCCCTTTCTTTTCCCTTGCTTTCCTTTATTCTTTCCCATTTGTCCCTTGATTCGCTTCCTTCTAGCTTTATTTTTTTCTTTATTTCTTTCTTGCATTCTTAGTTTTTGTTTTTCTTTCCATTGGTCCAGTTTTTTCTTTTCTGGGTTTTTATCTTAATTTTCCTGGTTTTTTGTTTGTTTATTCTTTGTCTCTCTTTCCATTTTTCCAAAACTCACTTTTTTGTCTTACTTTTTCAATTTACTTGGTTTTTTAATCCCTCCCAATATTTTTCTCTTTCTTTCTTCACATTTTTTAATTTTCTTACTCTCTTGCTTTGCTATTCTCCCTCTCCCTAACCCCAAGCTCCCCTTCCCCACTTCCCATTCATGTACCTAAAAGGTTGTTAGGAGGAAGGAGGAAAATGATTCTCGTTAACCTCTGGGGACAGAACAAGAAGCAATGGGTTTAAATTGCAGCAGTTTAGGTCATGTCTACACTAGGAAATTATTTCAAAATAACTTATTTCAAAATAATAACTCCCAAAATAACTATTTCAAAATAAGCTTATTCCCTAAGGAAAGCAGGAGTACAGATTTCAATATAACCAGCCCGTTATTTCAAAATAATGGGCTTGGTAGTGTGGATGCTCTGCTTATTATTTTGAAATAAGGCAGGGTATTTCAAAATAACTCCCTAGTGTAGACCAGGACTTTAGTTAAATCTTCCTAAATGTCAGGTTGGTTAAGCACTGGAATAAGTTGCCAAGGGAGGTTGTGGAATCTCCATCACTGGAAATTTTTAAGCACAGGTTAGACATACACCTGTCAGGGATGGTATAGATCTGTGGTGTCTAACATGCTAGCCACTAGCCACATGTGTCTATTTGGCCAGTGGAGTGTGCCTAGTTCGAACTGGTTGGACATCGGGGGTCCAGATGGTGCTTGGGCCATGTTTGTGTGCTGAGAGGACATGCATGTGCGTGCATTGTGTTTGTGTCTGTGCATGCAGGGGGTTGGCTCACTGCCTCTGTGTCTGCAAGAACGAGAAGTCCTGTGGCACCTTATAGACTAACAGATTTATTGGAGCATAAGCTTTCGTGGGCAAAGACCTACTTCATCAGATGCCCACGCAGAGTCAGCCCAAGCTACGGGCTGACCGGGCTACCACCCGGGAAGTCCCATTGTAGGGGGTGCCATGCGGGGCTGCCGGGCCGGGCAGGGGCAGCACCGCGCATGTGCTGTGCGCCCGGGGCGGCACCACGCATGCACCAGGCGCCCGGGGCAGGGCCACGCATGTGCCGCGTGCCCAGGGGCGGGGCCACACGTGCGCTGGGCACCCGGGAGCGGGGGGCGCTGTGCGCCCAGGGGTGGGACCGCGCATGCGTCGCACTCCCAGGGGCGGCGCTGTGCTCCCGGGGCCCAGGGCACATGAATGGCTCAGGCCAGCCCTGTGCCCACGAAAGCTTATGCTCCAATAAATCTGTTAGTCTATAAGGTGCCACAGGACTTCTCGTTGTTCTTGCAGATTCAGACTAACACAGCTACCCCTCTGATATTTGGCTCTGTGTCTGGTTTCCATCTGACTCTAGTTTATCCCTTAGCTCTCTGGAGCCGCTGCTGCTGCCTGGCCCTGAGAAAAGCCTGGAGCCCCCAGCCTCTTAGTGGCCATGTGGCCCAGACCCCCCGGGGCTTGGCGTGTGCTGGAGCCTCCCCTTTGGAGCTGACCCCTGCCCCCACAGCAGGGCCTTTGCTTCCCTGCCCCAGGGGCTCCAGGTGTCAAGACTCAGGGGGTCGCTTTGGAGCAACTTTGTCACTTGTAGAGGCTGGATCAAAGGGGGGGAGGGAAATGGACAGGCAAGGCAGGGCAGCCTTTCCCAGCTCCCACCACTGGGGCTGGGGGCAGGGGATCCATCGTAACCTTATGTGGGAGGGAGAGGGGAAGGGACACACACACTGTATGGCTGCCTCCAGAGTTTCAAGAATGTCTATTCACTCCATGAAAACAGAGCCCTGCCCTGCAAGGGTATCCCCCACTGCAGAGATGCCCCTCCAACTTGGGCCACACATAGGGCCATCCCATGGGGAGCAAGGGCCTGGGACAATCCCTTCCCCGGTCCAGTGCCCAGGACAAACCCCTCCACCATGGAGAAGCCCAGGGCCGAGCGCTCTGCTTTCTGCCACCTCGGAGAAGCCACGTGCAGCGGGCCAGGAGACGATCGTGCAGCAGGGCGTAGCAGGCAGCTGGGCTGCTCCAGCTCCCACTGCCCACATGATGAGTGGGGGTGCGACCCCTGTTGCCACCACGCCAGGGACCCATAATCGCCTGGGTCCCTCCTGTTAATAAGACAGTTGGGGTGGCTGCTATGGGTCCCCAAAAGTGCGGGGTCTGGGGCAGCCTCTCCAGTTCATCCTATGGATGGGACGGCTCTGGCCGTATGGTCTGGCTGCAGAAACTCTGCTGGGAGCATTGGGTCTCTCTGGATCCTCTGCACGGTGGAAGCTGGCGTATTCTGGTCCAGGAATTATGAAACTGTAAGACTGGGAGGGACCACACAAGGTCAACTAGTCACAAACACAAAACACTCACACTTCTGCTCAGACACATGCTAAGGTAAAAAACACACACTTCTTCTCAGATACATACTAACACAATACTGCACACTTACACACACACACACACACTAACAAAACACTCACACACGTTCATTCAGTCACACACCACGTTCAAACTCTCATAAATGCATACATCCTTACACTCAGGGTGCATCAACACTGCACCCATAGCTCGACATAAGCTATGCAATTTGAGCAACATGAATTACGTAGCTTATTTTGAGTTAATTTCGAAATAAACCGCTGTTCCAAAATGTCCCTCATGGAATTAGGTTTACAGGGACGTCGGAATAGCGAGCCCGTTGTTTCGAAAGGTATTTCAAAATAACGGGTGCACTGTCAAGGTGCAAAATAGCTATTTTGGGATACCGCAAGTATCCCAAACTAGCACCACAGTGTAGATGTACCCTCGTAAACCAGACGCACAATAGCTTGAAATGAAGCCGGTTGTAATCTGAATTTCCTTCTGTCACCCTGATGCGCTGACGTGCCAGATGTTTTTCTCTAGATGGGCCTAAACCCAGCCACATTGCTACAACTAACACCAATATCCCCAGCCCACTGGGAACCCCACAATTTTGTTTCTCTGGTGCACAGACGCCCTTCTCTTCAAGTGCAATGGGTGTGGGACCTTTTTCCCCACTTGCAGTAGCCCTGATGGTTTGGCTACAGACTTTCTCCCCTGCCTCAAGGGGCAATTCCCAGGCAATGCAGCAGGTTGTTTTAATTTAGATTTTATTCTGCTAACCCGGGGTGGGCAATAACTTTTGAGCGGGGGCCACTTCCAACATTTCTGAAGTGGTCGCGGGCCGCCCCGGAAGGGGCAGGGCCTCGAACGGACGGGGCGGAGCCTTTCAACAGCAGGAGTTGAAAGGGCTCGCGCCTCCCCTGCGGCTCCCAGGCATCGCGTTAGCCAGAGACGGGAGCTGCGAGCCCTTTCGATTCCTGCTATTTAAGGGTCTCGCTGCTCCCGGGCTCACTGCCAGGATGTTGCCTGGGAGCTGGGGACCCGCGAGCTCTTTCAACTGCTTCTATTTAAAGCGCTCGCGCGTTCCCAGTGTCTGTTGCCTGCCAGCTGCGAGGAAGGCGCAAGCCCTTTAAATAGAAGCAGTTGAAAGGACTTGCGCTGCTCCAGCTCCCAGGAAGGAGCGGTCCGAGGCCGGCTGCAGCAGCTGGCGCCCTAGGCGGGGCGGCGCAATCGGTGCCCCTGCCTGCACAGCCGTCAATGGCCGTGATGTCATCACGGGGCGCCCCAGCGCCCCGTGACGGCATCATCGGGTGCCCAGGCCAGCGGCGCCCTAGGCAGCTGCCTAGCTCGCCTAGGCTCACAGGCCGCCCCTGCTCCCAGGCAATGCCTCACACACCGGAACAGCCTCACGGGCCGGATCAAAGCCCTAGGCGGGCCAGATTCAGCCCACTGAGTGGCTTTTGCCCACCCCTGTGCTAAAGGGACCCTCTTGCTTGTGGCTTTCTCGCCACTTCCCCAGCCTTTCTCTACTCTCCATCCTGAAAACCCAGCAGTTTGTTCCTAACTGGAGAACGAGCGAGGAGAGGAATTCCCTGAAATTAAACCAGGATCCTGGGACTAGACGCGGCCTGGTGAGCCAGGTGTTGCCCAGCCTGCCTCGCTGGTCGCTAGGCTCCAATAAACGGGACTGAAATTGGCTCCTGCTTTGTTTCTCTGCTCCCACGCCTTGTCTCTTTCCCTGCATCGGGGGCAGTGTTCCCTGTAAGCTGTAAGATTCAGATGCCATCCAGTTGATTAGCAGAGCGCTCACATCTGACAGCCTGTGTTTCTATTGGTGGTGCACATCCACTCATGCCTTGGCGCACATCACAGCATTTATTCCACACATAGATGGGAAAAATTAGAGAGAACAGTGATTGGGGAAACCTGGCGACCAGGGGTGTCTTGGGTCAGTGGGTGGCTCAGAGGTCAGGGCAGGTGGGGCGGAAGGGCTGATGCTTGGGGTGGTTCTGCTAGGACTCCTCCAGCTAGGGGGCAGGGGCTGCTTAGGGCTCCAATGAATGAGGGAAGAGAATATAAGAGGAGGGAAGAGGGGCCTTGGGTGGAAGGGGTGGAGCCAGTTGGTAGCCTCTCCAATCCACTGGAAATCCCAAATTCTTTTCTTTTGGTGAGAAGATACCCTGGCCCACACCTCTCAGGCTATGTCTAGACTGCAGGCTTCTTTCGGAAGAATCTTTTTTCTTCTTCCGAAAGAGAGTGTCCACAAACAAAAGCACATCGAAAAAGCAATCTGCTTTTTCGAAAGATAGCGTCCACACTGAATGGACGCTATCTCGCATGTAAGCTGTGATTCCTATGGACGGAGTGGCCACCAGGGCACCTGTGCTTTCTCCTCTTTCCTCTTCTTTTAAAAGAACTCCCTCTTCCCTGTCCACACACACCTTTTTCCAAAAGAGCTCTTTCAGAAAAAGGCTTCTTCCTCGTAGAAAGAGGATTACCAATGCCGGAAAAACCCCTCTGTTCTTTCGATTTACTTTAGGAAGAAAACGATTGCAATGTGGACCCTGAGCTAGCTGTGTCGTAGGATTTGCTGCGGGCCATGCTGGTGGATTCATGACATTAGCAAGAAGATGTTTTCCATATGCACAGATGACCTGTCATCAGTTATACTTAGTATTCTTCATTTTCAGGTTTTATTTAATTTCTGCCTGGAATTTATCAGTGTTTATGATGCCCAGTACCAAAAGAGCTGAAAATCAGAGCCAAAAACAATACTTTGTCTGGATCACTGTCAGGTTTTGCTTTGGTGGGATGGGAAGTGTATTCAGTAGCGGACTATTTAGATTAACAGAACTGAAGCTATGTCTACACTACACTCTGGTATCCTGGAAAAACTCTGCCTCATCCAGGGAACACATCCGGTTTTTCGGATCAGTTTCCAAAAAAAGCAGACACGCTCTTTCAGACGAGGAAGAAGGGCTCTTCCGAAAGGGGAGGTTTTTCCCATATTTGGCCCTTGTAGACGGGCCAAATGTTGGAAAAGCCTCTTCTGATAAAGAATCGGAAAAAGGTACACAAATTGTGGCTTGCAATTTGCGTACCTTTTTCTGAAAAAACCCTGTAGTGTAGACATAGCCTCAACGTGGTTTCCTGCAGAACTAAAACAGACCTGAAAACACAATGGCACGTCCGAGCCTGTGTGCATGCCTGTTTGTGGTGTGTGTCTCCTGGACCAACACACAGCTTTTGCATACACACACAGACTCATGCATTTCCCCTAACTCAGGGGTGGGGAACCTTTTTTGGGTTGTGGGGTCACTGACCCACAGAAAAAAAACAATCCTGATGTGGCCCCCAACTAAGAAGGAAAAAGACACGCCCCACATGTCCCTCGCACACTGTTACATTACTGGATTTTAAAAGAAGCCAAACCGCTGCTGCGCCTATGGGGAGGAGGTGTTTGCCCCACAGTCTATACAAAGTGGGCCATGTGAGGTGTCAAATAAAAGCTTCTGTTCTACTGATTCTGAATATGCTAATCATGTACTTGTATAATATCTGTATGTGGCGTTATAAATATGTACTCTGGAAAATTCTCTATCTGAGACAGAGCAATAGGCAAAGAATGTTCAGCCAGTGGCTATGATAATTAGCAAGGAGATGTAGTAAGTTGAGGGTCAGTAACATGGAGTCAGCAGGCCTAAATAGAGGCCTGTAACATGAAAACAGCAACAGGGCTGCAATCTAGTGAGCAAGACTTTGGTTCAGTAACCCAGGAGCCAAGAAAGAGGCCCTACTGATAACTGTGTAATTGTGTAAGTTAGGTAGAGCATGGAAGGACACAGGGAGGCACTGGGTACAGACTGTAAGCCAAAGGGGAGTAGCGGAACATCTTAATAAGAAATGTCTTGGTACATTTGGTACATACCAACCTAGGTTCAGGACCGGGTCGAGATTGACATGAAGGATAGTAAGTAAGCCCCCCTTCCGTAAGGTGAGGGGTGGTATCTAGGCAACAGAGGGTGGCAACCTGGTACGTAATGAAGTGATGTAAGTTGTTTGTACCTGTCTATAAAAGGACACCGCAAAGGGTGCTCTCCGGCCGACCTTGGGGCGCACTAGGCGCCTGAACGGCAGGTGTCATTGCCTAAACTTACAGAATGCACAGTAGCTTAAATCTGACTGACATCTGTTATATGGCAATAGGCCTGCCCGGTATTGGTACCTTGTCAACGCGGGCCATAGTGCCCAGTGGTGTAACATTGTACTGATCTCTGTTACCAATTGGTAGAGCTTTGCATTTGACAATAAACCTGCTCGATTGATTTCAAACCTTGCCTGCATCTATCGTTTCCAGGGCCTCTCAGAGCTATCCTGTGTTGACCCAAGTGCACGGGGTCTAACACTCTAGATAAAGGGAGTACCGATTGTTACGCACGCAGCCGTAACACGCAGGAGTAGAGGTCCTGTCAGGAGCACGCCAGGACAACCCTGACCAGATGACGCTGACACTGACAGTTCAGACCACCGAAGGTACTGAGGCACAGAACACCGAGGTACGACAGGAGACAATGAATCTCTAGGTGGCAATACACACCTCAGGAATGTGACTGATACCTGCAAACCAGCCAGGGCATAATGACTGCCAGCATGTGAAACAGAGATAGGTCTCTTGACCATGTGACCTGCTCTGGCCAGGAAGATGCCAGGAGAGGTATATAAGTGCCATGTGGCACCCTCCATCTGGTCTTCAATTCAGCTCCTGATCCCAGATGCAGCCTTGCAGGGAACAACGAGCCAGAAAGAACCGTGGACCCATCCTGACATTGGATGTACACCAGAGACTTTTAAGATAGCAGTTGTAACATCTCTGCTAAAAGCCTGCATTGAGAACTTGGTGATTCAATGCATGTAAAGTATTCTCCTTAACAACCTTACTCTCATGCTTTTTTTTGTTTTGTTAATAAACCTTTAGATTACAGATTCTAAAGGATTGGCTCAGCGTGGTCTTGTGGGTGAGATCCAGAGTGTAAATTAACTGGGACCTGTGGCTGGTTTCTTGGGACCGGAAGAACCTGTTAGGGGTAGGTGAGATTGGGTTCTATAACCCCTCACCTGTGTGTTAGGCCTGGGACTGATTGGGGCATAGGAAGAGCTAGAGTGTCAGAGAGGTTTTGCTCGTGAGGCTTCTGGCTGGCCAGATTGGCAGCTGAAGCACTTGGTGTGACTAGTTTGTGGCCTATTTGGGAAGATCTCCAGTCTGGGGCTGTAAGGAGCCCCGAGTTTGAGCAATTCGCCCTGAGCGGATGCCCTCAGCTGTGCCCAGACCCAGCCCGGTCCGTCACACACACTAATAGATTTTGTGTTCTCCAGTCCCACAGGGGGATAGCTGGGGGGCCGGAGTGCCAGCGGAGGCTCCCAAGTGGTGGTGGGGAGCCCAGTGCCTTGGGGCCCAGAGCAAGGCAAGCGGGAGGGGCTGCATCCCCTGCCCTAACACATGTATCACATGCTATTTGTTGCATTTTCTGAAGAAAACAAGCTATGTTTATAGGTATATGAATGATACAAAAGTACGCTGAACATTGCGGGGGAAGGGGAAAATGGACAACGCTTTCTGTGCAATCTGGGCTTTATTCTGATAAAAATCAGTTTAAACTGAAATTGAAGGGGTGTGGTTAGCCTGGCTTGTGACAGCCAGCTGCAGGTTTGCTGGCTGAGTGACAGAATTCATGGCTGCTGTCCAGTGCTTTCTGTCATCATGCTAAACCTCCATGCTAACCCATGCATCTCCAATTCCTCTGTGCTGGCTGAAAACTCTAGATTTCTTTTCTTGCATTTGTCAGTGTGTGCAGCTGCTCAGGAGAGATTCAAATGTCACCCAGCTGAATAGCAGAGCACCTACAGCTAGGTTTGTTGTTTCTACTGATGGTGCACAGTCACACATGCCGCCGTGCACATAAAATAAATTATTCTGCACATGGATGAGCAAGATTACTGGAAACATGGCTTACCATCTATTTTACCTGGGAAACAGATATTTAAGTACCCAGAGTGCAAATATGGAATAACAATGGGGCAAGCTGATCAAGGGCAGAGGAAGGTCTACCACAGTTTGATGTTGACACCAGACAAATTCAACTTGGAAAGCATAGAATTACAGGACTGGAAGGAATCTCAAGAGGTCATCAAGTCCAGACGCCTGCACCATTAAAGCACCATTCCTGACAGGTATTTGTCTAACCTGCTCTTATAAATCTCTAGTGATGGAGATTCCACAACCTTCTGAGGCAATTTATTCTAGTGCTTAACCATCTAGACAAGAAGTTTTTCCTAATGCCCAACCTAAACCTCCCTTGCTGCAATTTAAGCCCATTGCTTCTTGTCTCATCCTCAGAGGTTAAGGAGAATAATTTTTCTCTCCCTTCTCCTTGTACCAGCCTTTTAGACACTTGAAAACTACTGTCCCCTCTTTTCCAGACTAAACAAACCCAATTCTTTTCAATCTTCCCTTACAGGTCATGTTCTCTACACCTTTCATCATTTTTGTTGCTCTTCTTTGGACCTTTTGCAATTTCTCCACATCTTTCCTGAAATGTGGTGCCCAGAACTGGACACAATACTCCAGCTGAGGCCAAATCTGTGCAGAGTAGAGCGGAAGAATGACTTATTGTGTCTTGCTCACAACACTCCTGTTCATGCATCCCAGAAGGATGTTCACTTTATAAGGTGTGAGTTTTAACAGTGAGGGTGATTAACCATTCACAAAGGAATCTCCGTTTCTGGTAAATTCCCCATTGAGACAGGATGGCTTGCTCACAGATCTGCTCTAGAAATTATTTTCTCCATCCTGTGTTTTCCAAATGAGGATGTCTCCCATGCTCAAGGCAGGAGTGAGCCTTTGCCACTCCTTCTCTGTCATCTGCCTGTCATGCCAGGTCAGACAGGGAGAGCGGGGCTGGGAGAAAGGTTAGCATACACAGATGGGTGTGCGTAAAATGGAACAGGGAGGCTGAAATATCACCCTTTTGCCTTGCTCATGGGAGGGTGATATTTGAGCCTCCCTGTTCCAAAAAGAACAGCATGGTGCCTGTGGGAAGCAGTATGGCTTAGTGGGTAGCACACAGGCCTGCAAACTCATGTGATCTGTGTCAAAATTCCAGCTCATCCACTGGGCAAGTCATTTCACCCACCCTCCCGTGCCTCTGTTTCCCCAGTTGTAACATGGAAGGCAACTGGCATTAGTGGTTGAGCAGTGACCCAACGAGGCTGTGACTTAGCTAAGCCCCACCCCTTGCAGCTATGCTAACCAATGAGAGGCAGGGGAAGGCTGGCTTTCCTAAACTGGGAGGGTTGGGGGATTCAGATTGGGTGCCTCCATATTGGTATGGACAGAGTGAAGGGTTAGACCATGCCCACCAATGGCCTGGGTGCAACAGACTTCAGGCTGCAGGCCCTGAACTTACGAGACCTGCACCCCAGTTACCAGTTGAAATTTGCCTTCTTCTGTGCCCAGTGACAGTAGCTGGTTTTGTGTGAGTGCTGTATTCAAGAGCCCACTGATAGACAGATCCTGCCCCATTGCCCCGGCTCCCCTTCAACAAGCTACAGAGTGTGAGCTTCAACCCCCCCCATCCCCTGCAGATGTACCACACATTGACAGCAAAACTGGTGGGGAGAAGGGAGGGGACCTTGGGGGAGGGCAGGGGCCAGGATGTTGAGAGTAAACTGCACAGGGAAGTTAGGGGCAGAGACTTGGATATGGGGGGAATAGATTCACCCAGGGCAATTGGGGGGCAGGGTAAATTCTATGCATGCCCCACACAAAGAGGAACAACACACACACCGTGCAAACCCCCCTCTTTTTGCACGTTTCTCCTCTCCCAACTTTTCATCCACCTCCAGTGTTCCCTGTAAGCTGAGCACCTGGGTGACCGCTCAGGAGAGATTCCAAACCTGCCTAACTGATTAGCAGAGCACCTGCAGCTAGGTTTGTGTTTCTAACAGTGGTGCACATTCACACATGCCTTGGTGTATGTACAAAAAATTTATTCCACACGTGGAGGGAAAAGGTTAGAGGGAACATTGTCCTCTCCCCTCCCATCCACAGCTTTTGTGCCAAACCCACAATTAGAGCCAAGATTTGTTAAGAGTCTGTGTTAAAATTTTTATTTTTCAGAAATACACAGATGGGGAAGGGGGAAGGCGGGTTATATATACACAAGGTGGGGGAAAACCCACTCCTCTCCCCTTCCCTTCCCCCAGCTCTGGCTCTTGATCTAGTCTCTCGATCTTCTTAGCTATTATTTAACGTCTAAGGTTAGCTGGCTAAGCCGCTGGTCACTAAGGGTTTGTTCAGAGGTGGACAAAAAGGGACAGGACCCCACATTTCTCAACGACCCACACTAGCCCCGAGCACTTAAAAATGAAATAAAATCATTGGAAGAGGGGGAATGGGAGGAAGCAGGACCCTAATGGGGTTTTTAAAGAAAATACTATGAAGTTGCAGTAAACACACAAAATAACCCACACCAAACCCTCTCCCCCAAAATCCCACCCCCATAAACTTCCTAATATACAATATATATCTAGAGCCCTGCAAATCTGCAGATATCTGCTTTATATCCACGGGGAGCCGCATCCACCGATGTGGGTGCAGATATCCACAGCTCAGATTTGCAGATCCAGATCCAAAGTTTGTAACTGTGCAGGGCTCTACATATATCCAAACCCCCTCCCTCCAAATCCCATCCCCATAAACCTCCTCATATACAATATATAGAAAATATAATATACATTCTATGGATTTACAGGGGGGAGTTCCCAGACCCTCACGGCCACGGTCTCCAAACATTGAGCTCCTGGGACTGGCCGGCAGAGTTCTGTGACGTGTTCAGCTTGTCTCGCGCCTCTTTGTTGCAGGTCTCCGGCTGGGGCCGGCTGGGGGCGAGGGTCTGCAGTCTGTGGCCAGCGGGGAAGGATGGAGCCTGGTGCAGGACACAGGCGGCGTCCCCGAGCGGCAGGCTGCAGCTGGCCAAGGCGTCGCGGGCGTAGCGCCGGGGCAGGGCTGCCGTCCTGCCGTAAGCTGGGTTGGTGAAGGGGCCCCCAGTGGGCAGCTCCCGCCGGGGCTGGGCTGTGATTTTTTCCATGCAGTGGCAGATGCGCTCCATGAGGTAGGCCTTCTTGCCCACGCAGATGCCCGGGCTGGAGCGGAGGAAGTGTGTGGCCTGGCTCAGGCATTCCCGGTAGCCGCTGTGGTACCTCTGCACAAGGCTCTCCTCTTGTCTCACCGGCTCTGTGGTGTGTTGCAAAAACCGCCAACGACAAAGGGGGCTAATTAGCAAACCGCCATGCAGCAGGGGGCACAAAGGGGGCAACAGGGCAAGTGCCCCAGAGTGGCCACCGATCCCCAAACTGCTCCAGATGGGACACCCAACCCTCCACCCCAGGGAAGCCAGCGGATGGATAAATCCCACTCATGGGGCTAAGGGCAGGGCTTGGGGGGTCCCAGAAATAAGTGGCAGTTGATGCCCTGGACAGAAACTAGTTTTAAATGGGGAATGTACGCAGGGCCAGAGTCTCAGCTGGTGTAAATGGGTTCTGCTCCTTAGCCTCCCAGATGTTAGGGTCACATGGGAATACTGTGGTCCCCCACCCAGGGATGCCAGTTTCTCAGCAAAGCTTGGATAATTTGCACCTCCCGATGAGCTGGCCTCAGGGAAATACGCTACAGACCTCAATAAGATCTTGCTTACAAAGGCTTCCTAATGATGGTGGATTGACTCTGGATTATGCCATTTGTCCCCAGGACTCAAGCAGCAGGCTGCAGCTGGCCAAAGCATCCTGATTTACAATGAGGTAAAAGAGAGGGCACTCTGCCCTGTGACTCAAGCAGAGTGACTCTGGATTTACACAGGGGTGTGATGAAAATCCAAACCATGCCCTACCAATTGGATGTGCCCCAGTTGAAATCAACAGCAAAACTGGCCCGGACACCAAAGTTGGAGCCGGTCTCACAGCAACATATTTCTGTGTGTGCCTGGCCCTGATTGCCATCAGAAAGCACAGGGCAAATACTCGGTGGTGAGATTTAAAAGACAGCAGGTGAGGAAAGAGAATGCTCAGATGAGCTGCTGCTGGTGACCAGGGTCTGGCAAAGACAGACAGGCCTTACCAGGCTGCAGGGGAGAGGCTGCCTATTCCTATGGGGCTCTCCTGTACGTTATTCCCACCTCCCCGACTGGCGGCGGCTGGTCGAGGGGAGAAATCTGTAGCTCTGTCTACCCCTGAGGTCTGGCAGAGGCAACGGCGTCGCTCAGTGGGGCGAATCGCTCACAACACTGAGCAGCGCAGTCCTACCTAGCGCCGGCCCCGGCCCGAGATCAGGGTCTGGCTCTGCGGCCCAGCAAACCAAAAAAAGGAGGGGCAGGGTTGAAAAGCCGCAGTGGGAAGAGCAATGGATGCAAGGGGGTTGGGTAGTGTGTGCACATGCGCACACACTCACACACCACAGCCCACCTCTTCCAACACACACGCACACAGAGGTTTGTCCATACCAGTGTCCATTACCTCCAGTAGAGGGCAATACACATCAGGACCGAACCCCTCCTGCAGGGGGCAGCAGAGACACACACAGGCTTGTCCTCTCCAGCAGGGGGCAGCACACACACACACACAATTATCAGGGAGGATTATTGGCCTTGCAATCAAATTCACACCAACCCTGCTCCCCATGGACTCCATTGGAAAACTCTTGGGCCAAACTTTCCTTCCCTTCCCCAAGCAAGCTAGTCCTCCTGCCATCGATGGAGCCAGTCCCAGAGGCCTTGTCCAGGTAAGGGCTCCCACAGAGCGTCTAAACTCGGGGTATTCCTGATTTACACTGGAGCGAGAGGAGAAACTCCAACCAGTGTAAATCCAGACTAAAGGCAGTGCAGAACCAGCCCGATGGGCTCTATTGGAGCGGGTCTCCTCTCGCTCCAGAGTAAATCTGGAGTAATGCCATGAGCAACCATAGGTCTGACTCCCTGCTTACTCACCCTGGCGTAAAACTACATTGATGTCAATGGACTTGGTCCTGCCTAGGGCAGGGGGCTGGACTTGATGACCTTCTGAGGTCTCTTCCAGCTCTATGGTTCTATGATTCTATGACTTGCTCCTGATCTACACCAAAGCTGAGCAAGAAGGGAATCAACCCAGCTGACATCAACTAAGTTCTCCTGATCTACTCTAAGGTGATCCACAGGGGAACCAACACCCTTTGATGCCAATGGAGTTACTCCTGATTACACCAAGAGGAGAGGGGACCCAACCCTGTTGACGCTAGAGCAGTTACTCTTGATCTACAGCAAGACACATGGGGAACCAACCCCTCCAATGCCAACAGAGTTACTCATGATCTACACTATGTTCAGAGGTGAACTTCAACCAACCCTGTTGACTCCAGTGGAGTTACTCCTGTTCCACACCAAGGCCAGGGAAACTCTAGGACCCCAAAGGAGCTTGGCCAATTTGCCCCAGCTGAGCATCTGCTGTGAACAAGCTACAGCCCAGGCCTAAATCAGGTGAAATCATGTGGGAATCCCACCCTATCGGTTCACAAGGAACACCCGATGGCCAGGCGGGAAAGGGCAATTCTAGAGTGACCGCGTGTCCCAAAATGAGGGGGTTCGGAAGCTACACCCTCCACCCTCCCAAGAAACAACCCAATTTTTCACACTTGCTAGCCGATCACCGTAGTCGTATCTTGTCCGAGCCCAACTTGGGTTGGCCAACGGGCCCCCAGCTCTAAGGCCGAGGGAAGAGGAGTGGGCAGGCGCGCCGAAGGGGATACCTGCTGGAGGCTGGGTCCTCAGAAAGTGAACTGTTTTTTGTAAAATTTCTGCCTTTTCAACTTTGGGGTTTTTAAGTCTCTGCAAGAAAAAAAACAACAAAAAAAGAAGAGAGAGAAGGAAAAAGGGGGGAAGGAGGAAAAGAAAGAGAAATATGCGTTGTATCATTCGGTTTGGGGCAGCGGCGGGGAAATGCGAGGAGGAAATCCGATTCGGCTTACCTCGTCCTGGGTGGCTTCCAAGAGGAGGATCCGGAGTCGCTCCAGGCTACGGTTCATACGGTCCCGGCGCCGCTTCTCCATCAAGGGTTTCAGGAGCTGGAGGAGGAAAACAGAGGGAGGGGACGGAGGGGGGCAGCTTTTGAAAGAGACACCCCGAAAGAGCGGGGCGATCCGGGCGCGGACCCCGCCCCCGGGCTGGAGTCAGACCCGAAGCGCGCGGACTCCGGAGTTACCTTCCTGTCCTGTTTGCTGTCCCACTGGGCGCTGCTGCTCATGGTAGCGGCCGGGCTGGGGGGGTGGCGGGGTCCCGGCAACCCCTTTATAAACCGGCGTCCGCCTCCAGCTCCCCCCCGTAGGTCCAGCCCGCCGGCCCTGCCCCCGCTTTGATCTGGCCGCCGGAACGTGGCTGCCCTCGCCCCCCCGCGGCGCGGCGCACGAATGGGCCCGCCCCCCACCTCCCAGCGCCCAGCCTGCCCAGTCCCAGCCCCAGTCCCCCTGCCTCATAGCCAGCCGGCCCCCAACTTCCCTACCCCAGCCTGCCCCTGCCCCTGCCCCCAACTTCCTTACAGCCCTGCTCCCAAATTCCAACCCCTCCTCCTTCTTCCCGTAACTCTGTCCCCACAATTTCCCTCCCCCAACCTGCTTCTTCTCCCTTCCCTACAGTCCTGCCCCCAACTTCCTTACAATCCAGACCCCAGAATTCTGTACCCTACCCTGCGCCCCCAATTTTCCTATAACTCTTTCCCCAACTTTTATACCCTATCCTGCCCCTCCCCTGCTCCCCTACAATCCTGACCCCCAACTTTCATACCCTCCCAGTCCTTGAGCCCCATTTCTCCCAACCACTCTCACTGCCCAGCTCCCTCTCTCTGCCTATTGCTACCACCCAGCATTCCCCAGACCCAATTTGCCATCTCTCCCCTCCTCACTTCCCAACCTCCATGGCTGCCCTCTGGCCCATGCCTTCCTCCCCATCTGGGCAGCCTTCCCTTTTGGTGTCCTCCCCCCATTCCCACATCAATGGGGTGATTCTCATGAGCAGGCCCGACAAACTCTGAAAGAGGAGATTCACTTTGCATTTACACTCATTTGATTGTAGTGCCATTCCTCCTGATACACGGCAGCATGAAGAGTGAATTGGCCCAACGGACTCCATTGGAATGACTCCAGATTTACAGCAGTGGTGAGGAAGGGGAAAATGAGCCCCAGTAACTCCACTGGAGTGACTCCCAATCCACACCAGGGATGAGAGAGAAGTGAATTGCCCTCAGTGACTCCACAAGAGTGACTCCTGATTCACACGGGGCATGTAGGCAAGTTCATGTAGAACACATACAAACATTGCAATGGATTTCAGCATCTCCACATCTACCCTTGTAAGTTTCACCAGCTAGTGAATTTATTTTTTTACCCAAGATAGATTTTATCACACACACTAGAGGGTTGAAAGCAACCCGGGGTTGGGGGAGAATTAAGCAAGAGAACTGGCTATTGTCAGAATCCTCTTTTTGATCAAATCCCCAACCCTGGTCTGATTTCCAACCAGTCCCCAAGGGAGTGAAAACTCCCTGTCTGGAGCATGTTATTCCACCTCTTAAGACTTTGCCCCAACCCAGCTCCTCTGTTGGGGTAAATGGGAGAAGTGCCAGGGGCTTTGCCTGAGCCTGGGGAGCTGTTCTGGCCTGGCATGGGAACAGCCCTGGCAGGCTCCAGCTGTGGCCATTAGCAGAGGTGACAGGGGCCTCCCACGCATGACAGAAGAAAGAGGCATTGAATATGCAAGAGTGCAGGGCTGGGAGGGAGGATCATTGTCAAGCTAATGGGGCAGGAAATCACCATGGGGGAGAGTTTATGCTGGGGTTCACCTTGGAATGCTTAGGGCAAACCCTGGGCTGGTACAAATGTGGCCAAATTAGAGCTATGGCTCATTGACCTCATCTGGGATCTGGTCCCATTGACTCCAGTGAAAGTCACCCATTGGCCCCAGTGGAGAGATGCCCATTGACCTCATCTGGGATCTGGTCCCATTAACTCCAATGGAGAGACACCCATTGACACTGGCTTGAATCTGGTCCCTTGACCCCAATAGAGAGACACCCATTGACCCCCAGCTGAGATCTGGTCCTATTGACTCCAATGGAAAGACACCCATTGACCCCAAATGAGATTTGGTCCCATTGACTCCAATGGAGGGATCTGGCCCTTACTGCATGTGACTCTGGCTTTATTTGGCATAAGGAGGCCAATTCCCCCCTCTCTTACTCCAGTGTAAGCCAGAAGTAACTTCATTGGGGTCAAGAGGGCCAATTCCCCTCTCTTTCACTGGGCGCAAAGCCGGAGTAACGCCCCTGGAGCCAATAAGCCTCTGTAGTGTGGGTCAGAAGCAATCGCCCCCCTTCCCAGTGCAAGCAGGGAAGGGGTCATCAGCCAGCGTGAGCTATTTATTGGCCCTTGTGGTGGCCCCGCCACTGCTCGCATCTCATGGGAACCTGCAACCGGCTGGGCTTCCCAGTGTCATAAAGCTAAGGTGTGAGTCCCGGGGGGAAGGGAATGGGGGAAGGACCCAAAAAATCCCGAATGGTGAGACGAGAATTTTCTCAGGGGGCACTGCCAAACTAGCAGCTCCAAACACACCATGCACAAACCTACCTGCCCATTCACAGATGCACGCGGACACGCCTGGGTTAGTAGCTAATCCAGACTAGACCCCAGCGTAGACGTGGCTCGGTCAATGGAGCGACTCTTCTAGCTCTTGCCTTTGAGAGCGTCCAGTTAACGACAGTGAGAGATGATGTCTTTCAGTTGCTGCCAGAGGCGACTCATCTAGGTGCTAAGGCCGCGCCATATATAAAAACGCTGGCACTCACTGACGGGCATGCGATGGCTTAGTTTCAAGATGAGGCTTAAATGGGTTACACTCATTTGACCGGAGTGTCGCTTCTGATACATACCAGCATGAGTGAGGCGTGAATTGGCCCAATGGACTCCACTGGAGTGACTCCAGATTTACACCAGAGCTGAGGGAGGGGAAAACAAGCCCCACTAACCCCACTGGAGTGACTCTCAATCCATACCAGGGGTGAGAGAGAAGCGAATTGCCCCTAGTGACTCCATAGGAGTGACTCCTGATTCACTTCTGATTCACGTGAGGAGTGTAGGGGAGTCCATGCAGAACGCATACAAACATTGCAGTGGAGTTCTGCGTCATCACGCCTGCCCTTGTGAGTTTCACCAACCAGTGAATTTATTTTTTTAACCAAGATAGATGTTACCATGCTAGGGGGTTGAAAGGCAAGCAAACTTACAAAGGGCAGATGAAATTCAATGTTGATCTGTGCAAAATTAGGCCCATGAGAAAACGTAATCCCAACTATACTTACAAAAGGATGGGATCTAAATTAGCCATTACCACTCAAGAAAGAGATCTTGGAGTTGTTGTGGCTAGTTCTTGGAAAACACCCCCTCGGTGTGCAGCTGCAGTCCAAAAGTGACCAATGTTAGAAACCCTAGGATAGCTAATACCAAAGAAAATCTCATATTGCCTCTATATAAATCCATGGGACGCTCACATCCTGAACACTATGGGCAGAGGTGATCGCCCATCTCAAAAAAGATATGTTGGAAATGGAAAAGATACAGAAAAGTGAAACAAAAAGTATTAGGGGTATGGAACAGTTTCCATATGATGAGAAATTAAGACTGGGACTTTTCAGCTTGGAAAAGAGGTGACTAAAGGGGGATATGACAGAGATCTATAAAATTATAACGGGTGTGGAGAAAGTAAATAAGGACGTATTATTTACTCCTTCCTATAACATAAGAACTAGAATTCACCAAATGAAGTGAATCAGCATCAGATTTTAAAAAAGGAAGGAAGTATTTCTTCACACAATGTTCAGTTAACCGGTGGAACTCCTTGCCAGATTATATTGTAAAGACCAAGACTAAAGCAGGGGAGTACTGAGCTTTATTGAAAGGATCCCAACACAACACACCCCTCTGGCTATCCTTTTGTATACACTCCATTGGACTATATAACCCCATACACACCCATCTATCCCCGTACACCCCATCTTAAGAGCCCTGCAGGGATACAAAATTGGTATCCACATCTGCATCTGCAAAAATGATCCACAGATATCTGCATCCACATGTGCAGATGCCCATGGATATAAAGTGAATATCAGCAAATTTGCAGGGTTCTAGATACAAAATTTCTATCCACAACCATATCTGCAAAAATGAGCCACAGATATTGGCATCCATATCCGCAGAGGCAGATACCCACAGATATTAAGCATATATCTGTGTATTTGCAGGACTCTATACATCTGCCTGTTCCCATACACACCCATCATCCTTCCGTCTATATAACCCTGTACACACATCTACCTATCTATCCATCCTCATACAATCTATTTATCCTCATACATGCAATATGGCTAGCTAGCTAGCTACCCCATACACATCGTCTGTCTATCCCCACACACCCCCATCTATCTATCTATCTATGCCTGCCTAGCAGCTGCTATTCTGCTCCCCCCGACTCCTCCCACCCACCGTGGCTGTGGGGGGACATTCTTGATGTGAAGGCAGGTCCTGGTGGCTGGCACTTGGCTGTGGGAAGGTGTGTGTCTGGGAACCGGGCTGAGCTGGGTCTGGCTGTGGGAAAGCCCAGTCCCTTCCCTGCCCTGAGTGTCTCCTTCCTCACCTCCCCACTTGGGATGGAGCTGTGATCCCCTGTCATCCCCTCCCAGCAGGTGGCTTTATGGGCCCTTCTGCTGCCGGGGGAGCTCAGGGGCTGGGACAAATGGGCAGCCCTGCAAAGAGTGAGCACATGGGGGGCTCAGGCCAAGAGGCTGGACAGCCAGCCCCCTGTCCTCTCCCCTCCTCCCAGAGAAAGGGAAACTGCCAGCCCAGGCCAGCCCCTGGCTGAAAGCGTCGGACCTTGTCCTGGAGCCCAGGGGAGAGAGAGCTGCCCACAGGTTAGGGGCTCCAGAGCTGGCCAGCTCTACCATGGCCTGCTGAGGGGTCTTGAGCCCACCCAGCCTGTCCACTCTCCATGCCTCTCCTTCCCCTCCCATCCCTTGTCTGACTATGCCAGGAGTTCTTGGGGTGATGGGCCATGAATCCTGGTGGGTCTGAGCAATGTCCAGCAGGATGGGGCCCTGATCTCTCTTTAAACCTCTAGGCCAGGCCTACTCAACACGCAGTCCATGGCCCATTTGTTTGTGGCCCACGGTGCAGTTTGGGTTTACGCAGGGCTCAACACACAGTCCATGGGTGGGAGCCAAAACAAAAAAGTATTCAATATAATGGTCTTCTCTTGATATGCATTTTAGTAGTTCAATTCCTGGACTGTCATTGCTCATTAAAAGTGCTGTGGTATGGGTGGAAATCGGGTAAATATTGCATTTTATTAATATTAGCAGAACTGACTTAAATAGGGCCTGCGCATTGTGTAGTCTTTGTATTCATGCCCATCAGTGTGAAAGAAGCTATTTGCATATATATGCACGTATATGCAACAACACTTAAATTGCAGCCCTCGGCATGTGCTGTGAGTATCACTGTGGCCCCTGGGGCTTCCAAAGTTGAGTAGCCCTGCTCTAGACACTAGCTTAACACAGTAACATCAAAGCAATAATCAATATCTGCTCTGATCTAGAAAGAGGGATAGGTGACAGGCATCCAGTACTGGGTAGGGGACAGGCATCCAGTACTGGGAAGTGATTTCCCTAGAATTCAGGGTTCTAGCCACCAGCCCCCACTCCCTTCCCAGAGCTGGGGAGTTTCCCAGGAGTCCTGGCACCCAGCCCCCTGCTCTAACCACTCAGCCCCCACTCCCCTCCCAGAGCCACAAGAGAACCCAGGGGTCCTGGCTCCCAGCCCCAACCACCAGACCCATTCTACAAATACTAACGGTCACCCTAGCAGTGCAGAGCAGAGAATGGCTAGGGAGCCCCTAGCTGTGGGGTCGGGGGCTTCATGGGGAGGGTAATTCACGCACACAAGCCACCTAGTGATGCACCTTTCTTCTGGGCTCTGCCAGGTTCATTTCCGTTTGTTTCCCCCCAGATCCACCCCCCGGCCAGTGCCCCCGTCCTGCTTGTAGCCGGGATACGGGCACAGGAGGATGGACTGTCCCATTCAGCACTAAGCAGCTAATCCCCCTGCCTTGCTTTCAGAGAACAATGGGGCTAAGGCGATTGCTTTGCCCAAATCCCCTAAGTGCTGATTTTGAGGGTCCTGGCCAGCTACGCTCCCCTGCCCCCGCCCCGGCCCCCAGGCCTCTGGGGAATGTAAGACTCTGCCCTAGTGATCCGGCACACCTCCCCCACCACCGCCAATTCCTGATGCTCCATGCTACTGCAGGGTGGGCACTGGCCTAGCTGCTGGAGGAGTAAATCAAGCCAGGAATTAGGAGCCAGGACTCCTGGGTTCTCTCCCCGGCTCTGGGAGGGCAGTGGTGAGGGCAGGACTCCTGGCTCTAGGATGGGGGTGGGGCTGAGTGGAGCAGAACCGTTCCATACACATTTCAAGAGAGCTGCTGGGTTGTGGGGCAGCTGCTGCCTGCTCCTCTAGATACCACCCCACACACCCTCTGTGCTGAGGCAAAGCCTGTGTGTCCTGCATTCTGCAGGGTCCCCCTTCTAGCCTTGAAATGGAAGAGGAGGGAACCCCCCCTGGGAGGAGTGCAGAGAGCCCGGGGCGGGGGGGGGGCTGCCGAAAGGAGGGAATGAGCTATAGGGCCAGACCCTGCTTACAGCGAGCAATACAGAGCAGCCCCAAAGAACTGCCTGGCATAACACCAGCCTGCTGAGAGCTGAGTCCTGGCCAGTCCTTGTGCCTTGGGGCAGTGCCAGGGCAGTGTGGATGGGCCCTGCCCAGAAGGGAACAAATCTCCCTCTCAGTTACTTGACTGAAGGGCTAACGAATCTGAGCCCAGGCCTATCCCATGCCCTCTCTCTCTTTGACCACTGAGCAAAGAGTGGGGCTGGGGGGACCTGGGAGGGACCTAGGGGGATTCATGGTGCAGCTGGGGTTGGGGGTGGAGGTACATGGGCACAGTAGGTGGGACTCCCAGGTGTTTCCCTGGCTGGTTGTGGGGAGCTGGTTTCCCACGGGAAGCCACAGGCCCAGCTGCTCCCCCTGCCCTGCCCTGTGGCTCTTTGCCAGCCTGGGAAAGCATCTGCCCTACAGGTGTCCTCCCGGCCTAGCATCACGCCCTGGCCCCCTCTGGCTGACCACACCCCAGCCCCATCTCAAAGGGGCTCACCACCCTCAGCTCTTTAAATGTATGTGGTGCCGGGGGTGGGGGGAACAGCCCTGGGGCTGAGATTAGCCACTGCTACAGGCAGAGCTGGGTGACGGGGACAAGTAGGTCTGGGTGAGATGGACCGGTAGATCTGGGTGAGAGGGACAACCAGACCTGGTTGACAGAGACAACTGCTCTAGCCCCACTGTGTTGCTGGTGGTGGCTGCGGGGGACCCCGGAACATTTTAAATAGCTTGGGGGAGGGGAAGCAGGAGGGATCAGGGGAGACCTGGCCCCGATCTTTGCTGGAGCTGAGTCCTGGGCCAAGAATATTCCTGGTGCTCAGGCCCCAGGGACCCCTATAACTCAGTGCCCTTGAAGAAGTGAGTTGTGCCCACAAAGCTCATGACACCACCTACATGTTTTATTAGTCTCTGAGGTGCTGCAGGACTAGTCACTGCTTTTAATGTTTTTTCATTTACAGACTAACATGGCAATCCCCCCTGAAACTTTTGCTTGGGAAAGTCGTTCTGCTAGTTATTTTCCCCCATCCTGAATTTTGTTCAGCTTTCAGCTTGTGGCTCCTGGGAGATCTTTGCTACACCAAAGAAACAATTATCCAGGATTTTCTTCCTACGTGGGTACTTATAGGCTGGGGTTTGCAAAGCGAAGTAAACAGCTCTTGACTCCAATCTAAACCATGTTTTTTACTCTCTTTGCCAAACCTCTCCAATAGAGATGGAATCTTTTCCTGATAGCTGTAGTCCAACACAATCACTAGTGTGGCTGCAGTGATATGGCACACAAGTGTCTTAGACCAGTTAGCATTTCCCGCATGGGAATACCTACAGCAGTACAAGCACTTTCATCCCAGGATAACTGGAGGAGTTTTGCCAATGCTCTTAAATCAGCCTAAGATTTAAGCAAACCCAAGTTTGACCGAAATCTTCTTTTAAACTGGCTTCTTTAAACAGGTGCAAGTTGCTATGAGGACACCTAGGCCTTGTCTACATGGGAAAGTGGTCTTGGATAAGAGACAGCAGGATCTGGTCACACCAGCCTGGGCAAATGTCTCACGTTCCCTTTTGGTTTAGCGTACATCCTTTAGGACCCCCACCCCAAGCCATTTGTCCGCCAGCAGCATGTTCGAACTGGTATAATTGGGAGTTTGGGGCCAGGCATGCTGCCTTTGCAGCAGGGGGGTGTGGATCAGATGTTGGAATCTGGTCAATTCCCCGCCCATCTCTAGTCAATTCCGTGTTTTGGACTAACTCAGTACTGAGGTCCCTGGGGATAACTGGCTACTGGTGCAACCCTGGAGAAGCTAGCTCTGTAGAAGTCTGTTGGCATAACCGGTAACCCCTTCCCAGGCAGGCACCCCCCTGATTTCAGTGAACGGTGGCTGCCTGGATTCAGCTAGCTCTGTTTAGAATCAGTCCTTACATTAACCCAGTGTATCTATGGGCCAGGCTACACATACAGGGCTAAAGTCTTTATTTTGTGGTAAGGTGACTGGCTTTTTTCCAGCCTGCATCTCATGTCAGCCCAGCTCCCTTTATGCTCCCATGCCAGATCTCTGCTTGCGCAGGTCCGTGATTCGGGATCCATCAAAGCCAGTTTATTGCAGCGGGTTCTGTGGGCGAGAAAGAGGGTCGGGGGGGGGGCAGTTGTTGGAGGGAGGGAATGTTACTCCCATCCCAGACATAGAAATGGTGAGGAGAGGCACCCCAGAAATAGACATGGCAATGGGGAGACCCCCAAAACTCAGCTATGGGGGAGAGACACCCCCAGATACAGACATTGGGAGAGGGAGACCCCTCACAATGACACAGATATGAAGACCCCGAAATCTCAGTCATGGGGGACAGACCCCCCCCAAACACAGACGTGGGAGAGAAGGAGTCACCCCTGACATGCACAACTGTGGGGGAGGGGCCTTCTCACAATGACACAGCTTTGGGAGAGGAGAAGATCCCCCAGACAAGGACATGGGGGAAGGGAGATACCCCGACATTCACAGATATGGGGGAGGGAAGCCCCTGCAATGACACAGCTATGTGGGAAGGAGAGACCCTCCCGAAAACAAAGACGAGAGGTTTCTCCCTCCCCCCGAGGTTCCCAGAATCTCTTTAAGCTTGCTCCTGCTTGCTTTGGAGATTCTTTCCAGCCAGGCAGGGGCGGGGCTTGCCCCCCCATTTCTCCCTCACCCCCCGCCGAGCCCTGGTGGTAGGATGTCCCGTGCAGGGCACGAGCTGCCCAGCCTGCTGCCCCCCAGCGAGGTGTGAACTGGAGGCGCCTGCAGAGGCGGGGAAGGAAGGCTGCCAGGTGTTGGGGGCGGGAGTGGAGATCACAGGGGCGTGTGGACAGCACGGGCCCAGCACGGGGGACCCTCATCACCTCCCCAGCCTGGCTGCTCCGCCCCCTCCCGCTGGGAAACAGCTGGGAACATCTGTCAGGGCCTCATCTCCCCGCCCCACACACGCTGGGCGCCGGGGGGGGATCAAAGGGACTGAGCTAGCTAGCTAGCAAGAGGGGGTGCATGAAAGAAAGAAAGAAAGAAAGAAAGAAAGAATTGGGATAGATAGATAGAGTGTGGGGATGGATAGACAAACAGGGGTATGGGGATAGAGAGAGAGACAGACAGACAGGAGTGTGTGGGGGGGAGAGAGAGCGTGGGGATGGATGGAGAGACAGACAAACAGTCAGATTGGGATGTGGAGGACAGATAGATAGATAGATAGATAGTGTGTGGGGATGGATAGATAGACAAACAGTCAGATAGATGGGAGTGTGGGGAGACAGACAGACAAAGTCAGATGGGGGTGTGGAGATTAGATAGCGTATGCGGGGATGGATGGACAGACAAACAAACAGATAGGCAGATGGGGATGTGGGGTAGATAGATGATAGGCGGGTCTGTGTGTCGGGGCACCAATCTTTGGACCTGGCTGTTTCACCCCAGAGCCAGCCCCCCCCCTTCCAAAGCCCCTCGCGGTGGAGGGGGTAAATCTAGACACAAGCCCCTCAGGTTTCCTCTCCCCCAACAGCCTGAGCCCACTGTTCATCTGCGCCCACCGCTGCCAATCGAATTCCTTTTCCTTCCCCCAGCCCAGCCCTCGCCGCTCCCCCTTTGGCCCCAGGGACTCTCGCCCCGGCTGATCCTTCCAGCGTTCCCTCCTCCTACACAGCCCACGGTTACTGATTTGGGGGCGCTGTGTCTTTGACCCGCCTCCCAGGGCGGAGGGTGGGAGTGGGGGGCAGGCAGCCACTGGGGGTGTCTTGCACGGGGTTGATACTCTTCCGCCCCCACCTCCGGGCCGGGGAACTTCCCGGGGTCACACATGGCCGGAGTATTTGGGGATGGGGGCCCAGGCCCTTTCGGGGGGAGCAGCCCCCTTTTGTGGGGAGGAAGAAACATGCCAAGTGTCTCCGGAGCCCCTGAACTGGGAGACCTCCGCCCCCCTCTTATGCCCATGAGGGGGACACCATGCCCCCCCCACCTGACTGATTCCTGGCAAAGGGGGGCAATTCCCACCAAGCCCCCCCCCATCCAAACCCATAATCGGTGAGGTGATAATGGGCAGCACGTGTCGGCCCCACCACACACACACACACACATGCCGCCTGTGAATTGCAAAGGCCCCTTTGATCTGCCGGCCCCCCTCCCCTTCCTTCCTATTCACACCTCGGGGGCAGTGAAAGGAGCAGGGGGTGGAGGTGCAAACTTTCCCAAGCGATCCATTCCCCACGCCCCTGCCACCACAGCAATAAATGTGCTGTAAGTGATACATGTCAACATCACAGGGCTACATGTGTGTGCCCCATAGATCTATATGACATGTCAGGATCATAGTGGTACATGTGTGTGCCCCATAAATCTATATCAGTGTTTCTCAACCTTTTTTTTATAAAGTACCCCTTTTTTTAAACAAATTATAAGTACCCACAGAACCTACAGTTTTCAGACACACAAAACATTTTTCTACCGTTGCAACAAATTTGTTTAAACAACTTAATCATAGCAGGGCAGGCGATGAAACAAAAGCCATCATTCTCGATGTTGAAACCAGCCCAATACCCACTGGAAATATGGCCCCAGTTGTACACAGGGAGGGCGAGCCACTGGAACAAATGGCTCCATGGAGCGGTAGACCATCCATTTCTTACCTGTTTCTGATCCAGGAGGCCCTTCTGGCAGAAGCTTTAGCCCAGTGGTTCTCAACCACCGGCACATGTACTCCAGAGATAGACTAAAGTCCTCTATTAACTCATCTAGGCTAGGTCTACACTGCAATGTTAAATCGGAAAAAGAAACACAATTTGTGGTATGCAAATTGCCTATCTTTTTCTGATTTACTTTCTAAAGAGGCTTTTCCGAAATTTGGCGCATCTACATGGCACCAAATTTTGAGGAAAAGTGCTCTTTTGACGCATCCCTTATGCCTTGTAGAACGAGGTTGACAGAGACGGTGAAAGAACGCGTCCACTTTTTTGAATTTTTTTTGCAGAAAAGCAGACAGTTCCTTGGATGCAGCATTGCTTTTCCGGGATATCTCTAGGTGTCCCAGAAAAGCAGTGCAGTCTAGACGTAGCCCTAGAGATTTTTCTAGTTTTACCACAGCCTACACAAAAAGCCCTTGCAAAGTCACTGAAACAAACATTTCATCCAATGGCTTGTTTAGATGGCTCTCTAGCCTGTACATTGAAATCTAAGCAAAGTATTCATATGCCAGTTGGCTTAGTTTATAAATAGATGGTAAAAATGTGAAAGTCAGCCATTTCTCAGTCATAGCATGCTGGGGCGGTTTTGTATGTTTATGCCTGATTTTTGTAAGCAAGTTGTTTATAATTGCAGTTAAATTTGCGGGGGTAAACAAGGCAAATCAGACTTTTGTGAAGGGTACAGTTGGCTGGAAGGACCAAGAGCCACAAAACCCAAAACAGGAAAAATTGGGTTCAATTTGCCAGCCCAGGAGGATCAAACGGACTTTCTGGGCTTCAACTCCATGGATCTTTGCACTGCAGTTATAACTATTGTTAATGATCCTGTATCATCTAATTATTACCATCCTGTTACTCAGGGTTCGTTAGCCAGTGAGTATTAGCATAGTTGTTCATAGGCCAGAGCCGTTATACTGAGCCCTGTCTCCCCCAAGGGTGCAGACCGAGAGTGTGTGTGCGCTCATGAGACAGGCTCACTCACAAAGCAGAACTTGATCGGGCCCCAAGATCCCCAATTTCCAGGGGCCTGACCCCATCAGCTCCCAGGGATTGGGCTTGTTCATTCCCTCCCAGCCTGCCCCCTTGGTGCCTCCAGCCACGCTTCGCCGGCTAGTTTAATTAAAGGGTCGGAGAGCAAACCTATTAAAGGCTCCTTTGCGCCACACGCTCCGGGGGGGGATGAGCTGGGAGGGAGGGGGGATTAGCGAGCCAGGAGGCAGCACTAATCCCGTCACCCCCCCCAACCAGACACCCTTGACTGCTCTCTGCCCCTAAGCCCCTTTGTGGCTGGGCGGAAGCAAGGGCTGCAAATTCCATCAGGGGACCCAGCCTGTCACCAGGCAACCGGGGCGAGGGGCAGAGTGGGTCAGAACCAGGACGGGGGGTAGGGAGGAGAGCCCAGCAGGGATTGGTGTCTTTCCCCGGTGGATTTCTCCCCACATCCCCACACTTGGAGATCTGCCTGTCTCTCCCCATACATACCTACCTGTCTGTCCCCCCACACTGTCTGTCAGTCTATCTATCTAATCTCCATACCCAGTACACTCTCCCCCTTTCAGAACAGCGCCCCCTTGTGACAGAGGGGGACATTACAGCCACAAGGGGCAGCTTGCGTGGGCTGATCCCATTTTATACATTTTACACCCTTCCCTCTGGGGTGCCATGTTCTCCTCCAGCCCAAGCCCCAGCCTCAAGTATGTGCTACCCCTCACCCCCTCTGCTTCAGAGGCTCCCTGCCTCCCCCCCAGCATGAACTCATTGTACCCCCCAAGCTCTCCCCCCCACACCATGCCAGGGCCCCTCCCACACCAAGGTCTCTGTGTGTCTGCCATTCTGGCCCCCAGGTGCTATGTGTGCCCTCCCAGCCTCCCCGGCCCCATGTCAGGGACTGTGTGCCCCCTTGCCACAGGCTCTGTGTCTCCCCCACTTTCTCCCCATGGCCCCTACCCATTCCTTCTCCCTGCTAAAATGAAGCATGCCCACAGCTGCCCCCCATACCAGTGACCCCTGTTCTCCCCTCATGAGCATCCTAAGTTGGACTCATCAGTCTCCCCAGAGCCCTGCCCTTCAGACCAGCAACTCCTAGTGGCAGTGAGTCCCAGAGACTATGTCATGCCCCCTGGTGTGACAATGGTCCCCCCATCTCTCTATTGGAAGCTGCCCCCTGCCATGTCCATTCCTCCACCCACCCTCTCCCCGCTTCTCTTGCCTATAGAGGTTGGGGGTTGTCAGTGGTTAGGCCTGTCACTCCCGGAGGGGGCTTCTCGTTCAGAGCGGGGGAAGCACTTGGAAACAGGGCGAACTCTGGTTTCCTTAATGGGCAAAGCCCTTGATTATTCTGCTTTGGGGTTTTAGATGGACAGACAGACAAACTCTGGATTTGCACCAGAATGATCGAGAGGGGAATCAGTGCATCTGACTCCAGTGGAGTGTTTCTGGAGTCACACTGGAGTGAGTGAGAAAGGAACCGGTGTCATTGACTCCAGTGGAGTGACTGGTTTCATACTGGAGTGAGCAAGAAGAGAACGGGTGCCATTGACTCCACTATAGTGACTTCAGATTTGCACCAGAATGATTGAGATGGGAAACAGTGCTTCTGGCTCAAGTGAAGTGTCTCTGGTTCTGCACCAGAGTGAGTAAGAGGGGAATCGGTGCCACTGACTCCCCTGGCATGACTCCTTATTCACACCAGAATGATCAAGAGGGGAATTGACACTTCTGATGCGAGCGGAGTGACTCCTGATTTATATGGGGGGGGATCAGACTCCAAGCCCTGGCAGGGGCAGGTGGTACAGGGATCAGATACCCTTGGTTCTCTGTATTATGGTGTGTGTGGGGGAGTCTCTCTCTTATTTGGATGACACCAGGGCAGCTTGGTACCACGGGGGCTGGTTCCAGACTGCAGCTGTAGAACCAGCCTCACCAGACCCATCTCCGCAGTCCCTCTGCCCGGCCTGCTGGTGTTTGGCTGGGGAGGCAGCTCTGCAGGGATGGGCCTCTGGCACTGGGCTCATGCCCCCAGATCAGCCCTGCGGGGAGGTAGGATCACACTGGAGCTGGCTGGAGAATCAATGACAGGCTTACTGGGTGGAAGGAGCCCTAGGTCAGAGAGCAACTCCTCAATGACCTGGTTGAGGGGCTGCATTGCATTCTCAGCAAATTCACAGAGGAAACTAAGCTTGGGGGAGGGGTACACATGCTGGAGGGCAGGGATAGGGTCCAGAGTGACCTACACAGATTGGAGGATTGGGCCAAAAGAAATTTGATGCGGTTCAATAAGGAGAGGCGCAGAGTCCTGCACTTGGGACAGAAGGATCCCAAGCATTGTTACAGGCTAAGGACCAACTAGCTAAGCAGCAGTTCGGTAGAAAAGGACCTGGGGATTACAGTGGATGAGAAGCTGGATATGAGCCAACAATGTGCCCTTGTAGCCAAGAAGGCTAACGGCATATTGGGAGAATCATGAGAAGCATTGCCAGCAGATCTAGGGAAGTGATTATTCCCCTTTATTTGGCACTGGGGAGGCCACATCTGGAGTATTGCATCCAGTTCGGGGCCCGCAGTTACAGAAAGGATGTGGACCCATTGGAGAGAGTCCAGCAGAGGGCAACAAAAATGATTAGGGGGTGAGGCAACTTGACTGAAGAAGAGAGGCTGAGGGAAATGAGCTTATTCAGTCTACAGAAGAGAAGAATGAGGGGGAATTCGATAGCAGCCTTCAGCTACCTGAAGGGAGGTTCCAAAGAGGATGGAGAAAAGCTGTTCTCAGTAGTGACGGATGGCAGAACAAGGAGCAATGGTCTCAAGTTGCAGTGCCGGAGGTCTAGGTTGGATATTAGGAAAAACAATTTCACTAGGAGGGTGGTAAAGCACTGGGATGGGTTCCCTAGGGAGGTGGTGGAATCTCCATCCCTAGAGGTTTTTAAATCCTGACTTGACAAAGCCCTGGCTAGATGATTTAGCTAGGGTTGGTCCTGCTTCTGGCAGGGGGTTGGACTAGATGCCTCCCTGAGGTCTCTTCCAACCCTTATCTTCTGTGGTTCTATGAATCCCAGCCATCCGGAGCCTGTTTCAGGATCCACTTGCCAGCACCTCTGTGGAATTTGTGGGTCATTCCCCATCAACTCAGACTTTGCTTTTCCCAGCCACACCTGTCCTTGCCTGGCCTACCACTTCAGAGAAAGCCCTGAGCCAGCGAGATCTCCAGGTGGTGCCTCTCCCAGCAAAAGCTCCAATAGCTACAAGCAGGATTTGAACCCACACATTGGAAGCCCATGGAATTTTAAGCCTAACACCTTAACCACTCAGCCATCACAGCTAGGTACCAAGCCTTTTCCTGCATCTCCTTCATGTGGTTACAGAGCTGGAAAGGCAGGGGACCAAAGCAAAATCTTTTCTCATGCTCAGCCAACCCAGCCCAGCCCTAAGGCCAGAGCAGAAGTAACCCCCCCATACGTGGCTTGAGAGGGAACGCCAAAGGGTCACTGAATGGCAATGGACCAGAAGGTCTGGAGAAAAGGGGTATGCTGGTGTTAATGTAAATACAGCAAAGAGCCCAGTGCCCATCTGAAGACACAAAAGGTAGGCTGGGCATTCAGTAATGCAGTATTCGTCCCTTCCATGCCAGGGAGATCTCCTAGAAATGGGTAGGCCCCAAGACCACATGTGGGGCATCTGGGGGAATCCATGTCCCACCTTCCAGATCTATCCGCATCCCTATTCTCATCCCTGACCCTTCATATGTTCTGCTTAGCAGGACTGGCCTTTGGCCACCTGCTCACATTTCACGGCTACACGCAGACACGTGCCACGTATGATCGGGAAAAGGCAACTCCTGACTCAGCTCTGGGAGAGTGGAGAATTGTGGAGCTGTTTGCTGATTGGGCTGGGAACAGCTGTGGCTCTGCGTTCTCATTGATGTTTTTGCAAAGTCAATCAACTGGCTTTTTTGCGAAATTCCCACTCTGGCCAAATGGCCTAGTATGCAAATGCAATCAAGAAAATGATTAGAAAATTAAATCCAGCTTGGCACAATTCCTCCCAGATTCCCCTCTTCCCTGGGCTGCAGGTTGGGAAGCCCAGATCTGAGCTGATTTCCTGCATGTAGTAGGCTGCAGCGCAGACCCTTAACCTCTGGCCCCATTACCACTAGCCACAAATCGTGGCTGAAAGCAGGTGTGGTGGTAGGATTTCAACCTTCTAATCACACAAAACATAACACCCTTACCCCACCCTTCCCTGAGGCCACATCCCTTCCCTGAGGTCCCGCCCCTGCTTGCTCCATCCCCTCTCCATCACTGGCTCTCCCTCATCCTCACTCACTGTCACCTAGCTGGGGCAAGAGGTTGCAGTACGGGAGGGCGTGTGGGGCAGGGGCATAGCCTTAAGGTGGGGCCTACCCTGCCCCAGCACTTGCCCACTTCACCCGTCTGCCCGCTGTTCCTGCCAGAAAGCAGGATCGGGGCTTGCTCCACTCCACCCGGACATCCAACTGGTGGGCTGGGAGCTGTTCATGCTGGAAAGCCAGGTGCTTCCTGGAGCCCTGGGGGGGAGGGGCTTGCCACAGCATCCATCATCCCCCACAAAGCTGGCTGGAGGGGTCTAAGTGAGGCAGCCCCAGTCCCTTCTGTCCCCTCTCCCACCCCCTTGTCACTGCCCACTCAAAATCGGGGTCCAACCCAGTTTCTTATTCTGGCTACACCCTGGGGTGTGGGCTCTGGCTGGGGGTCTGGATTCTGGGCTAGGGACAGGGATGAGAGGTTTGGGGTACACGAGGGGGCTCTGGGCTGGGGCAGGGTGCAGGGTCATGGCAGCATTTACTGGACCTCCCAGGAAGTGGCTGACACATCCCTGCAGCCCCTAGGCACAGGGAGACTCCATCTGCCCTCACGTCTGCAGGCACTAGCCCCACAGGTCCCAGTGGTTGCATATCCCAGCCAATGGGTGTTGCAGAGCCGACACTTGAGGCAGAGCCAGCATGTGGAGCCTCCCTGCATCTAGGCCCTAGGGATAATGGTGGGTGCTTCCTGAAGCCAGGGCAGGCAGGAAGCCCTGTTTTAGCTCTGCTGCTCCGCTCACTGGACTTAGAATCATAGAACGGGAAGGGACCTCGAGAGGTTATCACATCCAGTCCCCTGTGCTCACGGCAGACCAAGCACCATCTAGATCATCTATGACAGCTGTGTGTCTAACCTGCGCTTAAATATCTCCAACGAAGGAGATTCCACAACCTCCCTGGGCTATTTATTCCAGTGCTTAACCACCCTGCAATTAGGAAGCTTTTCCTGCTATCCATGCTAAGCCTCCCTGGCTGCAATATATGCCCATTGCTTCTTGTCCTAGCCTCAGAGGATAAAGAGAAGAACTTTTCTCACTTGTCCTTGTAAAACCTTTTTTAGGTAATTGAAAGCTGCTGTCATGTCCCCTGGTCTTCTCTTTTCCAGACTCAAGAAACCCAATTCTTTCAGTCTTCCCTCGTAGCTCCTGTTTTCTAGACCTTTAATCATTTTTTGTTGCTCTTCTCTGGACTTTTTTCCAGCCTGTGCCCATCTTTCCTGAAATGGCACCCAGAACTGGAAACAGTACTCCAGCTGAGGCCTAACCAGCACCGAATCAAGCAGAAGAATTACTTCTTGGCTATGTCTACATTGCAGACTTTTGCGCAAGAACTGTTTTGTGCAAGAGTTCTTGTGCAAAAGGTCTTGTGCAAAAGTATGTCCACACTGCCATGTGCTTTTGCGCAAGAGTGTCCATGGCAGTGTGGATGCTCTCTTGTGCAAGAAATTGCTTTCTTGCGCAAGAAACCCATTGCCCGTCCACATGGCGTTCTTCCGCAAAAGCTCTTGCACAAGAGGGCTTATTCCTCATGGGGAAAGGAATAACTCTTGTGCAAGAAGCCCTCTGTTCGGACACCTTACTGTAAATTTACTTGCGCAAGAACACACGTGTAGTGTAGATGCACTGTAAGTTTTTGTGCAAGAATGGCCATTCTTGCACAAAAAGCCTGCAGTGTAGATGTAGCCCTTGGGTCTTCCTTACCACACTCCCACTAATACATCGCAGAATGACATTTGCGTTTTTGCAAGTGTCACGCTGTTGACTCATATTTAGCTTGTGGTCCTCTATGACTCAGACTCCTTTCCGCTGCACTCCTTAGATGAAATGGGAAATGACTGTGTGTGTGCAACTGATCGTTCAGCCCTAAGTGGAGTCCTTGGCATTTGTCCGGATTGAACTTCATCCTATTTACCCCAGTCCATTTCTCATTTACCCAGATCACTTTGAATCTTAATCCTATCCTCTAAAGTGCTTGCAACGCCTCCCGGCTGGATATTGTCCAAACTGTGTAAGTGCGCTCCCTATGCCGTTAGCTAAATAACTGATGAAGAACAAGTCCCGAATCTGACCCCTGCAGAACTTTTCACGGCCCAGTGGGCAGTGCCAAATGGAGCCACACAGGTGCCATTCTTCCAAGGCCCTGCTTTCTCACCACCCAGTCCTCTGAGTCCCCGCCCTTGTGCCACTCCTTCCCCCTAGACTCCTCCCCCCCTGCTTGGTCCCCTCTGCCCCTACCCCCTCACCTGTAAGGCCTGTAAAAGTAGAAAGGGCCTTGGCTCCCTGCCCCATGCTGTGGAAGATGAAGAACCTCCCCAGGGCCCTGACCCCACATCTGGGGGTCAGTTAGACCTCAGGCACTTGGGCAAGACCCTCCAGACTAGGAGGCTGAACTCTCTGCAGTAACTCAGGCTACGTCTACACTGTAATTTGAATTAAGATATGCTATTTGCGTAGCTCAAATTGTGTATCTTATTTCGTAATTTGGCACCCAATTTTGAAATAAAGCGCTATTCTGAAACATCCATCACTCCTCGTGGAAGGAGGGTTAAAGGGACGTCGGAATAGCGAGCCTGAAATAACGGGCTTGGTGTTGAGACACGTTATAACTATTCTGGTATCCCAAAATAGCATTGCAGTGTAGACATAGCTTCAGAGCCCTCCCCAGCGCTGGCCCATGGAAATATTTGCCACTAAGAAGAGGGGGAGCAAGCAGCTTAAACACCACCTGGGGTTGTTGCTGGGTGATGGGGCCCATGTCACTTGCAGATAGAAAGGAACATCGATAACCAATAAGTCACCCATGCTCCATAACACCTCGGCCAAGGCTTGGATCAGGAGCCAATCCAAGATACGATCCCCCCAACCCCAATCTTGTCCACCTCTCCCCAAGGGCAGGCTACAGCTAAGTTCAGCTACAGCATGGTCACAGTGGGGCCAGGCACAGGCTGGAGAGCTGGATTCGGGAGACAGGCAGAGGGTTTGGGGGGGGGGACAGAGATGGGGACAGGCCAGGCAGAGGGGACGGAGAGATGGATAGAGTGGCAGGCAGAGAGGTGGTGGGTAGGGAGCTAGATATAGCCGTGGCATGGAGACAGACAAGGGGAACAGATGGGGTTGGAGCAATGGGAAGGAAGAGGATGGACAGTCATGGCCCAAACCATAGAGCTTTAAGATACCCAAGTTCCATTCCCCTGTCTGGCTTGGTGTCATGCCTCAGTTTCTCAAACCATACATGGGTGCTTATAGCCTTGCCCGGCTCCCACAAGAGTGGGGGGTGATGGAGGGAAAGCCATTAATGATTGGGAGATACCCCAATATGGGGATGATGGGCACCAGAAAGGGCTGGGGCAGGTAGGGAACCATATAAGCATCCCCTATGGTGCCCCTTGCCCAGGCAGGGAATGGCTCTGGCAGACCATAGCTGAGTGTCTGTCTCAGATCCACCCCAGGGCAAACTAGGGCCGGCCTGGGGGGCCTGCCTGCAGACTGAGGGCTCTGTCCCCACCACATGCAGTTTTGTGACTCAGTTTCCCCATTCCCATGATACAGCTATCTAGCAGTGGGGACACTGAGGGAGGTAGCCAGCTAATACACACTAGTGCTGAGGCCCAGGGAGCACTGGGGCCAGGCTAACAAGGAACAGTAGCTGGCCCAGGAGAAACACCCACCCCAAAACTCAGTGCCTGGTGGGACTGGCAAACACATCCAGCAGTCAATGGACAGAGCCCATCAAACCTGGTTCCTAGAAACGCTCAGCTCCCTGGCTGTTAGAGAAATGGGGGCTTAGGAGGGGGAAGGGTGCCCATGCCAGCAAGGGAACCTGGGAGAGTAGAGGTGGTAAAGGAGCTGGTGATACCCATGGCACCAGCTGGAATTTGTGGGGGGTGGGAGGTGGGCCCTAGCCACCACTAGGGGTCAGCCATCCCACCCTCAGCAGGGGAAACCAGAAAGCAGCATGTTACCACCCCCCCACAATGGAGCTCAGGCCAGAGGGGTCCCTCCTCTGTAAAGTGCTCCAAAAGATCAATGTGGATTCAAAGCCCCAGTGAGGAGGTTGGGTGGGGGGGGGTAGGTTTCCCCACCAGAAAACCAGGGCCAGCAGCGGGGAAGGGGGCCTGCAGGCATCACCCCACAGCTTGCCGAAATTGCTCAGGGAAGGAAGAAGCAGCAGGGCTGGGGTGGGGGCCAACCCAGTAGGGATACACCCCGGGAATGGGGGTAAGGGAGGGCCTGGCCCCCCGGGTTACCAGCAAGGGGAGGTGAATGTGCCCAGGGCAAAGCAAGCAAACACAGCGTGATCCTTTTGTCCAGGTCCTGGCTCCCAGCACCGAGAAGCACCAGCTGTAAATGCAGCGCTGACATGAACAGTGGGAGTTCCAGGCACTCAGCCTACCCAGGCACCAGGTGTCAGAGGAGGGGCAGCTCCCCCTTCTCACAGCGCTGGGCTGAGGCCCGCGGCAGTCAGGGGCTGCTCCGTTTCCTGGCCCTAGACCTGCCCCCACTCCATGCACTGGCACCCCCTCTCCCACAGCCCTGCAGCGCTGCGACCCAGCATCCCCTCCTGCCCCAGCTGGGTACTGCACGGCCCTGTCTTCCATACGCCAGCCTGACTTTTCTCTGAAAGGCCCAGCTTGAGAGGAAAAAAATCACAGCAGATAGAAAGGCCGCTAGGCCCAGCGTGAAGTCCCTTGGATGGTTCAGAAGTCACCGGATTTCCTGGGGGAGGCAGGCTGGCTCCAGGTCCTGGAAGATCAGTGGAGGCTGCTGTCTGCTCCCACCTGAGCACTAAGCTACCCTATCACCTCCACAGGGGGGGCCTAGTGCCTCCACCCTTGAACCAGACTTGGGGCCCTTGGGTGCACCCCCAGCAGCGGTCGCCTTGGAGCCTGCTCGCAATGGGAGGAGAGCAGCTCTGCTCCAACACCGACTGCCCTAGGGGCAGCATAGCCTGTGGGGCTATAGCCCACCGGGTGGAGGGCATACGCCGAAGGGGTCACGCCTCCCCTGGGCTATGCTGCAAATAAGGCATCAGTGGGTGGGAGGTTCACCGCGTGGCAGTGGGGTGGGATCCTGCTACAGCACAGCTAGCGCCCCACACGGAGGGGACTGGTGCATCTCAGCTGGCATGGCTCCCACCCGCCCTGAGCGGGCAGCGCCGCGGGCACAGCCTGGGAGCAAAATGGGGCCTGCGCAGACGGGCGTGCAGGAAGGCCGAGGGCAGCACGACAGCGGGGCCGGACCTTCGTGCAAACAGAAGAGCCGCAGGTGGGGGAGGAGACATGCTCCAGCCCCCCGGCCCCGGTGGACCTCAGGCCAGGGCACCAGGCAGGGGCAGTTGCAGCAGGATATTCAGGGATTGAGGGGAGCAGGGTGTGATGGGTCGAGTTCTCTCCCTGGCACTAGAAGGTGCATGGGGGCTGGTGGTTAAGGCAGAGACTGGGGTTGGGGGCACGTTCTCTCCATGGGCAGTACGCCAGGGCAATCCCAGCGGTGGGAGGACCTGGCTCCATGGGAACAGGCAGGCAGCTGCTCAAGAAGGCCCCGGAGCTCGCTGGGACGTTACCGCCCGCTGGGGTCAGATAGTCGCGGTTTATTGTCCCGCACGCCATTTTGTACAAAAAAATACCTTCCAAAAATAAATACTCCGCCCCGCGCAGGGCGGGCCTGGCCTGGCCTCCCGGGGTGACCGTAGCAGGGCAGGGCCCGACTCGGCTGACCCAGGGCCAAAGCCGGGCCGGCACTTCTGGTCCATCCAGCGTAGTGCCCGGCTCCGAGGCTGGCAGCTGATGCTGGCAGCTGATGCTGCCCGAGGAGTCCGTGACAAGGCTGGCAGGGGCTTAGCCAGTGTTCTCGGCGCCCACTTCGGGCTGGGCCGGCTGCTCAGCCTCTTCCTCCTCCTCCATGGCCATGTCCGGGCATGGGGGGGCACCGTTGCCCTCCTCCATGGGCTCCAGCATGGTGCTCAGGTCCATGTCAGGCAGCTCCACATCGTAGAGTGGTGCCACGCAGGAGGCTGGATTACTGCCGCAGTCCACGCAGGCCTTGGGGGGGAGAGGGGGGGGAACAGGTTAGCGGAGCCCTGGGAACCTCTGTACCCAGTACACGAGGAGCTGGCCAGATCCCAGCCCTGGGCCCTGCCCACTGCTCACCCTGATGTTGATGGCTTTGGGCAGCAGCCCCTTTTTCATCCACGGGTGCACCTCAGCCAGCTCCCCTCTTCTGCTCCTCCGTGAAGCGCGGCTGCTGCTTCTGCATCTGCTTCAGCTTCTCCCGATCCTCCTGCAGCACGGCGGCCGTGGGGCTGTGGGGCACAGAGCCATGTCAAGGAAGCCGGGCTGAGTCATCCCCCCACTTGCCCCACATCCATCCCCCTGCTCTGCTGCCCGATCACGAGCCTGCCCGGCCTCTGCCCTGCAGCCCATCAATGTTCCCTCCAGTCTTGTCCATCCATGAGCAGATTTTTTTCCATCCATGTGTGGAATAAGTTTTTCTACGTGCACTGAGGATGGGGCAAATGTGCACCACCAAGAGAAACAAAAAAACAAGCTGTGGGCACTCTGCTAATCAGCTGGGCGGCACTGGAATCCCTCCTAAGAGGCTGCACAAGCACCCAGCTTACAGGGAACAGTGCAGCCCACCCCACATCTGCCCCCCAGCTCTGCTACCCAGTCGCCAGCCCCCACTGCTGCTCCTCCACCATTTGGCACCTGCCCTGATCACCCTACCCTACTTCTGCCCCCCCAGCTGTACTCCTCACTCACCCTGACCCACATCTGCCCCCCCAGCTCTGCTCTCCCCATCCTCAGACCATCTACTTCCCAGGAGTGCAGGCCCCCATGTCAGCTGCTTGACCCCCCTCACCAGCTCGACACAAGCTCAAACCAGGGCCCCTAGACTGCGCCCTGCAAGGCTCAGGTTTGAGGAGGGGGGGCTGCTCCCCGGCCCCATCCGTACATGGCTCTCACCGGGAGGGCAGCTGGTAGGTCAGCATGACCTTCTCATCGCTGTTGGCCATGAGCAGCCAGATGGGGTCCTGCAGCACGTATCTGATGAACTGCTCGCCGGCACCCACGCTGCCTGCCTGCTTCCCCGCCAGCTGTGGCTCCGGCGAGTCCACGCTGCCAAAGTACTTGCTGGTGTGGCTGCTTTTGCTGCTGGCTGCACGGGGGGGGAGAACAACAACAAATCAGCACCAGAGTCCTGGCTCCCAGCCCCCCCATAAGCCAAGCCCCACCCCGCCCAGCCCCAAGTCACTCACTGGTGCCACTGGCAGAGGTGCTGCCCCCGTTGGAGCCCGAGCCCATGGAGCCGCTGCCTGAGGCGGCCGAGCCGGTGCCGGAGCGCGAGTCCTCCTGCAGCAGCAGGTCTAGCAGGTCACTGGAGCTGGACAGGGCGTCGTTGTTGGAGGAGTCCTGGCCTTCCGCCTGCCAGGACAGGGGAGGATCAGGGATGAGACAGGGGGCTGCACACGTATCTCCCGCCATTCACGCCTTTCATGGGAGGCATGGGGGGGCCCTGCCTAAATGCACAGCTGGGGAGAGAACCCAGGAGTCCTGGCTCTAGCTCCCCTGCTCTAACCACCCGCCCCCACTCCCCTCCCACAGCCAGGGAGAGTGCCCAGGAGTCCTCACTCCCATCCGCTCCCCTGCTCTAACCACTGGCCCCCACTCCCCTCCGAGCAGGCAGTGCCTTACCAGGCATGTCTCCTTCTGCAACCGGAGTTCGCCTGCTCCAGGTGTCCCCCCAGCCCCGCCTCCTCCTTGCCCGGCTGGCCCACCAGGCGCCTCCTGCCGCTCCGCCGCTTTGGGCGCCTCCTCCATCTGCAGCAGGTTGAGCTGGAGCGGGGAACTGCAGCGGGAGTCGAAGAGGGGCGAGTCGGCCCGCTCGGGCTGGCTGGGCGTGGTGGAGCGCGAGGCCTCGGGGGGGCCCGGTGGGCAGGCGCCGAAGGGGCAGGTGGGCTCCCCGAAGGAGGCCGGGGTGGGGAAGTAAGGTGGAGGCAGGAGGTAGTTGGGGAGCATGAGAGCCACCACGGGGGCAGGGAAGTGGGGGGCAGGCTCAGTGGGGGGCTGGCTGGGCGGGAAGACGGACAGTGGGTAGGTAGGCACCACAGTGGGGAAGGGAAGAGTGGGCAGGCTGGCCTGGGCAGTGCCTGAGGGGGGCCAGGCAGCGGTGGCAGGGCTGGGGTGAGGCGGGGAGCCAGTGCTGTCAGATGCCTTGTGCTGCTTGACGCGCTTGGCCTTGCCGCGCCGGCCGGCGCCCCGCCGCGGCCCATGGTGCCCTGCCAGGAGAAGAGGGGGGAGTGGTTAGCGAAGGGGGCTGGGGGATGAGCCACCCCCCCCCCCCAGCTGACACTGTCAGATTTTGATACGTCTTGACAAGTGCAGCCTCTGTTCTCTCTGCCATAAATCCCGCCTGAGGGATCCTTGGTTCAGTGTATGCCCGGCCCGCGTGGTGTTTCTGTACTTGAAGATCAGAACATCAGCTCTGCGCCTGGATTTCCACTGTCAGCCCCTGGAGTAAGCCCCAAGCAGCTCCCCAGCCTGGCTGGGAACGGCTACTCTGCCTAATGGCCCCATCAAGGAACATCTGACAGCCAATGGAGCCCGGGAGGCACCAGCTACACCGAATGGACCTTCCCGCAACCCTTCTGGACTGAGAGCTGAACGGGGCCCGTTGCGGACAGGGCGCTTGCCCACGCGCTCCAGACCCCCTGGGATGCAGCTAGAACGGGAGTCGCACACGGCCGAGGAGACAGAAAGGGCCCTGGAAGCCCGCCCCCTCGGCGTCTCGCTGCTGGAGGCTCTTTGCTACAAACTGAAGCATCAAAGGACGGTAAAACCCATCCCAAGAGCGGCAGTCCACCGGAGACTTGATTTAAGCCAGCAGTCTGGTCCATCTCTGCTGCAAGCCTGCACCAAGGACCGTGCAACCAGCGAGTGCACTTTGACTCCTTGAACAATTTTCAACTCTCTAGAGAGTTCTATAAACATCCGGGCAGGTGCTCGATTCTGAAGGACTGGCCCAGCGCGCTCTTTCGCATAAGATCCGAGGCACAAATTGACCTGGGACCGCGGCTGGTCCTTTGGCATCGGGAGCCCCTGCTCAGATGTGGTGCGAGTGGTTTCCATGGCCTCGCGTCTGTGCAAGGAGCAGTGCTGGTTGGGGCACAGGAGAACGGGAGGGTCTTGAAGGGAATTGCTTGTGGAACTTCTTGCTGGCCAGCATGGCAAACAGAAGGGCTCTTTGGGGCTGGTTTGGTGCCTTACAGTGGAGGCTTGAGATGTAAGTAGCCCTGTCTCTGAACAATTTGCCCTGAACGGACCCTCTCAAGAGAGTGCCCCCAGGCACCCCCTGAATTACAAGGCCCACCTGGCTCGGCGCCCCGTCCCTCGTGCTGGCTGCGCCCGGCTGGTGTGTCGAAGACATGCAGCCGGCTTAGGTCCTTGAAGCGGCTGAGGAAGGCCTGTTCTTCCTGCTGGGTATGCGTGGAGAGCACCTCCTTGGTGAGCCCCACCCGGCGGTACTGCTCCCGGTCGGGTGGCGCGCTGGGCGGGAGAGCTGGGGGTGTGGGGCCGGGGCCCTCCTCCATCATCACAATGTCTGGAGAGAGACCAAGGGGGGGAAGCGGGGTCAGCCAGGAGGGGCAGCCGGCCAGGGTTAGGCAGTGAGTGAGTGGCAGAGCTGGGGAGAGAGAGTCCTAGCTCCCAGCTCCCCCCACTCTAACCACCAGCTCCCACTCCCCTCCCAGATCTGGCGAGAGAACCCAGGCATTCTAGTTCCCAGCTCCCCCCTGCCCCCGCTCTGACCGCTAAACCTCACTCCCCTTTCACAGCCACCCCCCATCCCAGTGGGAGCTTCGCCAGCAACTCAGCCGACCTCAAGGAAGGAAGCAGGGGGGAAAAATAAAGGCGTCAGATGGAGGCAAACAAAAAATGAAAAGCCATTCGGGGAAGCCACGAATCCAGTGCTCTCGGCTGCACTCCAGTCACCCGCGAGGGGGTCCTGACGGCAGGCACGGGGAGCGGGAGGAGGCAAATTAAATACACAGTGGAGTGGGAGAAACCCCAGCCCGCCACCCACCCCCACCGCGGTGTCAGCACGTCGCCTTGGAAGGAAGAGGTTACGGGGTGTGGGGAAGGAGCAGACGCTGCCGGTGAGACCAGCCCCCTGAATATTACGCTGCTACTGAGACGCGGCGGAGAAGGGGGCTGCAGGGAGAGGCCGGGCGGCTCTCCGCCGCTGGCCGGAGAAGAGGGCCGGTGGCAGATGCAGCCAGCCGGCACGTAGCTAGAGTCGCCCAGCGAGGGGGCGAGCGCGCTCCCCACCGCTATGAGGGGTCAAAGCGGCCCCCTCCCGCCAGCCCTGCCCCGGATCCACTGGCACTTCCCCTCCAGTACCCGATTCCGGGGGTTTCTTATCTCCCACGTGGACGATGGTACTGCTGAAACTACACTGACTGGTGACGGAAACCACACTCTCCGCCTTGCTGGGCAAGGCCAGCGGGGCCAGCGGCGGGCCCACCACCGCGGCGGCCGCTGGCCCAGGCTCCTCCTCCCTTTTGGACCGGCTCGGCAGCGTTTCCTCCACCACATCTGTTCAAAGAGACAACGAGGGGTTAATGAGGAAGGTGGGTGGCCCTGCGCAGAGGACAGACGGATGGGCGTCAGGCTTCCTAAAGGAACAAGGGCAGAGAAAGCCTGCCTTAAAGGGGTTTTCCCATCGGGAAAACATGGCCACGGCACCAAACAGTTGGGCGGTGTCCCGTGTGGATGGGTTTTCCCACCCGCCCCGGCATTACACCCAAGACAGGACAGAAGCGTTTCGAGTTGATCGAAGGGAGGGACATCGACAGCCCCGAAACGCGTCTCCGAATTTCGCCTTCTCCGGCCCGGCAGGAAAACTCACGCTGTTTCCAAACAGGTCGAAAGCAGCAGCTACCCCAGGCTTGCTCCATGACACCCCTCCCCCCCAAAACCCTGTCAGCAGCAACAGGGTAATATCCAGAGGGAGAGGCAGGGCAGCAGGTGGGCCGGGGAGGAGAGCGGGGGGGGGAGAACAGGGCTGAGCGCCCCAGGATGGGCAGGACGGTACCTCGTGCCGAGCTGGCCACTTCCTTGCTGGCTTTCTGTTTGTCATCGTCGGAGTGGGAGGAGCCAGTGTAGGAGGAGGAGCCGCATTTCCGCTTCACCCGGCTGGGGATGTTGCAGCTTTGCAAATACCTAAAAGGGCGTGAGTGCTGGGGTTAGTGGGGACAAAGGATGCTTACATAACCAGCCACCCCACCCCACAGGTGGCTGCATCTCAGTGCTGGATGACGGATCCTTATACAGCCAGCCACCCCATCCCAGAGGTGGCTGCATCTGGGAACCAGGTCAGAGATCCCTGTATAACCTGCTACCCTGCCTGAGAAGTGGCTGCATCTCAGCCCCAGGCGAAGATCCCTGTGTAACCAGCTGCTCCGCCCCAGAGCTGGCTGCATCCCCAGGGTGGGAGCAGCTCTGAGACCGGGCTCCTGGCTCGTCCTCACCTGATGATGCCGTCCAAACAGTTGATCTGCTGGTAGGAGTAATTGGACGGCTCCTTCCGGAGAGATTCCTCCGAGGCTGCCACTTGGCCCGGCCCCTGCTCAGCCTCACACAGGGCCCTCCTGCCTGGTCCATCGCCGGCCCTGAGCGTCTCCAGGCCTAGGAGGAGGGGGATCCCAGGTTAGCAGGAGCTGCCCTTCATCTTCGCCGCCCGCTGCTCCCTGCCCCCCCCACACACACGGTGGCCCCAGAGTCCTGGGAAGCGAACAGGACGGGGGCAAACCCACCTCCCACCCGGCAGCCATGGGGACACCAGGCTCTCACCTGCGCAGGGGGGTTTGCCAGCCGGTGGCTTGACGCGGGACTCAATGAACACCTGCTGGCCCTGGCTCTTCACCATGTGCACATCTTTGCAGAACTGCTGGAAGGTCATCTGAGGACAGGAAGCGGGGGGGCTCAGGGTAGTGGAAAGGGGTCCCCTACTCCCAGTCTCCCCCACCCTCTGCTCTAACCACTAGCCCCCATTCCTCTCCTGGAGCTGGGGAGAGAACCCAGGAGTCTTGGCTCCCAGGCCCCTGGCACTAACCACTAGACCCTCCTCCCCTCCCCGAGCCAGAGGCTGCTCGTACCGGCCGCTGGGCCTGCGCCTCCTCAGCGGGGAGGCCGTTGCTGTCACTGGAGGAGGCGGCGCTCCGGAACTGTTCATGGGAGGCATTGCTGCCCACGCTGCAGAGCCCCACGGAGCCATTGCTGTGCACGGGCTGCCAGGGGAAAGGAAGCAGAGGAGGGGTTAGGGCCTGGAGGGGGGTGTGTGTGTCTCTGGAGGTAAGGGCGGGGGGGGGAAGACAGGCTAAGAAGGGAGCTGGCCCCACCTGGAGCAGCAGCCGATGGATCTGCTCGGAGAGCTCCTGGACGTCCGGCTCCAGCGGCCGCATCTTCAGCGCCTTGGGGGCTGTGAACACGTCTTCGTTGAGAGGACCCCTGTGCAGAGGGGGGAGAAAAGGGTCAGGGAAAAGCAGGGCCATCCCCGGTACGGACAGCTATTGGGGGAGCCTGGGTCCTCAGAGGCAAGGCCACCCGCCCAGGGCCCCGGACTCACGTGCGGACTTTGTGGCGCCCCATGATAAAGGAGACCTTGCGGCTCCAGGGGTTGACGAAGCTGGACCAGCTGGTGTCGATGGTGACGTACTCGCCATTGCGGGTGCAGAAACGGAGGGGGGAGTGGTCGAAGGGCTGCCCGCCGTACTGGAGAACTGAGGGGCAAAAGTGGGGGAAGGGTCAGTGTCGGAGATTACCCCCACACCGCCCCTCCCAGACAGGAAGAGAACCCAGGAGCCCTGGCTCCCAGCTCCTTCTGCCTGTGGCTCCCTCCAATGCAGGGAACTGATTAGGCAAGACACAGCCAAATGACTCCAACTGGTGACAACTGCCCCAAAGCCGGGCTGATCAGGGAAGGACAATTCCTTCCAGCCCCACACTTGGTGATCCTTTGGCCCCCAAGGAAGTGAGCTAGTGCCCCCCAGAAGGCTCGGGAGAGGAGTTCTGTGCCAGCCACCCTGGAGCCAAGCTCTGGTGTTTCAGAGGAAGGTGGGGAAAAAGCCCTGAACACGTTGGCAGGTGCCTGGCCAAAACCCTGAATTAGGGGAGTGGTTTAGAGTCAGGGTCTGAAGCGAGAGCTGCAAAGGAGAAGGATCCTTTGGTTCTTCCCACTCTATCCTCCTGGGCCCTCCCACACTCACTTTTCTTGTGGATGGCCAGCATGAGCGGCCTGTCCTCCGGGTGCAGGTAGAAGAGGACGGGCGTCCCGATCAGATCCTGGGGGAGGTAACCCAGCAAGGGGGCCGCCCTGGGGAAAAACAGATAGGCTCAGTGAGTGGCTATCCCTGAGTGGGTTCCGCCAGCCCCCAGGTCCCGGCCTCGACAGGTCCTGCAGCTTGGCTACAGTCGATTGGGGGCAGTGCCGGCCCGCTAGGGAACCTTCAAGCCTCGCTGGCTGCTGCATCCGGCATGGGTGGCAGTCAAGATGGACAGAGGATGTCTGCCCCCTCCCCCGGGCTCGGCCAGCTTCCTCACCTCTCGTCCACATCCTGGAACAGGCAGCTGGGCGTGTGCCGGGTGGTGAAGATCCGTTTATCAGGTGGGATCCGGGGAGCTGGTAGGGGAGATACAGGCTAAGGTTTGGGACCCAATCGCCTCCACAAGGCCAGGCTGGGGGCAGCCTCCTGACCCCATGGGGCAAAGCCCCCCCCCCAACTGCCCTGGATGAGGAGGGGCCTCTGGAGGGCTCCCCCCTGCTCCACATCCCTGGGCTCACCTTCGTAACCTGAGTGGATGCGCTCCGCGATGAGCAGGCAGCAGGGCTGGCCGTCGGAGCTGTCCGAGGGGCGCACCTTGGCCAGGTAGGGTGTGAGCCGGAAGGGGGAGTAACACAGCTCCCGCCCACGGGTGCGGCCTCCGCTGAGAAACAAACGCCTGCAATAAGACCAGAGGCCAGAGGAGACCAGGACCGACCAGCATCAAAAATCGCAGGGCCCCCTATACCCTGGTCCCCCAACAAGCCCCAGATCCTCCCATCCCGGGCACAGCTGGGAACCCAGGGCATGGAGTCCCCTTCCCAGTCCCAGATCTGACAGCTCCCTGGCTCACAGGGGCTGCCAGGAACACAGGGTGCCCTGCCCATCCAGGTGGCACCCAAGGAAAGTGAAAGGAGTGAGGACACATACACAGGGTCAGCTTGGTTTGCCCAGATGGAGAGAGGGCTGGGCCAGGAGCAAATCTGCCCCCAAGCGCCTGGCTCCAGGCAAGATTCCTCTCCCACCCAACTCCGGGATCCCACCGCAGGCCTGGCAGGGGCGAGAAGGCAGCAACAGAAAGGCTGGGCTAAGGGGCATGAGGCAGATAGCTGCAAGGGCCGGAAGTAAGGCAAGGGGCTGGGCCAAGGCGTCGCCCATGTGGGCTCAGCTGCTCGCCCGCTCCCATAGCCTTGGGAGTCTGCTGGATGGAAGAAGGGCATAGGGCAGCTGCCTACGCTCTAGGGCTGTCCCCACCCCATGACACCCCACCTGCCGTGGGTAGAACTCACCTGATCCGGCAGAAGACTGATTTCTCTTGGGTGTAATCCACAACAGCTGCAGCTGGGGACACAGACCAAGGGGTGGAGGGTCAGCGGGGGCTGGAAAAGCCCTGTGCCCCTCACAGAACCAGGGAGACAACCTAGGAGTCCTGGTTCCCAGCCCCTCTCCACACTAACTACTAGATCCTGCTCTCCTCCCAAAATAGGACCCAGGGATCCTGACTTCCCAGCTGCCCTCTAACCACTAGACCCCACTGCCCTCCTGGAGCTGGGTAAAGACGCAGGAGTCCTGGCTCCCAGCCCTCTTGTCTAGCCACAATGCCCCCCTCCCCACCCAGATGGGCATCTAAGACCCCAGCCCCCATGAGGCAGTCTCGCCTGGCCCCTCCCTCTCCCAGCGATGGGGGGCACTCACTGGCAGAGGTGCAGGCGCTCCAGGAGGGCAGGTGGTAGGGGGCGGTGGAGCCATAGAAAATGCTGACGTCCTGGGGGGCCAGGAACTCGGCAAAGGTGGCTCCCTTGAAGACGTCCCTCTTGCAGCGCAGGATGAAGGCAGCCTGGTCTGAGATGTAGAGGATCTTGCCGGTGATGAAGGAGACTGCCACAGCGAAGGTGTCCTGCGGGGATGGGGGCAGGGAGAGAGAGGGAGGTGAGTTGGGAGATGGCACTGAGGGTCACTCTGGGGAGGGCTGGGCGCAGGTGGGAGGGGCACAGGACTTGCAGGGGATAGAGGCAGGGTGGCCCGGATGAGGGCATCTCATGGGTTCATACGGGCTGGCAGGGAGGCCTGGGGGAGGCAGCCATCCTGGGAGTTGGGGCACCATGCGGGAGCGGGCAGGGGCACTCACTGGGTTCTTGAGGGTGTACTCGGAGGTGATGCTCTCCAGCTCCTCGATGGTGTAGCTGGAGATGTCCAGGGTGCAGGGCTGGCCCTCGTCGATGGTCCATTGCTGGTAGTAGTCGTGGCTGGCTGCGGGCAGAGCAGAGATCCCGTCAGTGCTGGGGCTGGTAGCACTGCCTGGCACAGCCCCGCAGCCTCCAGGGTACCACAGACAGCAACCAGGCTGCCTCTGGGCTCTTGCCCCGGTGCCCCCCAGCTGCCCTGGCCTGCCCGAACCAGGCACAGCTCCCCCCGCACCAGCCCAGCGCCCCAACCTGCCCAAACCAGGCACAGCTCCCCCACACCAACCCAGCGCCCCGTACCTTGGACCTGCTTGACGCAGGACAGCGCATACTGCAGGGTGGCCAGGGTGCCCGACTGACCCTTGCCGCGCTTCTCCGAGGGCAGCCGGATCTTCATCTCCTTCAGCGCTTTCATCAGCTCCTTCTGGGTCTTCACTCGCGCAGACTGCTCACTGCTGCAAGGGCCAGGCAGGGAAAGGCCAGTGAGCCATGGGAGACAGTGCCCCACCCCCCATGCAATGAGGGACACAGGACAGAGCCCAAGACACGCTCCCCCTGCTGCTGGAGGGCAGCCCCGCACTGCGGATGCCAGGGAGAGAAAAGGACTTTCCCCGGGGCATGTTGGGAGTCAGTGGCAAACACAGGAAGAGAACCCAGGAGTCCTGGCTCACAGATTCCCCTGCTGTAACCACCAGCCCCCATTCCACTCCCAGAGCTGGGGAAGAGATCCCAGGAGTCCTGGCTTCCAGCTCCCTTACTCTAACCACTAGCCCCCACTGCCCTCTTTACTCCTGTGTGTGATTCCGCACAGTCTGGCTTCCCCAGAGGAGAAAGGAGCCACATGCTGCGGAACGTGATGTGTGTGAGGGATGGATCCCGCCTGGGCTTTGTGCCGCCCGGCCTACCTGCAGCCGCTGGTGGAGGGGTTGTCCTGCTCAGAGCTGGTGCTCAGCAGGCTGTAGGCGATGGAGCTGCTGGGGGGCGACAGGCTCTGGGAGTTGGTGCTGTGGGGAGAGAGAGACGGAACCGGCACATCAGGGTGCCCGCTCTAAGCTCCCAGCAGGAGGCACCAGCACAGGCGGTCCCCACCCCCAGGCATGAACAGGCAGAAAGGAGCTGCCCCACCCCCCCACGTTCACAGGCCCTGCAGCTTTGGAGAGAAACGTAACACTCATCACCGGGGCATCCCAGAGGCTGGGTCACCTAGTGCCTCCTCTTCCCAGGGTGGGACAGCCGGGGAAGGGGCGAATTCCATCCCCCACCCTTTGCCAGCGTGTCCTGCCCCACCAGGCTCGGCTCCTGGACACCAGGGTCCACAAACATGGCAAGTCCAGCAGAGATCCGGCCCACACTCCTCCACACCCAGGGACGCCAGGGCCCGTAAGCCAGGAGCCAGCCCATGCCCCCGCCAGACGCCGGGGCCCACTAGCCGCACCCCCCATACCTTTTGTTGCTCTCAGTTGTCTCCAGCAGCGCTGAGTCCTTGCCGTTCCCACTGCTGCTGTGGTCGCTGCGCAGGGAATCATGGCTTTGCGACTCGTTGCCACTGGAACCGTTGCTATTGGCGTCCATGTCGTCATTGGCCTGGCCCTGGGGCTCGGCCCCTCGCAGGGCCCGGGTGCGCCGTGGGGCTACTGAGCCAGCCCCACCAACATTGCCCCCGCTGCTGCCCTCAAAGGGCACCTGCCCCTGCTCGCAGGCGGTGCTCATGATCGGGGAAGAACCGGGGACATCACCCGGCCCTCAGGAACAGGGGTGCGTGGGGGTGTTCGGCGGCTAGGGTGGGACACAGACCTGGGCAGAGAAATCGTAGGCTGTACCTGCAAGAGCAGAGACACACAGGCAGTTTAGACTGGGGTGGGGGGGCCCTGCTGCACTGGAAAACCCCCCTTTGGGCACTTCTGGCCCTGAATTGGCTCCCTTCAAGCTGCAGCTGCCCCCCATCCAAGCAGCACCTGTCAGGCCACCTCTTCCCCATGGCAGGGGGCTGGGAAAGGCCACTGCCTGGGCCACCCCAGGTGGCAGGAGAGCTGCCCAGCAAAGGGCCGCAGCCAGCTAGTGCATCCCAGGCCAGGGCTCCCCTCCCACCCCCAGCCACAGCTACACTCATGCCTGCCACCAGCACCGGGCCACGACTCCTAAACTCCCCCCATGCCCTGAGCCCAGCCAGCCCCAGCATTCACACACAGGGTGGTGGATGCAAAGCTACTTTCCATCAAACACCGTGGCACAGGTAGGCAGGCTTATTACGCAACAAACACACACTACTAAGAGACAGTTGCTGCCCACAGCTGGGGAGAGAAGCCAGAAGTCCTAGCTCCCATTCCCCCTGCTCTAACCATTAGATCCCACTCCCCTCTCTTATGACAACTGGGCCTATAAATTTACTCTAATGGTGAAAAATGAAAGCTTGTAAGACGTGGCCACAACTAGCGTGCATGGAAAAGGTGCAAGCAGGCAGTGGATGCGATGTACCTTGACTTTTAGCAAAGCTTTTGATACAGTCTCCCAGAGTATTCTTGCCAGCAAGTTAAGGAAGTATGGATAAATGGGGGTTAGAAAGCCAGCTAGACTGTTGGGCTCAACAGGTAGTGAGCAACGGCTCAACGTCTGGTACACATGCTGGAGGGGTAGGGATAGGGTCCAGAGTGACCTAGACAAATTGGAGCATTAGGCCAAAATAAATCTTATGAGGTTCAACAAGGACAAGTGTAGGGTCCTTCACTTGGGATGGAAGAATCCCAAGCACTGTTACAGGCTGGGGACCGATTGGCTAAGTAGCAGTTCAGCAGAAAAGGACCTGGGGATTACAGTGGATGAGAAGCTGGATATGAGTCAACAGCGTGCCCTTGTAGTCAAGAAGGCTAATGGCATATTAGGGTGCACGAGGAGGAGCACTGCCAGCAGATCTAGAGAAGTGATTATTCCCCTTTATTCAGCACTGGGGAGGCCACATCTGAAGTATTGCATCCAGTTCTGGGCCCCCCAGTTACAGAAAGGATGTGGACCCATTGGAGAGAGTCCAGCAGAGGGCAACAAAAGTTATTAGGGGGTTGGGTGACCTGATGAAAGAGGAGAGGCTAAGGGATTTGGATTTATTTAGTCTACAGAAGAGAAGAATGAGAGGTTCTTAAGGGGGGTTCCAAAGAGGATGTTCTCAATGGTGACAGATGACAGAAGGAGGAGCAATGGTCTCAAGTTGCAGTGCCGGAGGTCTAGGTTGGATATTAGAAAATACTATTTCACTAGGAGGGTGAGGAAGCACTGGAATGGGTTCCCTAGGGAGGGGGTGGAATCTCCATCCCTAGGGGTTTTTAATTCCCAGCTTGACAAAGCCCTGGCTGGGATGATTTAGTTGGGATTGGTCCTGCTTTTACCAGGGAGTTGGACCTCCTAAGGCAGGGGTGGGAAACCTTTTTTGGGTCAGGGGCACTGACCCACAGAAAGATCAGTTGAGGGCTGCACACAAGTGAGAAGCAAAAAAACCAACACACACCCAAACCCCCCACACTCTAAAAAGCCCTCACTGATATGGCCCGAGAAGCAGAAAGACACTCCCCACATTCCCCCTCATGCACCAAAGCCTAGGGGGATCCAGGCTAGTAGATTCTGTGTGCTCCAGCCCCACTGTGGTACACACGAGTATCAGTGCAGACTCCCCAGTTCTATAGGGGGGGGTGTGACCCTTGGGGGCCGGAGCCAGGCAAGTTGGGGGCCACATCCAACCCCCAGGCTTGAGGTTCCCCACCCCTGTCCTGAGGTCTCTTCCAACTCTACAAGTCTAAGATCCAATTTGTGCCACCACAGAGGCCGACAGATAATTCCAGGCCGGTGCTAACATTGTGCCTGGCAAACAAGAGAACAGGGTACGGGGTAGGGGCAGGGGAGAAACCAATGAACCAAAAAATATGGGTGTTGCAAAAGATGCTGACTGGGGACACAAAACAAGGAGGGGACAGACTGTTCCCTCCATCGCTCCCTCTGGGTCCTCCAAAGGAGACTTCGAGGGCATGGTGACCTATGTACGCTGGCTGGGATAAGAGGAACAAACAGTCATCCCCACAGTCTCCTGCAATCCCAGACCTCCTCCGTCCTAACCCTGAAAGATGCCTGTGCCCACCAGGTTCTTTTCTTCTCTCTCCTCCTTGAGATTTGGCTTTGGCACTGAGGCTGCAACATTGCTGCAAACCCTGGACCAACAGGCGGCTCCAAGTGGTGTCCCAAAGAGCCCTACGTGGTCGCCACTTGGAGCCAACAGACCAGCCGTGAGGTTGAGTCATCGCCAGAAGCTGCATTTTCTGCACGTGTTTTGCTTTGTCTCCTAGGAAAAAGGATCTGACCCTACAGCAGCCACAGTGCCAGCTCCACCCCATCTCACTTAGCTTCTCCCCCTCTCCAAAGGGTGCTTGTTGCTGGTCTTTGATAAGGTCAAATAAGGGGGTTTATCCTCCAAAAAAATCTCTCTGGCTAAAGGAAAGGGGAGCTAAGGTTATGACTCAAATAAAGGTCTATTTTAATACTACAATTCTAATGCTTTCACTGGGTTCTCCCCCTCCCCCCCCCCCGCTTGCTTTCCTGTATCTTTAAAATGTTCAAGATCTTTTATTAGTGGGTTTGCCAGCGTGAGAGGCAGGCAGAGGTCTGTGGGTACTAGCATCAAAATTTTCCCTTCATTCCATCTCAATTAGCACGCCTCCCAGAGCTGGGGAGAGAACCCAGGAGTCGTGGCTCATAATCCATTGCCTCCTTCCAATGGCATCACCCCCAAGAGTCCCTGTGGCATTCAAGCATGATCCTGGGATTCAGCCTGGAGGTTCAGGCTCTGAGCCCTACCCCACGTATCAGCTCCATTCTCCCAAGCCCACCAAACCCACATGGGGCCCACTGCAGCACAACAAGCTCTTAGCCCACTGAGCATCTGGCTAATTGCAGCTAAATCTCTGCTGTATGTCTATTTCAGGCACCAAAGCCAGCCTATTCTTAGCTCAGTGGTTCTCTCAGCCTCTTATTTGGACCATGAGGCTCTTTACAGTAGCCGGGTAAGTCTTCACCACACGGCTATATTTAGCATCCATCCAGGAGATGGGGAGCTAAGTCAGTCTGGGCCAGAGCCAAATATTTTGTAAACATTGTCAGCAAAGACCCGCTCAGCAGAATTACACGGATTCGCCGATGTTGGGGCCGCGAGATCTGCCCAGCCGCAGGGCCCCTGTAAAAGCCGGGGGAAAAAGCCACATGGACACGCCTGCAAATACATGCCAATTTCCAGTCACCGTCTCTCCTTTATCTACCAGCCAGGACATGGGCGCCATGCACTGCGTTGCCCAAGCAACAAGAGGCAGCCATGGGGGCAAACAGGCAGTTACCAGAGAAACTCAAATTTCAGCACTCAGGTCCTGACAGATAGATACACCAACAAATGGGAGGGGAGGTTAAATGCTTTTTTAGACCGTTAGAAATTACAGATGGACAGCTGGATAGATACCCACATCTGGGGGTAGAAAGCAAGGGACCCAATCCCATAGTTAATGGAACCAAACAAAAAGTCACTTCTTTGCAAAGGTGCTGACCCCTGTGACCAGGAGGGTCCCCAGCAGTTATAGAAAAGGGAGCCTTTATATTTAAGGGGTGTCAACCTAGATTTTATGAGCCTCCGTTTACGTACCCAGCTTGGGGATAATTCAACTTAACAAGCACTCACCTATGCACAAATCAGCACAGAAGCACTAATTCGGTTTAGATGTACCCCTTTAATAACTTGGGTGAACATCTGCATGCAGCTATTTACTCTGGAGTAAGAACACACGGTCCAGATTTCATTAACACTAGTAAAGGAGTGAATTCAAATCAAATCCAGGTGCTCTTATTCCAGATTAAGGCTGTGCCACTTTAAGTCTCCCAGATCGGTTCTTGTATAGTTTAAGCTTCCCCCCAACTGCTTGAAACTGGAAGAGTGCATCTACATGGCCTTGCAGGTGAGTGAAACTAAGTTGTTTAAAAACAAAAAACCAAAAACACACACCTTAAAATAAGGCAGAGTTGCTTGAGCCCTAGCTCTGAATCAATAATAGAGAAAATAAAAGTTCAAGAGTTGGCCCTGAAAAAAAAAAAAAAAATCTATCTTTTCTAAAAACCCTAAACCTACAACTTGCTTGCAAAGATTTATTTACACATACACACCAGCTGCAAACACCCACAGCACAAGGGAAAAAACGCAACAGCTATGCACGCACATGCATTTAGCAGGGAAAGGCATTTTCCTAAGCAAGCAAGCTCTGACCTGGCTGCGTCTGCAACCCAAATACAAATGCTCAGAGGGGCTGTGTCTGTCTAGATCAGAACCATATGCCAATTTCATTTAAGGGAAGAGACTTTAAACAAACAGTTTGAAACTGGCATAGACACTTATGGTGTTCCCCCGGGTAGCTGCCTAAAACCAAATGTGAGCCAAGCTAAACAGCCCCACATTGGGCTTTGCACCAGCAGAACTCAACTGGTTTAGTGATAGAAATGTAGCCGTGTTAGTCTGGTGTAGCTGAAACAAAATACAGGACTATGTAGCACTTTAAAGACTAACAAGATGGTTTGCCTGAAAACAAATGAGAGGGATCAGAGAGGAGGCAACCCACTGGCGGCTCCCAGTGGAGAGAAAGCACATTTCAGCACCTGCCTATCAGCTAAACTAAGGTAAGAAGAAGTCAGACAGCCCCTCTTGCACTGCTGACTAAGTTTTAAATAGTTCCCCCCAGGAGGGAAAAAAAACAATAAATCCACCGGCAGCAGGAAGATATTCGAGACCAGTCTCCAAAACAAAGCAAGTCACTCACATCACCCGATTCCCCACCCCGCCCCCAACACACACACACACACACACACACACACACACAACGGCCGCATCCTGCCTTTGGTTGTTTACCAACACATCTGTGACAGGCGCACTGGGCAAACCAGCCAATCTGCCTGGCTTCCAGCTTTCCGCCCTCCCGCTCCCAGCCTTGGCTGCCTTGCAAAGCTTCACCCTACAATAAACCAACCAGACAGCTCCGTGGGGGTGTGCCAAAAGCCGAGGGAAGGGAACCAGGCTCCGAGCATGCCATGCTCCGGCAAAGTGCAACACTCGGCATAACCAGTTCCTGGGCAAGAACATTTTGTACTCGCGGAACAAATCCCATGTGGCAGCCCCAGCTGATCTCTGGGATGAGGAAGCAGCTCTGGAAGGCTGCGAAGGGGGAGGGAAGAGAAGAGGGGAGCGCCTGCAGCAGAACGTACCAAAATCGGGGAAGTAACAGCAATGCAGTAGTGGGGAGGGGACATTTCACACTCACCCCGATAGCGGCTTGGTTCTGGGATTCTGCCCCTCCAAGGGCATGAGTGGGGCTTTGATGCCACAAAACCCACTGGCGCCAGCTAAACTCCTCCTAGCTGAAAAGGGGTCCAGCCGTGTGTCCTCTCCTGCCAGGCGCCCCCCAAAATGCCACGAGCCGCCGGTGGCTCCAGCAGAGATGCTGCCTCCAATTGTGTAACGCAGGGCAGCCTCGGCATTGGCTAGGCGCCTGGCTGATGTCAGCACCGTGTTCCACATCCCCGCACGTGGACTGTGGTGTGGCCACCCCAGGTTCCGGGGTGGCTCTCATTGGCTGAGCAGGCGGCCAATGAGAGCCAGGCTTGCTCGCATAATCAACCAGCAAAAGCATCAACAAAGCTCATGCCAGCTGCTGGCAGGGCATCAAAAAGGAAACCAGAGCTAAGCAGGACGCTGCAGGGTTTTGTTGGTAGGTCCTACAGGGCAGGGGGTTTACTGGCCCAGGATAATTTGAAATTACCACAATATTCCCCGGCCCTTCCCCCTCCCCATTCCACGAGGGGAGGAAAAAACAAAATCTGGAAAATGTTCACAAATTGGGGGGAGGAGAGAAGAGAAGAAGGATCCACAATTCAATCCAAAAATTTCGTCTTGATCCTTTCCAAACCATTTTGCCCTGACTTCATCGTCTTCAAAGATCTACCCTGGATCCACCACTAATTTAAAAAACAAAACATCTCAGGGATGTTTAATTGAGGGCCACATGTCCCCACTCCTCCAGGTTTGCAGGGGTGCTGGGTAATGTTCCCTCTAATTTTTTCAATCCATGTGCAGAATAATTTTTTTTATGTGCACCGCCGTTAGAAACACACACTACCAGCTGTGGGCACTCTGCTAATCAGTGGGGAAGCACTGGAATCTGTCCTGGGTGGCCACCCAAGTGCTCAGCTTACAGGGAACATTGGCACTGGGTCCACAACACAATAAAAATCCAACTGCCCACTTAGGATGCACACACAGGCAAAAGACAGTATCCGAAATACAAGGATCAAGAGAAAGGGTTGTAAAGTGGAGTCAGACGCTGCCCACAACAGTGGGGTCTTTTGGGATCTACCAGGCCTTAGCTGCTCATACAGGGCCTTGTTTGGGGTTTGTACAGCACCAAGCACATCAAGGGGGTAGTGTAGTCAATAGGCAGACTACAGGCCAAATCCAGACCACCAGACACTTTTGAATGGATCCCAATTTGTTTTTATTTCTTAATTACCACCATGTTGTTTGTATTATTTTCTATGGAGTCTGAACCTTGACCAAAAATAATTAACATTGGACAAAGGCAATGCAAACAACCAACCAAATGAGTCGGCAGACACTGCTGTGGGAATTGGTGGCTGAATTCTGCATTCCCAACGTATCTGTGACCCTGCTCTATTTACCAACACTGGCTAGGGAGAACGGGACATCCCAGTGGGTCGGAAAATGCCAAGACCACATTAACACAGATGGCACCAAGAGGTGTGAAAGAAACTGAGTGGTGAGCAGCAGCAGGCGCGCAGCATTGGTAAATATTATTTTCTTTGGTAGATAAGAGATTCCCCAACAAGAAGCACAGGAAAAACGCGGCCTGAGCACGGAGGCCCAGAAGCAGGCAGGCAGGAGGGGTAAAAATATTGACTCTTCCCACGATGGCTGATAAGGCAGCCGAAGTGGCTTGCTGATAAATATTTGCTTTGTTAGCATATACAAGGAAGAAAACGTACTTAGCTGGGCACCCCAGAGCAAACCCTCTGCTCTCGCACTGAGAGCCACAGCCTGCAGAGCAGAGTCTGCAGACCCAACCCCCAGGCAGGGTCAGAAATGGGGTTGCCGCGAGAACTCTGCTCAGCGAGCCGAATTTGGGCCAAGCACTTGTACAGTTCTCATAGGATCAGAGCATGTCTCAGTGTTTAATGCATTCACCCTGACAACCTCCCCTGGCAGAGCATCACTGCCATTTTATAATAAGGGAAACTGAGGCACACACTGACTACACAGACCTGGGACCTCTGGGAACCAATGGAGGTTTGCAGTTGAGACTCCAGCCCCAAGAGAGAGACACGGGGGAGTGGGCTTGGAGGCTAGTCCTGATTCCACACAACCTGCTCCCTAATTTCATGCTCTGCGGGACAGGGGCTGGCTGTCCCAATGCCTCGACACAGGGGGGGATGCTCCACCACCACCACCACCACCACCACCACCTCCTCCTGTCTCAGTTTCCCCACTGCACCACAAAGAAACTGTGCCTGCCTCAGTTTCCCTTGAAGAGCATTTCGAGGCTTGCCAAGGATCTGAAGGCCTGGTCCTCTCTGGAGTTGGACGGTGCCTAGATGGGAGGCACAGATGCCGACCTCAGCCCCCAGCACGAAATCCAGGCTCCGTTGGATTCACGCTTCTTTCCACTCCGTTGCAGCCAGAGGCGCTTGCAGGTGAGGAGAGGAGCCTCACTGGGACAATACCAAGCACCACCACATCTCCCCGCCGGCCGCATTGTGTCCCGCTGCCTGGAGACAGCCCACTCCTCTCCAGAGCCACTCTGCACTGCCCCCGCGGGCCTTTTCATGACGGCTCTGGAGAGCAGTGGACCCCCTGACCTAGCCCACGCAGGGAGGAAACACAGCGTTCCTGCCAGGGGTTAATTAGACAGAACTGGCTGCGGCGTGGGGATGACAGAGCCGGAAGGAAATAAATGCTCTGAAGGGTTCGCTCCTCCTCTCCCAGAGATGGGGAGGGAACCCATATGTCCTGGCCCCCACTCTCCTCCCAGAGCCAGAGAGAGAACCCAGGAGTCCTGGTTCCTAGCTCTCCTGCTATAACCACTACACATCATTCTCCTCCCAAAGCTGGGACAAGATCCCAGGAATCCCAGCTCACAGGCCCCCCCTTCCTCCAACCACTAGACTCCACTTCCCTCTCAGCACTGGGGAGTGAACCCAGAAGTCCTGGCTCTCCCCCCACACTCTAACCACTAGGCCCACCTCCTGAGGCAGAGCCATGCAGCCCGCTCCACAATGTGTCTCCTGCACCAGGTCAGCTGTAATCAGAGCCCCTATGGGCCTGACTTCTGACATAACCAGGTCACCCGCACAGGGCTGCGGCGGCTCCATTCACAGGGGCCCTTATGTAATATTTCCCAGCCAGGTACCTGCCTGGCAGCTCCTTACACAACACGTCAGACTCCCCTTGGGGCTTTCCAAGAGCTGTGGCGTCACAGCGTCACCGGAGCAGCACGCCTGCCATTGGCCAGTCCCGGGGAGGTGGGGGTGGAGGACATGGGACAGGCATAAAAGTATCTGCCTCTGCCCAGCCGCCCGCCCCGGGCCAAGGTCTATTTCCACAGGGCAAACAAGGCAGCAGGCCGGGAACATTATGTTCTCTCAGCTTAACCACAGGCTGGTCTGGTGCCAGGGACTCGCTCCCTGCCACACTAATTTATTCCTTGACTGCTCCCAGAGCTGGGGAAGAGAACTCAGGAGTTCAGGCTCCCAACCCCCAACTCCTCTCCCAGTGCTGAGGCAAGAACCCAGAAGTCCTGGCTCCCAGCCCTCCACAGCTCTAACCCACCAGCCTCCACCCCCCTCCCAGAGCCAGGGATCCACCACTGTGGGTGGACAGACATGAGGGGAGTATGTTCAGGCAGGTTTCTCACCCATCCACGCTGTACAGCTGCTCTTAGCACAGCCCAAACTGCAGTGCGGACACGCCCCTGGCATCACCCCTTCTCTCCCGACATCCCCACCCCAAAAACCCACTCCCGTACCACAATCCAGCAACTGTGACTCACCTCTGGCAGACGAGCCATCCAGGCCAGGCCCCTCAGCAGGACTGGAGAACAGCTGGGAAGCAGTCCAAGGAGTTTGCACGTGGCAAAACATGGCACCACACTCCCTGCTCTTGCTTACGCACCCCCACCCCTGTGCCAACAAACCCTGGCCACAGCAATAACCTCTGCCCTACTGTATTTTTTATTCTCACAATCTGGCAGGCTGAGAAACACACCTGGGCTAGTGCGGGATTGCAACATTTACAGTAACCCCAGCACGCTTGCTCTTTCCAAAACAACCCATGACATGCAGAAAGCTCGCTGGCAACTAGCATCCTTTTGCACTAAGACACTGGGCTGTGTACAGTCCTGGAGGACAGCCGACATCCCGTTCAAATTGGGCGTGGGGTAGCCACTGCTCTGGAGTCCCAGCACACACGCAAGATTCAGAGTCCCCAAACGCGAAGCAGAATTTCACCGGCTTTGTGTAAACCCTTGGGCCAGCGCCAGGTGATCGGGGCCTCCTGGAAGGGGGAGGGAAGGAGATGCGGTTACCTTCATCCTGAGCCTTGTGAAACTGGGAATTTAGGATGTGTCTTTTTTTAGGAACAGAACCAATGGCGTTTAATTCAGGACCAGCGAAGCTCCCAGGAAGAAACCTTGATCCTCTTGACTGCCTGGGCCACGGATGTTCTCAGCCATAATCTGTATGCTGCCAGCCCGTCGTCGGCTAAGCTGGCTTTTTTAGGCCGTACATCTTGTGTCGCCACCCCTCCCCCTCCCCCCCATGTATACAAGGCAGATCTGTGGAGCACACACAGCCTCCCAGCTGTGCTTTTGGGGCTCCTCCCTTTTGGGCCCAGGAGGGATCAGGGGGCAGAATATCGGCCCAGCTATTTCCGTACAAAGCTGGGAACGTCCCAAAAACAGAAGGGGCATTTTCCTGGCCCAGTAAGAGGCAAGTTCAATCTTAGCCAGGAACATGGGACCTGCTGCTCTGGGTCCCCCCAGAGCCGAGTCACCCCAAAAGACTGGGAGCCAGGACTCCTGGGTTCTCTCCCCAGCTCTGGAAGGGGTGTGGGGACCGGTGAATTAGAGGAAGGGGGTTAGGAGCCAGGACACCCAATGGCCCTGGCTCAGCTCAGCTCTGCCATTGCATGGTCCTGCATCACTACCCCAACCAGCTAATGCACACAAGGCAACAGCTGCAGAGCAAGTACAGAGGGGAAAAAGGCCACAAAAGGGTCACGGCCCAAACCCTCCCAGGACCCCATCACACAAACAGCTCCTCCTCCCCCAACACACCAGTCTCCCGGAACTGGGGCTTCAGGCCATTCAGCCAAGCAGCATGGGGGGTGGGGGGAGGAAGTCACACAATGACTCAGTCCCAATCACAAGCCGGCCCTTCTTCCAAGCCCCGATTACATAAGCCACTCGGGGCCATTATGAAAGGGGCCCACACATACTCAGCAGCCCCAGCTGATGCCACGGGGCCCAGACAACCCAGCCATAGGGGGGTTTCTCTCCTGTCTCCCCCCTCCTCCAAGCACAGCATGGGGCTATCCAGGCACAGCTGGCTGAGATTCAACTAGCCCTGGAATGGAGCGTTTGATTGTATGGCAACATGTGGAAATTGGGGGGAGGGAAATAGGAGTGTTGGGGCACACTGGCACCCTGCACAGCTCCGCTGACTCCCCCCACCCAGAAGAATCCACCCTCATGGGCTCAGACCCCATCCTGCCTGTGAGCCCCCCCAAAACCTCCCCACAGTACCAGTGCAACCTCACCAGCTTGTCCAGCTAGCCACTTATCACCCTCCTCCCTGCAGAGCCTGCAGCTCCTAGTGACCCTTAGCCCCGCCCCCCATCCCCAATGTCAGGTCAGGAAAATTTTTTTGGGGGGAACGTATGCCTCCTCCCACAGATCCCCAAATCCACTCCCCTGCAGATGCCCACCCTGGATCCAGTCCCCCCCAATTCATTTGCCTTACAGGACCCCCAGCCCCATGGGAACCCCTAGCTACCCCCCACAGAAATGCTCAGGCCACCCCCTGGCTTCCCAGACACTCCCCATCTCACAGACACCCTCCATGGCCATTCCCCTGAAAGATATCCCAAGCTCTCTGCCCTATAGGACCCCTTGAATGTCAGCCCCTCCCTCTATGGGTATCCCTCCAGGCTAACCCTTCCTTCCCAGCTACTTTATCTTTTTATCTTCCGATGGATCCCCAAGCACGTCTCCCCATAACTTTCCTCATCTGCTCAGAGCATGGAACCTCCTCAGCTCCTATGAAATCCTCCCACTCTTTATAGATTTCCCCATATCTCTCTGCCTGATAGGAACTGGATCCTAGGGAACTGGGGATCCTGTGCCTTACCAGCCCTACAACCCACAGCCTATGGGACCCTCAGCCTCCATGAATCCCCGCAGCCCTAAGGGACCCAGACCCTCTGCCCTCCAGGACCCCTATGTATACCCTCAGCCCACCACGAACCCATTCATACAGCCCCACTGCAGCCCCCATGGACTCTTCCCTCCAACATCCTCAGCCCTCTGAGACCTCCAACCCCCCTAATGACCCAGCCCCCCAGCCCTATGGGAATCCCCAACTCCCACGAACACTCTCAGCCCCCACAGATCCAACCCTACACAGCTACCAACCCGCACAGACCCCGCCTTCAACCCTCCACCCTACAGGGCCGCCAGCCCCACAGACACAGCTCCCCAGTGCTACGAGACCCCAGATCTACAAGGCTCCCAGGCCCCATGGACTCCGCAGCCCCTCTGCCCCACTAAACGCCTAACCCCACGGAACTGTCCCCCAGAGATCCAGCCCAGCCCCCCTACCCTCCAGCCCCACGGGTCCTGCTCCCCAGAACCTCCTGCTCTGCTTCCGCCCAGGCTGCACGAATCCCCTTCAACCGCCCAGCCCCACGCGCCCCCCGGAGCCTGCCCCACGAGCCCCACTCACCGCAGCGCCGCGCCCCGTCTGCTTCTGGCTGCGCAGCCCCATGCCCGGACCCGCCCCCTTCGCCGGACCCGCCCCCTCCGCCACCCATTGGCCGCTCGGCCGCTCGGCGGCTGCTATTGGCCAACCGGCTCTCGGGCATGCAGGCGGCCGCGTGAGGCCGCGAGGCCCCTCCCCCGGGGGGTGTGGTCCGGCCGGGCATGCAGGCCCGCGCGTGACCCGGCCCCGCCTTCGGTCGCACCCCATTGGCCCGCGCCTCGCCTGGCCCCGCCCAGCCGATCGCCCATTGGTCGGCGCCGCGCCGCAGCAGCAGCTGGGGGAACACGTGCGGGCTCGGCGCACGGGGCGAGCGGCGAGCGGGGGTGGGGTTAGCGTGGGGGCAGGGAGCCGGAAGCACGGGTTCCATGCTTGGCTCTGAGGGGGAGGGGCCGGGCGCCTGCGTTCCATCTCCGGCCTTGGCGGGGGGCTGGGAGCCCGGGGCCTCTGGGAGGGAAGGGGGGAACGCGGAGCCGGACCCCTGGGTTCTGTTTCTGGCTGGGAGCCCGGATTCCGTGTCGGCCTCTGGGGCCCATTTCTCAGGTCCAGCCTGCCCCACGCTGGATTCTCTAACCGCTTGGAACAGGTGGGGAAACTGAGGCAGGGGACTGCTAGCATATCACTGGCAGAGCCCATGGGCCTCCCTCCGCCCCTGTAGAGCCAGGCTAAAACCCAGGAGTCCTAGCGCCCAGCCCCTTGCTCTAACCACTAGCCCCACTCCCATCCCAGAGGAGGGGAGAGAACCCAGGAGTCCTGGCTCCCGGACCCTCCCGTCCTCTAACCACTAGCTCCCATTCTCCCATTAGCACTGCTCGGGAAAGCATATCTGAGCCAGTCCTCAGGCACGAGGCAGGTGAAGCGCCCGGCAGCCCCACCCCATGGCTCATGGGGCTGCGTTCCGCAACCAAAGGTCCCAGATCTGGGGCAGGCCCCGCTCCTCCTCCCAGGATCCCTGCCCTGCTCAGTGGCTGGGGAGAGTTGGGGCGGAGCCTGGGCGGCTAGGCTAGGAGAGAACGCCTAGTTCCCGTCACTCTGGGACATCTATTAATAGTCAGAGCTGACAGAGCCCCGGGCTCCGGCTCTGCGGCATTGAGCTGCATCTGGCTGTGGCAGATCGAGGGAGCCTATGCCAGGGCTCTCTCCAACCCCCTGACCTAGTCTCTCTGGCGGAGATTTAACCTTGTGTCCAGTCCTGGCCCTTCTAACCACTAGACTGCACTTCCCTGTCTCAGCAGTTGGAACCTGGGGGACTTGGTGCAGAATGCAGCATGTGAGATGCCAAAATGGCGGGGAGGAATTCAGCTAGTGTGATGTAGAAATCGCAAGGATTGGGTGCAGGATCCAGCATGCAAGCCATGGAAATGGGAAGGATTTGGTGCAGGATCCAGAGGATGAGACTAGAAATTGGGAGGAGTTGGTGCAGAATTCAGCAGGCATCTGTATTCCCTGTAAGCTGGGTTCTTGTGTAGCCACTCAGGAGAGATTCCAGTGGTACCCAGCTGATTTGCAGAGCGCCTTGTGTTTCTGCTGGTAGTGCACATTCACACATGCCTCTGTGCATGTAAAAAATGTATTCTGCACATGGATGGAAAAAAAACACTGGGCCAGAAATTAGAAGGATTTGGTGCAGAAACCAGTGGACAAGACACAGAAATCTTGAGGATTTGGTGCAGAATGTATCCTCTGACACGCAAATCCCCATCGTTCATGAAGAAGATTGGAATAATATTCTAGATGACTTTGAAGACTGGAAGAGCAGAAATAGGATGAAACTCCATAGTCCAAAGCACAAAGTCATGCACGTATAGTCAAGAATTTCTGCGGCAAGCCAGGGGCTTGTCCACTGGAAGCAATGAAGAAGGAGAATGCTCAAAGTGAGTAGGTTGACTGCAGGCTGAGCTGGAGCCACTGATGTGATGGGATAGAGAAAAAGGCTAATGTGAGCTAGGATGTATCAGGAGAGGCATTGCTGGCAGAGCTAGATATGGGCTGGTGGAGGAGGTATTGGTAAAAACTCATCTAGTACACTGCATCCAATTTGGCTCACCTGTGGTGAGGAAAGATGAATTCAGACTGGCACCAGGTGCAGAGAAGAGCTGCTAGAATGATCACGGGGAAAAAAAGAACCTGCCCTAAGAGATGAGATACAAAGAGCTGTCTTGTCTTGCCTGGCAAAAAGAGAGCTAACTGGAGGGGAGGTGGGCAGGACGGGAATGGATTTATCTATAAATACATCAGGTGGATTTGGCGCAGAACCCAGCAGACATGAGTCCAAAATCGGGGACAGTTGGCGCAGGACCTGGCAGGCGTGATGCCGAATTCAGGTGCATTTGCCGTAGGACTCAGCAGGCGTGATGCCAAAATCGGGGGCATTTGGCACAGAACCCAACAGGTGTGATGCCAAATTTGGGAGCATTTGATGCAGGATCTGGCTGGCGTGTTGCTGAAATCGGGCAGATTTGGCGCAGGACCCTGCAGGTGTGTTGCCAAAATCGAGCGGATTTGGCACAGGATTGGATGTACATGATGCTGAAATCAGAGGGAACTGGTGAAGGATCCAGCGTGTGTGACCCTGAAATCAAGGGAATTTGGTGTTGGAGCCAGTGTGCCTGATTTTGGCATCCTGCAGATTTAGAGCAGGATTTGGTGTGTGTGATGCCAAAATCAAGGGGAATTGGTGCAGGACTGGGTGCACATAACACTGAGATTTGGCACAGGATCCAGCGTGCAAGATGCTGAAATTGTGGGAAAATTGGCATCAAATCCAGCATGTATGACACTGTGAAATTGGAGGGAATTGGCAAAAGTTCCAGCAGACATGGTGCTGAAATCAGGGGGGTTTGGCGTGTGATTCAGTGTGCGCGTCACCAAGAAGGGCAAAGACTGACTGAAGCTAGAGGACAACATTGCCCAGGACAGGTTCAGGCTGGACATTAGAAACATTTTAAACCATCTTCTGGGATGGCCTCCCTCTGAGAATTGCTGGTGGGGGGGAGAGCATAATTAGTTGTAAAAGGCAGACAAGTGGATGAGGGCCATTGTGGGGTGGGGAGTGGAGCTTGGCAGTCCTAAGGCAAAGGAGAACACATTCCAGTTTCTCTTATTTTCTGAAAATCTCAGGCTTCAGGGCCTTGCACTTTCACCTGCAGGGATCAGGAAGGAATTTCTCCCTCTCTCCCAGATGATTGTATTTCTCTCCTTCTAGAGCATCAGAGCTAAGCCAGAGTTGGGCCAGAGAGCTGAGTTGGCACCAAGCATTCTTTCTCTTTGATGCTTGGCTGGCTCAAATATGTCACTGTCTTTGGGGTCAGGAAGGAATTTTCCCATGATTAAATCGGCAGGGACTGTGATGGGTTAAAATCACAGACAACCCCACAGTGGTCCCCAATGCAGTGCCCGCGGGCGCCATGGCGCCCGCCGAGACATTTATGTGCGCCCGTGGAATGATCTGGACTGGCCCTGCCTCCGGGCGCACGGCGCATGGGCGGCCCCTGCCCCGGGCGCGCGGCTCCGCCCCCGGATGCCCGGTGCATGTGCAGCCCCGCCCCTGGGTGCCCGGCAGCCCTGAAAGGTTGGGGACCACTAGGGCTATCCCCGGGTGTGCTAACCACGGCATGGACGACTGCCTTTCTTTCCTCTGGGGCTCCCCACCACTCTGTCCTGCTGGGCCAGATCCTCTGGTCTCCCAAGGCACAGAGTAGGTATTACTGCCCCCCTGAAAAGCAATGCAGACACTGAACCAGCTTAACTCTGGGAGAGCTCAGCACCGAGGAAAACAACCCTAAATGGGACCTAACCCCCAAATAAATCCTCCTTACTCCATGTAAAAGTTGTACACAGAGAAAGCTTGTAAGGTCAGCCCCCTTTACCAATGAAAGAGAGAGAGGCACAGTGGTTGTCCCCTCCACCTGAATCCCCTGTAACAATTATTTATGCTGGGCTTGACAATAAACAAAAATGTTTCTATTAAATATAAATATAGGATTTAAGTGGTTGCAAGTGAAAACAGACCGATCAAAGTAAATTACTGAATTAAAATGAACAATGCTTACCTAGTTCTAATCCTCTAAGCAAATTGTTACATATAAATTCTTACTCTAAATAGTTGTTCTTATCTCAGGTAAAGAGAGAGTCAGAGTTGATCTTTACTCTGATTTGAGTTGACAGCTACTTCAAAGTTCTTTGTATTTTCTTAGGGTGCACCAGGCAGTTTCAAAAGGTGGATGGCTTCCCATTGCTTAAATAAACTTTTCCTTTGTGGGAACCCTTTGTTCCCCAATCCCCATGGAAAAATACCAGGTTCAAGATGGATTCTGGTAGGGGGAAGGGGAGATAGTCACATGTCTTTCTAGGACCAACCGCAGTTGGAGCTTACAGGACAAACATGCCCATTCACAAGTCATCAGTTTGAGTATTGAGTCATTAAGCACTGCAGCACCAGTAATGGCCCTCATTAGCATATTTAGAATTATAAACAGATCCACACTTCGTATTTCTAACTTCACATGCAAGAATGACGCGTGCATAAAAATAGGATACACAGATTCATTGTAACTGTACAATTTATGTTAGGTGACCTGTTTTGCATAAAGCATCAAATTATGCATATCCATATCCATAAGCCAATTTTCATAAGGCATGGGGGGGGCTCATGGGAGCAAAGTTGGGTTTTTTCCCACCTTACTCTGCAGTAGGGGGCGGGTCTTTTCCAAGGATCCATTTGGATCCTTCTCAATCTTCCCCCACTTAGCAATTGGTGTACATCGATCAGTCCTATTCTCTCTGTGGCACAAAATAGTTTATTGCCTGTGTGTTGTGACACTTCATCTGATTTCAGTTGGGTTTGAGGTGCAGGTGTTGATGGCTTATGAGATGCAGGAAGTCGGGCAAGTTCCTTCCGGCCTTCAGTGCTACAACAGTATGTAATCAGCAGAACTGAACATGACACAGAAATCAGGGAGATTTGGGGGACAACTGTATGCGTATGACAGTGATCAGGGAACAGAAATCAGCACACACAATGTAGCTATCAGGGATTGGGTGCAGAATTCAGAGTGTGAGCCCAAAGTCAGGGGATTTGGTATAAAATTCAACATGTGTGAAATGAAAATACGGGAGATTTGGGCACAATGTGTATGATTTAGAAGCCATGAGAAACTGGTGCAGCATTCAACATGTTTAAAACAGAAATCGGGGGTGTGCACAATTGGGTGTGGGTGATGTAGAAATCAGGGGAATTTGGGTGCTAAATTCAGTGTGTGTGACTTAGAAATCAGGAGGAATTGGTACAGAATGTAGCATGTTTTAAACAAATCAGGTATTTGATGCAGAATTCAGCATCCATGATGGAGAAATCACAGAATTTGGATGTAGAATTCAGTGTGCGTGAAACAGAAATCAAGGGGAATTTGGGTGCAGAACTGTGAGACAGACATCTAGCATGTGATGTAGAATTCAGTGCATGTGATGTTGAAATCGGGAATATGGGTACAGAACTGAGTGAAACACAAATCCAGTGTGCAATACAGAATTCAGCACGTGATGTGGAAATCAGGATAACTTGGATGCAGAATTCAGTAAGAAATAGAAATCTGGCATGTGATGCAGAATTCAGTGTATGGGGTGTAGCAATCAGGGATTCGGGGCAAAATTCAGCGTGCAGACAGGAAGCAGAGGGAATTGTTGCAAGTGCGAGAGAAACCAGGGCTGGCTGATGTGGAATTCAGTGTGGATGATGAACAGATCAGGGAAATGCAGTGTGGAAATGAGGGGATTTTGGTACCCAATCCTGAGCCCCTGCTGTAGAAGTGGACAGGGGCAGGGTTGGTTGTTCATGCAGCATCCAGCGTGGGTGAAGCAGAAATCAGTGAATACTCCATGGAGAACGTGGCCAGGTGAAGCCCACCAGCTCAGGCTTTTTTGGCTGGTGGTGCCTGTTGCCAGCATATCCTTGTGTCTTCACCCAGCTATAGACAAAGGGCAGAGCAGATCTACCCCAGCCTTTTTTCATTGCCTAGAGCAAGACAGCATTTAGCCCTGCACACCTAGGCCAGATGGGCAGGTCTGGGGGGTGCATTCACATCCTTGCCCAGCCTGGCGTAAAGTTGCCAGTTGTGTTAGCCGAGGGGGAAATTATTTGGACATGGGACGTGTTGCAGGGGTGTGTGAATGAAATGGATGGTGCTGCAACTCCAGGTACCATGTCCCAATGCCTGACCAGAGGGTCAGGCTGGCTTGTCAAAAGGACCCATTCTGGTCCTAACTGTGATTAGTCAAAAATTTAACCCCAAGGTCTTGTTGGTACCAGGTTTGGCCTTGTGGCTAGGGCCAGGGTTTGGCTGTGCTGGGAAACTTACCAAAATAACGACTTCCTCTTGCTCTGCCCACTAGCCCCCACCATACCCCTCCCAGGGCCGAGGAGAGGACCCAGGAGTCCTGGCTCCCAACCCCTCCCCCTTGCTCTAACCCACCAGCCCTCACTTCGCTCCCAGAGTCAGGAGAGAACCCGGAGTCCTGTGTCTAGCCTCCCAGAGCCCTGGGCTGTAGGTGCTCACCAGCGTCCCCCTGGTTTCCAGTTCCAAACTCAGTGCTGGGACCAAAGCTCCCTTGGCCCCTGCTGCATACAGGTGGGGATGGGACTGTGGCCCAGCCCCTCCATCTCTCAGTGCAGAAAGCTGCCCTCGCTGGCAGGCCCTGGCACTCACCCAGCGATGACTGGGATGCTTGTTTTTAACCTGGCCCGTCTTGGGGAAGAGACACTGTCAGATATTAATGCCTTCACTGCAAAATGGTTATTGGGTCAGAAGGGATGCAGCCACCTCTAGGCTGGTTACACAGGAACCCCTTGCTTGGGGCTGAGATGCCGCCACCGTTGGGGTGGGGCAGCTGGTTACAGGGCTCCCTCCCATGGACAGACAGATGGCAACACAGACAGACGGACAGCGGCTTGGGCGTTCTCCACAGGACATTTATTTATTGTACATTTTTCACAGCATAAAGTCACTCCCCAATCCCTCCGCGCGGTGTCCCGTCCCCGCCTGCTGCACACATGGGGGAAGGAGGAGACTGACCCCCCCAACCCCTCCCCAGCTGGGCTCTAGGGGAATCCAGCCAGCCCTGTCCCCCTGCGCCACCATCCACTGCTATCCCAGCTGTCTTTAGGTTGGGGGGTGCTTGTCCCACTGTGGGGCACAGTGGGTTTTATGCCCCACAGAGCTGGGGGGCAGCAGTGACACCTGCCCCCCGGCCTGGAGAAGAAACAGCTTCCCCCCTCCACTCTCTCCTCTCCAGCAGTTCACAAGCCATGCAGCCCCTGCTGCCAAACCAGCCTCAAACAGTGATGCAGGGGAGGGGAGGCAGAGGCAGCCAGGTCCTTCACTCCCATTCCCTCCAGATGGGAAGCAGAGAACCAGCTGGGCTGCCACCCCTATGGGCATCATAGGGGACCCCGTGCCAAAGTCCCTCCGAGCTGGCGGGGGGCCCCTACCACCTCCCTGCCCAGCGAGCGGGGGTTTTAGCCAAGTCCTTGTCTGGGGAGTCACACACCAGCTCTACTTATGGGGAGGGGGAATCAGGCTATGGGGGGCCCTATAGGGGCTGTCTCGGAGCTGAGAGAGGTTCATGCTACAGGGCTGGTAAGGAAGGCGACTGCTAGAGATGTTGGACTTAAGGGGCAGGGAATGGGGGTGGGTGGGGGTCACTCATCACATGACAAGGATACAAAGCCAGGCAGGGCCCCACTGCAGGATGGGGGATCCAGTTGGCCAAAACCCCCCCAATCCATACCCTCCTGCCACCCACAGAGTCTGATCACTGCTTCCTGGTGGAGCAGAGCTGGGGAAGGGTTGGTCAGTGATTTTCATCACTGGAAATCAGTGCTGGCCATTAGGGGAATCACATTACCGAGCAGGGCAGGGCAATTCCCCCTCCGTGCACACACCATGTTTTGGAGGGGGGGAGAGAGAGAGGATGCTGGCTCTGGGCTGTGCCTGCTTCTTCCCCCTCATACAAGACTCACCCAACCCTCTGCTACAGGATCACTGTCCACCCCCTACAGCCACAGGGCTCAGACCCTGCTAGTGGCAGGGGCACTCCTGGGCCAGACAGTCAGCAAAGGGTTAATGGGAGCCCGCCTTGGCCAGAGTTGAGGGGAGAGGTGGAAACCGCTTGGCCACGGGGGGAGGAGTGGATTTAGAGGATCCTCCCCCATGCAACCTTCTCCAAAGGGATTCCCCCCCCCCCCCAAAAAAAAGATAATTGCACAGTACAGCTCCAGGCATGGTACAGAAGCTCATAGGGTCAGGATGGGGAGGGGGAGTGGGAAGGGGTGGGAGAGACAGAAAGGGAAAGGAAATTTATGACACACACACCCCCCTTGTATGGTGTTGAGATGCAGCCGTCTCTGGGGTGGGGCAGCTATTTATACAGGCATCTTTGGCCCAGCGGTCAAATGCAGACACTTCTGGGGCAAGGGGGTGGTTTACACAGGCACATTCCCACCTCGTGCTAAATTGCAGCCACCTCTGGGGAGGGAGGTGGCTGGTTATATACCGGCGTTGAAACGCTGCTGCTGCCCAGTGTCAGTCCGAAAGGGCAGGGCTCAGGTTCTCAGACGTTTGGGACCCCTCTATTTTTGCAGGGCAGGGGAAGAAGGGTCCTTAAATTGGTCCTTAAGTATTAAATTAAAACACTAGACACTGACAACACCATCAGGGAGGGAAGGAGGCATGGGGAAATCAATGACAGCTGGAAACCTAGTAATAAATCTACAAACAGACAAAATATAGAATATATATATATGTATAAATAAGTCAGCCTATATACAGGACGGCCACACGCACCGCACCACACGCACACATGCCACGGGGAGAGAGAGGAAAGGAAAGGGGACTGGAAGATATGGGAGAGATTATGGGGGGGGCTTGCAGCCCCTTGCGCCTCTCCCGGCCGCAGCTCCTGGGGGAAAAAGGGGGGGCTTTGGCTTCAGAGGGTCCATTAAGTGCTGAAGTAAACTGGAAAGTAAAGAGAGACAGGAGCAAAGAGGGGTTAGTTCAAGTCCCGACCAGCGCCAAGATGCAGCCACCTCTGGGGCGGGGCGGCTGGTTACACAGGGACCCCTTGCCTGGTGCTGAGATGTAGCCATCTGGGGAGTCAGGGCAGCCTCAGAGCCCTACTTGTGGCACTGCAGTTTAGGACAGGGCATGGGGCTTTATTCACAGAAAAGGGGAATCCTCCCTATTTATCCCAACTGTGTGTTACCTCTGGAACCTAATTATAGTGATTATGTCGCTATCTTTACAAATGGTATGGCTGGGAGAGAGGGCATGTGGCATTTGAGGATGGGACATTTCTGTTGCTTCAGATGGGTGCCTCCACCTTCAGCTCAAAGGTCAGGGGCCACATTCCAACAGCTAGAGTAAGGGAAATCCAGGGAGTGAGGTAAGGAGATTTCAGGCCTAGCTCCCTTGTACTAAATCTGCCACCACGTGGGTAGGGCCATAGAAAACCTCATCCCTTCCCAATAACCATTTGCTCATTTCACTGCATTAAGGATGGCTGTGGGCAGAGCAAAGGAAAACCCCAGCCCCTAAAATAGCTTGTTTATCTACTCTTGGCCTGGACTGTGAACGTGCAGAGATGGGTGTGGCCTATAGGTGGGTGGGGTGAAGGAAAGCTCTGTCCCTTTTATTTCTGCACTACTAACTGAAGAGAGATGGGCGGGATGTTGGGGTGGGCAGGGCTAAGGGAAGCCACACCCTTTCCCACACAGATATTTCACCCCAGTATTGCAGGTGCGATAGTGGGCATTGCCGAGGACTAATAATAATAATAATCCTACCAGTAGTATTTAGGTGTGGATGTAGGCAGGGCTTGTGTGGGGGCAAAATCAAGATATCCACGCCCCTTCTATGTGTGGGCAGGGCCAAGGAGAGCCATGCCCTTCCCATAATCCATCCCTGCCCTAATTAGACGTGGCTGTGGGCAGGGCCAAAAGCAGCCTCACCTCCTCACTGCCACACCAGCATGACAGATGCCACCCGCCCCTCTCACAGCCCATGAGTGGGTGGGAGTGTCCATGGGGAAAGGAGTTGCATGCTGCCCCAATGCCTCCCCCCACCCCCAGCCTCCACTCACCAATGATAATGATCAGGATGATGGCGCATATCACCCCCAGGATAATCATCATCTGTGGGGAAAGAATCCATGAGCGTCAGGGGGGGCAGGAAGGAGGTGGAGACAGGAGCTTGGGGCCAGTCAGGGTACCATGGGGGCAGGGGAGCCATGGGGCAGATGAATGAGGGAGTTGCATCGGGTGCAGGGCTCTGTCAGGATGAGGGGGTTGGGTGGGCTGAAAGGAAACCTGTGGGAAGATTGGTGGGTCATAGGAGGTCCTGGAGAGGGGGACAGATGGCTGCAGGGTTGTTTGGGGGCCATGGAAGGATTCAGTGGGGATACCAGGGCCATAGGGGAGCTGAGGGAGGAGTGAGAGGCCATAGGAGATGTCAATAGGGTGAAGGGGGCTGCACGAGGCTATGGGAAGTTGTAGGAACCAGAGATGGGGTAAATCAGTGCGTTGCAGAGGGCTATGGGAGACAGATGGGGAGCCATAGGAGGGCTGGGGGAGGAGGGGTCTGCAGAGGGACAAATGGGGTCTGCAGAGGAGGCACTTATAGGCAGATGGGTAGTTTTAGGTGTTCACGGGGGGCAGATAAGGGGCTACTGGCAGATGGCGACAGACAGGGTGCAGAAATCAGAGGGGCTGGGGGTAGTCGGGAGAGCCATGCGGAGATGGGGTCTGTGGAGGGGACAGACAGGGGCTGCAGGGGAAGGGGACAGCCATGGCGGGGGATTGTGTGTGGGGACAGGTGGAATAGGTGGAGCATGCCTATGGGCAGACTTCGGCTCATGGGGCAAATCTATGGGCAGAGGGGGATGCTGCAGGGTGGGGCTATGGGCAGATGGGGGGATAAGTGGGCAGCACAAGGAGGGGGGCAGACAGGGATCCATGGCAGTGAAGCTGGGAGGAGGTGGTGATGAGGAGACTATTGGCAGATGGGGGAAGGAGGCAGGTAGGGATGGGGCTAAGCGGAGACAGGGAACAGGCAGAGGGGCAGACTGGGGGACCACAGGGAAGCAGACAGTTAGGGGGGCCGCAGAGCCACACCTTGAGGTTCTTCCACCAGTATTTGCGCTTGAGCTTGGCGGCGCTGGTCTCAAACTGGGAGGCGCCAGCCTGCAGGGCGTCGGCTCGGTCATCCAGCTCCGACAGCTTCTGGTCCCGCTCCAGCACCTTGTCAACGTTCACCCGCATGATGTCAACTACCTGCCAGGCAGAGGATGGGGAGTCAGAGCGCTGGCCGCAGACAGGACCCAGGCATCCCGGAAGTGCTGGCACCCCCCACCCCTGCCTACTCACCTCATCCACCTGGGCCTGAGTCTGCTGCAGCCTCCGGTTGCTAGTGAGGTTGGGGGGAGGCGCAGGAGGGCCACCCCCTTCTCCTCCAGCGGCAGCTGGGGGTCCAGCGGCAGGGGCTGACCTGGGGGAAGGGGCAGAGGGCAAAGGTCAGGGCAAATCCTGTGGAGAAGAAACAACCCCAACCCTGAACTGGCACAGCAGCCGCTGCCCTTTGGTTCCACCCCATAGCAACCTGGTGCCCTTCAATCCAGCCCTGTGGATACTCCAGTAATGCTGGTGCCCTTCAATCCCACCCCAGTGTCACTCCCAGCAATACCAACCCCCCTCAATCCATCCCCATAGGTGCTCCCTGGAAATGCCAGCCCCCCCAATCCTGATCCCCGTTCTGTATGACCAGTGCCCCATAATACTGTCCACTGACAACGCCCCATCCCCGCACACTTCTGGTGCCCCTCAATGCTGATGTGGGGGGGAAGAGGCAGGGTGGTTGCCCAGTCCTGAGATGGGGGCTGTGGGGCACCAGTGGGACTCCACTCCAGTGGCAGTTCTCTCCCTTGCTCGGGGGGAGTGGCATGAATGTGTAAGAACAGGGGGCCTGGGAACCAGGACTCCTGAGCTGTCTTCCAGCTTGGGGAAAGAAGTGGGGTCTGTGGGGTGGATCCCATCTTTCCTTGGCCTGCCCCCATCCCTCTCCAATCTGCCCAGCCCATCTTCTCCCCATCCCGCTGCCTTATCCTCCATCCACCCCCCATAAGTCCCAAAGCCCCTGCCAGCCCCCTATCCTACACCCCACATCTCAAAACTGCCCCATCCTCCATCCTTTCACTCCTCTGCTCTCAGGCCTCTGCTAGCCCCTCACCCTAACTCCATTCTCCATCTCCTTGTGACCTTCCCGTCTCCTCTAAAAATTAAAAATAGTTCCCTTTCCCCTGAATGATGCTGACCAGGGGGCTGGGCTCCAACAGGCCCCACATTTGGGGCTGGAGGGCTGCAGAACTGGGGGTTGGGGAGATGCCCCTCCCCCTGGAAAGCAAAAAAGCAAAGGGGAGGGGGCTTGGCTGCCAGTGCGCAGCCATGTTCAGCGTCATCCAGCCACCGGAGCTAAAAATACACAGCAGGAGAAATGGGGGATGCAGCCCCCACAGGGGGTACTGGCTTCAGCTGCCCCCTGTCTATGGGGAGGCATTGGGGTCCCACCCAGTAATGCAGCTACCTGGGGCTGCTGGGGAGAGCTAATTTTAAACCCACTTCCCCCTGACTGATTCCTGCCCCCCTTCCCAGGCCCCTGCCATGTCTCTCTGATCCCCATATCCCTCTGCCTCCCCGCCCCATCCCCTTCTGCTCCCCACATATCCCTCTGCCCTTGCCTCACTCCTTCTGCTCCCCCCATATCCCTCTGCCTCTCCCATATCCCTGGGCCTCCTGCCCCATCCCCTCCGCCTCACCCTCATCCCCTCTTCCGCTCCCCCATATCCTTTTGCTTCCCATCCCACAGCACCCCTTCTACCCACCCCCATACCCTTCTGCTTCCCCACAGGCCCTCAGCCCCATGGCATCCTCTTGCCCCCTGGTTCCTGCCCCCTCTGAAGTACACAGTCGAGATCTCCTATGTGGCATCTGATGCTCCCCAGCTTAGCTAATGCTAACCCTGCACCAGCCTGCCCCCCCTCTCCGCAGGGGCAGCTAGGATTTGCTTACCCTCACAGCCAATGCAGCTGTCCCGCTACCCCCTTGCAGGGGCGCCCCCCACCCCTCTGACACTCACTCCCCGTTCATGGCAGGCCCCCCCAGGTTCTTTCTTTGCTGCTGCGGGTGCCACGGGGTGTGATTGGCACCTGGCCCGGGTGGGGCAGGAAAACTGCGGATAGCTGCTGCGGGGGCAACGACAAGCCGGTGCATTGCAAGCTATCGATCGCCTAGCCCTGCCTATGTTCTTGCCTTCCTGCACCCAGCCCCGGGGTGCTACAGCCCGGGCAGCACCCCTCGCTACACCCTATTTTTTCTCCGTGCCCAGAGGACGCTCCAACCCCTGCTTTGCAGAGGCCGGTTACGGGAGGATGGGTAAGCCATCCGGGAAGCATCATCTGCCGGCACTGAGCACACCCCTACGCTAGATTCACCCATCCACGGAAGAGAGAAGTCCTCTTCCCCTGTGGGGATGGCGGGGGCCGGGTTTTGCATGCACCCTGCTTTATGCAGCCCGGGGACCACTGCACACTATCTCCTTGCACCCGTCACGCTCCTGCCCCACTGAGCCCATCCACTGGAAGGACGGAGAAGCCCCTTTCCTCTTCGGAGGCCGGGGAGAGGGGAAGGGCCTGGATCTCCCGTGCCCCCGGGTTCAGGCAGCCAGGGGAGTATGCGGCTCCCACTTTTGCTGAGCCCCGGGGTTGGGTGGTGAAGCCCCCAGCCCCTGCGGGGGCGGTGGGGAGCCCGGCTCTGGCATGCACCCGGGGTGATGCACCCCGGGCATCATTGCACGCCGCTTCCCTTCCTGCATCGGGGGCTACTCACATGTCGGGGTCTGCGGCGGCGGCGGCGCGGGCCGGGGTCTGCGGCTGGGCGGGCGCTCGGCGTGCGGCTCGGGTCCCTGAGCCGAGCGGGGAAGATGGCGGCCGGGCTCGCGCATCCGGGCACCTGGGCACGGGGGGGGGAAAGCAACGGCCCCTGCAATCCGTGCGGGGGCGGGGCCGCACGGAGGAGGGGCGGCAGAGGTGGGGGAGGGGCGACATGGGGCAAATAAGGGGGTGCTGAATGGGGCAAGGGGACGGGACAGGGGAAGTGTGGGCAAGGGGGCGGGGCAAAACAGCACCTAAAAGGGCAGGGTAGCCAAGGGAGGAGATGAAGGGACGGGGCAGACATGGGGAAGGGTGTCAAAGGGGACAGGTGAGGGAGCGCCCCTAGGGCAACAAGAGACTGAGGCAAATGGAAAGGAAGATAACAGAGGTGGCAGACCAAGGGCCAGATGAAGGGGGGAGGGTAGGTATGGGATACTGGGGGCAGATAAAAAGGGAGGGGCCAAATAAAGGGTCCTGACAGTCCTTTCCTGCCCCCCTCCCCAACAGGGGGGCAGAAGTGGGTTGCATTAGCCCCATAGGAACAGACCAGACCAGGCCTGTTGGCTTCCCCTTACAATAGTGGCCTTGTCACAGGGTGAGGAAACAGGGTGATCAAGGGCTCCCCTCACTGGGGTGGAAGCAAAGCTCTGCCCCACATCTGTCCCCCAAGCCTAGATTAATGGGGAATCAGGCAACAGAGGGCACCAGGGAGAGGTCCTGGGTGCCCCTATAGAGGGCAGTGCCCAGCCTGAGTCATGGCATGACTGCTCCCCAGCAATGGCCACATTTCAGGGCTGGGGCAGAATGGTGTGAGAGTGTCCCACTCCCATCAACTCAGAGCTGCCCTGGGGCCAGCTCTGCATGCAAGGGGAGGCACCTTGCTGAGCCCCCAGCCCTGTCCCACAGTGCCTCCTAATGCCACCCGGGGGCCAATGGCCCATGCTATCCCCCAGCCCTGTCCATGCCCCAGTGCCAGCCCGAGTAGAGTACATCCCCTGCAAGCAGCAGGAGCAGGGGACTGCAGGGTAAGTTGGATAAGGGAAGTAGGGTGCCATAGAAAGCAACATAGGCATACAGACATAGAAGGAAGGGGATAAAAGGCTGAGGGTTGCTGAACCCCCTCCTCCCCATGTCCCCGTACCTGAAACACACACAAGGACTCCACAGCAAAATAACTCCAACTTTTATTAGAAAGGAGGGTGCAGCCCCCCAGACACATTTAAAACGGGCCACTCCGGGGCAGCCCCCAGCCCCGTGGAACAGAGGCAGGAAAAGAGGCAAGCAGGGACTTGCAGCCCTTGGGATGTCGGGGAATGGCTGGACAGCCAGGAATGCAGTCAGCAAAAGGGCCAACTGGGGAGGGGCCCTGGAGCCAGATCCCCCAAAACTGAGAAACTCTCTGGAGCCATGGTCCTTTACTTTTAGTTCTGAACATGTGCGGCAGCCACCTGCCTCTGCCCGGGACCAGCCGAGAGGGGGACCACTGACTCTGCTCCCCCTTGCAGAAGGGTGATAGATGCTGTGGGGCAGGGCTAGTTGGCAGGGGCAGGAGTAAAGACGGGTGGCAACACCCGCCGAGAGTGGGCCTTCACCCAGGGGTGCTCCAGCACAGCCCGCAGCGGCAGCCGCTCCACAGGATTGTGACGCAGTAGCTTCGCAATCAGGTCCCGGGAGCCTTCCGACATGAACGGCGGGAACTGCAGATCCACCTGCCGGGGGGGCACACAGAATCAGAGAGCCTAATACACAGCCCCGGGGAGAGGAGGGAGGCACAGAGCCAGGATTTTCTCTGTTGTAGAAACTACAGGAGGACTTTCCTTTGCTCCCACCCAGGTGGGTGTAAAATGTCCTCAGCCCATAGTTAATGACTTGTGCCCATATGCAAGGCAGGACCCCTCACTGCTGGTGGCCCCCCCAACAACCAAAGCCCACAGTGTTCCTTGAGTTATTCTGCCACATCCTTCTGGGGCAGGGTACTGGTTAGCTGGGGATCCCTCAACCAGCAATGAAATGCAACCACTTCTGGGGCACGGCAGCTGGTTACACTGGGACTCCTTGTCTGGCAAGGAGATGGGGTAGCGGCCTAACCTTGGTGATGCGGCGATATGTCTCCGTGTGGGTGGAGCTCTCAAAGGGTGGGTGTCCTACCAGCAGTTCATAACACAACACCCCGATGCACCAAAGATCCACCTTCTCATCATGCGTCTTGCCCTCAATCATCTCAGGGGGCAAGTAATCCAGTGTACCACACATGGTTCTCCGCCTGCAGGGGTGGGGAGGAGGTGAGTGCCAAGCTGTGGAATGGGCAGGGATCCCCACACAAACCCCTGGGCAGCTCTCACCTGAGCGAGGGTGCATGCACGGACCAGCCGAAGTCGGCGATCTTTAGCTCGCCTTTGAGGCCCATGAGCAGGTTCTCTGGCTTGATGTCCCGATGTATCACCTTCTTGGCATGACAGTAAATGAGTGCATCTGCCAGCTCCTCCATGAACTGCGGGCAGAGCACAGGCTGTGAGCACGAGGCATGGTGTGCGCGGAGTGGGGGTGGGCGTGAGGGGGGAGAGAACAGAAATCACCTATTTTCCCTGCTATTGCCCCCTCAAACCCAAACTACTTTGGAGGGGAGAAGAAACACCTTGAAAAGAAGAAAATTCCCACTTATTTCCACCTGCTCCCAAGGTCCCTTCTATTTACCCCCACAAAAAACAGGGGCAAATAACTTAAAAATAAACATTAGTGGAGGGGAAAAAAAAATTAATTTTGCTGCCATGGGTAGAGCAACTTTCAACAATACTCCCCATGTCCCACATCACCTCTTAGTGCCCCCCTGGGACAATACAAGCCTCAAGACTGGTCTACTCTCGCCTAGTGCTTGTCCTCAGTAGATAGATATAGCCTCACCCCTGTTGTACAGATGGGGAAACTGAGGCAACAGAGAGCAGAAATGTCTTGCAGAAGGGTGCCTACTAGGTCAGAGCAGAGCCAAAAACATAACCCTCACAGCTCCCTCCCCACTCTAACCACTAGGCACCATTCTCCTGCCAGAGCCAGGGAGAGAACCCAGGAGTCCTGACCCTCTGGCAGTGCTGTACCCACTAGACCATGACACCCTCACAGCCAAGGTGGAGATACCACATGCCAAGCCCATATCTAATGGGGGGAGCTGCAGTCCACATGCTCTGAGCTGCAAATGGTACCCCCCGGCCCCGTCTGTCCCAGTGCTGCTCCACCCAGCACTCACTGTGGCTGTCTTCTGCTCATCAAACTGCCGGCACTTCTGCAGCTCCTTGTACAGCTCGCCGCGGGGCGCGTACTCCAGGATCAGGTAGACCCGCTTCTTGTCGTGGAAGTAGTTGTAGAGGCGCAGGATGTTGGGGTGTCTGCAGGCCAAAGGTGCGGGGCAGTCAGAGTCAGGCCTGAGTATGCAGAAAGCATCCCCCTATCTGTGCCCCCATCCCCGCCACATTCCCTGCCCCAAAGCGCCCTGTAGCTCAGCCTGGCCTGCCAGGGAAGAGCGCTCCCTGTTGAGCCCTTGCCCCATAGGGCCCCCCAGAGGCCAGCCCCCAACCCTGTGAGAAGCCAGGAACCTTTTGGATCCTGCAGCATGTCAGCTGCTGGGGGATGACTGGGATCAGGGTCAGATCACAGAGGGGTAGGACAGCTTGGAATGGTGTGTGGGGGGAAGCAACACTGTCCCCTGTCATGAGGGGAGCCTCTATGCCTCAGATCCCTCTGCTGGAGAGAGCCCTGTAGACACAGCCTGGGACATGGGTCACTGGGAGCTGTCATGGGTGGCTGGGGTTGCCCCAGCTGGCCCCTCCCTATCTGGTCTAGCCTATGGCTGCAGAGCTCTGCCTAGGACCCCTTCTCCCTGAGGGACTGCTGTCCCCCCTCTTGTCAATCTCCTGGGTCCCTCGTTTCCAGGCTAGGCTTACCCCACCAACCACTCAAGGGTCAAGCCTTCAGCCTAGACAACCCTGCCCCATATGAGCTGCAGAAGGCAGGGCTCCGTGCTCAGCTCCCCAGGGCCCCCTGTGTGCGCCAGCATTTTGAGTTACCCCACCCACGCCCATCCCCACCCACTGGAGATGGGCCTGGATCTCGATCTCCCGCCGCAGCTGGTGCTCCACGCCCTCCTTCTCCATCTGTGACTTGAAGAGCACCTTGAGCGCCACGATGAACTTGGAGTCCCGCTCCCGGGCCAGGTACACATTGCCAAACTTGCCCTTGCCCAGTGGTCGCCCAATCTCAAAGTCGTTGATGGTAAAGATTCTCCTGGAGGTGGCCACAGGGAGAGACAGAACAATGGATGCTAAGGGACTCCTGGAACAGCAGGTGGTTCCACCCCGCTCCTGGGCCCCCTCTCCACCCCAAATTTTTTCTCCCAGCCCCACTCCCCTTCTAGGGGATTTGGGGCAGCCAGGCCCTATCCCCACCCTGGAACAACCCTCCCCATCCTGGGACAGCCTTACCCCCAGATTCCCTCCCCACCTCACCCCAGAGGTCCTCTCAACCAGATCCCCACTCCCCTCCTGGGGCAGCCCTGTCACAAGAATGTAGGTGCCCCAAATCCTCCCCCCATCCCTCGCAGCCCCCCCACCAAGGCCTGCTCACCCCAGATTCTCCCCTTCCTGGCCAGCACTGAAGTACTCACTGGGGAGTGGGCTGAGCACCCTGTGCACTGGAATTGGGTTCGGCAAGCACCCTGCCTGCGATGGCTGCAGAGAGGGAGAGAGTGTCACAGGCTAGCACTCCCTGTTGCCTCAGGCCCCCCCAGTTCCCAAAGACAGGTCCCAGCAGGCAGCCCAGATGTTACAGGTGCCCGCAGTTCCCAGCTGAGCTAGATGCCATCCCGGCCCCATACACCAACACCATGGGCAAGCTGTTTTCATGGTTAACCACCTTCCCCGGCACAGCCGGCTGCAGCTCCCAGCCTCGTCTGCTGAGTTAAGCTTTGAGGAGCCAGGGAGGCAGGCCAGCCAGATCTCGGAAAGCAGGGACTGTGCCATGGAGCTGGAGTCTCCCAGCAGGAGGCCCTGGTGGTGCTGGGGTAAAGGGCAAATGTGATTCTCAAAGGCAGAGGACAATCCTGTGATCGGCCCCGGTCTCTGCCACTGAAGGTGTGTGTGTGGAGGGGGGGGGGGGGAGGGTCAAAAGGATGCTGGAGAAGGGGGAAGAGAAGAGACACAGAATCAACTTGAGGGCCAGAGCAGGCACTGGATGGCAGGGCCATCAGGGCGGGGGAGGCGTGTCAAGGTGGAGGCATGGAAGGACTTGCCTGGGAAGAAAATCCCAGGTCTAACCAAGTGGGAAGCAGGCACCAGACACATTTGCATTGGAGATTAGACCCCAGTGTTTCCGGTGGAAGGAGCTATGCAGGAAGTGGGGGGCTGGGCCAGTGTTGAGGACTCAGATCCAGTCAGGAAGTGGGTCTGGAAGACACTTTAGCCAAACCCAACTACCTGCCTCCATCCAGGGCAGATTATCTGGCCTGGGCAAGCGAGGAGGTCAGACTGGGTAATCTAATGGGCTTATCTGGCCTCCAAATGCTGTGTCAGAAATCCCTTTGATGTTTCTGTCCAGTCCTGAGCTCCTAGACCTCAGGAACATCTGCCTTGCCCTCCTGTGTAACTAAGTTGCTCACCCCAGAACCCCCCCATCCTGCTGGCAGAACTAGAGCAGATCTGTTCAAAACAGCCCACGTGGATTGAAACCTCCTTGCCCCCCAATCTGCCCCTCCTTACCTGGCTTCTGGATGCTAGGGGGCTTCAGGATGATTTTATTGGTGCTGGCCATGGCTCTCTGCGCCAGCAGCGACTCAGAGGGGGTGCCGATGGCCATGTAGGGATCTTTCCGTGGGACTCGCTGGGGACCCAGCCCACTTAGCACCCCATGCTATGGGGAGAGACAGCAAGAACAACCAAAGGTCAGAGATGGGCGCCAGAGACTGGACTGGGTCTCTGAGACACAGCCCAGCTGCCCCAGCTTTGAATACCAGCTGTGGTGCCTGGGAAGGTGCAAGATCTGGGGCAAACTCCCCCACCCCAGGTCCCACCCCTGCTCTGCCCCCACTTCACCCCTTCCCACAAAGCTTGCCCCAGCTCCAGACCCACCCTGCCCTCTCCTGCTCTGCCCCCACTGCACCACTTCCCTGAGAGACACAACCTGAGGAATTATTGGGGGGCCAGGCATGGGCAGCAGCAGAGGTCAGGCCCCCACATTCACCACAGTGGCTGGAACTGCAGGAAGTAGAGCGATCCCGGTAGCCTACTCTGCTGCCAGTAGCTCCCACCACCGTGGTGAGTGCAGGGGACCCTAACCCCTGCTGCTGCCCCATACTAGCCCCCCACCCCCCAGGTAATACTCCAGGCTGCCCTGGGCTCCATGGGTCCTGCCCATAAAATAGTTGAGGCAGCTTCCACGGGGTCTCCTAAAGCATCCTATAGATGGGACAGCTCTGGTGGTGAGTGGCATGGCAGCCAGCAGCTCCCAGGGCCGTGTCATGGGCAGCCAGCTGTCCCCATAGATCCAAAGGCCAAAGGGAGCAGCAGGATCATCTCCTCTGCGAACGGCCCCAAAAGAAATACCAGAACAGATGTTAGAAATCTAGCCAATCTTGCTTGGGAAATTGTTAGCAATGGAGAATCCCCTACGCCCCTCGCTCAAGCATTAAAAACATACACCGTTTCCTGTCTAGTCAATTTGTCTAGTTCCAACTCCCAGCTGTTGGATCATGTCAGATCTTTGCTAGATGGAATAGCTGTTAAACATCTGTCCCCTGCATAGATGCTCATAGATTGGGATCAAGTTGCTCCATAGCCTTTGTTTTGGCAAGTGAAACCTATCAAGCTCCTGGCATATCTCACTCCAAGCTCGTTTTCTCCTCCTTTAATCATTTGCAGGGCTCTTCTCTGACCTGTCTCCATTTTACAAACTGCAGGCACCAGATCCAGACCCAGGATCCCAGCAGTGGCCATATCAGGGCCAAGTCCATAGGGAAAAATCACCTATCCGCTCCTCCTTCAGATCCCCATTTTAGACACCCCAGAGGTGCATTGGCCCTTTTGGCCACAGTATAGCCCTGGGAGCACACATGCTGCTGATTATACAGTACCACCCCCAAATCTTTTTCCAAGTCCCTGCTTCCCCGGAGAGATACCCTCCTTCCCAGCCTGTAAGTGTGGGGCACATCCTACCTTACTAGATCATAGACTTATAGAATAAATAGAACTGGAAGGCACCTCGAGAGGTCATCAAGTCCAGGCCCCTACACTCATGGCAGGACCAAGCACCATCTAGAACAGGTGTGGGGAGCCTCAGGCATGTGTGCAGCCCCGACTTATTTTTCTGTGAGTCAGCGGTCCCCCAGCTCAAAAAAGGTTCCCCACCCTGATCTAGACCATCCATGATAGCTGTGTCTAACCTGCTCTTAAATATCTCCAGTGATGGAGATTCCACAACCTGCCTAGGCAATTTATTCCAGTATTTAACCAACCTAACAGGTAGGAAGATTTTCCTAATATCCAACCTAAACCTCCCCTGCTGTAATTTAAGCCCATTGCTTTTTGTCCTATCATCAAAGATTAAGGAGAACAATTTTTCTCCCCCTCCTTGTAACACCCTTTTAGGTACTTGATAGTTACTGTCTTTTCCCCTCTCAGTCTTCTCTTTTCCAGACTAAACAAACCCAATTCTTTCAGTCTTCCCTCATTGGCAGTGTCCCCTGTAAGCTGAATAGTTGGGCAGCTGCTCAGGAGAGGTTCAGGTGCTGCCAAGCTGATTGGCAGAGCACCGATAGCTGCCCACAACCAGCAGTATGTGTTTCTACCAATGGTGCACATCTGCACATGCCTCAGTGCACATAACAAAATGCATTCTGCACACAGATGGAAAAAATTAGAGAGAACATTGCTCATCAGTCTGGTTTTCTAGACCTTTGTTGCTCCTTTCTGGACCTTCACCAGTTTATCCACAACTTTCCTGAAATGTGGTGCCCAGAACTGGACACACTACTCCAGCTGAGGACAAATCAACTCAGAGTAGAGTGAAATAATGACTTCTTATGTCTTGCTTACAAAACTCCTGCTAATACACCCCAGAATTATGTTTTGTTTACTTGCCACAGTGTCACATTGGCGACTCATATTTAGTTTGTGGTCCACTATGACTTGCTTTTACACGTAGCCATGTTCAACGCACACCATTTGCTTGTGCCCAGTTTATTAGATCACTCGGAATCAGAGATTTGTTCTCTTATTCATCACTAGCCTGTGGTGGCTGGCCACCAACCCTGTACTGCGGGCACTGAGCAGGGACTTCACTTTGGCTCTGGCGTAGGGGGGCACCTGATCTTGGGCAGGGGAGTCCATGTGGTACTCCAACCTAGTAAGGAAGATACAGGGCTCCACATGGTAGCTGGATGGGGGAACCTCGATCTCAGGCAGGAGGGGGCCCAGGACACCATACAGCATTCGGCCAGGAGACCCTGATCTCAGCCAGTGGGAGAGGGTTTTATATAGTACCCAGGGGCCTTGATCTCAGATGAGGGAAGGGAGTCCCTGATTTCTGACAGGGGGGGACAGGGTTTTGCACAATGCCTAGCATGACAGAATTCCTCCTCCCAGGGCCTGCAAGCTTGGCTTACCTTTGCCAGGCTGATGCCAGCGCAAGGGGTCACATTCTCCTTATAGGCCATTCTGTGGGGAGAAGCAGGTATGTTACAACTAGCCAACATCCACACAGTGTGTCCACCCCAGGCTGCGTGCCTGCAGGGACCCCGATCGCAAGAGGGCCCTGGATCAGGGGATCCCACAGAGCACAAGATTCCCTGCTTTACAGAAGAGATCAAAGTGATTCAGTGATGGAGCCAGGGTCATACAGGAACTGGGAGCCCAGGGCCAACCCAGTGGTCTAACCATTAGCTCTGCCTTCTCCTACTAAATCAAACTCCTGGTGTCTCTCACTTCCAGGCTGGTTTTCTAACCCTTGAATTGTTCTCATCTCTTCTCTGAGCCCTCTCAAATTAGTCCATATCCTTCTGGGATAGGGGGCACCAGACCTGGACCCAGAATCCCAGAGGTGGATGCACCAGGACCAGATCCAGAAGGAAAATGACCTCTCTGTGTCCACTCAAGATGCCCCTGTTTAATGATCATTGTTTGCTCATGTCCAGTTTATACCCTCCTCTCCCCACCCCTCAATATTTCTCCAACTCTCTGCTTCCCAAGAGGGACTCCCCGGCCCTGTACGGCTCGCCTGCATTCGCAGATGGCTACATTTACATTTAGCCTTATCAAAGCATGTATTTTGCATGCGCTCAGGTTCACCAAAGCGATCCAGAGTCCCTTGTGACCCAGACTGAGTTATTTACCGTGCCCCTGTCAAGGACATTTAACTGTTTTCTTCCAGGCCATGTTAAATATAGGGATGCAAAATCCTGTTTAATTGGTTAACCAGTTAAATATGGTGTTTAACTGGTTAACTGATTAAAGGGAGGGCAGCCAGATGGGCTGGCGCTGCCCCTGCCACCGCAAGCAGGGGTTGTTCCACACAACTGCAGCAGCCCCCACCAGTTAACTGGAACTGGCAAGTATTATCCATTACAGGTGATGCTTGTCGGTTAACCTTTCACATCCCCAGTTAAACAACACTTGGCCAAGAACTGATCTCTGTGGGACCCTGCTGGAAAAGACCTGCTGTTTGAATCAGCAGCCCCAGCTCACCCAGGGGACCTGACGCACAGATAATTGCTTCTGGAGAAGCAATTTGGGGAGGACAAGCAGATAAACAATACTTTATGATGAAGGCTGGAAAGCCAATTTCTTTCCCAAAATAATCATGTACAGCTCTCTAGGCCCACACCAACCTGGACTTTGCAAGAGGTCTCTGTGGAGGACCCAGAAATGCAGACTGGAAATCAAACAACTCTGAAGGGGACCTTTAACACAGACGGCTTTTCTCCCAGCTGTTGGAGTGACACAGCCTGTTCTTCCAGGGTGCAAAGAGCTAAGGGAAGAGCTGAATTTAAAGCCCCTCCCACCTATTCCTATGAACCCCTCCTGCACAAGCCAGCTTTAAGAATGAACAGAGCAGGCAGTGGCTGTGTATTGGTTCTGACTTCAGACTTGTCAAGGATTTAGTGTCTCCCAGCTGAACCTGGGAAATGCAGTTCCGACTGCCCCTGTAACATCTATAACTGCACAATCACATGCTACATTTGCCACAGGACCCCAGCCTCAGTCAGCACCCCGCGTGGATGGTGTTCATGCAATAAGCCTGTCTACTCCTCATTTAATAAGCGGCCACCTGGCTTGTTTCCTGCCACCTCTATTAACCCTGTGCTGAAGTTGTGACGCCCCGTCTCCTGCCAGCATTTGGCCCTCTGAGAGCAGATCACTTGCCGTGCTCTGATCTCACTGGGCCAGCCCTGCCAGCCAAGTGCTCCCTCTGCCCTTGTTTGGTGTGCATGCAGCACAGCTTCCCATGACACCAGCAGCAAATCAGGCCCTGGGGGCTCATTTTGGACAACCAGGAAGGTAGGAAGACTTATTTAACAGCCACCTAGGAAAAATGTGTTGTAATTGACTTAGCCAGTGTCTCCTGGAAACTCAGTGACAGAGGCTAAGGCCAGAATCCAGCTCTTTAGAAGAGCATTAATCAACTGCCTTCACCATGAGACCATCCTTCCTGCCTCGTTGACCACACCCCCTTCCAAGCTCTGTCACACAAGAGGCAGGGATATCACAGTCACCTTCCCTGCACCACTCCAATTCATGCTCACAGCCGGCCCATCTTGTGCACCTACTGAGCCAGGGGTCCTGTGGAATAATAGTATACAATCAAGCAATTAAAACTCGGTTTTCACAGGAACAGCAAAAGCCATGTCCCTAACACCACAGCTGTGTCACCAACAAATTTAAAGTCTCTGTTCCAAAGCTGGGCGGCGCTAGAGCATCTCATAAAAACAATGGGGAAAATGCCATAACTTTTCCTATTCTCAGAAACAGCTGGACCATTTTGGCTGAAGTTTTCTCCTAAAAGTCAGCCTGAGCTGGACCCAGGCTGGACAATTTCTGTGCAAATGGTTAAATTTTGCCAAAAGTTATACTTGTAATTTCAAAAGATAATATTGATATTTATTTTGAAGCATTTCCTCCCACGTGTTTACATATTTAAATCCCAGCTGTGCAAATTGGGGAGAAAATGCTTAAAGCTAGGGATGTTTAGGACTAGTCGCTTCCCCCCCTTGCTGCCTCTATCTGATAGGGCAGTAGTCTCCAACCTTTTTATACCCAAGATCACTTTTTAAATGTCAGGACAAGCCAAGATCTACTCCATCCCTTCCCCAAGACCCCACTCCTTCCCTGAGGCCCCGCCCTCTGTGTTCCCCTTCTCTCCATCACTTGCTGTCCCCAGCCCTTACTCTCACTGGGTTGAGACAGGATGTGTGGGCTCTGGGATGGGAATATGGGTGTGGGAAGGGGTGAGAGGTGCAAGCTCTGGGAGGAAATTTGGGTGCAGGTAGAGGACAAGGGGATGCTGGCTCAGGGAGGAGGCTCCAGGCTGGGGAGTGTTGGGGTCAGGTGGAGGGTTTGGGGTGCTGGAGTTTGGGCTCGGGTGCATGAGGGGCTCAGGGCAGGGAGTATGATGGGCTCAGGACACAGATTTGCAGCACGTGGATGGTGCAGGAGTGTTGTGGCAGAAGACAGGATGTAGGGGTGCAGGAGTTTGGGGATGTGAGAGGCTCAGGACAGGGGTTCCAGTGTATGATAGGCTCAGGTTTGGGGTCAGGGGTGTGTGCAGGAGTGTTAGGGTGCTGCGGCCAGATGAGGGCTTGGCCCCAACTGGGGGCTTGTTGGCCAGGCTTCATTTTTAAATAAAATATTATGTCAAACAAAAATGTTTCAGCATTCTTTATTTATGAAAGGGGCATGGAACCTGTTTTGAGTCAGGGATCGCTGACCCACAGAAAAGTGAGATGCAAAAACACACCTCCCCAAAACCCCCCAAGCCTCACTAATGTGGCCACAACTGAGACACCTCACTCCCCTGGCACTCCAGCCCCAGGCCAGATTAACTCTTCTGGGTTCCAGGGTTAGTGGAATTTGTGGGCCCTTCTACAATCTGAGGTGGGGTCAAAAATGAGGGATCCAGTGTGCGGGACAGGGCTGCCAGTGAGTAGGATAAGGATGGGGGTGCAGAATCTGGGTGGAAAATAGGGTACAGGAGCAAGCTGGGGGTAGGTGTCTGGCCAGGAGAGAGGGGGCAGGAGCAGGTTGCTGGTGGGGGTCTAGCCAGGGGGCAGAGGCAAGGGGCTGGTAGGGGTTTGGGCAGGGGGTAGGTTGCCTGTGAGGGTTTGGGCAGGGTGCAGGGGAGTCTGGCCAGGGGTCAGGGTGTTGGTGGGGGCTGGGTCAGGTGCTGGTGGGGGGGTCTGGCCAGAGGGAGGGGACAGGGACAGTTCGGGCCAGTACCTGGGGATCCTGCAGCTGCGCGCCAGGTCTGGGTCTCAAAAAGAAATGCGGGCTGCTCTTCCGCTCCCCCAAACAGCCGGCACGCTTCCTGAAACATTGGCGACTTCTTCTCCCGCGCAGGAAGGCAGCAGGGGGAAGGGAGGAGGGAAGTAGGAGTCCCGGGACTGCGCCAGCTCCAACTGCTTAGGAAGTGCACACCCTGCTCCTCCACACCCCACGACAGCTGTGTGCTTCCTAAGCAGTTGAAGCTGGTGCAGTCCCAGGACTCCTACTCCTCCCCACCCCCCACACAGGAAGGCAGCCGGGGGAAGGAAGTAGCTGGCATGTGACAGACCCAGCTTTTCAGGAAGTGCGCCAGCTGTTTGGGGGGGGAGGGGAAGAGCAGCCCGCATGCCTCCTGAGGCCCCGGACCTGGTGCGCTGGCACTACCTCCATTGTCGCTGGAGGTAGCGTCAGCAGGGGCTGCTTCTTGGGGGTGGGCCCCGAATACCTTGCCCCCCCGATCGCTATTGACTGGTTGGAGACCACAGTGATAGAGGCTGCAAGAGGGGGGAGGAAAAAGAGGAGGGGTACTTCAAAGTGGCAGCACGGCTTGGAGCCTGGAGTCAGCTGTGAACTCCCCAGCTGACCCCGGGCTCTGTGCAGTGCTGCCCCTTTAAAACGCTGCTGCGGTGTTTCAAAGGGGGCAGCGCTGCCCTATCAACTAATTGAATAGTCAATGCAAAAATGCATCGACTATTTGATTAGTCTATTACACGATACTTAACATCCTTAATAAAATCCAGTTTAAAAAGTTTGCCCGTTAAATGTTAAAATTAATTGGTTAACTGGCTGCGCTGTGGGTTCCTGGGGCCAAGCCCGACCACCTGTTAACTGCTTACCCTTCAAGTAACCAGTTAACCCTTAATATCTTTATAGCTCTACTGTAAAACATCTATTTTCCTTTCCATTTTCAATTTTCAGTTGTGGGAAATTGGCAGGCATCAGACCATGAGTTAATGACTTGAGTTGACAGACTGAAAAAGTGAAAGCTAGGTAATCATTAACCCACAAACAGCCACATGTCTATATCTCATGTCAAAATACACAAAGTGAAGAGCCCCTTAAATGAAACTGTTTGCAAGCAGCATTTTTCTTACTTTGCCTGTCCATTTTGATTATTACACATGGAAGTATTTATCACCAGTTTGCACGTGCAGTGAAATCAACCTTCACCCATAAAAACCTAACCTGTCCAAGCCTAGTTAACAGAAACAGGACACCTCAAAACGTTCGGGTCCTGCTCACTTTTTCACTTAGCGAAAAAATCTCCTCTGCATAACCAGCACTGATAGGCAACTTTCCTCACAGAACTGCCAGCTCTCCATGCACACTGGCTCCCGCCTATCCGCCCTCCTCACCACCAATGCTGCTGCCTCTGACACAGAGGCAGCAATGCGGGGTGGGAGGAGGAAGCCCATGTAACCATGAACGTTACTGGATGAGCCCAGGTTCATTGGTTAACATCATACACATATACACTATCACATCCCTAACCAATTCTCTCTTTTCTTTAAATAAAGTTTTAAGTTAATAAGATTTGGCTCTAAGCGTGTATTTTGGGTAAGATCTAAGTTAGATATTGATTTGAGGGTGCAGCTAGTCCTTTGAGATCAGAACATTTTCTTGTTTATGATGAACTGAGATTTTCAGTAATTGTCATCCTATTTGACCTGGATACTTTAAGGGAACTGAGTTGTTTGGACATCCAAGTAACCAGTGACATAGAACTGAAGCTGTTTTGCGCTGACTTTGGAAATCTCAATATTAAAATATCTAGCACTGCCCCATTCTATTTGTAGTTCACGCAAACTGAGTGACCTCAGCTGGCTCCCACAGGGATCATGGTTACAAACCGGTTAACTGTTTGCAGGGCAGCTGGGACTGAAGTCCCACCTACCAGGGATGGTGGGGGCTGCTCCAGGCCAGCCTGCCCCCCATGGATAGGACTAAGGATACTTCTGTCATGGCCCCGCCTGCCTGCTGTGGCCAGAGCCTGCCTTCCATGGCCATGGCCCTACCTGCCTACCCAATGCAGCCGTGGCCGGGATCCACCACCTGGCCCAACATGAAGGTGGCTAAAGTCATGTCTGCCTGTCGCACAGCTGGGATCCTCCCTGCTGCCTAGGAATGTAAAATCCTCTTTAATTGGTTAATCAGCCCTTCCTGTGGGGTATCCAAGCCCACCGCAGAAAGAACAGCCCCAGCCAAAAGCAAGCACCCTGTGGGGCTGGAGCAACCCCCTGTCTTTTGCAGGCTGGGAACTGCACTATCTGTTAACAGGTTAGGGGTAATCAGAACCAGTAAAACTTTCCCAGCTCTACTGTTGCCCCCAACATGTTTGAGTAGTTGAGGTCACACCAGCTGGCCTAAGGCAGCTGGGGCTGCTTTGGCCTGGTACAGCTGGTCATCCAATGGGGTTTGGACAAGGTTGGTTAATTTTACATCCCTAGCTCCAATGTGGAGGGGAAGGAAAGACAAGACCCCTACACTGGGGAGAAAGATGGGAACCTAGCCCTTGGTATGGCGTGGAGAATGGAAATACTTATGGAGAGAGTTACAGGGAATCCCAGACAGAGGTGTAACAAGAGAGGACACACAGGGAGCAGGGGATAGTGGAGGGATGCGAGGCATCCTGGAGTGCAAGGTGCTGGGCCACACACCCCAAAGGGCCCCACAGCACTGGTTACAGCAGATGTGCCCTGGGAAGCATTATATGAACAGAGGATAGGAAGGAGAAATCAAGGCATGGGGGAAGGGAAGGTGCTAAAGATCACCCAATGAGCCAGGAATAGATCCCAAGAGCCCTGACCTCCTCCTCCACTATCTTCTAGCCACTAGCCCATGCTGGCACAGCAGCTCCCATGGTTCCATCCCAGCAAGACCCATTGCTTCCCGCTCCACCAGCCTGCTGAATTAGACACCATGGGGAGCAAAGCAGAGCTAGAGGCCTGTCTGCCCAGGCCCCACCTCACTCCTCCACCCCCTGACAATCATGGTCCGGACCGCCCAATGGGAGAAGAATGTCCATTTTGTCCATTAGAGAACAGGTTTGAAACCCCGAAAGTAAGCAACCAAGCCACCTGCTACGTCAAGTGGCATGCTAGCGAGAACTGGACATGGACAGGCTGCAAGAGCAGGTGCATTTGGGCTGCTTGAAAGCGGGGCTCAGTCTGTGACCAGGGCAGGGCAAGGGTGCCCCCCTGTGGGCATAGGGATGTGCCAAGCACCCCAAGAAAAGCCAAGTAATAATCCCACACCTGGGGGACTTGTCCACTTACATATTTTTTGATTGCTTCCCATTAAAGTTAACAGCCCATTCACCAGCTGATTCAATTGGTTAGTCCATGGAGTGTCTTGGTGCAGCCCAGCCCCCAAGCCAGGCCCACCCCACAAACCCTGCCCTAATCAATAACCTCCACATTGGGCTGCCACACACTCACCCAACCCAACCCCTCAGCTGCTTGAGCCCACCGCAACACTCCAACTCCTGCCTCACTCCCATCACCATTCTCAGGATCTGCCCTCATCCCACTCTCAGGCACACATCCCTAGCCTCAATTCATATCCTAGACCCCTACTCCCCACGCATCAGTTAACATTCAGTCCCCTGATACTAGCCACACTCCCCCTGGCTCAAAGACTCCCTACCATGTCCCAGGGTGACCCTCAGTCCCACACCTGCCATGTGCCCCCATGTCCTGCAGCCCAGCCCCATAAACCCCTGTATCCCCATTACCCTCCTCTCCCAAGCCCATAACCTAATAACTCCTCGTTGCTGCAGTAACCCCATAATCCCCAGACCACCCTAGCACAACTCCCGGGCCCCCTAGTCCCCATAAACCTCTCAAGAACCACTCCCCCGCCCCGCCCGCTCCTCCAGCCCTCAGCTCCCCACACTCTCATCACCCCGCCCCAACCGTCCTGTCCCCACACTATAACCCCGCTGCTCCAGCCCCAATAGCACCCCTCCCGCTCCGCCCATTACCCCCTTCCCATTCCGCTTCTCCAGCCCTTGGCTCTCCCGCCCCACAAGCTCCGCTTCTCTCCACGCCATAATCCCAACCCGCTGTGCCCCTCCCCCACCATCCCTCGGTCCACCATCTGCCCCGCCCTAACCCCCGGTACCTGCCTCGGGCCGCGCGCTCAACCCGCTCCGCCGCCGCGCCGGCCTCTACTGCTCCCGACCGGCCACGCGTTGGGAGGGGAGGGGGGCACCGACCAATCACTGAGGCCGGCTAAGCCCCGCCCCCTGCGACATGGCCAATCGCGGCCCTGGGCTCGCGATTCAAAATCTCTCCTTGGCAGCCAACCTGCCGGGATGCGAGTCTGTCCACCTCCGCCCCGTCATTGTCCGCTACGCTCCGCCATTGGTCGTAGCACCCGGCCGCTCCCGCCCCCTTCCTCCCCACTATTGGCCGCCGCGACGCCCTTCCTCCACTCTCGGATTCCGCTTCTTTATAGGTTTTCACAGCGCTCTCGCTCCTTCGCGATTGGCTGCCTGGTTCCTTGGCCAAACCCCAGCCAACTCAACGGCCTTGGGGCGGGAATTCGGGAGTCAGGACGCCTCGCTCCGATTGGCTGCCACGGTGAGCCTCTGTTTTCATGTCACCAGGGAGCGGCTGGGTCTAGCGCCGGCTTCTTTAGCGTTTCAAACGAACGGGAGGAGGCAAGCCCTGTCAATCACAGCGGGCCGCGGCCAATCAGAGAGGCGGGAGGGGGAGGTGGGGTTCGGCCTGGGAACAGGGGGGTATAGCCCAGCCAATCTCGGAGGGAGAGGGGACACAATGGAGGGAGGGACACGGAGGAGGAGCCAGCCGCCCCTCCTCCGACCAATCGCAGGATAGAACCGGTGCAAAGCCCATCCAATCAGAAGGGGAGCGAGCCAATCACGATGAAGCGAGTGGGATGGTCCAGTCAATAACAAGGAAGAGCTGCTGCCTCTCCCGGCCAATAAGAGCAGCCCCGAGGCTCCCACCCTACTGGTGCCCCTTACCCTGGCACCACATCCAGTGGCGAGGAGTCCCACCAGTGAACTGTAAGCTACTTTTTCTCCGGATGTAACGTTACAACTTTTGCACTGGGACAGACAGGATAGCCCCGTCATTGCTAAGGGATCGGTTTTGATTGTAAGGTTACAACACTGTCTTCCACTAGTTCAAGGATTGTGACTGTAACGTTACAATGTTGTTCCCCACTCTCGCAAAGAAATAGAGCTTGTATGTAACATTACAATGTTACCCCAGTTATGGAACTGCAAGGAATTGATCGTTGCTGCCACTTTGTTGCTCTGTTCCACGCTATTGCAAGGGAACAAAGAGTGACCGTAATCTTATTTCTATAATCTAATGTAGCCTCCGCTATTGCAAAGTGCTCGCTTGGGAACATAACGTTATACCCACTATTGCAAGGGAACAGAGTGTGATCATAACATTATCCCTTACTACAGCAGAAGAATAAAATATAGACTGAGACTGTAACATTACAACGTCTCTGCTATCGTAAAGAAGTAGACTGTGACCAGGCTGCTCTCTTCCAATGCGATATTAGGGTAACACTATAGTGTTGCGCCTCGCTGTTGCAGAACTCACGGTGAGTAGAACACCAAGACAGTAGCAAAATTACCCCTTTCAATCAGTTAGTACAGGTAATACTCTGCAAACCTAACCTTTGTTTCCACGACATTATTAAAAACGCTCACTATAGCAAACACGCTCGGAGGACCCACAAAAGGATCCCCGTCACAGCAACAACATAAGCCGCCGGGGAAACTCAGAAAGGAGCGGGCCACGGCGTTGCAGACCGTGGCCGCGGAGACTCTAATCATGTCTCATGTGCTCTCCAATCATCATAAGGCTGCCCCCCGGCGGGGGAACAGGTAAGGATGTACCTTCACTGACGATACTGGTGGGGTAGCGCCGCCGAAACCCAAGGTCCAGCCATAATGATATTGGTCACGGTGAGGTGCGTGCTTCCACTCCCGCGTCCGGGAGAAAGTCCTCCATATGCTCGCTCCTCCTACTCCTTCGCCCTGTACTGCTCCGGAGGGGTCCTCAAACAGCCACCGGATGCGCTCTATGGGCCCCGGTGGCTTTCTTCCCGCCATTCCCCGCGGCTCCTATTTGCATATGCCGCACAAAGAGTGACTCTATATCTCCAGAAAGGGGCGAACGCGATTTTTCATATCAGCGGCGCCAGGGCTGGGACCATAGCTCCCAGAAAAGACAGGCCAGCTGATTTGCAGCTGATGGCCATGAGAACTGACACCCCATCTCTTGTCCTTATGCACGGGAAGGGGCACGGGTTTACACCCCCCACTTTCTTCATGGGGTTCCTGCACACTGCCCACAGCTTCCCTCACAGTCATGGCCAGCCAGCCTCTTTGCTAAGGGTGGGGTAGTTAAGCCCCATCACGCTCACATCACAGAGAGACATGGACATGGCAGTGATGTCTGCCACAGGGATGCTTGGGACTCCACAAGGGCAGCAGAGCAAGTCCGGCCCCATCGCACTGGGCTCTGCTAGACCCCTCTGGGATTGAGACCTGTGAGGCGCTGCCCAGATTCCCTGGCTGAAATTTGAGCCTTCTTGTGCCAGGTGCTGCACAGCCCCCGAGATTGGGACCTGTTGTGACAAGCGCTGCCCAGACACACCCACACACACACCCTGACTGAAACTGGGGCCTCTTCGTGCCAGGGTGTCCAGATCCCACCCCGGCCAAGATCAGGGCTGTTCCTCTTTGTGTGTGTAAGGGGTGTTAGAGCCACCGATGGGGGTTGGAGCCTGTTGCTCAGAGCTAATGGGCGCCCATGCTGGGTAAACTCTGCAGCAATGACTGTGCCCTTAGCCCCAGCGACCCACTGCCCCTGTGCCAGCCAAGAGGTGGGAATTCACCTCTTTCCCTTCCAGTGCTTTTCATCCCAAAGCTCCCAATGCCTGGGAACTCCCCCAACCCTAAGCAGCCCTGCACGGCCCACATCTGTGAGTGGGGAAAACAGATCAGACAGGGACAGAACGTAGAAATAGTGTTGGGGGTGGCTGGCTGAAAAAGAGGGCATGGAGGGATGGATGGGAAGGGAGGAGAGAGGGGCAGACAGGCATGGGGGATTCTGCAGTGGTTAGGCTCTCCAACAGCTGGAGTGGCGAGGCCATGGACTTCTCAATTCCTGAACCCTGTTCACACCCCTGCACCTCACCCTCTGCCCCAGTCCCACCCAAGCCTGCATCCCTAGCCAGAGCCCTTGCACGCTGACCCTCTGTCCCAGCCTGAGCCCCTCAACCCCACCCATACTCTAGAGCCCACACTCACAGCCAGAGCCCTCACACTTCTGCACCCCAATCCTCTTCCCCAGCCCTGACCCTCTCCTGTACTCAGAACCCGTTAGTCTCACCCCCACCACATCATTTTTGATGTGCACCAACAGGGAGGTGATGTGATGCACGTCCTGTTCATGTTACACGTCCACTCCACATTGGTGCACATAATAGAATTCATTCTGCTCAGGTGTGGGGAAAATTAGAAGGAACATTGGTTGGGGGGAGGGATGGGAATGGGAAAAGAGAGAGGCAGATGGGCATAGTGAGTCTATCTCTTTTCGGTATGGTTTTATGAGAAGCAATCCCATCCCAGGCATATCCTGTTTCCTGGTACAACTAAATCCTGGCTTTAAGTTATAATAGGAGGAAGCTGCAAACCAAATTTGGTGCTTCTAGCTCTTACCGTTTAGGAGGAGATCTTGAACAAACAGATGGATGGACAGACAGACAAACAAATTCTCTCAAATATATAGTAGATAATACATGCCCCTTATTTTGGAAGATGATGGCCACAGATCATAATGATGATGCCATAAGTCTATTTCCTATTTTTACTTCAGGACAACTCAGCTTTCCCAAAAGAACCCCATCCTATACTTGTTTTCAGTGGGGCTTACTTCAAAATTAAGCGCAGTCTAAGCCCTGTTAGTCTCAGCTTTTCTGGTAACTTGCAATCAGATCTGCATCAAAATGACAGTGGGACCGGAGAAGATGAAAGTTAATGTAGAAGCTTTAAGGACACCGTATATTTACTGTTCTGAGGATTTGTCTGTTAAGAGTTAATACAAATTGAAAATTAAAACAAAAATGACTTTCAGGATAGTTGTCAGCTGAGAACTACAAAGACTGTTGCAATGGCAAATGTGAATCATTTATGGAACATTTAAGATTTAGTTTAGTAAAACAAGTGCTATTTGTGTTTGTATGTATAATTTAGTTCTTCCCATTCTTAATGCACGGCTGCTGCATCTGCAGGCAATGAGAATTATGTACTGTTTTCTAAAATGATAAAAATCAAGTTTTAAAAAAAAATTACACAAAGCATACTCTCTTAAATGTTGTAAAATGCTGTACCGAGGAGTAAATGTACATGTTTTAGAGATTAGATTAGATTTGCACTGGTGCTTGAAGAAATACGTGAAGAAGTAACAGTGGGAAAGTTGATTTAAATCAATGATTTTTTCCCCATGATTTAAATCACTGTGATTTAAATCAATCCATCCAGGTAACACCTGCTGCCACTGGGGTCTCGGGATGGCGCTGCAGACACCCACAAACTGAGGCAGGCTGCAGTACTGCCTGCTGCCAGTGGGGGCTGCTGCAGGCTCCCATGGGACAGATGGAATACCACCTGCTACCATTATGGGCTCCTGGGGGGGTGCCACAGGCTCCTATAAGGATAATTCAGTCCCGCCCCTAGAGATAGAGGACTAGGTCCTGATCCCCTAAGCAGCTACCACGCGGCCAGCTGCTCCATTTAGCACCAGGTCTGGAGGACTAAAAAGCAGCAGTAGGCGCTGGTCAGCATATCCACCTCCACACTCCCCAGCTCCAAGCCCCTGGGGCCAGCAGCACACAGCTCCCGTGGGGATCCAGCTCCACTTCACAGGGGCTTCCTCTTGAACCCGAAGACGGACACGAAGAGCAGGATCTCGAAGGCAGCAGGCAGGGCGCTGGGAGCACAAGAGCAGGTGGGGTCAGTGTCTGTCACAAGCGGGATGTTCCCCAGGGACTCATCCTGCCCCTCCCTCTCAGGGGACATCTACCTGCAGAAGGCCAGGATGTACCAGTAGGTGGTGCTCTCCCAGCGCTCTATCACAAAGAAGGAGAGGCAGATGGAGGCGCTGCAGTGGGCAGCCACTGCTGGGAGAAGCCGTCAGGGAAATAACCCATCAGAGAGAACAGGTCCTGGGAGACAGGCCCTTGCCATCTAGGGGTGCTGGCTCCCATCTGGCCCCAGGGCAGGGACTGGGTGGCTCAGGGGGATGGGGAATGGGGCATGGAGCCTGTCCTGTCTAGGAAGCATTGGATCCCATCTGGTCACAGGGCATGGACCAGCTGACTCGGGGTGTGGAGAATAGGGCATGGGGCCTTTCCTTGCTTGGGGACGCGGGTTACTGGAGCGGTGTGTTGTGCTCTTGCCAGTCTCCAATGCAGGCAGGGGGAAGGGGCTGCAGCTCCTGCAGGAGGTGCCACTGACCTGCAGAAGGCAAAGATCCACCAGTAGAGGCTGCTCTCCCACTGCTCGAAGAGGAAGAAGAGGAGGGCCACAGCAGCAGAGGCATGGGCCCCAGTGGCTGGGGGGAGCAGAGTCAGAGACCAACAACAGGGACTGATTGGAGAGGCAGAGGTGGGCCCGATCTCTCCACTGCAGATGCCAGCGATGCCAGCCAGGGTGCTCTATTGAGTGACACCTTGTCTTTCCCATTCCCTGCCCCCGAGCCAGCCAGTCCCTGCCCTGGGGCTGGATGAGAACTGGTGTCCCCAGAGGGGACAGGTCCCTACCCCATTCCTTCCCACTCCCCGAGCCAGCTGGACCTTGATGGGAGATGGCACCCCTAAGAGGGAACATCTCCCATACCCCACCAGCCTATGGGGGTCAGCACCAATGCCCAGAAGAGAAACAGGATTACCTCTGAGCAGCTAGTGCAGACCAGAGGTGGCGCCTCCTGGGGACAACAGTCACTATCCTCGGAAGAGGGGAAAGCAGGCATGTCACCAGGGGTTGATGTGAACACCAGTGCGGGGAGGGGGTACAGAGATCAGCAGGGCAGAAGGATACAGAGCAGGCTCTGCGTGTTGTTGAACATGGATATCCCAGAGAGGAAGCCGGCCAGCTCCACAGCGAACAAGCCCAGCGTCACTGACAAGGCCACCACCAGCCTGTGGGGATCAGTGCCAATGCCCAGAAGAGAGACAGAGTTACACAGGTGCAGGCTGGAGAGCATAACCCCCACAACTGCCCCCACCCCAGAGCCTACCAAACCCCCACTCCCAGGCCAGTTCTGCCTGTCGCAGTCTCCCCACAGGCCCAGCTCCCCTGCCCCTACTCCCACTGTCTCATGCTGCCTCCACCCTCTGGGCCCATTCCTGCCATCCCAGCATATTCTCCCTCATGCCCTTCCTGGCCCATTTTCCTGTCCCCCCCTCCCAGACGCCCCCCGACAGGCCCCAAGCCCCGCCAGGCCAGTTGACCTCTGGCACACCCGGTCCCTGGCTGACTCACTCCACGTCCTGGCGCTCATACTGCTGCTGGCTGTACTGCAGGGGCAGTGAGGCACGGACATTGTTGTCCTGGAAGAGAGGGGGCAGTGAGGTCAGCCCTGCAGGGGGCAGGGGCAGCATCCTGAGCACACAATTCAGCAGGGGAGATGCAGGAAGGACACAGCAAATGCAAGGGAAAGCACACCAGTGGAGCAGACAAGAATCCAGGAGTTCTGGGTCCTTAACCCACCAGCTCATTCTCCCCAGAGCTGGGGATAGAACCCAGGTGCCCTGGCTCCCAGCCCCACTGTTCTAGCCACCAGCTCCCACTCCTCTCCCAGAGCTGGAGAAAGAACCCAGGTGTCTCAGTTACCAACCACCCCCTCGCTCTAACCCTTAGCCCCTACCTCCTTGCCACAGCAAGGGCTGAACCCAGGAGTCCTGATCCAGCTTGTTGCTACCTACTTCCCTACAGCCACAACCCCTCCCTGGTTCCTGCGGCCCATGCGCCGTATGCTCTTCTCACCTGTGGAAAGTGACTGTATGTGTGTGTGGAGGGGCGGGGAGGAATGAGAAGGGGATGCTGGATGGGTAAGATGGGAGCCCTGCAAGGATGCATGTTGGAGGACTGTGTAAACTGGGAGAGGGGGTGCGTGTGTTGGGAAAGCTATAAATGTGTCGCAGATTTGTGCCTCATAGTGGCAGGCGGGTGTTGCTAGGACAGCATACAGCATGTCATACAGGTGTGCATGGTATGGATGGGTGTTGCACGGATGCGTATCACTGAGCCAGGCATGTTGCACGTTGTAGTCATAGGCGTGGTAAGGGTGGGTTTGTTGTATCTGTGTATGCTGTAGATATGGTTGTTGTTTGGATGCACGTTGTTGGGCTTCGCGTGCATTACAGGCATCATTCGTTAGTGTGGCATTAGAGTCGCCATGCTGTATGGGTGTACAGTACATCATAGGCATGGTTATCAGATGGATATGCATCTTCAGAATGGACATGTGATACAGCTGAACATCAGAAGAGTGGATATGCTTGGGGTGAGCGGGCAGTCATACTGTATGGGTGCACACCACAAGCATCATATCGGTGTGCGTTGTTGGGGTGGACAGGCAGGCGCGCTGTGTTGGTGTACGTGGTGGATGTCACATAGGTGTGTATTGTTTGGGTGCACAGGTGGGTGTGCAGGGTGTATGTTGTGGGGATCACAGGGGGACGCGCAGTCAGGGTTTCTTACCCGGGACCAGAAGATGGTGATGACGATGACAAGATGAGCTGTGAGGGTCAGGAAGCGGGCAGGCACCAGCCCGCTGACCAGCGCCATATGGCCCGTGTCCCTCCCGTGGGCAGGGTCCTCAGGGCAGACCTGACTGGGGGGAGCAAAGGTGTCAGACTGGGGAGACCAAAGGAAGCACTAGGCCCCCCACTGTATTTCTGAGGAGTTTCCCCATCATCTCCCCAGTAGAGCCCCATGTCCATCACTCCTCCCCCGCCCCAGCTCCTTTTCCATCTCCATCGCTGCCTCCCTGTGGAGCACCCCATCTCACCCCATCCCCACTGCACGGTGACATCTCCCCTCCCTCATGAAGTTCCTCCCCACTACCTCCCATCTCTATTGTCCTACCCCCTTATCATCATCTCTGCATCACCATCTGCACCCCACCTCCTTGAGACCCCTCCTCCATTGCCCCCTCCTGTGGACCCCCCCTGCACTCTTCCCCCATGGAACCCCCTCTCCCCACCTCCCTCCCCCCATGGAACTCTCCCCACCTCCCTCCCCATGGAACCCTCGCCGTGGAACTCCCCGCTCGTAGGAAGGAACCCTCAGCGCTCCCACCCGCGGCCGTGATCCCGCTCACGCCCCCACGTTGCCCCAGGCAACCGCCTCTACGTGCCTCCCTTGGCCTCGCCCCCTATAGAGAGGCGCGCCTGCGCGCTGGGTGGAGATGTCGCGAGAACTTCCCGTCCGGCGGCGAGGACGAGTCCTAGATCGCCATCTTGATTGAGGTCAGGAAGAGGGCATCGGCCCTATGAAGTTCCTCTGTGGGAGGAGCAGTTCTCGTGGAGGGGATGTAGCTCAGTGGTAGAGCGCATGCTTTGCATGTATGAGGCCCCGGGTTCAATCCCCGGCATCTCCAGGTTTTTTTTGTTATTGCAGCCCCCTAGCTGGGGGTGTTTCCATGGCAAGCCCTTCCCTGCGGTGAGAGGCTGAAAAATGGTTTCGGTAAAGAAAGGATCCAGCGACAGTGGGCAACGGTTTATACCCAGGTATCCTCCACTCAACATGCAACAAAACGGTTTATACCCAGGTATCTGCCAGTCAGCAAGGGGCAAAATGGTTTAACAGAATCCCAGGGCTGGAAGAGACTTCAGGGAGGCATCGAGTCCAGCCCCCTGCCCTCCATGGGCCAACCCCAACTAAACCATCCCAGCCAGGGCTTTGTCAAGCCGGGACTTAAAAACCTCTAAGGATGGAGATTGCACCAGCTCCCTAGGGAACCCAGCCCAGTGCTTCACCACCCTCCTAGTGAAATAGTTTTTCCTAATGTCCAACCTAGACCTCTCCCACCACAACTTGAGACCATTGCTCCTTGTTCTGCCACCCATCACCCCTGAGAACAGCCTCCCTCCTTCCAACCCCTCTTCAGGAAGGTGACAGTTGCTATCAAATCCCCCCTCACTCTTCTCTTCTACAGACCCACCGTTTCCAACCTGTGGTCTGCGGACCCCTGGGTGACCATGACAGTACTGTAGGGGATCTGTGGAAAGTTTAGGAAAGGAAAAGAAAAGAAAAGTAAGGAACAGGCCCGCCACAGGACTGGGACTTTCCACCAGGCCATTATCGCCCAGGGCTCACGGTTCACAACCAGCCACACCACTCTGCCTCCCCGCCCTTGGGATTGGATCTTGATATCTCAGGAGGCACCATCTGTCCTCCAGCTGGCAGCTACACTGCCATTTACACTCCAGCCCTCTCCCCCTCCCAGTCCCAGTCCCACAGTGGGCCCAATCCTCACTTTTCTTTTCCTTTTCTTTTTTTTCCTCCCCCAGGGCTCCATGCCGTGCCAAAGGTGGAGTGCCAGGGCAGGAGCTGCTTTGGCCATGAGATCCCTCTCTCCATATCCTCTGTGGATGGGCTCAAAAAGGTTGGGAACCACTGCTGTAGACTAAATAAGCCCAAATTCCTCAGCCTCTCCTCATAAGTCATATGCTCCAGCCCCCTCATCATTTTTGGTGCCCTCCACTGGACTCGCTCCAAGTATTTATATCCAAACATCTGGCAATCAACAACAAGTTAAATCTTTTTTCCTGCCAATCAGCAAGGGGAAAATTATTTAAACCCATGCGGCCTTCAATCAGCGTTGGACAAATTGACTTACACCCATGTTCCCTCCAATCAGCAAAGGTCAAGATAATTTCAAACCAGCTATCCGCCAATCAACATACAAAGCCACACATCAGCAATTGCTCCTCACTGACTGCATAAGAAGAATGATTGAGTCTTGAGACTACAGGCAGAGGGCAGAAATCTGAAAAAATATTTTTTCATCTATTTATGCTTTTGTATAGTAAACATTAAGGAACAGAATCTCTCTACATTCCCACTCTGTCTATGTACTCCTCCCCAATGCTCCTCGATTTACCTACCCCCCTTTCTTTCTCCCATGCTCTTGCTTAGAAAACAAGAACCCTGAACCACAGCACCTCATCACAACCACATAGAACAGACTCTCTGCAGCAGACTGCAGAGATTCTGCTTTTTAGGTAGCTGTGATGGCTGATTGGTTAAAGCACTGAATTTGAAATCCACTGGGATCTCCCTTGGCAGGTTCAAATCCTGTTTGTAGTGGTTGGCACTTTTGCTAGGAGAGACAAGACATGGAGATCTTGCTGATTAGGGGTATTTTCTGAGTGAAATTAAGGATGTTAAGTATCGTGTAATTGACTAATCGAATAGTTGATGCATTTTTGCACTGACTATTTGATTAGTCGATAGAGCGGTGCTGCCGCTTTGAAGTACCCCTCCTTCTCTCCCCCTCTGATAGAAGCAGCAAGGGAGGGAGTGACTAGTCGACTAATCCTTAACATCCCTAGATGAAATGCCAAGCAGGCATCTGTGAGCTGGACAAGTGGGTGGCACTGTAGGCTGCGTGTGGGTCAATTCTGGGGCTAGGGGAGTGACCCCCAAGTCGCAGCGAGGAGCTGGTGATTGCATCCCCTGATGTTCAGAGACACAGGCCCTGGGTGGTTGGCATTCAGGAGTCACTCTCTGATTCTCCTTCCACCTAACAAACCCTCCCAGTTGTGGAGGGATCCTGCCGACAGGCCAGGATTGAGGTGCTACAGAGATGAGGCCGACCTGGTTAGGATGGGTCTGTAGCTGCAGGCTGGAACTGATAACTGCAGGACTGAGCTGCACTGGCATCATCTGACCTGGAGCAAACCACCATCATGGCACAGAGAGCCAGATGGGGTCTGAGATCCCTGTGCCGCCAGCCCCCTACCAGGGCTTGGGCACTGATCCTCCATGTGAATCAGGAGTCACTCTGCTGGTGTCAGAAACACTGATTTCCCTCTCGCTTACTCCGGAGTGACTCTAGAGTCCCTCCAGAGTCATCAGAGACACTGATTCCCCTCTCACTCAGCACAGTCTTTGGGACAGCATGTGAGCTGGAGGGAGGGGTATTGGCCCAAAAGCTGCCATGACACAGGCATCCCTGATAATCCTCTTCCAAGCTCCTCCCACCAAATAAACTCCACCCACTTGAGCCACCAGCTTTGTGTACACAGGGAATTTGACTAGCACAGTGTCAGGAATTAGGGCTTGCAGCAGAGCTGAGATCAGTGAGCTCCAGCCCTTTAGCAAGCAACAAGGATCTTGTCGCTAAATTGCAGTTGGCTTGCAGCAGATGTTCCTCCTTAACCAGACAGTCTTATTGACTGGACTGGGGGAACCCACATGGCTGCACCAAAATCTAGCAGCAGTGGTCGATAACCACTCCAAGTCCAAAGCTAATAGACTTTGGTCTAAAGCAGGCATGTCAAACTCAAAGCCTACTGAGGGCTGCACAAATGAAAACTGATAGCTTTCAGGGCCACCAAAGAAAATGTACTTCTATCGGAAAGTCGTAATTATTTATTATTATAGATTATGTTTTAGGTATATTTTACAATTTTTCAGGTCTTGTTTTAATATAATACAATAATTTGATGTGTAAAATTGTTATTTGCCCATATAAAATAATTTTTAATATAAATATATATTTAATGTACTTTTTAATTTTTTATATGATACATAACTTGTTTTGTTGAAATAAAAAAAGTATAGACCATGGTTAATCAAATAAAACAGGCTTCTGTGAAAATTTCAGATACTTTGTAAGTTTGAGATTTTGCATAAACATATAATATTCATACAATGCAAAAAATGATATATTTATTGATATAAAATTAATGTACATTTTGTGATTTTATTTGGGAATAAATAAATAAAAAACAAAATGTTAACAAAATATCTCCCTCCTCTCCCCCAGAGCCAGGCACTCCCATACCCCCATTCTAACCCAATCCCCTCCGCTCCCCCAGAGCTCCCCGCTCTAACCCAATGCCTCATCCCTCCCCAGAGCCAGGCACACACCCCTCTAACCCAATGCTTTCCTCCCCAGAGCCTGGCACTCCCAGCCCCTAACCTAATGCCTCTTCCTCCCCAGAGCCTGGCACCCTCCAGGCCCTCCATACCTAATGCCTCCCCTTCCCCAGAGCCAGGCACCCCAACCTAATGCCTTCTCCCTTCCCCAGAGCCAGGCACTCCCAGCCCCCCCCAACCTAATGCCTAGGTCCTGGAGCTGCCGCTGACACCACACATTTCTTCCTCAGGTGCTGGGGCGTCGTGAGCACAGCAGCCAGCTGTGAGCAGGCGCTTGATGCCTGTGCAGAGCGGCCGGCCGGCCGTGAGCACGTGTGGAGCGTCCAGTGCAGAGCGGCCCAGCCGGCCGTGAGCAGTCACTAAGGTGCCATGCGCAGAGCGGCCGGTGATCTGCACTCAGCCACATGCTCCCAGCAGCTAGCGGGCTACACTTTATTCTTTTATATAAATGTAGTGGTGGGCCACAAAAAATGTCGATCGGGCCACATGCCGCCCTCCAGAGGCCTGTTTGACATGCCTGGTCTAAAGTCAATCCAGGGGTAGCTGCGTGAAATTGACCAACATGGATGTCAGATGAGATGCTCTGATGGGCCCTTAAAATGCAATGAAATAATATGAACTAATCTTAATAAGATGCAGCATTTCAGTGACACCTCAAGGTGTCACCCTTTGCCTTCCATGGTGCCATCTGTCCTACTGATACAACCTGTATTGCTAATTAACATTACTGGCCTTATGTGATTCCCATGACTGAACAGGAAAGAAAACTGGGAAAAAAGCACCGTGCTCAGCAGAGCTCTGTCCCCAGTCTATGTGCAGAAGCAGACCACCTCTGTATTTTTCGTGGTGCAGGAGAAGCAGGGGCAGAGTTTGAGAGGTCAAACCCACCCTCTGCTCACCTGGTTTTCCTCGTGAATTCTGCTCCCCCAGCTGGTATTTGCAGAGGGGAAAAGGAGGGCAAATTCCCTTTGCCTTTAGTTATTTTTCAGGGAGGCACCATCAGTCGCACCCTGCAGGGATCTTACCCTGGCGCATCCACAACCACAAAGGGGTGTCCCTAGGTGCAATTTGCCAGAAGCTGGGAATGGCTGAAAGGAGATGATCACTCAATGATTCCCTCTTCTATTCATCTCTCTGGGGCACTGGCCTCTGTCAGAAGACAGGACACTGGGCTAGATGGACCTTTGGGCTGACCCATTGTGGCCATTCTCATGTTCTTACATCCCGTGTTGCTTTTTCCTCTGGCAAATTCCCTTTTTCAGGGAACAGCATTAAGCATAAGTAGCCAGCTCCCAGCTTCCCCTCACCCCCTGCACTCCTGGTTTGTCTATGTGTAACTTTCCCTCTGAGTTCTCAGGCACTGGTGTAGCAAACAAACTAGTGGTGTCTGTCTCCACTATGCTTCCATAGCATAGCCCAATTATTCCCTGGTTCCTCACATTCATGCACCCCATTTCACATGGGAACACTTAGTCCAGAAAGGTCTTTTCCTGGAAAGTTGGGGAGGGGAAATCAAAGCCTGTTTTGTGGAGTTCTGGTTTCAGTTTATTAGACCATCCATCTGATTTCGCAGCTAGTCAGTTTCACCTAGCTACCGCTGTATTGAGCCAGGGATGTTAGCTAGGCAGAAGAATTTCTCTTCTCGGGAGACTAAACCAGCAGAGAAAAAAACCCACGGTCCATGGGAGGCTAGCAAAGTTTGGTCCTCTGGCAATTCTGCAAAACAACAACAAAATAATTCCAGGCCAAACCAAAAATCGATTTTCTTTAACAGTGAAGGCAAAACTAAACAAAACAAAAGGAACATTTTTTGGTTTGTTTTGGTAGAACAATTTGGGTTTGTTTCTGCTTTTTTTTTTGGTCCATTTTCAAAATTAAAAGAACAGGACTTTTCTAATGGAAACAAGGTTTCAAATGGAACGTTTCAAAACGAAGGATGAAAAATGTTGCCTGGGATAAAAACAAGTTTCCTAGAGGTTTTTAAGCCCCAGACTTGACAAAGCCCTGGCTGGGATGATTTAGTTGGGGTTGGTCCTGCTTTGGGCAGGAGGTTGGACTGGATGACTCCTGAGGTCTCTTCCAGCCCTAAGATTCTATAATTCCTTTTAAGTTTTTGCATTTTTTTCCTCGTCTATTTTAGCTTAAAAAAGAAATTGAAGGGAATTTCATAATGACAAGTCATGGAGGATCTAAACATCGTGGCTGTGTCTACACTGGCACCCTTTTTCGGAAAAGGGATGCTAATGAGACACAGCGCAATTGCAAATCCGCGGGGGATTTAAATATCCCCCGCGGTATTTGCATGAACATGGCTGCCGCTTTTTTCCGGCTCGGGGTTTTGCGAGAAAAGCGCCAGTCGCGATCTTCCGGAAAATAAACCCTTTTCCGCAAGATCTCTTTTCCTACTTTCAATCCCCCCGATTTTTTGCAATTGCTGTCTGTCTAGCATCCCTTTTCCGAAAAAGGGTGCCAGTGTAGACACAGCCCGTGTGTCTTTCAAAATGCCCCATAGTGCTGTTTTTCTGATTTTTTTTTTTTTTGTTCAGACAAATAACTGGATGAAATTGACACTGTGCCACTGTTGCAAAAAAGCAGACATGATTCTGGGATGCATTAACAGGAGTATTGTGAGCAAGACACAAGAAGTCCTTTTCCTGCTCTACTCTGCACTGATTAGGCCTCAGTTGGAGTATTCAGTTCTGGACACCAAGTTTCAAGAAAGATGTGGAAAAATTGGAGAAGGTCCAGAGAAGAGCAACAAAAATGATTAAAGGTCTAGAAAACATGAGCTGTGAGGGAAGACTGAAAAAATTGGGCTTGTTTAGTTTAGAAAAGAGAAGACTGAGGCTATGTCTACGCTACAGATTTTTTTTGGAAAAACAGTCTTTTTTCCAAAAAAAAAAAAACCCTTTACTTACGTCCACACTACAATCACGGTCTTTCAAAAAAAATAATTGAAAGAACAGAGGGGTTTTTCCGACGTTAGTAAACCTCTTTCTATGAGGAAGAAGCCTTTTTCTGAAAGAACTCTTTTGGAAAAAGGCGTGTGTAGGCTGGGAAGAGGGAGTTCTTTTGAAAGACAAGGAAAGAGAAAAAGCAAAGGTGCCCTTCAGTGTGGACGCTATCTTTCAAAAAAGCAGATCTCTTTTTCAATACGCTTTAGCAGGGTGGACGCTCTCTTTCGGAAGAAGTTTTTTCGGAAGATCTCTTCCGGAAAAGCTTCTTCCAAAAGAAGCCTGCCGTCTAGACATAGCCTGAGAGGGGACATGATAGCGTTTTCAAGTATTTAAAAGGGTGTTACAAGAAGGAGGGAGAAAAATGGCTCTCCCTGGCCTCTCATGATAGGACAAGAAGCAATGGGCTTAAATTGCAGCCAGGGAGGTTTAGGTTGGACATTAGGAAAAATTTCCTAACTGTCAGGGTGGTTAAACACTGGAATAAATTGCCTAGAGGGGTTGTGGAATCTCCATCTCTGGAAATGTTTAAGAGCAGGTTACATAGACATCTGTCAGGGATGATTTAGATCAGGGCTACTCAACTTTGGAAGCCCCCAGAGGCCACAATGATACTCACAGCACATGCCAAGGGCCGCAACTTAAGTGTGGTTGCATGTACATGCAAATATATGCAAATTGCTTCTTTCTCACTGATGGGCATGAATACAAAGATTAAGGCAAGACTACACAACATGCAGGCCCCATTTAAGTCAGTTCTGCTGATATTAATAAAATGCAATATTTACCCAATTTTCACCCATATGACAGCACTTTTAATGAGCAATGACAGTCCAAGAATTGAACTACTAAAACGCGCCTCAACAGAAGACCATTATATTGACTCGCCATTATGGAGTGTGTTCCCTGTGAAGGCCATATTCAAAGGATCCCACTGCCGGCTGCATGTTGAGTAGCCCTGATTTATATGGTGCTTGGTCCTGACGTGAGGACAGGGGACTTGATGACCTCTTGAGGTCCCTTCCAGTTCTAGTGTTCTATGATTATGTGACATACATTCATGAAAGGTTTCCATGTCACCATATCTGCATCTTGCACAAAATTTATCATCAAAATCCCTCACCCAGTTCTAAGACCAAAACCATTCATCTGGCAGTTGAATTCAGATGATTTTCCTCCTATCTTTGTCTTCCTGATCCAAACCATGTTGGACGGCCCTTAGATCTCTTCTGCCAACACTACAAGACTATGTCTACACTGGTTGCTTCTTGCACAAGAACATCTTGCACAAGGGTTCTTGTGCAAGAGGTCTTGCGCAAGAAAATGTCCACACTGCCATGTGTGAGCTGTGCTTTTGCGCAAGAGCATCCATGGCAGTGTGGACGCTCTCTTGCGCAAGAAAGCTCTCATGGCCATTTTAGCCATAGGGCTTTCTTGCGCAAGAAATCCCTGCCGAGTGTCCACACTGCCCTCTTGCGCAAGAGCTCCTGTGCAAGAGGGCTTACACCTGTTAAAAAAGAGCATAGCACTTGCGCAAGGAGCCGTCTCTTATCACGCCGTACTGTAAATTTTCTTGCGCAAGAGTGGGCGGGTAGTGTAGATGCTCTGAGGATTCTTGCGCAAGAACGGCCGTACTTGCGCAATAACCCGCCAGTGTAGACATAGCCCAAGTGATTTAAATTAACACAGTCAGGCTAGGACATTGCAACATCTGTGCCATCCTGGTGCACCCCCTTGTGGCCATGCGGCAGCTCTGCCTCAGTTTCTCCACCTGAGTTATAAATGTGGTTCAGCCTCTGGCTCTTCTAAGGTAACAGAAAAACTTAGTCTGAACCCAAGAGAAATTAAAAGACTCTCTCCTGCTGTAGCTCCTGCAAGTCAGTCTGTGACCGCTTTTGCCTCTGTCAGCTGCCCAGCAATCCTGACAGGCACCAACCTACCCTCTTGCATGACTTTTTTTCCTGTGATGCTGGCAGACCAGGGCCCAACTGGTGCTGAGGTCCAGACTTCCCTGAACCCTGACAAATGCCTAGCTGGAAACCTGTGTGGCTCATCTGGGCATCAGCATCATCAGAATAAACATTAGATGTTGCATCACTAAGAAGGTGCTTAGCGTTTTATAAACTGCTTGCAAGACACTCTGCGTCTGCTGTTCTTGCTCAGCCATTCTCCGGGATGTAATGTAACAGCAAACGTTTGCATTGCACACCCTCCTGTAGCGAAATAACCCACTGGACGAGAACAAGCCCTCATGGAGTGAGACCGATGGTCTCTTGCAAGAAGCTGGTAAATCTGTTTGTTAAACACAAATGAGTAACGAGGATCAAAGGATCAAAACACTTAGTTATGTGCAGCACGCCCCATGCCCTGGATGGGAACTGTTGCTATCAGTTTGGTGACCATGAGGAGAAGCTATAAATATGGACAGAGGGAAAAAAATTAATCTCTGGACTGTTTGGATTCTAACGGGCAGGATAACTGGACAAGACATCAGAAATCCCTGGAGTTAAACCGGGTAGCCCTGGAAAGCTTTTGGGAAATTGGCAGATGACTACATCTCTGCTACCTTTGGAAATTGGCTATGACTCACCTGTACATACATTTTACCTGCTTATACCACTCAATACAATAACCAACTTTTCTTTTTCCAAGTTAATCATAGAATCATAGAATACAGGACTGGAAGGGACCTCCAGAGTCCAGTCCCCTGCGCTCATGGCAGGACCAAGTGTTATGCTTATAAGAAGCACGTGGGATCTTTTCAGGGAAAAAGGAAATATACCACATTTATTATGAATGTAATAGTAAAGCAGCTAGCACATGTTCACATACACACACACACACCAGTCCTATCATCATCATTTTGAATTATGACCCAATCTTCCAAAGCCCTTGCAACTCCTCCCGGCTTGGTATCATCCGCAAACTTTAAAAGTGTGCTCTTGGTGCCATTATCTCAATCACTGATGAAGATGTTGAACAGAACTGGTCCCAAAACTGTGGGACCCCAGTTGTTATGCTGTGAGGCTGGAATATCAATTTCATTCTCCTTCCATTGTGCATGTAACTACATCATTGAGCGCCAAGTGCAGATGTATCTTGAAGGACTCATAGTCAAAAATCTAAACCAAGTCACCTGCCGGAGATAGCCCTGGACAGAATATAAGTACTATTTGCTGATGTGGTTGGGCGATTTGATTCTGGAAAACCCGAAGGGTTGGATTGACCAGTGTTTAGCTGATGTTAAGCCAGATCATATTCCTTTTGTCTTCTTTTATTCAGAATGATCAGGACAAGCTGGAGAAATGATCTGTGGTAACTAGGATGAAATTAAGTCAGAACAAATATGAAGTAGTCCAGTTAGGGAGGAACAATCCATTTCACACACACAATGGGAAGCGACTGTCTAGGAAGGATACTGCCAAAAGGGATCTAGGGGTCATAGTGGACCACAAGCTTAATATGAGTCAACAGTGTGACATTCTGGGTTGTATTAACTGGAGTGTTGTGAGCAAGACACCATCTAACTGCGGATAGGGGTGCAGGGCCTGGTGAATTGAGGCAACACACGGGGTTACTGCAGGACAGTAGAACACACATGCAGCGTAACAAGGAATACAATCCCCACTTCATCACAATGTCCATCAATGGTTATTAGCCAAGGTGGTCAGGGATGCAGCCCCATGCTCTAGGTGTCCCTAATCTCTGTTTGCCAGATGCTGGGACTGGACAACAGGGGATGGATTACTGAATAATTGATCAGTTCTGGTCATTCTTTCTGGGACACCTGGCATTGGCCACTGTTGGAAGACAGGACGCTGGGCTAGATGAACCATTGGCCTGAGCTCGTATGGCCGCTGTTATGTTATATTCTGGTTTAAAAGAATAACTTGAATGGCAGAGGTGGCTTTAAGTCAACTTAGGTGTCTCTTTCTAGAAGATCCAGTACAATGGCAAGTTCTCGGACAGGTACAGAAATAAATTCCTGGCCTGTGCTAGGGTGTAGTTCAGACTGGAAGAACCAGGTGGTCTCTTGTGAGTCATCCTGAAAGGTGAAACACTGAATGAAATTATAGCTCTGGTTTGTTTCATGGGCCATTTGCTGGGTAATAGCAGGACAGAATGCCACGTTGGTGCAATTACATCAGCTGTTTAGTAAGAGCTATTACAGAGTTAATGCAACAGTGGCACCATTCCAGCCATGTGCACACAGACCGACTTCTGATTGCATCCTCCAAATCCTTCCCTCCTGCCTCCTATGTTTCTCTGTCTGGGTTCCACATAGGTGTTTGCAGGGTTTGCACCCTTTTAAGAGGCCTGGAAAGAGAATTTCCCGCAGCAATTTATTTCCTGTCTGTTAAATGGGAAGTCTGGCTTAGTGGATGGAGTACTGGGGATCTGGGGGTTGATTCCCAGTTTTTCTGCTGCTTTTGCAGCTCTCCCCTTAAAAAATTTCAAAACCACTTGGTCCCAATTAGGGTTGCCAGGTGTCCGGTTTCCACCCGGAAGTCTGGTTTTCGCTGCCTCTGTCTGGTAAAAAAAACGGAAGGCTGGTGGGAACATCATTCTTCCCCTGCCACATCTGGCGGGGGTGGAGCGGAGCGGGGAGTGTGGGGATATGTAAAGGCGCAGTGACATTTTTTTTTTTGCTCAACAAGTTTTTTTTTCTCAACCAATTTTTTTCCCACCATGTTTGGTATTTTTTTTTAAAGTATTTGGCAACCCTAGTCCCAATCCATTTCCTTAGCGCCTACAAGGAGAACACTCAGAAAATCAGGATAATAATAATGATGATTTCAAGCTCTTATCCAGTGTTGGCTGACCTTGGGGAAGATGCTGCCCTGCCTGGTGCCTCAGTTTCCTCAGCCATAAAATAGGAAACACAGAGGTGAGCCTGTGTTACAAAGAGCTTTGAGATCTACTGATGATAAACAATGGTCAAGAGTTCAAAAATATTATTCTCGCTCTGCTGATTTTCCTGGTGTTCTACTTGGAGGAGCTAAGAAGGTGGAATGATACCAAAAGATTTTGAATTTTTTTGAGGTGATCTGCAAAGGATGTGTATGTGAGAGTGTGGGGTGGTGTTTGTGTGGAGGTTTGTTTATTTACCCCTTTCACTTCTTTGCCAGGGAGAAAGAAGTTTTCTATGTAGCTATGTTGGGGAAAGATTTCAGGGAAGTGTCAAAAATCTGCTTTGCTCTGGTGCTTGGGTTTTCAAACTGGGCAGGAGTCATGCAACAAGGCCCCGAGAATTCCCACATCTTTGCTGATTTTGCAGGCAGCAGGGGCTGGCAGAGGTGTCATACTTCAGCGCACAGGAGCAGTGGCATCAGGTGGTATGTGGCGGGGAAGTGCAGGGTGGGGGTTGTGAGGAAGCCCCTTTGTTTGTACCAATGACCTCCTACTCTTTCTTATTTGCCTTTCCCCCTATTTCTGGTGTCCTCTATGTACTTATGGGGGCTGGTTTTAAGTTTCCCTCCAACTCCTGGCTGAAAATCCTTAAGTCGCGCAGGGCCAAGAACTGATCCTGACAGAACCTGCCTGGCAACGCCCTGGCTTGACGCCAGTTCCCCATTTACAATTTTGAATCTATCGAACACGTGCCAGCCTTCCAGCTCTATTACAGCAACTCAGTTACCTTATCAACCCCACTTGTCATCTCATTATAAAATAAAAAGGTATCAAGTCTGACGGGATCTAGTTTCCATTATGCTGTTTTGACTGGCATGACAGATATTGCTCCTGTCAGCTGCTCCATTATCTCGCCTGGGATCGGTGTCAGGCAGACAGGTCTGTAATTACCCAACTTGTGGTTTTGGTGCGGTTGCCGCACCTTCACTCAGACTGAGACATCGCTATCTTCTCGTCTGCTATATTGCAGGCCACAGAACCTCGCTCACTCATTCTCCACCATTCACTCTGGTATAACCCTGCAAGTGGTTCGTGCCTCAGGGTCTCTGCCACTCTGACCTGGAGGAAAATTCCTTCTAGACCCCAAATCTGCCCGTCAGTCAGATCCTGAACACGTGGGCAAGTCCCACCGGCAGGACACCGGGGAAAACATTTTTTGTAGTAGCTCAGAGCCCTTCCCATCTAATGTCCTTTCTCCGGCTATTGGAGATACGTGATGCTAGTGGTCACAGATCGGCTCCATGCCATTGTAGGTAGCACCCCAGGCCCAAGCTCCCCACGCACTCCCTAACCCTGAGCCCCCCCCACCCTACAACCACCTGCACCGACTCCTGCACCTCCCACGATCCAACCCTGCCCTGACGCCTGCACCCCCCACATCCCCACCCCCTGCCCTGAGCCCCTCTACCTCGCAGCCCTTGCCCTGACTCCTACATCACCCCGATCCCTTGCTCCATTTCCATGGGCAGTGGGATAAGGTAGGGCCGGGGGAGGCAAGCCCCCCCAGCTCCACCGCCAACCCTGCCCCTTCTGTCCTGGCCCCGCCCCCATAGCACCACAGGGAGGGGGGGAGGCGTGTGGCCCCAGGCGCCCCCACCCTGCAGCACGACAGGGAGGGAGGAGGGCACGTGGCTCCAGCCCCAGAGCATGGGGAGGGAGGGCGCTAGGGGCAGCCACACTATGGTAGGCGTTCTGGGGACGGAGTCTGGGTGGGACCAGGCTTGGCTGTATGGGAAGACAGTGCCTTCCCCCGCCTATGATACCCACCGCCCCTGCCTGTTTCCTTTAGATCCTGACCCACTTTGCATCCATTTCCTGACCCTTTTGCCTCCATTTCCCTTGGCTCCTGATCCACTTTATGGTTAGCCTGTTGGTGAAACGTGTTAGTTCCCGAGCCACTGAAGTTCCTGGCTGGCGTGTTGCTTCTCTGCCTTCATTCCTTGGATTGCAGGTGCCCGTGGGAAGAAGCCATGGCTCACATCCGTAGCCACTCGGCCTGCCTAGCGGCTTCTCGGGGCCTGCCTGTCCATCAGCTCCTGGCTTGGACGTTTTTAATAAAGATGGAGCAACATGTGCTGAGGTGTCTCAGGCTGGATTTCTCCCTGATGGGAGATTAAAGCCATGAGATACCTTGTTATGAATGGAGCAACTGGGTCAAATCAGTGCTTGGGCATGAAATCGCCTTACTAGCTCTCAGCTCTTGCTACCAATCAGCTGGTTGGCAGATGGCAAGAGATGCCTGGGGCAGGGGGCAGAGCAGGGTTGGGAAGAGGCGGAGCAAGAGCAGGGTTTTGTGGCTTGGGCGGCATAGGGGTGGGGGGACTCAGGACAGAGCAGGAAAATACGCACCACATTCAAGCTGCCTCTTGTCCCAAGAGACCAGCCACTTACCCCAGACCTAGAGACCCCGCTAAATCTCCCACCAAAGGCAACACCTGAAGCCAATCCCAGAATAAACTCTCTAAAGGCTCATGAACTCAGACAGTGAGATTGGAGAGTTATTGGCAGGCGACAGCCAGCAAACGTTTACACACCAGAGAGCTACCTGCAAAATCCAGAGAGACAGAATTGTCGTCAGGCCACCCACCCCTCCTGGACTGTCTCCAGGAATTAAAGATGAACCTTTAATTAGAGATGGCGCCACATGACCAAACCTCCAGGAATCCATCGGGCATCAGGGTGGCTCTGGGCCACCGCTGCTGGAGATCTCTGGCCCTTCAGAGCTCAGACAGCTGAACAGATGCAACTTCAGCTTGCTCGGAGGTTTTGCTCCCACCTGCCAGGGTTCATAGACTCCCTATGGAAGGGACCTCAGGAGGTCATTGAGTCCAACCCCCGCTCAAAGCAACCCCAACCCCGGCACATCTCCTCTCCCTGGGCTTTGGGTGGAAGCGATCAAATAAAGTCTTGGCTCTCCAATGTCCCACAGCAGTTTACCTGCTGTCTTTGGGCCATCTTTGGGAAGGCAGGACAGGATATCTCCCCTGCCATACGAGCAGAGCCTCTCTTTTGCCTGGGCAGGTTTCCAGTTTCAGAGCGAAGGCTTAAATATTACCTTTCAACAGGGGATAGAGATGCTACAAGCAAGATTAATACACACAGCGGCTTACAAGCCTGTCATGGATTCTAAACATATTGGCATGAGACTAATAACTGTTTGGAGCAGAGCTTAACACGCTGGCGCGGTCCTTTGGGCCCCAGCTTGGAGTTTGCCAGTTTTTAGCTCACACCTGCAGCCCCAGGCAAGAGCTGGCGGCTGGCCAGCATCTGCTTCAAAGCACATCCTGTATAGATTTAGCTTCTTCTCGTCGCCTCAGCTTAGAATTTCTGCTGTTGTGACACGGGATGCTGGAACAGGTTGGGGAGGGTTCCAGAGGCAAAGCGCCCTCCACTTTTTACCAGCCCTAAGGTTGAGTGACAGGGACGAGGGGCAGAAAGAAGCAAGCAGGGAGGAGGGGTCTTGGGAGAAGAGGCCATACAGGGGCGGGGCCATGGTGTTAGAGGCAGCACAGGAAGGCAGGGTCTTGGCTCAGGTACTGTACCAAGCCAGAGCCCTCCCCACCCCTTTTAATGGACTCCTCCCCCATTTTAGGATGCTTCCACCACTCCTGTCTGAAAAAGACCCCAAGTTGTCACCAAGTCAAGTGATGCAGGATCAGGTAAACTTATAATTAGATCCAAGTGAAATTTTCCACCTGAAACTTTTATTGCAGTGACACTGAAATGTATCGTGGATTCATGTCACTTTTGCCAAATTGTTCTTTTAAAAAGATATCTTATTAAAATCCCTAATCATTTGAAAAGGCCAGTTTTGACATATTTTGTAAACGAATGTTTCCATTTTCCAGTTTTCCATTTGAAATTACTTGTCATTTCAAAACTGATTTTAATTTTATTTCTTAAAATTGATTTAAAAAAACCCACATGCAATTGATATGAAACATTTCAAATGAAAACATGAAATGTTATCAGTGTTTTGATGAGAAGAGATTCATTTCAAAATGCCCTTTCATTTGATGGAAAAAGGCCCTATTTTTTAAAAAAAGGAGGTTGTGATCCAAACTAAAAGTTTCATTTGGTTGTAACAAAACATCTTATTCAACTCCAAATGGAATTTTTTGAGTTTTCGATTAATACAAATGTTGGGAAATGATTTCATTCCAACCAGCTTTTTTTTCTCTATTTCAAAATTGCCTAATCACTGAAACAATCTGTTTCTCCCTCTCTCTAGTTCTACAGATAATAGACCATGGCAAAGAGAATGTTTGTTTGCAATCAGCAAAAAAATAAAATGTTATTCACAACTCAAAAATTTTCCTTTTGTATTTGCAAAGGAACTGAACAATACAAACTTCAGCTTGCCCAGAGAAAAGAGGAAACATATTTCCCAACTCTCTGACTACCCATGATCCCCTCTTTTTCTTCCTCATCTAGCCCAATCCTGTGATAGGCAGGGATCCTTTCTCAGATTCCAAAAGATGCTTCACATATAACAATGCTTAACTAACAGTTTGGAGAAAGGAAGTCAGCGTGAAAGTTTTATCATTGCTTGCAGTTTCAAGAATGGTACAAGAACTTCTAAAGCAGATTTTACAACACTGCTAGTTCCAAGGTTAAAAAAAAAAGCCACAACTTTAAAAACTATAAGCCTTCTTTTTCCATCATAAAGACAAAACAAAGACGCTAGCCCTTATTTAAAATAAAGTCTTCTGTGGGTTCCTTTAAAAAATGTAACAATCCTGGATCACAATCCACTTTCTGAGCTTCTCCAAAGAAAACCAAGAGAGAAATAATAATAATATAAAGTTCTTATCTTAGTGCTTGGCATCAGTAGACCTCAAAGCCCTTTGTAACAAAGGTCAGTAGGATGACCCAATTTTATAGATGGGGGAGCTGAGGGATAGAGGGTTACAGTGCCATGCCCAAGCTCTCCCACCAAAAAAGCCAGGAACTGACCCTAGGCCTCCAGTGCTCCATCCACTAAGCCATACTTCCCCCTTGATTGGCAGAAAAAAAATTCCTTCCAGAATGCTTCAAGGGATGCAAAACCTGTAGCCACCTGTGTGGAACTTGGAGGGAGAAGCACAGATGGGCAGGAAGGAAGCATTTGGAGGATGCACCCAGAAGTCAGTCTGCAGACACATGGCTGGAATGTTGTTGCCGTTGCATCACCTCTATAAAGAGCTCTCTTAACACATGGCGGGGGTAATTGCCCAAGTGCAGTGTCCTCTCCTTATATGATCCGGCACGTGACCCATGAAACAAACCCCGGCTGTAATTTCCTTCACCCTTGCAAGGTGACTCACTGAGGCATGATCTGCACTTCAAAGTTAGGCGGATGTAGCTATATCGGTCAAGGGTGTGAATAAACAAACTCCTTACCTACCTAACCCAACAGACATTCCCGGTGTAGATGCAACTATGTCGATGGAAGAATGCTATAGTCTCTAGCATAACCACACCCTTAATCATGGGCAGTGGGTGAAGCTTCCACTTGTGGAAGCAGTAGCTCCCCTGCCCAAGCCCTGCTTCCAGCTCCACCTAGACCCTGCTTCCTTCCCACTCTCTTCCCTCCCACTTCCTGCTCACCCTTGTCAGCATGCTTGTGCCCTTTCAGCCAAATCCCTGACCAATGTTCCCTCTAATCTTTTCCACCCGTGTGCCAATTTGTTTCTGTCCATGTGCGGAATAATGTTTTAATGTGCACTGAGGCAGGTGCAAATGTGCACCACCAGTAGAAACACAAACTGAAGCATAGACCGATGCTTGGCTAATCAGCTGGGCTGCATCGGAATCTCTCCTGAGCAGCCGCACAAGAGCCCAGCTTACAGGGAGCACTGCCCTGATCCCAAGCAAATTATATTTGAAACAAAACCCTCCACTTTTCTGCAATTTCTTTCTCAACAAACTGGAGCCTGTTTTCTGCCTTGGCCCTGAGGCCAGGCCAGACCAGGGTGCCTGCTGACACAAAGGATCCTGCCCTCCCTGCAGCACACGCACTGACTGCACACAGGGTGAAAGCCTGGCTGGCCTCCCTGTGTCTTTGCCCAGCCCTCCCTGCTTTGAAAAGTGAGGATGGGGGCAGGCCTGGCAGGGGCCTGCTCTCCCTCTCCCTGTCCCTTCTGGCAATTTGCTCCAGCATCAGGCAGTGCAGGGAGCAGGGGTGACTGGTGAGGGGGGGACACCAGCTATGGGACCCTCCCCCCAGCCTGGGGAAGGGCCGGGACAACCCACTCTGCCCCAGGCCCTGTCTCTCCCTGCCCCTGCTCCATCCCTTGCTCTGCCCTCTTTCTCACCCTTGCTTCCTCCACCCAGCTCTTCCCCCAAGTGATGTGGGCTGAGGGACTAGCGGGGTCAGGGGGCTGGTGCTAGAAGTGGGGGACTGGCTCCGCTGCACTCACCAGCAGTCAGAGGAAGCAGAGCAAGGTGGCCCCAGCTGTTTTACTCCCCCGGCCACACCACTCTGCTTCCCGCTGGTGGGTGCAGGGGGCTGCCAGAGACTCTGGCTCCACTCGCTGCTGGCCAGCCCCTTGCCCCTCTCATCCATAGTGTTTGGGAGGCATGTGACTCCCCATGCACCAGCCCAGGCAGGGAGGAGGCATCATTCCATAAAGCGTCAAACTGAAATTCTTCTGTGATCCCGGAGGATCATGCCTGCTGCATGAACGGAGCAGAAAGGTTTTAGGATTGTAAAAAAAAAAAAAAAAGCATGTTGTAGAATTGCATTCCTAAACACTTTCCGCCTGATGACTTCAAAGCACCTCACCCCCACACAATGAATTGACACAAATTCCTGTGAGTCCCAAAGGGGTAGCCATGTTAGTCTGGAACTTAACACAATTTAAAAAGCAACGAGTGGTCCTGTAGCACCTTAGAGATTAACATAGTGGAGCAAGAACTCATCTAAAGCGGGTTGTGCCCATGAAAGCTCATGATACTATATATATATATATTGCTAACCTCTAAAAGGTGCTGCAGGATCACTTGTTGTTTTTAAAGTTTTTTTCCTGTGCATCAGACAAGCATTATTATTATCCCTGGGTTTCTGATGGAGAAACTGAGGCACAGGCTAATGAAGCCCCATCTGCTGTCTTTTCAAATTGGTGGAAAGAATCCTCTTGGGAGTAAGTCTTAAAAGACAGGCCAAGGTCACACAGGGAGTCTGGGACAGGCAGGCCATTAAGAAAACCCCAAAGTGTCCCATTCCCAGCCATGGGGAGCACAAGCCATGGCTGCATTGAGGTGGTAGATCGCCCTAAAGCCCCTCCTCACCCAGTCCAGGGACTCGGCAGTGAGGCTGCACCCGACCCTGACACAGTGCAAGGGCTGGGCCTGCCCCTCTGTGCCAGGCGTCTGTCCTGGGCCTGCCCCTCTGTGCCAAGTGTGGAGGGGCTTTGTGTGGGACAGTCTGGGTGTGGGCAGCTCATGCAGGTGTGGGGCAGGTGGCTGAGGAGACTTCTCTGCTACGCTGCCTTCAGCACCGCCCTGGAACTGCATGACTCGCCCACATCGCTAAAACATTGCCATCGCTCTGGCTGCCCTTGGGCAGGGAGGCACCAGTTTAATAGTGGTGCATGGGGGCCCATCGCGCCTAAGGACAGCCCTGGAACCACCGTAAACACCTCAGATGCATGGAACTAGGCAGGGGTTTTGGCAGGTCACCGGCAGCACCTGTGAGAAGAAGGCAATGCCTCCCTTTGCCTCACAGACACGCCGTCCATGGCCTCAACGATTGGTTGCCCCAACGGCATTTGAGTCACAGGTTTGCAAGCAAGACAGAACCGGCATCAGGCCCTTCCAGTCTGACCTGCGGCATAGCACAAGGCAGGAAATCCCCCTCTGATTTCTGCACAGAGCAGGCTGGGCTGGTTTGGGGAGCACAAGAGCCAGGTCCTAGCTCTGCCCCCTCCCTTCCCCCCAGAAATGGATTGTACTAACTGCTCCTGGTGTCTGCGCTGTGTCCCTGTCGACTAATAAACCTTCTGTTCTCCCTGCTGGCTGAGAGTCACGTCGGGCTGTGGATGGGGGTGCAGGGCCCAGGGACTCCCCCACCCTTCAGCGACAGGTGGGAAGCGAAGTCCTTAGCTGAATCTTACCAGCTGGTGGGAATTGCTCATTTGGGACCAGCCAGTGTGGTGGTCCAGTGAACACCCAGTGTGGATCTTTGCCCTCAAGGGCAGACAGCGGCGAGGTAGCTCCATCCTGGGTCCCCATGTGGAGCACTGCGCCAATAGCATCCAATGCACGGCAAGAGAAGCCAAAGACGTGGGACACGTTCTCTCATCCCCAGGAATCCGGTCCGACGCCAGTGAGGATTGAACCCGCAGCTAATGTGAAACTTCCACAGAGTTAGGCACAAGAAGGGTCGGCATTAGGACAAGATGTGCACGTGGCCCTCAGGTCGATTTAGATCCCTTGCACGGTACAACCCCGGGGAAACATTTTTGGCAGCTCCCTCCTCCTCCCCCAGGCGGTAGGTAGGTGAGAATGTCACTTGGCACTGCAACATACCCCGGCGCTGCCTTGGGAACCACATCTGCATGCACTGGGACTTTCCTTCGGCTCTCGCCAAAGCCAGTCCTGCCCAAGGCCCGGTTCTGTGTCTCACGAGAGCCGGCAGAACGCTGATCTGGCCACATCAAGAAGGATTTACTAGGTGCAGGGTTGGCCACCGGGACATTTCCTCAGTTCATGTAGAGGGGAGAGGTTGGGGGAGAGCCTGGTGGTGGAAAGTCGGAGAGGAGGGTCGATATTTTCCCTTGGAAAAGCACCTGCAAGGCGACAACCTGTGCCGCAGACTTGGGCGGTGGGTGAATGGTGGGGTCAGGGTGGCTACCCCCAGCCCGCCCCACCCATTCTGCCTGAGGCTCTGCCCCTCCCAACCTTCTTGGGTCCCTGCCCTTGTCCTCAGCCACCCAAGTGTTTCCAGCCCTAGCTCCCCTCCAGCCCAGGGCAGGCTGCTCAAAGCCCCCAATCCCAGAGCACCACTCAGCCCCAGCCCCAGAGCACTGCCCAGCCCATTCCCGGGAAGAGCAGCAGCCTGCTGGGGCTGGGGCCCAGGGGGAAGTGGCAGGCAGCAGGCGGTCTGGGGTGGAGCCTGGGCAGGACCACACAGGGCTGTTTGGCGAGGCCTACGCACCGCCCCTGCCTACAGAAATATGAGTGTCAGGTCCAAAAGGAGCGCGGTGAATCAGTGCTAACTGCAGACACGCTGTTAAGACCCCCACGGGCCATACTGCAGACCCAGCTCGTGAAGCCACCGATCCAAAATTCATCCAGGCTCTTCGCTCAGCCTGGGTCGGTTAGGCGAATCGGAGGAGGACACAAACACGTAACCACAGTAGGAGACTCCCAGTCTGCAGCCACACAGGCTGTCTCTTTACAATGAGGGCTGGCCATCAGTGCTCCCTGTACGCCGTGCGCTCGGGCGGCCACCCAGGAGAGATTCAGATGCTGGCCAGCTGATTAGCAGAGTGCCCACAGCTGGCGGCCTGTGTTTCTCCTGGTGGTACATATCCGCACAGGCCTCAGTGCACATAATGCCATTTATTCTGTGCATGGATAGAAAAAATTTGAAGGAACACGGCTATTAATGCCTTGTGACAAGCTAATTCAATTATTCCTAATGAGATGAGGCAGGAAATGATGCATCGAGGCATGCAAAGAACAAAAGCAAATGCTAGGCAGATAATATTCGGGCTAAGTGTGACTCAACGCACAGCAAAGAGCATGCGGCAGAATGGAATATACCAGGAATGTAGGCAGAGGAACCAAAGCAAACCATTATGATCTCATGAGAATCCAGATTTACCAAAACACAGGAGAGCACCAGGTATTTTTGAGTTTGGCACTTGCTCATATCTACTACTAGTGGAGCCAATAGGTCCATCAATGGCTGCTAGCCAAGAGGGTCAGGGACACAGCCCTGTGCTCTGGATGTGCCTAGCCCCGGTGTGCCAGAAGCTGGGACTGGACAAGAAGGGAGGGATCACTCGATAATTGTCCTGTCCTGTTCATTCCCTCTGCAGCACCTGGCACTGGCCAGTGACACTGGGCTAGATACTGTGCTAGAAGGACCATTAGTTTGTCTCAGTCTGACTGTTCATTACATAGGAACATAAGAACAGCCATGTTGTGACACACCAAAAGTCTGTCTAACCCAGTGTCCTGTCTGCCAGTGAAACGTGGGCAGATACGCTTCAATTCCTCTTGGGAAAATCCAGGAGACCCAACCTGGAATTTTCACATGCCTCAGCTTTGACACACGGGGCACTTCTGATGAATGAGGCTCTGCTAGGGCCGGCCAGCACAACCTGGCAAAATCCCACTATGGCATCCTCTACCTGCACACAGAAGAAGAACATAAGAATGGCCATGCTGAGTCAGAGCAAAGGTCCATCCAGCCCAGTGTCCTGTCTTCCGACAGTGGCCAATGCCAGGTGCCTCAGAGTGGACGAACAGAACAGTGATTCATCCCCTGTCTCCCATTCACATCTTCTGGCAAACGGAGGCTTGGGACACCATCCATGTCCATCCAGATAATAGCCATTGATGGACCTACCCTCCCTGAATTTATCTAGCTCTTTTTTGAACTGTGTTATAGTCTTGGTCTTCACAACATCCTCTGGCAAGGAGTTCCACAGACTGACTGCATGTTGTGGGGGGAAAATACTTCCTTTTGTTTGTTTTAAACCCACTGCCTATTAATTTCAATGGGTGACCCCTAGTTTTGTGTTATGTGAAAGAATTAACATCACTTCCTTATTTACTTTCTCCACACCCGTCATGATATTAGAGATCGCTCTCATAACCCTCCTTAGTTGTCTCTTTTTCAGTTTGAAAAGTCCCATTCCATACCCCTAGTCATTTTTTGTTGCCCTTTTCTGTCCATTTTCCAATTCCAAGATGCCTTTTTTGAGATGCAGTGACCACATCTCCCAGCAACATTCAAAAAGTGGGCTTACCATAGATTTATACTGAGGCAATATGATATTTTTATCTCATTATCTATCACTTTCCTAATGATTCCCAACATGCTTTATAATAATAAAGCGTACACATTATAAGGGACCATTCCAGGCAAAGTAGTCCATCAACACCTCTGCACTCTTAGGGCAAATGAACAGATTGTTGCAATAAGCCATAAATCTAGTGTCTTTAGTAAGGCCCTGATGTTCAGGGTCTAGCCAGGTCATGAATGTCACCTTATGTTTGGAAGATATTGGACAGGGTTTCTTTTGAGGACCAAGAAGTCTGATGTGGAGGAATGCCGTGATGGTTTTGTGTGAAGTGTTCACCTATGGCTAACAGAGTGTGTGATGGGTTGGATCACAGAAATCCCCTTGGAACTGCCCCCCCAGTGTGCTGATCAAGTCACTGATGCCTGCCTTCCTGCCCTTTGGGGCTTCCCACCACCCTGTCCTGCTGGGCCAGATCCTCTGGTGTCCCCCAGCCAAGGTACAGAGTTGTGGTTACCACCCCCCTGAAGAGCAGCTCAGACACTGAACCAGCTCAGTTCTGGGAGGACTCAGCTAAAAGGCTTCAGCACCCAGGAAACCAGCCCCAAAAGGATCCAACATTCCATATAAATCCTCCTAATCCTGTGTAAAAGTTTTACACAGAAAAAGCTCACAAGGTCAGCCCACTTTATCAATGAAAGAGAGATATGCACAGTGGTTGCTCCCCCACAGGTAACAATTATTTACACTGGGCTTGATAATAAATAAAAGTGGTTTTATTAGTATAAAAGATAGAATTTAAGTGGTTGCAAGTGAAAACAGAGTAAGGTAAATGACTAAGTTAAAATAAACAAGCTAGTTGTGATCTACTAAGAAACTTGTTACATGCAAAGTCTTACTGTGACGGGTCGCCCCCGACCCGCACGGGAGACGGCTCGCCGCGCCGCGGGAAGCGGAGGGCAGACCCAAGCCCCTCCCCGCGGCCGCGGCGCAGGCAAGGGAAGCCGGTGGGGCTGCGTGCCGCCTCCACGCCTCCGCCGGCGAGGAAATGCTAGCCCCTTCCCGGCAGCCGCGCCGAATGGGGATGGGGCGGGGCTAGGCAGCCGGGTCATGGCCGGCAACGCTGGCGTGCCGCTGGAAGGGGAGGGGCCCCGGGTGGCGTCCGGTATGGCGGGCCAGTTCAAAAGAGCCCGCCGCCAGCGGGGGAAGGGGCAGCCTCCGCGCAGGGAGGGAGGAGAAACCCCGGTCCCAGGATGGACCCCGAGGGATGCCGCGGGAAGGCCTCCTGGGAAGGTCACCGCAGCTGGCGTTCAGCCAGCCCCGGCTCGGACGGAGGGTGGACCCCGCTCCGACAGCCCTGGAGAGGACAGCCGGGTCGGGAACGGACCCGGCGGCGGGAGCAGACGCCCGAGGTATCGCCGGGATGACTGCAGGCCGGAACGTCTGAACCGGGGTAGGTCTCGGAGGTGGGGGCGACGACCCGAGGGCACCCGGGAAGGGAGGAAGGAGCCCGGGGCCGGGCGCTTTTGGCGACCGTGGGTAGATGGGTTACGGGTGGAGTGACCCCCATCTACCGCGTCGGGGCGCGAGCAAGCCCCGACGCTTAGGGCCCCGGGCTGGGACCCAGAGAGAGGGCGGGACCGGGTCCCCCTCCCTCCCCGCCGAAGGAGCATCCAGCTTTAGGCAACACCGGAGGGGGCGCGCCCTAGGACCAGGGCCCACCCTGAGCAGGTAGAGATTGGATCGAGGGGCTCCGACCCCATCCCGCAGGGACGGGTGACATTAACTGGGTCCGCAGACCCCCCCTTCCTTCCAGGGAGGGGGTGATCGCACCCGATTGCCCGGACTGCCGAATAGGGGCCGGGAAGGATACGGGCGGAGAGAGGGAAAGGGGTCCGCTGAACCCCCCTCCTGGCCCAGGAGGGGGTGATCGCACCCCAAACCCCTCACACTTACCATAAACAGCTGATCTTATCTCGCAGCACTGACAGCAGGAGGCTGCAGTGCAGTACAGCATGGCCCTTCCCTCCCTTCACCAGCCACAGCAGCAGGGAAGGCTCAGGCCAGATGGCTCCAGCCTGCACGGCATCACTCCCCAGCTGTGCCGCCCTGGGGAGTTCTGGGGAGAGGCAGTTGGAGAAAGGGCTTTGCACTTGGGCAGCTGCCCAGGAGCGATTCAAATGCCACCCAACTGATTAGCAGAGCACACACTGCCGGCAGCGTGTGTTTCTATTGGCAGTGCACCGGTGAACATGCCTTTGTGCACATAACAAAATTTATTCCACACATGGATGGGAAAATTAGTGGGAACATTGCTCAGCGGTGTCCCTGAGTGACACAGCTTAACATTTTTCATATCCCTGAGTGACACAGCTTAACTTAGGTTAGGCTAGCTTTTTAGTGTAGGCCAGGATGGGAAGAGGCGGGATGAAAGTGGGGCTTTGGGAAAAATGGGTCAGGCCGCAGGGCAGAGCAGAGATGGAGCATCCACCTGGAAAGAAGGAAATTGGCTCCTGTGTCCAGTGTGGCAAGAATGGGCCAGGAAGAGCTGAAATTGACACGTCAGTGGAGGTTCTGGGAAAACAGATTGGAGAACTGGAAGGGACATGGGACAAGCCTCCTGCAGGAATCTGGCTTGGCTGTAGCAAGCCCTGGTGAGAGACAGCAGTAGCTGGGGCTGAAGGCCCCCTTGCTGTTGTAACCTGGCTTCCCCCACTTTCTGTTGCAAGGGTTGCCCACCCTGGTGCTGTCCCTTGAGAGAAAGACAGTCCTGTCTGGATGGACAGGCACTCGGCAGGCAGGTTGCTGGAGGTGCCAATTAGCTGAGCCCGCATCCATTTGCTTCTCCTGCTTCCTCCCCCAGGGCTGGGGAGTGACTGAGCCATGAAAGAACCCATGGCTGCGTCACCAGCTGCACACCGAGGGCGAGCACTGAATATAAAAACTACAAAGGGACCAGGAGCCAGAGACAATAACGCCAGATCTCCGGGACGGATAGACAGTCAGACAAGGGATCCTGCCTGACACACTCCTCCCTGCCTCCCCAACTAAGATGGGCACCTACAAAGTCCGCGTTGCCACTGGGGACTTCCTACTAGCCAGCACGTTTAGCTCTATCTCTGCCACTCTGGTGGGGACCCACGAGGAGAGCGACAAACATCTCCTCGACAACTGTGGGAAGGACTTCAACCCTGGAAAGGTAAGTACTAGTAGAATGGGGCCAGGCTTTGTGGGCACATCCAGCCTGTAGGGACAGCGAGTGTTTGACCATCAATCTGCAGCTTCTGGAGTCATGGGATCATTACAGGTGATGCTCCCCTTTTTGTTGCAAACACATTCAGTTTCTAGCTGTCGTGAGTGCACACCGGTGCCTAAAAATTTAAATGTGGAGCAGGAGAAAGGGTGTGGACATAATTTATGGTTTTTCTTAGCGTTCCCCTTGCTGGAGAGGAATGATCACATTAGGAGAATCAGAGTTTTCGGTTTATAAAATAAACTTTTAGCCCTTGGTAGTGTGGGGAAAAGCTTCCCAACTTTGATGCTTCTGCCAGGTGAAAATGTCCGACAGAAATGTTTTTATTTTTAAATGAGAAATGAAGAGTCAGTGTCACTGAAATTTTTTTTTGCAAATTTGTGTCAGTTTTAGCAAATTGTTTTGGTTCAGGGAAGGGGGAACCCTAAAAAGCACCCTGCCCCCAATTCATTTCTTTTGTTTTCATTTCAAAATGATTTTTCTTTTAATTTCATTTTTTAAGAAAGTGCAAAAAACATTTATTAAAATGCCCCCAATTGAAACAAAACATTTTGTTCCGGGCTCATCCACCTGAAATTATTTTTTCCTCTGCCTTTTTGATCCACCAACTATTTCATTTTGTGTTTTCACTCAAAATGGCATTGTTTTATTTTTACTCCTCAGAATTGCCTAAACTGAAAAAAAATCCATTATTGACACAGTTGAACAAGGCAGGATGATCTAGTGCTTAGAGCAGTCAGCTGGGCTGTGGCTGATCAGGTTTCAGTGCTCTTTCCTCTCACAGCCTTCCTGTGTGAGGTTGAGCAAGTTACTTAGACCTTCCCTGACTCGATTTCCCCATCTGTATAATGGTGATAATAGCATTGCCCTGTCATAGAGGGTGTGGTGAGGCTAAATAAATTACAGTGTTCAATGGTGATGGATGCCAGATAAGCATTACAAATACCACAAAAAATAAAACAGATGGAAAATATGAAGCACGTTCTTGATTATGAGCCCAAACTCAGGATTATTTTGGCAGTGAGGGTGAGCAATGGCATGTGAACACTTAACATTGGCAATGAGTTACCATCATCGTGTTGCAAATTCTCATTTCTTTGGTACCCATCAGGGCATGTCCCTTAAAACCCCAGCGCCTGGAGCCACGTGAGCATTTTGTAGGGGGTCTGTAATAATGGAGGGTTTCTGGGGACACTGCTGAGAGGGTCAATTCAGTGCAAATTGCTTAGAGATGGGGCTACTTACAGCCCAAGATGGGGAGTCCTCCTCTCTCAGGCACCAAGGGCACTTCTATTCACCACACTGACTAGCAAGAAGTCACGCAAGCAGTCCCTTCAGACATTCCAGTTCACCTGTGCCACCACCAGCACTGCTAGGGTTGCCAGGTGTCCGGTTTTTGCCTGGACAGTCTGGTAATTGCACCTTCCATCCGTTAAAAAAAAAAAACAGAAAAAATTCTGTTTTCCTCTGGTGGAAAGCCAGCGGGGACATTTTCTCTCTGCTGTGTCTGGGGTGGGGGTGGGCAGCAACCTTTTTTCTTTTTTTTTTTTTTCTCAACAAGATCAGTCTCCTTCTTTTTTTTTTTGCTCAACAAGTTTGGTCTCCTGTTTTTTCCCTGCGCCATGTTCGGGCACTGCCCCGTGTACATGTGAGCGGTTATGAAAAAGTGTCTCACCAAAGAGAAAGGTTCTTCTGATCCCAAAGGACCAGCCACACTCCCAGGCCAATTTATAACAGACCTTACTCAAAAAAGCATGCTGTGCCAATCCTTTGGAATCTAAAATCCAAAGGTGTATTGAAGAAAGAAAGAAAGAAAGAAAGAAAGAAAGAAAGAAAGAAAGAAAGAAAGAAAGAACTGATAAAGGTATCAGATTACATACACCAATTGTAAAGTTCTTGGTGCAGGCTTGTAGCAGAGGTGGAATAGTCTGCTTGCTTAAATCATGTCTCTGGAATATATCCTGTGTTAGGATGGGTCATCTGTCCTTTCAAGCAGGGCCGGATTAAGGCATGGGCTAGCCGGGCAGCTGCCCGGGGCGCCAACCTATGGGGGGCGCCCCCGGCTTCTGGATCGCGGGCTGCACCAACTCCCAGCAGCCACCCTGAAGCGGCCGCCTGGGGCGGGGGCCACGTTAACCCCTGCAGCACCAGCCAACAGCGCCCTTCCCCCGCGGCCGCGGGGCCCTGCACGGCCAGGCTCGGCCCGCCCCGGGCGGCCCCGGGTTGCGCGCCAGTGGCGGTAGCCGGGCTGGGCCGGGCCGGGCATGTGCGTCCTGCTGCCGCCAGCTCTGCGCGCCCTTCCCCACGCACCGGGCAGGGGCGGGGCCACGCATGTGCCCTCCCCCTCATGCCAGCGTGGGGGTGGGGCCGCGCATGCACCCTCCCCCAACCCGGGGCACAATTAAACTGTCTGCCCGGGGCGCCGGAATGCCTCGGTCCGGCCCTGCTTTCAAGGTTCAGTTCATAGCAAAGATCCTCCAGAAGTGAAGAGCCAGATTGAAGACAAAATGGAGGAACCTCCAGGGCCCTTTTTATATCCTTGGCCATGTGCAAGAAATCCCATTGTTCTCAGTGGAAAAGTACAGCTACAATATGGAGTTTGTCACATGAGCAAGTCACCTGCCCAGGCACGACTGGGTTCTTTGTAGGCAGCAGCCATCGCCTACCTGCCGGTCTGAATGCTCACAGATGTAGATGGGAACCACCCCAGGCCCATGGTTAGCCAAATGCTGCTAGTCACTTGACTACCAATCCTTTCACAACAGGCGGGCCAAGCCTGTTGATATCAGCCAGAAGCAAACTTTTGAAATACAAGTCCCGAGCCAACATTCAAATACAACAGGCATGCAAATAGAATAAACAGAATGAGCCAATCACCAGCTTTTCATAGACACCTCACTTGGTCCCCATGGCACACCATGATTTGTATGATCATACCACAATCCTATAATGTCACAGGAGTGAAAAAAGCAGTGCCTAGCCTGCATGGTGGCAGAGACTAGCAACCGCTGCCAACAAAACCAGGGCTCAAATCAAACAAATTGATTGGAGAGGGGTGGAGAAAAGCCACCATAATGGTCCAAGAGCTGGAAAACAAACAGTGATGGAAAGATACTGATTTTTTTAACTTCTCAAACAGGAACTAGAGCACTGACTTGATCCCGGGGTGTAAGGTCCTACACAGGAGAAAACTGCCCAAGACTTAGCTGAGCAAGACACAACGGCCCCAAGATCTGGAATTTAAAGTCGGCAAAATGCAAGTTAGAAACAAGCTGGAAATTTTTAACAGCCCAGGGGAATTAACCAGGGCACCAAACTCTGAAGGGAAGGGGCCCCAGGTTGAAAGCCGTTTCTGCAAGTCACTGGCTTCTACAGAGTGCGAAATGGAGTGAAAATGACTAGCCTGCACTAGATGGGCAATCAGACTAATGATCTAGTGGTCCTTGTGCTTGTAAATGTGGCAGTCTCTTTCATAGAATCATAGAACACTAGAACTGGAAGAGACCTTGAAAGGTCATTGAGTCTAGTCCTCTGCCCTCATGGAAGGACCCAGTACTACTCTAGACCATCCCTGGCTATGTCTACACTGTAGCCTTCTTGCGGAAAAGCTTATGCAAATGAAGCTCGGCGTGGAATATCGCCGTGCTTCATTTGCATAATTAATGAGCAGCCATTTTTGCACAAGAGGCTTTTGCGCAAAAAAGAGCCGTGTAGACGGCTCCTTTTTGCGCAAAACCCCCCTCTTGCGCAAGAGCCATTCTTCCTCAAAAAAAGAGGAAGCATGGCTTTTGCACAAGAGTGGGTTTTTGCGCAAAAAGGAGCCGTCTGACTCTTTTTTGCGCAAAAGCCTCATGCGCAAAAACGGCTGCTCATTAATTATGCAAATGAAGCGTGGCGATATTCCACGCCAGCTTCATTTGCATAAGCTTTCAAGAAGCTACAGTGTAGACTGTGTCTAACCTGCTCTTAAATATCTCCAGAGATGGAGATTCCACAACCTCCCTAGGCAATTTATTCCAGTGTTTAACCACCCTGACAGAAAGTTTTTCCTGATGTCCATCCTAAACCTCCCTTACCGTAGTTTAAGCCCATTGCTTGTTGTACTTTGTGGCTATCTTGTGCCATTTGCAAGCCAGAGAGTTACGAAAGAACACGGTGATATGAGAAAATTGATTGGGGTGAGGGGTATCACAGACTCATGGGTCATGCCCACGCTTGGCCGGGGATTCCCCAAGGGAACCCCCTTCAGTGTGACAGCCCCTTTTCAGGGATCTCTCAGGACTTAAGCCCCTCCACCACCTGGGACCAGTGGCATAGTGAGGGGGGGCCGGGGGAGCAGTTGCTCCTGGGTGCCACGCTGGGGAGGGGCGCCAATTTAGTTCCCCTCCACTCCCCCTGTCATCCCTCGGCTCGCTTGCTCCTCCTCCACCCACCGACACCGGCTGGAGCCTCCTCTCTGCCTCTACGCTCCCGCCCGACCCTCCTCCATCTCCGCCAGCAGGTTAGTGTGTGCAGGGGCCTGGCCCCAAACTGGAGGGGGCGGTGGAAGATGCAGTACAAGCTCCTCCCCCATCTCCCAGGGTCAGGCTCAGCCGTGTGCCAGGTTAGGGCCCCCACTGTGCGGTGACAGGGGGGAGGCCCAAATTTTGCCTTTGCCCCCGGGTGCATAACACCCTCGCTATGCCTCTGTCTGGGACCACACCTCTCTGAACCCCCCAGCATGCCAGTCTCTCACTGTGGCCCCCCTAGGAGAGTTCCCTTACTCTGCACCCCCAGAGGGACTAGTGCAGCCCTGTTCTCTAGCCCACAGTGACTCTCAGCCAGCATAAAACAGGAGGGTTATTGAGCATTGACCCAGCGCAGAGACTCTCAGAGCCCATAGGCCCGGCCTTCCTCAGACTAGCACGTCTGAGTCTGCCCTGCAGCCAGGTGGGCTCTGCCTGCTCCCTCTGCCCAGTGCAGCAGCCCCCTCCTTCCAGTCAAGCCCCCAGCAGCTCCTCCCTCATCCTTTGTCTTCTGCCCAGGTAACCAAGGCCACCTGGGCCTCTCTGTTCTCCGCCTCTCCCCTCCTCCATCTTTTGCTCCCTGGAACCAGCTGTTTGGGTCACTGGGATCCTCTATCCAAGCCCATTGTCTTCCCCAGGCCAGACCTGGCTGTGCCTTCTGAGCTGGGTCTCCTGTTTACCAGGTCACCTGTTGCTGGGGTCTCCATTCTCCAGGCCACTGACCAGGTCCCCAGTCCCATACTGGTTCCTGTAACAATGAAAGTCCCTCTCTGCTCACTTGTTAAACCAGTAACACCCAGGGGCACTGAGCGCCCCCCTCTGCATGCAGCCCCTTTGACACCACCCCCCAGCACCCCCACTTCGGCACATCGGGGAACTTCCATTCTTGTCTGTCAAAGAAATCGGATAATCCAGCAGAGAAGCGGCTCACGCAATTCAGTGGCATTTGAAACAGGATGGATTGGGGGGAGAGTTATCTGTGTATTTGGCCCTGCTGCAGCCGCTGCTGAGGTCCTGAATCCAGTTCTGGCATCCCTCTGGGTGGATAAGTTGGAGAAGAGTCTTGAAAATGATGAAGAGCCTGGGAGAGACACTCCAAGAGGCCGACCCGTGCAGCTTCCCAGTGGGAAGGGTGGGGGTGCGACTAAATCCCATTCTGTAAACTCCTCCATGGGGGAGCAGAAATTTGATCATGAAGCTGTCTGTTTAGCAGAGGCAGATCTAAGACGAGCCAATATTGGGGGGTTGAAGCCAGGCAAATGAGATACAGTTTATGAAAGTAATTAACCAGTAATTACAACAAACCAGCCAATCTAAATTGAAAAACCACCAAGGACAGAGAATCCTCTTCACCGGGGATTAATTCAGGGCCATTCTCTCAGAAATAATGGTTAAACAAAACCCCAGGACAGTCAAAGAAAGCAGCAGAACTTAATCGGATGAAAGGACTTTACCTCTCGCCCCACTCCCGGCCAGGAGTCACAGCCACGGAGCAGAGGAGCTTAGCAGGGCTTTCCAGGGGGATTAAATACTTCTATGAACAACCGGGACAGCATCTGGCTTTCCACCCTCTGCAGTAAACAGAGGAAAGGATGGTTCGCCCTCAAGGGGCTGCTCTTCTGCCAGTTGCTCAGGGCATGGAAGGGAGGGACAAACAGAATTGGCAGGTTTGTGCAACTTTCTCCTTGATGGGAGTGGCTTGATTTCAAGCAGGTGGGACTGGACATTGTGGGAGGCAGGATGCCAGAGTAGATGGGCCTCTGGTTTGATCTGGGGAGCTCAGAGGAGGCAGGATACCGGAATAGATAAGCCCATGGTTTGATCCTTGGCTTAACCAGGAGATCTTACGTGATCTAAAAATCAAAAGGGAGTTGTCTAAAAAGTGGAAACTAGGTCTAATGACAAAGGAGGAAATAAGCAAACAAGACAGGTATGCAGGGGCAAGATTAGAAAGGCAAAGGCACAAAATGAGCTAAATCAAGCTAGAGACATAAAGGGTAACAAGAAGGCATTCTACAAATATATTAGAAGCAAGAGGAAGACCAGGTTAGGCACATTACTCACTGAAGAAGGAGAAACAATAACAGGAAACTTGGAAATGGCAAAGGTGCTTAATGATTTGTTTCGGTTTTCACCAAGAAGTTTGATGGTGACGGGATGCCTAACATAGTGAATGCTAGTGGAAAGGGGGTAGGTTTAGAAGTTAAAATTAAAAAAAAAGTTTAAAATTACTTAGATAAGTTAGATGTCTTCAAGTCACCAGGGCCCAATGAAATGCATCCTAGAATACTTGAGGAGCTGATAGAGGCCTTTAGCTATCATCTTTGAAAAATCGTGGAAGTTGGGAGAGACACCAGAAGACTGGAAAAGGGAAAATATAGAGCCCATCTATAAAAAGGGAAATAAGAACAATCCAGGAAACTACAGACCAGTCAGTTTGAATTCTTTGCCAGGGAAGATAATGGAGCAAGTAATTAAGGAATCTATCTGCAAACATCTGGAAGATAATAAGGTGATAGGTAACAGGCAGTATGGATTTGTAAAGAACAAATCATGTCAAACCAATCTGATATCTTCCTTTGATAGGATAACAAGTCTTGTGGATAAGAGAGAAGCGGTAGACGTGGTATACCTAGACTTTAGTAAAGCATTTGATATGGTCTTGCATGACTTTCTTACCAATAAACTACAGAAATACAATCTAGATGGGGCTTCTATAGGTGGGTGCATAACTGGCTGGATAAACTGTTCTCAGAGAGTAGTTATTAACGGTTCACAATTCTGCCGGAAAGGCATAACAAGTGGGGCTCCACAGGGGGTCTGTTTTGGGACTGGTTTTGTTCAATATCTTCATCAACAATTTAGATGATGGCATAGAGAGTACGCTTATTAAGTTTGCAGGTGATACCAAGCTGGGAGGGGTTGCAAGTGCTTTGGAGGACAGGGTCAAAATTCAAAATGATCTGGACAAACTAGAGAAATGGTCTGAGGTAAATAGGATGAAGTTTAATAAGCATAAATGCAAAGTGCTCCACTTAGGAAGGAATAATCCATTTCACACATACAGAATAGGAAGTGACTGTCTAGGAAGAAGTCCTGCAGAAAGGGATCAAGGTGTCAAGTGGACCACAAGCTAAATATGAGTCAACAGTGTGACACTGTTGCAAAAAAAGCAAACATGATTCTGGGCTGCATTAACAGGAGTGTTATGAGCAAGACATGAGAATTCATTCTTCCGCTCTACTCTGATTAGGACTCAGTTGGAGTACTGTGTCCAGTTCTGAGTACCCCATTTCAAGAAAGAGGTGGGGAAATTGGAGAAAGTCCAGAGAAGAGCAACAAAAATGATTAAAGGTCTAAAAAACATGAGCTATGAGGGAAGACTGAAAGAACTGGGCTTGTTTAGTTTAGAAAAGAGATGACTGAGGCTATGTCTACACTGCCCCTCTCTTGCGCAAAACATATGCAAACGAGGCAAAGCATGGAATATCACCATGCCTCATTTGCATAATTTATGAGGTTCCGTTTTTACGCAAGAGGCTTTTGTGCAAAAGGAGCAGTCTACACAGATCCTTTTTGTGCAACACCCCTGTTGCACAAGAGCCGTTTTTCCAGGAAAAAAAAGCGGAAGAACGGCTCGTGCTCAAGAGGGGGTTTTTGTGCAAAAGGAGCCGTGTAGACAGCTCATTTGTGCACAAAAGCCTCTTGCGCCAAAATGGAGCCTCATTAATATGCAAATGAGGCACAGCGATATTCCACGCTTTGCTTCATTTGCATATGTTTTTGCGGAAAAGGCTATAGTGTGTAGACATAGCCCGAGAGGGGACATGATAGCAGTTTTCAAGTATCTAAAAGGGGAGGGAGGAGGGAGAAAAATTGTTCTCCTTGGCTGAGGATAGGAGAAGAAGCAATGGGCTTAAACTGCAGCAAGGGAGGTTTAGGTTGGACATTAGGAAAAACTTCCTAACTGTCATGGTGGTTAAACACTGGAATAAATTGCATAGGGAGGTTGTGGAATCTCCATCACTGGAGATATTTAAGAGCAGGTTAAATAGACATCTATCAGGGATGATCTAGATGGTGCGTGGTCCTGCTGTGAGGGCAGGGGTCTGGACTTGATGATCTCTCGAGGTCCCTTCCAGTTTTAGTGTTCTACGGTTCTATGATTCTAATGGTGCGTCTATTCAGCAGTGCCTAACTCGAAATAAGCTAAGCAAATTGAGCTACATCAATTGCGGAGCTTATTTTGAAATAGCTTATTTCAAGTTTTGGTGCTGTCTACTCAGCACTTATTTGGAAATAGAGCACTCTTCCTCCAACTTCCCTTACTCCTCATAAAATGAGAGTTACAAGAGTCAGAGTAAGAAGTCCTCCAGCTTGACAGTATTTCGACATTATGTCAAAGTAACTGCTGGCTGTGTAGCCACAGACCTATGTTATTTCAGCATAACGCCCCAATTTCTGCCGACGTCCGTGCAGTGCCTGATTGAATGGAATCAGTCTATTGCCTGGCACAACCTGCACTGATTTACCCCACTGGTGGGTCTGCCCTTATGGACACTAGCGCTAAATAGCAGCAACTGGCAGCATGGCTTACTGGAAAAGAGGAATAGCTGGGGAGGTGGCTGCAAAAATTAGCAGCAGCAGGATGCCGTCCTCTGCTTTAATGGAAGCCAAGCATAGCCATGCATGGCTGCTCTGACCGGTTTAAGGCAGTTTCTAAAACATGGTGAGTGCTACTGGAGAGCTGAGAAAGGTTTAAAGGTATCATGCCTGCCTCCTATACACTGCAAGAGGGGACATAGGTTTTGCCTACGAGCAAATAAAAGGCAGGTGTTGATTAGAACAGCAGTTGAAACAATGATATGGCTGATGTGTGGAGGTCGCCGATTAAACACAGAATGGGGGCACAGCATGCCAACAGGTTTCTTAATTGGGGGGGGGGGAAGGATGACATTTAACCCTTGAGTTTCTGGATTAATCCCTAAACTGTAACCTCATGCTGTGGTTTCCCGCCTGTCCAATCCCCACCCACCCCGGTCACGGCAGGTGGAAGAGTTCAAGCTGAAATGCCGGCGCTGGCTGGGGGACATCATCCTGGTTCGACTGCACAAGGAGCCCTATGCCTTCTACCCTACTGATAACTGGTACTGCAGCTACGTGGAGGTGGTCTCCCCCCACGGACAGTGCTACCGCTTCCCCTGCTACCAGTGGATTGAGGGCTACCGCACACTGGAGCTGCGGGAGGGCAAAGGTAGGAGCCTGAGGGCAGGAGCAGGGGGGGCTGGCTAGAGCTGTTTTGGATCACAGCTAGCTAACTAGCCTGTACGCCTCCTGTACCTATCTATCTATACCCTTACATGCCCTGTACCTCTCTATCTATACCTGTACACCCCCTGTGCCTCTCTGTCTACACCTGTACGCCCCCGTCCCTACCTACCTACCTACCTTCCCCACCTCTCTCTCCTCACAGTCCCCCTTTATCAGTCCCACACCCCCCATCTATCTATTTATACACACACACACACACACACACACACACACACACACATCTATCTGTCTGTCTGTCTATCCACATGCACACACCCATCCCATTCTCGCCTCACCCACAGGCCAGATGGTTTTCGATCGACGACGCCGATCAGCCAATGCTGCTGCAGCAGCGAGAGGAGGAGCTGAAGCAGCGACGCAAGTGCTATGAGTGAGCTAGACCCTGTGGGCATGTGGGGAGCTCTCTGGGGTTTGGCCTGTGTGGGGACCCAGGGATGGAGGGTGCGGTGGGAGCTGCAGGCCCAGGACTGCAAGGGAGGGTGGCTGGTTTAGGCAGGGCAGCGGCAGGCTGGCGCTCACGTCCCCCATACTCTCTCCCGCCCCAGGTGGAAGGAGTACAGCCCCGGGTTGCCCCACTGCCTGGCCGTGGATAACATCATCGAGCTGGACTGCAACAGCATGTACTCCATCACCAAGAACACCAACTACCTGCTGCGCTCGATGAACGCGTGAGTGCGGCACCCCACTGCCCAGCTAGCTACCCTGCCCAAGCACTGGCCCCAGCTGTAGCCCTTTACCGTCCTCCCGAACCCTGCATCCTTCCCCTAGCCCTGAACTCTAACCTTAACCCTAATCACTAACCATAACCTCAATCACTAATCCTTTACCCTACCCCTGTGCCCCACCTCTACCCCAATCACTAACCCTTTACACCCTATCCCTAACCCTGTATCCCAACCCTACCGTTAACCCTAATCCTCTACCTAAACCTGTACCCTACCCCTACCTCTACCCCAGCCTTAACCTTATACCCTGCCCCATCCCTAACACTAACACTAACCCTGTACCCTAATCCTAACCCTGTATCTGAACCTTAACCCTGTATCCGAACCCTGTACCCTAACTCTAGTCCTACTCCTAACCGTAACCCTAACCCTGTGCTCTAACCTTGTATCTGAACCTTAACCCTGAATGATAGCCCCTGTACTCTAACCCAGGGTTTCTCAACCTTTTTTTTATAAAGTACCCCTTTAAAAAAATTATAAGTACCCCCAGTATCTATAGTTTTCAGACACACAATTTTTTTTTCTACCATTGCAACACATTTATTTAAATAACTTAATCGTAGCTGGGTGGGCAATGAAATTTTTGGGCGTAAAAAGTACAAAAATAATAAAACGCAGTAAAACTTAAAACAAAAATTCAGTTTTCTCCAAATTTCAGTTGTGTTGACATACCCCCCAGACTTCTCTCGAGTACCCCTGAGGGTACCCATACCACTGGTTGAGGAACACTGCGCTGACCTGCTTGCTGTGAACACATGAGTACAGCCCCTCCCCTCCCCCCCTGCCCCAGCCCCGCTCAGGCCCATCCCCAGGGACTAACCTAACTCTGATCCTAACAGCCACCAACACTCTACTCCCCTTGCCCATGCCCCCACATGCAGCCTGACCCTGGACATTAAACCCTAACCTCAACCCTAACCCTTCACCCAGGCCCCCACTCTCCGGCTGCAGGCAAGGGACCAATGTGCCCCCCCCAGCCCCATCCATCTCCAGGGACTGGCCCTCGCCCGGGGCTGCTCCCACATGTCGCACTGTCCCTCCAGGCAGGTGCGGCTGCGGCTGAAGGGTTTCCTGAGCTGCACCAACTCCTGGGCGAAGCTGGAAGACATCAGCAAGGTTTTCTGCTTCAACAAGAGCCCGATCACAGGTGGGAGACCTCCCCCCCCCCCACCTCCACGAGCCCAGAGGGTTGGGACACAGCTAGGCAGGGCCGTTCTTTGGAGCCCTACGCAGGACTGTTAACCTGGGGCCCCTCTGCCTGATGGCAGTCGGGGGCGGGTGTTGATTTTTTAGAGAGGTGATTTTATGATCTTCAGCAACAACCTAGTGAAATATTTTTAAAACAAACTTTAAACTCAGGTCCCGTCGGTTAACGCCATAAATTCAGAGTCAGACCGGATCTACCTGGGCTTGGCAAATGCCCGAGAAGGGGCTTCAGTCCCACTGGAATGGGGATTCTGCTCATAGCCCTGGCAGACTTGGTTGGTGACTTTCACATTAACCAGACCCTCCCCAGAGGAAGCGGAGCCACAGGACAGGGGTTGGAGGCAGATGGATGGACATTAAGACCCAGGTGTGCTCCCAATTTTGGGGCGCCCTACGCAGCCGCGTATTCTGCCTATCGGCGAGGACGGCCCTGCAGCTAGAAAATGCACCCCAGACTCCCCGTGTGCCATGTGCTGCCCAGACCCCTCGACTGAGCTTGGGGCCCCATTGTGCTGGGCACTGCCAGGACCACACTGAGTTCAGACCCCTGCCCACTAGTCTCTTAGACCTTTCTCCAGTGGTGGAGGCTGTGGCCCCAACATACCACGGCCCCAAGACCCTGCCATGGTGCCCGGGACAGGACTCAGCCCCAACCCCCCTGAGCCCCAGCCCAGTACATTCACCCCGCGGCTGCCCTGCCCATGTCCCCCCAGAGTACGTGCAGGAGCACTGGCGAGAGGACACGTTTTTCGGGTACCAGTTTCTGAATGGGGTCCACCCAGTGGTGATCCGGAAATGCACCGAGCTCCCGGAGAAATTCCCCGTCACGTCAGCCATGGTGGCCCCCTTCCTAGGGGAGGGCACCACCCTGCATGATGAGCTGGAGGTAAGTGGGGCTCCAGGGTCCCCCCCACATGGAACTCGCGCCAGCTCCCACCCCAGCATTGCTCTGGGCACCAGCAGTCATAGGCCAGAGGTGCCCAGCTGGTCCAGCTCCAGAGCCACATGACCCGCTAGTCCTGACCACTTGGCTCCAAGGGCTAGTCCTGGGACACTGCCATGGGGAAGCTCACAGCAGAGTGTAGGCACTGCTGCGGGGAAGCTCACAGCACCGGGAGAGGGCACGGCTGTGGGGAAGCTCATGGTGCTGGCATCGCAGCTTTCTCCTGCTGCCCATGGGCCCTGGCAGCCCCTGCACTCCACTTAGCTCTCCCTGTGCCTTGCAGAAGGGGAACATCTTCATCGCTGACTATAAAATTCTGGAGGACATCACAGCCAATACGATCAATAACTACCAGCAGTACATCGCTGCGCCCATCTGCCTGCTGTACCTACAGCCCTCCGGAGAGCTCGTCCCAGTCGCCATCCAGGTACCAGCCCCTGACGCCCCCCCCATGCTGCCCGGTGGGACTCCCACTCAGCCCCTTAGCTCTGCACCCTCCCAGGGCTGGGCATTGCAGTCATACCAGTCCAGGGAGAGAACCAGGAGTCCTGGCTTCCAGCCCCGCCCCCCCTTCCCCACTCTACCCCACCAGCCCCCACTTCCCTCCCAGAGCCAGGGAGAGAACCCAGGAGTCCTGGCTCCCTGCTTCCTCCTCCCCCAGCTGTGTGTACATCTCCTCCTTCTCATACTGGATTTGCTGCATCCTCACATCCCGGCAGCCAGATCCCTATTCCTGGACTCCCCCCAGGTGCAGGAAGATTCACGCCCTTGGCCTGTGCCAACTCGCCCTAGCCTTGCTGTGTCTCTCTCTCCGCAGCTTAGCCAGCACCCGGGCCCCGACTGCCCCATCTTCCTGCCCAACGACTCCGAGTGGGACTGGCTTCTGGCCAAGACCTGGGTGCGCTACGCCGAGCTGCTGGTACACGAGGCCATCAGCCACCTGCTGCTCACCCACTTAATCAACGAGGCCTTCACCCTGGCCACCCTGCGCCACCTGCCCACATGCCACCCGCTCTTCAAGGTGAGGGAAGGGTAGGCCAACAGGCGGGTGTGGCCAACTGTGCCCAGCTTCGCCCATGCTCCTGCATCCTGAATGGACCCCGCATGCGTCTGGGAGCTGGGGCCAGCTGTGCCCAGCTGTGCCGGAGAGAAGAGCCCAGCTGGGGAATGGTGCCAGACAGGCCCCGCTGCCAGCATCCAGCTGTGCCCGGCTGCCCCTGCATGTTCTACCCATCACAGCCCAGCCCCTATCTATCGGGGGTGGCCCAAGGGGCGGGGGGGGGGAGGTAGAAGGAACCATGGTTGTGTTCTCAGAGGGGCCAGGTCCCTGCCCCCGGATCTGTGCAGAGGTGGGGGGCATGGCTGTTTGCTTGCCCTCACCCTCCTCTCCCCCACCCTCGTCTCTCTTTTCCTGCCCAGTTGCTGCTGCCCCACACACGCTACATGCTGCACATCAACGTCATGGCCAGGTCTGTGCTACTGAGACGTGGAGGGATCATCGAGAAGGTGAGAGGATGCCAGGGTGCAGGGCATAAGACCCCACTGTCCTCCCAGACCCAGGGAGAGAACCCAGGAGTCCTGACACACAGCCCACCCTCCCTTCCCCAAACTGGGGAGAGAACCCAGCAGTCTTGGCTCCCAGCCCCCCTGCTCCAACCCCCAGCCCCCACTCCCCTCCCAGAGCCACATATCTGAGAGTAAAACACTCCTGGCACCCAAGGTGCCGGCTCACCTGGAACCCCGGTCGCTCTTTTCTTGTGTTGCCTTGTTGTGAAAACCGCCGAGAGGCAGACCCTTTGGGGTGTTGGCTATCTCATTAGATCCTGGAATTTGCGCCGTGTGGCCCTGTGGATGCAGCCCCCACTTTCAGCATGTGGGTACTATTAGCCATTAACTTTGAGAATTCCTGGAGGACAGATGAGGTCCCAGCAGGCAGGGGAGGGGCAAACACAGCCTCTGCCTTGACACAGAAGAACAAAGAGGACCCAGATAATTATAAAACAAGTCAATCTAACTGGAAGATACTGGAACAAAGTATTAAGTAGCCAATATGTAGCTAGAGGATCATAGGGTGAGAAGGAAGAGCCGGCATGGATTTGTGAAGAACAAACTATGCAGAACCAACGTAATTTCCCTTTTGGACAGAGCTACTGGTCCCATGGCTGGGGAGAAGCAGTGGATGTGATATATCAGCCTTGCAACATGGTCCCACATGATGGTCTCAAAAGCACATGCAGGAAATGTGGGCTGGATGGACTTAAGATGGGCAGTTGAAAGTAGTTATCAATGGTTCCTTGTCACACCGGGAGGGTGAATATAGCAGGGTCCCATAAGGGTCAGTCTTGGTTTGGCATCGTCCAATATTATCAAGAATGACTTGGATCATGGAGTAGAGAGTTTGTTGATAAAATTCGCAGCCAAAGCCAAGCTAGGAGGGGTCGCAAGCACTTTGACAGGCAGGATTAGAACTCAGAACAAACCATGACAACTCGGAGAACTGGGCTGAAATCGACAAGCTGAAATTTAGTGAAGACAAAGGTAACATGAGAAAGGAAAATTCCAATACCCAACTACACAAGGGAACATAACTGGCCAGAGGTGAGTTGTTCTTCTCCAGAGGATCTGGGAGATATGCTGGGGCATAAACTGAATATAAGCCAACAATGCAGTGCAGATGGAAAATAGGCTAATATCATCCTAGGCTGTTTTAGTAGGAGCGGTATGTGTAACACCCAGGAGGTCATTGTCCAATACCAGTGAGACCTCAGCTGGAGAACTGGGGCCGGTTTCGGGTATTACTCTTTTGGAAAGATGGGGCCAAATTGGAGAGAGTCCAGAAAAAAGCAACAAACACGATAAAAGGCTGAGAAACCCTGATAAAAGGTTAAATAAAAGTGGGTGTGTTTAGCCCTGGGAGAAGTCCTGACTCAGGGGAGAACTGATAGTCTTCAAATATGTTGAGGACCATTAGAAAGAGGATGATGATCCATTGCTCTCCAGGCCTGCTGAAGGCAGGACAAGAAATAATGGGCTTATTCTGAAGCAAGGCAGGTGTAGGTGAGATATTAGAAAAACTTTCTCTCTCTCAAGATCGCTAACTCTGGAATAGACATCCAAGGGAGGCTGTGGAAACTCCATCATGGGAGGCTTGTAAGAACAGGTTGGACAAACACCAGGCAAGGATAATGTAGGTTGACTTGATCCTGCATCAACAAAGGGAGCTGGACTAGATGATTTCTCCAGGTCCCTTCCAGCCTCATGTTTCTAGGATTCTGTGAAAACATGGGTGTTGCGAGAGATTGGTCATTTTTGGGTACAACACAAAGCAGAACAGAAGGATGGCCCCTTCATCATGGGGCCTATTGTTCTGAAATAAGATCACAGCAGTATATTGTTCTAACCCACCCACCACCTGGAGGCACAGAGATTGAAGGCTCTGTCTCTGGTCCCTTCTCAGGCCACGGGTTCGGGACTTGTGGGGACCACCGAGCTGATGGTCAAGGGCATGTCTGGCCTGATCTACACCTCCTTCTGCTTCCCTGATGACATCCAAGAGCGTGGGGTTGATGACATCCCTAATTACTACTACAGGGATGATGGGCTGAAAATCTGGTCCGCCATTGAGAGGTAAGGGGCTGGGGAAGGGGGTGGCGAAGGAGAAGACACAATGTGGAAAATTCCTACTGGACCAGAGCGGCTTGAAAACATGACTTCCCTGCCGTGCAAACAATTTTGAGTTAAAAAATGGAATTCCCCAAAAAGCTCTTTTCTGAAGTCATCAGCCCCCCTGTCAGCCCCATAAATACTGACCCGCCTTCAGAAATGCAGCTCCCTTGGCCATCTGCCAGCTCCTCAGTTTTGGGAATGTCCCATGTCAAGACATGGAGGCGGATCAAAAGGCCAATTTGACATTGGATGCCTAGTTGGAGTCCTCCTCCATAAGTTTCATTCTTGGATATCAGGACAGGATCCCGGGGTGCAGCCTGGGGCTGTAGGAGCATTATGCCCCCTTAACCTACCAGCCTGGGCTGTTTCTCACAGTGCTTTGCTCGTGACAAGCAGCAAACCCCTCCAGGTGCTGCAATCACTTAGCACAACCTCATGTGGCACCCATATCCCCAACTAGAGCTCACAAACACTCCCAGAGCCACTCACCAATCACACAGAGAAAAGCATCAGTCAGTACCCCCCGGCTCCCCAGCCTTGTAGCCTAGAAACTAAGTTCCCTGTAAGCAGTATGGCTGTTCAGCAATGCAACAGTGCTCAGGAAACCCTCCTGACCCATACCTACCCTCCCCTGGACCCAACCCATCCCCAGACCTGCCATGGCCAGGGGAAAGGTGCCCCTCCCCTGGCCCGGACCTGCCACAGCTGGGAGGAGGGTTACCTATCCCATGGCCCTAGCCCTAGAGCTGCTGCAGTGGGAAACAGTGAGCTGGGGGGAGTCCTCTCTCCCCACCATATCCCCAAGGGAGCCTATACCCCAAACCGCTCATCACTGGCCTCACCCCAAAGCCCACACCCCCAGCCAGAGCTCTCACCCCCTACCCCAACCCTCTGCCCCAGCCCTGAGCTCCCTCCCACACTCAAAACCCCTCGGCCTCACGCCCACCACATGAATTTTGTTATGTGCACCAATATGGAGATCATGTGTCACACCTCACCACGGTATTCATTACGCACATGGATGGGAAAAATACGCACCACGGTATTCATTACGCACATGGATGGGAAAAATTAGAGGGAACTCTGCCCAGAGCTGTACCATCTTGCCCTGCTCAGAAGCCTGACCAGTGTAGGTTTATTACCCAATCTGCCCCTTCCTCAATGTGGCGAGGGCATGCATCAACTTTTGTAATTTGAGCTGAAATTTATTAACTACAGGCAGATTTTACGTGGAGACTGGCATTCCGCAAAGGGAGTGCCTGAAACTTTCAAAGCAACTTGGGCTGACTTTTGAGAGTTCTGTGATGAATGTAGACCTTGAAGCTAGGCCTGTCACAGCCCTCCCCTGCCTTTATCCTAGCCCTCTTTATTCACTTTGTGCAGTCTGATGGATGGGTTGGACTTGGACAAATGAACAAAAACTTATAACTACTCAAAAATGGAGAGGAAAAGCCAAATTTTTAGGAATTCTGCCCAAAACCAAATTCAGGAGAAAGGTCTTGCTGCGGGTGAATGGAAGCTCTTGGTTTCAGCCAAGCCAAGGCATTTCATCCCAACAGCCACTCTTATGCAGTGTGTTCCCATCTAGAAGAGTAAGTTCAGTCTGAAAGGAAAAATTCATCTCAGTGGTAGACAGTGGTAGACAGTCCGTGAGAGCTGAGATTATCTGGAGGTCAGGCCAGAGTCTTAGCCACTTGGCCATGCTCCCGCCGGTAGCAGAGGGTGAGCTTACAGATGCTGGTTGAGTGAGGTCCATTGGGGAGCAACAATGCCTGCTTTGACCCTCCAGGTTGACACATCTCTGTTATTCCCAGCTTTGTCTCCGGCATCGTCCAACACTATTACCATAGCGACGCCCATGTCCTGGCAGACAGCGAGTTGCAAGCCTGGGTCGACGAGATCTTCAGAAAAGGCTTCCTGGGGAATAAGGCATCCGGTAGGGGACATGTGAGCCCAGAATCCTGCAGCAGCTTCTCGGGGGCTCTATCCAGGAGTCGCTAGAGGAGATCTCTGGAGTGTGTGATTCACAAGACCAAATGACGGCCAGCCAGACCCCACATGGTGTCAATGAGCGTCTCTCCACTCAAGTCAATGGGGCCAGATCCCCAGCTGGTGTGAAGTGGCCCCAAAGGCAGGGGTCATGACCTACTATAGGGAGCAAGGGCCCTGATCCTGCAGGGCCATGGTGATCTCTTCATCATGGCAGTGGGAAGGGGATATGGAGTGACCAGGAATGGTCCCCCCATTGGAATGGGCTGGACAGGGAGCGAGGGAACAACTTGCCAGGGCAGGCTCTGGCAGGGGGAGGTATCAAACACAGCTCTGTGAGGTCCCTGGGGCTGCAGCGGGGCAGGGCCAGGCCAGTGACACCCTTTCTCCACCCCACAGGTATCCCTGCCTCCCTGCAGAGTGTCCCCGAACTCATCAAATACGTGACCATGTGGATTTACTGCTGTTCGGCCCGACATGCCTTCCTGAACAACGGGCAGGTAGGGAGAGGCCAGCCTGGAAACATGGGGCCCCCATTCCCTGCTCCATACGCAGGCCTGGTGCCCAGCCATTAACACCCCCACCTGCACCCCACATGGGGCCCTGGGTTCCAGACACTAATACCCCCACCTGCACTCCACATGGGACCCTGAAGTCCAGCCCCCAATACCCCCACCCTGCACCCCACTGACACCCTGATTCCCAGGAGGACCCTGCTCTAACAACCACCCTCCTCACCACCCAGCCCCACTGAGAGCCCCAGACACCTCAGGACTCTGCTTCCTCCCCCCACAAAGCTCAGGACCACTCCTCACCCTTCTTGATTCTCCCGCCCATTGCCTGTGGGTCAGGATCTGACCAAGCCCCGGGTGCCTTGGCTGAGCCAGACCCTCCCTGTGCTGGTACCCCAAAGCTGAGGTGGGGAGTGAAAAGGGTCCCAAGTGGGCTGGAGGAGCCCGGGGTGTGCTGGGGGCGGGGTCCCAGGCTGGACTGGGGGGACCCAAGCTGGGCTTGGGGGCCCTGGGTGGAGACCTGGGGGAAGGCTGAGGGGGGCCCAACCTAGTCTGGGCAGGTCAGGCTGAGCTGGGGGACCCTGGGGGACCCTGGGGTCCCAGGCTGGGGGAGGGAGGGGCACTAGCTGGCTGGAGAGCAGGGTTGCCAACCATCAGTAAATTTACGGACAGTCCATAAAAAATTAGCCGAAATTGGACATGTCTGTAAAGTCCGTAAAAAAATGTAGGTGTCCATAAATTTTGTAGAAGTGCAATAAAATTTCAAAAAACAGCAATTATTCTATAGCAATTACATTTGTTCTGTGCTGCATCAGCCATTTTACTGCGGAGCAGTGGAAATTGGACATTTTAGTTGTTTATTTAGCTCAATGGTTGAGGTGACATAACATGAATCACATGATCCACGTGATGTTATCATTTACATTATCCCGCCGAGTTAGTGTCAGCACATTGGCAATTTATGTAATTTAATATTGTTTACCGTTAAAGTTTACAATGTCAAAATCTATAAACATCGTTCTTGTTATGTATGAATGACAATGATTACTTTTCACTTTTGGCCATTTATGTCGTCTTAATATAGTATAAAAATTATGTCAGTAAAAAAAATTTGTCTGTCTGTACATTTTTCCCATTTTGTCCATAAATGAAATTTCTGTGGGTTGGCAACCCTGCTGGGGAGTGCCTGGCTGCTCTGACCCAGGGATCTCTCTGAACACAGTATGACTTTGGGGCCTGGATGCCTAATTTCCCATCCTCCATGAGGAACCCCCCACCCCAGGTCAAGGGTGCCACCTCCCTGGAGAGCTACCTGGATACCATCCCAGACGTCAGCACCACCGGCCACATCATCTACAGCCTTTGGGTCATCTGCTGCGAGCCGGGGGACTCGGTAAGAACACAGGCCCTAGGGGGCGCTGTGGGGCAGGGAGCGGGGTAGAGGCTCAGCAGGGGGCACTCTCCCCTGATAGGCAGGGCTGGCCCCAGGGCAGTGCTAGGGGGCGCTGTGAGGCAGGGAGCAAGGCAGGGGCTCAGTCGGGGTTTCCCCCCAGCCCATTGTGGGAACAGTAAAGGATGCACTGACATTTCAGGGCATGAGCCCACGTGTCCTGGCCCAGCTGCACTTTGGAGGATTCCAGTGAGATGCCTTTAAATAGCCACATCCTCTGGTGTTTCAGCCAGCTGCGGATTCTCCTTCTCTGCCTGGCCTGAACCCTTTCCCATGCTTATACACAGCTGTTAAACACCTGCCCTGCAATCCAGGATGTGTGTAAGATCCATGTATAACCCAGCCGGCCCACCCCAGAGCGGGCCACATCTCAGCAATGGGTAAGGAGCCCCTGTGTAACTAGCTGCCCTGCCTCAGAGGTGGCTGCATCATGGCACTGGATAGCTGCCCCAGTCCAGAGGTAGTGCCAGGCAAGACAATCCATCCATGCTGTCCCTCACTGCTCTCCCTTTCCCTTGCAGAGACCCCTGGGCACGTACCCTGACGAGCACTTCACAGAGGAGGAGCCAAAGCAGCTGATCACGGCCTTCCAGGAGCGCCTGGCCCAGATCTCCCAGGAGATCCAAGAGAGGAACAAATCCCTGCCCATCCCCTACCGCTACCTGGATCCCCAAGAAATTGAGAACAGCACGTCCATCTGAGCCCCACGGACCCCCCCGGCCCCCAAGGCAGCCGGAAGCGCTGTTACTGTCGTGCTGTACCTGCAATGCTGTCCTGAGAGCAATAAACCACAGACTTGCTCTGCTCTGAATGGATAATTTCGTCTAGTAGGGTACAGCCAGGGAAGGGAAGCTGGGCATCAGGACTCCTGGGATCTCTCCCCAGCTTTGGGAGGGGAGTGGGGCAGGTGGTTAGAGGAGGGGGCTAGGAGCCAGGTCTCCTGGGTTCTATTGTCCTTAAGCAAACCTCCTGTGCTCATCATGCCTCAGTTTCCCAAGCTGTACCCCAGGGGAGCTAAGGGCCAGATTCTGATGTGGATAAGACTTAGGGTTGCCAGATGGTTTCACAAAAAATAATGAACCACCCCAAAAAAAGCTTGGGGGAAATTTTTGTTGAGGAAAAAAAAAGACCAGGGTCGAAATGCAGTCGTGGTCCCTTTAATTCCCAGGCCACTCCCACCTCCCTCTGCCCCAGCATGTCCCAAGCAGCTTTCCTTCATGCGCCTGAGCTGGGCCTCAGGAAAAACAGAAACTATCAGACATTTTAGATGTCCAGTATTTTCTGAATTTTTTAACCAGGCCGAAGGTGCAAATACTGGGCTGTCCGGTTCAATACCGGACACCTGGCAACCCTAATAAGACTCAAGATTGGCCCTGAGGGGCCACATGAATTATCACATCATGAATTATCTAGAATTACTCTTTATTTACATGGTCACATACAGTCATCAGCGATCCCAGTCATGAGGTTACTAGGTCCTCTCCAGTAAGTACCTCTCCCCCAAACACATTATATATATATATATATATATATATATAGCGAGTGAGAGAGAGCCATTCCCTTCCCCCACCCCCGAACGCTTCTCCCCCAAGATACGTCCAAAAAGTCATTAGCGAAAAAAAGTACAATTTATACACAAGTCTATGAAAAATGATAGACAATCAGATTCCCAGACCAGGCAGCCAGCTCCTCCCTCACAGCTATGAGCCTCCTGGGCCTTTAAGACATGGTCAATTGCAGGTCATCCCCTTAAAAACATTTTCTGTTGTCAGACAAATATTCGTCTGCAGACAAATATTAACCAAGTACATCCAGAAATGCAGGCTAGATAAAGATGGCTGCTCACAGGCCACCCTTTAAAGATGGATGCTTACAATACATCCCTTTAAGGAAACTTTTTTTTGTCTGACTGCAGACGAATCTCTTCCAAGCAATTCAAACCACCATAAAAATGCAGACTAAGCAAATGTGGCTAGTTACAGGCCACCCCTTTAAAAAACAAACAAACGTACGGATTAAAAATGACCATCCCTTTAAGAAATATCCCCCCCCCCTTCAGATTCCTTCTGGCCAAGTAAGTGAAGTACCATCAGAAATGAAGTTCTGATAATATGGCTGATCAGAGGCCATCCCTTTAAGATTCTAATTTTGTCTGCAGAAAAATATTCACCAAGTTTATGAAGGACCACCAAATAAACAGGTCAGACAACTCATTGAAAGACCAACCCTTTAAGAGTTTTTATTGTCTGCAGCTAAATATTGACCATTCCATATGGCTGAATAGTGACCACCCCTTTAAGAAATCATTTTCACTGCAAGTAAATATTGTCTGAGTGCAATGGATACTTGGATGCCAGCTCTGCATGGGTTTTATGGGATAGGAGTTTGTTGTTGGGTTTCTTTTTTGTCTACAGATAAACTATGGACTGAGTATGTTCAGCAAGACAAATGCCCATGCGGAAAAACCTGGCCAATCAGCCTCCAGCCTTTGTGACTATATTTTTTGCCTGTAGCCAAATATTAATCAAGCACACTTGGGCTGGCATTATTTTTTTTTAAATTTCCTGGCTAGCATCTAGCAAATCCTTATAGATCACTGGATCCTTCAACCTCAAGAGCAGGAAGATCATGGCTTACACCTTATTTTTTTAAAAAAACAACAAATGGTCTGGTAGCACTTTATAGACTAACAAAACATGTAGATGGTATCATGAGCTTTCGTGGGCACAGCCCACTTCTTCAGATGACCGGAGTTTCATGACTACGGAAGCTCATGATACCATCTATATGTTTTGTTAGTCTATAAAGTGCTACCAGACCATTTGTTGTTTTTTTCTGTACAGACTAACTCAGCTACCCCCTGAAGCACCTTATTTTTAGCTCCTTTCTGGTGCAAATAGGAGGGGAGAACAAGACAGACCATGTGTTAACATTGCTGCCTAGCTTTTCACATCACATTGCAGCCCTGGGGTGAGGCCATGTGGCTGCCTAAAGACATGTCAGGTACACGACACCCAGGCCCCACTCAGGGGAAACCTGATGGCATTTCCAGCCCTTTCATAACTGCAGGGGTATTGTTGTGGTGATGTCTATTTCACTCAAGCAACCAACAAACAGCCAAGAGAAAAACAATCCTGGTTAAAAATCAGGCAAGGCCAAGAACACCGAAGACTTGTTACTTCAAGCAGAAAACAACTGAGCTGGGGGGGAGAGGGGGAGGGGAAAGAAGCTGCACAGAGGCATGCAGCCCCTATGGTCAGGAACCAAACCTAGGGCCACAGCACCAAAATGTGGCTGTGTTAGCAAGGGAGGAGCAGGATATTTTTCCCATTGCTGCTCCCAGAGGGAGCTAATCCCCGGCACCTGTATATATATATATATATATATATATATATATATATATATATATAAAACAAACCTTAAGTGCCCTCTTTATCCACCCTGAAGAGGAAAATCCCCCATAAAAATATGTTCTCATAGATTTCAAGGCCAGCCTGGACCATTTTGCTCATCTATTTTGGCCTCCTGGACAACACAGGCTAAAGACTTTCTCCCAAAATAATTCCCTTGGGCGCTAGATAAGCTCTTTTAAAAAAACCACACCCAATCTAGCCTGCAATCGTGGGTGAAGCATCTCCCGCACGACTTCCAAGGGTGGGTCCCCTTTAAATTCTCACTGCCCCCTTTAAGAGCAATGGGGATGATGGAGAGTTTTTTTCCAACTGCCATCTAGTGGACAGTGGTGTGTACTATGGGAGATTTTTTTAACCCCTGAAATGCCAGGCAGCTACACAGAAGTGCAGGTGGTGGCAGGACTACATTCCCCCAGGAGGGCTGCTCTGCAGTGCTCCCTCACTGTCCTCTAGGGATGCCATTCACACGTTGCCCAAAAGATGAGCACATCCAGGAGCAAGGTCTGTGGTTTCAGGGAGCACAGCCCTAGACCTAGGCTGGCGACCGAAACGGAATGGATTTTGGTGTTATTGGGCTGGAGCCAGTCCCAGGCCCAGACGGATTCGCTCCCGGCCCACTCAACAATCGCCTTCTCCCATGCTGGTGATGTGGGAAAGCCCCATGTCCCATTCCCCGCCCCCTTGAGCCAGCCAATCCCTCCTGTGGCTGGAGGGGAGCCCAAATATTACTGTGCTGAGAATGGGTCATAATCACAGATGCAGGGAGTCTCCCATTCCGGGCAGGGGAAGGAAAGCCGCACGCATACGGCCTCCACTGCCGCAGGTGGGAACTGAACCCCAAACTACAAAACACCAGCTGTTAGCAGGGAGTGAGCGGAACATTATTCCCACCAATGTCCCTTGAGGGCCCTACACCCCCAGCACCCAGCTGGTGAATTGCAGTAAGCCCATGGGGGAAGCCTCTCCATTCCCCCCCACTGTGTCTGTCCAGGGTTCTCTGCAGAAAGCTACTAGGGGCTGCACAAATTCCCACCCACCACCATCTCCTTGCAGTGGCAGTCTGAATCCCTGGCCCCCATACCCAGAAAGGGGGTGAATTGCTGGTCCCAGGGGATGCTGTATGTTAAAATAAAAGAATGTGAACTCCTAGGTAGGCCAAAGTCCCATAATGCACCTGTTACTTTAGTAGGAGTGCACAGAAGTTTCCAAGTTGGTCAAAGTCCCATAATGCATCTGGCTGTATAGTAGGAGATGCACAGAAATTATCAGGTCGGCTCAAGTCCCATAATGCACCTGGTTCTGTAGTCAGAGGGCAAGGAAGGCCCAAGTCCCATAATGCACGTGGCTCTGTAGTAGGAGGTGCATGGAAGTTACCAGGTTAGCCCAAGTTCCATAATGCACCTGGCTCTTTGGCTACAAAGCAAACAGCAATTCCCAGCTCAGGGCCAGTATACCAGCAGACACGTGGGAGAGTCCATTTCTGATGACCAGCATAAGGTGCCCACCCGGCACAGTCCATCCTCCTTCCACGGGGTCGGGGGAAGCAATTTAAGTCTGTCCCACGGCAGAATGGCCCACAGGGACTGGCCGGGAAGCATCAGGTGGCATCGGCCGTGGATTGCATTGACTGGATGAAAGGGAAGAGGGAGGCAGAATTAGTCACTTCAGACCCCCTCAGTCTTCCAGACCAGCATCCCGCCCCCCGCTTTTATTGGGGAGGCTCTCTAGGCCAAGTCTCTATGGCGAGGGAAAGCTGGAGGAATCTAAATCTTATAAAGATAGCCCTTAGCTCTCTCATGATCATAGAGACAAGGCCAAGGCAGTATTATGGGCAGAATGGCTTTATGCCGGCAGCTGCTCTAGGTCACATCTCTATGTTTCAGGAGCGCTGGAGGACTCCAAATGCAATCCAGCCCTAGGGTAACCCTGTGGCACTGCCCTTGGTCTTGCCCACAACCATAGAGACAGGGTCAAGGCACTGGGCAACACGGTGGCTCCATGTCAGTGGCTGCTGTAGGCCACATGTCTATGGTTAAAGAGCACTGGAAGACTCTAAGTGCAAGACAGCCCTAGGGTAACCCTGGATGGGGACAGCCTATATAGGTCACCCATGACCATAGAGCTGAGCAGTTCTGAGGTTAGAGTGGTGCTACAGTCTCTGCCATTCGAGCCCTGTCTTTATGGCTATGGGTCAGGCTGGGGGGAACTGAGCTTCCAGCAAGGATCTCTGATTGGGGAGGAGGGATGATCGGAGGTGGGAGAATTCGGAGGGAAGGCGAAGAGTCCCTCAGTTGGAGGAACAATATGGGGAAGCTATGCAAATGAGCCAATGCACATTAATCAAATACGTAAATGAGAGCTGTGCTTATTTGCATAGATCCCATGGTTTCTAGACCTGGTTGAGGTGAGGGAAGAACTCAGGGATTCGCTCCCAGGGAAAGGGGAGAGCTAAGGTTGCAGGCTGGCTCCAATGGGAGGTGCAAGGGGGAGAAGTCTATGGCAGCCCTGCCTTGCAGAAGGCAGGGGCAGGAGGGGCCTGGCAGCTGCCCAAGCTCCCAGCCCCTCTTGGCCTTGCAGTGGTGTCACTGTGGGACTTGTGTATTCAGGGAAGGGGCAGCCTCACCTCCACACAGCCCAGCCTCCCACTCGCGGGCTGTTCCCGCTACTTATTCTGCCCTGACCGCGCTTTCTCCAGCTTCTTCCGCCGCTCCTCCGGGATCTCGTCTAGGCTGATGCCATGGTTACTTGCTCTGTGGGGGAAGGAATGAAGAATGAGTCCTGGCTCACAGCCCCCCCGTTCTAACCATCAGCCCCCACTTGCCCCCCAGAGCCAGAGAGCGAGCCCAAGGGTCCTGGCTTCCAGTCTCCCCTTGCCCTGCTTCTGACCAGGGGTCACTGGCTACCCCATTCCTTTCCCCTCTGGGGATGGCCTCAGGGCCCAGGCATGGAGAGCAGCAGGTCCCCACCCCGCCCCACTTTGCCCCTCCCATCCCCATCCAGAAATCTGTGGGCTCCAGACCCCTGGGGCTCTTACCCTGGCTGCAGGTCAGGGGGTGTAGGGATGGGTTTGGTGAATCCCTCTCGTCCCACCAGCCAATACGTGTCTTCTACACCTTTGCCCTAGGAAAGAGAGTCTGTGAGCTGTTGGCTGGGAGCAAGAGGCACTGACAGAACGGGGTGGGGGACAAGGCTGGGATAGTGGGGGCTGCAGGTCAGGAGCAAGGGGCACCAGTAGAGCTGGGGGACAGGGCTGGGCTAGCAGGGGCTGCGGGTGGGGACTGAGCAGCACTGGCAGGGCTTGAGGGGAGGGTCTGCAAGTCTAGGGTTGCCAACTTTCCATTTGCAGAAAACCAAACCCCCTTGCTCCAACTATTCCCTGAGGCCCTGTGCCTGCCCTGCCCCTTCTTCAAGGCCCCTCCCTTTATCACTCATTTTCCACCACCCTTGCTTACTTGTTCATTTTCACCAGGCTGGGGCAGAGGGCTGAGGTGCGGGCTCTGGGGTGAGGCTGAAGGGTTTGGGGTGGAGGAGGAAGCTCTGGGCTGGGGGTTAGGGCCAAAGGGTTCAGATTGTGGGAGGAGGGTTGAGGCTGAGGTTGGAGTGTGGGAGGGTTGCAGGCTCTGGAGTGGGACCAGGAATGAGGGATTCAGGGTGCAGGAGGAGGCTCCGGGCTGGGGCAGGAAGCTGGGGGGCAGGGGACTCTGGGCAGGTCTGAGAATTAGGGGTTTGAAAGGGTGTAAAGGCTCCATGGGGAGTTTGGCGTGTGAGAGGAAACTCAGGGCTTGGGCAGAGAGTTGGAGTGTGGGAGGGGGTGCAGGCTCAATGAGGGAGTTTGTGGTACTGGAGGGGTATCCATCTCATGTGGCTCCCAGAAGGAACCAAATCTCCCTCTGGCTCCTAGATGGAGGCACAGACAGGCAGCTCCACACTCTGCCCCACCTGCAAGTTTTACCCCAGCAGCTCCCATTGACTGTAGTTCCCAGCCAATGGGCGCTGCAGAGCCCCGCCCTGGCCTTCCCCTCACGTGGGAGCCAGAGGGACATGCCGGTCACTTCCCTGAAGCCGAGCAGGGAGCCTATCCTATGCTGCCGACCAGCCTGAATCCCAACAGCGGATTGGGAGTGAGGGGCACCATTACCTTGAGCTCCGTCTTGCCCCCGAACATCCAGTTTGTAGCCTTCCTTGAGTGAGTGCAGGATGGTGACTGTGCGGATGTTCACGTGGATCCGGTAAGCTGTGGTGGGGAGACCGGGGGAGACAGAGGTGAGCACCCTGAATCCCCAAACACAACCCCTCTATGACGAAATGGGGAAGTTGTGGGGGAGAGGGTTGCGGGGGCTGTATACAGGGGGGCACTCAGCATCCCTGAATGTTACTGGTTTAACGAGAGGAGTGGGGAGGGAATTTGTTACGACAGGGACCAGCACAGAACTGGAGACCCCAGCGACTGGTGACCTGGTGACTGGGGGGACACAGCCAGTTCCATCCAGTGGGAGGAAAATGGGCTGCAGAGATGACCTCAGTGACCTGCCCAGCTGGTTCCAGCCAGGGAGGAACAGAGGTCTGGGGAGAGGGGAGGTGGAGAAGAGACAGCCCAGGTGACCCTGTTTACCTGGATAGAAGACAATGGGCAGGGGAGGGGCTGTTGGAGGGGGATATTGGAGGCTCTGCTGGAAGAAGGGCGCTTCAGAACTGGACAGTGAGAGAGCAGGCAGAGCCCTCCTGGCTGCAGGGGAGACTCAGATGTGCTGGTCTGAGCGGGGCCAGGCCTACAGGTCTGAGTTCCTTTGCCATGTTCAAAGCTCAATAAACCCTCCTGTTTTGTGCTGGATGAGAGTCGCTCTGATCTGGAGAACACGGCTGCACTAGTCCTTCCCGGAGGGGGCCCACGGCAGAGGCAGGCGTGCTCGGGGCTCAGAGGGGCAGTTCCAGGAGGCGGAGGGGTGGATCCCCGGGAGGGAGTGGATTCCCCGAGAAGGGGCTGTCGCACTGGAGGGGAGTTCCACTTGGGAACTGTACGGGCCAAGTGTGGGCATGACCTGTGAGACCGTGACACCCCTATCCCATGCCTCTTGCACAAGCATGGCTCCATGCCATGAGATTCTCTCCTTCCCACCCAGTGCTGCCCTGCCAGAGGGTGGCAATGACAGGGGAGACTCACGCAGGCCAGTGGACTCCATGCGGGATGCGGTGTTGACAGTGTCCCCGAAGAGGCAGTACCGGGGCATGGTGAGCCCCACGACACCGGCCACACAGGGCCCTGAGGGGAGAAAGGCCGGGAGAGGGAGATTTACAAGGGGAACAGATGGATGGACAGATGGACAGGGCATGCAGACACAGCAGTGATGCCTGTGTTTGCCAAAAGCCCCATTGCTCTGATGAGGGGCAGAATTAACTCCCAACCCCACTGTCCTGGGGGGGACACAGCCAGCCTCACATCTGAGTGGGGGTTAACTCCCAACCCCACTGTGCTGGGGGGGACACAGCAAGCCTCATTTGAACAAGAGGGTTTGTGAGGGGACAGCACTTCAGCCCTGATTCCCACTCCCCCATGTTCAGATAAACCATGGGAAAGTACCAGGATCCCACTTCTGACACCAAAACCTCTCCGGGGTGGGTGGGGAGGGATCAGGGGAGATGAAGGACCCCATGATGCTATCACTCCAGATGGGGACATGGCCTGGGCATGGGATCAAAGGAATAAGGAGCATGACCATCATGAAGGGGCAGACACACAGCAGGAGAATGGCCATAAGGCAGGGGCCTGGTCCCAAGGCTGTGAGCAGAGGCTCATGGAGGGGGTGCAGCTACAGCACAGGGGATAGAGGCACACATGGTTATAGAGAAGGGGAGTGGCCATGGCTCAGGAGGCGGAGGTGCATGGAGGGGGTGTGGCTATCATGCAGGAGCAGAGGACAGAGTGGAGTGGCTATGGAGGAGGGGTGTGCGCAAAATTCCGGGGCAGAGGCGTGGCCATGGCATTGTGGCCCCGCCCCCAGCACCAGGGCTCCCCCGCACCATACCAGAGTGCAGGCCAATGCGGATGCGGACGGGCACGTCGGGCATGTGGCGCATGCGGAAGGAGCCGACAGCGCTCAGGATGTCCAGCGACATGTTGGCAATTTCACCTGCATGCCGATTCCCGTTGCGCTCCGGTAGCCCCGAGGCCACCATGTAGGCATCCCCGATGGTCTCCACCTGCCAGGAGAGGAGTCAGAATGGGGAGACAGTTCCCACCCTGTGGGGAACTCCACACCTACCCCCAAAAACCCTTGGAGCACCTAAACTCCCCAGTCCTGCCCCCAAATCCCTGCTCCCCACCACCCAGTGCTGGGCTCCCCCCAACCCTGCCAGCATTTTTCACTTTCGCCTACCTGTGCCACCCATGCTGGTGCCTCCAATCCCCCCCACCCTGTGCCACCAACCACTGCCCTGATTCTGGGGGTCCCCAATCCCTGTTCCCCCCTCTAATCCCACTTCCATGGCTGGACTCTGAATCCCTGCCCCCAACCTCCACCTCCCTCTGGTAGGGCCACTCCCTGATCCTTCCCTCCCCATGTCAGGGCCCCTGTCCCCCCAGACACTGCCCCCCCATCTCAGGGCCCCTCAATCTCCTGTGTCAGGCTCCGCCGCCCAAGCTGGGACCCTTCCCCCCAACATGCTGGGACCAGGGGTAGCACCTTGTAGACGTCATGGGAGCCGATGATGGCGTCGAAGAGGGTGTAGAGGTCATTGAGCAGGTCAACCACCTCAATGGGCTCGCTCATGGCTGAGATGGTTGTGAAGCCCACGATGTCACTGAAGTAGAGTGTCACCTCTTCAAAATACTCGGGCTCCACCGGCGTCCCCATCTTCAGCGCCTCCGCCACTGACCTGGGCCACAGGGGGCATCAGTGGGGCTGGGACCAACCTGCCAGCCCCCTGCCCCAACCAGCAGCTGTGCCATGTGGTTTCTCTGGGGCCTGCCCCAAATCTGTCCTTTATGGCACCCAAGACACCTCCCACCTGGATGGATGGCTCCAGGCTCCTGAAACTGCCCCACTGTCCAACCCCCCTCCCTTCCCCAGCTGGGACTCACGGAGGCAGCATCTGGGTGAGCAATTTGTCCGTCTTTTGCTTCTCAATTTCCAGCTCCTCCGTCCGCTCCCGGATCAGGTCCTCCAGGTTGCTGGAGTATTGCTCCAGCATGCGCAGCATGGAGTCGATGATGTTGGTTTTCGGCCCTTGTTGATGTTCTTGAACTGCCAGGTGGTGAAGGGAGGGGGTGTGAGAGGTGGCTCTGCCTGGCTCCAGCACCCCATCACTGCTGGCCCCAGCATTCCCATTGTCCATTGGTTCTAGCATCTCTGCTCTCCATTGGAAGTGGCTCTAGTAACCCGGCTCCCTATCGCCACCAGCTCCAGCATCCCTGTGCCCCATTGGCACTAACTCTGGCATACCCACTCCTTATCAGCTCTCACTCAGACACCTCTGCACCTTATGGGCACTGGCTCCAGCATCCCTGCTCCCCAAAAAATATCTGCTTTGGCTCCTTCACTCTGCATTGCCACCGGCTCCAGTGCTCCACTGCCCAATATCTCTGCTCCCCATTGCCGCTGGCTCCAGCATACCCACTCCCTATCAATGCCTCCAACATCTCTGCCCCATTGCCCATAGGCTCCATCATCCCTGCCACCCACCAGCCCTAACATCCCTGCTCCTCATGGGCACTGGCTGCAACATCCCCACTTCCTACCGGCTCTGGCACCCCTGTGGCCAATTGTAACCCGTTCTAGCACCCTAACTCCTTATTGGCTCAAGTGTCTAGGTTCTTCCCCCCAGCTCTGCTCCTGGTCAGCAGGGCCAGGTCCAGCACCCTCCTGTCTGCCCTCAACCTACTGGGTTGACTCCAGCACCCCTTGTAGCCCAACCCCATGGCACCATGCTGACTCCGGCACCCCTGGCTACCTGGTCAAAGATCTGGTCGATGGTCGGCCGCCGCTCTGGCTGCTCGCCCCAACACTGCTTCATGAGCTGAATGCACTCCATCGGGGCCTGGTCCACCGAGACCGACGGCCGGCACAGCGGGGGCGGCTTCTCCACCTTCCGGATGATCTCTGCCCACAAGAGGAGACCCACAGTCACCCCAGGCACCTACTCACCCTGTCCCACCCCCAAGTACTGCCCCACCAGAACTCGGGGAGAGCCCAGGACTGGGCTGGCAGGGGCTACAGGTCAGGAGTGAGGGGCACCAGCAGAGTTGGAGGGAGCCCATGGCTGGGCTGGCAGGGGCTGTGGGTTGGGAGTGTGTGGCACTGGCAGGACTGATGGGTTGGGAGGGGGGAGCAGAAGGAGATGGGGGCGTAGTCCCTCCCTGCCCCGTACCGTCGGCTGGCATGTCCAGCATGCAGTAGGGGGTGCTGCGGCAGATCACCTCCTGCATGATGATAGAGATGCTGTAGACGTCTCCGCGGAAGGTTCCCTTGCGCTCCAGTGTCGGGTCCCGGAGCAGCTCCGGCGCTGTCCAGAATCGCTCTGGGGCCAAGAAGAAGAGACAGCTCAGTCACCTCTAGCCCTTCCCTTCCCCACATCACAACCCCTCCAACCTATCCCCACACAGGCCCCAGATGCTCCCTCCCACGCCCAGACACTCCACCCAGGGCACAGCATCACCTTCGGGCTTGGGCGGTTCGTGTGGGATCTTCTGGGCCTCCAGCAGCATATTGTAGCCATGGTCCGTCACTTTCAGCACGAAGCGCCCATCTACCACACAGTTTCGTGACTTCAGCCGCCCGTGCACCACCTCCCGGTGATGGAGATATTTCATCCCCTGGGGGAGGGAGAATCAAGAGCCAGAGGAGTGAGAACTGCTTCCTCTGCAGGTTGGTTCCTGGTGCCATCAGCAGCACTGCGATCCACTCTGTGCAAAGCCCCTGATTGGCCACATGGGTGATCCAGTGGATCCCTCTGACTGACCCATGATCGAGCAGTTCTTGTGTTCTTAGTGGACCCCCAGGCAGTAGTGGCTGGCAGGTCCAGCGGATCCATCCGCAGAATCAACTGATTGACCCAGTGGGTTTCTGGTCTGATCACCTTATTGAACCTGAAGGTCCAACTGGATCCCCCAACCTGATTGGTCCAATCAATCCATTTGCCCCAGTCTGATGGTCTATCCACTTGATCCCCTGCCCAGTTTTACTGCACTGGGCTGTACAGGGGATCCCTACCAGCACCTCCCTGACCCAAGAGATCCTTCTGTCACCTCTAGATCTACCAACTGGCTTCCCTGGCTGTTGAGTGTGTGTAGCCAGCAGATCCCATGGACCCCCTCATCCGCTGCATGAACAATCCCTGTGGTCAGGCCAAATGCTCTAGTGCCAATTGATTTTCTGCCCAGTGTGTTGCACCAGTGGATCATGGATCAACCCTGTGTTGATCCAAGAGATTCCTTCCCTCTGTTCTGACTGTCCATGGGGATCCTTGCCCAGTCTGTATGTTGTACCAGTGGATCTCCAGTCAGAAGAGCAGCCCACTGGCTCTGTCTGATCCCATCACTGAGTAGACCTCTCTGGCCAATGGCTGGTTAGCCCAGTGGATCCCCTGGAACCCACCAATGGGCACAGTCTGGGAGTGGATCCTCTCCAGCCTCCAGGCCCCTGGAGTAAATCCCTTTCTCCTTCTGTGAGTGGATTCTCCTGAATCTCCCAGCAGATCCCCTCCAGCGAGTGCTCTAAGCATCAGGATCCCTTCCTGAGACCGAGGCTGTGCATGAATGGATCGCCTCTCCTGGGATCCCCGTAGATCCCCTCTGCTCAGCCCTCTGCCTGAAAGGACCCCAGCCTGAAGCAGCAGCAGACTCACTCTTCAAGGGGATTTCCCTGAAAATAAATCCCCCTCCAACTGGAAACCCAGCTCAGACTGCAGGGTGTGGCCAGTGGGAAGACAATGGGCTGTGGAGAGAAGACTCCAAGGACCTGCCCAGCTGGTTCGGGGTGGGGAGGTGGGCAAGGGGGCAGTGGAGAGGAGAGGAGAGGAGAGAGGGGCCCAGGTGACACTGGTAACCCAGACAGAAGACAAAGGAGGAGGGAGGAGCTTCTGGCAAAGGATATTGGAGGCTCCGATATAAGGAGGGTTTTTTGGGGGCAGGGAAAGGGGGACTGGGCAGGGCCCACCTGGCTGCAGGGGAGACTCAGATATGCTGGGCTGTGGGGGGCCAGGCCTACAGGTCTGAGGGTTTTTTTGCTGTGTTCAATGCTCAATAAACCCTCCGGTTTTACGCTGGCTGAGAGTCGCACTGGTCTGGAGAACAGGGCTGCTCTATTCCCTCCGAGGGTGGAGGCTCCCGGATTCCAGAGTGAGTGGACTCACTGAGTTGTCCCACAGCAGAGGCAGGCACGGTGAGAGAGGCACGGTCCCAGGAGGGGCTCAATCCCCTAGAGAACAGCCCCTGAGAAGGGGCTGTTGTACTGGACTGGACCCCTGAGAAGGGGCTGTCGCACAGAAGGGGGTTCCCCCCAGGACCACATGGCCATGCCATCCCCTCCCCCCGCCATGAATGGATTGCCTCTATGCCGTGGAGCAGCAGATCCTAGCCAGCAGCTGGATTCCCTGGCCTACTCCACCAGATCTGTGAGTGGATCTCCCTGACCTCTCAGCAGATCTGTCATCTGAACCGGATCCTCTCTGGGTGGTGATCCCTGAAATTGGATCCCTTCCCCCACACACGTACACACCTCCTTGCCGATGTCCCATGACCTCCAATTCCCTTACCCGCAGACTCCCAGGATCCTCCCCCACCAGGTCCAATTCCTCTTAAGGCAAGCCTCTTAAGGCAGGCTCCCTGCCTTCTCGCTCCCCGCCGTACCTTGATGAGGTCAAGGAGCAGGGAGGACTTGAACATCCAGTCGAGTTTCATGTCCTCGTTGAGGATGAGGTCCTCCAGGCTGCCGCGGGAGCAGTGCTCCGACACGATGGCGAACACCCCGCAGTCATAGAAAAAGCCCAGGAAGAGATTCACGTTTTCATGCCGCAGATCCCGGAGCTGGGACGGGGGAGAAGAGGGAAACCCCATAGCCAGGTAGGGTCATGAACAGGGAATATGCCCTCCCCCGGGGTAGCAGCAGCACCTGGTGGCTGGACAGGGGACTGCACAGGGAGTATCCCAGCACTGGAGCCCAGCGACACCTAGTGGCTGGGCAGGGGACTGCACAGGGAGTATCCCAGCCCTGGAGCCCAGCGACACCTAGTGGCTGGGCAGGGGACTGCACAGGGTGCGTCCCAGCCCCGGAGCAGCAGTGGCACCCAGTGGCCAGGCAGAGGAGTGCTTCCTGTGTCTCAGCGTATCCATGCACTGATTCACCTGCTGTCATTCTCACACACCTTGCAGAAGGTGGTTTTGGTGGCCGGTTTGATGTCTGCGTGCTTGTCTCCGGGGAACTTCTTGAGCCAAACCCAGTCACCCTACAGAAGGAGATGGAAAAGCACCCCCGTAACCCCAGAGCCAGGCGAGTGGAGGAAACCTGCAGCCAGCTGAAGCGGGGAAGGGATTGGAACCAGCCAGGTTTGTTAAACCAACAGCAGTTTCAGAAGCCAGACACCCCATCCTGTCTCATGGTGCCCGGCTGGCCCCAGCAGGGGCATCCATGCAAAGGGCAGGGAAAACAGGCCTTTCAATGGTGGGGAGATGACAGTAGAGATGCTGCAAGTATGGGGTGGAGGGATGGGGGCTGCCTCCTACGATTACAGCCCTGGGACCTTTGGCTGTCTGTTCCTCACTGCTCCAGGCATTCCCTGCACTAGCCCCTAGAAACCACTCCCATCCCAGAGCCAGGGGAGAGAACCCAGGAGTTCCAGCTCCCAGCCCCCTACTTTAACCATCAGCCCTCACTTCCCTCTCAGAGCTGGGGAGAGAAGCCAGGAGTCCTGGCTCCCAGGCCCTCCCCCACCCACTCTAAGCAACAGCCCTCTCTCCCCCCCCCCACCTTACCAGAGCTTGGAAGAGAATCCAGGAGTTCTGGCTCCCACCCCCACCCCATGCTCTAACCCTCCTGCCCCCACTTCTTCTCAGACCTGGGGAAAGAACCCAAGAGTCCTGGCTCCAACATACTGCACCTGGCACAAGAGGTCCCAGACTGGCATTCCCTGTAAGCAGTGCACTTGTGCTTCCACTCAGAAGAGATTCCAATGCTGCCCAGATGATTAACAGAGCCCACAGGTAGGTTTTTTTCTATGGGTAGTGCACATTCACACATGTCTCTGTGACCTTACAAAAATTTATTCTGCACATGGACAGAAAAGCTCCACACATGGGTGAAAAAGATTGGAGGGGACATTGGCCCAGATCTCATCAGGGTCCACATAGCTCCCAACACAATGAGGCCCAGATCTCAGCCAGAATTGGTGCAGTGCCTGGCATGGTGGAGCCTAGAAAGCCAATGATAAGACCAACTCCCACCTCCCCATGGCACCCCCTACAGCGCACCGGATGCATCGCTGGGAGAAATTCTCATGTCTCACTCTATCTATTGTATATTTTAGACTGAGAGTGAGTCTGTCTGTCTGTGTGCCTGTTTGTTCAAGAACTCCTCCTAAACGTTAAGAACTAGGACCACCAGATTCAATACAGAGTGTCTTCTTATCATAACTTAAAACAAGGTCAGGGTTTGGTTTTGCCAGGAAAATGGGATGTGCCTGGGATGTGCCTGCAATGGGATTGCTTAGTTCTCATAAAACCAAAGAGAAAAGAGACAGAATCACCAGGCAAATGAAAGGAGCTGGCTGGAGGTGCACCCCCCCATCTGGGACTGCCCCAGCCCTGAGCCTCCCACCCCCAGGTGCCTTTTAGGGAGGGCAAGGCTGGGGAGGCTGAAGCTTCCTCCCACCAATTCATACAGAAACACTGCTGGCTGTTCCCCTTCATCAGGGAGCCAATGGAAAGCACGCAATTTGCTGCATTCCTCACTCTGGCTGGGGAGCACAGGGGGCAGAGGAACCTGGACCTGCCCCTGCCAGGGAACATGCCCCCTTCCCTCAGCTGTGCCCGCTGGAGCTGCAGCAGCCATGGAGAGGTGCTTCTCACCTGGTCCCAAGCTGCTGCAGTGACAGAGGGCTGGGGTAGTCCTCCTTCCCCATGGCAGCCTGCATACTGAACCCCTCACCCCCCAGCCCCAGCCCAGAACAATGATTTAAATAAAGCAAAACAAAAATTAGTTGCGTTAAGGACCCAGGTCAATCTTCTAGTTAAAAAATAAAATCAAAATACCCACCCCCAAGCAAAGGGAGACTTTCCCCCCCTCTGCAGAGGCAGGTGGATTCGGTGGGCAGACTACATGGTCTGGCCACCCCACGGCTGCAATGCCCATCAGGGGGATTGAAACCAGGCCCGGCGGTGGCGTGACTGATTTCAGCAGGAAGGGAGGGGGCAGATCTGGGGTTTGGGGGGCGGCTAACGGGTGCCATAGCCGCTGTTTTCCCTCCTGTCCTTGTGAAAGGAGTGAAATCTGGAGGCAAGGGAGGAATGAAAGAAGCCGATGGGGGAGGACATGGGGAGCCCAAAGGCAGCACCTGGCAGCCTTTGGCCGCTTACCTGCACGGCTGCCACTAGACCTTGGTTGTTAAACAAAAGGAGGAGGAAAGGGACGTGGCTGTTGCATTTTTGCTTCTCATCTCCCTAGGGATGGCAGGAAGCAGCTGTCAATCACACGAGGTGGTGGCAAGAGGAGGGCAGGAGGATGCGGTGGGGGTCTCCCCGAATGCTGGCAGCAGGGGGGAAGGGGTTGGACATGGAGGAGCAAGGGAGGGTCACCTTCGGCCAGGTGGAGGAGGGGAGGTCTGCAATGAGCGGGCAGCAATCGGATTGGCATGCCAATAGGACACTGGGAGGTGGTGGAGATGCAGGGGAAGGATGGCAGCTGGAGGAATGAGGGTGGGGAGCATAGTTGTCCCAAGGCTGGTTGCGTGGCCCCGGGGCTGAGGTCAGGGTCCAAGGGAGGCATGGAGGGAGCAAAGCCCAGGCAGATACTTACTCATGGATATTTACCCAGGAAGGGGTATATACCTGGCAGAGGCTGCCATGGGCAATGCCCAGGAATTTTATCCAGCAGGGGGAACAAGTGACAATGCTCAGGGGGTATTTACTCAGTCGGGGCAATTCCCAGGGAGTATTGACCCAGTTGGGACAATGCCCAGGAGGGTATTTATCCAGCAGGGGGCAGTGCCCAAGATATTTATACTGGGGGGGGGTATTTACCCAGCAGGGGGTAGTGCCTGGGGTATTTATACAGGAGAGGTATTTACCCAGCTGGGGGCAGTGCCTGGGGTATTTATACAAGAGGGGTATTTACCCAGCAGGGGGTAGTGCCTGGGGTATTTATACAAAAAGGCCATTTGCCCAGCAGGGGGCAGTGCCTGGGGTATTTATACAAGAGGGGTATTTACCCAGCAGGGGGTAGTGCCTGGGGTATTTATACAAAAAGGCCATTTGCCCAGCAGGGGGCAGTGCCTGGGGTATTGACCCTGCGGTGTTGGGGGCCCTGGGGACCTGCCCTTTGACCCAAGAGCCACCTGCCCGCCCCAGCGCAGAGGAAGGGGCGCTGGGGTGCCAGGAGAAGGTTACCTGGGCTACAGCCACGTTGGTGTTGTCGGGGGCAGCTGCCAGGCTCTTGAAGCTCCTCATGTCGGAGACGCTCTTCCCTGCCAGGCTGGTGCGGCTGTCGTCCATCTTCTGCCGGGGCGAGGGGGTAGCGTGTCAGCCCAGCGTGGGGATGAGGCGGCCTCTAAGCTCCTCTGACCTGCCTGCAACTGCTGAGCCCAGTTCCCTGGGTCCAGTCCTGCTGCCCACTGATCCCCCATTGGCCTCTCATACCCCCGACCTCATGGATGTGACCCCTGACCCCAAGGGCATGACCTTCATGACTCCCACTTAGCATCTCTGACCCCTGACTTCTAGTGTGTGGCCCTCGACCCCTAAGAACATGACCCCTGACCTCCAAGCTGTGACCCCCCCCCAGGTTGTGATCTCTGACCCCAAGGGGCATGACTTCCATGACTCCTGCTGGGTGTGTCTGATCCCTGACCTCTTGGTTGTGACCCCCAGTTGATATCTCTGACCTCACAAGGGGTGGGGATTGGGGAATCTCTCCCTCTGACCCAGGGATCGCCACCACCAAACACCCCTCACCCAGTCACCATGGCCATCCCCCCTCTGGCCTGACCTGTGGCCCTCCTTGTCAGCAGCCTTCTGCTTTGCCCCACCATCCTGACCCCCAAGCCCTTCTTATGACCCACTTCCCCAGCTCCACCCCACACATCGACCTGGAGAGCTTCTGCCCCTTTGGCCCCAGTGCAGTTCCTGGCCCCTCCCACCCTGCCTCTTACTTTCTTGCTGCTCTGGGTGTTAATGAAGGTCAAGTCCTCCATAGTCAGGATGATCTTGTCAGGGCCCTTCATGAGCTGGGCATGCAGGATCCGGCGCCTGCAGGGTGCAGAAACACAGAGACATGGGGGGGGAAACCCCAAAGTGATGGGAGGGCCACTGCGCTGCCCCCCTAACTGCTAGAAAAGGCTGTCAGGAGCCCATCTTGGGAAATGGGGAGAAAAACATCACTGGGGCTGCCTCCCACATTGAGCACTGGGGTGTGGCAACACCAGACAAGACACCATTAATCCACAGCAGGAAGGGCCAGGATCCAACATAGAATCATAGAATACTAGGACTGGAAGGGACCTCACTCGAGAGGTCATCGAGTCCAGTCCCCTGCCCCCATGCAGGACCAAATACTGTCTAGACCATCCCTGATAGACATTTATCTAACCTACTCTTAAATATCTCCAGAGATGGGGATTCCACAACCTCCCTGGGAAATTTATTCCAGCGTTTAACTACCCTGACAGTTACGAACTTTTTCCTAACATCCAACCTAAACCTCCCTTGCTGCAGTTTAAGCCCATTGCTTCTTGTTCTATCCTCAGAGGCCAAGATGAACAAGTTTTCTCCTCCTCCTTATGACACCCTTTTAGATACCTGAAAACGGCTATCATGTCCCCTCAATCTTCTCTTTTCTAAACTAAACAAACCCAATTCTTTCAGCCTTCCTTCATAGGTCATGTTCTCTAGACCTTTAATCATTCTTGTTGCTCTTCTCTGGACCCTCCAATTTCTCCACATCTTTCTTGAAATGCGGTGCCCAGAACTGGACGCAATACTCCAACTGAGGCCTAACCAGCGCAGAGTAGAGGAAGAATGACTTCTCGTGTCTTGCTCACAACACACCTATTAATGCATCCCAGAATCATGTTTGCTTTTTGCAACAGCATCACACTGCTGACTCATATTCAGCTTGTGGTCCACTATAACCCCTAGATCCCTTTCTGCCGTACTCCTTCCTAGACAGTCGCTTCCCATTCTGTATGTGTGAAACTGATTGTTCCTTCCTAAGTGGAGCACTTTACATTTGTCTTTATTAAACTTCATCCTGTTTACCTCAGACCATTTCTCCAATTTGTCCAGATCATTTTGAATTATGACCCTATCCTCCAGAGCAGTCGCAACCCTTCCCAGCTTGGTATCATCTGCAAACTTAATAAGCGATTTCTATGCCAATATCTAAATCGCCGATGAAGATGTTGAACAGAGCCGGTCCTAAAACAGACCTCATGGAACCCCACTTGTTATACCTTTCCAGCAGGATTGTGAACCATTAATAACTACTCTCTGAGTACGGTTATCCAGCCAGTTATGCACCCACCTTATAGTAGCCCCATCTAAGTTGTATTTGCCTAGTTTATTGATAAGAATATCATGTGAGACCGTATCAAACGCCTTACTAAAGTCTAGGTATACCACATCCACCGCTTCTCCCTTATCCACAAGACTTGTTATCCTATCAAAGGAAGATATCAGATTGGTTTGACATGATTTGTTCTTTACAAATCCATGCTGGCTGTTCCCTATCACCTTGCCACCTTCCAAGTGTTTACAGATGATTTCCTTAATTACTTGCTCCATTATCTTCCCTGGCACTGAAGTTAAACTAACTGGTCTGTAGTTTCCTGGGTTGTTCTTATTTCCCTTTTTATAAATGGGCTCTATATTTGCCCTTTTCCAGTCTTCTGGAATCTCTCCTGTCTGCCATGATTTTCCAAAGATGATAGCTAGAGGCTCAGATACCTCCTCTATCAGCTCCTTGAGTATTCTAGGATGCATTTCATCAGGCCCTGGTGACTTGCAGGCATCTAACTTTTCTAGGTGATTTCTAACTTGTTCTTTTTTTATTTTATATTCTAAACCTACCCCCTTCCCACTAGCATTCACTATGTTAGGCATTCCTTCAGTCTTGATTCCCATGGGACCTTACCTATCAGCTCTCTGAGCTTATCAAAATCCGCCTTCCCGAAATCCATTGTCTCTATTTTGCTGTTCTCCCTTCTACCCTTCCTTAGAACTGTGAACTCTATGATTTCATGATCACTTTCACCCAAGCTGCCTTCCACTTTCAAATTCTCAACCAGTTCCTCCCTATTTGTTAGGATCAAATCTAGAACAGCTTCCCCTAGTAGCTTTTCAACCTTCTGAAATAAAAAGTTGTCTCCAACGCAGTCCAAGAACTTATTGGATAGTCTGTGCTGTGTTATTTTCCCAACATATATCTGGATAGTTGAAGTCCCCATTACCACCAAATCTTGGGCTTTGGATGATATTGTTAGTTGTTTAAAAAAAGCCTCATCCACTTCTTCCACCTGGGTAGGTGGCCTGTAGTAGACTCCTAGCATGACATCACCCTTGTTTTTGACCCCTTTAGCCTAACCCAGAGACTCTCAACACTTCCGTCTCCTATGTCCATCTCCACCTCACTCCAAGTGTGTTCATTTTTAATATATAAGGCAATACCTCCTCTCTTTTTTCCCTGTCTATCCTTCCTGAGCAAGCTGTACTCTTCCATACAAACATTCCAATCATGTGTATTATCCCACCAAGTTTCTGTGATGCCAACAATGTCATAATTGTACTTATTTATTAGCACTTCCAGTTCTTCCTGCTTATTACCCATACTTCTCGCATTTGTATATAGGCATCTAAGATACTGGCTGCCAATGACACCATTAATCCACAGCAGAAAGGGCCAGGATCCAGAACAGCTGCCAATGACACCATTAACCCACAGCAGAAAGGGCAGGATCCAAAACAACTGCCAATGACACCATTAACTCACAGCAGGAAGTTGCCCACTAGGGCCCTTCTGGACAAGCTGCTCCCTGCTGGCACCAGGGCTGTTGCATGGGGGTTCCCTAGCACTCACCTGACATAGTAAGCAAGAGCCATTCCCCCCAGGATCAAGCTGAAAGCCAAGATGAACAGGAGCAGGATGAAGCTGGGTTCCACCCCTGGAGGAGGAGAGAGATTGGGGGCAGGGAGGTTAACAGTGGAAGAGAGGAGAAGCCTCCAGCTCCTCCAGCCCCACTCAGGATTGGCCCTCCCTCTCCCCCCTGAAAACCACACAGGAATGCCTCAGTTTCCCCTCTACCCCACGATCCCTTACAAGGGGGTTCCCATGTCCCAACCCCCTTCCCCTTCCCCTCCAATACCTCCAAGGGACTCTCTTGTCTCCCCCATGGAACTGAGCAAATCCATGGCCACCTGAGGAATTCACGGCTGGTGCAGAGCCATGAGTCGCCTGCTTCAAAAACACAGGCGCCAGCCAAAGGAAACTCTCCAGGAGTAGGATCAGTATGGAGTCTATGTCACACAAGGGAGGGGACTCTGTGTCCAGACCATAAAGATCAGCTCAAAGAAAAATAGTCAGTCCATTGTGTTCTTAGTGCCAATAAAATCCTTCACTACAAGCAGGAATGGGACAGAGACAGACAATTTGATGCATGAGTAGAAATGGAAAGGCAGGTGTACATGGGGATGGGCGGAGGGACCAACAGATGGTACATAGGTGGATGGGCATCCATATGGAGGGAAGGACGGATGAACAAATTAACAGGTGTGTGTGGGGGGGGAGGGGATGGATGGATGGACAAGTGGGTGTGCGTTGTCACAGGTGAATGTTTAGGTCGATGGGTGTATATGAGGACAGATGGATGGACGGACAAGTGGATGAGTATGTATCAGAATGAATGGAAGGAGAGACAAGTTGATGGTTGTGTGTGGGGATGGATGGATGGATGTGAGGACTGATGGCTGGACAGACAGATGGACAGATAGCTGGACCCAATGCCTACAAGGAGGAACAAGCAGGGAGGCTGGTGGACGGATGGCAAGTACTCACCCCCGGAACAGATGGTAGTTGGCTCAAACCAGCACCCCGAGTCAGTGCTGGGGCTGGTGCTGTGGGGCCAGTGGATGGCATGGCCCACGAAGCGCAGCCCCTCGGGCCCTGTGGCCACACTGTAGGTGGGCCAAAGCCGGTTCCCCTTGCCGTCAGTGTCCAGGATGATGTAGCTCACCACAGGGTCACCGTCCTGGTCAGCTGCCAGCCGCTGGCAGAAGCCTTCCAGCTGGAAGTCCTGGGTGTGCTCAGCAATGCTGGAGCCCATCACCCAGCGGCCAGCCTGTCGTGTGCGCTCCACTGCCTTGGCCAGGTAGTAGATGGAGTTGTAGATGGTGCCAAAGAGTGGGTGCACCTGAGGGCAGAGGGGGAGCAGGGTCAGAGGCAACATGGGCAGGGGTTGGATTTTGGCACACGCCTTCTAGCTGGCCACCAGTGTTGTATCCTTATTGGCTGTGGCTGGGTGTCAGCTGACCCCACCGTGGCCAATGCCACTCCTTTCTGCGTCCCCATTGGCGACAGCAATACATCAGCTGACTCATTGGCCACCACTTTATTTCTGTCTTCTCATTGGTTGCAACTGGGCACTTCCATCCCTCCTCCCCATTGGCGATGGCTTGGCACCTCCATCTCCCCTCCCCATTGACCACAATTTTACCACCTGGTTCCCCATTGGTCGTAGTCCCCACCCCATCATCTCTCCATCCCTGCCAGGGTCAAGACCAGGGCCCTGCAGCTGGTGCCGACCTGTGCAGGGTCCAGGTGAGCCGGCAGCTCATGTGCCTGCTGGGCGTCATGGAAAGCCTCGCGGAAGCTCTGCTCAGGGGCGTCGATGGTGACTGTGAGCACGGCATCGTAGGCCAGCCGCAGCTTGGTGTTGTTGCCCAGCACAGGGTAGGGCGTCCGGCGGTAGGGCAGGCTGTAGCTCAGCGCATCGTAGGGGATGAAGACGAAGGAGCCATCTGTCATGCGCAGGTCCTCTGCCTTCTCCAGCAGGAGGCGCTGCTCCTCCCCACCCAGCAGCACCGAGTGCATGCACATCACCACCACTGTGCGTGGGGAGGGGGCAGTTGGGGAACGCGGGAGGGGAGGAAGACACACCAGAAGGATGAAAAACACCCAGAGGTGAGAGCAATGGGTCAAGCCAGTAGTCTCTGGCCTCTCATGATTTGAGAAGGGGCTTCCCCTTTCCACCAGGACATCAGGATCCACCCCTTCCCCACCTGTCTATCCCTTCATCCATCCATGCACCCTCACACACACCTCTCCCTCTATCCATTCCTCCACCCCCCAGTGCACACCTCTATCCACCCATTCCCACACCTATCCCTCTGTTTCCCACTGCACTGCCTTATTTATCCTCCCGTCCTTACACACACAGCCCTATGTCTAGCCATCTCCCATCCCCCATGTACCTATCAATCCACCCCACACACACACCTCCCTATCTCTCCCTCCATCTGTCCATCCATCCCCTCCACACTCTCCGTCCACACCCCAAACCTCCATCCATCCACCACCCTCACACATACTGTATCTGGCCATCCATCCCCACACACCCCTGTCTGTATATACATCTACCCACATTCCCCTCTGTCCCTCCATCTGTCTTTCCATCTACCCACACACACACCTCCATCCTCCCCCCATCCCTGTCTGTCCATCCACCCCTTCCACACCTCTACCTACCCTTCCTTCCTCCACAGGCCTCTATCTACCCCACACCTCTGTCTATTCCTCCATCTGTTCTCCCACACATCTCTCTTATTTGTCCATCCATCTGTTCCCACATCTACAGACCCCCATCCATCCATCTACCCTACCACACACCTTTCTGTCTGTCCACCTACCTGTCCGCCCATCTGTCCCTCCACCCCCATACACATCTATCGATCCATCCCCACACATCCCTCCCTTCCTCCTTCCATCCCCCATCCCACTGCCCCATCTATCCATCTGTCCTTACACATACAGGCCTCTGTCTATCCATCCCCACACACATCTCTCTGTCCGTCCATCTATCACCCACTTCTGCCTTACCTAGGGTGACCAATTTTATAGGGACAGTCCCAATATTGGAGTTTTTTCTTATAGAAGTGCCTATTACCCCCAAAACCTGTCCCAGTTTTTTTGCATTTGATACCTGGTTACCCTAGCCATCCCTCCATCCACACCACTATCCATCCACATACCCCTCTAACCACCACCACCCCACATACACAGACCTCCCTATACCTCCCTCCATGCCCCCCCCATATCTCTCTGTCCATCTACACACATACACACACACACACACACACACACACCCCTTTCTCTCTCCATCCAGGCACCCACCCCATGTAAATTCACACATCTCCAGGCCAGCAGGGCCCAGGAAGACTGGCCAGAGCCCAGAGGGCCTCCCTGAGCCCTGCCACTGTCAAACCCACAGCTGCCAGCTCTGCTAGCATGTCCCCTCAGTGCTGAAAGCCCTCCAGCAAGGAGGCATTCTTCCCCCCTGGAGGGCTGATTCCACCCCCCTCCAGGGAAATGTTGCCCCCGGAGTTCCTGTCTGAATTTGTGCAGCATCCATTCCCAGCTATTCATGACCCAGCAGTCCTGAATTCCAGCCCCTCACTCTATCCACTCCCCTCCCAGAGCTGGGGAGAGAATCCAGGAGCCCTGGCTCCCAGCCCCCTGCTCTAACCACCAGCCCTCACTCCCCTCCCAGCACCAGGGAGAGAACCCAGGAGTCCTGGCACCTAACCCTTCCTGCTCTAACCCACCAGCTGCCACTCCTCTCCCAGAGCCATGGAGAGAACCCAGGACTCCTGTCCCCCTGCCATGAAAGTACCTCTGACGTTATTGGCCCTCTGCACCTGTCGCAGGGCATTGCGAGCCCCGTCGGCACCAGCCTCCATGGTGGTCACCACACTGACGGGCAAGCCAAAGTCACGCAGCGAGTGGGCCAGGCCTTCCCCTGCCTCCACCCACAAGTCCTGCTGGGAGGTGACCACAGCTACGTGGGCCCAGCGGAAGAACTTGAGGACAGCATAGAGCACAGCTGAGGCCTGCGGGAGAGGCCGGGCGAAGGTGTCCCACCGCTCCACCTCAGCATCCCCATTCAGGCACGCCCAGGAGAAGACCGGCTTGTTCCATGCCCGGCCCAATGGCCCAGCCATCCCACACGCCACCGGGTTGAGTGGCCCCACGAAGCCGGAGGCGTAGCGTTCGGCATTGACCAGAGCCACCAGCGCCTGACTGGTCTGGCACTCCTCGTTCAGTAGCACATAGTCAAACCAGTAGCCCTGGTTCACCGCTGGGTCCTTGTTGATCCGCCCCACGGCCAGCTGGGCAGCTGCTTCAGGCAACGCCCGGGCAAAGATGGGGTCACAGCTCCAGGGGCCCATGACCCCCACTTTGAAAGTGGCTGGGTGGACCCAAGCAGGCCAGCATAACAGCAGGAGCCAGAGTAGGAGAGTCTGGCGCCGACGCTGCCTCCACCTGGGGTGGTTGGAGAGGCGTAGAAGGAACCTGTGGAAGCCGAACCAAGCAGGAGACATAGTGCAAGGGTGCTGGGCACAATGGGTGGGGCAGCACCTGGCTATTTAGTCCCTTGGGGCCCAGAGCCCAAAGCCTTTGGCAGAAAGGGGTCTGGTCGTCACAGCCAACATCATGGGAGGGGAGGTTGCTGCTACCACAGCTGCAGGGAAACGGTGCATCTGGAAGAGAGAGGAGACGTGTCAGAAAGAGATGTGGAGAGAGAAGGGCTTAGAGCCAGGACTCCTGGGTTCTCTTTCTGGCTCTGAGAGGGAAGTGGGGGCTGGTGGGTTAAAGCTGGGGGTGCTGGGAGCCAGGACTCCTGGATTCTAACCCCAGAGCTGGGAGGGGACTGAGGTGTATTGTACTGTCTGGTTACTAGACAGCAGCCATATTACATCCAGGGGCTCCCCTACTCTTGCCAGTAGCAACCAGCCTATTGCCAGTTCTGGTCATTTTGTGGCTTGTAATGGCTGACAGAGGACATCTTGATGTGGGCCAGCATGCCAACCAAAGCTGCCTTGGTTGGCATGCTGCCATTCCATCTTGGGCCTGCCATGCCAACCAAAGCTGCTGCATTGCTAACCCCGGTGGTCATATTGTTCTCAATGGTGGCCATATTGCTGACATGCCAGCTGCATTGTCACTAAGGGCAGCCATATTGATAACCATGGTGGCCATATTGCAAACATGCCAATCATATTTTAACTAGCAGCAGCCCTAGCCTTAACTTTGGCAGACATATTGCCAAGGTACTGTGCTTAAATTACACAATTTAGTGCTTTAGTGAGTGGGTCCTTACTTCTGCACGTTTGTTTCAGCATCAAAAAGCATTACAAGACATTACAAGAGGCAGGTGGCTGTTGACAATCACCAGGAAATCATGTTACATCATTTGTAGCCATCACCACCCCCAATCATGATGACCATACTGTCACTGTGTCAGCAATATGGTCGTTAATAGTAGCCATATTGCGAATCATGGCAGCCATATTGCAAGCAACCTCAGCCATATTGTGCACAGTGGCCACATTGTTAACAAGAGCAGTCATATTGCGAACAGCACCCTTATTGTTAACAACAGTGGCCATATTATCAACAGCTATATTGCGAACAATAGACATATTGTGAACAATGGCAGCCATATTGGGACCAGCAGTCATATTGTTAACAACGGCAGCCATGTTACCAACTGCAGCAACCATATGTGTGAACAACACCGGCTCTGTCACCAAGATGCCAGCAATATGGCTATGATGTTAACAATGCAACCATCTTTTCCAGCGCATGGGTCCCACAGTCCAGACCTGCCCACCATGACCTTCAAAGAGGTGTCCTTTGTCTTGATAGCAAATCGACCCCTCCATGCAGGAACAGTTGTCCTCCCACTCCACACACGGGGCCTTGCATGGCACGTTTCCATGGCAGGACGAGGTGGAGGGTCATGGTGGGTGAAGACAGCTGTCCTGGCCTAAATCCACCCAATCTCATCAGCCTCACTGGAATTAGCCAAATCACAGCTCCACGTGCCACCCGGCGCCTCCATAAACCTGCTCCCTCCCCTCCCCCTTCAATCCTAATCTCATAGATGAACTAAACTGGGATTAACTCTTTGGCCCCAGATGCCTGGTTGCATTAGGTGTGAAGCAGCCTAATGGTCCTGGCAGCCACGTGTTGGCTCATCTCCAGCGGCCCAAGCCTGCATGTCGCCTGTCCCACGTGGATGGGCCTGGAGGGGAAGGAGGTAGCCATGGGGAGGGCAGGGTAGAATGGAGGGATTGATGGGCAGTTGGGAAGGTCAATGGAGACTTTGGTCCTTGGTCAGGTAAGGGGTTCTGGGGGGGCAGGGAATGGGGTGGGGACTAAACAGGGGTGTTCTCCCTGGGAGTCCAAATTTGAGCTTAAAAGAGACCACCTCATTGTCTAGATTGACTTCCTGCATTGCACTAACTACTGCACCCACCCACCAACATTTGACTGTGGTATCACTGACATAAGGGACTCAACTGGCTGAGAACAGGTGGAACCAAGGTGCCCCCCATGCCTGAGGCCTTGCCATGGAAGAAAACTAACTACATGAGACATGCCCAGATGAGCTGCACAGTCAAGCTGCACCTATGGCACGGAGGAAGGCATAACCAGATACCCCCAAGGTTCCCACCCCACTGACCTGGGTGGGAGGGGGAATTATTTCCTGGCCCAAATCAGGCAAACAGTTGGGGACAGGATTCTTCAAACCTGCTCAACACATCGGCCACCCTGCCCTATGTCCCATCTCAGCTGTGTCCAAGCTCTTATGCTTCAGAGGAGGGAAACACATTTATACACACATAGACAATGCCAGGAGACACCGGATTGACAACCCTTCCTGACCCTTGCAGATGATAGGCTAAAGCCCTGAAACATGAACACTACGAACATGAAACCTAATCCGGGGGAGGAAAAAAAACCCAAGACTGGCGAGCCCTGCCCCTAATCATCATGAGCAGCCCCACTCAGATATTTCTCCAGCTCTTTCACAAAACAAAGTATGCGTTCAGGCCCCATGACAATTTGTGGGTGGGTGTGGCTACGTCTAGACTGCAGGCTCCTTTCGGAATAAGCTTTTCTGGAAGAGATCTTGCTGACTGTGTCTCAGACCAAAAAGGCAAGCTCTAGTAGTCTCCTCTGGTGGAACTGGCTCTCCAGTCTCCTGGGCTTCCTCACAGCCCATCTTTCTGCACCTGGGCCAGTTTGGAGGCAGCTTTCTTCACTGCAGGGGACCAGAAGCAAACACAAGTTTCCAGCAGTGCCTGGTCTGACTGAAAACACCACATCTGGGAGATTCTTGGAGAGCATCTGCTTTTCCCATTGGCAGCCCATAGACACCCAGCAACTGGCAAGTATCTTCAGGTCTTTCACCCCCGTCACCTGGTCGTTCGTTTCCTGCTGGCAAGCCCTTAGCACCACAGCCACACAGCTGGTCCTCACCAGCCTCACCGCAACTCTCGGTTCTCTGTGCATCCCACACTGCATTGCTCTGGCTTCATGCCTGCTTATGCATTCTGGGAGAATTGCCTGAATTTTCCCAGCATGTGTTGCTCACTGTGGGCTGCCTGCTAGCTGATTCATTCTGGGAGAATTAATTGCCTGGCTTTCCCACTTGTTGGGGAATTTTAACACAAGGGCTTCACACTAGCTGAAGCATTCTGGGGCTATGTCTACACTGCACAGTTATTTCGGAATAAGCTATTCCGGAATAGTTATTCCGAAGTAGCTTACAGATAGTCCCCGATTTACGAACGAGTTACATACCAAACACTTGGTCATAACTCGATCTGTTCGTAAGTCGGACTCCATTCATTTAAATGTGACCGCGCTGTTCATAAGCGCAGATCGCGAGTTCGTAACTCGGGGACCGGCTGTAATGCACTTAATGGGAGGTTGGTCGTAAGTACAAACGGTCGTAAGTCAATGCGTTCGTAACTCGGGGACCACCTGTATTTCAAAATAGCAAGTCTACACTGCAGGGAAGCCTCAAAATGAGTCCGAGGCAAGCTTCCCTAATGTAGATGTGCTATCTTGATTTAGAGCCCCAGGAGGAATAACTTAGAATGGCTCTCGTATTTCAAAATAGCAGAAGTGGAGCGTCTACACACGCCTTATTTCGAAATAGCTATTCCTCGAGGAATATGAGGCGTTATTCCTCGTAGAATGATGTTTGCAGAAGTTGGAATAAGCCATCCATTATTTCGAAATTATTTCGAAATAACAGAATTGCTGTGTAGGCGCTCGCATAGTTATTTTGGAATAATGACCATTATTCTGAAATAACTTTTCTGTGTAGACACACCCTGGGAGAACAGCTTGAATGTCCCCATCATGTCTTGCTCAATATAGGCTTCATGCTGGCTGATGCATTCTGGGAGAACTGCCTGGATTTCCCAGCATAGCAGAGCTGGAGGCAGATGACCCTTGTTCAGGTGAGGATAGAACAAGCCAGACACACTTAGCTGCGTTTGTTATAACCAGGCATGACTGAGAGGGCGTCTTCACTGGACCTTGTGAATGGGAGGGGTAATACCCTTTTCTGAGCGTTCTACTCATTCAGATAACTAAAGTCTTTTCACGGTGGTTAACTCTTGGGACCTAACCCTAACTGTCTTGCCTGTACAGGTTAAAGCCACTGACAGAGAGTGCTAGGGAGTCCCAGGAATGCTAGGGAAGTGAGTTGGCAGGAGGCCAGGAAAGCCAATGGAAACAGAGCATGGGGTTTTTGAATTGGAAGCAGTGACTTTCCTGTTCCTGTTTTTGTGTGATCAGAAGAGAACTGGGAGACTAAGCCAGAGAGCAAGGCAGGGAGTATCCAGTGACATCCATGCCTAGGGAAGGACTAAATCTTGAAACCATAGCTATGTGATGCGCAGAAATATGCAAATGAGGCTAAGCGTGGAATATCGCCGAGCCTCATTTGCATACCTAATGAGCCGCCATTTTTTTCAGAAGAGGCTCTTGCGCCAGAAGGAGCTGTCTACACTGCCCCTTCTTGCGCAAGAAAAACCCTCTTGCGCAATGCCACTACACTGATTATTTTCAGGAACAACGGCATTGCGCAAGAAGGTTTTTCTTGTGCAAGAAGGGGCAGTATAGACGCTCCTTCTGGCGCAAGAGCCTCTTCTGAAAAAAAAGGCGGCTCATTAGGTATCCAAATGAGGCTCGGCGATATTCCACGCTTAGCCTCATTTGCATATTTCTGGCGCAAGAAGCCGCCAGTGTAGACATAACCTGTATGTTTAGTCAGACAAAATCAGGTTATTTTCTTTATTCTGGGGTTTGTTGGACATCTCTGTGCAGATCACGTGTGACTAACTCCTTACACTGTAAGGGTATGTCTACACTACAAAGTTAATTTGAACTAACAGCCGTTAGTTCGAATTAACTTTCATAGCATCTATACATACAAACCGCTAGTTCGAACTTAATTCGAACTAGCGGAGCGCTTAATTCGAACTAGGTAAACCTCATTCTACGAGGACTAATGCCTAGTTCGAATTAAGTAGTTCAAATTAAGGGCCGTGTAGCCACTTAATTCGAACTAGATGGAGGCTAGCCCTTCCCAGCTTGCCCTGGTGGCCACTCTGGGCCAAACCAGGGAAACTTTTCTGCCCCCCTCCCGGCCCTGGAGCCCTTAAAGGGGCACGGTCTGGCTACAGTGCTTGTGCCAGTTGCAAGCCTGCCAGCACCCAGCCAGCAGACCCTGCACCTGGCACGGCATGAGCCAGCCACCCGCTGCCACCCAGCCCTCCGCCTCTTCCCAGGACCAGACTGGCGGCTCCCAGGAGCCTGCCTGGGGCTGCAAGAGGTGGGCGCCCGCCTGGTCTAGTGCGGAGATCGTGGACCTCATCGAGGTTTGGGAGGAGTCCTCCAACGTCCACGACCTCCGCACTAGGCACAGGAACGTGGCCGTCTACAGCCGCATGGCTGCCAGCCTGGCCACTAGAAGCCACATGAGGACCCAGGAGCAGGTTTGCATGAAAATCAAGTTGGTCCAGTGAGACCCCTGACCCTGAGCCCTGAGCTTAGAACATAAGAACATAAGAATGGCTGTACTGGGTCAGACCAAAGGTCCATCTAGCCCAGTAGCCTGTCTGCCGACAGCGGGCCAACACCAGGTACCCCGGAGGGGATGGACCAAAGGCAATGACCAAGCGATTTGTCTCGTGCCATCCATCTCCAGCCTTCCACAAACAGAGGCCAGGGACATCGTTCCTACCCCCTGGATAATTGCACTCCATGGACCCAACCTCCATGAATTTATCTAACTTCTCTTTAAACTCTGTTATAGTTCTAGCCTTCACAGCCTCCTGTGGCAAGGAGTTCCACAGGTTGACTATGTGCTGTGTGAAGAAGAACTTTCACTTATTAGTTTTAAACCTGCTGTCCATTCATTTCATTTGGTGTCCTCTAGTCCTTCTATTATGGGAACTAATGAAGAACTTTTCTTTATTCACCCTCTCCACACCACTCATGCTTTTATAGACCTCTATCATATCCCCCCTCAGTCTCCTCTTTTCTAAGCTGAAAAGTCCCAGTCTCTTTAGCCTCTCTTCATATGGGACCTGTTCCAAACCCCTAATCATTGTAGTTGCCCTTTTCCGAACCCTTTCCAAGGCCAAAATATCTTTTTTGAGGTGAGGAGACCACATCTGTACACAGTACTGAAGATATGGCATACCATAGTTTTATCCTTCCCCTCCTCCTTCTTCCCCTGGCGTCCCCCTTCCAGCTCCCACCTCCCAGGTTTCTCCTCTCCCACCTCCTTTTCCCAGTCTCCCAGAGGTTAATCCCCAGTTTTGTTAAATAAAGAGAGTTTCTATTTTTGAACACGCGTGTCCTTTATTTTTACATCAGGAAGGGGGCTAGGAGGTAAGTGGAAGGAGGTGAGGGAGGAATGGGGCACGAGCTCGATGGGGAGGACTGGGGTGGCTCTGCGGTCTCCTCGGGGTGGAAGCTCTCCTGCAGGGCCTCCTGGATCCTGACAGCCCCCCGATTGACACCCCCGGATGGCAGCCTGGGGCAAATGCAGCAGGGCTGATGGCCGAGTGCTGTGATGTGCCGAGTGTGGGCACTCAGGGCACTCCAAGACAGGACTGCTTTGCTGTCCCTCATCGAGTTAGACAAGCAAGCGGGGAACCCTGAGAATTGTCTGTCCGGGGTGGGGGTCGGGTCCCTTTAAGCACAGCCCTCGGCTAGCCTGAGGCAGCAGCTCCACACTATAAGTCCTAACCTGATGCCCTGCCAGCACTGGTTCCGGCCAGCCTTAACTTCGGTTCAGGGTCCACTCAATGTGGACATGCTAGTTTGAATTAGCAAAATGCTAATTCAAATTAGTTTTTAGGTCTAGATGCACTAATTTGAATTAGCTTAGTTCGAATTAACTAATTCGAATTAAGTTACTTCAAATTAGTGCTGTAGTGTAGACATACCCAAACTTTGTAAGCTGGATCCTAGGGCAGCTATTCTCTGTGCTTTAATCCACCCACCTTCACACACACCTTTGCATCTGGCCATCCAAGTGTGTGGTTCTTTGTTTTGTTAATAAAAATCACCCTTTTAACTCCCTGACCTGATTCCTGTGTCCTAGAGGGCAGGAGGTTGTGTGTGTGCATGCCTAAGACCGCAAAGCCAGACTATTAAAAGAAATTACAGTTTTCCAACCTCTCGCCAGAGAGAGGGATAAAAAGATTGAGGGTGCCCACACCGGAAGGAATTCTCAGGTGCCCCTTCCTGGGTTCTTAAAGGGATTTTGCATTGGGTGGTGGCAGCAATGCCAAGCCAAGGCCAGGGAATCTGTGACCCTAGGGAGTTTTAACACAACTTGTTAGTTGCAGGGTATTTTAAAGTCTCTTGTAGGCCTCTACCTGCTGCACTCGAAGTACCAGGGTGGAGAATGGTCTTAACAGGAGGGCAGTAGGGATGGTCTCTGGGGCAGACAGCACGGGCAGCACCACCCACCCACCAGCCAGTCTTCCCAGTTTCACTCTAACTTTCAGCACCAGCGCACAGTTCAGCATTGCTCTGGCTGGGTTACACAAAACCACATGCTTTGAAGACTCCACAGCCTCCCCCGCGTCCAACAACACAGTCCCCTGAATCAGGAGAGTCAAATGCTGACCTCCTCACACAGCCCTGCAAGCCCATTCAGCCATCAGGTCAGGGACGGAACTCTGATTCCATGCCTGGCTTCCACTCGCTTCTAACCATACAGGGGCTAGGACACAAAGGCAGCCTTAATGGTAGAACAGAGGGTGCAGGGCCAGTGCATTGGAGACAGGGAGAAACTTTCTACTAAAAATCAATTAACAGAGTTGTTCTCACCCTCTTCTCCCATTACCCCAACATTTTTCACCTAAAAGGTCTTTACCCTCAAATTTTTCCTCCTCTGCCATTTTGTTTTCTCTTTCCCTCTTCTCTTCATCTAATAAAACAAACACACAAAAAAGAATCATTTTTAGAACTCTCTAATCCATGGTTCATCCACAGCTCTGATGGAGCTTTGGAGGGGAAACTGGCCTTTCCATGGGCACCCAACAGAACCCAGCTATTCAGAGTCCCCCTCGCAGTAATAAAGTTGCATCTGATTCAGTCCAGTGTTCCCTGTAAGATGAGCGACTGGGCAGCCACACAGGAGAGATTAGCATGCCGCCCAACTGATTAGCAGAGTGCCCACGGGCGGCAGCATGTGTTTCTATTAGTAGTGCGCATCTGCACATGCCTTGGTGCACATAAAGTTCATTCCGCTCATGAGTGGAAAAAGTTAGTGGGGATCTTAATTCAGTCTTGTTCTAAAACAAATTCATGATATTTGTAATAAAATTCAGCCTTTGGTCCCCCTCGCCCAGCCTCAAAGTGGCACTACGGAATGGTTCAGTCCCTTTGTGCAGAGACAGCTGGTACCTGCTGACAGTGGGAGGAGGCACAATTTAAAGACCCCATCCCAAAACCGCTGGAGTCACTTCTCCACCAAGCAGTTCCTTCTCTCTTACCCAGAGCGGCCCTCCTTTGCCACTCCCAGGTGTTTGCTGCTGCCTCGCCCTGGGGCCATATGACCGAGGCTAGGTCCATCAATGGCTGTTAACCAGGATGGACAGGCAGGGTGTCCTTAGCCTCTGTTTGCCAGCAGCTGGGAATGGGAGACAGGGGTGGGATCATTTGATGATTCCCTGCTCTGTCCATTCCCTCTGGTGCACCTAGCACTGGCCACTGTCAAAAGACAGGATCCTGGGCTAGATGGACCTTTGGTCTGACCCTGTCTGGCCATTCTTACTGTCTTCTGTTTGGAGGTAGGGAGTGCCGTAGCAGGTTAGCACTCAGAGAGAGATGGGGAGTCATTGTGGCTGGGAATCAGGTCATATTGGCCAGCTTGAGAAGAGCCTTGTTCATCGGAAGTGCCCCTTGTGTCAAAGCTGAGGCATGTGAAACATCCAGGATGGGTCTCGGGGATCTGAAGCATATCTGCACCCTGTTTTATGAGGTCCCAAAGCCAACAAAAGTCCTCTGCCTTGGACAATGGAAGAGACATTTCAGCCACATCTGGCAACCATGAGGGAATTGCCAGCCCTAGACTCTGATAGAGAGGGGGGAAGGAGGCTGGCCGTGGAAGGGACCCTGAAGAACAACAATTATGAGGAGGAAGAGAAAGGTTAGTCACCATTTTTTATTCTTCAAGCAATCACAAACGTCCATTCCACTGAAGGTGACCAGCCCATGGCCCTCCCCGGAGAGGGGCTTGAGGTCTGAACAGGGGCTGGAGGGCTGCGCATCCAACTCTGGATGGCTGGGAGATGGTGCAGCGGGTGGCACACACACACACTGAGGACCACATTGCCACCTCACAGATGTCCCAGAAGGGCATGTGTGAGCCAGAAAAGCCCCGAGACCTGGTTGAATGGGCCACTACTCTACTCGGTGGGGGAGACATTAACCCTCCGGCAGCATAAACAAACACAACTGGATCTCCACAAAGAGACCCTTGGGAGGACATCAGATAGCCTTTTATTCTTTCTGCAGTCAGAACCCAAGTTGCTTCTAAAGTCTAGTGTACGGAGTTTCTCCCTCATCTTCATATGCATGAATCTTTGGAAAGAAAGACGGGTGATAAATGGCTTGGTTAACATGAAACCTGGAAGCCACTTGAATGAGGAACTTGGAGCGAGGGCGAAGGTAAACTTCATGTCTCTGAAGAAGGTTGCAGAAGCTAAAAAAATCACCCGGGGCTCAGCAGGGGAGCCCATCAACTAGACTGGAACTAGACTCAGGGCAACATGTTCTTCTCCCAGTCTATACAATCAGCCCAGGGCTTTCTAAGATCTGACAAACATGGGACCAGTGAAGAGAGAGTGGTTATGAACAGGATCCATGGAGAGCTACAATAACACCTAGGTGGACTCAGATGGAGCCAACAGCGAACTCTGGTTGTTTCACCAAGAGAAGAAAGTCCAATGCGTGCTGAATAGAAGCCCCAGATGGGGAAAGCCAGGACCAGGTGGAGAATCTTTTCAGTGCTCCTAGCTAAAAGCTTTCTGCTGTTTAGAAACATGTCCATTGTACAACCCCCTTCCAAAGGCAGCAGGCCTGAAGCAACCAGGCCATAAGGCGAAGGATCAACAGTCTGGGGTGGACAAGTCGGCTGTGATCCTGGGAGTTCATACCTGCATCTTGTGGAAACAACAGTAAAGCTCAGACCAATCACCCGAAATTTCTGAAGTGGCCCCCTTTTAAAAATTATTGCCCACTCCTGCCTCATATGGAAGTTTTCCATACCCTTCATCATTTATATTGCCCTTTGCTGTACTTTTCCCAGTTCGAATAGATCTTTATTGAGATGGGGCGACCACGTCTGCATGCAGTCTTCAAGTTGTGGGTGTACCATGGATTTATAAAGAGGCATTAAGATATTTTCTGTCTTCTTATCTATCCCACTCCTAGCAGTTTCTAATAGTAGGCTTTTTTACCGCTCCTGCACATTGAGTGGATGTTTTCAGAGAACTATCCAAAGTGATTCCAAGATTTCTCTCTTGAGCCCCATCGTTTTATAGGCATAGTTGGGCAGGCCCATCAATGAGGAGATGGGGGGCAAAGGGGGGAATTGCCCCGGGTCCCAGCAATTCAAAAGAGCCTGGAGTTCCAGCCCCCACCCCTGCTGCTGTGACAACACTGGTGGTCAGTGCCCTGCACCCCTTTGACTTGTCTCCAGAGCACAGGAGGGTTGTGCCCAGCGCTCCATGTGGCGCCAAGGCGCCACGGTCTAAGGGCTGACTGCCCTCGGCTCCACCCCTTCCAGGGGCACAGAGCTGCCCCCCCTCGCCCCGGAGTGGCTGTTGGCCCCGATGCAGTTGGGATTTTATGTTTTTCAGCATGCATGAACCAACATTGGATTTCATCTGCCATTTTGTGGCCCTGTCGCCCAGTTTAGGGAGGTCGTCTTGTGGCTCTTTGCCTATTTTCATGGTGGCCCTTCACCAGAGCCACTGAAAACTCCTCAGGGATGCTCCCACTCCCAACTTGCAGTGTTGGTCTTTAGCCCACCAACAGGCTGCTGCACAGGGGTGGCAGTAGTAGCAGCACTTCCCAGAAAGTCAGAGGGACAGGTTGTCCGTGAAACGCCTTACATCTGCTCAGGACTCAGTACTGCTGTCCTCGGACACCTTGAAGCCAACCAGCTTTCAGGCGGCCGGAGGTGGCGATGCGGAATTCCTAAGGCACGAGGGTTTGGATCGGGCGCTGCCTTGCTTGTCGGCATGGCTACTGGGTCCCCTGCTAGCCCTGATGCCCTGCTTTTCCCTGGATAAGGCACGCTGCCCAAGCCATGCAGCTGGCTCCCCATTCTTGGGCATTTCTACAGCACTTGAGCTCTTGGGTAGACCAGAGACTTGGCGTCTGCCCAGGAACCCCGATGTACGGCCAATGAGTTGGGGACTAAGGTGACTGTTGGGGAGAAGCAAAGGATGCCAGGGATGCCATGGCTCCTGTACTTTGTGTTAGCCACAAGGGTGAGTGGCAGGGAGGTGGGGGCAGGGACTCAGCGGAGAGGCAGTGAGGGGGGGGGTAGGGCCTGGGAGGGAGGTAGTACAAGGGCAGGGTGGTACAGGGGGTGGGGCCTCTGTTTGGCCACCTATGGACCCCCCCCCCACACACACACTTTTACAGCACTTCCACTGCTCCTGAAGGGGTCCCCCATGTCAATGTTCAGTCCTTCTGCCCACCAGCCCAGGGAGGACAAGGCAAGAGTGGGGACTTGAATCAACCCTGCCTAACATCCGACTGGTGAAACCACCCCAGGCTGGTAGCTGCATGAAGAGCCATCTGGCACCATGTACACACCCATGGCCTCATGCCCTACAAACCAAAGATACTTTTGTCCTGGAGTGACAGAACGTGCACAGCCATCCATGCCCTTTGGAAACTTGGCCATGGCAGAAACCAGGACGACCCACAGTGACTTCTCCTCCCAGTACAGGAGTCAGGATCAATTGCTTCATGGCCGTAACCAGCCTCCCAGCACGTAGAAGGAAAGTGGGATAAACAGCCAAGCTGGACAACACCTGTACCAGCCTCCCACCAGCCAGTAATCTAAGCAAAGCAACACGCAGACACCCAATCTTGGCAGGTGACGATTCAGGAGACACATTCACTGTTGGCTCCAATGGTACCATACATCATGTTGGAGCTACAGCCAAAACACTCAGCCTCGGCAGCAGGGAAAGAAGTCTTCGGTACTGAGTCCTTGGGGATTACATAGTTTCTTCTTCAGTACTGGATGGATGGATGGATGGACAGACAGATGGAGGGAGGGTTGGACAGCTAGATGGACAAATGGATGGATGGATGGAATGAGAAAGAGGCATGGGGGGGATGGATGGACAGATGGATGGACGGATGGAGAAAGACATGGGGGGATGGATGGATAGCTGGATAGACAGACGGATGGATGGAGAAAGAAGTTTGGGGTAATGTATAGATAGATGGATGGATGGATGGATGGATGGATGGAGAAAGTAGTGAGGGGGATGGACAGATTGAAGAAGTGATCTTGGAGGGGGCATGGACAGCCAGCCAGAGAATGACGTACCAGGCCAGACAGACGGCCGTAAAGGGATGGATGGGGAGGGGCAGGACCCACGGAACACAGCTCAAACAGCCACCCTAGTGATCCTCACTCCAGCTCCTTCAACCTGACTCCCCAGTCAGAGGTGGGCTCTGAGGAGAACCAGCCCCTTCCCCCCCTCAAGGATGCTCCTGGCTGCAGGCAGAGAGGAGGGTTCCCTTCCTCAGCCCCACAACTACCTCACTGCACCCCTCCCCAGCCCCACTGCAGTCATGATGGCCCCCACTGCCCCAGTCAGCCACTTCGCCTGTGCTGAGCCAGGGGACAGCCCCTCATTTCCAGAGGGAGCTCCCCAGGCAGGGCCCAGAAGGTGTGTGTGTGTGTAGGGTCCTGCCTGGATCACCCTGGAAAGATAGGGGCTGGGCTGCCCTCACCCACCTGTGGAGTGAGGGCGGGCCCAGAGGTACCCATAAAGGGAGGGAGATTGTATCTGTGGCAGCCACGGTGTGCAACCCTATAGAGCTTGCCCCCCTAACCCTATAGAGCCACACATATACCTCCTGCAGAGCCAAGAGACACAAACATACGCACCCTATAGACTGAGGGGACACACACACACCCTACAGTGCCAGGTCTCTCTCTCTCTCTCTCTCTCACACACACACACACACACACACACCCCTACAGTGCCAGGTCACTCCCAGGCCCCAGAGTTATCTGCCAGCCGCGAGGTGTTCTCGGCCTGCAATAGCTCAGACCCTTAGCCAGCGACACAGAGACTATGGCTCACAAGCCACCCACAGCTCCTTCATGTGCCTCCCTCATGGCTCTGCACGCTGCACAATCCAACTATTAACCCATGCAAGTCACTAGCCCACCTGGAGTCTCCCGCTACATTATCCAGTGCTTGCCAGCCCGACAGGGAAAGGAGCAGGCTGCCTGGGGAGCCAGTCTGGGCAAACACACCAGCTGCTCCAACAGCTGCCACACAGGAGGAGCCATGTTAACCCTGGCAGAGCTCCCAACGTGGTCTCAACACACACCCCAAAAATGTCCTACAAGAAAGCCCAAATATGCCTGTGAACAGAGAATACAAGCCAGGCCGTCAAGCTTGGGGAGTCCTTCCTGCAGAGCAGGGACTGGAGAAAAGACTCAGAGGCGGGTGGTGGAGAATCGGCTAAACCACAAGATGCTGCAGCCTAGAGAGCTAATGCAACCTGGCGATGCATCAATTGAGGAGTCTGGAGACAGAGCGGAGGGGCGAATTTACATCTGGATTTGACTCTGGTGCAGCTGAGATCCTGGGCCCGGTTCTGGTGCTGGCCATTCAAGAAGGACAAGGCTAATCTGGAGATGGAGATCAAAGAAGAGCCATGAGAACAATTCAAGGGTTAGAAAACCAGCCTTAGTCCTGAGAACCTCCAGGAGCGCCCTCTATCTAGCTTAGAGAGAAGTCTATGGGGTGACTTCATCCCAGTCCTGCTGTAGGGAACAAATATTTCATCCAGCCAAGGAAGGGAGGTAGTTCATGATCTAATGACTGGGAGTTGAATTTAGACAAATTCAGGATGGAAATAAAGTGCAAAATGTTTAACCTTGAGAGTAATTAGCTACGGGAGAGAATTTCCCAAGGGTTGCGGCAGACTCTCCATCACTGGCAATTTTTTAAAATCCAGATTGGAAGTTTTTTTAGAAGATCTGCTCTGAGAATTATCCAGGGGCTGTTCTCCAGCCAACACTTTGGTCTTGGAGTCAGTAAGTGACAGGTATTTCCTCTGCCAATGAGGCCAAAGACCCAGAAAAGCGAACAAGCAGTGTGTGTTGCCAAAGTGTCTGATCCAAGTGACCGTCACATCTTCAGTTCACCAAGGGCCTTGCGCTCAACTGGATGACGTTTCTCTAGTGGAGGCAGGATGTGACTGCTTTGAACACCACACCCAACCTGCTCCAATGTCAGAGACTGTTCCAGGCACCCCTGGACAGAATCAATGTTGATCAATACAAAGTTGTGCATGCTGGAAAACATCCCAATGAGACATAGAAAATGATGGGGTATAAATTCTTTAATGGTAACAGCTAAAGAGATTTTGGGGTAATTGTGGACAGTTCTCTGAAAACATCTGCTCAATGGAAACTGGCATTCAAAAAAGCATGTCGGGAATCATTAAGAAAGGGATAGATAAGAAAGAAAATATCATTATGCCTCTATATAATACTGCTTGCAGATGAGGTTGCCTCATCTCTAAAATGATATACTGGAACTGGAAAAGGTTCCGAAAAGGGCAACAAAAATGATTAGGGGTTTGGAACCGCTGCCATATGAGGAGAGATTAATAAGAGAGGGTCTTTTTTATGCTTGGAAAAGAGATGACTAAGGGGGAGATATGATAGAGGTCTATAAAATCCATGACTAGTGTGGACAGAGTAAAGAAGAGATATTTATGCTTTCCCATAACACAAGGACTAGGGATCACCCAATGAAATGAATGGGCAAAAGGTTTAAAACAAACACAAGGAAGTGTTTCCTCACACAACACACGGTCAACCTGTGGAACTCCCTGCTAGAGGATGTTGTGAAGACCAAAACTATAACAAGGTTAAAAAAAGAGCTAGATAAATTCAGGGAGGATAGATCCATCAATGGCTATTAGCCAAGATGGGCAGGGATGGTGTCCCTAACCTCTGTTTGTCAGAAGCTGAGAATGGGCAATAGGGGATGGATCACCTGATTCCCTGCTCTGTTCATTCCCTCTGGGGCACCTGGCATCAGCCACTGTCGGAAGACAGGAGACTGGGTCAAATGGATCTTTGGTCTGACCTAGTGTGGTCGTTCTTATGTTCATTATCCTAGTCATTTGGGGGGAAATTGCAAAGGGGAAGGGAAAGGGTGGAAAAATGGGTGACATACCAACCATTATCATGTGGTTATGGCAGCCCCATCTTCCACTGCCTTTGCAACTGACTACAGCTCAAAGCTGTGATCAATGGCAGCTATTAACACCCCCCCCTTCCCCGCTTGTCTCTGCCCATCCTTATGAAAATATGAAAAGACCTGTTTCCCAGAGAGGAAGAAAAGAAATGATAAAGGTGGGGAGGAGGGGCATACACCACCCCTGGCATGGGAGAGCATGGGGGACCCTCCTGTGGGGAAGAGGAGAATGGGAGGGCATGTAAAACACCTGGAGAATGGGAGGGCATATCAAAGGAGGGGATGGCTGGACACAGAGACCCGCCTGTGGAGAAGTATGCAAGGGGCACAGAGTGAGTGTGTGGTGGTGGTGAAAGTGCTTGAGCAACAGAAGCAAGGCAATGTGGGACCTCCTAGCCGGAGAGAACTAACAATGCGTGAATAAAGGAAAGAGGCAAGCACGGACAGGAAACCAACCAAAAGCTGCAGATGGGTGCAAAGTCAATGCCCCCGGCCCGAGCCCAACAAGGAGCTCGTGCAGCCCAGAGGGATTCTCTTGGTAGTCCAGAGGCAGCATGAAACTACGAGGGAAAAAAACAGGCCTGCAGTGATGTTACTGGATTCCAGTATGTCCTTACAGATCATTGTAGCAACCACTGTTATACCTTGACAACAAATCACGTACAAAAGCGGGCCAAGTGAGATATTTGTAAAAAGCTTACGTTTCTGTTTATGCCATTCAGATGCAGGTATCATTTTTTAATCTGAAGCTGTGAGTATTGGCTAAGCGCAGGGCCATCCTTACCCATACATAGCTGCTGCGTGGGGCACCTGAAAATCTGGGGCACCACTGGGCTTTAATGTCCACCCACCCGCCTCTCCCTTGTGGCTCCGCTTCCTCTGGAAAGGATCTAGTTAACTTAAAAGTGACAAAGCCTACCAGACCTACTAGCCAACAGTGAACTGTGAAAGAGCCATTCGAGGGATAATGAGGCCCTTTAACAGGCTTTTGTCAATCCCTGGTAGATCCGGACCATTTCTGAATTTACGGTGTTAGTCAACAGGACCTGAGTTTAAAATTTGCTTTAAAAATATTTCATCAGTGTGTCGCTGAAGATGATAAAAATCACATCGTTAAAAAAATCAACCTGCAGGGCTGCCATTGGGCATAGGGCCCCAGTTTAATAGCCCTGCATAGGGCCCCATCAATCCTAAGCACTTCTCTGGCTCTGGACTTCTATTTCAAATGTTTGCTTCTAGGAGACACCAAGTGGGGAGCAGCATTTCACTGACAATGTACCACAGGCAGTGCCGATCCACAGCTGCTGAGCTTTGCTGTGAGCACTCAGACCAGCATGTAGGCGATGGCGGTACCCAAAAGGCACCGAGTCATGCATGGGCAGCTGACTTGCTCATGTGACAAGCTCCATCTTGGGACATCATTTCACACAGCGAGAACAATGGGATTCCCACCACACGGCTGAGGATATAAAACGGGTGGGCAATAATTTTTTTTTAAGGGGGGGACACTTCGGGAATTTCAGAAGTGGTTGCGAGTTGTCCCAGAAGGAGACAGGCCTCAGGTGGAAGTGGTGGGGCCAGGAGACTTTGAGTGCTCCCCCGCCCACAGACCCTGACTGGCCTGGGGATGGGGGAGCATGTGAAATCTTTGCCTCCTACCCTGCCAGGAGCACCCAGCACCTAGACAGCTTTGGACAGCTGGTGGTTCCCTCCAGGTGCCGTGCAGCCCTGGTGGTGTGTGGAGACTTCCTACACTCCCTCTGCCCCCAGGCCAATCGGGGGGTGCACTCCCCCAGAAGGAAGGAAGGAGCATCAGGAGGGGGGCTGAAGGGAGGTTTTTCCCTTAGTTCGGAAGGTGCCTCGCCTCCCCACGCCGTGCCTCCCAGCCACTGGAAAGGGCCAGGGGAGGAGACATAGTCTCTGGCTCCCCCACCCCGCCCCAGGCACATGGCTCCCCCTGGTGCAGTACACCCCTGCCGGGGGGAGCAAACTTCACACACTCCCCCTTCCTCAAGGCTAATCAGGGCCTGGGTGCAGTAGAGTGCATAAAATCTCTTGCTCCCTGCCCCACCCTGCCAGGGGCGAGTGGTTCCCTCCTGGCAGGGGAAGGCGGGTAGCAAGAGACTTTGTGCGCTCCCCCATTCCCAAGCCCTGATTGGCCTGAGGGGAGGGGGAGCATGCGAAGTCTTCCCCCCCCCCCATGTGCTGGGGCGGACCGTGAGCCTAGGCAAACTAGGCAGTTGCCTAGGGCGCCGCTGGCCCGGGCGCCCAATGATGATGTCACGGCCATTGACAGCCGTGCAGGCAGGGGCGCTGATAGCACCTCTGCTTAGGGCGCCAGCTGCCGCAGCCGGCCTCGGGCTGCTCCTGGGCATGTGGTTCCCTCTGGTGCCCTGTGCCCCTGGTGGGGAGAGGGGACTTTGCACACTCCACCTTCCCCAAGTCTCAATTGGCCTGGGGGCGTGGGAGCAGCAGGTGGCCGTGAGCCGGATTAACCTGCTTGGTGGGCTGAATCTGGCCCCGCAGAGGGCCCTTTGCCCACCCCTGACATAAAAGGCCCTGGAAGTTCCTTCATTTTGGCTTCAGTCTGGCTTCTCATCTCTGGAGGATCTTTGCTATGACTTGATTTATACCAACAGATTATTCCACCTCTGCTACAAGCCTGCACCAAGAATTTTGCAATTGGTGTATGCAATCTGATACCTTTCACAATTTTAACTTTCTTTCCTTCTTTCAATAAACCTTTAGGCTATGTCTACACTGCAGGTATTTGTCGGCAGAGAGTATGCTAATGAAGCGCTCCTTAGCATTTGTCACACTGTCATTTGCATATTCTCTGCGGATGCTTTTTGCACAAGAGGTTTTTGCGCAAAAACAAGCCGTGTAGATGGGTCTGTTTTGCGCAAAACCCTCCTTTTGTGCAAGATCCTGTATACCTCCTTTTTTGAGGCATAAGGGATCTTGCGCAAAGGGTTTTTTTTTTTAATGACCTGTCTACATATATATATATATATATATATATATATATATAAAATATATATATATATATATAAAGGTACAATATATATATACATATAAGTATATATATATGTATATACATATAGCAGAGAATATGCAAATGACAGCATACTCTCTGCCGACAAATACCTGTAGTGTAGACATAGCCTTAGATTCTAGATTCACTGGGGCAATGAGTTTTTTTGGGTAAGATCTAAGGTATAAATTGAGCTGGAATGTGGCTGCTCCTTTGGGATTAGAAAAACCCTTTCAGCCTTGGTGAGACTGGTTTTCATAACCTTGCATCTGTACAAGGAGTGGCACAGGTGGTGACACAGGAGAACTGGAGTGTCTAAGCGGATTGCTTGTGTGACTTCTTGCTCGCCACTGTCCCCTTGAGAGCTTTAGTGCCTTCAGAATCCACTTTCTTACATCCACATCTGTGCAGCCCCAATGCAGAGGAGGAAACTAAAAATGCAGATGACGACCCACAAGCCCTGTGGAGAAACATACAATAATGGGAAACGCCTTTGGTTTCCACTGGGGCAACACCAAAGCCAGCAGCCAAGAGAGTTCAAGAAAAAAAAATCAATCAATCTATCAGGCTTAAATGGTGGGTGCCCCCAATGAGTCTGACAACGAGTTTTGGTGGGCAGGTGATATTAACGTAAGGCAGCAAAAAGAAATAGGTGCGGCTAGCCCTGGGTGCTGAGACAAGATTGACGCGCAGGACCCAACAGAGAATTGGTTGATGTGCCTCTATTTGGCATTCAGGGCACAGGATCTGACAGCTGTGGTAGGGCCAAACATATCACCGCACAGCAACGTTCTCTCTAATCTTTTCCATCCGTGGGCAGATTTTTTTCTACCAGTGTGCGGAATACATTTTATATACCCCAATGTATGTGTAATTGTACACCACCAGTAGAAACACAAAACCTAGCTGTGGGCGCTCTGCTAATTTATTGAGCAGCATTTGAATCTCTCCTGGGCAGCCACGCAAACACACAGCTTAGAGGGAACACTGCCACACACTTCCAGTGTTGTTGATCTCCACAAGGGCTACCTACCACCTCAGCAGGCTGGACTGTCAGTTTCCCTCGTGGCCCAGATTGGCATTAGTCCTCTCTGAACGCAAGCAGAGTGACAGGAAGTATTTGCCCCAACCCTGATCACTCGAGCCCTGGCTATGACATGAGGTTGCAAGAATTCATTTTGGCCTTACAAAAAAAAAAAAATGAAATCACAACCAACGCTAAAAGAAAACAGTGCAACAGTGTGATCCTAATGCAACTGCAACAAAGCACACTGCATGGGAAAATATCCCAGCTGAAATAGCAGATAGCAAACACCACACCTCAAAAAAGCAACTTCATGGCCTTACACCTGGGCCAAATTCACACAAACACACACATCAGTGGGACCCAAAGACACATCCAGAGCCAATGAGGTACCATGGTTTCCTGCCACAAAGCTGCTAAAAGATCACCCCACATATTCAAACACTGTGATACCTACCAGGCATGATTCATCTGGAAACAGATCAAAGGGATCAGCCAGGCTGGCGCCTGGCACTTAACAGGCCAGGAAGGCTGACTTTAGGACCAGGGACATGATTGAAATAATAGTAAAGAACAGAACTGTCAGATACACGAATGAACACAATTTGTTGGGGGAAGAGTCAACATGTTTTTTGTAAATCATGCCTCAATAATCTACTAGAGTTCTTTGAGGGGGGTCAACAAGCATGTGGACAAGGGGGATCCAGTGGGTATAGTGTACTTAAATTTCCAGAAAACCTTTGACAAAGTCCCTCACCAAAGGCCCTTAACCAAAGTAAGCGGTTGTGGGATAAGAGGGACGGTTCTCTCATGGACCAGTGACTAGTTAAAAGACAAGAAAGAAAGGGTAGAAACAAAGAGCCAGTTTTCAGAAGGGAGAGCGGTAAATGGTGTCCTCCTGGGGTTTGTACTGGGACTGGGAGTGTTCAACATATTCATACATGTTCTGGAAAACAGAACAACAGTGAAGTGTTAAAGTTTGCAGATGATACATAATTACCCAAGCTACTGAAGTCCAAAGTGGATTGCCAAAAGTTACAAAGGGATTTCACTAAACTGGGTGACCGGGCAACACGGTGGCAGATGAAATTCAATGTTGATAGATGCAAAGTAACACACGTAGGAAACCAAAGTCCCAACTCTACATATGAAATGTTGGGGGGCTAAATTAGCTGTTTTCACTCAAGAGCTCTTGGAGTCAGAGGACAGTTGTGTGAAAACATCCACTCGCTGTGCAGTGGCAATCAAAAACACTAACATGATGTTGGGAATCGTAAGGAAAGGAATAGATAAGACAGAAAACATCATATTGCCTCTATATAAATTCATATATCCACATCTTGAATACTGCATGCAACTGTGGCCACCCCATCTCAAAAAAAAAAAAAAAAAAAAAAAGATATATTGGAATTGGAAAAGGTACAGAAAAGGGCAACAAAAATGATCAGGGGTATGGAACAGCTTCCTTATGAGAGCAGATTAATAAGACTGGGACTTTTTGGCTCAAAAAAGAGGCAACTAAGAGGGGATATGATAGAGATCTATAAAATCAAGACCGGTATGGAGAAAGTAAATAAGGAAGTGTTATATACTCCTTCCCATAACACAAGAACTAGGGGTCACCAAATGAAATTAACAGACAGCAGGTTTAAAACAAACGAAAGGAAATATTTCTTCAGCCAACTCACAGTCAACCTCTGAAACTGTTTGCCAGGGAATGTGGTGAAGGACAAAGTACAACTGGACTCATAAAAGATCTAGAGAAGTTCATGGAGGGTAGGTCCATTAATGGCTTTTAGCCAAGATGGTCACATACATAACCCCTTACTCTGGCTGTCATTTGCCTCTGATGGCCAGAAGTTGGGAATGGGCGACAGGATGGATCACTTGATGATCCCTGTTCTGTTCATTCCCTCTGGGGCACCTGGCACTGGCCACTGTCAGAAGACAGGACAGTAGGCTAGATGGACCTTTGTTCTGACCCAGTGTGGCCATTCCAATGCCTACCTCACAATGACCCGTTGCATGGAGGCACAGAGTTATGAAGTGGATGGGAAAAGGAAGGATTGCTTGTCCAATCGCAGCACCCACACATGGGGTACGAAGCAGGGCAGACGTAGAGATGACAAGCAAGCAGCATAGACTGAAATAACCGAACCCAAGCACTGAAAGGAGTCCGCCAGTGGATGCTACCCGGGGGATGAAATATTCCCTGATTGGCAAAAGCAAAGATATTTCTTGCTCAGTGCCAAAGATGGGTTTTGGATGAGGCTACTCCCCATCTTCTGGACACAGTAGGCAGGGACAGCTAATGAAGAATGCCCTTTGGGACCAGGCCTGCCCAGATGTGTTACCAGAACTGGCTGGCACCAGTGCCAGGCTGATGACGTGCTAGCATGGAGACGCACTGGCAGGAGCTGGGGCAGATGACCACCTCAGTGGTCTGATAGACAGAGCCAGAGAAATTAATCGAAATGCAATGCAAACCCAAGAGGAAATTCCCAATCAACAGCATTGCCAAGTACAAGTTGTTCACTGATCTTACATGGGTTACAACCTGGCCAAGGAAAGGCATGCACAGCATAGCAGCTGTCCCTGATTTAAAATACTAAATCAGTTCAGAGCCGCGCTGATCTGGTTGATTTTTTGGTCAGGAGTGGAATTAAAAAAAAAAAAAAAAAGCTTTTTGGTTCAAACAAACTGAATTTGTTCATTTTCCTTGCCACAGCAAAGTTTCTTCGGGGTTTTCATTTAGTTTTGCATCTTTTTCAGGGACTTTTTGCCCCTTTTGTTGGTTTTAGAAAAGCTAAATATGCCAGATGCCATTTTGTGATAAGTCATTTCCAAATGGCCACAACAACCCATTTGTACTGTTAAAACACAAAACTCCAGTTCTTCTTCTGTCAAAACTATTTAGCCAGCCCCAATTAATTGGCCCCAATTAATGAATCATTTGACAGAGCCAAAACATTGCATTTTGGAGTAGGGGAATGTACTCTTCAGAAAAAAAAAGTCCGCCTAGATCCAGGTCACATGATCAGGGTTTGTTAACTACCTGACAACATTTCTTATAGGCCTTGCAAATCCGTGCAAACCTCTGCAGTGACTTCTGGAGAAAAATGTGCAACCTTGCGTACACGTGGTACACAATCACCCACAAAAACCGATATGCACTACAGAAGCACACGTGTGTAAGCAGTGGCAACACAGCATGTCAGTGACCCACAATCACACCTTCTCCCATGTGCACGTGAGAGGTGCCGTGTTGGCCCACACTCTAGGGGCCTCCAGCATGAGCTATGGAGCTGCCAGTGCCTTGTGAGGGGCTGGCACACCCATGCCCGCTGGGGATCAGCACAGAAGTGGACTGGTACCAAACTAGCCCTGGGGACGGACACACACACACACACACACACTACAGTCCATGCAGAGGTTCTCCCCCTCCCCCCCCCCGCGCGCACACACACACACACACACACACAGCTGGCATACCACCTCCACAATGGTACAGTAGCTGATTGGCTGATGACGCCTCCCACACTGCTGCTCTGAAAGTCAATGAGAGCAGAGGTTACACAGGGGGCATCTATGATCTCCATGGCTAGCATAACCTCACCCCACCACAAAGGGCAGAGCAATGCAGGTTTGTGGGGTACAACTCAGAGAGGGGTCCAGCACCCCCAGAGTCCCTGCAATAACACACTCAACTACGCACCCCCAGCACCCCTAGAGACCCTACAATAACACTCCTGACCACACAGCTCAGTGCCCTTAGGGAATCCCACAATAACAAAGGACCAGTGATTTGCTCCACTTTGGAGACAGCAGGACAGCTCCAGGGTACAGGGCTGAAGCTCCGGACTGGCTGTGGACTCTGGGTGGGGCCCAGCCATGGAGTCAGCAATGTGGATGGGTCACGCAAGCCTTCTGGGGCTGGCAGGCGGCTGTGCACACCCTACGCAGGGTTCTCCTTGGCATTTGGGCAGAGCCACAAGCCCCAGCCCTGAAAACTGGAGAGAGCCATGGGGCAGGAGGATGGATACAGCCTGCAGCGAGATGGATGGACAGAGCCAAGGGGCAGAAAGAGGGCAGGGCTGGTCCCTGCAGTATTTCTTCCCCAGGCACCTTTCTGTGCAACTGATCACACAGGACAGATCTGCCAGACCCCCTCCCCTTCTTCCAGCCCTGCCCCATGGGTGGCGGGTAATGGGTGGCGGGAGAGGCTGTACCTCCCCAAATAGCCTACCATGGCCCCGCCCAGAGCCAAAGTCCCTCCTGCTGTTCCCAGGGAGCTGGCTGGCATGCCTCCCACAGAGACTTGGGGCAGCTGGTGCTGGGGCCAGAGGCTGCAGTGGGGGGGCTCTTTGGGCTTCCGCAGGGTGTGGGAGGTAGGAAGGGTGTGACCTCAGGCCCATGCATCCATCCCTCCCCTTCTATCTGACCCTCCACCAGTCCACCCCATGTCCCCCTTCTACCCCTCTCATCCCAAGGCAGGCCCCCAGCTTCCTCCAAGCGAGGCAGGTCCTAGGAGTGGCCAAGTTCCCAGCACAAGGTGATGTGTGTTATTAATTGGCTTTAGCATTTAACCCTGCGCTTCCCAGGCCATCCCCCCTTACACACAGGGGCCTGCTACAGCTGCTTAGCAAGATGGACAGGTATGATCTGGTCTAATCCCACACACCCCCCGATGGCAGACAGCTCCCTACACCCACTTGGCAGGCAGGATCAGCCCCTTGCCACCATCCCTCCCCACTCTGCCCATCCCCCAGGCAGAGAGCTCCCCACACTCCGGTCCCTGGCCCCCAGCCCTTTCTTTGCTGCCCTGCCCCGCCCCGGGGAGTCAGACTACACCCCCCAAAAGTGGTTTTCTGGGGGGGTTCTGCCAAGGGTAGCACCCTGCACATTAGACAGCCAGGGGGAGCAGGGACCCCCACACACCCTACCCCACGTTTTCCAGGTGGGATAGCCGGCAAAACCAGGAAATAACCAGCATTCACTTGGCAGGTCAGTGGAAAGAACCCAGGAGTCCTAGCTCCCAGCCCATCAGCCTCCACTCCCCTCCCAGAGCCAGGGAGAGAACCCAGGAGTCCCGACTTCCAGCCCTCCTGCACCAATTCACTAGCCCCCACTCCCCTCCCTGAACTGGGGAAGGAACTCAGGAGCCCAAGTTCCCAGCCTCACCTCACTCCAGCCTACCACACCCGAGTCCTTGCCCCAATCCCTTACCTGGCCCTGTAGTCCCAGCGACCCACGAACACTGTCCAAAATATTCCAGGCCCTGGATGTGGAGCGGGGAGGAGAAATCCCAAAAAGGGGTAAGTGAAGAAATAGCACCTGGGAGGGGGAGGAATCCTTAGTCAAGTCCAGAGGAGGTGCTGCTGGGCTTTGTGGGGTCTCCAGGATAAAAGGGGGTGCCCACAGCCACAGAGCTCCGGGTCCCGCAGGGCTGGCCTCTGGGCATGGGGTCCCCCCCGACAGCGGCAGGACTGCACGGCGTGTGTAGATGGGGCTGCCAGCACCTGAGGCTGGGGGAGGGGGGGTTAACACCCATAATCCTCACCCTGTGTCTTTGCTGAGCTAATCAGCTTATGGGACGGGGAAGCTGGAATGGACGGGGGGGGGCAAGAGCGCAGGAGATGGCTGCATCCCAGTCAAACCAGGCAGACGTGCCTGGGGAGCAGCGCGAGCAGATGGGGGTTCTGGGAGGAGGATGAGTGTTGGAGTGCATGGGGGTCACAGTGGGGAGATGGAGTGACGAGGGAGTGCGGGGAGGGGGTGCTGGGAGTTATGAGGGGAGCAGGGAGGGTGGGTAGAGGAGGGAGGCAGCATGTGGAGTAGTGTAGACAGGAGCGGGCTGTCTGGCTGAAGGGGGGAGAACCGTGGGGAGGCTGCATTTGCAGGCTGTGGGGCATTGGGCAACTTGTGCAGGGGGCATGGGTGTATGGAGGCCAGGTTGTGCGTTGAGGGGATGTGCAAAGCAGGTTGTGTTGGGATGTGTGCGTGTGTGTGTGGGCGCCTGCAAAGGGATTGTGTGTGTGGGAGGCACTGGGAGGGCAGGTTATGTGTTGGGCATGGCAGGAAAAGTAGAGCATGTGCTGTGTGTGTGTGTGTGTGTGTGTGTGTGTGTGTGTGTGTGTGTGTAAAGGGTGTGAATTGTGACATATGAAAGTTGTGGGTAAAGATTGTGGGTCCGGTATATGTATAGATTGTGTGTTGGTGTGTGATGGTGCACAGAGGTTGCATGTTGGGGATCTGTGAAGGTTGTGTGTTTGCTGTGTATGTGTAATGGTTGTGTGTTGGGTGTGTGTCTGCATTTGGGATATGTGTACGAGTTGTGTTTTGTGGGTGTGTGTGTGTAGAGGTTGTGGGTTAGGAATGTGTCTGGGTGTGTATAGAGATTGCATGTCGGGGGTTATGAAGGTTGTGTGCTGGGTGTATATGTGTAGTGGCTGTGTGCGTGAAGGGGATGTGTGTTATGTATGTAGGGGTTGTGCATGTGTTGGGGGGTGCAGGTTGTGCATTGGACATGTGGAACAGGCTGGCTGGGGAATAGGAGCATGTGTTAGAATGTGCAGAGGGCCAGCGTCTGTGTGCACAGCGGGGGGCCAGGAGTGTGCCCAGGGCCCAAATGTGCGAGCTGGGAGTGTTGCAAGGAGGGCGCATGCGGAACAGGGTGTGTACCAGTGCGGGGGGACTTTATGGGTTTTCAGGAGGCTGACAGGGGGACAAGATGGTGGGGGCAGCCTGATGGAAGAGGTTGTTGAGGGGGTTGTTGCAATCTGGGCTGTGGGTTGTGATGCTCTGTGTGAGAGAGGTTGTGTGGTTAGGGGGTGTCAGTGTGGGAGAGGAGGTATTACTGTGTGTTGACTGTTCCCTTGATACCCACCCACACTGGCAGAGAAAGGGGGGATGCAAGGAGTCACGTTGACCCCAGCTGGCCAGACGGACCCTGGGTGTGGGCTGAGCAGCCTGTGGGAGGAGCTCCTGGCACTAGCCCCAGGCCAGGCCATGAGACAGGGCAGACGTAGGCTCCCATAGGGCAAGGTGGTCTGGGTAAGCAGGCACATCCCTGCCAAGGGGGCAAGAGGGAGTGGGAAGAAAAGCTTAGGGGGCACCAGAAGGGACATACAGGGCATGGAGGCAGCACAGAAGGACTGGGAACAAAAAATCTGTCAAACCCACCAACTGCCCCCTCTAGCACCTCACCACCGAGGGGATAATAACCTACTACTGCCAGCAGAGACTCCAGCATTAGAAAGGGAAAAAACACTGCAGGAGTGTTGATTCTCCAGGCTAATGGCCCCAAGCTGTTTTCCCACTCTCCCCGGCTCATTCAGTCCTGAAAAAGCTGGCAGTGGACAGGGGAGTGGGAAATAAAAGAAACTGTGTGGCCGATTCGGAGTGATTTGGGCTCCGCTGGTTCCCCATTGGTCAAGCAATCATAGAACTGGAAGGGACCGCGAGAGGTCATTGAGTCCAGACCCCTGCTCTCACGGCAGGACCAAGAACTGTCTAGATCATCCCTGACAGGTGTCTATCAACCTGCTCTTAAATATCTCCAATGATGGAGATTCCACAACCTCCCTAGGCAATTTATTCCAGTGTTTAACCACCCTGGCAGTTAGGAAGTTTTTCCTAATGTCCAACCTAAACCTCCCTGGCTGCAATTTAACCCCATTGCTTCTTGTCCTATCATCAGAGGCCAAGGGAAACAATTTTTCTCCCTTCTTCATGTAACACCCTTTTAGATACTTGAAAACTGCTATCATGTCCCCTCTCAGACTTCTTTTCTAGAGATTGGATGGCTAAGTATGATTCAAGGTAGTTGCTAACCATTAGCCATGCAATCTTTCTCCTAAAGTGGTAGCTGAAAACTTTATTTTTACTCTTCTAGTGCACTTTAGAAAGACTGTCCTTTTAAAAAGTTTTATATATCTTTTTGGTCTTTCCCCTCCACACACACTGTAGGATTGCTGCCCTCCCCCCAACTCTGGGGCTGTTGCCCTCTTGGCTTTGGGGCTACTGCCCACCCCCCGGTCTTGGTCTGCTGCCGGGGGGCCGGGAGCTGGAGCGGGCGGACTGCTGGGGAGGGGGGGGGAGGGAGCCAGAGCTGGCGGGGGCAGCCTGCCGCGTCAGCCACAGCGGGAGGCAGGAGGAGGTGGCCAGCACGTGTCCAGGAGGGGCAAGTCAAAAATCCCATGACAGACAGACAAGAACGGTGCCAGCTTAATAGAAAGATTGTCTAATAATAATAAGCCCAGTTCTTTCAGTCTTCCCTCATAGGGCATGTTTTCTAAACATTTAATCATTCTTGTTGTTCTTCTCTGGACCTTCTCCAATTTCTCTGCATCTTTCTTGAAATGTGGTGCCCAGAACTGGACACAATACCCCAATTGAGTCCTAATCAGTGCAAAGTTGAGAATGACTTCTCATGTCCTGCTCACAAAACTCCTGCTAATGCAGCCCAGAATCATGTTTGCTTTTTTTGCAACAGTGTCACACTGTTGACTCATATTTAGCTTGTGGTCCACTATGACCCCTAGATCTCTTTCTGCAGTACTTCTTCCTAGACAGTTGCTTCCCATTCTGTATGTGGGAAACTGATTGTTCCATCCTAAGTGGAGTACTTTGCATTTCTCCTTATTAAACTTCATCCTGTTTACCTCAGACCATTTGTCCAATTTGTCCAGATCATTTTGAATTATGACCCTACTCTCCAAAGCACTTGCAACCCCTTCTAGCTGGGTATCATCTGCAAACTTAATAATCGTGATTCATTTAAATCTGGCCCAGTGCAAATGTAGCAAAAGAAAGTAAACTGGACTTCCAGGACAGAGGGGATCTCCGGCCTGGAAGCCGAGATCCCCCCCAAAAGCAGCTTTGCTGGTCGATGCTCAAAGGACCAACACGACCCAACAGCTGGACACTGACATAGGACGAATTCCACCTGGAACGACACCATCGCTTTCACCAGCAAGAGGCGCTAAGTAGGATGCCGTGAGGGACGGGTTTTCTACCAGATCTGCTTCAGGAGACTTGAGAGGGCACACAGGATGGGTCCGACAGGACAGTCGCAAAGGGCCCACGTATAGCCCTGAACATCTGCACTAGGATAAAAAACTGGCGGGTGGCCTGGTGGGGCTGAAAGTGTGCCACATAGACACCTGGGCTGGGGCTATGGAAGGAGTGCCCCAGAGCTCATCCCGGCAATTTTTCAGCCCCACCCATTGAGCGAGTGCCCCAGGCCAGCTGCAGGGCTTTCTCCCTGAGCGGAGATGCCCTGGCCTCTCTCACCAAGAGAACCTGACCCTTCCCCGGTGGGCATCAAATGTGTTCTCAGTCATTGAGTGCCCCCGAGTCGAGTCCCTCCGGTGTGATCTGTAGCCAGGACGTGCACGCTCCCAGCCAGTGCTCACCCAGTGAGCCATGCTGCGTGCCCACCAAGCACTGCATCCCCAAAACTCTGGTCTCCGATAGGGTGCCCAAAAAATGGGCCAAAGGAGCCGTCAGCTGGCAGAGAGAGCCAGGAGAAGCAAAGGGATTAGTGGCGGGGGTAGGAAACATGGGCATTGACTTGGCAGTGTCTGGAAGGGGGAAAGGGAACATAACAGGTGATGACAGGGTGAAAGCCAGCCCACGACACCTGTGCAAGTGGGCAGTGCCAGCAAGCCTCGACCAGCAGTGCCTGGCCGCCGACAGGTCTGTTAAGCGGTGCCATGGGTGTGGTAGACCATGAGGGGACAGACCGCAGGGGATGGTCTGCCCTGTAACCAGATTGTCTGGCCCTACGGGACCCTAATCTCAGCTGGAGGGGTGGGGTCCACACAGTGCCCAGCCTCAGAAGGCCCTGATTTCAGTCAGGGGGCACAGCAGGGCTACGAGGAATCATTAAGGCCAGCCTCCCAGGAGCTTGACCCATAGCCTGGGCACACATTAACTCATTGCTGGATGGAGCTGCAGCCTGTGATGTATGGGCCCCGGGTGCCACTTCTCCATCGGGGGACATGAGGAGAGGCTGAGGGGGGACACTGGGGGCAGAATGGGCCCCTTCCCCCTCAGGACAGCTCAGAGTTGTGTAAGCCACGTTCGCGCTAAAGCAGATTAGAGCTAATCACAGCAGCTTGATCGCCCTGCACTGTGGGGGGAAGGGCAGCAGATGGCAGCGCCCAGTCTAGGGGGGAGAAGGTGGGTATGGGAGGGTTGCCCCCCCACAAACCCAGCTCTGCCAATTGCTCTCCAAACTCCACTACTCAGGCCTGAGCAGGGACAGGGCAGGATATGGGGATAGAGGGCCCTGTGGGTCTGAACTGAGCAGCAGGAAGAAGCTCGGATACCAGGGTAGAGAGGCCCACGGGACCGATACAATTGACTAATGCCCAGTTTTTCTGGCCAGCCAGGAAGCAGCCACAGGAACAAAGGGTTCAAGGGCCAGGTGCCCTCCCAGCGAGGCACCAATCACAGCACCAAGCCCACACGTGCTGCAAAACCAACTCTTCTTTATTTAGAAAAATAACCAACTGCACCACCAACGGGTGGGGGCCAGGAGCCCAATAACTTAAGCAACAGAACGCGGTGGGGTCAGGGCTGGGGGGATCCCAGCACCCCACACACCACCTTGGCACCAACACAACATGGGACCTGGGGGGCTGTGCCCAGGGCAGGGGGCTACTTTACCCAGGTGCCCGGACTGTGGAGACATCGGGGGGCCTGCAGGGTCCCTGCTTCATCTCCACACGCCACCACCCTTGCCAGCGCGGGCACCGAACTGGGTGGGTTGCGCCGCCTTCCTCCCAGCCTTGGCAGGGCCGTGGCTCTTCTCGGGACCGGGCCGGGCGCTGGCCGGGCGCCGGGGGAGACCCACCTGCAGGATAGACAGGAGGCTGAGCAGCTGAGAACAGAACCCAGGGATGACGGCCTCTGGCTGTTCCTGTCAGTGCCCAGCCCCACAACAACCCCCATGGAACCCTGTCCCACAGCACCCCACATCAACTGTGCCCCACTCCACAGCAATCCCCGCCCCCCGCCACACACACACACACACACACACAGGACCCAGCTCCCAGAGCCGCCCTGGCAGACTCACCTCTCTCCGGCCAGCCTCAGGCAGCCGGGAGTCGAGGTTCCTGCGAGCAGCCGAGTTCACGTGGCTCCCGTCGCCCTTCACTTCGGGCCTGGGGAGCAGGAGATAGTAACAGAACCCAAGAGAACCCAGATGTCCTGCTTCCCACCCCCCCCAGCTCTAACCACTAGCCCCACTCCCATCCCAGAGCTAGGGAGAAAACTAGGAGTCCTAGCTCCCACCCTGTCACCAAATACTAAGGTTCGGGTCAATGGGAGAGAGGGACAACTGGGCGGGGGGGTGGGGTAGAACTATAGCTCACAGCATGCGCCGTGGGGCAGAGCAGTGCACACTGGGAACTGTAGTCCCCAAAAGCCACCCTCCCCCAGGCCAGGTACAGTAGGGTGGGGAGGATCCATGTCCCTGTCTGGGGGTCAGTAGGAGTAGGGTGAAGCCCAGACACCCTGGGACGGACATGGCACCAGGCTTACCCGCTGCTGTCACTGGGGCGCGTGTAGGTGAAGATCTCTTCCGAGGGGGATGTCTCGCGGCCCTTGACCTGGTATAGTCGCAGCAGACGGGAGACCTCAGCCACCTGCCGTGGGGACAGGACGCCCCCCTCTCCCCCTGCACAGAGAAAGGATGAGCCAGGGCAGCGCTAGAGGGCACTGTGGGGCAGGAGTTCAGCAGGGGGCACTCTCCCCTGGCAGGCAGGGCTGGCCCCAGGGCAGCAAGAGGGGCACTATGGGGCAGGGAGCAGGCCGGGAGGGGGCTCACTGCCCTCTGGCAGGCGAGGCTGACCTCACTGGCCAGGCAACATGTGGGGGTTGGGGTCGGGGTCTCACCACCTGGGCGCTGCAAGGGGCTGGGAAGCTCCAAACTCTGCTGGCTGTAGCTGGCTCTGGCGAGTGACACCTTGGTCTTGTGCACGGCAGCGGTGGTGGTGGGAACACGCTGGGGGCCAAGAGGCCGGAGCGTCTCCCACGGGGCTGAGGAGTCCTCCCGGGCCAAGCCTATGGGCAGAAGAGACAAGGATTACATGGGGACTGGAGCAGGCCCCCATGGGAAGCAGGCCTGGAGCAGCTGGGGATTGGGGAATCCGGGTGGCACAGGCTGAGTTAGGATCTCCCCAGTGCGCCCCCAGCCCGATATAAACAGGACATCTTGCCCCTGTCCCTCCTCCGCAGCCCTTACCTGGCTTGGCACGTGGCTGCGCAGTGGGGCAGGTGGAGCTCTCACCCAGAGGCCCCTCCTGCCTCTGGGGGTCACTTGATGCCTGCTCCAAGAGCTGAGAAAAGAGACAGGAGTAAGTGAGCAGCCAGGTACCCCCTACCTGGCCCCCCTGAAACTCCCTAGTCCCCCTGCCTCACCCCACAGTGAGCCAGTCGCAACCCCGCCAAACCAAATCGCACCTCTGGCCAGTACCCTGTCCCCCTGCTCTGCCCACCCCTTCCCCCAGCCAGCACCCCTGCTGCCTGGATCCTACCAGTGCCATGTAGTATTGCAGCTCTGGGTGCATCTGTCCAGGGGCCGCCTGCCCCCCATGCTCCAGGCTGCTGTTTGGGGAAGTCTCGCCATCACTGGCCCCCGCATCGTCCTCAGGGTAGGGGTGCTCCGCCAGGTGGCTGGGGTGCGAACTCAGACCTGGATGGGGAAGAGAGGGCTCAGAGCAGCCCAGTGTCCCTCTGCCCCCCAAGCCTCAGGTGCCAGCCCAATGCCCCACAGACACTGTGCTGCAAGGAGCAGGTTGGGTAGGGGCTCAGCAGGGGACGCTCTCCCCTGGTGAGCAGGGCTGGCCCCAGGGTATCGCTAGGGGGTGGTGGAAGTGGATGGGGGCCATGCAGCCCCTGTGCCCGTCCTGTACCTGGCCCAGCCGTGTCGTCAAGCTGCGGCTCCAGCGGCTGGAAGGCCAGCTGGCTCTGGACGCTCTGATTCAGGAGCTGGGCTAGTTCGGCTGAGATGCGCCCGCTGGGCACTAGGGGCAGAAAGCGCTCAGGGCCCTGTGGCTCTGGAGCCAGCGGCTGGGAGCTGCGCTGAGTGACAGGCTGCAGGGGAACAGCCTGGGCCAAGGACCTGCCGCTCCCCTCGCCATCCCCGGCGCCGCGGGGGTCTCCCTGCCAGCTCTCCGGCTTCCCAAGCGGGACCTGGCTCAGGGGCTGCCCTAGGCACTCTGGCTCCAAGGGGGGGGCAGCGCCAGAAGCAGGGGGCTGTTGAAGGAAACAAACAGGGGGTTAGAGACCGGGAGGTTAGCCACGGCTCAGGGCAGGAAATCAGAGCAGGACACCTGGGTTCTCTCCCTGGCACTCACCACCTGAGAGCCCTTGCCAGGGGAATGCAGGGAGGCCTCTCCAGTCAGTAGGCGCAGGGCCTCGTTCCAATGCGACTGCATCATGGCCTGGAGCCGCGACACCATATCTGCCCGCTGGGCCTCCAGCCGCCACTTCCCAGCCTGCAGCTCCCGCGCTGCCTCCTCCTGCCTGGCCAGCCTGTGGAGAGGGGTGGCGTTGGCGCTCTGCTGAGGTGCACTCCGTGGGGGCAGACTGAGCTGGGATCCACACACCTGGCCCATGCCCAAAAGGTGGCTACACCTCAGCACTAGGCGAGGGGCCCCTGTGTAGCCAGCTACCCCACCACAGAGGCGGCAGCATCTCATGCTGGGTGAGGGGTCCCTCAGGCACCAGCCACGCTGGCACCACCCGTACCGCAACTCGTAGTCCTCGACCAAGCGCCGGTGCCGCTCCTCGCGCTCAGCCAGCTCGGCCCGGAACTGTGCCAGTTGACTCGCCAGCTCCTTCTCATGGTGCCCACTCAGCTCCAGCAGCTGCTTCCTGTGGGGGCAGGGAAAGCCAGGCTAAGCAGCAAGCACAGGGCCTCTCGCCCCCGACCCGAGCCAGCCCCACCCAAAGGGAATCTGAGGGCAGGAATTACTGGAAAGAGGGCGGGGAAGGGGATGGCTGGAGGCAGGAATCGGGGGTACCTGTGCTGCTCTCGCATGGCACCTGTCTGGCGCAGGCTGTCCTCATGCACCCGGGCCAGCCGCTCCGTCACCTGCTGCTCCAGCGCCACCTTCAGCTCTGCCTCCAGCTTCGCCTTCTGCGCCTCACACCGTGCCTGCGGAGAGAGGAGCTGTTCTGTCACCCCAAGGACTCACCCCCATCCTGGGGCTGGAAAGGAGCCGGTGCCCCCTAGAGGGGTCAGACCCATGTCCCATTCCTGCCCTCCCCCACCCCAAGCCAGCCAATCCCTGTCCTGGGGCCAGAAGGAAGCTGGAGTCCCCTAGAGGGGACAGGCCCCAGTACCTTCACCAGGCTGATCTCCAACTGCAGTCCGTCCCGCTCGCTCCGTGCCACCTCCAGCTCACTTTCTAGACGCTGGGCGTCGGCCTGCACCAAGGCCAGGACCTGCTGGGCATCTGCCGTGCGTTGGGCCTCCCGCTGCACGGCCGCCTGGGGTGGGAAGAGATGGGGCAGCCCCCACATTAACCACTGGCCCACAGTGGGGAGAGAAGGCAGGGGAGTCCTGGTTCCCAGCTCCCCTTCCCACTCTAACCCACCAGCCCCCACTGCCCCCCCACCTAGAGCTGGGGAGAGAGCCCAGGAGTCCTGGCTCACAGCCCCCCTTTTCTAATCCATTAACTCACAGTCCCCCAAGGGAGCTGAGAGTGGAGGAAAAATTGGACCCCAGGGGAATGCAGGAGACAGAAATGGCATTTAGGGCACAGAAGGCAAGATGGAGCGGGGGGATACAGCTGTGATGATGGAACTGCCTATCTGGGAGGCAGGGGATCCAAGGACGGGCTGCATAGGGGGAGAGGGGCCAAGGGGGTGTGACAAAGATAGACTGTGCCAGGTGGAAAGCGTCAAAAGAGTCCCCCAACCAGCAGAATCAGCCTGGAGGGTGGTCACATGGGCAGTACGCCAGGCTGGCTGGGGGCTGCTGTGGGGCACAGGGGCTGGGAGGGGACAGAAGAGGCCGGGGTGGAGGGCACAGGGGCACTGCACCAGGCCGGCTAGGGGCTGAGAGAAGGGGACCGAGTTCTCACCTTCTCACGCTCCAGCTGCCCAGCGCTCTCATCCTGCAGTGCCTGGCACCGCTGCTCCAGCTTCCGCTCCCGCTGTGCCCAGCCTGCCTGCTGCTCTTCCAGCGTGGCTCGCAGTGTCTCCAGCTGGCACTGACCCTGCTCCCGCTCCGCCTGCAGCCCCCGCCCGCGCTGGCGCTCTGCCTCCAAGCTCTGCAGCAGTGCCTCCTTCTCCTCCTGCTGCAGGGGAAATGCGGGGAGTCAGAGCAGGCACCAGGCCTCACACTGAGGGGAGCAGGGCATGCTAGGAACTGTGGTCCCCTTTGGCTCTGGCACCCCACTCTACAGGGAGCAAGATATGCTGGAAGCTGCCGTCTGCATGGACTCCAATGCCCAGCTCTGTGGGGAGCAGGATATGCTGGAGTTGCATTTCCAGTGGGCTCCAGCACCCAGCTCTGAGGGGAGCAGAGCATGCTGGAAGCTACAGTCCCCGTGGGCTCCAGTGCCCAGCTCTGTGGGGAGCAGAGCATGCTGGGAGCTGCCTCAGGACTTATGTCCCTTTCTGCATCCCCTGGCCGTGGGGCTCGAGGCTCAGTTGCCCTGGTCAGGCAGGCAATACTTACCAGCATAGCCATCTCCTCGCGCTGCTGGCTTGCCACTTCCTGTTCCTGGCTCAGGGCCTCCAGTGCCTTCTCCAGCCGTGCCTCCAGATCCGATGCCTTCTGAAAGGGGAGACACACCAGGGTTCAGGGCAGTGCCGGGTGGGCAGCTCGGCCACTTCCCCCACCCAGTAACCCCAGCTGCCCGGCTCACCTCACGCTGCTCACTCAGTGCCTGCTGCACTGCCTCCTTTTCCACCTGTAGTCCCCGCAGCAGCTCCGTCCGCTCAGCCTCCTGCCGGTTCCAGCCCTCCACCACTTTGGCCAGCGTCTGACAGAGGAGAGGGCAACAGAGTACGCCCCAAGCACAGCCCTGCCGGTGCCCCTCAATCCCGACCCACAGCCCCTGCTAATCCAGCCCTGGGCTCCCCACGCCCTGCTGATGCCCCTCACCCCCAAGCCACAGCCCTTGTTACCCCAGCCCTAATGATGCCCCTCACCCCATCATAATCAGGAGTGCTGACCAGCACCTGGTGACTAAGGAGTTAACTAATGTCTCCTGTAACTAATGTCTAGCCAGGTATCCGGTGGTCAGCCAATAACAATGCAGGTAGGAATTTCAAACTGGAAGACAGGGGTTTTCTCTCTCTGTTCTTTGGTTGAGAGGCAGAGCAGTTTTCTTCCAAGTACTGAGGGAGATGGGAGACACTCCTCTCTCCAAGAACAAACTTCTTTTACAATGTATAAGTAAGGAAAAGTTTAGCTAGTCCGTCAGGATTTATTGTTTTCCTTGTTTGGGGATGTGGAAATAATGTCTGAGCTTGTTAAGTGGTTTTTTTTTTTCCTTTTGTAACTAAGTCTTCAGCCAAGGGATTTCCCTGAGTATCTATATTAAATGGTGGCTCTTTCCATCTAGCCAATTCACTATGCTTGCAACTGTAGCTTTGTTTTAATAATAAAAGTTTGCTCTTTTTCTAATTAGCCGATATTGGTTGATTATTGTTTCCTAGAAGGTCTGTCTGTGTGTATCTGCATGCCTGACTGAGGGGTCAACCACCACAGACTGCAGCTTGTTTTTTCTCTCTTCCTTTCCAAGGTCTTTTGGGGAAAAAGAGCTTGGGGTGCCCCAGGGCTTGGTTTCATGTGTCCACCCCTGTTTGTGGGTTCAAAAGCATTTGATGGTGGCAGCGGATTCCCCAAAATCTGGGTATTAGGATTTGGGGGGAAAGTTTTTGTACCAGAGCCTGTAGCGGCAAGGTTTTGGAGTGCTCTTGCCATCTTGCGGGCCCCCAACTTCTGCATTCGTTGTGCCAGAGTGGGGAACAGCCTTGACACTCCTGACCCACAGCCTCTGCCCACCTTGTCCAGCTGCTCGATCATACTGTCCTTCTTCATGTCGGCAGAGATGGCAGCGGCCAGCTGCTGCTGCAGCTCGAGGGCCCGGCTCTGCAGGGCTTGGACGTGTCGCTCACAATGCTGTTAGGAAAGCAAGGGGTCAGTACCGAGGAGGGAGAGAGCCCCACAGATCCCTCCGTACCATGCCACAGCCTCAGGCAGCACCCACAGGAACAGCTTAGACCCACAGCACCAACTCCAACCCGGAGAATCCCCTGAGCTGCTAGCAGGACATGGCATAGGACACGTGCCGAAGCAGGACTGAGCACCTCTCTGAGTCAGCCAGTCCCTGCCCTGAGGCCAGGTGAGAACTAGTGCCCCATAGAGGGAACAGACCCCAGGCGCCATTCCCCACCAACCTGAGACTCTATCCCCACCCCTGAAAATGGTTCTGCTGCATCTCTGGCATGGTCAGGCCTGTCCTGTCTGGAGCCCCATGGAGGAGAGAGGGAGCACCTGTCTGCCCTGCCCCCCATCCTGAAAGCCAGCTCCCCTATACCTCTGCCAGGGCACAACACCCCTTAGCAGTTTGCCCTCAGGGTGCAGCCAGTACCCAGGGGCAGAGGGTTACAAATAGCTCCTTCTGCTTCCCCCCAGTTTTCACCTCCCCACTCACTAGGCATTTGGAGGGGAAGGGCCTCCTAGGAGCCAGGACTCCTGAATTGTCTCCCCAGCTCCTGAAGTGGAGGGGGAGGGGAGGGACTTGTCGTTAGATCAGGGGAGTTGGGAACCAGGACTCCTGGGGTCTCTCTCAAGCTCTGGGAAGGGAGTGGGGATTGTATACAAGCTGGTAGACACAAGTGTGGGGGACACCCCACCCTGGAAACACACATCCACCCTGCATGCTGGGCACAAAATATGTCAGAGACCAGCCCAGGGCCCCAACCCTCACCTTCCTGCGGGCCCGCTCCTTGGCCAGTGCCTCTTTCAACTGCAGGGGGTTGGTGGCAAGTGCGGGCTCAGGGGGGGCACCCAGTCGCAGGCTGCTGTAGCGGGGAAACAGCTCCTCCAGGCCACACACCGAGCCGGGCGGGGAGAGCTCCTGCAGGGGCCTGGCACTGCAACAGGGCAGGGGGTGAGTGAGCTTCCGTATGCCCTGGTGCAGGGAGGCACCCACAGCCCTCCGGGGTCCCTGCCTAAATAGATACCCCTCTCCCAACACTGAGACGCAGCCACCTCTGGGGAGGGGCAGCTCCATAACCTCCCCCCCAGCACTTACGTGAGCAGGGCAGTGGTGCTGTCACTCTCAAAGGAATCATCATCCTTCTGCTCCGTGGTCCCCACGGTGAGGGGGTCACCTGCCAGAGGAAGGGGCTGGCTGCTGAGTGACACTCTGAGCCAGCCTGCTGGGGAGCCCCAGCTCCAGTGTCACAGCCCCTGCTCCTCCCAGAACATATTGCATGACCACCTCCAGCTCTGGGAGGGGAATGGGGGCTGGCGGGTTAGAGCAGAAGGGGCTAGGAGCCAGGACTACTGGGTTTTCTTCCTGGCTGTCAGGGGGAAGGAGGGGCTGGTGCTCTGGCAGGGCAGAGCATCCCACCGCTGCTCTCCCCCCCCACACACACACTTAAGTGCTCAGCTGAGCCAGGGAATGCCACAGTGCCTCCCGCAGGCCACACACTACATCACTTTGCAAGCAGGGAGGAATATAGTAGGGGAGGGAGGAGGGTGAATGCATCTTTTGGGCAGACCCCGCCCCCCCCACAGCTGGGTGAAGCAGGAGGGGAGTGAAAGGGAATCTGCAGTGGCCCAGGGTAACCTATCAAGTCCTATAACCAAAAACCACCCACAACCTGCTACATGTGCAGAGACCCTTTGCCTGGCACTGAGATACGGCCACCACTGGGTTGGGGCAACTGGTCAGCCAGGGACCCCTCGCACGGTGCTGAGATGCAGCCACCTCTAGGATGGGGCAGCTGGTTACACTGGCAGGGGAACGTGCCCCACACTTCACTCACCGTGGGGCAGCTCGCGGGAGTCCTGCAGCATGGTGCGCAAGCGGGACCTGACACTCTCTATCTCAGCCACATGCCTGGACTCGCCACCCTGTCAGGGAAGCCAGATACAGCCGTTCGTACCGTCTGGCGCACCCCGCCATCCCACCCCACACATGTCCCACACACGCACCCCCGCTCACCTTCCTGCGAGCACTAGTCTCCACCCCAGCCGACAGGGTGCGGCTCAGCTCCTCAGCCAGCATGTCCAGGTCAGGCGGCCGCAGCTGGGCGCAGGCGTCCAGCTCGGCCTGGCGGCTGCGACGCAAAGAAGCATAAAGCTGGGCTGTCACCTCAGAACCAAAGGGCTGGGCAGGTGTGGTCGGGGTTGAGAGGGGCAACGGCTCCATGTCGCTCAGCAAGTCCTCACTGCGCAAGGAGGCATTGAGCCCGGGGCAGGGGCCCTTCTCCGCCATAGGAGGCTGTATGATGGCGGCGGCAGCCCCTGTTGGAGAGAACGGCGAAAGGGACCAGGAGCTGCTGGCTTGTAGCTACCTGAACACCTGGTGAGTCCAACTTATGTGAGCAGTAGCGGGGCTTTGACACACACACAGCTACAGGTCCACACACCACTAGGAATCCCTCCCACAGCTGTGAGCAGTACAAGAGCCTACATACATACACAGAGCCATAGACCTACACACTAGCAGGAATCCCTGCCAGCAGTGAGCAGTCGGGAGCTCTGACAAACACATACAATTAGCGATATACATAAGTCAGCTCACTCAGCTGGGAAACTGAGGCCTGGGCAGCACAGAGACACACCAATAAAGGAGTTGCCCAGAGTCCTAGATCCCAGGCCTTGCTCCCTCCCACCCCTGCTCTAACCACCAGCCCCCACTCCCATCCCAGAGCTGCAGAGAGAACCCAGGAGTCCTTGCTCTCAGTTCCCCCACCTCCACCACATGTCATGGCCCAGGGCAAACTGGGGTCACCTCTGCACCCCTTACTCTCTTGGCCATGTGGCTCCAAAGAAGCGAGTGATGCAGGGATGACCCCAGTCTGCCCTGGGCTGCAAGGAGAAGAGGCTGGTGTGGAGGCCACTCCAGCCTCCCAAGGGGAGCCAGCCCAGAGGGGGGACCCTGCCATGGGGTGCTCCAGGGGTGGAGGGAAGGTGCCAGGCCCATCATGCCAGGGTGACAGCAGCCAAGGTGCACCCCATGGCCTCACCCCACACGGACTCTGCAATCCAGGGACACAGCAATCGGGGGGAGCCTCAGCCAGGCCCCCGGTGTTTCCCAATCCCCCCTCAACCCACTAGCCACTGCCCCACAGGGGCTCACCTCAGCCCTGCCCCCCTCCAGCCACACAGGGGTCTCCCCTGCAGGCTCTCTCCACTGCCTCCCCCTTTCCATTCCCCAGGGGTCTCCCCAGGCTCCCCTTAGTTAAAAATTCCTCCCCGCTGACCCCTCCAACTGCTCCTCCAGCCCCGCCCTCTCCTGCCACGCCACGCCCCCTCCTTCCCAACGTTCCCGCCCCACCCCCGCTCTACTGCAGTCCCTCCCACGCCCTTCCAACGTTCCAACCCCGCCCCTTCCCTCTCAGCTCTCCCGCCCCTTCTGCTCAGCTCCTCCCCTTGCCTCCCGCCCCGCCCTCACAGCCGCTCGCCGCCCCCGCGCGCGCTGCCCCCTTCCCTCACGCCGCCCGCCAGGCACCTGGGCGCGAGGCGGCCGCCGCCATCTTGGTGCGGGGCACGGGGCCCGGCGTGCGGGACGGAAGCGGAAGCGGAGCGCAAGGGAACAGCTCGGGGGCGGAGCCAGCGCGCAGGGGCGACCGAGGTGAGGGGCGGGTGAGTGGGTGAGGGACCGGGGCAGCGGGAGCAAATCAGTGAGGCTAATGACTAAGGTTTGTGACCCCGCCCCGCAGATGACCGTGCACAACCTGTACATCTTCGACCGCAACGGCGTGTGCCTGCACTACGGCGAGTGGCACCGCAAGAAGCAGGCCGGCATCTCCAAGGAGGAGGTGAGACCCCTGGCCCGGGGCGCGTGGGGCCCCCGCACCAGCCGCGGCGGAGCCTCCGCCCGGCCCCAGGGGGTCTCACGCTGCCCTCTCTCCTTGCCCAGGAGTTCAAGCTGATGTACGGCATGCTCTTCTCCATGCGCTCCTTCGTGGGCAAGATGAGCCCCGTGGACATGTATCCTTCCGCCGCCAGGGCAGTGCGGGGTTGGCTCTGTGATGGGGGACCCGGCAAGGGATTTGGGGGTTGCTGAGGGAGGTGGGATGGAGTGTGGGGCCCAGGAGCCAGATGTGGGGATCTCTATCCATGGGGTGGGGGACTCAGCCAGAGGATGCAGGGGAGATTCTCAATCCATGTGAGGGGCAGGGGGGGCTAAACCACAGGTGGGGAGGTCTTGCTTTTATTGATGGTTCTCTCTCTGGGAGGCCACGACCCCCACACTCCTTAGCTGTGTGGGTGCAGGAAGGAAGGGTTCCTGGCCTTTCAGACCAGCAAGTACAAGCTGCATTACTATGAGACGCCCAGCGGGCTCAAAGTCGTCATGAACACGGACCTGGGTGTGGGCAATGTGCGGGATGTGCTACACCAGATCTACAGCAATGTGAGTCTGGGCCTGGGCCCTCCATGGGGAATGTGGGCTATTGGTTAGAGCGGCAGAAGTTGGGAGCCAGGACTCCTTGGTTCTCTCTTTAGTTCTGGGAGGAGCGTGGTGGCTGATGGTTCGTAATGCTGGGGGGGCTGCTAACCAGGACTCCTGGGTTCTATCCCCCACCCCGCACTTGCTCTCTTCCCCCTCACAGATCTACGTGGAGTTCGTGGTGAAAAACCCACTGTGCAGCCTGAGTGAGCCCATCCAGAGCGAGCTGTTCCGTGCCAAGCTGGACAGCTTCGTCCGCGGCCTGCCTTTCTTCTCAGCCCGGGCTGGCTGAGCACCCGGCGCTGCCTCCCTCCAAGACGAACCCAGCCCTGTGCTGGGGCAAGGGACTGTGCTGCACCCAAGCCTCCAGCCATGGCACGGACGGATTGTTTTTTGGGGTGGGGGGGGCTGCTGCTCTGCCCCTCCCCATGGCACAGCCCTGCTGTCCCACCCCTTCAGAGATCACATGGCCTGGCTCTTTGGGGTCAGCCAGCATGGGCCCACACTGAGAGTGACACAATTCCCTGCGAGCCCCCATTGCCCGGTGTACCCATTGCCCATTTGGGGATCTGACTGGGGGGCTCACTCACTTCCTGCCAAGGGGCATTAGAACTGTCTGGATACCCCTGCCCCTTGGCAGGGGAGACTTGCCAGACTATTTTCAGCACGGGGCAGCACCAGGCTCTTTGGGCTCAGGAGGAAGCAGTAGGATCCATGGCCCAATCCCTCTAGAATATGCTCTGGCCTCCCCATGAACTTCCTAGCCAAGCTGTAACACTCAGAGATAGTCTAGGGGGGCAGGGGACTGCGGGCTGCTCCCTAGCCGTGGGAAGTGGAGGACCCGTGCCCAGTTGCAGCACTGACCATCTGGGGTGCAAAGGATATCAGGGAGGCTGGGAGCCAGGACGTCTGTTCTCTCCCTGGGTGTGGAAGAGGAATGGGATCTAGTAGTTAGAGCAGCAAATCAGGAGTTCCTGACTTTCATCCTCCTTTGCTCTGGACCCCAGCTCTAGGAATAGGACCCACAAGTGCTGGCTCCCAGCCCTCTCCCCCTTTTCTATCCCACTAGACTTCACTCCCTTTCTACTTGTCGGGACAAAACCCAGGAGGCCTGCCTCTGAGGCCTTTTCTAAGAGGGCCTTTCTTTTCCAAACCCCTGTTCAGCTTGGTATTGGTGTGTGTGTACAGACTGCTGAGGTGGCACTGGTTGCGCTGGGTGGGTCTCAGTTCTGTGGTGCAGTCTCCTTGGTGAATTAAAATGTTGCTCTCACCTTCCATCAGTCTTCCCTTCACTGTCTCGGGAAGGTGTGTGGGGAGGGTGGGCAGAGCCTACTGCAGGGGGCTGAACCGCAGACAGACAGAACTCTCAGGCACTAGACAGATGGGGGTGGGGGTTGGAATGAACAGCATGTGTCCTGCTTTGGCCCTTTTCAGTCTAGGAGATGCTGGCTTCCACCTGGCCCCAGGGCGGGGAGTGTGCTCACATTTCATGGGAGGGAGAGATATTCCCATTAATAAAAGCAATTTTGTCAGGGTGGAGGGGATGAACCCTATATTAGCCAGGACACTGGGCTGGCTGAGGATAATGTTATGTGGGGGGAGAGAGTACCATGCTCAACTGGTGGTGGCACCTTTCACTAAAAGGCAGTACATGCTACCCATGCAGGGGAGCATCTGCCAGAGATAATTCCACTAATCCCCTGCCAGGATGCTCAGGTACCAGCGCTGGGGGAGGGCTGTGGCCGACTTCTCTGTGTGCGGCACCTAGGGCTATGTCTACACTTGCAGCTTCTTGTGCCAGAAATATGCAAATGAGGCTGTGTGGAATATTGCCGAGCCTCATTTGCATACCTCATGAGCCGCCATTTTTGCAGAAGAGGCTCTTGCGCCAGAAGGAGCTGTCTACAGTGCCCCTTCTTGCGCAACAAAAACCCTCTTGCGCAATGCCATTACGCCGATTACTTTTCAGGAAAAATGGCATTGCGCAAGAGAGTTTTTGTTGCACAAGAAGAGGCACTGTAGACAGCTCCTGGCGCAAGAGCCTCTTCTGCAAAAATGGCGGCTCTTGAGGTATGCAAATGAGGCTTGGTGATATTCCACACTTAGCCTCATTTGCATATTTCTTGTGCAAGAAGCTGCAAGTGTAGACATAGCCTTGGTGTCCTGGCTCCCAGGCCCCCTCCCAGAGCCAGGCAGAGAGTACCCCTGTACTCTGCATTGGGGGGGCTCAGGGATCATGCTGGAAAAGTGTCATTGAGGTGGGCCCATGGTCTTTGGCTTTCCCAGGAAACTGGGAAGGGCAGGTACACTGTCCACCACCCTCTGTGTCCCAGGTGAATGCACTATCCCTTCACCCAGTCCAGGACCCACCCCACCTCTCGACCTTTAGGGTGCCCCTTATCCTGCTTTCCCCCTGTGGGAGTTGGCTCAAGTTCTGGGGCAGCCAGTGTTGGCAGTCCTGCTGCTCTTGGGGGGCTTGGGACTTGACCCCACCACCCTGTGCTCCCCAGCTGAATGCCCTATCCCCTAAGCCACTCCAGGACCCATCCTACCTTCAGAGCGTCTCTTATCCTGCCTTCCCCAAGTGGGAGCCAACTCCAGTTCTGTCAGTGACCCCAGGTTGCGTGGGGCTCTAGCCCTCAACCTCTGGAGGCAGGTACCTTATCCATTGTGCCACTGGAGGAGCCCCCCAACCTCCCTACATTCTTCCCCCCCTCCATCTGTCCTATGTCCCAACAGTGCCAGGTCCATCTATCACCATGCTTGTATTGGGTGACCCCAGGTTGGCTGGGCGGGGCTCAACCCATCCACCTCTGAGTCCGGAGGTGGGTGGTTTAAAGAGGAGGTAGGAAATGGGGCACAGAAGGGCCCAGGATCTGATTCAGGGGCCAGAGCAAGTACCTAGCCAGAGCTTGACCCACAGAGAGCAGCTGTAGAGCCCCTCATGCCTTCCCAGGTTTGCTGCTGTGCTCCAGCTTTGGAACAGCCCCTGGCTGGATCTTCCCACTGCGAGGGAAATCGGTGAGATTGTGCAGTCTTGCTGGAGGCTGGCCTTTCCTCAAAGAGCCATGGCCCAGATCCTGAGGTGACAGCCGCACCTGCCCCAAGAGCAGGCATAGCCCCTTCTCCTCTCCCTCTCTCCCCCCCCCCCATTTCCTCAGAGGCTGGGTGGGGTCTAGTGGTTAGAGCAGGGAGCCAGGACTCCTGGGTCCGATCCCTGGCTCTGGGTTTCCTTGCCCATCTTCACACACCCAGTGCAAGCAGAGCTGTGGTGCTGTGGGTGGGGGGAGTGTAATCCAGTGCCAGGTGGTGTGGGGTGGGTGATTGAGCATTAATTTTTTGTGTGAGGCTGGTGGTTTAATTCCCTGAAAGCCCCACAGCAGCTGGGCTGGCTGCATTAACCCTTCTGATCCCACGGCTCAGCCTTCCTCTTACACAGCCCCTGTTCCCAGGAACAGCCTGGCCATGCTGGCTCTTCAGGGACATATGGGTGGTGAGCACAGGGTTTGTCCTAGGTTCCCTATCCCCCTCCAACTTTAATCATCAGCCTTCACTCCCTTCCCAGAGCCACGGAGAGAACCCAGGAGCCCTGGCTTCCAGCCCCCCAACTCTAACCTACCGGCCCCCACTCCCTTCCCAAGCCAACGGGAGAACCTAGGAGTCCTGGCTCCTCCTGTCACCCCCATCTTATCAGGCTCTGGGAGAGGGATTCCCTTGGTGCATCCACATACTGGGAGTGCCTGGATGCCATAGAGTGATCTCACTCCTCACACATAGTGCAAAGCCCCTTTCCCCTCCCTCCTGGCAGATCCTCCTCTTCCCCACCCCGGCTCTGAGCCAACCTAGGATTCTGGCCTCCTGTTCCTATAAGCAGCTTAGCTAATCTGGTTGCTCCAGGAAGCTACTGTCTTGGTGATTTGGGGGAGCTGTCGCTTCTGCAGGTCCCTGGGACTGAGTCCCTGAGTTCCCCTCCCAGACTAGGATTGATAATATGCTTGTGATTGTAGGTGACTCACCTTTAGGGGGTTTCCTGGGGGGTTGCCCAGTGCTGGGTGAAAGGGGTGGGCCCCTCGGTGAGTCTAAAATGGTGCCTCAGAAAGAGAGGTGTCCCAAATAATCACCAGCTTCTTGTAATAATCAGAGAGCACGGAAAATCTTCGGTCTCTTGTGAAAATCTCATGTTTCTTGTTAGAATCAGGGGCCCACTTGTGAAAATCATGGACCTCTTGCAAGAATGAGGGACTTGCTCATGGAACATCAGTGGTCACTTGTGAAAATCACTGGCCTCTTGTGAGAATCAGAGCACACTCATGAAAATCACAAGGGTCTTATGGGGACTGCTGGTGAAAATCATCAGCCTCTTGTGAAAACCATGAGTCTCTTGTGAAAAATCTCCAGGCTTGTGAGAACAAGGGCCTACTCGCAAGGCCTGTTGAGGCCTGGTGGAAAAATCCATTGTGGCTGGGGAGAACCAGCTGTCCTGTCCATCCGTGCCCCCTGCATTGGGGCAGGGAGTGTGGGTTTGAGGTATGCCCATGACAGGAGAAGGGTGGCAGGCAGACAGATAAGTTCACCTAGGAGGGTCCCTAAGGCCCTGGATGGGGAGGCAGCAGACGGTGGCACAGGGAGGGGATAGAGCAGGGTGGGGAGGAAGACAAGATCACCCTGCTTCTATCCAAGGGTTCCCTGATGTGGGAGAAAGGACAGGGAAGTGCAGGGTTGGGGGGTGTCCCCTGTGGGGGCAAGATTAATAAGGAGGGCTAGACAGGGGCACAGTGACAGGGAGAGGGCTGGGGAGACTGGGCAGGGGGCACATGGGGGATGAGTAGAGGGACAGTGTGTGGCAGCTGGCCAGCCCCCTGCCAAGCAGGCTAAGCCGCAGCTCCACGTGGTCACCCGGGGAAGGGAGTAGCAGGGAAGAGTGTCCCGAGCACACAGTGCACACGGAGGAGAAGGCACACAGGCACCAGGGCTCACAGAGGAGAAAGCACACGGGCACCTAAGGGCGCACAGAGGAGAAGGTGCACGGGCACCAGGGTGTACGGAGGAGAAGGCACACGGGCACCAGGGCGCACAGAGGAGAAGGCGCCCAGAGGAGAAAGCAAATAATACCAGAGTTCTCAGAGGAGAAAGCACACAGACACCAGGGCGCACAGAGGAGAAAGCACAGAGACCAGGGCACACTGGGCCATGTTTGCCAGCTCCTCAAGAGGGGCCCCGGGCCCGGCGGGACGGGGTGGGACCGGAGCCAAGCTGAGTGTTGATGAGCTATATGGGCTTCCGGCCACCAAGAAGGGTAAGGGTGGCCGGGGCGAGAGCGGGCGGCGGCGCAGCCAGGGCAGCGCCGGGGGCCGAGATGGGCCAGCTCTCACCCCTGGCCAGCTGCTGGAGGCAGCACGGCGGCTGCTGGAGCGCAGGCGGCTGGAGAGCTACCTGCTGGAGGCCGGGCTGCCGGCAGAGGAGCTGCAGGGCAACCGCACCGGCATGAGCTACAGGTAGGGAGCACCGCTGAGGTGGGGGAGTGGAGACGGGTGATCCTGGCTGCAGAGTCCCAGAGCAGTGTGCAGGTGGGGGGCACTGACCTGGAATCTAGGTCGGGAGATAGAAAGGGGGCACCAGTGTGACTCAGGGTGGGGGATACTGGAAGTTAAGTTTCCCCAGAACAATGCTCCCTTGTTCTGCTCACAGGCTGGATGACCAGGGGCTCCCTGGCACTGGAACCAGCCCTGATCCGAGGAGCCAGCCCCATAGGGAAAATCAAACCCAGGACTGAGAGGGGCAGAATTTTCTGGGAGTGACTCAAAATTCTCTTCACTGAATGGTGGGTGCACTGTGTTCCAGGAGGGAATCTAGGAGAACCACACACCCCTCTGTGCCCCTCCCTGCTCCTCCTAGGTCAGAGGCACACTGCAGCTCCCTCTATGACATGGACTCTATGGACCCCGCATTCCTCTCTCCCATACCAAGGTCCCCATGCTACAAGCTCAGGTTCCAAATGCTCAGTAGTGTCCCCTGGAGCAGCTGTGATTCATTCCCCCATTTCTCTGCCCAGAAGTGCTCTCCCCTCAGAAGTCATGCTGGGTGGCTCTATGCAAATGAGGCTTCCCTATGCAAAGGAACTGGGGTGATTTGTATAAGATGGCACTCCTGGGAGAGAAACAAAATCTCTACAGGCCTCTGGCCCATGCCCCCCCACGCACACAGCAGCCAGATTTGGGGGTTGGGGTAGGGACCAGCACATTTCCAGGGGCCACAAGTGAAGCCATGAGGGACCTCCAGCTCTTTCTCCTGTGTATGCCCCAATAAGATGATGGCAGGGTGTTAAGAATGTCTATTTCACCTTAACTTTATCTCTTCCTATGCATTATGATATAGTCCCTTACCTGCTGGGTTTGAGACTCTAGACCCCCCACCACTGACCCTTTCTGAGTGAGCTGAGGAAGGAAGCTGGTCACAACAGCAGGTTGTTATCCCCTCCACAAACGTGAGCCCTGCAGAATTCATCTGGGAGGGTGCATATGTTTCTGAGACTGCTTGGGCATGTTAGGAATCTGGCTGCCTGCATTCACAGCTCTGAGTGGGGAGTGGCGTAGAACAGGTGGCACTGGGAACCAGAGCTCCTGGGTTCTCTCCCTGGCTCTGGGATGGAGTGGAGCCTTGTGTGATAAATCAGGTGGGCTGGGAGTTAGGGGAAGCCTCCATACGGGCCAGTACTGTGTGAGGCCCCTAATACCCACCCCATGCTAATCCCTCGCAATCTGTCCCTGGCTGAGTTGAAATGAGTGAAGCCCCCAACAGCTGGTGTCCTCCCCTTCCTGCCACAGGGCCTAATCAGGGGAGACAGATGCTGGCACCAGCCCCCCTCCCTCCCAGTTGGCAGGGCCACTCTCCCACCCCTGCTATGCCCCCTACTGGCCCCATAATCCTCTACAGGCAGCTATAACCACCCAACAAAATACCTCTGGGGCTGGGAGGAGGGGGGTGGTGAGGAGACAGGACTCCTGGATTCTCTCCCAGCTTTGGTAGGGTAGTACTGTCTGGTGGTTACAGCAGGGGGGCTAGGAGATCACTTGAAGGATGTCACCAGGCTGGGGTGGCAGAACCATCCAGCTGCAGGTGTACCTCCTTGGCACCAACTGCCATCACGACCAAAGGCAGGCGCGGTTCCCTGAGCCCACCCACTCCCTCCCAGGATGGGCAGCTGCCTCTATGTATTGCCAGGGTGGTATACTGGCTGCATCCCTGCCCCTTGGAGGAGCTGGGTGATGTCCTCTTACCTGGGCAGTTGCTTCTGATGGCCACAGCCCAATCCAATGGGCTGATTTCCTGAGGTGAAGACCCTGTGCCATGCCACTTAGCCTCCCGCTTGGCCCAGATCTCTGCCCAGATCTTTCCCTTGGCAACAGACATCGCCGCCAACCCTGCAGGCCTCAGGCAGGCTGCTTTCCCCCAGATAGGTCTGACGGCTGTGCCTGGAGCTGCTGAGCCTGGACAGGACTCACTGCTTGGACCCAAGACAGAATCTCCACCCTGCCTGTGGGGCAAACACAGAGAAAACCAGAGGGGTTGGGGTGGATGTGGCATCCTAGTTCCCTGTTTCAAGAGCAGGCAGGATTGCCCAGGGAGCTGAGCATCCGCACACACAACCCAGCACTCACAGAGACTGTGCAATAACACACCCAGCCCCAGAGACCTCACAATAACACACGCAGCCCCAGTGCCCCCAGAACTCCTACAATAACACACTTGCATGCCCAGCTTCCCCGACAACCTCCTATAATACACCCACACTCACCGTCCCAGCACCCCCAGAGACCCTACAATAACACACACGCAGACCCAGCGCTCACCGAAACAGCACACTAATCCAGCCACAGCAGCCTGAGAGACCCTACAATAACACGAGCATGCTCAGTCCCAGGGATCCCAGAGACTCTACAATAACACACCTGCACATATAGCCCCAGTGTCCCAGAGACCCAACAATAGCACACCCACAGGCCCAGCCCCCAGCTCCCCCTGACACTCCACAATAACACCTGCCCATACAACTGCAGCACCCCCAGGCAGCCTACAATAACATACCTTCACACATTACCCCAGCACCCCAAGACCCTACAATTACACACCCACACACGCAGCCCTGCGCCCCCAGAGACCCCACAATCACACACCTGCACATGCAGCCCAGCATCCTGAGGGACCTTGTAACAACACACCCATGCATTCAGCCCCAATGCCCCTGGAGACCCTTGTCTCTGTGGTGTGGGGAGTCACCAGGCCGTGCACCCCATTCACAATCAGATATGACTCTCAGCCAGCAGGTAGACAACAGAAGGTTATTAATTGACAGGGACACAACGTAGAACTTGTCAGTGTAGTAACCAGAAGCAGCCAGCACAATCCATCCCTGGGAGAGGAGGCTTAGAGTGAAGGGCCCTGCCCCCCATCTTGGACAGCACCCCAAGCCTGTGAGACTAACTCACACACCCAGAAACTGGCCCCAGCCCTAAAGCCAGCCTCACCTCTGGCCTCAGTCCAGTTTCCTGGGCAAAAGGTGTCACCTGGTCACACATCCCCTCCCAGATTCAGGTTACAGAAACCATCAGCCATTGTGTACATGAGGGAGAAACTCACACCAGAAGTCCCATCACCATCTAGGTATTGGTGCAGTGCCCAAGGAAACTGAGGCATACATATGGGGTTACTACAGTATAATAAAAAAACACAAGCAACATAAAGTGAACAGAACGAATACCATCCCCACTTCTTCACAACCCTACACTAATACACCCACCCACACAACTCCAGCACTCCCAGACACCTTACAATAACACACATGCCCAGCTCCAGCACCCCCAGAGACCCTATAACAACATAACCATGAATGCTACTCCAGTACCCTCAGAGACTCTACAATAACAACTGCATACACTGCCCAGTGCCCCCAGAGACCCTATATTAACACATTTGCACACACAGCCCTAGAACCCCCAGGGATCCTACAATAACACACCTGCATGCCAAGCCCCAGTGCCCAGAGACCCTAAAATAACAGTTGCACAAGCAGCCTCAGCACCCCCAGAGACTGTACAATAGCACATTCCCAGCCCCAGTGCCCACAGAGACCCTAAAATAACACACCCACTCACACAACTCCAGTGCCCCAGAGACCCTACAATAACATATGCATACACGCAATCCCAATGCCCCCAGAGACTCTACAATAACACAACTGCTTACTCAGAGCTGCCTTCAGTCCCCCTCCCCCCCCCCCGTTTTCCCTTCTCCCATTCTCCACTCCCCCCTCTTCTCTCTGGCACCCTGAATAGCCAACCAAGCATGGGTGGAAGGCCCAGCTGGGGAAGGCAAGCCCCAGCCCCCTACCCCTTCCGCTACCTCCTCCCCTGTGGAGTCAAGCCCAGCCCCCACCCTGGTTACTGTCCCCAGTCCTCTTGGTGTCCCCATCCCAGCAGGTGTCATGGCCTCACCCTTCCCAGCTGGCAGCTTCCCAGTCCCAGACCTGGGGCAGCCGGCCGATCCTTCCTGGCCAGCTGAAGAGCTGGGCTGTGGCCTCTGCCCTCCCTTGGAGGTGGAGAAGCCTGGCTACAGCCCCAGCTCTCCTGGGTGGCTGGGGAGCCCAGCTACCACACCAGCTTGGGGAAAGCATGGGCAGTTTTGGGAAGGCAATGCCTCCCCTTGCCTGTTTTACCTGCTGCCCATGTCACCTGGACCATGTAGCATGCACCTGGCCCAGGTTGTGTCCCAGTTCAGCATAGATGTGTGCATACAGGTTCCCCTGGGCTCCTCCACCCCACCCCTATTGTCCTTGGAGACCAGGTGGGCAATAGGGGGCTGACACAGCCCTGGCATGGGAGGGTGTCAGCCAGATATTGCAGATGCTGGACCCTTGTCAAAGCCTCTCCCAACCCCCACCACACACTGGCCCTCTGAGCCCTGGCACCCTTGCTCCCAAAGACTGTACAGTAACATACCAGCCCACGCTGCCCTTCTCTGCTGTCCATATGGCCATGAACATTCACAAGCTCCACTACAAGGATCTTTTCGGGAGCCCCCAGCTGAGGGCCAAGGTGGGGGCTATGAAGTGGAGGTGCCAGCCCCAAGGACCCACCATTGTCCTTGGCATGGCCTGCCCTGCAGGGGCTGGGCTGACAGGGGATGTGGGTCAGGAGTGAGGGGCACTGGGCTAGCAGGGGCTGTGGGGCAGGAGTGAGGGGCATCGGCAAGGCTGGTGGGGCAGGGCTGGGCTACCAGAGGCTGTGGGGCAGGAGTAAGGGGCACTGGCAGGGCAGGAGTGGGCTAGCCGGGGCTGCGGGTTGGGAGTGAAGGGCATCTTCTGTTTCTCTAGGTTATGCGTGTGGAGGGAGCCTAATGGTTAAAGGGGGGCTGGGAGCCAGGACTCCTGGGTTCTCTCCCGGATCTGGGAGGGAAGTGGGGGCTACTGGTTGGAGCTCTTTGTCATTGATGGGGAAATGGCGCCACCATGTGGCCTCGGGAGCAGCTGCAGCCGATGCGCAGCGAGCCGGACCTGGCCGTTCTAAGACCCGCTCTGGGGCGGGATAGCCCTGTTGCCCCCGCCCCCACCAAACCCCCCGACTGTGGGGAGTCCTGCAGGGTCTGCAAGGCCTCTGGTTCCAACCCCAGCCCTTCCCCCACGCCTTGGAACACCCTGGCTCCCTTCCCCCGCCCTCTAACCCATCTGTCCCCATTCCCCTCCCGAAGCGGGGGAGAGAACCCAGGAGTCCTGGCTGCCCCCCGCACCTTACCCTTTACATCCCAGCCCAGAGAGGGGGCCCTGTGGAGTAGGAGAGGCTGACGGTGCTGGGGAGCTGCTCTGCCCTCCAAGCCCAGCAGGGGGCAAGCTAAGCCTGCTCCTCTCCGGACCCCTCGCAATGGGGGGGGACCTGCCTGTTCCCCCATCTCTATCCTCCCTTCTTCCCAGATAGTTCTTGTCGCCCCCCTGCCCGCCCCGCACACACCCTGCAGTGCCCATTGGCCACCTGTCTGATCTTATTAACAGGACCCAGGCCTCCTCGCTCAGCGCCGGGCTGGGAGGGGCGTCCACCCCTCACCCCTACACACTGCGGGGGGGGGAGGAGAATCTGTCCTTCACAGCAGCAGCGCCTCCCTCTCCCACACACACACTGTCGCTGGGGCATTAGCAGGGGGTGCCCCGAGGTTTGGACCCGTTAATAGTCACTATGGCTCTCAGAACAGCGCCCTTCCCCCTCCGGCGGGGGGGAGGAGGGGGTTCTGTTCAGATCGCGGAGGCAAACCGCAGGAGCGAGAGGCCTCAGTTTACTATGGAACCCAGGTGTCCCGGCTCAATCCCTCCCCCACCCTAACACCCAGCCCCTCTCAGAACCAGGGGGCAAGCCCAGGCATCCTGCCTCCCAGTCGCACCCCCACGCGCCCGCACCCCGCGCTAAGTCACCAGCCTCCACGCCCCTCCCAGGAGTCCCGGCTCCCAGCCACTGACCCCCTCCCGTCCCAGAGCCGCAAATCTCTCTGCTTCCCTCCCACCATCCCTTGCCCTGGACCAGTGGGCGGAGCCTGTTATGCTAATGAGACGAGGCTGCTCCGCACCGTGCAACGGACCCTCCGGGACTAGGGGGGACCCCTCTCTGCCTCTCCCACTTACCCGCAGATCCCGCTCCCCCGAGCCCACACACCCCACTCCCCAGCACTGCCACGGACCCCTACACCCATCCCAGGTTCCCGGTTGCCCCAGTCCGGGCAGGAACGGGAGGGGGGGCTGCATTCACCCTAACACAAAGAGCCGGTATCCCCGGGGGTCCCAGCCCCCCTCCCCGCCGCTGAGTCATGCAAGTCTCCATCGCCTGCACGGAGCAAAACCTGCGGAGCCGCAGCACAGAGGAGCGGCTTTGTACGGGGGGCCGTGGAGCACCGGCCCCGAGGGGACCAGGCAATGGAGGGCACCAGCTCCCTAAGGGAGCCCGGGGGCTGGCGGCGGCCGGGGGCCTCCGGGCTCCCGGCCAGAACTTGCCCCACATCGCCTTCTTGCTGCGTGAGTCCACGGGGCTGGCCACTGGCATGAAATACAGGTAGGCTGGCTAGGGGGCGGGTTAAAAGGGGGCTGGGGTCGGGAGGGTGAGTTGGGGGATTCTGAGAATAGGAGTCTGTTCAGAGGGGAATATTGAGAATGATAAAATTACCTGTGTCAGTGCTTAGAGCAGGCAAGGCTGGCGCCAGGACTCCTGGGTTATCTCCTCAGCTCTGGGAGGGTAGTCAGAGCTAGTGGTTAGAGCAGGGGGCTGGGAGCTAGGACTCCTGGGTTCTCTCCCTGGCTCCGGGAGGGGAGTCAAGGCCAGTGGTTAGAACAGGGGGGCTGGGAGCTAGGATTCCTGGGTTCTCTCCCTGGCTCTGGGAGGGGAGTCAAGGCCAGTGGTTAGAGCAGGGGGCTGGGAGCCAGGACTCCTGGGTTTTCTCCCTGGCTCTGGGAGGGAAGTGGGGTTTAGCTCTCTGGCATGGCCTGTGGTTGTGGTCAGTGCCTCAGTTTTCCCTCACTGCTCCTGCCAGACATGCCCAGTTCCCATCCCTTGAGCCAGCCTGGTTGGCTCTGGCTTGGGCAGCGTAAAACAGCCACAGTCAGCAAGAAAGGACTATAAATAGCTGTGTGATTTAACCCAGCCTATACCCTGCAAAGGCATCATGGGCTGACCCCAGGTCTCCGGGCCACAGGGAGTGACCCACAGCCCTGGGGAGGCTGGGATACCAGAAAGCATGTATCTGCTGCATATATGGGGCCCCCCATTCAGCACTGATATGCAGCCACATCTGGGGTCGGGCAGCCAGTTACTAAGGGATTCCTTGCCTGATGGTGAGATGCAGCCACCTCTGGGGTGGGGTGGCTGGTCACACAGGGACCCCTCGCCTAGCGCTGAGGTATGGCCACTTCTGGGGCAGGTGCCGGGGTAGCTGGTTACACAGGGACACCTCACCTGGTGCTGAGATGCAGCCACCTCTGGAGCAGGGCTCTGTGTAACTGAAGAGCATTCGCAGTGCTGGGGTGCCTGTGTAACTGCCTGTTCCATTGTTCTCATTCTTTTGCAGAAATCTGGGTAAATCTGGGCTCCGTGTGTCCTGCCTCGGGCTCGGTAAGTTTCTGGGTCACATGGGTGGATCACAATGGGACTACAGGGTGCTTGGGAGGGCACAGACTAGAGGAGTTAGAAGAGTCCTATCCTGCCCTCTCTTGGCTCCAGCTCATGTTGCTGATTTTCTCCCCACAGGCACCTGGGTGACATTTGGTTCCCAGATCTCAGATGAGGTAAGCTTGGAGAGCTGTGGGTCCCTGCGGGATCCTGGCTGGAATGGGGGGGGGGGGGAGTCTAACACAGGTGTGGGAGGGGTGGAGAGCTGTGGGTCTGCTGACTCCACTCTCTGCATCCCCAGACGGCAGAAAACGTGCTCACTATCGCCTATGAGAGTGGGGTCAACCTCTTTGACACGGCCGAGGTCTACGCTTCCGGCAAGTAGGTGTCCCCTCCCCCCGCCAGGGGAAAACCCAAGTATCCTGCCTCCCAGCACCCCTGCTCTAACCCACCAGCCCCCACTCCCTTCCCAGTGCCAGGGACCCAGGAATCCTGGCTCCCAGCCCCCTGCTCTAGCCCACCAGCCCCCATTCCCCTCCCCTGGTAGAGGAGAACCCAGGATCCCTGTCTAGGGTGTGCAGTGCTCTGGGGGAGGGCAGGCTCCCTCCTCCTGTTTCTCTATTTTCTCTTTTTATCTATTTGGTTGGCTTTTTCCCCCTCCCTCTTCTTTTCAGGGCAGAAAAAAACCCTGGGAAACATCCTGAGGAGCAAAGGCTGGAGGTAACGGGCACCATGGGGCAGAGGGAGCAGGGTGGGAGGACTGGGGAGCAGGGCCAGTGGGGCTGGGCTAGGGTCCCGACACCATTGCCCATCTAACCAGCTTTCCTCTGCTCCCCCAGACGATCCAGCTACGTCATCACCACCAAGATCTACTGGGGCGGCCAGTGAGTACCCGGAATGCCATGGGGTGGGGAATCAGCACTGAGCCTGTCCCCTCTAGGGGGCCTCGGCTCCCATTTGGCCCCAGGGCAGGGACTGGCTGGCTTATAGGGAAGGGAATGGGAATGGGGCCTGTCCCCCCTCTAGGGGGTGTAAGTTTATCAATGAGATGTTTTCCTGGTCTCCGCCCAATATGGCAGGAGGAGGGGTGTTCTGGAGTGGCCTTGGGCCCTGAGAGCCAGCAGCCGGACACTGAAGGGATCCTCCCCTTTCCCCCCCATCTCAATCTCTTTCTTCCCAGGGCAGAGACAGAGCGGGGCCTCTCCAGGAAACACATAATCGAGGGTGAGATGACAGGCGGGGACCACAGTGGGATTGGGTGGGGTGAAGGTGGAGAAGAGGGAGCAGTGGGGCAGGATTTGAGCTGCTGGGGGCAGAGCTGAGGGGAGGAGTCAGCAGGAGGGGAGATGGGGCAGGTTTGGGATTGCCAGGGGAGATGGTGTGGGGGTCTGTCAGAATTTGGGGATGGCTGAGCAGGTGGGGGGTGCTGAGGGGAGGAGGGGACAGCTTGGGGGGCACCTGGCCCAGGAGGGAGGGACCTGGGAGGATGTGGCAGGATTAAGGGTGCCAAGCCAGGGGGGAATCTCAGTGCCCCCCAACTGACCCCACCCTGCCCACACCCCCAGGGCTGAAGGGGGGTCGCTGGAGCGGCTGCAGCTGGACTACGTGGATATCATCTTTGCCAACCGCATGGATGCCAACAGCCCCATGGAAGGTAATCCCTGCCCCTGTCCCTCCAGCACTGCCCTCCTGGGACATCCCCACCCTGGCACTGAGAGCCCTCTCCCCAGGATATCTCATGGAGGAGTTGTGGGACAGATGGGGGCTTCCCATAGCCCTGCTCACCTCTATCTGCTTCCTCCCCCGCAGAGTATGACCCCAACTTCCGCCTACTGCTTCTGGAAGGTACTGGAGCAACACCCCCCTAAACCCACATAGATCCCCACCCCATGGAATCCCTCCACAGCCCCATAGACCCAGTCCTATAGGCTAGAGTCCCCCCAAACTTGTATAGCTCCTTCCAAAACCCATATACTCCCTGAACCACCCCATAGACCCTCCTGAATACTCGGTAGGGCAGAGACCCTCCTGAATACCCATAGACCCCCAAACCACATAAGCCCAGCCTTATAGGATAGAGATCACTGAAACCCCATAGTTCATCCCCACAACCCATAGAACCCTGAATCACTCACAAACCCCACATAGACCCTGTAGATTAGAAACCCTGTAGCCCCAGCGCTGTAGAAACCTACTTCATAGAACCTTATAGCCCCCTGACCCACATCAATTCAGATGTGTTTGTAGAGATCTCCCCTCTGGATTGATGTGGATTATAGGACTCTACCTGAAAAGGTGGGATTTGTACGTATGTGTCCATGCAGAGGGCTGCCAGCTCGTAAAGTAATGTTTTTGGGGGTGGAGATGAGGTGAGTGTTCATCTGTAGGGTTCAGAGTCAACAGTCTATTGAGCTAAATGGTACCAGCCTTGTTTCTGTCAGCATGATTCAGATGTACTTTCCATCGGTAGGGGCCAGGGTTAACATTCCTATGAGATCACTGCCAGCAGGTTGTAGGTCTGACAGAGCCATTTTTCCACAGGTGTGGCTGAAACATGCCATTAGTGGTTTTGAGAATGAACACTCACTGTTATATGGGGAGGGCCTGTAGTGCAGCTGTCTTGCAGATAGGGCTAACAGTTACCTTTGATAGAGTTCAGAGTTAACACCATGTAAGCTGTTGCAGATTGAGTCTCTGTCAGAGCTGGAATCTACCATCAGTAGGGTTCCGAGTTAACACTCCCTCTTACATACGGGGTGGGTGGTTGCAGTAACACACTTGTTGCCCTGCACACCCCCATTGGTAAGGTTCAGCATTAGCATTATGCAAGCAGCAGTGGGTCATGTCTCTGCAAGGGCGGTAGCCTGCCATCAGTAGAGTTCAGAGTGAATATGGTGACTGAGTGGGACTCAAGTCCTGCCTCTTGAACAGGCGGGGGTGCAGGGGGAGAATAGCAGGGGATCTTTGGCTGACCTATCTCTCCTGTTCCCTTCCCCCACCGTTCCCAGAGATCGTGCGGGCCATGACCTACGTCATCAACCAGGGCATGGCCATGTACTGGGGCACCTCACGCTGGAGTGCCATGGAGATCATGGTGAGTGATCCTGCTGGGGGGGCCAGAGGAAGCCCTCAGTTTGGCAGAGGGAGGCAGTGGGAGGTTGGCCAGGCCTGGTACAAGGGCTACCCCATGCATCTCACCTCCACCCCTGCCCGCAGGAGGCGTACTCGGTGGCCCGGCAGTTCAACCTCATCCCACCAGTGTGCGAGCAAGCAGAGTACCACATGTTCCACCGCGACAAGGTGGAGGCCCAGCTCCCAGAGCTCTACCACAAGATTGGTGGGTGCCTGCAGTGGAGTGGGGGTGAGGATGGGGTGTCTACGGGGTGGGGGGGTATAGGGCAGAGGGAAGCTGGGGCAGGCAGGGCTATGGGAGGAGGGGGATCTATGGGGCAGGGCATTGGGGGGATGTTGGGACCTTTTGGGGCAGGGGTGATCTGTTGGGGGGATCTGTGGGGTGAAGGGCCCCCGCTTGCCCTGCTGGGACCTGTTCTTTCTGCTCCCCCCCCCCCAGGCGTGGGCGCCGTCACCTGGTCCCCCTTAGCCTGCGGCCTCATCACTGGCAAGTATGAGGAGCGAGTCCCTGAGAACTGCCGGGCAGCCATCAAGGTATGAGGAGCCCCATCTCTCCCCGTGTTCCTTCCCTGGCCCCCTCGTGCCCTACTAGGACCCTGACCTTCCCCCATACATCCCTTTACGCCCTGCTGGGACTCTAAGATCCTGACCCTCCCATACCTTCTTTATACCTTGCCAGGATCTTGACCCCATCCATACTCTCCCAAACATGCCCTGCTGGGACCCTACTTCCCCATGCTCCCACACACACACACCCTGCCAGGACCTTGAGACCCTGACTCTCCCCTGTACTTCCACCCTCATGTCCTGGCAGGACCCATCCCCCCCCATGTCTCCCCTCATGCCCTGCTGGGACCCTGACCTGTCGGTACCCTCTCACCTGCCCTGCCAGGACACTGAGCCCTGCCAAGCCCCTATACTTCTATGTCCCCAATACCCTATGGAGGCCCCTTCTACCCATCCCCCACCCGCCTTACTGCCCCAGCGCCCCCATCTGGGTTCCTTCTAACCCTCCCCTCCAGCACTTCTGACTTCCCCACCAGTATCCCTGACTTTCCCTGATGCTCTGCCCTCAGGGCTACCAGTGGTTGAAGGAGAAGCTGCAGAGCGAGGATGGCAGGAAGCAGCAGGCCAAGATCAAAGAGCTGCAGCCCATCACCGAGCGTCTTGGCTGCACTGTGGCCCAGCTGGCGATTGGTGAGGGGGCTGTGGGGCAGAGGCTCAGCAGGAGGTGCTCTCTCTACAGCAGCATCAGGGGGTGTTGTGGGGCAGGAGCTCAGCAGGGGTCACTCTCCCCTGGCAGGCAGGGCTTGCCCCAGGGCAGCACTGTGGGGCAGGGAGCAGGGCGGGGGTTCAGCAAGAGGCACTCTTGGACTGATCCCCCCCAATCTCTGCCCCTCAGCCTGGTGCCTGCGCTCTGAGGGCGTCAGCTCTGTCCTACTTGGGGTGTCCAGCGCTGATCAGCTGATCGAAAACCTTGGAGCCATTCAGGTGAGCATCCCTCCCTTGCCATGCCCTCCTGGACTCCTGGGTTCTCTCTGGCTCTGGAGGAGCACAGAATAGGGGTGAGAGTGGGGGCGGGCTGGGAGCCTGGATTCCTGGGTTCCTTTTTGGCAGGAGGGAGCAGATGGGCTAAGGGGTCTCACCCCCCCTTCCTCTCTTGGCAGGTGCTGGCCCAGCTGACCCCATCCATCATTCAAGAAATTGACGCCCTCCTAGGCAACAAGCCCAATACAAAAAAAGAGTCCCGGGCGTAGGGACACGTCGGCGCCCGGGACTATGCACGCTTGTGTCCCACTGGACTGCGTATCCCTCCGCCCCATCCTGCCCCACCCTGCCACCAGGGAGGAGGATCTGCTTCGCGCATGACCCTGTCACATGTATCCTTCCACAGAAGGGGTGGGGCTGGATCCCTCCACCCCCCGCCTGGCTGCTGCTTCTACCGAGATCGCTGCTGCGGGCATGAGCCAAGGGGTTGGCGGGCAACAAGCTCTGCTCTCCCCGTCAGCTTACGCACCAGATCTCGCCTGCCGCTTCGCCTCCTGCAAGATCCATGCTCCTGTTTTTAAAGGGACAGGCCACCACCTCAGACAGAGGCATGGGCTGTCAACCATGGGATTAATTTATCATTCTAACAAACCCTCGTTAATTAGCAATGCACGACCTTGCTCAGTGCCGCTGGCGGCCTCTGCTGGTTCAGCCATTTTGCTGATTTTGGTTTTTAGTTTTTTGTCCATCTCTTAGCACGATCAGTGGGGCCATGAGGACCTCGCAGAAGTGAGGCCTGGAGTGGGGGTGCAAAGGCCAAGGGCACCCAATAATGGGAGGCAGGCATTGTGCAAGGGAGAAGGATCAGGGACAGACCCTGGCTGCAGGGGAAGGCTGCTGGCATGGAGAACAGCAAGGGATTTCCCTGAGCACCCACCAATATGGCTATTACGTGGGCCTGCTCTGTCCCAACTCTCTGGAACCCCCTGCTGGGGACACATGGAATTCCCTCTGGGAACTATTTTTCCTCCCCATTCATGGTGGCAGAAGGATACAGATCAACGCACACCCCTCCCTGGGATGTCTCGCTTTCCACTTTAGTTTCTTTCTCTGCTTTAAATGAACAACAACAAAAAACCCATCAATCATTCTGAGCCAGCTCTTCCTATAGCAATAATGCTCCAGCAAGGGATGGGGAGCACGGGAGGCTACAAGCCCCCCCATCCAGGAATCCCCCCCTCCCTGCTTTTGCACAATCCTGCTTCTGGACAGACAGATGGTAGCTGCACAGATAGTCCCTGTCCTCTGGTTGGGTGACTTTGTACAGCTGTGAGAGCGACGCTTCCAGGGGAGTTCTCTCTGGAGGGGGCAACTTGGCCACAACCAGGACAAACCCAGAGAAAAGGGAGTAGAGGACCCATGGGTTTTATCCTTTGCTTTCTGGCCCATGTTCTCATAAAGTTGCATGCAGTTGTTAAGCAGAGGCCAAGACCTGCTCCAGAGGTGGCTGCATTTCAATATCTGGTCCCTGTATAACCAGCTGCCCTGCCCCAGCAGTGGCTGCATCTCAGCACCATGCGAGGAGACCCCATGTAACCAGCTGCTCCACCCCAGAGGAGGCTGCATCTCCGGGTCATGCAAGGGCTTCCTGTGTAACCCGCTGCCCTGTCCCAGAGGGGGCTGCTTCTATGCACTGAATGGGAGCTGATCTCTTACCAGCTCAGGGGAACAGCTGGGGAGCGTCGTGCTGTAACTCTACCTGTAAACATAGCCTGGCACTGACTCCCTTGGGGCCGCTCCAACTGAGACAGGCAGGCAGTTGCCCCACCTGTGACCCAGGGTCTGAGTGCTTTTCCTTTCCCCACTTTGAACTGGATCTTTGTGTTTCAGACCCTATGCGAACTTGCAATACCCCCAACAGCCAGTAGGGGGACATTGTTCTTAGGATCCCACCAGATAGGTACAAGAATTGGAGGAGGAGATGGAACTCCAAGGGCCAAGAGATGGCAGTGGGGGCTGGTGGGTTACTGCAGGGGGGCTGGGAGTCAGGACTCCTGGGTTCTCTTCCCTGGCTCTGAGAGGGGAGTGGGGGCTGGTGGTCAGAGAGTGGGGCTGGGGACCAGAACTATTGGGTTGTGTTCCTAGCCACTGGCTGACACACTGTGTGACCTTAGCCACATTCTGCCACGTTCCTACCGAGCCCCTTCAAAGGCAGGTTCTGTAGCTGAATGGAGCTTTGTGCTCTTGTTCTGCAGTAGTGTGTGAAAGGAGCTTAGAATAGCCCAGAGCCTGAAATAGCTGAGGTGCTACAGGTCAGGAGCGAGGGGCACCACAGGGCTGGCCTAGCAGGAGACCAAGGGTTTCGAGTGAGGGGCACCAGGGGGAGCTCAGGGCTGGGCTAGCAGTGGCTGCAGGTCAGAAGTACGGGGCAGAGCTGGGGGTGGGGCTCAGTTGTGGATCTATCCCCAGGCTATGCTGCCCCCCACCAGCATGATGCAGTGCATTGCAGGTCATTCTATGCCCCCCCCCCATCACACTGCCACTGCACTACAGTCTCACACCACACAGAGACCCTTAGCCATGGTTGGCCCTAGAGCTCTCCAAGGTTTGTCTGTGGAAGCGTCGCTCTTTTCAGAAGGCTGAAATGTAAACAGGACAATAATAAATCAGTAAAGCAACACACCGAGTCTGGTGTCTCCTGCCTTCTTCCACATGACCACCAGGGGGCAGCAAGCACTGAGGGGCCACAAGGGGCCAGGTTAAGGGTCCTTGTATAACCAGCCACCCTGCCCTAGAGGGAGCTGCATCTCAGCACTGGGTGAGGGGTCCCTGTGTAACCAGCAGCCCTGTCCCAGAGCTGGCTATAACTCAGTGCCCAGAATAGGTCCCTATATAACCAGCTGCACCATCTTTTCTCTCTGTTTCACCTATCCACCCCCCCTTCCCCCACACACACACAAACTGTGCAATTTGTCTTTCACAATGCTTCCCCCACCACTGCCTGGTTTCAGCCCAATCCCCATGCTAAGTGGAGCCTTGGTGAATTTGGTCCCTCCCAGCCCCACAGAGACCAGGTGTTCCTGCCTCGTCCCCCGGGAACCCTCAGCGCTTGGGCAGCACATGGAAAACTGCCAGGTAGAGCACAAACTGATCAAGCCTAGATTGCACATCCACCTTAAACACAGCTTCTCTCAGTGTCAGTGGCCTGCTGGTCACCACCGGGAAGTGAGGGGGCTGACAGGCACACATGAGGTTGGAGGAGGATGACGATGACGTGTGGCTGCGACAGATACTGGCAGGGGCCTCAGCCACTGGAAAAATCCCCAGAGAGCTGCTGAGTCATTGGTTATAGAGTCACACAGGGATGGGGAGCAGCCCGGGGCTCTCAGCCAGTGGTTTTCCAGCCCATTCCCGGCTCTGGGACGAAGGGCTATTGGCTGGGAGCCAGGACTCCTGGGTTCTCTCCCCAGTTTTGGGAGGGGAGTGGGGGCTGCTGGTTAGAGCTGGGGGGCTGGAAGCAAGGACTCCTGGGCTCTTTCCCTGGCTCTGGGAGGAGATTGGGGGCTGGTGGATTAGAGTGCGGGGGGGATGAACAATAAGAAGTCAGAATAAGATCAGGAGTCTGTGAATCTTTCAGAAAATCCCAAATTTTATGGCAAATCAAAATAGAAAAATTTAAACTAGACACTCCTGAACAAGTCCCCCCCCTCCCCAAGAAAAACCCCAATGTCAAAGTGAGGTGCAAGGCCAGGCACCAGTCCTTTGTTTGACTGTGTTTTGCCTCCAGCCAATAAAACTCGCCAACCCTGGTGGAGAATGGAGGGGACAAAATGCTTGACCCATAAACCCCAGTTAGTCTTAGATTCACTCAAGTCAAGCTGGAGTCACTCCACTGGGGTCAATGGGCCAATTATCCCCTCACTCCAGAGTCAATCAGGAATCACTCTACTGTAGTCAATGGGCTGCTTCCCCCTTGCTCACTCTGGAGTGAATCTGGAGTCACTCCACTGGGCAATGGGCCAATTTCCCCCCACTCACTCTGGAGTCAATCAGGAGTCACTCCACTGGAGTCAAAGGGCTAACTTCCCCCTCACTCACTCTGGAGTCAATCAGGAGCCAGTCCACTGAAGTCAATGGGACACTCTCATACCTAAGCCCCACATTCCAGAGTGAGACAGGAATCACTCCATGTCTTGGCTGTAACCCTCTTGCCCTGCAATCTGTTGGACCTCCAAGCACACTCTCAGTCCCCTTGCCTGCCCAGTGGGGTGTGCATATTGCACCAGGATGCCCCTCTATGGCAGATTGGCACCCAATCCCCATAGGACATCCTTGTCTCCCCCCCCTTCCCCACACACACACGCAGCCCCACGCGCTATGGCTGAAAACTGTCCACTCACGTCCTGTCAGCTAATTCGCTTCTTCCTCTTTGTCTCCCAGGCACTGCCTGTTGGGAAGATGACACCCCAAGTACAGCCCTTGTGGAAGGGTGGTAAAACAGGCCCAGCCAGCACCAGGCTCATGGTAATTAGCCAACAAATTTCATGTTTCCTGAGCAAAGTGTGTGAGGTTATTGAAGGTCCCATGAACTAGGAAGGCCAATGGACACCTAGAAGGTGTCCATACAAAACTGACACACTTCAATTTCCAGAGATGTGTAGGTACAGCTCTGCGTCTCAGTTTGCCCACCTATTTAGCTAATCTTGGGGCACTGGACTGTGTGATTATTTCACTTGCTGGGGTGGGAGGGGCTGCAAGTTGGGAGTGAGGGGCACCAGCCAGGCTCAGGGGGACAGGGCTCAGCTAGCAGGAACTGCAGGTCAGGAGTGAGGGACACTGCCAGAGCTGGGGGAGGAGATCAGGCTTGGGAGATGTTTGCTGCAGGGTAGGTGCCTTGGCCCCCTTTCTGGGTCGCAATCCCAGCCACTAGACCCAGGCTGAGCAATCCTGGAAGAACCAGCTGCCAGGATGCTGCAACTCCTGGCAGAAGCTGGAGCAACGCCCATGGCTGGGAAATCCTCCGTACAGACCCTTTTACCCAGCCCCCACCCCTGCAGAGCTGGCACCCCTAGAGAGGACAGGCCCCTGTCCAACTCCTCTGCAACCCCTCCCCCCCCCAGCCAGCCAGTCGGTCCCTGCCCTGGGGCCAGGTAGCCAACACCCCCTAAAAGGGATGGGCCCTGTGTGCCATTCCCTGCCCCATTGAGCCAGCCAGCCCCCATTGGGGGAGAGGGGGGAGAGTCTGGGGGGCGATGCTCCCTCCATGTCCATCTCCCCATCCTGGAAAATGGGGGGTTAAGAGCCAGGCCATGGTGGGAGGCAAACAGCTGCCTGGCCCTGTGCCACGTAGGCACCTGATGTATTTATTTACACTGGGAATGACTCACAGCTTGTGACAGGCAGGCGCGAGTCAGAGGTTGGGAAACCCGGGGCTGGCGGGCGCTCGGTCGGGCACAGACCCCCACGTTATTTCCTCCTTTCCCGAGGCCATTTGCCTCCGGGTACTGCCGACTGGCCCCAGTGACACCAAGCCCCTCGTCAGCCAAACGGGAGAGGCCCCGCTCCCAGCCAGCCTGAGCGCACGAACCTCCCCAGTCCCGCGCCTGCATGGACCCCGCGCCAGAGACGCTGCCCCCCCCAGGCTGGCACTACAAGGGCGGCGTCCCCCCCGCGCCAGCCCAGACACCCCCAGCGCGGGCAGCGCCCCCGCACCCTCGGGCGTCCCGCTCAGCCGCTGTTTGTACCCGGGGCAGGGGCAGTTCGCTGAAGCCGCGCTCGGCTCCCCGGGTGGGACAATGAGCGTTGGACACGCGTGGATTCCGCCCCCCCGGGAACCCAGGCGTTCTGGGGCGGGGCCAAGCGGGGGGCGGGGTCAGAACGCCTCTATAACCGGCGCCGGGCAGCGCTGTAAGGCGACAGAACGCTCGTTTCCCGCTCGGGTACGGCAGCGGCTACACCAAATGGAGGCGGACGGCAAGCCGGAGTGCGGCATTTGCTACTTGCCCTATGACCGCCGGGCTCGCGCCCCGCGCCGCCTCGGGCCCGCGCACGGTGCGTGGCGCCGCCCCGCCCCCTGCCGCCACGCGCTCTGCACCGCCTGCCTCTGCCGCCTGGCGCGCGACCAGGGCTGGGAGGAGGTCACGTGCCCCTTCTGCCGCACAGTCACCTCGCTACGCGTGCGCGGCCGCCAGGGCGCAGGCTGGAAGAGAAGGAGCAGTAACGGTAGCAGCCGATTGGCCCTGCCGCCCGTCGATCCTGAGCTCTGGGAGCGAATTGCCCAGCGAGAGGAGGAGGAGGACGAGGCGATGCCTGGCGATGACGTGCCGCAGGAGGCGGACCGATCGCGGCTGTGGCGCGCGCTGAAAAAGGTCCTGATGGGCGGGGGTACGCGGGAGCAACTGCCAATCAACCGTGAGTATGGCCTCGCGCGCGTGCTCTGCTTTTCTTGCCCCCTTTCACATTCCACTCCCCTCTAACGTTCGGCGGCGGTTCGCGCGCGCTGCCTCCTGGGGGAATGGGGGAGAGCCAAGGCAACGCCTGAGCCACCTACATCCGGGGCCTTCCCGCTCTGGGCAGGGGTGGGTTGGAAAAGGAGGGAGCCAGGCGACGTCAAGTCGCTCCCCCTTCAGTGCGCCCCCACCCCTAGGATGTGTGTGTGGGAAGGGGGGATGTCAAATCACTTGCTCCCGCCACCCTTGGGTGGGTGGTGATGTCAGATCTAGGGGTGTCAAAAGGCAGGCTTCTGTATACGTGTAACTGCTGCGATTTTCAGCCCTTGCCAGCGGTGGAAGGAAGCGGGTGCGCCCTGGTGCGCAGCTCTGCAAGAGCTGGCTGAGCTGCGGCAAAAGCCAGCGGGGAGCTATTTAAAGAGTGGCAGGGACCCGTTTGCAATAGGCGAGCCCTGTAAGAAATGTTAAGTTACTTTCACCGCTGGGTGTTACACATTTGAAGGGGCAGCAGCTCTGTGGAAGCTGGCTTTTAAGCTGGCTCCCTGCAAGCATGGGCTCCTGTGGAGCCACCTGCTCCTCCTCCTGTGCTCCCCTTGAGAACTGGCCCCTTCCTACTCCCCCCTCCCCTCGTGCCTCTGATACACGGGGGGGGGGCTTGTGTGTAACTATGAGGGTTAACCGATGAGCCCAGGATCATTGGTTAACCATTTAAGCGAATATACTGACATAGCCCTAGTCAGATTCCCCCTGCCAGTGGCACCTCCTTCACAGGGATTGATGTTGTCATCTGTTGTGCGAGTGGGTCATATCATGTCCGTCCTTGGCCTGGAGGGAGGTGGAATTGGGAATGACCATCCCCAGCTTTGGGAGGAAAGTGGGATCTAGTGGTGGGGGGCACTCTGGGAGTAGGAGATGCAGGTACCAACACCTGCCTTCCTTTCTGTCTCTGTTCTCCTCTCTAACACAGGGATAGGAAATCCAGCAGAGAGGTTTCACTGGTAAATATTTGCCAGGCTGGATTGTGTGGGTGTGGAAGTTACATTATTGTTTGTGGAGTTACATCTCTGCCTGCACTCACATCTCTGATTGCCTCTTACAGCCTATGGTCCAGAGATGAAGGACCTCGCCTTTTTGCCCTGCTATATCATATGATGCTCCCAGGGCTGCCCAGGAGAACTGGGTCTGGCAGCTGTCAAAAGGCTCTGACAACTCAGGAGAAACCAGCTCCTCCTCCCTCCAGTGCTGGCTGCACTTCCCCTCCAGGCAGGTAGTTACTGACAAACTGGTCTCATTAGTCTGTCAGCTCTATGGGACTGTACCATATCACTGGAACTAGAATTCCTGACTCTCATTAACCTGCAAAGAGATTTACAAGGCACCAAAGACTGGTGTGACCCATCACTGCTCATCTCTGTGGCAAGCAGGGAGACTTGATGGGAGGCTGTCAGTTCGAATCAGCAACTGATAGGCAGAGGTGTCCCTTCCTGGAGATCTCTGACCATCTGTCACCGTGATATTTGGAGGCTGGCATCCCAACAGCTTGTCTGGTCTGGACATCTGCAACACCTGAAATGTCTACATGCCCAGCTCATCCACTCCACTTCTTTCTGCCATGTAAAATGCCAACAATGCAGCTGACTGACCTACCTACCAGTATATACTGCAAATATCTCTGGATGGAAAGTCCTGTATGAGCAAAATCTGAGCCTCAAGTATTAACAGATTTAAACCACAAGGTTGTCTGTATGAACGAACTAGCTAAAATAATCCTCAAACCCAAGACCTCTTTCTCTGCAAATCCCAGTGAAAAGCCAATTGCTATACCGGTGTTGTCAGTATCTGCCAACCTTTATTACGCAAGTTAGCAGCCTGATCTACAGGCAAAATGCCTTCTTGTCCCAGAGTACTGCATGTCACTGTACTGCATGAGGCAAAGGCTTCATATATCCCTGTGCATCTCTCAAGGAAGAAACTGGCTTTTTGGTGCTCTCTGCTATTGTAGCATTTCTGTGAAATAAATTTAAATATTGAAGGGTTTGAAATAGGGAATGTCTGTCATTTGGGGGTTTAGTTTTTAATATTTGACCATTGTAACTTATATTTAATTTTAATAAAACCAGAGATGTCAAAGCTTATTTGGTTGCCTTGATCTCCTTTCCAGCAGGGAGATGGTATCTGGGGGCAGTGTCTCCACTAGACCACATCACTGTTACTTGGGAAGGAGGTCAGGTAATGATCAGTACCAGAAAGTCAATATTCTTGAGTTCTGTCCCTAACTCTGGCTTAGGGAATGGTCTCTAGTGATTGGAGCAGGAGGGTGTTATCTTTAAGTCCTGATGCAGAGCCAAGGTCCTGCGTTCATAGAATCATAGAGCTGGAAGAGACCTCAGGAGGTTATCAAGTCCAGCCCCCTGCCCAAGGCAGGACCAATCCCAACTAAATCAACCAAGTCGGGGCTTTGTAAAGCCGAGATTTCAAAACTTCTAGGGATGGACATTCCGCCACCTCCCTAGGTAACCCATTCCAGTGTTTCACCACCCTCCTAGTGAAATAGTTTTTCCTAATATCCAACCTAGACCTCTCCCACTGTAACTTGAGACCATTGCTCCTTGTTCTGCTAGCCATCACTACTGTGAACAGCCTCTCTCCATTCTCTTTGGAACCTCCCTTCAGGAAGTTGAAGGCTGCTATCAAATCCCCCCCACACACACACACTCTTCTCTTCTGTAGACTAAACAAACCCAAATCCCTCAGTCTCTCCTCATAGGTCATGCGCTCCAGACCCCTAATCATTTTGGTCACCCTCTGCTGGACCCTCTCCAATGCATCCACATACTTTCTATAGTGGGGGCCTCAGAACTGGACACAATACTCCAGAAGTGGCCTCACCAGAGCCAAATAAAGAGTAATAATCACTTCTCTGGATCTGCTGGCAATGCTCTTCCTAATGCACCCTAATATGCCATTAGCCTTCTTGGCTACAAGGGCACACTGTTGACTCATATCCAGCTTCTCATCCACTGTAATCCCCAGGTCCTTTTCTGATGAACTGCTACTTAGCCATTCGGTCCCCAGTCTGTAACAATGCTTGGGATTCTTCCGTCCCAAGTGCAGGACTCTATACTTGACCTTGTTGAACCTCATCAGATTTCTTTTGGCCCAATCTTCTAATCTGTCCAAGTCACTCTGGACCCTATCCCTACCCTCCAGCGTATCTATCTCTCCTCCTAGCTTAGTGTCATCTGCAAACTTGCTGAGGGTGCAATCCATCCCCTCATCCAGGTCATTAATAAAGATGTTGAACAAAACTGGTCCTAGAACAGATCCTTGACGCACTCCACTAGAAACTGACCGCCAACCTGACATCAAGCATTATCATTAATGGTCTATAATCTCAAATGTGAAAAGTGCTCATTGACTTGTGGTATGTCTCTGCTGCTGGCTCTTGGCAAAACAGTCCCCTAAAAGAACTATTCTAGCTACTGTATGGCCTGCTTCTGTGTGGTTTTAAGACTGTGCACAGTTTCTCTCCCCTCTGTAGACCCAATACTCTTCTTTCTAGGTAGTTCAGAAATGGTTTCTAGCTCTCAAAGCTGCCTTTACACTTTCTTCCCCTCCCCTTTAGCCCATCTGATTTTTCTCAGCACCCTTGTTCTGCTGATGAGCCACAATTTTATTCCCTACTCAGGGCTGTGGTTTTTCCAGCCACCAACAGCTCTTTAAATGGGCCCTTTAAGCTCATTTGACTGCACCCTCAGGAATTAAAGCCATGCCATACAGAATTACCTATCTCTGTATGGCCTGTTGGTGAGAGGATATGACTAAGACTTTGGTGGCTAACAATTCTCATTAAGCATCAGCTGTTTATCATGCAAAATTTAATAATAGATTGTAATGCCACTGATCATCTAGTCTGACCTGTACAACACAATCCATGCAAGTTTCCCAAATGAGCTCCTGTTTTAACTAGAACAGATCTAATTAAATCAAGACTGGATGTTTTTCTCTTGATCAATCTCTCTTGGTTGGCTTGTCCTCCAGAAGAAAACATGATCAGTGGTAACCTGTAGTTACCCCTCTTCAAGACAGAGTTATAAAGAACACACTATTCCCAATTCTCTCCTATTGCAGAGGACCAGGATTGGGTAGCATTTGGCTGTCTTCTGCTAATTAAAATTCATGTCATAAGTGGAATTGTGAACATAATGGGATTTTTGTTTGCTTGCTGGCTGTTCCAAAACATGGGGAGAAAATCATTTTGGCTATGTCTACACTGGCGAGTTCTTGCGCAAGTATGGCCGTTCTTGTGCAAAAACCTGCAGAGTGTCCACACTGCCCACCCTCTCTTGCACAAGAAGATTTACAGTATGGCGTGGTAAGAGAGGGCTTCTTGTGCAAGAGCTACACTCTTTTCTTACAAGTGTAAGCTCTCTTGCGCAACAGCTCTTGCGCAAGAGGGCAGTGTGGAGGCGCTGCAGGGGTTGCTTGTGCAAGAAAGCCCTATGGCTAAAATGGCCATCGGAGCTTTCTTGTGCAAGAGAACGTCCACACTGCCATGGGCACTCTTGCGCAAAAGCACAGCTTGCACATGGCAGTGTGGACATGTTCTTGCGCAAGACTTCTTGCACAAGAATCCTTGCGCAAGAATCCAGCAGTGTAGACATAGCCTTTGGGTGGAAATAAGAATTTTTGGAACTCTTAATTGAACAGTGGAGAAAAAAGGTACAGCAAGAAAATGTTGAACTTAATCCAAAATATAACACTTTGATTTCTGTGATTTGGCAAATCATAGTTGAAGTAAAGTTTGAAACAAAGCCAAGAACATGACAAAACAAAATATTTTTGGAGTTTAGGGTGTTTTGGAGTCTTTCTGACACAGTTTTCATGAATTTGCCTTGTTCACTGTTTGTCAACCCTAATCTGCAATTTTCTTTGGCCAAAAATTTTAATTAAAAAAGCACCTCACTCTACTCTTGTAGTGATGGTTTGGGATCTATAGGTGCACGCTATGCATGGTCCTTAGCTATTGCAGTTCAGCTTGAGCGCCTTCCTGCCAGTAGCTCTGACTCATGCTTCCTCTGTCTTAAAAGGATCTTTTGGCACATGGCTTTCAGATCAGAAAGGTAACATTAGAGGAGGTTTTGGAACAAATTGATGAACTAAACAGTAATAAGTCACCAGAACCAGATGGTATTCTCCCAAAAGTCTTGAAAGAACTCAAATGTGAAATTGCAGAATTACTAACTGTGTTTTGTAACTTATCGGTTAAATAATCTTCTGTACCAAATGACTGGAGTATAATTAATTAGATGCCAATTTTTAAAACAGGCTCTAGAGGTGATCCTGGCAATTAATGAAGTTATATTTATCAGCCTGTACTGGGTAAATTGGTTGAAACAATAAAGAATTGAATTGTCAGGCACATAGATTATCATAATTTGTTGGGTGTGTAGCGCCCCCTCTCCACCTGGTTACCTTCTTTAAAGCCAATCTCCTTACAGGTTTTGATGAATAGGTCTGGGTTCTTCTGGATCCCACCACCCACTCAACTTTATTTTTTCTGATGGATTTATTTGGCGGTGCCTCCACCCCCCTCACTTCTTCCTGGCAGGGTCACCAGGGCAGCTTGGGAGAAAAATGCTAGCCCAGGGTAATCCCCATGTATTTGCCAGATAGTTGGAGACTCCCAGAAAATAGCACAAATACATACACTATAATAAACACAATTATATTGAACAGGAGACAAATATAACAGAACAGGGTAAAACACTATTTTTAGGGTCACCGGTGCCCAGCAACTGTAAGATCAGTGTCCCGTTGGTACGCATACTTTGTTGGGGCCCTTGATGACTGTTGACCACAAAATTCTTCTCTGCAGTAGTTTAGCAGTGGGGCTGACTAGGTCCAGTACAGCCCAAAGGACTCACACATGGGAGAAGGCAGTAAATCCCTCCATAGGTTTAATATGCTGCAGGTAATAAAATCCCCAAACAAATTCCCTGATTTACTAACTAAAAATTGGTGCACTCACACACACTCCATGAATGAGCCTCAGGTTGAGAGATGACTCAGTCACTGCAAACGGGTGGCTCTCTTCTCGCAGGGATCCTCTTCAGGCAGGAATCAGGCTGCTTCGGTCCCAGAATTTCCCCTCACCGCGAAGGGGGTGCAGGGCTCAAGGTGCAAGCCACGCAACTGCACCAAAATTCAAACTATAACCTCCTAGCCCAGCATTCAGACCCACACAGCAGCCCTGAACTAGCAGAGCAGAGCTGACCATGTGGTGACTCCTCTCACCCAGGGAACTGGAGAGCCAACTCAGCCTGGCTGGGGAAGCCTCCCAGCAAACTCCACAAACTGGGAATCAATAGTGGAGACATAAAACCCAGCTGAGGGATCCTGCCTTCAGGTCCCTAGAGGCTAGTTCTCAGGGGGAACCCTGCATGCAGGCCTGGGGCTTACTAGCTCCCACACATCAGTCCTCCCCTTGCCCTGGCTGGCTCCAGACTCCCCTCCACAATGGCCTCTCCTTCCCCCTCCTGAACTCCCTGGGAGGGGCATCTCACTCCCTATGGGTTGCCGGGCAGACTCTGACCCTGGTAGGGAGGGGGAGCCAAGGCAAACTCAGCATGCCTCTCCCTGAGCTGCCAGCAGACAAGGCCCCGGGAATCTAAGTAATCTCCTTGGGGGTTACAGGTGGGAGTCCACATCCTTTCTGTAAAGGGAAATCATGTCTCACTAATCTACTAGAATTCTTTCAGGGGGTCAACAAGCATGTGGAAAAAGGGAATCCTGTGGATATAATGTACTTAGATTTCCAGAAAGCCTTTGACAAGGTCCCTCACCAAAGGCTCTTTAAGCAAAGTAAGCTATCATGGGATAAGAGGGAAGGTTCTGTCATGGATTGATAACCGGTTAAAAGATGGGAAACAAAGGGTAGGAATAAAGGGTCAGTTTTCAGATGGAGAAAGGTAATGAAAAATGGCCCTCAGGGGACCATACTGGGACCAGTCCTAATCAGTATATTCATAAATGATCTGTAGAAAGATATAAGCTGTGAAGTGGCAACATTTGTAAATTATATTAAACTGCTCAAGATAGTTAAGTTCAAAGCAGGCTTCAAAAGGATTTCACAAAACAGGGTGAGTGGGCAATAAAATGGCAGATGAAATTCAGTGTTGATTAATGCATATTGGAAAACATAATCCCCCAACTATATAATATGGGAACTAAATTAGCTGTTACCACTCAAGAAAGATCTTGGAGTCATTATAGATAGTTCTCTGAAAATACACACTCAAGGTGCAGTGTCAATTAAAAAAACAATGCTGGGATTCATTAAGAAAGGGATACAGAGTAAGGCAGAAAATGTCTGAATGCCCTTGTATAAATCCTTGGTATGCCTACATCTTGGATACTGTGTGCAGATGTGGTTGCCTTATCTCAAAGATACCTCGGCATTGGAAATGTTTCAGAAAACGGCAACAGAAATAATTATGGGTTTGGAACGGCTGCCATATAAGGAGAAATTAATAAGACTGGGACTTTTCAGTCTGGAAAAGAGCCAACTGGTGGAGGGGACGAATGATAGGGATCTATAAAATCATGACTGATGTGGAAAAAGTGAATAAAGAGTTATTTATTCCTTCCCATAGTACAAGAGCTAGCGGTCACCAAATGACACTAATAGCAAGTTAAACAAATAAAAGCAAGAATTTTTTTCATATAATGCAGAGTCAACCTGTAGAACTCCTTGCCAAAGGATGTTGTGAAGGCCAAGATCATGGCTTCATCTAGACTGCAGGCTTCTTTCAGAAGAAGCTTTTCTGGAAGAGATCTTCAGGAAAAACTTCTTTTGAAAGAGCGTCCACACAGCAAAAGCACATTGAAAAAGCGATCTGCTTTTTCAAAAGATAGCATCCACATAGCGTCCAATCAATCTTGCATTTAAGTTGTGATTACTATGTACAGAGTGGCCATTAGGGCACCTGTGCTTTTCCTGGAGGCCTCTTCTTTTGGCCTCTTCTTTCTGTCAAAAGAATGCAATTGCAATGTAGACATAAGTGTAGTTTTTTGGGAAAATGGCCGTTTTTCCAGAAAAACTCTGCAGTGTAGACATACCCTATAACAGAGTTCAAAAAAGAGCTAGATAAATTCATGGAAGGTACCGGTAGGTCCATCAATGGCTATTAACCAGGTTGGGCAGGCACGGTATGATGTCCTTAGCCTCTGTTAATCGGACGCTGGGAATGGGTGACAGGATGGATCTCTTGATGTTTCTCTGTTCTGTTCATTCCCTCGGGTAACACAGGTACCCCAATCAGCTCTGTGTTTGTGGGGAGCCAGTGCATAATGTTCATGAAAGACACACACACCCTCCACCACCAGGCCTCTGCTTGAACTAAAGACAAAGCAATGAAAAGCCAGAGAAAGATACACCTAACCTCCTCCAGCCAATGGTGATAGGATTAAGGAAACACCCCTAGTCTCATCTGAGTCATAGATAGAACAGACATCTACATTGGCCTGCAGAATGGAGAACAGCACTTCCAAAGTGAGAACCACCCTGAACTATGGGTTACTGAAAGCAGAAAAGCACTGCCTGGTGGGAAACCTCCACTCCCGATGCCTGCTCACACCCAAATCAGTCATTATCAGACCAATTTTAGTAATAGACCCTCTATTGATATCCAAAATACTGAAACTGCCTAGTTCCATTATGAGTTCTCACATAGGAACACCACCCATAGCCAGGAATAATCCGTTTCTATTGTCTAGTCCAGGGCTACTCATGTAGCCCGTAGCCCATTTGTTTGTGGCCTGCGGTGCAGTTTGGATTTATGTGGGGCTCAACATGCGGCCTTTGGGTGGGATCCTTTGAACATGGCCTCTACTGGGAACATGCTCCACAACAGCAAGGTGTGTCCTAGATGGGGTGAGCGTTGAAAGATGCAAGCAGATGGGCTGGCTGGAACAGATGGGTACAGGGATCTGCATTTCTAGCCCCTAGTGAGGAGATGCCGGGAGCGCCGGGGCATTGTGGGAAGAGGAAGTTACTCACTTTGGTGCGGTTCTTCAAGATGTGTATCCCTGTGAGTGCTCCAGTGTTTGTGGTGGGTCATCCTGGCACCGCAGATCGGGGTTTGCATGAGAAGTAGTCAGCCGGACTGTGCATACATGGCATACACTTTGTGCCATTCGCACCCTTTTGATCTCTCACGAAGTCTGGCTCCTGCCAGTTCCTTGAGTCTGCCCCGGTATCTGGAAGATATAATAGGAGACTCCAAAGCAGGGAGGAGGGCGGGTAGTGGAGCACCCACGGGGACACACATCTCAAAGAACCGTTGTTATTGCACCAAGGTGAGTAACTTCTTCTTCGAGTGATGTCCCCATGGGTGCTCCACTGTTGGTGAGTGTGTATCAGTACTCAAGGATAAGTGGATGGTTTGACAGCAGTCGATAGGACCATGGAGGCTACAATAGTGTCGTTCACTTGAACCTGCGACATAGCGTAGTGCTTCATAAATGTGTCATTGGTGAACCATGTGGCCACTCCGCAAATGTCCTTAAGGGGAACTCCAGGGAGAAAGGCTGTAGATGTTGCAACAGCTCTTGTGAAGTGTGCCCTAGGTATCTGAGGAAGTGGTTTACTCCTTAAGGTATAGCATGTCGTAATGCAGGAGACTATAAGTTTGGAGATATATTGCAATGACACAGGGTGCCCCTTAGTACGCTCCATTGTGAAAATGAGTAAATGGTCAAACTTGTGGAAAGATCGAGTTCTGTCTATATAAAATGCAAGGGCTTTATGCACGTCCAGCAAATGAAACATTGTCTCTCTAGTAGTTAAGCGTGGCTTAGGGTAGAAGGAAGGGAGTACGATTGGTTTGTTTATCTGGAAGTCCGAACATACTTTAGGAATGAAAGAAGCATGAAGACACAATATTACATTGTCTCTATTAAAAATCGTATATGGTGGAACTGCCATTAATGTTGCTAGCTCGCTCACTCTGTGGGCAGAAGTGATTGCCAATAAAAAGACTACCTTCAGTGTCATCATTGATAGTGAACAGATAGCTGGGGGCATGAGTAAGAGTGTCCAGCACCATTTCCAAGTTCCACGGTGGTAGTGGTAACCTGCGTGGTGGGTATAAGTCGGAAAGACCTTTTATAAATCTTGTTATGGGATGTGCAAAGACTGAGAACCTTTCTATTGGTTGATGGAAAGCCGTAATGGGTGACAAATGTACTTTTAAGGATGCAAGGGCCAATCCAGCTTCCTTGAGGGACAAGTTGTAGTCTAAAATTTTGTGTCAGGGTGCTGTGCTTGGGTCCAAATTTTTGTTGGAACACTAGGAAAGGAGTCTACGTCATTTTTGGAGGTAAGTGGAATGGGTAGATCGCTTTCTGCTGTGCAAAAGAACCTCTTTTGCTTGGTCTGAACATTGTAGTTCCTCCTAATAGAACCAACAATGAGCCATGCTGTCAGGCGTAGGACATGTGGTTGTGGTTGGAGTAAGGTTCCACTGTTCTGAGTTAAGAAGTCATGGTGAATCGGAAGGTGATAGGGAGGCTGAGGAGACATCAGATACAGATAAGGGAACCATATCTGTCATTTCCAAAAAGGTGCTATGAGAATAACTGTTGCCTCGTCTCTGGTAATCTTCTCTAGCACTTTGGGAATAAGTGGAGTAGGAGGGAATGCGTATAAGAGGGGGCCTTTCCAATTGAGGAGAAAGGCATCCCCTAGAAATCCCAGTCCGATGCCGGCTCTGGAACAATAATGTCAACATTTCTTGTTTTTGTAGGATGCGAACAGGTGTATTTTTGGGAGACCCCTTCACCCGAAACATAGATTGAAGAACCCAAGGATGTAGCTCCCATTCATGGTCCAGGGCATCTGCTGTTATGTTCTTGGTAAGTATGAAGCTACCAGGATGATTTTGTTTTGTATGCACCAGTTCCATAACCGAACTGCTTCAGTGCATAGAGAATGGGAACGGGCACCTCCTTTGACAATTTATATAGTACATTGTTGTTACGTTGTCGGTCAGTATTCTGATATTTTTGCCATGAATTTGTGTAGCGAAATACTTGCATGCATTGAAAACAGCTCTGAGTTCTAATAAATTGATGTGTAAAGTCTCTTGAGTGTTCCATCATCCTTTTATCGACATGGTATCCATGTGGGCTCCCCATCCAACGAGGGACACATCAGTAGTTATGTGTACCGAGGTTGGTCTCAGTGAAATGGCATGCCTGCTAGAAGGTTGTGCAGATTGGTCCACCATGTGAGAGATCTTAAGAAGTGGGGAAGAGGAGATACAAGTCTGTGCACTGGTCGCTTGAAATGGAAACAGAAGCAAGCCAATGCTGAAGGCATCGAAAGTGCAGGCACGCATAATTGACCACATAGGTTGTAGCAGCCATGTGACCCATAAGTTGAAGACAGGTGAGTATTGGGACTATGGGGCTGGTTGTGAGAGCAGCAATAAGGTCTTGGATCACTTGAAACCTTTGCAGGGGTAGGTATGCCCTTGCTGATTTAAAATCTAGTAGAGCACCGATGAACTCTAGAGATTGTGTCAGTTGTAGAGTTGATTTTTGTGTATTTAGTATAATGCCCAACAGCTCGAATGTTTGCCTGGTTGTTGCTATCGTTCGGTGTGTCTCTACTTCTGATGGGCCTTTTACCAAGCAATTGTGTAGGTAAGGAAAGATAATCACGGCCCATCTGCGAAGGTAGGCTGCAGCAACAGCCAGCCTCTTTGAAAACACTCTGGCTGTGTCTAGACTGGCAAGTTTTTCCACAAAATCAGCTGCTTTTGCAGAAAAACCTGCCAGCTGTCTACACTGGCCGCTTGAATTTCCGCAAAAGCACTGACTTCCTACTGTAAGAAATCAGTGCTTTTTGCGGAAATACTATGCTGCTCCCGTTCGGGCAAAAGTCCCTTTTGCGCAAAACTTTCGCGCAAAAGGGCCAGTGTAGACAGCTGAGATTTGTTTTCCGCAAAAAAGCCCCGATCGTGAAAATAGCGATCGGGGCTTTTTTGCGGAAAAGCGCGTCTAGATTGGCACAGACGCTTTTCTGCAAAAAGTGCTTTTGTGGAAGAGCGTCCGTGCCAATCTAGACGCTCTTTTCCTAAAATGCTTTTAACGGAAAACTTTTCCGTTAAAAGCATTTCCGGAAAATCATGCCAGTGTAGACACAGCCTCTGGGTGCAGAAGAAAGGCTGAATGGTAGCACCCAGTGTTGGTAATTATCTGTTCCCACCATGAAATGTAGGAATCGTCTGTGTGCAGGGTGAATGGTTATGTGAAAATAGGCGTCCTGCAGGTTGAGGGCTGCAAACCAGTCTCCCTTTTCTAACACTGGGATTATTGATGCTAGGGTACCCATTTTGAATTGTTGTTTCCGAAGATATTGATTCAATCTGCAGAGATCTAAAATAGGCCTCCAGCCTCCCATCTTCTTTGGGGTGAGAAAGTAATGGGAATAGAACCCCTTGCCTTTGAAGCCTTCGGGTACCAATTCTACTGCTCCAAGGTTGAGCAGTGGCTGCACCTCCTGTTTTAGCAGATAGTCATGAGAGGGGTCCCTGAAGAGGAATGGGGAGGGTGGGGAAGTGGGAGGCAGTGTGATAAATGGGATGGTGTACCCTGATGTTATGATTTCAAGGACCTAATGGTCCGATGTGATAGCAGCCTGGCGATGACAGAAAGTCTTCAAACGGTGGTGAAAATCAGGAGTGGAATGTAATGGTTGGTGCGTGATGGGGAGATTTTGCAGACCCTCGACCAGCACGTCAAACCTGCTGTTTGTTCACTGGTTATTGGTATTACAGGAACTCTGTGGGCATCTCCTCTGAGGATGCTGTTTATTCCTTGCGTGATCGAAGCCACATTGCTGATATCTGGAGTAAGAGAACTCTCTATGCTTTTGATATGGGGTGTATCGTTTGCAGTGGTACGGGGGAGTATACATCCCTAGTGTGCGCAAAGTTGTTCTCGAGTCTTTGCTGGAATATAAGACCTCGTCGATCTTTTCAGCTAATAACTTTTGTTTATCGAAAGGGAGATCCTCCACTTTTTATTGTAGGTCACGAGGGAACCCGGCAGGTGGTAGCCACGAAGCTCTCCTCATAACCACCAATGTTGCAGTAGCTCGGGCTCTGTATCAGCTATATCCAGTGCTATTTGGAGGGCAGCCCTGGAGGAAGCGTAACCCTCTTGAATGATAGATTTTAATATGGGCCTCTTAAAGTCCAGCAGGTCATACATAAGAGTGGTAAGTTTTGAATAACTGTCAAAATTATGATTGGACAATAGCACTGCATAGTTAGCTATGCGGAGGTGTAAAGTGGAGGAAGAGTAGAGCTTTCTGCCAAACAAGTCCATACACTTGTTATCTTTCTCCTCTGTGTTCTTGTATTGTGGTAGTTTGGATCTGTGTTGGGCAGCGTCAACAACTAATGATTTTGGTTGTGGATGGGAAAATAAAAAGTCGGCTCCTTTTGGAGGAACAAAGTACCTCTTGTCAGCCCATTTATTGGTTGGTGATACTGAGGCTGGAGTCTGCCAGATCTCATCAGCGGCTTCTGTAATAGCCTCATCAATGGGGATTGTGATCTTCGCCCGTTGCGAGGGCTGAAGGTTTTTTAGAAGCCAGTGTTGTTTCTCTGGTACTTCAGTTAACAGAATATCTTGGGTTGCAGCTACCCTTTTAAAGAGTTCTTGAAACTGCTTCAGGTCGTCTGGAGGAGATTGGTCACTAGGTATAACCACCTCATCTGGAGATGATGAGGACTGATCAGTTGGTGAGACATCCGGTGGGTGCTCCCCAACATCAGATAGTTGACCCTCTCTAGTTCTGAGGGAGCGGTGGGAGGTGTGACTGCTATTTGCTGTCTATGTGATAGTTGGGGTGAAAACGTAGGAGCACGAGAAGTTGGGTGGCTGTGGCAACAGGGGTGACCATAATCGGAGTGATGATAATGATGATGAACCAAGATATGATGAGAATAATAGTGGTAGTATGTTGGGCTGTGTCGCCTGTACTCTGATCACACAGAGGAAGTATATCTAGATGAAAATCCACTCCTGTAGTGAGTGTGATGATATACAAGGAGGTGTGGAGAACGTGGGGAATGTGGTGAACCTCTTGAAAAAGGAGGAGGCGAATGAAAGGTATATTTTCTATAGGGTAATGGTGACAAATTATATCTGGACCTATCGTGTCTGGTTTGGTCCCGTAGATTCCAACCCCTATCGTCCTCTGTTAAGCGAGGTGAATAGGGAGAAGGTGGTGCAGAGGACGGTGCCGGGGAGAAAGTCAATGGCTCCAGGCTCAGCTGTCTCGTAGGGTCAGATTTCTGGTTTGCTTTCTTCGGTGCCAGTGGGCTGGATGGCACATATGGTGCCGACATTGGCCATGTGGATGTCTGCAACAATGGTGACAGTGCCAAGGTTGACTGTGCTGAAGTTGCCAGTGCTGATGTAGTCGGTGCTGTTGTAACAGGCGTGTGTACAGGCAGTGCCGACACAGACGGTGCTGTCATCATGGGTGCTGTGATGGCTGGTGTAGTCGCCGGCGGTGCTGAGCGATGGCCCATTACGGCTGTTGATGGCACGGAAGTATATTTTTGCCTGGCTTTCGGCTCTGAGGCCGACTCATGCTTAAGTGCCATGGTGCCAGACGTACCCAGTTTGTCACCCACACTTACACGGGCCAAGAGGGCCTGAGGTAGGGAACGGGCTGGTGAAGCTCTTTTTCGAGCTGGAGCCAGCTGCGGAGAAACGGCTTTTCTTTTCTCAGACCTAGGTGATCACGGAGTGGAGACTAGCTGTGATAGCTCTGTGGGTTGTAATGCCTTGTCAAAAAGGAACATTTTTAGCCTCATTTCTCTGTCCTTATGTGCCCTAACAGTCAGTTTGGCACAGCGGATGCATTTTTGAGGCACGTGTGCCTCGCCGAGGTATGTCCGATGCTGGCATCACGTCACGGCATGTGGTGCACTTCTTAAAGCCAGGAGAGCCTGGCATAGCTGTTGATACTATCTACTAAGATAAAAACATTTTTTAAAAACTATGAACGAGCTATAATTAGGAACTATAACTATTTGAACTATAACTAACTATAAACACTAATTTAAGATTTTCTTTGATTCCTGACAAGTTTGGCTGTCTGAGGAGAGAGGGCTTGCTCTGTCTGCAACTGCAGGCAGTGAAGAAGGAACTGGCAGGAGCCGGACCGCGAGAGAGATCAAAACGGTGCAAACGGTGCGAAACGTGTGCCGTGCATGCATGGTCCAGCTGACTACTGCTCATGAAAACTCCCATCTGCGGCACAGGGACGACCCAACACCAACAGTGGAGCACCCACAGGGACATCACTCGAAGAAGAAGTGCTGGCTGCTTAGCCTTGTGGGCAGTGCCTGAGAGGTGCTGACTGGCTCACACTGGCCATGTTTGGGTCCGGCACCATGGCCAGGCAGCTCTGCCTCCCTCCCACATGGAGCGACGGATTGCCGCGTGGGGATGTCAGCCCTGTCGGAATTCAGGACAGGGCTCCCAGGCATCTGTTCCTCTTTTGCCTCTTGTGTCTGGCCTGACTCGCCCAGCTCCCCGCCTGCTGCAGGTTGGAGTGCTCTGGCTTGGAAACTTCTTTTTACAGTAAAATCGCTCCAAGAAACATACAACCTGAAGCTTCAAGCTAAACACCCAAAACACTGGTATACAATTTTCTTTTTAATAAGAAATATTAAAAATGGCAACAAAGAAGAGACGCTTGTTGGATGAACACAGGGTTTTCAACCCTATTTGGGAGATGGAATTCACTTTTGCAGAGATAAATGGAAATGGAGATAAATGTGAAATATGTATTTGCATATATTTGCATATATATGCAACCACACTTAAGTTGCAGCCCTCAGCATGTGTTGTGAGTATCATTGTGGCCACCGGGGCTTCCAAACTTGAGTAGCCCTGGTCTAGCCTAAACAAAACAGCTGTAGAATATTCCCTTGAACCATCTGTTTACCCATAAACAAATCCAGTGTTCCCCTTGAACCATTGTTGTGTCCCTACAAAAACTCCTACCCTTGCTCAAGAAAAATCTTCTGATGTCTGAATCTAAAGCAGGGGTGGGCAAGAGGTGGCTAGCGGGCCAGATCTGGCCTGCGGCTGCCTCGCCAGCATCCTTACTACAGAGCAGCTGCAGCCGCTTTAAAGAGCAGGCTGCTAATTGCTCTGCAAGCTGTGCTGGGAGGAGAAAGTGTTGAGTGCTGTCTGCATCCCCTAGCAAAATCTCCAGGCTTCCATTGACCAGTTTCCAGCCAATATGAGCTGAGAAATTTTGCTGAAGGCTGCGGCAGTGAATGAAGCCTCCTCACTCCCTCCCTCCCTTCTGTGCTGGAGCAGAGCCACATGGATACTCACACTCTCTCCCAGCCAGAGCCTGTCTCTGGCACCCCCACCACTCCCTCCTCCCGACTACCTGCCCCAGGCCACCACCCAAACCCTCTGTATCCCCTCTCCCCACCTCTTCCAGGTCACAACTCCCTCCCAGACCCTGCACTCCCTCCTGCACCCCTCCTCCAGGCTGTGCACTCCATTCCCCTGCCCCATGTCACCACCCAAGACCCTGCACCCCCTCCTACACCCCTCTTTCTCCCAGGCCCTGCACTCCCTCCTACACCGCACCCCCCTTACACCTCTCCCCCAGACCAGAATCCTCTCTTGCACCCATAACCCCTTCTGAACCCTGCTCCTCCTGCCCCAGATCATAGCCCCTCCTTCACCCAAACTCCCTTTCAGAACCCACACTCCCTCCTGCACCCCAGTCCTCTATCCCAAGCTGCCTTCTACACCCCACCTGCCGTCACAGACCATACACCCCTCCACAGTAGTGCAGCCCTTGACCACTTACAAAAATCGTGGAGTGGCCCCCCCATTAAAAATTATTGCCCACCCCAATCTAAAGTCTGCATCAGTTCCACTGGGATTTCATCTTCTCCTGACTGATCATGGTGGGGACTCTGCTCTGCTTTGCCTGTCTCCAACACATTGGACCCCCAGCTACCAACACCATCTGGCAATCCCAATCAGTTCAAGATACAGAGTGGTGAGATCTCTCTTCTTCCTCCCTCTCCCCACCACTTCCACCTCTCTCTTCTAGGTAAAGCCTCCTGACCCTGCCTTTATGTGATCAGTTATGGTTTGCTAGACCTAATGTTTGTAATCTGATTTAAGTTAGATTTAATAATGTCACTGTTTTGTTTGTTTGACTTCCATGATATGGTTACTACCTAAAAATAAATAACGTTCATTGTTAAGCTGGTTGCTTTTCTCTCTTTTCCTCTCTCTCTTTCTCTCTCTCTCTCTCTCTCAGGGGTGTTTTGGCTTCCCCATTCACTCTGCAACAATGCTCCTTGTACCTAAGCTGAAGACCTCTGTAGTGCCCTCAAATCCTGTGGGGTTTGCTCATCAAGTGGGTTACTAGCAGAACGATTGTGGTGTGAAGAGGGGATAGGGAGGTGCTGAACCTGGGGGTGTATGAGGGTGGCAGCTTCATGTGCTGTTTAACCCAGCCCACTGAGTCCAAGGGTGCATGGGGGTCACAGCATGGCACTGCTGTGCAACGCAGCCTACTGAGCCCAGGGACGTGTAAGAGGTCAGTTTGTGAGTTCGGATTAACTGGTCCTCTCAGACGTGCTCTGTTAGTGGATGTGTTTGTGTGTTCGTCTGACTCTAGGGTGGGAACTATGCTCTCCAGTCCTGGGGAACATAGTTCCTGCAGAAGAGCTCCACTGGGAAGGAATACGCAGCAGGGAGAAGAGCAGCTCCTTATGAGAGCTCAGTAGCACAAGCAGCACAGTGATAGAATTATTAGCCTCCCCCTTAATAATAAATGAGCATACTCCAGAGTAAGGGGCAAATTTGGTAACCCCTGGTATTGGCTACTGTCAGAAGACAAAATACTGGGCTAGATGGACCCTTCATCTGAACCTGCCTGGCAGTTTGTATGTTCTTAAAGAGGTAATTGCCGCACATGCCTACACCCACACAGGCATGCCCTTCTCCTTTGTCACCTAGTGTGTGACACTGAGCCTCCAGGAGAAGTACCTGGTAGCAGTAAATAAGGAGGAAAGGAGTGACACCAGACTGGAATGTGGCTGGTCCCTAGAGCCCCCTGTCTTGCTAATTGGCTTGCATGGCTTTTTAGTGGCTGTGGCTGCTTGCGCTTTGTGCCTGACAGGAAACAAATCTACAGTAAAAATAAACAGTGGTGGGTGGACTTTCCTTTTTTTAAAAAAAAAGGAATGACCCAGTTTGCGGAGCTGGAGAAGGGTTTTTTTCCAATCTGTGCCTTGCCTATCTCAGAAGAAGGTGAGAAGAAGGTTTAAAGTCAGAAGGGGCTGTCAAATCATGGCTAGTCAATTTCACCCAGCTATTGCTATGCTGAGCCTGATGATTTCAGGTTAGATGAAAGCATGTCAACCTCAGGATGCTAAACTGCCAAGAGAGCAGGAAACAGCCAGGTGCAGGCAATTGGCAAGGAGAGATATACCCACATAACCCCACCAGATGATCCATGCCACATGCTGCAGGGAAGATGAATTCACTGTCACACACAGACACATACATGCCTATTTGATCTGTGAACAAATTCCTTCCCAATCTGATAATTAATCAGCCCTATCTGCAAGCAAGACACAGCAGCCAGGTGTCTAGAGAGAGGATTCTCTGGACAAGCTCAGAGCACTGTCCAATCTGCTGAGGCCAATCATTGATGTTTCTGAGGAAGATGGTGAGCAGTGAGGTAGAAACCCACGTCTGGTGGGAAAAATCCCTTCTTAGCTCCCACAAGTGACCAGATGAAGCCCTGAAATTTGAGGTTGGATCCATAGACTCCAAGACCAGCTGGGACCATAAAAACCATCCAACGCAACCCTCCAGGTGCACAGGCCACAGAAGTGGGATTAAAACATACCTTTTCATAAAGTTCTCATGTTATAAAGGCTCCAAACAAAGGAGAGTCCCTTGAAATTTCACCATCTCTGGTATTTGCCTCCCAGCTCAAGGGAAGAAACTACTACTTCTGTAGATTTTCATGTTTAACCCTGCTGGCTTCATAAGGTTACATCTCATACAGAAAAGCCTCAGACCGATTGGCTGCGTTTCATCCCCATTCCTAAACAGAGAAGGTTGTTTTCTGAACAAATAATGTAGGCTACATGTATGTGGCAGGGGATTATCCTGGAAAGCAACAACTCTGAAAAATATATGTGGAATGTGGTAGAGAATCAGCTGAACCATCAGCTGCCAATGCGATGATGTGACCAAAAGGGCTAATGCAATGCTTGGATGTCTGAACAGGGGTAGAAAGATTATTTTGCCTCTGCATTTGATACTGGCACAACTGCTGCAGAAATGCTGAGTCCACATCTGGTGTCAACAATTACAGAGGATGTTGATTGGAGAAGGTTCAGAGCCACGGAAAATTACAGGATTAGAAAACCAGCTTTAGAGTGAAAGATTCGAGGAGCTCAATTTATGTAGTTTAACAAACCAAAGCACCAAGGGTGACTTGTTTAATTTGTAAGTATGTCCAGGGGGAACAAATACTTAATAGTGTGTTCTTCAATCTAGCACAGAAAGGAAGAACATGATCCTGTCTGAAAATTGAAGCTAGACAAATTCAAACTGGAAACAAGATGGGACATTTTCACAGTGAAAGCAGTTAACCATAGGAACAGCTTACCAAGGGTCACTGTGGATTCTCTAACACTGATTTTTTTTTTTAAATCAAGATTCAGTGGTTTTCTAACTTCCATTGAAATCAGTGGCGAGTTTGGCACTTAAATACCTTTGAAGATCTGAGCCTACATTTTCAATGATTTTCAATGGGACATAAGTTCCTAAAAAGTCACTTATGAGATGTTCAAAAGTCTCTTGTGCTCAGAAACTCGGCCAACTGTCCTGGGCTGAGAGAGAGAGGTGTGAGAATGGATGGGAGTTGAACAGAAAGAACAGCCTGAGCAAAGCTATTAAAATCCACCCGTGCGGCACAGTGTGACATGCATAAAAGAGGTACGTGCATAAAAGAGCAGTGTAACTAGGTCAGCTGTGGTTGGATTTCAGCTCTTGGAGGCTAAGCAAAGGGAAAGGGAGCTGAATGCTATCCGCAATAATTCTATCACTCAGGTCCCTTGTCATTCTAACATGGATGCACAGACTGTAACACCAACAGGGACCATGGTGGTCAGATGGCATATAATATTCCGGATTTGAAGGGTGGGGAGCCCATAGCCCAGCTTCTGGTCTGTATTTTATGTATTTAGATTTAAAATCAGAGATGCGCCTTTCTGAGGCTCTGATGCACCTTAGCATCATTAATCATATAATTAAATCTGAGCAGTGTTAAAATCATTGCATCATGGGCTCTCGGCTACCTACCTCCTTCATCATCTAGGAAGCCCTCTCTAGACATCCTATCCAGTGTGCCCAGACAGGCACATTATTTGGGCTATTTCAGATCATCTCGGGCGGCCTCCAAACCAGAAATAAATAAGTATTTAAGCACAAACAAACAGAAATGCTGTGTGTTAAAGAGCTTGAAGGATGTTTCAAAGGGAGAGAAATGACATCTAAGAAACTTCTCCCAGCTACCTAATGGCTAAGAATAGCTAGCTGTGCATGCTTTAACCCTTTTCATCAGGGACTGCTGGGAGAGTGGTATCTAGCTGGGTCTGCTGCCCAGAGCCAGCAGTAGAAGCTATTCTGGTAAGGGTCCCCACGCAGCTAGTCTCAGATTTCAACCCACATTTTCAGCTTTAAAGGTAGACCTCAAATCCATATTTAGGCCCAGTAGGTGGAAGTCTATGGAAGACACTGGCCTCTGAACACCAGACTGGCTGTCTATGGGGCTAGTTGTGCCCTTGAGTGCCTGGTTTTAGGCACCCAAAATGTTGATCTTTTGCCTTGGTTTCAGATTTTCCCATCTGTAGTATGGGGTATACCTGGGAGCAGTAATGCCAGGGTTAGTTAGGAAAGCATAGGCTAGGCCATGCTGAATCTATACCAGTGTCCCAGCTCAGGAACTTGTGAAGGAGGTGGAAGAACATCACTGTAGATAGAAGTGAGATAATCTGTCCCTCATGTCTCGCTCTGATCCCTTTAGGAAGAGATTATTTTAAACTTTAAACCCAGAAGCACGAAGTGTAAAATCTCTTACATCTTTACAATAGCTTCAGAGGGGTAGCCAAGTTAGTTTGTAACAAGAAAAAAATTAAAAATAACTAATAGTCTAGTAGCACCTTAAAAACTAACAAAACATGTAAATGGTATCATGAGCTTTCGTGGGTGCAACCCACTTCTACAGATGACTGGAGTGTTAGAAGTCCAGATCCAAGAAAATCATTACAACAGTGAATGCTAAGCAACTCTGGAACCCTAGATATTCTTATCTCTATGAATGTCCAATCCTTTCTTGAATCATGCTGTGTTTCTGGGCTCAGTTAGTACCTGAGCCAAGTTTTGAGGGGGTTCAGATCGAACGTTCTAGTGAGAGGAGTCGCATTAATATAACCTATGCAGCAATGCTGACAGTATCTGCAGAGAGCCTGTGTCAATTGCTCTGAGACAGGGGATCTTTCCCATTCATATCAATTACCCCCAGAGTTTGGGAATGCTTACAGTTTGTGGTGGAAAGTGCAACACTCTAGAGTTTTTTTCTATGGTTTTCAGACAAAAGTCCATGGGAAATGTTTCCACATGATGTTTCTTCTTTGGAAAATGTCAAAACCACAATTTTGTGGGAAAGAATTGGCTTGGACAAATTTCTCAATGTAAAACATTTTTGAAAAATTCAGAATTTTTTCAAAATCAGAAATTTTCATTTTGAAATTATTTTTGAAATTGTAACTAACTAGAAAACAAAAGCTTAGACGCAAAACAATATGGTTGGAATTGAAATGAAACAATTTAATGATTGGCACTAAATGTGTCAATTGAACTGAAATGTTTGGTTTTTTGGTGGGGTGATTTTCAGTTTGCGAACATATCAATTTTTTGGTTTGTTTTCCTCCTCATTTGAGTCTTAAAAATTTCCAACCTCTCCCAAATGTTTCACAAGACAAAGAGACCTTTTCCTATCCAGCTCTTAAAATTACATATTAACTTGATAGTTTTGGCTAAGGTTCCTCAAAACTCAAAATGAACCTCAAACTCAAAAATAAACTCTTTTGAGACACACCCATATTTTTCAAGCATGATTTGCATTGGCCCATTGAAAGACAGGATACTGGGCTAGATGGACCTTTGATCTGATTGTGTATGACCATTCTTACATACGTGTGTATATTTTGGAAGGCGCACTCATTTCTATTTTGAATCTTATTTAGCTGTCTATATAAGCACCCCAAACATTTGCTAAACATTTTACTTTTGTGAAAAAGAATGGATCCCTTAGCTGTTTAGAGCTTACTTTGTGTAATGGAAAACTAGCAAGCTCAGAATTATATAATAAAATCTAGGGTAGTGATGGATCAGCCAAAATCAGCCGCTTAGCAGGGTTGGGCATGTGTCTCATCATCCGATATATTCTATATTGGTAAACACACAGGAATATTTTAAAGGGTCTTGGCACTTATCTCATTCTGTTTCAAAGTAATGGGCAACAGAATGAAATAAGTATTCACTCAGTCCATCTCTGCCATCTAGTGGGTAAGCAGACACATTAACTGGTGATAATATTTATTTTTGGGTGTTTTTCAATTTGCTTTATTATTTTTGTACTTCATAGATCCTAAGCCAGAAGAGTACCACTGCAATTATCTAGCCTGACCTCCTCTGACACAGGCAGAAAGCTGCCCTGAATAAATTCAAGGCTTAACTGGAACAGCTTTCAAGAAAAACAGCCACTATGGACTGAAGAATTGCCAGTGATGGAGAACTGACCACAGATCACATCATTCTCATGGGTCCTATCTGACCCTTCTCCAGTTTATTCGTATCCTTCTTCAACTGTGAACACCAGGACTCCAGCAGCAGCCACACTGGTGCCAAGTACAGAGGTCCCTCCCCGCCCCGCCCCGCCCCCTTTCCCCCAGGCCTAAAAATCACAGGACAGCTAAATGTTGCAGTTCTGGCTTGAACACACCTGGGGCTCAAACGTGTAGTTCTAAGGTGATCTCACCTCCTCGAGGTTGATCTTAGCGGCTACGTCTACACTGGCATGATCTTGCGCAAAAACTCTTTAGCACAAGAGTTCTTGCATTAAAGTAGTTGTGCAAGAGATCATCTACACTGGCATGTGCTTTTGCGCAAGAGATGTGCTTTTGCGCAAGAGCATCCATGCCAGTGTAGATGCTCTCTTGTGCAAGAAAGCTCTGATGGCCATTTTAACCATAGGGCTTTCTTGCCCAAGAAATTCATGTTGCCTGTCTACACAAGAACAGTTGTGCAAAAGGACTTATTCCTGAGTGGGAGCATCATAGTTCTTGTGCAAGAAGCCCTGATTTCATACAGTAGAACGTCAGTTTACTTGCGCAAGAACACACGGCCAGTGTAGACAGGCAGCAAGTTTTTGCGCAAGAGTGGCCACTTTGGCACAAGATTGTACCAGTGTAGACACAGCCAGCTAGAGTCCGGAACCAACTCCCCCCGTTTCAGGAGACGATGTTTAAAGAGTCACTCGGGGATGAAATTTGAAACTGCAATGTGGCTGAAGCTAAGCTGACGGGCTGGATAATAATAATCCATAGTTCTTATCTAGCTCTTTTCGTCAGCAGATCTCAAAGCCCTTTACAAAGGAGATCAGTGTCATTGGCCCAGAATCTCAGAGGCTCTCAGTTACCACCGAAATCAGCTTCCTCCCCATGGAGGTACTGACTGTGGAGGGTTGATCCCGGATGAAGCTTCTCTTTGTGAAGCTAAACGAATCTCTCTCTAACCCTGGACTCATTCTCGTGGCTGTGTCTTGGACTCTCCCACACTTTCCCAATATCCTTTTTGAATCAAGGGCCCCATATATGGACACAGGATGACAGCAGTGGTTGCACCAGGATCCATCCACCCCTCTGTTCCTACTTCAGATTCTCCTGTTTATACATCCCGGGATCCCATTAGTCCTTTTGGCCATAGTTTCATCCCCAAATCTCTTTCCCAGGACAGTGTCTCCCATTCCTCCTAACTCTGGGCAGCATTCTTTGCTCCTAGATGTGCCTCATTATATTCTGACATATGAAAATGCATTGTGTTCGCTTGTGCCTACTTTACCAAGCGACCTGGATCACACTGAATCAGTGACCCGTCCCCGTAGTTATTTAATGCTCTACTGATCTTGGCAGCAGCTGCCAACTTGATCAGGGATGATTTCACCTTCCCTAGACTGACTGAAGGACTTTGGCCGAACATGTTCTGGGTGACGCATCATCCAAGCAGACACCATGCTGCGGCAGGGAGAAGACATTGAAGAGAACGCACTGTTCAAGATCCACCTGGGGTGGGGTGGGAGGGCTGCTGTGTGTCCAACTCTCCAGGCTCTGCGGATGCATTACTTTTTGTTCTGCAGCTCCTCTGTTTGTCCCCATGGCTCCCCAGTGGAGACTTCATCCATTAGGGATTTGCAGAGACCCAGGGCAGGCTGTGTGAACGAAAGCATTTATTAGTCACCCGAAATCCAGAATCTAAGGGGCCTTTGATTACTCCTCACTCAGCCCATGCCAGAAGAATCTGCTGCCTGCAGCCTCCTGGGTTTCCTCCCCGGCTGCCTTTCTGTTTCAGCCCCTTCGGACTCTGACCCCATTCCCTCACTTTAAGGAAGAAACTAAACCCTTCACACCCACCATCTGGCAGTACCAATGGATGGGGGAAATTGTGTCATGTATCAGGCTCATAAAAATATGACTCCTTCTTTTCCCTGGGGTAGCAGGAAAGAGAGCCTAAGCCATCAGCCCTTGCATTACAGGCCTGGTGTGCGGCAGGAACTGCTCATGGAATCTGGCAAGAAGAGGGCTGCAAAAATACACATTCCTAAAATGTGCTAGTCACCAAGTACTCATACAAACATGTCTTGATCAAATGGTACAGGAATAACAGGGGTACACTGACCTCTCCTAAAAGATAAGGTCAGGATAACAACATGTAATGCAGGGTTACTCAACTTTGGAAACCCCGGGAGCCACAACAATACTCACAGCACATGCAGAGGGCTGCAACTTAAGTGTGGTTGCATATACATGCAAATATATCTGCAAATAGATGCAAATAGTGTCTTTCACAATGGTGGGCATGATACAAAGCACTTCCCACAATGCCCCAGCACTCCCAGCACCTCCTCCCTGGGAGCTAGAAACACCAGCACCCTGTACCTGTCTATTCCAGCTAGCCTGTCTGCTTGCATCTTTCAGTGCTCACCCTGCCTGGGAGATGTCTCACCATTGTGGAGCATGTTCCCAGAGGAGGCCCATGTTCATGTGTGCAGGCTGTGTGTTGAGCCCCGCGTAAACCCAAACCGCACCATGGGTCGCAAACAGGCCACGGGCCGCATGTTGAGTAGCCCTGATGTAATATTTAATCAAACCCATGTGTACAAGGTGACATCAGGGGGCAGTAAGCAACTATATCAGAGGGGCCCTAGAACTTGTTGGTAAAAGGATAGAAAGATGCATCTCAGGGAGTATCTTTGTCCAGCTGATGGGGCCTGGCAATGGAAAGTCCTGCCATCCACTGAGCTGTGTCCATTGTCAAGAGCATATTTGTCTCAGTATCCGCATAAAGTCTGCCAGACATTATTACTGTGCTTTGTCAACAATAAACCTGGCCTGGTGCCTTTGTCCCTTAACAGGTTTTGGTCGTCATTGGGAAGTTTGCTCAAGCTCTGTAATGCCAGCTGTCTGTGCAGGGCTGGGGTGGCACACACACTGAAAACACACACACACAGCCAAATGTATGACATCTCACCACACTAGTGTGACCCACAACTGCTGAACTGATAAGTAAGCAAGCTGTCCTCTGTAGCAATCACACTCTAAAATGCAGAGTTGTTGACTCGAGTCCCACGACTTGAACTCGAGTCCGACTTAAGTCGCCTAGGTGACTCGACTTGAGACGCGACTCGGGTTCATTGTTTGTGACTTGGGACTCGACTTGAGACTTGCTAATTTTGTTAAATTGACTTGGTGAAAAAATTGTCCAAAAATGCCGATATTGATGGCTTGTACAAAAGTGACTTGACATTTTTTAAATTAAGACTTGAGACTCGACTTGGGACTTGACTCTAAAGTGACTTTAGGGACTTGAGACTCGACTTGAGACTTGAACTGTAGTGACTTGAGACTCGACTTGGACATGACAATGACGACTTGAAGACAACACTGCTAAAATGACAGAAAACCACAAGCTAGGGAACCCCCTTATCTTTTCCCTGCAGATCTCACCACACTTGATCTATGGACATAGCATACAAGAAGCGAAGTTAGGAAAATAAAATCAAAATAAAATCCAGAGGCTTGCTGGAAACGTCAATGTACATTTAAGCTTTATCGCTTAAAATGCCGAACCCTAAGACAAAGAGAAACCAAAGAACTGAAAACTGAGAGAGACAAAACAGGCTGCTCCCCAAGAAACATAGAAAACTCACCTCACCTTGCTAGGCTGGCCAGCTGCAAACTAACAGCAGCTAGACTAGAGTGTATGTTTTCCTACAGATCTCACCAGCCAGCCAGCAGGACCAGGAAAATACTGCTGTTTTCAATACACCATACCATGGAGGTCCTCAGCTGCTTTTCCATCTTGCCTGAACTTCTATCTGCCAAGGGCATATTTTTCCCCATGATTCCCACTAAGAGTTCTTAGCTCTTGCATGCCTCCTGTTCCTTCGTTGGCCTTCCAGGAGATGCTTATCTTGTCCATTCTGTTCCTAAACATACCAGAGAGGCAAGGTGGGCGAGGTAATATCTTTTATTGGGCGAACATCCTTCCCATGTTCTCCATATTCTGCACCTATAGCTATAAGCTAGCAGAGCTGGAGGATTTACACTGAATGCAAACAGCAGGACCCCCCTCCTTTTTCAGCCCCATCCTGGATCTCCTTGGTTTCTCCTCCTTCCAATGCTTCCTAGGTCTAGAAGGCCTTCAACCATCTGAAGGTTTTGACCATGATTTAAGCTACTGTAGCTGCTGAAGGTTGAAGTCCTGAATGCGTCAAGCAGCTTAAGTGTGTATGTCAGTATTGCAGTCCTGTCAATATTACAGGTTTTTAAGCTATGTGAGAAGAACCTCTAGCATGTCAGCTCTGATCCACTCCTCCAAACACAGCCTCCTGGCCTATGACCTAGGAGAGAGCTCAGATTCTATGGCCACTGGTAGTAGCTGTCCAATTTCTATTGGTTTTAGGATGTTTGCAGTGCTGTTGTAGCCGTGTCAGTCCCAAGCTATATGAGAGATGAGGTGGGGGTGGTCAGATCATTTTTGTGGGTGCAAGAGATAAGCTTTTTGAGCTCCACAGAGTTCCTTTGAAAGGTACCTGAAAAGATGTAGCAGCGACATCTCTGCCCCGAGACTGAGACAGAGGAACAGAGGAAGGAAGCCAAGATAATGCCACAGTGCTGGGCAGGATGTTTTGCTCCTCTGCGAACCTAAGGATTTCCTGAGGCCTTGTGCCAGTCAACTAACAAGCCTGACCCCATTTTGAAAAATCTGTCGGGTGTCACTGCAAATCCCCGCTGTGGAGTGTGGTTCTCTGAAGAGCATAAAAGTCTAGACGCATTGGGAAGAGTTCATGGGGCGAAGCAGGAGCGCCGGTGCCCAGAGGCTCCATCTCTGAGGTGCTGAGGCTGTGTGGATACTCTTGGGAGGGCCTCTTCAGTGTGCCAGATCCCCAAAGGGTTCCAGATTTCCCAAATGTCTGCTTAAGCCCAGGGCATAGCATAGATCTTGTGAATATGTGATAGAGATCCAAAATCCTGTGCCTACCAATAACAGCATCTTTTTGGACTTGAGATGGTCAGGAATTGTTGGCTTGGAACTTTCTGTGTGTTGGAAAATGCCAATTGGACAATACCCAAACTTCCCACAGGAAAGGGTGAGACATGGTCAATTGTTCTTTGCGACAACAACAAAAGCTTTCAAAATGTCAAAAAAATCGCTGTTTTGACATTTTCAGAGCAAAATGTTTTGATTTTCCACTGCAAGAGGACTTTTCACTTAGGAATTAGTGACTTTGTGTTAAAGCAGTTGAATAAGAGACGGCAGAATCTAAGCAAAGTGTTTTGGAAATGCCAAATGTTGATACAAAAATGTTGAAACCCCTGCTCCCAGCCATTAGACTCCCCTCCTCCCAGAGTTGCCAGCCCCCCGTCGACAATGCTACTGCAGATTACTTCTTATGTTTATCTCACCATTAGACATAGGCACAGGAGGAAGTAGGGGTGCAGGGGGTGCTGTGAGGACTCTGCTGCTGGCCCCCAGGTCCCAGCTGCCAGCCTTAACAATAGGGCCAGTGAGGGCATGAAGAGGGGTAAGGGAAGGTGCAGCTCACCACCCATGCTCCAAAAACCACTCCCCCGAGGTAGATCCTCAGCATTACAAACCCGTTGGGGATGGAGAATGTTCATGACTCCAACATGTTCGTAGCTCTGAACAAAACATTGTGGCTGTTCTTTTAAAAGTTTACACTGAACATTGACTTCATAGGGCTTTGAAATTATACAGGTTTCAGAGAGGTAGCTGTATTAGTTTGTTTCAACAAAAACCATAAGGAGGCCGGTGGCACCTTTAAGGACTAGCAATTTTAGTATGACAAGATTTTGTGAGTTGCAACTCACTTCATGGATTTGATGAAGTGAGTTGCAACTCATAAAAACTTATGTCATGATAAAATTGTTAGTCTTTAAGGTGTCACTGGACGCCTTGGTTTTTTCCCCCTAACTTTACTGGGCAGAAGAAAAATACTGCAGCACATTACTGTATTGTATTTGCCCTTTGGGCTTTGTTTTGGTCTCTGCTGCAGCCTGATTGCCTACTTCTGTTTTCAAATGAGGTGTGTGATTGCTCGGTCAGTTTGTAATGCCGAGATTCTACTGTGCTTGAATACTCAAAAGGCTCAACGTATCAGATTTATAACAACAGGATCACAGAATACTAGAATTGGAAGGGCCTTTGAGAGGTCAAGCCACTATAGTGGCTACTGCTATAGCGAACTAGCCACAGTCAAATGGCCAAATAGCCACATGTGGCTAGCATGTTGGACACCATAGATCCCCTTTCTGTCTTCTCTCTTCCAGACTAAACAAACCCAATTCTTCCAGTCTTCCCTCCTAGGTCATGTTTTCTACACCTTTCATCATGGTTGTGGCTTTTCTCTGGACCTTCTCCAATTTGTTCACATAGTGATGTTGATGAGAAAAAATATCCAGTGCCCCCTCCCCGTCCCCGCACCATGGAAAAAGGAGGCCAGAATGGAAACACAATGCTTTGCAAATGCCACACTTTGATGAGGAAATGTCAAAACTTCCTGCTTTAAGCCATTTGACTGTCCTAGGTCGCCAGTACCTTTGAATTACTGGTCAGTGAGGAAGGAAAGAAGAAAAGAAATTGCCCTGCACCCCCATCCGCAGCTGGCAGTGGCACTCAGCCGGCAGGTGGAACAGAAGGTTTATTAGGCAACAGGGACACGGCATGGAACAGACTTGTCAGCACAGACAACGGAATATTCAGTACAATTGCTCTTGGAGAGAGGGGAGCCCTGCCCCAAGCCAGCCAAGACTGACTCACTGCCTGCCCCCAGTCCCCTGCCAGGTTTCTCCACTGACCTTTGTCCTGCTTCCTGAGCAAAAGGTGTCATCTCACCCCACCCCCTCCGGGGCGCAGGCTGCGAAGGACATTGGTCATTGTGTAAATGCAGGCAGCAGGGCAGCCTCCCTCAGTGGGACTCACACCCAAAAGTCCCATCACCATCTAAGGCATTGTTTCCCAAACTTTTTGGCATTGTGCCCCCTTTTTGATTTTTGAGAAACCCTCACTCCCATCCCCAAAATAGCAGCAGAACTTGTTGAGAAAAAAAAAAAGGAATTGACAGGGGACGAAAAACAAAAATAGCAGCAAAACTTGGGGGGGGATTGCTGGGGGGAGGAGGGGGCTGGGTCGCCTCGCGCCCCGGAATTTCTTCTAAGGCATTGGCACAGTGCCAAGGGAAACTGAGGTACATGCACGGGGTTACTATAGGACAGGAAAAAAACAACAAATGGTCTGGTAGCACTTTTTAGACTAACAAAACACATAGAAGAAATCATGTTAGTCTATAAAGTGCTACCAGACCATTTGTTGTTTTTTCCTGTACAGACTAACTGGGCTACCCCCTAAAGCCTGTAGGACAGGAGAACTTCACATGCTACATAACAAGGTGAATGAAATTCCCACTTTATCAGAAAAGGTGGTTCCTGTCATTTTAGCAGCTGACGGGTAACCCTTTACAGCCCCTGCCCGGGTGTTATACCCTAGCGGGACACTCCCTAGGGGTGATTCTTGAGGCAGCATCAAACCACTCTGGCTAACTTATTCTTAATTATGCTGGGTTATTTCTATTACTGTAGGGCCCAGACCGGCACTGCGCTCGGTGCTGTACAAACCAGCCCTGGACCACTTCTGACCCAAGTACTGGACAGCAGACAGATGGACACTTGATCGTGATCTCAGCCCTGCCGCTGTTTAGAAGAATGTAGGCCTGACTTACTGGCTGAGGGGACTCCCTCCAGAGGAGCAGGTACTTGGAAAAGGGTTTGGGGGAACATGAGGGGGGGTACTGGAGGAGCACGAGCCCCAGGGTGAGGCTCTGTGCAGAAAGGTTAACAAGATCCGTGGGTGATCCCTTGGCAGGGCTACCGGCCTAGTAGGTGGGGGGAGCAGTAGAGGCGATAGATTTTTATTTTAAACAAGCTTAACAAACCCAGGGAATGGGGATGGATGAAATACATATAAGGTGAATGCACAAGCAGCTGAAAGAGTGGACGTGAAGAGTAAGGAGGGTGAGTCTTGTGGGCTCCCAGAGGGGTCAGGCCTGGATCCAGAACTCTTCAATATTTTCATGAATGACTTGGAAAATGGACTAGCGTGTAGACCCCAAGTGGGGAGGGGTTGGAAGTGCCTGTGAGAGCTGCAGCTCCCTGAGTCTGTGTGTCTCTGCGGGTCGTAGCTCCCGGTGGAAGTTTGGGTGGGCTCTGATTTTTGGGAGAACGGGCAATAACAGACTGCGTTAGCCCCGCTTCTCCCCTGGCCCTAGCCCTGGGGCCCCCAGACACAGGGCTTTAGCCACGAGCAGGGCACGTGCATGGGGCGAGTCAGAAAACAGCAACACAGAGCCACTGGAGTGTAGCTTTCTGCAGGGTGGGCGCTTAGCTCTGTTCTGGTGCGTGAGTGGTGCTCCAGGCCCCTGTGGCCGCAGCACACCCCTGTGCACATTTGGGCTGGCTTGGATGCTAAGTGTGTGTCTGTGGTGGTGTGTGCAATTAGTGTGTTGTCAGTGAGTCTCTGGGTCTGGGGTGGGGTGGGAGGAGAAGTTAGTGTCTGCATGCACCTGTACTGCTATCTCTGTGTGTTTGTGGGTCTGCCTGGGGCTGTACATGTGCCTGTGTTTGTGGGTCTGTCCATGCATGTGGCTTTGTGTGTGTCTGGGTGGTTGTGGGTTGGTGTGTGTGTATTTGTGAGCCTGCCTGCCTGCATATAGGTGTGACACAGATCTTGGTGTGTTGGTGTCTGGGAGTCCCTTGTGGGGCCAGTCACCGCTTCCCTTTGCATGTTGCCTTTCCCCCTTCCTCTGCCCCCCTCCGATCCTACACCCTCCCCCAGTTTCAGTTTCCGTTGCTGATTCAGTGCCTGGTGCTGGACAGGGCATGTGCATGGGGCAAATCAGAAAACTTGCCAGCTCAGGGAGGGGAGTGGGGTCTGGTGGGTTGGCGCAGGGCAGGGGGGATGGGGAGCCAGGACTCCTGGGTTCCATTCTCCACTCTGTCACAGCTAGGATGACTGCAACTCCTCCAGGAGACAGGCTCGGGGGGGGGGAGGGTAACTCCTCCCCCCCGCAGTGCTGATCCCACAGCCCCTCCCTTCAGGCCGGTTCCCACTCTGCTTCTTCTTTCTGCTGGGAAATTGCCTTGCTCAGAGCCGGAGATGATCGACTCCTTGTGGAGCTGAGCTGTTGGGGGTGGGAGCCCAGCCAGCCAGGGGATTTTTCCCTTTCCTTTTGCCCTGAAATGAAACTTACGCAGCCATTTCCCAGTGGGGCCCCAGGCAGGAAGAACAGAGACTAGCCAGTTTGGGGCAGTGCAGTGGGGGGAAATGGGCCAAGGGGCCTTTCCCTTCTAGGGCGGGCAGTCCCCAATCAAGGGCTGGGCAGGAGACTGGCTGGACTACAGGGAGCCCAGGGTTGGGATAGCAAGGACTGCAGGTGAGAATAGAGGAGCACTAGTATTCATGCCCCCAGCCCCCACCCTCCCTGCCTGGTGGGATCCATGGCTGCACAAACAGATGTGCTTTGTGGCTGACATCTCTGCATTGCTTTCACTCCAGGCAGCATCCTGCTGTTCTAGCAATTGGGTTCAGGCACTCAGCAGACTCAGGAAACATTGCTAATGTTCAGAGCCCAATTTGAAGGTTTTCTCTGTAACCATAACATCTGGAGATTTGTTGTCTTAAAAAACATGCAAGCGGCGATCCGAAAGAACATTGAGAAGGTCTGTTGCTTGTCCTTCAACACTTACCTCTTTGATACTTTGCAACAACTGCAGTCTACGCGGTGGAGATAGAGCTGCATAGCAATTGTTCAAAACATCTTTTCTGTTGTTGTTGGCTATTAAAAAAATGCTGATTTATTGATTCCAAAACTTTTTCACACAACTGGGTCAGGTTGGATGAATTTCCTGTTCCAAAAAAAAGAAAAACGTCAAGGAAGAATTGCTCAAATGTTTTGTTTCAATGTTTTTTTTCAAAACCAACAAAAAAAATCCAGATGGTTTCCCGTTTGAAATTACTTTTTCATTTCCAAATCTACATGGGTTAAAGGAAGAGGGAAAAAAGCTTAAAGAAGGGAAGAACTTCAAAATCCAAACTGAACATTTCAAAAGTTTTGAAACAAAACAATTCCACTGATCTGAAATTGGAAAAAAAAATTGTTGGTCTGCAAATCTTTTTTGAGCTTTTGCCTTTTTTGTCTGGATTCAAACTGGGGAAAATTTCAGCTTCTTGAGAACATCTGCAGGATGGGAAATCCAGTCTTCCTGCCAATGCTGCAGAGAAAGAAATACTGATTTGTAGGTTTCCAAAGAAAAACCTATTTCTGTTGGAAATGTACCCTCCAGAAAAGACCCCTAATTTGTACACCTTAACTTTAGGCAGTTAGCTTGCGCCATCTGTTTGTATAGGGTGCATTAAGAGAGTGACTCCAATCCAATTTCATGCTTTAGGGCATCAGCTGGCCACCAGCAAGGGTCAGGTATTTACAATTGACAAGTTATAGCTGGGATTTATTTTTTATCTTCCTCTACTGCTTCAAAGCTTGTCCACAGCTTTACACCAGAGAGCCTCTCTCTCTACCTGGCTGGTGTACCTTCTTGTCTGGATTTCCTCAGTGTAACTAACAAGGGAGCGTTTGAATTGTATCTCTGTGACGTGCAGTTTATTTTTAACTGCTGATCCTGGATGCCGGTTGGAGTGACCCATCATATACTTAAAGGTAAGCATAAAGCCAACCCACTGGCTGGATTGGAGCCTGGACTCCTGGGTTCTATTTCCACCTATGTTGCTGGGTTACTGAGTGACCTTGAACCAGACATCTTGCTGTGCCTCTCCTTCACCTCCCTCCTCAGTTTCATGGGGTTGGAGTTTCCCAGAACTACTGAGAGACCAAAAGGAATTTTCTATTGGTGATTGAGTCACCATTTGAGGGGGAATGAACCAACTCCCTCAAAATTAAGAGGAAGATCAAAAACATTGGAGTATTTGAGCCACTGGGATTTTGATGAGTTACATACTGAGGAGCCCTGTAGAGGTGGATCGGGACACACCTGAGTTCTGTTCCTGGCTTGGCCACTGGGTGATCTGGGGTAAAGTCACGCTACCAATCTCTGCCTCGGTTTCCCCATCTGTTCCATGAGGAAAATCACCTGTAGATCTGCTTAGAAGAACAAGGTGTTGTGACTGTGAAATCTAATGCGGCACAAATCCATGGTGACAGTCGGCATTGACAAAGTGGACAGTGTCTTTTCTAGGTCCAAGATTAATTTCACGCAGGACATAAGTTCTTTGCTCTGTTTGTACAGCTCCTGGCACAGTGGGGACATGATGCAAGTTGCTAGGCACGTATGGAGATATCATTACACAGAGCTGGTGACAGATTTAGCCGGGCCACGGGTAATGTGGGGAGGGTTGGGCTCCGTGAGCCCCCAGAAGGGGCAGGGCCTCAAGCAGAAGGGGAAGGGCTAGGGGCAACTATCCCTCAACACTGCCCGGACCGTGCCACACAAGGTCTGGCAGCCATTTAAAGGGTCTGGGGCCACAATAACAGTGGCAGCAGCAACCTGGAGCCCTGGGCCCTTTTAAACACCAGGGTAACTACCCCCTTAACACCGCTGCCTCCCAGCAGCAGCCCTGTCAATGTTTCAAGCATACGGATCATTTGAAAACCACGATGCTTTCATACGTCTTGCTTATTCTTCAAGGGTATATGTGTGCGTGCAGATGGACTCCTGAGTTCTGTTTCCAGTCTTGCTGCTGGGCTCCAGTTACAGTCTACTTTTTTACCCAAATTACTCCGTGGTGCCCCAAGCAAAGGGATTGTGATCCACTTACATTTTTAAGATCATTTCAACTGTAAAAATGGCTTTTTCCCGTGTCACGGGGCATGACTCGCCACTGGGGTGCCTTCTGCTGGTCACTCTGGGAATTAGCTTCTTCGTGCTGGAGTGCTGCAAGTCTTCATCGGTTAACGGTTCACTATCCTGCTGGAAGGGCATAACAAGTGAGGTTCCTCAGGGGTCTGTTTTGGGTCCAGTTCTGTTCAATATCTTCATCAACAATTTAGATGTTGGCATAGAGAGTACAATTATTACGTTTACAGATGATATCAAGGTGGGAAGAGTTGCAACTGATTTGGAGAATAGGATCAGAATTCAAAATTATATGGACAAACTAGAAAAACGGTCTGAGGTAAACAGGATAAAGTTTAATAAGGACAAATGCAAAGTGCTCCACTTAGGAAAGAACAATCAGTTTAACACATACAGAATGGGAAGTGATTGTCTAGGAAGTAGTACTGCAGAAAGAGATTTAGGAGTCATAGTTAAACAAGTTATAGCCACAAGTTAAACATGAGTCACCAGTGTGACACAGTTGCAAAAAAAGGAAACACAATTCTAGGTTGCATTAAAAGGAGTGTTGTGAGCAAGGCATGAGAAGTCATTCTTCTGCTCTACTTTGCACTGATTAGGACTCAATTCGAGTATTGTGTCCAGTCCTGAACACTACATTACAAAAAAGATGTAGAGAAAGTGGAGAAGGTCCAGAGAAGAGCAACAAAAATGATGAAAGGTCTAGAAAACATGCCCCATGTGGGAAGACTGAAAGAATTGGGTTGTTTAGTTTAGAAAAGAGACTACTGAGAGAGGACGATAGCTGTTTTCAAGTATCTAAAAGGGTGTTACAAGGAGGACGGAGAAAAATTATTCTCCTTGGACTGAGGATAGGACTAGAAGCAATGGACTTAAACTACAGCAAGGGAGGTTTAGGTTGGACATTAGGAAAAACTTCCTAACTGCCAGATGGTTAAACACTGGAATAAATTGCCTAGGAAGCTTGTGGAATTTCCATCACTGGAGATATTTAAGAGCAGGTTAGACAGAGACCTGTCAGGGATGATCTAGATGGTGCTTGGTCCTGCCATGAGGGCAGGGGACTGGACTCAATGACCTCTCAAGGTCCCTTCCAGTTCTATGATCTAGCCCCTTACCTCAGAGGCAAACTGCAGCCTGTAATGGCCACTCATCATTGGCAAGGGGCTGTGGACCGGCTGCCTTTGCCTGCCCTAGCTACTTCTTTGCAGCCCCAGTAGCTCCAGGCCCTGCAGCCAGCCAGCCCGCCCGCCCGCCCGCCCGCGCCCTTAATCAGAAAGCTGCCAACTTCCCTGACAGCCAGGTTCTCCCCCTACTCCACAACCAGACTGAATCTATCTCCACCGCCTCCAGGAGCCTTTATTTATACCACCCCGCAGCTGGGCCCTAATTGGCTCATACTGGCCACATCTGATGGCTTCACAGCTCCACTGCTCCAACCCTCTCCCAGGGCTGGGTTTTAACCTTTAAAGGGCCAGTGTGGGGCAGATGCCACGTCATACAGCCCCATCAAAACTCTGCATATTTCTTTCAAGCACCCCCCCCCTCCCCCCCATCAGCAATCCTTTTGGATGAACAGACAGTGTGAAAAATTGGGGACAGAGGTGGTGGGTAAGCAGTGTCTATTTAAGAAAAAAAACCCAAATATCGGGACTGTCCCTATAAAATCAGGACATCTGGTCACCCTAAACCAGCAAAGGGCAACGTAGGCTAGCGAGTGGGACACAAGATTGTTGTAACCAAGACAGTCTCCCAGGAGAGGGCAGTTTTGCTCACTGTGCATGTGTACCTACAAATTGTGGGATGTGGTAACTGAATCCTAACAGCACTGTGATCGCACAGAGAGACAGCGCCCGGCACTCACGGTCCATGTTGTGAGCAGTCAGCATGCCCCTCACTTCACGTGCCCTTGTTGTATGTGCATATCATTTTAGACATACCAGTAGGAAAAAATCCTACGCAGATGGAAACCAGCGGATTCTGGCAACCCTGCACATGGGCAACAGTAAACAAACTGTCTCGTGGGTCACACTTAGAACCCCAGTGGGCCCATGGGCTACAGGCTGCTCGCCAATGCTGTAAATCCTTTGGCTGCATCTGGACTGGCAAGTTTTTCCGCAAAAAGCAGCTGCTTTTGCGGAAAAACTTGCCAGCTGTCTACACTGGCCGCTTGAATTTGCGCAAGAACACTGACGATCTAATGTAAGATTGTCATTGTTCTTGCGCAAATACTATGATGCTCCCATTCGGGAAAAAGCCCTCTTGCGCAAATGTATTTGCTCAAGAGGGCCAGTGTAGACAGCTAAAAACTGTTTTGCGCAAAAAAGCCCCGATGGCGAAAATGGCGATCGGGGCTTTCTTGCCCAAAACTGCGTCTAGATTGGCACAGATGCTTGTCTGCAAAAAGTGCTTTTGCGCAAAAGCATCCGTGCCAATCTAGACGCTCTTTTCCACAAATGCTTTTAACGGAAAAACTTTTCCGTTAAAAGCATTTGCGGAAAATCATGCCAGTCTAGACGTAGCCTTTCAGTATTTGAAAATGAAAACTAAAATTCACTCATTTCTTTCAAGTGACATTTAGCCACAGAACCAGTTTTCATCTCAGTTATTTTAAACTAAATCTACATTTGTACATGTGAGTGAAATGGACCCAATGTCAGTCTTTGAAATTTTGATAGAAATGAGCAAATTTAGCTGTAGTTTTTCCAAGAGGGAGCCAATCACTGATGCGTTGGGTCCATTTTACTCACGTGTACAAATGTAGAATCAGTTTAAAATAACTGAGATGAAAATGGGTTTCATGGGTCAATTTCACTTGAAAGAAATGAACAAATTTAGCTTTAAGTGAAATTGACTCAAGGGAACCAGTGTACACCTCAATTATTTTAATTAAATCTGCACAGGCATATTTATTTCTAGTGAAATTGACACCCACCCACAGACACACACAAAATTAGCAGTGGTTTCAATTGTTTTAGATCTACTATATATTTTAGAGCGTTTGTGCATCTGTCTGTCTTTGTGTCTATCCATCTGTGAGTCTGTTTATTCAAAAATGCCTCCTAAATGGTAAGCACTAGGACAACCAAATTTGGTTTGTAGCTTCCTCTTCTAACTTAAAACAAGGTCAGGGTTTGGTTGTGCCAAGACAATAGGATGCGTGTGGAATGTAATTGTTTTGCGTGGGCTGCAGCCGGGAGTAGATGCCCACCTGCGGCGCATCCACCACTGCTCCAGGCTGGCTCCAGGGAGCAGCCAATAGGTGGGACATGGGTCCTTGCCATGCCAGGGAGAAGCTGGCGGGTGGACAACACAGCCCTCTCCACCCAGGGCCAGTCCTGGCCATGTGCAATGCCGGATAAGTCTTCTAGTTAACCCTAAATCTGAACATTTCTTTCTAGTGAAAGTGGCTCCAGGAATCTCTAAAAGGGCGAGTTTCTTTCTAGTGAGTTTGCCCCAAAGTGACTCACTAACTCAGAACTAAGTCTACACGTTTCTGTAGAAGGAAAATTGACCTTGCCTCTTCCTCCTCCCTACGGCTGGGAAAAGGAAAGCAAAAGTTGGCTGGCTGCCCACCCGCCGCCCAAGCGAGTGATCTGTAGCTCTGTCTGGGAGGGGCCCTCGGATTTCTCACCATGACTCAGGGCAGTGACCGGGGGGAGGATCAGGAAGTGGTATGGGGCAGGGGGGCGGGAATCAGACAAGTTAAAGCCAGTGTTCAGCAGGTCAGGAGAAACTGGCCCCAGACTGGGTCATTTCCTCGGAGAGGGAGGGATGAAACTTAGAAGAACTTTTTGTTATTGTTTGGGTCGCTTTTGGAGAGTTGGTGGTTGCGCTCAGAAGTAGCATCCCGAAACGGAGAGGCGAGGGAGTGGTTTTGAGAGGGGGGGAGAACAAAATACAAGCAACCAGCAACTTCCTGCCTTCCCCCCAGTCCCTTGCTGTTGGATGCTGATCGGAGAGAGTCGGGGTGCAGAGAAGCCGGGGCCGGCTCCAGAAGGGGTGAGTGCCCCCCCCCCCGAGAGGGCTGATGGCGGCGGTTGGGGGGGGGCGATGGCTACAGTTAGCGCAGCTCCCTACTTTGGCTGCAGGGAGCTGAGGTCGTGGGCCGCGGGGCAGGGCTGAGAATAGATGTGATGAGTTGATTGTGAGAGTGGCTGTGGCAGGGAAGCCGGGGTGCAGGGAGCCCGGACTCCTGGGTCCTCTCCCCGGCTCTGGGCCGGGGAACTGGGGGAGCGCGAGCCCCCACTCCTGGGCTCGCTGCCCGCCCCGTGCACTCTGGTCTCTCTGCACCACCGTTTCCGTTTCCCTCCCCCTTGCAGTCTGGTGGCTTTTTCTGCAAAACCATCTGCCTGTTTCCGAGATCTGCCCCCGGCTGGGACCGCGGGGGGTGGGGCGGTGGGCTGCAGCCGGGAAGCGGGGCTGGTATCTCTGAGCGACGCTCCGCTTGGGGCAGCGCCAAAGACTCATTCCCAGTCGCGTTTCACCGGGCCAGGCCTCGGCAGCTGGGGACGTGAATCATTTCCGAGCTGTCGGCAGCTGGGAGCTTCAGGTCAGGTCTCTTTATGACTCAATAGGATGGGCTCCCATCCCCCACCCCCAGCTCTAACCACTAGCCCCCACTCCCCTCCCAGCGCTGGGAGAGAAGCCAGGAGTCCTGCTCCCAGCTGCCCCACCCCTCCATCAGGTCTGTTGACTTCCCCAGACCCCAAAATACCCCCATGTAGCTATCTGTCCAGGTAGCTGAATAGCTTTGGGGATATTTCTTCCCCCTCCCCATATTATCTAGTTGGGGAGGGGGGAGAGGATTAACTCTTACGTAATTCCAGGGCAGTGGTGATGAGATATGGCCCATTGGCCTGCTCTGGAGGGAACCAGGGAGAGACCCTACAATAACAAACATGCCTTGGGTGGAGATCCCATGTCAGTCTGCTACAAATCTCCGGGACTGAGAACAGCTGGGGCTCTGGGACTATCTATGACCCCTAGTCCCACCCACCTCTGGGAGCAGGGGACAATTCTGAGCCTTCTTCATCCAGGTGGGGACAGCCTGGCCTGGGTCCTCTGCCAGGATCCCTTTGTGGGTTCTCACCCTGTTCTGGGAGAGTAGTGGGGTTTAGTGGTTAGAGCAGAAGGGTGGGGGCTGGGAGCCAGGACACCTGGGTTCTATTCCAGCCATTTCCAGTAGTGCTGAGTCATAAGCCTGGGACACTTTTAGCTTATTGCACGTGGTGCCTCCCCATGCAGCCTGGATCAGGCTGGTCTGAGCTCGCTTGCAGCTGCGGAGTGGGGGCCTATTCTCTCTGGGCTGATCCAAGTCAGTTCACTTGGCATCCCATGTCCCAGTCCCTCCCTCCATGGGAAAGCCTGGCAGAGGTGACGGAACGGACTCCCATCCGGTGGCTCTGGGTTGCTGATTCTGGACAGGGCTGGGGGAACAAAATGCCTGGGCTGCTTGGTCCTTAATACACCTGGAGGAGGAGATTTGGCCCTGATGTGATGGGTATCAAGTTGAACCCCCCTCCTGACCAAATGCAGCAAAAAAACGCAGCTACACGTCTCGCCAGCGTGCCACAGTCTTGCCAAAGTGGTCCACTTGAAAAACAAGATTCCCAAAAGTCAAAACTGCCATGATTTTTTGGGGGAAGGGAAAGGATCAAAACAACATTTGGGTTGGAATTTCCTTCCACCGGATGTGTCTAAAGATTGGCTCTCAATATTTGTCAAAAGCTTTTGGCAATGATCTTGCACTGTACGTGTTTAAAAATTGCCAGGACATTAATCCAAAAATTAAGATCTATTCAGAACTACTCTGGGTTGTGTGTGTCTGTGCATTTAATTTAACACTTGCCAAAATGTGTGGGTTTTCTTTTAAACCATTCAAAACTGAAACAAAACTTTTTTGTTTGTGCCGAAGTGGGGGCATTTTATGATTCCAGTTCATAAACAAAACATTTTGGGGAATTTGTTTTCCCCACACACACTTAAAACCTACCAGTGTCCCTTCCCAAGTTCTGGTGTCCGGCCCTTCACCAAGGACATGGAAATGCTGGAGGAAATCCGTGGAGGCATATCCAGGGCTGAGATCTTGGAGAAACAGCAGAGGGTATGTCTGCACTGCGGAGCCTTCACCAGTATACATGGCCCGTCCAAGGCAAATATCATTTCTTTTCCATCAACTTAGCCCAGTGGTCTCCAGCCTTTTTAAGCACAAGATCACTTTTTGAATTTGTCAGTCCAGGATCTACCTCAAACCCCTGCTCCACCCCTTCGATGAGGACCCACCCTCCTCACTCTGTGAAGATGGGGTACAGGAGAGGGGGACAGAGCAACATCAATGCCCCCTTGCCTGTCTCCCCCACCCCGCACTACATGCAGGAGGCTCCCAGGGGACAGGTCTGAGGTTCTGGGCAGGAGCAGCAGGGCAGTGGGGGGAAGGGCAACTGAAGTGCAGGCACTTGAGAGCCTCCCGGCCAAACCATTCAGGATCACCTGTCAGAGGCTCCAAGATCTTCCGATCGACTGGTTGTTGACCACTGGCTTAGCCCTATGTCCATTGGGATTTGGGTTAGCACAGCTGTGTCGGTGGGGACATGGTTTATTCACAGCCCAGGCCAACACAGAGAGTAGATCAAGTCCGTGAAAGATGGGGAATCATTAGAGAAGATTCAAAAGAGCGTGGAAAAACGTAACATCCCTCGACCTATTTAGCAGATCAAGGTGAAGACACACATGAGGCTGAGGAAAGCATTGGCTTTTTTGAAAAGCCACCGACAAATTTCAGGCGAGACCGGAAGCAGCGAAGTGCGAACGTTCCCACGAATCTTGGCATTGAAAGAAACTTCCCATTTTGTCTGTTTCAAAACATGTTTGAAATACATCCCCCCTTTTTTTTAATCCAGAACTACCTCCCCAACCCCACATGAACAACGGGGTGAAACCACCACACATTCACAACCAATTTTGGTGTTCCCAAATCGGCCTTTTTCTGCCAGGGTGGGGCAAGTTTCCGATGGCATGAGGATGAAGAGAGGAGGGTGCGCGCTTCAATCACGCACACAAAGGGGTGTGCAGATGGGGATTGCTCATGAATTGTCTTTATACCGTCCCACTCTTATTTCCAAGAAGGGAGGTTGATTAAAGGCTGGAGCAGCCTTGGCTTCCTAAAAGACAGGATTTACCCCGGCTCTAGACATCAGCTCTGAAACCTAACCCTTTGCACACCTCAAACAGACCCTCGTTAGCCCAGAGCTGTGGGGAGTCATCACACTGGATCAGACCCATCTATCCCGGCATCCCGGCTGTGCTGGCGACCAGCTAGAAACCAAAACTTTTGGTTCTCTCTCCAGCTGTGGACAAGAGGAGGGCTCTGGTTATTTTTGCAACCCCAGTCCCTGTGTGACCCCTCTCTGGGTCCTAGCCTCTAGATCTTTGTGGCAGGGATCAGAGGGGTAGCCATGTTAGTCTGAATCTGCATAAACAACGAGAAGTCCTGTGGCACCTTATAGACTAACAGATTTATTGAAGCATAAGCTTTCGTGGGCAAAGACCCACTTCGTCAGATGCATGTCAGCTGTGACAGGGAGTTCCCCAGGCCAATTCTTCTTGAGCCAGCAGGGCAGGAGCTGCATAAGCTGGCCTGCGCCCATCTGGCCCTGGCTCAGGTCCTGCAGCACTGCTGATGCTTGAATGACTTAATATGTCACAGGTTCTTCCTCTCCCCCACCTGATAACACTCCCTGCCTCTCTTTCCTGTTTTTTCCACAGCTGGAAGGCCATGTCCCCAGCCAATCCAGCTGCTCCCCTTCGGGCTCTGGTGCTGACCCAGCGTTCCTCCATCGGGCATCCTCCCCCAGCTGCTGTAGGGTGGCTGTCTATTTTGTGAAGTGTAGAGCACCAGGTACACTGGGAGTCAGACTCCTGGGTTCTCTCCCCGGCTCTGGGAGGGGAGCAGGGACTGGTGGTTAGAGTGGGGGGGAGGGGACTGGGAGCCAGGACTCCTGGGTTCTGACCCCCAACACTAACTCCTGATCATTCTCGGCCTGTTTTCCAGCTCTCCCCTTGAGGATCAGGCTGTGTCGCAGCACCCCATGGCGGCCAGCAATGGTGCCCCTACAGCTCCACCACCCACCCAGCTCAAACACTCCCGCCGGAAGGCGCTCCACCGCATCTGCCCCATCATCCTGCGAAACAAGGCCCACGCGTGGCGGCTCCAGCACCATCCCCCAGAGCTGGGCAGTGTCCCCAGAGCCCCTGGCCCACCCTCCCCAGCTCTAGCCACCCCCACCAGCGACCCCTATGGGGAGATAGTGGAGCTGGCGCTGGGGGAGGTGGAGGTGGCTCCGGAGCCGGCCCAGGAGCCCAGGCCTGGGAGTGAAGAGCTGACCTTGGACCACCTGCTGGAGATTGTGGCCCAGCTGGAGTACATCACACACCCACCCCGAGGATGGGGTGGACATCTGCCCCCGCTTCCTTCTGGGCTGCTGCTTCTCTGGCACCAGCTGCCCCCAGCACCACACCCTCCTGCCCTACCACTGGCAGCTGAGGGAGAGCACTGGCTGGCGGAGCGTGGGGCCCGACGCCCACGAGACGCTGGAGCGGTTCTACAGTGACCCCGAGCGCACCCGTGTGCGGGCCTCTTACCAGTGAGTTTGCCGGGGGTCGGGCCAGGCTGGGAGCCAGGACTCCTGGGTTTTCTCCTTGGAGCTGGGAGTGGGGGGCTGGTGGGTTAAAGTAAGGGGATGGGGGGTCCTAGTCAGCCAATCTCTCCTCCCAGTGAATTGCTGTTGGGAGGGCCGGGTTGTGGGGGAAGGTTGTTTCTATGACAAAGGGAAAGTTTCTCATCTGGTTTGTTTGTTTAATGCCCCAATGTGACCTTGATGGGTGTCAGGGCTCGGGGGGTCATTGATGGGGTTGGAGCAACGGGAGACCTGGGGTGGTGGACATAGGGAATCACATGGTGGGTTGGGGGCATGGGCTGGAGGGGGGAGCAGGTGCTGCATAGGAGGCATAAGGGGTCAGCCAGGGGTGGGAGCCTTGTGTCCATTGGGGCACAGGAGGGGGGTGGATCATGGGCACAGCCTGGGGGTCACCTAAAAGGACAATGGTATTTGTGCATGTTCTGGAGGTTTGAGGTGGGAGGTGTTGGTGGTTTTGGGGTACAGAGGGATAGTGGGGCAGTGTTTTGGAGGCTGGAGGGAATGGAGGGCAGTGTGACAATGTATGGATGTATAGGAGGCTGGCATGTTGGGGGGATGGGGGCAGTGGGGCAGTGTTTGGGGGCACGGGGTTGGCAGGATGGGAGCCGTAGGGCTGTGTTTGAGGGGCAGGGAGTTGGCGGGGCGGGCAGTGGGGTGGTGTTTGGAGGCACAGAGGTTGGGGATGGGGGCAGTGGAGTAGTATTTGGGGCACAGAGGGCTGATGGGGACGGGGCAGTGGGGCGATGTTTGGGGGCACAGAGGGCTGATGGGACGGGGCAGTGGGGCAGTGTTTGGGGACATGGGGTTGGTGGGGCGGGGGCAGTGGGGCGGTGTTTAGGGGCACGGGGTTGGCGGGGACGGCAGTGGGGCGGTGTTTAGGACATGGGGTTGGCGGACGCGGCAGTGGGGCGTGTTTAGGGACAGGGGTTGGTGGGACGGGGCAGTGGGGCGCGTTTGGGGGCACAGGGGGTTGGCGGGACAGGGCAGTGGGGTGGCGTTTAGGGGCACAGAGGGTTGGTGGGACAGGGGCAGTACGGCAGTGTTTGGGGGCACAGGGGAACTGGTGGGTTGGGGGGCAGTGAATGGGTATCTGAGCCATGTCTCCCCGGCCTTGGGGATGGGGCCACTCCCAACCCCTAGTGACCCCATCTCCCTGGCCCGGCAGGGACATCGCCTTCGACATCGACCTGGTGACCATGCAGGTGCAGAACAGCCCCCGCTTCACCCGGATTCGGCGCCTCAGCACCTCGGCCGCAAGTGGCACCCCCTTCAGCACCACACTGCAGTACTACTGGCAGGGGCTTGGCGGCTGGGAGCCCTACAGTACGGTGAGCCAGGGGCTAGAGCTGGGGGGGCTGGGAGCCAGGACTCCTGGGTTTTCTCCCGGGCTCTGAGAAGGGAGTGGGGACTGGTGGTTGGAGCAGGGCAGGCCAGGAGCCTGGACGCCTGGGTTCTCTCCCCTGCTTGGGAGAGCTGCTGACCCCTCCTCTCTCCCCAGCCCTTCACGGAGCACATCGAGGCAGCGCTGCAGAGCGGCCAGCAGGAGGTGCTGTGCAGCACAGCTGAGCACAGCTACCAGCTGCACCTGCAGGCCGGCTACCAGCGCAACTTGGCCACCGGCACCCTGCGTCCCCTGCAGGCCCGCCCCGTCTTCCGCGCCCCTGCCTTGCTGCTGCCAGAGCTACGGTAACTGCCCTGCGCCCCCATCCTGCTGCTGCTCCCAGCTGTGCTCACAGCCCCCTCACCCCCTGTCTTTGCCCCTGCAGGACCCTCTCCGGCAGCCTGTACCTGCCCCCTCCACTGGCCTCAGGGCCGCCCCCGGCACAGCCCTACCCTGAGACCTGGGTGCCGCTCGCCTCGCCCCGGAGCAGGACTGGCACAAGGTGCCCATGTCGATCGAGGACCGTGGCTTCCGCCTCATCTACGGCCTCTTCCACAAGAGCCTGCCCGAGGCACGGTACCGCCTGGTGCAGGTGTGGCGGGTGCAGAACCCCTTTCTGTGGGACAAATACAAGCGGTGAGTGCCCCTGGCCCTGCGTCCCCCTGGAACTCCAGCCTGCACCCCCACCCTCCTATCCCTGTCCCACACCCTGTGCCCCCACAGTCCCTAGTCCGGCATTCCCCCAGGCCCTCCAACCCTGTCCCCAGGAACCTGCATGCTCCTGATCCCCCCACAGCTCCTAGCCTCTTTCCCATGCCCCTGCGCCATCCACTCCCTCCTTTCCCTGCATCTCCCCACACCTCCCACATCCTACCAGCCCTATCCCCTACACTCAGCACCTGCCCTGTGGCCCCCAACCTGCACCCACTCAGCACTCCCTACTCCTAACCCCTCCTCCCAGACATCTCCTGGGTGTCCACCCCCTGCCTGTGGGACAGGGACAAAGAAAAAGGTGCTTGGCTGTGACCACTAGCCCCCACTCTCCTCCTGGAGCCGGGAGAGGACCCAAGCATCCGGTGTCTCTCCACTCCCCTCCAGGAAGCAGAGCCACATGAGCCGGCAGATGTCTCCAGAGCAGCAGCGGCGGAATGAGCGTCACCTTTTCCATGGCACGTCAGCAGGCGCAGTGCCGGCCATCTGCAAACACAACCTGGACCCTCGCCTGTCGGGGAAACACGCCGCTATCTATGGGCAAGGCAGCTACTTTGCCCGGCGGGCCAGTTACTCCCACCGCTACGCACCCCCCTCCGAGGCCGGCCTGCGCCACGTCTTCCTGTGTAAGGTGCTGGTGGGGTGCTGGGCCCAGGGGCAGGCGGCTCTGCGCCGGCCCCCACCCCTGGATGCTGGCGACCCAGCCAGCAACCTCTATGACTCGTGCGTGGACAACCTGAGTGACCCCCAGATCTACGTAGTCTTTGACAACGACCAGTGCTACCCCTACTTCCTCATCCAGTATCGTGAGCTGGAGGATGTGGTGGCGGTGGACTGAGGGGCAGAGAACCCAGGAGTCCTGCTGCCAACCCCAGGGCTGCTCCTGGCTGCTGAGCAGGGGGGGAGAACCCAGAAGTCCTGCTGCCGACCCCAGGGCTGCTCCTGGCTGCTGAGCAGGGGGAGAGAACCCAGAAGTCCTGCTGCTGCCCTGCTGGATTTTCTGGCTCTGTGCTCAAGGGGGGATGAGGCTGTCTCCCAAGAATTGAGGGGTAGGATGGGCACAGGTACAGCCAGTGGAAGGGGCCAGCAGGGCTGTGAGTGTGCGGGGTTGGACACAGCAGGAAGTGATGTTAGTAGGTACAACCCATTTGGTCAGGGTACGTCAGGAAGTGAAGCCAACCAATGGACTTGGCTGTGCGCAGGTCTAAATGTCAGATAAAGGCTACACCTGGAAATGTTGTCATCACAGATTCAATTGGGTGCAGTGACCCAGGGGCACCGACTTTTAATGACATTTTTAAAAAAACCTAATTTGAGGGGCCTGAGGGAGGCTCCATCTACTCTTCTGAGTGGCCAGAACCTGAATCAACAAAGCACAGTACCTCCCACTTTGCCAAACCAGCTCTTGATGGATGGAGAAGGCCTCGTTGCTGGCCATGTAGGCACTGTCTTGCTTGCCCTGCCCGGCACTGGCATGGTTGCCTGGGACTGGCCCCTGGGCATCATCTGCTGCGAAATTCATAAGGGAGTAGGGGGAGAACCTGGCTCCACCATCCCCCAACCCCAAAGGCAATAAACCAGACACAGAGCTCAAGTTGTGTCTGTGTCCTGGGTCGGGCAGGGCCGGGCCGGGCCGTGGGTCACTCCCCACAGGCTGGGAGAGGGGCTGGGCCGGGGCTGTAACCAACAAAGCCACCAGCTTACAACTCCAGCATGGGGTTCCCACAACCCATCGGCTTTTCACTAGGGCTAGAGGCACACAATTGGTTCCGGTTCCCCCTGTACCAGCTGTAGGGCCCATGCTCACGCCGGGAAATCCAGTGTGTAAGGGAGAGGGGAATAAACCAGCAGCATCTTGACTCCCTCCTCCCCCTCAGCAGAGCAGAAAGTGGGAGCATCCTGAGACCCGGGTCAACCAGGCCATTGGACCAGCTGCTTGCAGGGTGGGGCCCCTGCGTCTATTGCCCAAGCATGGCAGCTGCTCAGTGGGAAACACCAGCTCCCACCCTGTGGGGAGGCAGCTCACATGGGCAATGAGACTGTTCTGATGCCAGATCTGCTGCTGCAGACCCCTGGCTTCAGTTTTTCCAGCTGCCTCTTTCTTTCCAGCCTGTGCCCAGTCCCTGGTTATCAGAGCCATGGGCCTCTGGGGCTGGACATTTCTCTCCTCAGCCCTGCCATGCTAGCAGACACATTTCCCAAAAGAACTAGGCCTCCAAATCCAGCAGCTGCTTTCTTCCATCCACCAGTCGGCCCCTGCCTCAGCCCCTGGGCCAGCTTGGCATGTGGCCATAGCCTGCACCCACCCTGCCTCCCCAGAGTGTCTGTCACACACCCACCATGGTGCTTGAGTGGCTGGGACAGTAGCTGTACAAATGTTACTTTCACCGCTGGGTTGGACTAGTGTGTTGCATGGATCCTCCCGGACGAGGGAGTGGGGAGAGGGTAGGGCTGAGACTACAGTGCAAATTCCACCCTGGCTCTCCCATGCGTCAGTGGCAGGTTTTGCCCCTGTACGATGCTTGGGGCCCCAGGTGCTGCCCCTCTTCACATATACCACTTGGGCACCCACACCCGCCCCCCATTTCCATGGAGACCCTGCTGTGGTGCCTCAGGGTGACGTGGGGCAGCCTTGCATGGCTGTCAGGCCCCCTTGTGACCACTGGAAGCCAGAGCCAGGAAGAGAACCCAGGCATCCTGGCTCCCACTGTTCTAACCCATGTGGTCCTGCAGTTCTGCTCCAGTTTGGAGCCCTTTTCAGCAGTTTCCTCTCCAGGGAGGCCCTCACACCCGTAATTCTGTCCCCACTTCAGCTCCTACCACGTCTCACTGCAGGGCATTTGCACTGGCCCGCAGTGCCATTGGGTGGCTCATCTCTGAGACCAGCCCAGTCTCCCCCAGGCTGGCGTCAGGGCCTGGTATGGTGCTGGGCCCCACCACAGAAGGGGTAAGTCAGCCTCAGTGAAATACCCCCGGGCCCTCAGGCTGCAGAGTGCGAGTGGTCAGCTAGGCAGGCGAGAGCAGTCTGTCCCTCCCAGACCTCACACCGGCTCTGTTCCTGCCTCGTTAATTGAACCCTGCACCCACCGTGGGGCCAGCGGCTGCCGCAGACTCACTGGCCTCCATTCCTGGTGACTCGAGGATCACTTCAGAACCAGCAGCAGCCCTTCGGACGTTAGCCCAGCTGGCTGGTTCGCCAGGGCAGGCCACGCCGCACCTCAGTGGCTGCCAGCACCCAGGTAGAAAAGGGAGGCGTGCCTGCGGCCCCACTGTGGCTGGCTGCATGGGGTGGGGAGAGTGACAGGCGTAGAGACACGTGGACAAACGGGGCTGTGCAGGCACAAATGGTTCTGTGGGGACGGATGCATAGAGGGGTGCTTTGGGGCTGAGAAGAGGAACAGGTGAGCAGCAGTCGAACACATGGGCACAGGGAGATGGATGGATCGACAGATGGGCAGGTGAAGATGGGGTGGGACAGACGGGTATGTGGGGATGGATGGACAGGTGTGCCACCCCATCAAGGGGAGCAAAGGGCAGCGCAGGGGCTTGGGGAGGGACTCGGACCCACCCCCGCCCCAAACACAGCCAGAGGCGGGGTCACATAGCCAAGGAATGGTGCCTTTATTCCGCGCAGTTTAAACAAGAAGTGATGCGAACTGGCGACAATCCGGAGTGACTCCTGGCGCGCTCCCACCCGCCCAGCCCTTCCCTTCCCCTCAAGCCAGACCACAGCGAGGTAGAACTGCTCCCCTGCCCCGCTTTGGGATGGGGGCAACCTTCCCAAACCGGGGAAGGGCCTCCCCCCAGTGGGGGGGCCGGCAGGAGGCACCCCATACAGTATGTGTATATATATATATATATATTCATATTTATAGAGTAGCCGGCGGGACGGGGGTCCGGGGGCCCAACTACGAGGGCAGGACCCCCCATTGCTCACCAAGGCTACATGCTCACCCCCATGGAGGTGGGGGGCGGTAGGGTCCCATCTGGGTAGAGTGGGGAGCAGATGTGGTGCCCTTCCCGCCTGAGGAAGGAGAGGGGGAGAGGGGCTGCCCCTGCCCGCAGGAGGGGAGAGGTCTCTCTCAGTCGTCGATACAAATCACCTCGCCGGCTCGGGGCTCCTTCTTCTCCAGGGGGTCACTGTCCCGCTCCCTCTTCACCAGCACCGGGGGGCCATTGGTGGCAGCTGTGGGGATAAGGGGAGAAAGGGTGAAAACAGTTAAATCCCCTAGCCCCCCACTCCCCTCCTAGAGCTGGGGAAGAAAACCCAGGAGTCCTGGCTCCCAGCCCCACCTGCTCTAACCACCAGGCCCCTCCCCACTCCCAGAGTCAGCAACAGAACCCAGGACTCCTGGCACCCCCAACCCCGGGACCCGCAGGGGCTGACCTGTGATGAAGGACCCAGCAGGCATCTGGCTGTAATTGGCGCCCCCCGTGGGCAATGCTCCAGCACTGAAGGAGCCCCCAAAGCTTGGAGGGGTGGCATAGGGGCCTGGTGGGAAGGCCTGGAAGAGAAAATAGGGGACAGTGAGCTGCCCAAGCCTACAGGGTGGGAGTGGACTAGGGGTGTGGCTGGGGCACCCTGCACTGTGGCTATTCCTTGTCCTTCAGAGTGAACCCCCCTGGTGCTACAGGAACCACAGGGGGTATGGTGAATCTCCCAGGAATTACAGGATCACAGGGTGAAGTCCCCCAGGTGTTACAAAGCCTGAAGGAGCAAAACAAACCTCCCATGTATTATGGGGCCCACAGAGGCAGGACGACCTCCCCAAATGTTATGGTGCCTGTGGGGGCAGAATCCCCCCACTAGGAGTTATGGGACCCACGGGGGCAGGATGAACTGCCACCCAGGTGTTACAGGGCCGCAGGGACAGGGCAAACATCCCCCAGGCGTTATGGGGCCCACGAGGGCAGGATGAACCCCCACTAGTTGTTACGGGCCTGCTGGGACAAGATGAACCCCCTCCAGCCAGGTGTTACAGGGCCCATGGGGGCAGGACAAACCCTCACCCAGGTGTTACGGGGCTGCAGGGGCAGGATGAAACCCTCCCAGGCGCTATGGAGCCAGGATGAACCCTCCCACCCCCAGGCATTATAGGGCCTATGGGAACAGGGCCAAGCTCACAGACTTTACCGGGATGGTCTGCGTCTCGTTGCCCTTGTTGGCCAGGCGGCTAAGAATGCTGCGCTCGGACATCTGGAGGCGGGCGGCAATGGGCGGGATCCGGGACAGAGTGGCCGGAAGGCGCGTCACGTCGGCTTTCATGTCGCTCAGCAGCTCTTCCAGCTGGTTGAGCACTGGGGCGCGGAAAGACAGAGAGAAGGGGAGACGTGTCAGGTGGGGTGCGAGGGCCAGGGCACGACCAGCTACCCAGTGGCAACCCCCACCTCATCAGGGCTGAGCCAGCCGGGACACCATAGGCAGAGCAGGGCCCATTCTTGTCTCCCCCACCCTCCATGTGGGATTATTCAGACGAGGACACCATCCAGGAGACCATCAAGGGTGAGGGACATTACTTAAGAGATACTTGGGAAATACTCAGGGGGGTGAATGCTCCAGAGATACTCAAGGGATGCTCAGAAGGATGAATGCTCCAGAGATACTCAGGAGATGAATACTCCAGGGATACTCAAGGGCTATTCAGGAGGATGAACACTCCAGAGATACTCAGGGGATACTCATTGGGATGAATTCTCCAGAGACACTCAGAGAATGCTTGGTGGGATGAAGCCTCCAGAGACACACAGGATACTCAGTGAGATGAATCCTCCAGAGATACTTGGGGGATGAATACACCAGAAATACACAAGTGGTAGTATTCAGTGGGATGAATACACCAGAGATCCTCAAGTGATACTCAGGAGGATGAATATGCTGGAGATACTTGAGTGATACTCAAGAGGAGAAATACACAGAGATACTCAATTGATACTCAGGGGGATGAATACACCAGAGATATTTAAGTGATAGGGAGAAATACACTGGAGATACTCAGTGGGGATGGATGTACCAGTGATACTCAAAGAGGATGAATACACCAGAGATACTCACATGATACTTGGGACAGGAATACACCAGAGATACCCGTCAGGTGGGGGGGAGTGATGGTGGAGTAATGCACCGGAGATACGCAGGAGGTGAAGTACACCAGAGACATTCACATGATACTCAGGGTTAGGGAGGGAGGTGAAATATACTAGAGATACTCACATAATTCTCGGGGGAGAAATACACCAGAGATACTCACATGATACTCAAGGAGAAATACACAAGTGATACCCAAGAGATACTCAAAGGATACTTGAGAGATACACCAGCGATACTCAGCAGATACTCAGGGCATACACCGGCAATACTCAGCAGATACTCAGAGCATACATCAGCGATACTCAGCAGACACTCAGGGCATACACCAATGAGACTCAGCAGATATGCAGGACATACACCAGCAATGCTCAAGAGCATACATCAGCGATACTCAGCAGATACTTTGGGGATAATCATTAAATACACTAGAGATACTCAGGCATACTCATTAGATATTTGGAGGATACACCAAAGATACTTAGCTGATACTCAGTGGATACACCAGAAATGCTTAGCTAATGCTTGGGAGATACTCAGCAGATGCTTGGGAGATACTCAGCAGATACATAAGAGATACTCAGAGGATACACCAGAGATAATCAGAGGATACACCAGAGATACACAGAGCAGGATTAAGGAGACAACCGAACACAGCGGCATTTCTGATCACAACCCCACTTTAATGATTCAGAGAGCACGGTACAGAGGATGCGTTGGACGTTACAGACACCGTCCTCTCCGCGCCCGCCTGCCCGCCCTCCTCTTACCCTTGTGAAGGACGGCGTTGGCAGGCTTGTTGCCAGCCAGGGACTCCTTGGACAAGTGCTGGTGGCTCTCGGCCAGACACTCGACCTCAGCAAAGCGTGTGTTGAGCGCCATGGCCGGGTGGCTGGGGTCCTGAGTCATGTTCAGGTAAGCGGCTCGGCGCAGCTGCTCCTCGATCACCAGGGCTTGCTCCAGGAGCTGTAGGGAATGAGGGGAGGAGAGCCAGCTAAGCTGCCTTCAACCCACAATTACACAGGGCTCATGGACAGTCATCAGCCCCCCCGCTCTAACCACTAGACTCCACTCCTGTACCAGGGCCAGAAAAATTCCAGGAGTCCTGGCTCCTAGACCCCCTTCTATAATCCACCAGCACCACTCCTCTCCTAAAGCTGGGGATAGGACCCAGGAGTTTTGACTCCTAGCCCATTTCCCTCCCAGGACCAGGAAGAGAACCCAGGAGTCCTGACGCCCAGCCTCCCTGTTCTAACCCATCAGCCACCTTTCCCCTCCCAGAGCTGGGGAAGAGAACCTGGGGTCCTAAGTTAGGACACTCCTCTCCCAAAGGAGTTGTGACCGCACTGTTAAGAACAGTACTGGGCCCTGTCTCCCACCCCCTCCTCGCCCAACCAGCCCTGCTCACTCAGGGGGCCAGAGCAGGGGCAGGGGCAGGGGAAGGGAGAGTCCTCACTGCCATGTGTCCTGTCTCCCCCTCCCACCTTGAACCTCCTGGCCAGGAACTTGTTCTTCATCTCCAGGAAGTTCCCCTTGTTGGCCTCAGTTTTGAAGGGCTCATTGATGATGGTGAACTGGGCGTCATTCTGGATGTCCTGCCAGCGGGCATAGCCATGTCTGCGCCAGGCGAGGGGATGCTAAGGATCCAGCCAGGCTGCAGATGGGGACTGCTCTCCCCATCCCTCTCCCTTCCCACTCCCAGACGCCCTGTCGGTGGCTCACGGCAGGGGAGCGGCTCTAGAGAACCTGTCAGATCCAGGGGTGCCATGAAAGTTGTCTCAGAAGCTTCCTCAGGTGGGCGGAGACCTGGCAGGTTGGGCAATTGGTTCAAAACAAACAGATTCTGAGACAGCTCCAGGTATAAATCCTGACACTGGGGCTATGTCTAGACTGCAGGCTTCTTCCGAAAAAACGTCTTCCGGAAGAGAGCATCTACACAGCAAAAGCGCATCGAAAAAGCAATCTGCTTTTTCAAAAGATAGTGTCCACACTGAATGGACGCTATCTCGCATGTAAGCTGTGATTACTATGGACAGAGTGGCCACCAGGACACCTGTGCTTTTTCCTCTTTCCTCTTCTTTCAAAAAAAGTCCCTCTCCCCTGTCCACACACACCTTTTTCCAAAAGAGCTTTCGGAAAAAGGCTTCTTTCTCATAGAAAGAGGTATACCAATGTCGGAAAAACCCCTCTGTTCTTTAGACTTTTTTTGAAAACGCGATTGCAGTGTGGACGTAATGGGAGTTTTTTCGAAAAAACAGCTGTTTTTCCAAAAAAACTCTGCAGTGTAGACATACCCTGGGACATTACGAAAAGTGGCCTTTTTTCGAAAAAAACTTCCCCTGCGTCTAGACTGCTGCTGAGTTCTTTCGAAAGTAAATCGAAAGAACGCGGCAGTTTTTTCGACTGCGGAAAACCTCGTTTTACGAGGAAGAACGCCTTTTTTCTAAAGTACTCTTTTCGAAAAAAGGCGCTATGTAATGCAAACTGTGCTTTTTCGAAAGAGAGCATCCAGAGCGGCTTGCTTTTTCGAAAGTACTGGTTGTATCTTTCGAAAAAGCCTCTTTCGAAAGAGGCTTGCAGTCTAGACGTACCCTATGTGGCATATTATGGTTGGCAGTTCCATAGGGAAATTAGTTTTGGGGATCAGTAATATCCAGTGGCCTGGAGTTCCTCAGGAAAATGGTTTTGGGGATTGATAATTTCCAGTGCCAGGGAATTTCCAGTGCCAGGAAAATGTTTTTTAGGGATGGTAATAACTAGTAGCAGAAAGTGCCACGGGGAAATGTTTTTTGGGATTAGTAATCTGCTGTGGTGGGGAGTTCCACAAGGAAATGACTTTTGGGATTGGAAGAATTGCATACTGGGTTCAAGTAGAGACTCTGAAATTCACAGGGGAATGTGAATCAGCTGCAAGATCTCAAATTCACACTCCCCCACTCCTGTCCTCTGCCCTAGCAGGGCCCAGGCATTGCTAGGCCATGGTGAAGGATACAGCACAATGCCAGCCAACAGCCAGTAATCGTGGCGCCGATGCCAGATCTCGTTCAGCTTCCCGGAGGAGATGGCCGCCCGTTCCTCGTTCTGCCACAACGTGTGCAGTTCTGTAGAAAAAAAGGGGGGTGGACAGCAGGCAGAGTGAGATCTGCGGGCGTGCCCACACTGCAAACCCATGGCTCACTTCACTGAGAGGAAAGGGACAGAGGGCTCAAGGTTTCCCAATGCTCTCATGGCAGTGCTGCCAGGGGGGAAAGGGGCACAGAGCAGTGTGTCTCCCTTCCCGCCCACTTCCTGTCCAGATTTCTTCTGCTGCCTATGTACCAGGGTAAGGGCTGAATCAGCCACACCTTTGCTGATCGAGGTTGGGATTCTGTTGCACCGGGCGCTGCCCAGATCCCCCCAACTGAGGTTGGGGTCCCATTGTGCCAGGTGCTACTTAGAAGACCATCCCTCCTCCTCTGTGAACAGATGCTTATCCCAGCCTGCTCCCAGACACGAGCCCTGGCACAAGGATGCCCAGCACAAGGGGCGCTGAGTTGACCTCTCACCTGTGAAGCCGCCATCTGCAATGTTGAACATGAACCGGGGCTTGTCGGTCTTGTCCTCCTTTCGCCCATTGGCCTTGCTCTCCTCTTTGATGTTGCCCACCTTGGACTCCTTGCCAGCTTCCTTCTCCAACTTCACCTCTTCTGCGAGCACAAGTGAAGGGCAGCTCAGAGACACATAAGGAATGTGCAGCCATCATCAGGAGTCAGGGTTAACACTCCTGTTGCCACACAGACCTCGGGCCCAATCCTTGCCCCTCACACCCACTCCCCAATGGTTGGCTGTAAAAGAGTTAATGAGGATGACTTTTTACATGACCATCAATAGGTTTCAGAGTGAACGCTCCAAGAGCTGCACAGGGCAGAATTCCTCTCTCTTAGCTCCAATCACTGCCCTTCATGTACAATGTCAGAAGCTCTCCAGGCCCCCAGAGTCTCTTTTGGGGAAAACTACAAAGCTGCTCAGAAGGAAACTTTTCCTCATCCCTTGCCCTCCACCCCAAGTTACCTTTCTTCAGTTCCAGCCCTTCCCCGTCCCCCTTCTCCTTTGGCTCATCATTGTCACCAGCTCTCTCCTCGGTCTTCTCCACCACTGGCTTTTCTTCGGCTCCTAGAAACACACAGCACCGAGACCCATTAGCCAAGTTTAGGCCAGGGTGCAGGGACAAGCTCAGAAGAGAGGCACTGGGTTAGGACCAATCTTGGCCACAATCTGCTATGGCAACTCCCAGCTACTCTCCCAGCATCAGTTTCCCCATATGTCAGATGGGTTTCCTGGTGATAAACCCGCCAGTTTCTGTGCATCATGATGTCCACAGACAGACGGCTGCCAGACTGGGACACCCCCCATTCGCCATAACCCCCCCAGAGCTGCCTCTCAACTGGTGAGAGAGGGAACATAAGAACAGCCAGACTTGGTCAGACCAAAGGCCAGTGTCCTGTCTTCAAACAGTGGCCAATGCCAGGTATCCCAGAGGGAATGAACAGAGCAGAGAATCATTAAGTCATCCAGCCCCTGTTGCTCAGTCCCAGCTTCGGGCAGAGGCAAGGAACATCATCCCTATCCATCCCGTCTAATAGCCACTGATGGGCCTATCCTCCTTGAATGTATCTAGTTCTTTTTTGAACCCTGTTATAGCCCTGGCCTTCACAACATCCTCTGGGTAAGGAGTTCCACAGGTTGACTGAGTGCTGGGTGAAGAAAAACTTCCTTTTGTTTGTTTTAAACTTGTTACCTATTAATTTCATTTGGTGACCCCTAGTTCTTTTGTTATGGGAACAAGTAAATAACTTTTCCTTATTCCCTTTGTCCACACCAGTCATGATTTTATAGACCTCAGCCATATCACCGCCTTAGTCTCCTCTTTTCTTAGTCCCAGTAGTCTTAATCTCTCCTCAGATGGCAGCCGCTCCAAACCCCTAATCATTTTTGTTGTCCTTTTCTGAACTTTTTCCAATGCTGATATCTTTTTTGAGATGAGGTGACCACATCTGTATGCAGTATTCAAGATGTGGGTGTAACATGGGGATTTATATGGAGGCAGTAAGATATTCTCTGTCTTCTTCTCTATCCCCTTTTTAATGATTTCTACATTCATTGTTTGCTTTTTTGACAGCCACTGCACACTGAGTGGATGTTTTCAGAGAACTACCCACAATGACTCCAAGATCTCTCTCAAGTGCTAATAGCTAATTCAGTCCCCATCATTTAGTATGTATAGTAGGGATTATGTTTTCCAATGTGTGTTACTTTGCATTTATCACCATGAAAATTCATTTGCCATTTTGTTGCCCAGTCACCTCATTTTGTGAGATCATTGTGAAGCTCTTTACAGTCTGCTTTGGTTTTAACTATCTTGAGCAGTTTAGTACCATCTACAAATTTTGCCACCTCACCGTTCGCCCCTTTCTGCAGATCATTTATGAATGTGTTGAACAGGACTGGTCCCAGTATGGACCCTTGCAGGACACCACGAGTTACCTCTCTCCATTCTGAAAATTGACCATTTATTCCTACAAATCCTGCAAATCACGGAGGTAGCGACCTCCACCAGCAGTGTGGTGGGTTTGGGGTCCCTTCTGAGCCCCACAGAACCAGCTAAGCACTGAGATGTTAGCTAAGCCTCCTCCCCATAGACACTAGCCATACATCCAGCAGAAGGTCTGGCCCCACTGACTCCCAAGGAGAGATGCCCATTGACACCAGGTGGGGATCGGACCAGTTCCTAATCTAGGATTTAACCCCCATATTGAGCCTGCTGCCCCTGCACAAAAGACCTGGGAATTACCCGATTTCTCCTTCTCCTCCTTGACCAAGGGCTCTGCCTCTGGCTCCTTCTCCCCCAACGCCATGGGCTCCTCCTCTTCTGCTTTCTTGCCTACCCCTGGCTCGCTCTTCTCTCCAGAGGAGGTGGTGAGCGTTGGCTGCTCCAGTGTGGGAACCTGAGCGGGAGAGGATACCAGTTGGAGCGGGAGAGCAGGGAAATCGCTCCCCACAGAGCAGTGAAGCCTCAGGGCTCTGCCATGCAGCCAGGAGCCCAGGACCTGGAGCCAAGGTCTGTCTAGTCTGAGCACGCAGATGCCCATGGTTTCCCTCCTCCAGGGCCATCATTTTGCTCCCCCTGCAGCCAAGTGACTCACTAGAGCTGTGGAACCAGGGGTGGATTATCTCCCATGGGTGGGGAAACTGAGTCTCAGAGGGAGGGCATCCCCTGGATTTTAGTCTCACAAAATTAGGGACACGTCCCATGGGTGAATGGCAAAAATGGCCAAAGTTCTTGGCGTCAGTCCAGGGGAAAACGTGCAAATCTCGAAAAGACTCGAGCCCGTTCCCCACCTGGCTCTGCCCACAGAACCTTTGCACCAGGATGAAGGGATGGGCATGCTCGGCAGAAACGCGACCCAGAAAGCAAATATGGCTACAGAGGGTGTGAGGTGAGTCACAGGCTGGACTGTGGAGCATGGAGATAGGCCCAGAGCAAGGCATTGCTACCTAGGTTTAGCTCCTGACCCGTCTCAGTGACTCAGTTTCCCTGAAGATCTCTGGCTGGGCTAGGAAGGCCAAGATCTGCCCCAGCGTCCTTTGGCAGGGCCCTCTGGTCCTGGCCCCCTGGCAGTCTGTCCAATCGCTGGGGGCAGCCCAGTGTCGCCTGCCCTCCACCTTTTGAGCACTGAGCACTCACCTCTGTCTCCACCCGGTCATTGCTCTTCGGTTCTTTCTCTGTCTCCTTCCCCTCCAGCTCATCCTTCTCAGCCAGCAGCCCCATGCCGTCCCCTCGCTCACTGGGGGCAGGTGTGGCTGTGAGGAGATGGGCGTCAAGTGGGCAGTGCCAGCCACTTAGCCCCATGCATGGATGAGGGCTGGGGCCCCCCAGGGCAGGGAGAGCTCCAGGAACCCTAGCAGGTGAGATTCTGTGGCTTTGGCTTGGCGGGGCTGTGCCCAGGATCTGGCCCCCTGTGGGCCAGGCCTTACCTGGCTTGGAGGTGCAGGGTGTGTTGGTACAGCTGGGCTCAGGGGTGGTGGTGGAGGTCTTGATGGTGGGCGAGGAGGCACGAGATGACCTCTTGGAGTCGGCGCTGGGGTCAGGCATGAGCTCAGGCATGCTCCACCGCCCATTGATGTGCTCGAATTCCTGCACCTGCGGGGGAGCAGCAGATCATGTCCCATCAGCCCTTCCGCCAGGCGGCCCCGACCCTGCGCAACACCATTTGCCCTCCCTGGGGCTCAGGCACAGAGCTAACTGCCCCCTCGCCCCAGCCCACGAGGGTCTGATCATAGTCTAAACCTGGGGTGGGCAAAAGGGCCTCCATGGGCTGGATCTAGCCCACCAAGCAGGTGGATCCGGACCACAGAGGCCCTGCCACTCCCCCGGCCCCAGGGCAATCAGGGCCTGGGGGCAGAGGAGCGCGAAAAGCCCTGTGATGAGCATGTGGCACTTAAAAGTGCCACAAGCTCCTGGCAAGGAGAAGACTTCGCATGCTCCTTCGCCCCCAGGCCCTGAAGTCTCCTCCCAGCCAGGGGCATGCACACCTAGAGGGAAGGCCGGGGGGAGGGGAAGGAGAGGGGAAGGAGAGGAGAGGAGAGGAGTGTATTGCCCACCCCTGGTCTAGACCTCTCGAGGTCCCTTCCAGTTCTAGTGTTGTAGGATTCTAACTGCTACACAGAGTGAGATCAGGGCCCCGTTGTGCAGGGTGCTGCCCAGACCCTCTGACAATCCCAGTGCAGTGCACAGTCAACTCCCCTCACTCAAATGAAATCAGGGGCCCTGTCAGACTCACAGTGTGAAAACAGCCCCTGTCTCAGAGAGCTCAAAATTTAAACAGCTAACGGGCAGGAGGGGGAAGTGAGGCATGGAGCGGGAACTAGGGGGTTGGCCCAAGGTCCGTGGCAGAGCCAGAAACAGGCCCCCGCTGTCCTGAGACATACCCAGCCCCCGCACCCCGCATCTCCATTCTGGGATTGGTTTCAACAGACACCGACTAACACTCTTCCCAGGCTGCTTTCATCCCAGGACTCCTCCTTGGGGGCTGCTCAGCCCGAACCCCTGATCCTCCCCTGGCAAATCAGGCTGCTCGCTGATGCTTTGGAGCTGTTAGGCTCCATCCTGCAGCCCTGGGGCCCCATACAGCAGACAGACACTTCTCTCCCCATCATGCCTCTCTCTGTGACACACCTTCTTCTTCACCAGTGACATGACGCCGATGCGCGTCAGGACCTGCTGACGGGACAGCCCCTTCCTGGGCACGCCATCAGCGAAGGTCTCGGAGCCATCCGCCCCGGGCTCACACAGGTGCCTCATGAAGAGGGAGACGTAGGCCCTGCAGGGAGAAGGGGGCGGGAGACCGGGAGCTGAGAGCCATCATAGGCAGCACTCTGGAGCCCTCTGTGGAGTGAGAACAGCCCCCCCAAGCAGCTGGGGTGGAGGGGAATCCTGGCTGGTTGCTAGTAACATGTGAGGGTTAGGACACACACCAGCAGGGGGCAGTGCTGCCCTTACACATACGTACCTTGTTTAAATAACCATTATTAGGATTCAGAGTTAAACACAGTGCAGGGGATGCCCCTGGCTAGCTGGCACACAGGAGGGGGATCACTGGTGGCAGGACACCAGCCATGCTGCGCGCTTTCCCTGGCCCCAAGCGCCTGCCATCAGACCCTGCTTCTCATCCTGCCCTGCTCACGGGCACCCCGCGGGGAGCCTGTGCAGCAGGCTGGTTTGGGAGGGCAGCCACAGCTCTGGCGTGCTTCCCCGTCCTCCAGCACAGCTGCCCCCACAAGGGGGTAATATCCGTCTGCGCGAGGGAGGGAGTACCGCCTTCCCACACTCCCCTCCAGGAAAGCAGACGGGCTGGTGGCTTGGCAGGGTGCTCAGATGAGTAAGAATCGTCATCACATGGCAAAGGGGCAGTGGATTGAGGGGGCCTGCATCCCCTGCCCCTACTGTGACCCACTCTAAGAGGTGTAAGGACGCAGTGCCTGACGCACACTGGCTGGGGAATTGGGGGGCAAGGGCTCCCCACTCAACCTGGCCAGCTCTCCCCAGACAAGCACCCTGTGCGCACACCTACTTAAACTCCTTCTCCGTCTTGCCCCGCAGGTCCCGGACCAGCCACTGGGAGGTGAAGGCGTCCTGGGGGGGCATCCCCCAGCGCATGACGGCGTTCAGGAAGGCCTTGCGCTGCCGTGTGTTGAAGCCTAGCACCTGGCAACAAAGACAGGTGAGAGAGAGAGTCCCTCAGTTCCCTCCTCAGGCATGGCCCCCCACCACGAGCCCCCGAGTGCCCACCAGGCCCACTGCTGAGAGATGAGGCCCTTCTTAGAACAGCCAGAGCTCACCAGAGCCAGGGAGAGAACCCAGGAGTCCTGGCTCCCAGACCCCTCTGCTCTAACCACTGGGCTCCAATCCCTTCCCACAGCCGGGGAGAGAACACAGGAGTCCTGGCTCCCAGCCCCCACTGTCCTCCTAGATTCTGGCAGCGTCTCACCTCAATGTTGCCCCCGACGCGGGCCAGCAGCGGAGGCAGAGGTTTATCTTTCTCATTGCGGAGCTGGCGTTTGGACTGGCGCCGTCCTGCATGGGCAGAGGGAAATGCTGTGAAATGCCCCTGCCCGCCCGCCAACCCAGAGGCTGAAGCCCCTGCCCCGGGAACAGAGCCAGGCAATTAGCGTTGGTACGTCTGGTGCTGCTCTCCAAGGGTATGTCTACACTAGCTCATTAGTTAGAGCTAGGTAGGCAAATGAGGGCAACCAGAGTTGCAAATGAAGCCCGGGATTTAAATATCCCGAGCTTCATTTGCATGATCCCGGGCGTCGCCATTTTTAAATCCCCTTAGTCGAACTCCGTGCCCGCTGCCACACGCGCACGAGTAGGTAGTCAATTAGAGATCCTAATTCAAACTACCGTTACTCCTCATGGTACTTGTGGAACGAGGAGTAACGGTAGTTCGAATTAGGATCTCTAATTCGGACCACGTACTCGTGCCGCGTGTAGCCGCATGCACGAGTTCGGACTAAGGGGATTTAAAATGGCGGTGCCGAACATGTAAATGAAGCCCGGGATATTTAAATCCCGGGCTTCATTTGCAACTCCGGTTGCCCTCATTTGCCTACCAAGCTCGAACTAACGAGCTAGTGTAGACATACCCCAAATGCTGACACTGTGGACCCCACCCTGTGCTCACCTGAAACTGAGTCTCTACGATGCCCTCCCTCCATCTTCCCTCCAGGCCTAAGCCTCCTGTCACACCAGGTGTGAGACCCCCTGGAGCTGGTGGTCAAAATATATTTCCGATGCTGGGCCCAGAGCTTCCCGCCTGGCCCAGCCACCTTCAAGGGGCACCGGTCTGGGTCACATTCAGAGACCGCGTGGGGACCGAACCCAGTGGCAGTAGCTAAGGGTGTAAAAGGTTTATCGGCTAGCCGGTTACCCGGTAAACATTACCCTTAATGGCATGCTTACCTGGTAACTGGTTAACTAGAGGGCCAGGCAAGGGGAGCAGTCCCCTGCCTGTGGTGCTGTTGGAGCCCATATAGCCAGAGCAGTCCCACGCCCATGGCAGGCTGGCCAGACCCCAACCACAGGGTTAACTGGTTAAATTATTACAATTATATTGCTTAACCTGTTAACCTTTTAAATGGATATTTACATCCCTAGCAGCTGCTGAACTGGCCACATGGGCCCTTAGCAGTGTTTCCTGGCATTTATGCGGCCACTCAGCTGATTCAGAGAGTGCCCACAGCTAGGATTGTGTTTCATTCACACATGCCTCAGTGCACATAACAACTATTCTGCACCATGGATGGAAAAGATTTAGGGGGAACTTTGTTTCTGGGGAGTATTTTTTTCCCCTCAAAAAGATTTTCACTCCTTCAATATTTCTGGAAATTTGACATCCCTACATGGGGCTTAAATGACTTGGCCCTTGGAAAGGGTCTGTCTTCCCCCATGGACAAAGATCTGATCTACCTCCGAACGCCATCCCTCACCTTCCGGCCTCTCATCGAAGTCTTCATCCTCCTCTTCCGATCCCACTGAGTACTCGGACTGATTGTCTGAAACATCATCAGGCTGCTTAGTAATCACAACTGTCACATTGTAAAGGGTCTCTCCCGTTAGCTCCCCAGTCCTGCCCAGAGCAAGTGGGGGGAAGCAGGGAGTCCCGGAACAGATTCCTCCATCTGATCCTCAAGCTGTCCTGTTCCACACAGGAGACTGGATGTGAAGCTAGATATACTGACACTTAATTCCTGTCTGTCCCAAAACTGAAATTCAGAAATTTCCCACAGGGCAGGAATTCGGGAATAGTTTGTTTAGGAAACATCAAAATGATCCTCCTGATGTAACAGTGAAACATTCGAAAGAATACACAGATGCTAAACATTACGCATCAACATACCAAATAAGAATAATATAAATACTACTAAGAGTTGCATATTGAATTTATAAAGTATTCTGCATAATATACTAACAACTATGTGCAATTCTTTATGTTAAATGTAAAATGCTGTAGAAAATATATTTCTGTAGAAATAATGCTGTAGAACTTATATTTATATATTGGTTATTTTTAAAGTGCTCTAGATAATATAAACTGTTAAATATAAAAAGTATAATGTTTTATGTATTTTCTTTTTTATTTTACTATAGCACTTTTACTCATGAATAAAATAGCAACAATTAAACAAAGAATTACACTGAAGTACAAAATGAACTATTAAAAGATATACTGTAATAGCTCATATCTGATTTCTAGAACACTGTACATATTCATATTAACAAATATATTTAATAATTTATATGTTATTTAATCTTATATACATATATTAAATATTCATATTTTGTATTATAAAGCATGTATGGACATAAAATCAATATGTATTTTAATAGTTAATATTTTATTATATTTAAAGCATAATATAAGCTTTTATATTATAATTTAAATATATTATATTATTAACACTGTAATAGTTCATTTATATTAGGGATAATTTTTAAATATAAAGTATTATATATAGATAAAAGATCTATTAATATACAGATAAAATCAGAAGTGTCAACTATACTATATAAAGGATTACCTATATACAAAATATTATATTTGTTGTATACAGGGCTCGCCAAGCGGCGGCGAGCCCTGCTCGCCAGCCGAGCGGTTCTGCGCTCTGCGCCGGCTCTTCCGGGTTGTAATCTACTCGCCACGGGCAAGTAGATTACATTATTTGTCGAGCCCTGGTTGTATATATCTAGTATATATTTGAAAGGTCTGTGAGAGTGTCTGTCTGTTCATTTGTTCAAGAACTCCTCCTAAATGGTAAGAACTAGGGCCATCAAATACAGTTTGCAGCTTCCTCTTATTATAACTTAAAGCAAGGTCAGGCTTTGGTTGTGTGTGTGCCTGGAATGGGATTGCTTCTCATAAAACCACACAGAAATGATACAGAATTCCCAGGCATGTGAAAGGGGCTGGCTGGAGGCACCCCCAACCATCTGGGACTGCCCCAGCACTGAGCCTCCCACCCAGGTGCCCTTTAGAGAGGGCAGGGGAGCTGAAGTGTCCCCCTCCAAATTCATATGGGAACGTTGCTGGCTGTTCCCCTAGGGAAAGTGCACACTTTGCTGCATTCCTCACTCTGGCTGCGCAGTGCAGGGAGCAGACAAACCTGGACCTGCCCTAGCCGGGGGACATTCCCCCTGGCTGTGCCTACTGGAGCTGCAGCGGCCATGGAGATGTGCTTTTCACCTGGCCACAAACTGCTGCAGTGAGAAAGACTGGGGTAGTCCTCCCTCCCCGCCTGCATACTGAACCCCTCATCCCCAGCTCCATCATTTTAGTTTCCAACAAACAAAAATTGAGTTAAGGACTCGAGCAACGACGGGTATGAAAATTAAAAGTTTAAGTTTTTAAAACTTAAAAGGAGCTATAAAGAGGGAATGAAGCTCAGTGAGAAAGTCAAAATGACACAAACCGAGACCCCCCGTGGTGATTGGAAGTATTCTGACATTTTCTCATTGAAATAGACATGATCCCACAACCCATTTTGGTTTTGACAAAAGAGCATTTTTCCAACAGAACACAGCTGTGGGGATCGTTTTCTAATTCATTCTGATTAGAGACGTGAGTAGTGAAAGCCATGAACTGATAGGCTTGGAAGGGCCAATCTGATGATTGGATCTGACCTTCAGTGTAGCGCAGGCCAGTTTCACCAGGAAATCACTGCACCTGGCCTATGCGCTGTGGGGGAGCTAGAGTGGATCTTACAGAAAGCCTGGTGGGCAGGCTGTGCTCGTATGCGGTGAGACCCCCTGCATCTGCCTTCAACCCCTAGTCACTCAATTTAATGTGCACTGTCCTAGAAATCCCAGCCCTGTGGAGATTACGTCACTTCTTCACCAGCGGATTTCCATCTGCAGGATGGTCAGCACCGATTTCACCCAAAATGGGAAACAGACCCGCTCCTGGTTACTCATCCCATAGCTCTCAAGGATTATGGGGAAACAGAGGGTTGAGATTGGGATTTGTTGGAGCTCAGCCAGTGCTGGAAGAGCCAGGAACAGAACCTGGGCTGTCCCCGCCTAATGCTGCACACACTAGGACACAGTACACCCAGTGATACCCAGCACCTGTTCTCCTGTCAGTCCCAGAAGACAGAGCACACTAAAATTCCTGATCTAAGATTGAGGGTATAAAAGAACTGCATTGTCACAGAACTGGGCACTGCCCCCTCTGATCCCCAACTGCACCATACGCTCGATTTACTCACCCTGTAAATGCCCCATTTTCTCCCCCACTCAGCTCAATGTCGCTGAGTAGGAATAACCACCCCCCAGCTCACGAAATTCCCCCTTGGAGCCACAGGATATACAAGCAGCTCCAACTGGCTCTACCCTCCCCTCACTCCCGACCCACAGCCCCTGCTAGCCTGGCCCTGAGTTCCCCCAGCCCGGTGCTCCTCACTCCTGTCCCATAGCCCCTGCCAGCCCAGCCCTGCCCAGGGTACCGCGGGCACCAATCAATGAGTGCTGACCTTGGTCCTCCTGTGCAGCATCATTGTAGTTGACCTGTTTCCGTACCCGTTTCCCCTTCCCCAGGTTCCTGGCCAGGTCCTCCTGCTGCTGCTCATAGTGATGCCTCAGCAGCTTCTCCCAGTAGTCAGGGTCCACGTTCTCCTCCTGCTTAATGATCTCCCGCTCGATCTCCTCAATCTGCCAACACAGGCCACGGACAGTGGTGAGTGGGGGGATGGAGCAGTCCCCACAGCAGTTCCAGTCCTGGGCTCTCCCCACTCTCCACCCCTGATGGTGCCCATCACTCCTGACCCGCAGCCCCTGTCAACCCGGCCCTGGTCTCCCCCAGCCCTGCCAAAAACCCTCCCTCCCAATCCACTCTCACCTTGTCCTCCTCCCGCACTACATACTGGGCCACCTTGAAGGAGCTCAGATACTCGTTCATGTTCTGCACGTCAGCGTCATCGGTGGCATCCTGGTTGCGATCCAGCAGCCGGGCGATGGCCTCGTTGTCGTAGTGGATCACGCTGCTATCCTCCTCCTTGTTCTCGCCTGGGGGAGGGGATCACACCCGTGTCAGGGGGCAGAGGAGGGGGCTCTGGCGCTGGGCAGTGCCCCTCAGTCCTGACCCACAGCCTCTCATGGAGCCTGGAAGGGGTGAGTGGGGAGAGAACAGGGGCTGGGGGCTCCCCTCCCTTTCCAAGACCTCTCCCCCCATAGCCCAGGCGCCTCTCCCCGGCTCCAAGCCCTGCCTCCCCTAATACTACAGGCTCCGCCCCAGCCTGGCCTTGCCCCAACTCCAGTCAGCACCCTGTTGGCCCCTCCTACCTCCCTGCCAAGCCCCACCCCCCAGCCGTCCCTCACCCTCATTCTCATCCTTGAAGAGCTCCTCGGTGCCAAACTTGAGGATGTCGTCCAGCTCCTGCTTGGACATGCTGCCAGCCTTGGAGCCCAGCCCGGGGCGCACCACCAGGTGCGTCAGCATCATCTTCCGCTTGGCCACCTGCGTGATGCGCTCCTCCACTGAGGCCCTTGTGACGAACCGGTAGATCATCACCTTGTTGGCCTGGCCGATGCGGTGAGCCCTGCTGAAGGCCTGCGCGGCCACGTAGAGGAGCACGGGTGAGAGACAGAGGTGCTGGTCCGCCCGTCCACCTCTCCACCTGCCCCCTTGTCTGCCCAGATGCCTGATCCACCTGCCCAGGGACACCGATCTGTCCCTCCATCGGCCCGACCTATTCTCCTGTCTCCTCATGCGTCCAACTGACTCTCCCAGGGACACTGGTCTGTCCCTCTGTCCCACCCATCCAGGGACACCAGGCCAGCCATCCTTCCCTCCACCCCTATCCCCTCCAGTGACCCAGCTCCACCCAGCCCATCTCAGAGGCAAAGATCTACCTGCCCAGTCCTCCAGGACAGCTCTCTCCATCCATCCATCCATCTACCTGAGACGCAGAGTCCCCTACAGATCTATCTATTCCCACATCCCCCTTTATCTCTCTATCCATCCATCCTCATGCCCCTCTCTGTCTCTCTATCCATCCATCCCCACGCCCCTCTCTATCTCTCCATCCATCCCCACACCTCTCTCTATCCATCCATCCCCACACCCTCTCTCTATCTCTCTCCATCTCCACGCCTCTCTATCTCTTTATCCATCCATCCATCCATCCCCACACCCCTCTCTATCGCTCCATCCATCCCCATGCCCCTCTCTATCTCTCTCCCCAGCCACCCACCCCTTCCTGGGAGAATCAGCCAAGTTCCTCCTGGATTTTCCGGTAGAGCAGGGCTTTGGTGTCTCCCCAGGAGAGAGGCCAGAGACCCACGACTTGGGGTAAAGAGGCACAGCTCCATGGACAGTCAGGGTACGTCTACACTTGCTCCCTAGTTGGAGCTAGGGATGCAAATGTAGGTGACCGAAATTGCTAATGAAGCGGGGATTTAAATACCAAGGGGTTCGAACTAACGCGTCCCGGCGCGCACTTTCACTTTCGAAACAGCTGTTGAGAGGAGTAACACGCCGGCGAGATCATGCTAATGAAGCGCGAGATATTTAAATCCCCGCTTCCTTAGCAATTTCGGTCACCTACATTTGCATCCCTAGCTCAAACTAGGGAGCAAGTGTAGACGTACCCTCAGAGAGCTACTCTGATTTAGGCCAGCCAAGGATCTGGCCTGGACTCCTTTGGTTCTTGGCTGACCCTGGGAAGGGAACACCCCACCTCTCCCCAGCTGCTGCCCAGGGGGTGGAGCCACAGGAGGACCTACCTGAATGTCGTTGTGGGGGTTCCAGTCCGAATCAAAGATGATCACCGTGTCTGCAGTGGCCAGGTTGATGCCCAGGCCTCCTGCTCGGGTCGAAAGCAGGAAGCAGAACTGCTGGGCCCCAGGAGCTGGGAGAGAGACCGCAGGGTCATGTGGGGCATTCAGGGAAGTCCAGAGCTGCCCTGGACATGGCCTGCCAGGTCCCTGCCCCTGAGCATGGCCATCCTTAGGATGGAGCCCTACGCAGTACTGTTAAACTGGTGCCCCTATGCCCAATGGCATCTGGGGGAGAAGGGGATGACAATTTTTTAGAAATGTGATTTTATGATCTTCAACAACACACCAATGAAATACTTTTAAAACAAATTTTAAACTCAGGTTGTCAGCTGACACAGTAAATTCAGAAACTGACAGATATTCCTGGGGTTGGGCAAATGCCTGAGAAATGGCTTCACTCCCACTGGAATGGCTCTTTTGCGGGTTCTGCTCATAGCTCCGGCCGGCTTTGTCACTTCTACATTGACTAGACCCTCCCTCGAGGAGGCACAGCCACGGAACGGGGTAGGAGGAGGCAGGTGGGTGCACATTATGACTCAGTGTTGCCCTACATTTCTGGGTGCCCTACACAGCTGCGTATTCCGCATATGGGTGAGGATGGCTCTGACCCCTGAGTCTCAAATTCCCTCCCGAGGGTGCGCCCTGCAGTCCCTGCTGTCTCTGGCAGGCCCCCATCCATTCATCACCTGCCTGCCCACCACCACGGTCTTCAGGCACTCCCAAGAACCCCTCCAAACATGAGTCTGGCAGGCTGAGAGTGCCAGCGGGCCCCACCACCTGCTTTCTCATGTCTGTTACTCAGGCGCAGAGCTCCCAGGGGCAGGGGCTGTCTGCCTCTAGACGTCAGTGCAGCACCTGGCTCCATCTTGATCAGGGGATCTGGGCAGCAGGAGTCGTACCATTGAATCTGTCGATGGCCTCTTGCCGCAAGGTCCCAGTGATCCCACCGTCAATCCGCTCGTACTTGTAGCCTTCGTAGTCCAGGAAATCCTCCAGCAGATCCAGCATTTTAGTCATCTATGTATGCAGGAGAGATCAGGGTGGTCAATACTGCGCTCCCTAAACAGGGCTCCCTTGCCTGGCGCGGAGATGCAGCCACCTCTGGGACAGGGCGGCTGGTTACACAGGGACCCATTGCCTGGTGCTGAGATGCAGCCACCTTTAATGACCCCAAGGTGTTTGGGCATCAGAGGAAAGATACAATCAATGCACATGTCACCTTTATGAGGCTCTGAACTGAAACACCGCCTAGTCTAGACACACACGCACACACACACACACATCCGCCAGCCCCTGCCCCACCCCCTCACCTGAGAGAAAATCAGCACCCGGTGGCCTTGCTCCTTCAGTTTCCGCAGCATCTTCTGTAACAGCATGAGCTTCCCGGAGGATTTGATGAGGGCGCCGCCCTCATAGGCACCACTGGGCAGCTTGGGAGATTCCTGATGGGGCAAAGCAGAAGCTGATCAACTCCAAACTCCCCACCTCCCTGGCCATCCTGCCCACCACAATGTGCCCCAGGTGGGAACCAGGCTGGTTCCTGGTGCTGCTAAGGGAAGATGTTAGGGCTCCCAGCTGATTCCAGCTGTAGGGTGGGTAATGGGACAGAGACTTGGCAGAGCCTGGCCCCCACGGAGCAAAATTTTCCAGTGAAACTGTCACGGCAAAAAGCTGCAGCTCCTCTCACTTTCAGATTAATTTTACCCCCCCATGCAGGGCAGGAGACTTGCCCTACCCCAGTGACTTCAGCCCCAAATGGACACACAATCGGCTGCTTTACCACAAGATCTGTCTGGTTCAACCAGAGATTAATTCAGAGCGGTTACCCAGTACACGCAGCTAAATAATTACAGTAGAGTGGAGAAAAAATGGTCTCTTAAAATCAGGCCACCCTGCCTTGGAAGCCCCCCTACAATATGCACTAACTCCTCACACTAATCTCCTGTGATTCTCCACGTTTCCCAACCCCAGCAAAAAACACAGACAACTTGTCTCCGTCACCTGCCAAAGCTGCTCAGATAAAACATATTCTCCCCCCCACGTCTGTTTTTAAATAAAATTCATTCATTTTTCCCCCCCACTAATTTTTCTGTCATTCAATACATGTTTGAAATCAAAACGCCATTTAAAAGGTAAAATCCTTATGGAATTTAATAAGTTTCCATTTTTATGTTTCTTTAAAAGATTCTTTATGGGCCGCGAAATCAGCACAAAATCGAGAAATGTGTTTTGTGAGACTAAATCTGTATATAAAGCTTCACCCAACTCCATTAAGCCCACCTCCTGGGTCCAGGCCCTTCCCCTTCATGATAAACCAAGGTCTGTCCCCCCAATCCTCCAGGCAGCAGGACATGCCACAGTGCCCTCTCATCAAGGTTTCCCCATGCCCCTGGAGTGGGTGGGACGTACCATAGCAGCCACGGGGAAGAGGTAGGGGTGGTTACAGCACTTCTTGAGATCCATCATGATATTGAGCAGGGAGACCTGGTTGCCGCCGCCCCGGGAGTTCAGGGCTTCAAAGTTGCGCGTCAGGATGTATTTGTAGTATTTCCTGAACAGGCAGCGGAAGAGAGGATAAGGCCTGGCTCCCAGCGTGTCCTCCCCCACCACAGCTTTGACCACTCCCCTCCCACAGCTGGGGAGAGACCCAGGCATCTTGGCTCCCAGCCTGCCCTGCTGTAACCATCAGCCCCCACTCTCGTCCCAGGACCAAGAAGAGAACCCAGACATCCTGGCTTCCAGCTCCCCACACCCACACTGCTCAAATCAGACACCTACGCACAGCGCCAGGCAGAGAACAATTCTCCTGCATCACATCTCATGTCTGCCACTAAGCACCCCACTCCCTGCCCCACAGCTCCCCCTAGCACAGGGGTTCCCAACCTTTTTCGGTCCCCGTACCCCCTTGGCTTTTAGTAAACCTTCCCGTACCCCCTATACAATATGAAAGGAAATAAATTCTAGACTCTAGAATCCACAACTTTTTTCCACTAACATTACTACTTTTGGAATATTTCAATTAGGATAATCTAGTTATTTACCAAATATTCCCCGTACCCCCTTGACAATCTTCTCGTACCCCCTTGGGGTACACGTACTTCAGGTTGGGAACCCCTGCCCTAGCACCACTGCAGGGCAGTGACCTTTCAGCCAGTCTGTCCCCCCACCCTCCCAGCATCCTCATGCCTCCCCGGGACACAGGCCGTACTTCTGCATGGGGCTCAGCTCGACGCGCACAATCAGCTCCGTCTTGGCCGGCATGTTCTTGAAGACATCAGCCTTAAGGCGCCGCAGCATGTGAGGGCCCAGCAGGTCGTGCAGCTTCTTGATCTGGTCCTCCTTGGAGATGTCGGCAAACTCCTCCAGGAAGCCTTCCAGGTTACTGCAGGGACAGACAGATGGACAGACAGACAGAGTGGGGCCAGGTTAGTCTTGGCTCCCAGCCCCCACAGCACTGCCATCCCTCCTTGTCAGGCCCAGCAGGCAGCAATGTATCCTAAATGAGGGGTAGGCACCCCCCTTGAGCCCATCCTGCTCCCTGCCCCACGACACCCCCTAATGCCACCCTGGGGCCAGCCCCGCTTGCCAGTGGAGAGTGTGGACTACCCACTCTACTCCCTGTCCCATAGCACCTCCTTGGGGCCAGCCCTGCCTGCCAGAGGACAGCGCCCCCTGCTGAGCTCCCTGCCCCACAGCGCCCCCCTGGACCCAGCCTTGCCAGGGGAGAGTGCCCCCTACTAAGCCCCCACCCTGCATCCTGCCCCACAGCACCCCCAGTGCCACCTTGGGGCCAGCCCTGCCTGCCAGGGGACACAGACCACTGCTGAGTTCCCTGCCCCACACAGCGACCCCTAGTGCCGTCCTGGTGCATGGCACCTGCAGTGCCAGTCCCCTCACAAAATCTCTCCCTCCGTGTCCCTGGCCCATCCCGCTTTGCTAGGGAGACCAGATGGGATCCAACTGGTGCAACCTTAGAAGACTAGAGCGTCGCCCGTGCCTGACGGCAGCAAAGGCACTGGGCATAGTTGGGCTGGGATACACTATGGGGCCATGAGGGAGCAGAGCTGTGGCTACTGGAGGGGTTAAGCCGGCCAGGATACCATGGGGGCTAGGGAGACAGGGACGGTCCCCACCCCCAGAAGGAGGAGCTGGAACAGCAGAGGAACAGGGGTCAAACACCCCACAAAGGTGAATACAGCACGTGGGCTGGACCTGGGGCCCCCATCTCCATGCTTGGGACATTGCCCCCTGCCTCGTAACCCTAGGAGCCTCAGGGCGCGACCGTCCCATACCCTGCAACAACCAAGCTAACCGGTATGGGGGGATGGCCAGGCAGGGTGGGGGCAAATCAGGGGGGTCTCCTTGCAGTGCAGGCTACAGGGTCTAGGTATCAGGGAGGGGGACGGAGCAAAATTCCCAACGCCAGGCTGCATCCCCTTCAGGGCTCCAAGAGGTCAGGGCAGGGACCCCCAGTGCCAGACTGTGTCCCAACTTCCCTCAAGTCTTCTCGAGGTTCAGACAGGGGGTCTCCTAGGGCCAGGCTGCATCCCAACTCACCTTAAGGACTCCAGGGGTCAGATGGGAGGGTCTCCCAATGTCAGGTTGTGTCCTGGCTCCCCTTGGGGGCCCTAGGAGGTCAAATGGGGGGGGGGTCTCCCAGCACCAGGCTGCGCCCGGCTCCCCTCATTACCCCAGGGGGTCAGGATGGGGGTCTCACGAGGGGCACGGGGGCTGACTCACTTGAAGCGCTCGGGCGTGAGGAAGTTGAGCAGGTGGAACAGCTCCTCCAGGTTATTCTGCAGTGGTGTCCCCGTCAACAGCAGCTTGTGGTCGATCTTGTAACCGTTCAGCACCCTGAAGAACTGGGAGGTACACAGAGATGGGGGGAGTGTTAGGGGCTTCTGGGGCCCCCAGACAACAGTGAGGCAAGCACAAGGACGGCCTGTGAGGAGCTCAGAGACCCAGCACAGAAAGTGATGAACCCACCAGCCCCCACTCCTCTCCCATAGTTATGGAGAGAACTCAGGAGTCCTGGCTCCCATTCCCCTGCTCTAACCACTAGCCCCCCAAGGTGCGTACCTTGGACTGGTTGTTCTTCAGCCGGTGTGCCTCGTCCACCACCAGGCAGGCCCAGCGGATGGAGCCCAGCGCTGCCTGGTCGATGGTGACCAGCTCGTAAGAGGTGAGCAACACATGGAATTTCACCTGAGCTTCCCTCTGCAGGGAAAGGACAGGCCAGATGAGCCGACAGAGAGGCAGACAGGCTGGGACCCCACCTGTGTCACTCGGGGGAGCAGAGTGGACTGGGGCCGGGATGCTCTGCTTCCCACGGCTTCCACTGCCACTAGTGAGTGCGGGGGTGGGCCCAACCTCTGCTGCAGATGCCAGGCCCCCCGGTAGCCCCTAGGCTGCCTTGGGCCTTGCGGGGTCCCCCAAAGTGCAGGGCCCGGGGTGGCTGCCTTAAACTGTCCAACAGACAGGGTGGCTTTGCCAGCCGGGGATGGGCCACGTGCAGGCTGGTACACAAGCTTAGCCAGGTTTGCCTGTGCGCTCGTGTTCGCCTGGCAGCTAACAAGCCAGCATTCCCTGAGCCATGGGCCAGCAGGGCGCAATTCCCACACCATTCAGACCCTGCCCATCCAGCACACGTCACCAGTGACCCTCAACCCTGCAGCAATGGAGCCAACTCCCCTCCCAGACCTGGGGAGAGAACCCAGGAATCCTGGTTCCAGGTCTCCCCTGCTCTAACCACCAGCCCCCACTCCCCTTCCCGAGCTGGGGAAAGAACTCAGGAATTCTGGCTCCCGGCCTTCCCTGCTCTAACCACTAGCCCCCACTCCCCTTCCTGAGCTGGGGAGAGAACCCAGGAGTCCTGACTACCCTGCCCAATGAGACTATCCAGGCAGATGCGACTGGAGGAGCAGGGGGGGTCTTGCCTTCATCTTGAAGGCCTTCTTGCCCCCCTTCATGGCATTGTCCTCGAAGGAGAACTCGTTCTCGCGGATGATGGAGCGGCTGTCCTTGTCACCCGTGTAGGTCACCACGTAGAACTTGGGTGCCCACATCTGGAACTCCCGCTCCCAGTTAATGATGGTGGAGAGGGGGGCGCTGACCAGGAAGGGGCCTTTGGTGTGACCCTGGGCAGAGACAGACAACCAGGCGTCAGGAGATGGAAACAAGGGTGGCTGGTTATGCAGGGACTGCTCGCCCAGAGCTGAGACACAGCCACCTCTGCAGCAGGGCGGCTGGGAGCCCAGCGGGTTCCCCCACGCGACGTTACCTCCTTGTAGAGGGAGTAGAGGAAGACGATGGTCTGGATGGTCTTGCCGAGGCCCATCTCGTCAGCCAGGATGGTGTCGGTGCCCTGGGCCCAGGAGAAGCGCAGCCAGTTCAGCCCCTCCAGCTGGTACATGTGCAGGGTCCCGCCCGTGGAAGTGATGAAGCGCGGCTGGGTCTCGTACTTCACCGTGGGCTGCAGGGCGAGAGAGGGAGCCAATGGGGAGTTGTGGGGATGCTAAGGGAACGTCTAGCAACCCCCTACAGGCTGGCGGCTGGGAGCAGCAATGGGAACACCCCACAGGCTGTCAGGTGGGATGTTGGCCCCCCCTCCTCTAACCCACCAGCCCCTGACCCCGATCTCTCCCTCACCCACATGCACACACAAGGAGTCAGCAACCCACTGTGCTGCACACAAACCTAGAGATCTGCCCCATACAGAGTCCCAGATCCCTCTCTCTCACATCCATATAGCCCCCTCCTGTCCTGCCTCTGCAGGAGTGCCAGGAGGCAGGGCGGCTGCAGGGGCTGTGCCCCGGGACCCCCTGGCCGTGCTCCCTGTGAAGCTGCCCTGCCAGAATCTGGCTACCTCTCAACACCATTCCCCTGGGGCGCAATGTGGGGGAGAGGGCACTCACATCGTTGGTGGGGGAATTTGGGGGGCCCTCCGATGGCATTTCTTTCTTCTTTTTCTTGTACTTCCGGGGCTGGGCCGGGTCCTCGCCCATGATCAGTTCTCTGGGGAGTTGAGAGCAGGGTTAGGGACTGACCCAGAGGTTTTCCAGTTCTGGGAGCATAGGGAGACTAAACCAGCAGGGAATGGGAGAGATCACGGGGCCCTCCAAAGCCCCCGCCATGGCAGGGAAAGCACAAGGCCAGAGGTGGCCGGACATGAGCCACGCCCTGTGCTGAAATCCTCCTGCCAGGCCCTGGCTGACCAGACATGAGGGAGAAATTCCTTCCCGACCCCACATCTAGCGAGTGGTTGGAATCTGCACACGCCCTGGCAGCAGGGGAGGACAGAGAAGTTCTCCAGGTGCCTGGCCATCCTGTCTCTAGAGGGGGCCCAGCTCCAGCAGCTCACAGCCAGGCTTGCCAGCCGGCCTGTTGTCCTGCCGCGGGCTGGGATGGCTCTGAATTGGGGAGCTCTGTGATGGCAGAGCTGCCTGTCAGGTCTCAGAGTATTCTTGGACTTGGGGGTTGTCTACACTGGAAATGCCACAGTGGCCTGAGATGAGCACAAGGCAGATGGGGGTGTCCTGTCTACACCCAGGCGCAGGTAGGCTGGGCTATACCAGATGTGCCATATTTGACAGGCCCAAATAAGCGATGGAGCTACGCTCCGTCCCCAGCGGTCAGGCAGGGTCTTCAGACGGGTCTGCATCTTGTCTCTGCTGCCTGCCCCCAACCCCAGAGCTAGGAGAGAGGGAGGGCAGGCGGGCTATCCTGGGATGGAGGGAGCAAGGGTGAAGAGGGAAGGATGGGTGGACTGGCCACCTCTGGCAGACCTGTGTCTCCAGTAGGCATGCTTGTGGAAGTCAAAGTCAGGAATGGCCATCTCGTCCTCCTCCCACGTGGACTGGTCATAAGGCAGGTCGCGCCATTTCACCAGGTAGTGGTAGTTCCCTTTCTTGTCGATGCTGCATGGCCGGGGGCAGAGAGGAGGGAGCGGTGAGGAGCAGGGAGATGTGCTGGAGGGAGACTTCCCCTCCCCCCACGCCACCCATCCCAGTGTCCAGGGTGGTGCTGGGGATTTTGGGGACAGAAATGAGGGTTTCCAGCTCTTTTCAGAGCCAGCCTAGCACAGGGACCACAGGACAGAGCAGGGGGAAATGAGGGGCACACAGCATCTCGGGGGGTGTGGGGGCAGATTGAGACTTGCCCAGGGCCCTGGGACAGTGAAGGGAGTAGATGGGGTGGAGGGGTAGCACGGGGATCAGCCAGCGTCCCAGAGGCAGCACAGTGGGCAGACAGGGGCACACCGGGCAGCATGGGGGACAACAGCGGCAACCCAAGGCCCCACAGCAGCACGGAGGCAGACAGGCAAGAAGCAGGGTCCCACCCTGCCCCACCTGTGGTTGATGATGCGGTGGATGGCCATCCACTCGGGCTTGATGCCATAGCGGTAGAACCTCTCCTCCATCTGGGCGTAGAGCGGGTCCTTGCTCTTCCGCTTCTCGCTCTTGCCGTCGTCATCGCCAGAGCCGTAGTCCAGCGGGGGCGGCTCGTCCATGTCGTTCTTCCGCTGGTAGTTGCGGTACATCACCAGGTGGAAGATCTCCAGCTGGGCGGGCCAAGAGAGAAGAGGTGAGCGCTCAGTTCCCAGCGGTGTGTCAGGCTCTGCACAGACCCCCTGACCAAGATCAGGGTCCCAAGTACACAGAGCCTGCACACACCCCCAGCACAGAGTAACATGTCCCCCCCCAGCACCCACTCGGCACTCCAACACCTCCAAGCACACAGCTCCCCCACACACCCCTAGCACAACCATACAGTGGCTCTGATGGCCACAGCGACGGTGGAGAAAGCCATGGCTAGGAACTGCCCCCGAGGGCACAGAGATCCCCCTCCTCACCGTCCTGCGCTTGCTGGCCTCAGCCACGCCGCCCCCCCACCTCCCGGCCCCAGAGAGCTACCTGCAGCTCCTTGGCCCAGGAGCAGTGCCAGTAGGACTGGCCGACCCACTTGACGAAGAATTCCCGCTCCGAGCGCCCCTGCAGCGCCTTGGGCGAGGGCTCATCTGGGTCAGCATCAGGCGGCCGGGGCACCAGCACGGGTGGGGGTGGCTCTCCCCAGCGCCAGTGCAGGATCTTCTGCACACGGCCCTTTAGCACAGGGCACTGCAGAGGGGACAGAGGCAGAGTCAGGTGGGAGGATAGCTGGCTGCCCCACCCCAGAGGTGGCCGCATCTCAGCACTGGGCGAGGGGTCCCTGTGTAACCAGCCACCCCGCTCCAGAGGTCGCTGCATCTCAGCGCTGGGCATGGGGTCCCTGTGTAACCAGCCATCCCACCCCAGAGACGGACACATCTCGGCTCAGTTTCTGCAGTTCTCCCCAAAACCACAAACTCCCAGTCTCTCTGGGATCCCGGGGGACAAAAAGGCCCCAGAGCCACTTTACAATGCAGAGACCACACAGAGCCGCTCTGCATTTTTCCCTCCTCACTCGGCCTGGAGGAGCCAGCTGGAGGCTCACCCAGCCTAAGGCAAAAGATCTCTCCAGAGGGGGCTTGGCACTTGCCCACCCAGGGAGCTGAGCAGGGCGCCCTACCGTGCATCGGGGGCAGAGCCATTCCCCATTGGGGATCTCAGGCAGCGGCGGGTTAAGGCAGTGGATGTGGTAGGAGGAGATGCAGGCATCACAGCACAGCAGCTCCCCGCCATCCTTGCAGACCCGGCAGTACTCCATGTGGTCATCCTCCTCCTCCTTCTCGCCCTCCTCCTCCAGTTCTTCCTCGTACTCCTCGTCCTCCTCCTTGGCCTCCCACTGAACCCCTTCCTTCTCCTGCAGGAGTAGCAGGCAGCAGGTGAGGTGGGGTGGGAGGTTATTGGATTGCAGCATGAACACACCAATCACTGATGCCACCACTGTTCTATGTTTGCACCAAATCTTGTACAGAGTGGGTCAAGTGAGCGGTCTCTGATAAGCTGATAATTCGCTGATCGTACACGTGCATCGGTTTTGTATTTGAAGTTATGAGAACTGGCTCTGGACTTGTATTTCAAATGTTTGCTTCTGCGAGACACCAACAGGCTTGGCCCACGTGTCGTGAAAGGGGGGTAGTCAAGTGGGGAGCAGCACTTCACTGACAATGTACTGCAGGCGGTTCCGATCCACAGCTGCTGAGCTTTGCTGTGAGTGCTCAGACCAGCATGTAGGCAATGGCGGCTGCCCAAAAGGCACTGAGTCATGCATGGGCAGCTGACTTGCTCATTTGACAAATTCCATCTTGGGACATAATTTCACACAGCGAGAACAATGGGATTCCCACCACATGGGCAAGGGCACAAAGAGGGCCATGAGGGCTCCTCCATTTTGTTTTCATTCCGGCTAATCACCTCGAAAGGACCTCTGCTGTGAGCTGAAGCCTGAAGGGAGGGATGATCCATCCTAGGAGGGGACGTATTCCAGAGACTTGTTTTATTTGTTCCACTTCTGCTACAAGCCTGCACCAAGAACTCTGCTAAAGGTGTATGTAATCTGATTGTTTTATCAATTTTTATCAATACATTTTCAGATGTTAGATTCTAAAGGATTGGCACAGGGTTCTCTTTTGAGTAAGGTCTAAGGTATACATCGACCTGGGAATGTGTTGGTCCTCTGGGATCAGAAGAGCCTGTTTGGATTTGGTGAGACTGGTTTTCATAACCTCTCATCTGTATAAGGAGCGGTGCTAGTGGTGGCACAGGGAAGCTGGAGCATCTAAGGGAATTTCTTGTGTGACTTTTTGTTAGCCACTGTTGCAAATGGAAGTGCTCTTTGTGACTGGTTTTGTGCCTTAGAGTGGTGGACCCCCAGGAGTTGGCTGTAAATAGCCCTGTCTCTAAGCAATTCACCCTGATTTGACCCTCTCAGCAATGCACTAAAAACCTCCTGTGTTACATGGGGGCAGGAGCCCAAGCAAGGCCAAGATAGCGTGGGGCATGCCTGCTCTCAGACCCAACACCAGGCGCGGCCCAAGTGCCCAAAGGGACGTACCCCCAGGCATGGACCCAATGCCAGACGTGGCCCACGTGCCCAGTGGGACATATTCACAGGCAGAGATCAACAGCCTCTCTCAGAAGAAAACTGATTCTCTTCCCTCCAAAGCTGAGCATCTTGCCCAGGGAAACTGAGTTGGGATGGCCCACTTTTCAGCAGCAGATAGCCACCTGAGTCACCCCAATCACATAGGCCAAGTCTCTAAGGGCACTGACTTCTTGGGACGGACTCCTGTCATTAGCACCCAAACCACCAGTCTCTTCTGGGATGTCTGTAGAGGGACAGGGATGGAACCTAGCAGGCAGGGAATTGGGAAGCAAGGGAGAGAGTTAGCTCACAGCCAGGAAGGGACAGAGGGTGGCTTACGCAGTGGGGGCAGCTCCATTTGCCCTCAGGCGCCTTGTCGAGTTCGGGATCCAGGCAAACCAGGTGATAGGCCCTGGGGCAGGTGTCGCAGAGGATGATCTCACCACCCTGCTGACACACTTCGCAGTAGTCCTGGTGGTCCGTCTCATAGCCGTCCACCTCCTCCTCTCCGGTCACTGGGAGGGAACACAAGAGCAGACGCTGCAGAAAGCTCAGACCTGCCGGCATACCCCAAAGGGCATGCTGCTCCCGCCCCACACGCCAGCCACCTCCTTGTCCCCCACCATGAACGCCAACCAGGAAACGGATTTCCTCTCCCAGCCAGGATCCCCACCCCAATCCGTCTTGACTTGGGGTGAAAAGGTCAAAAGCTCACAGAGAGTGGCAGGGCAACAGGACTTTTACTTTTCCCCACGTCGGGTCAATCTAAACAATTTGTGTGACCAATTTCTGAAAGTTTAATTTCAGTTTTGACTATTTCAAAACTTTTAAAATTTCAAATATGCCAGCGATTCTGGTTTTCAATCCGACAGACTAAAAATTGGCATGATTTCAACCTTTTCACTCCAATCAGCCTCGGATTTACTTGATTTCAATCTTTTTTAGTCTAATTAGCTTGATGTTTCAAAAATATTTGCGATTCTGACACTTTTTCAGTCTATTCACCTTAAATTGAGGAAACATGCAATATTTCAACTTTTTTTAATCTAATTTACTTACATTTTGAAAATATTCATGATGACTTTGATTTTTTTTAAACTAGTTTAAATGTTGAAAATATTCCCAACTTCAACCTCTTCCCAGGTTAATCAGCTTCAATTTCTAAACCAAATGGCATTTTGAACCAGAAAACAAGCAATTTTTTGTTTCAGTGATTTCAAAATTTCTCCTGTCCTGTGAATATTTTCAAGATTAAGGTTTTTTTTCCTGATTTGAATCGGGACGAAAACTTGAAATCCCCAAAAACAATTGAGAGTTAGAAAAAAATCAATTTTTTTCCTGTTTCGGATCAATCAAAATGATTTGTTTGAAGAATTTCGTAATAGTTTGCTTCTATCGCAAGCTCCTTTTCTTCCACACTAATTAGCTTAGCTTTCTAAACCCGAAGTTGTTTCAGGGAGGGACATTTCCTTTCGATAGTTCCAAACACATCTGCCTTGGAATTTTGTTCAGGTTGGGAAATTCCTTGAACCCGACCTGTTCTGAACACTTTCAGATTCATCGAAAGATTCCTGCTCAGCTTAACTGTCCATACTAGGAGCAGAGCGGAGGAAGTCCGGCTCAGCGAAGGACCCAGGAATCCTGAATTCTATCCTTGGCTGTGCCACTGCCCAGCTGCATCACCTCCTCTCTCCGTACTTCACTTTCCCCACTTACCTTCTATCTATTCAGGGCTTCGCTACATGCGATTTAACTAACATAATTGGTTAAAAAAAATCAAATGTGAAATTGACAAAAACAAGCTAGAACCCCACTGAACTGGGACATGGAAAAACTGGGTTCTGTTCCCACCTCAGCACTATGCCTCGGTTTCCCTAACTGGATATAAGGTGTAATGCTATTGAATTTTGAGATGATCAATCAAAACACTGTAGCAATCACTACGTGGGCCAAGTGGGTCTGTCAAAAGCTGATAATTCGCTAATTCTGTTTATACCGCTCATACGCATGTACCACTTTTGTATTTGAAGCTATGAGAATTGGCTCTGTATTTCAAATGTTTGCTTCTGGGAGTCATCAACAGGCTTTGCCCAGCTATTGTGAAAGGGTTGCTCTCAACCTCAGCACTTCACTGACAATGGGTCTTCAGTGGTGCCAATCCACCTGAGGAATTTTGCTGTGAAGGTTCAGACCAGCCAGTGAGCAATGGCTGCTAAGACCTGAGTCAGGCATGGACAGTGACTGGCTCACGTGACAAACTCCATTTCGGGAGGTGCTTTCACACCAGGAGAGCAGTGGGATTTCCTCCACATGGCCAAGGGTAGAATGAGGGTCCTGGGGGCTCCTCCAGCTTTGTCTTCACTCCAGCTCATCACTTCAGGGGCAGCTTTGCTATGAGTACTGATAACCCACCCTAGCAGAGGACGTATTCCAGAGATTTACAGACAGCAGTTTATTCCATCTCTGCTGCAGGCCTGCACCAGGAACTTGATAATTAGCATGTGTAATCTGTTACCTTTAGCAATTTTACTCTCGACCTTTTCTTTCTTTTATTAAACTTTCAGATATTCTATTCTAAAGGATTGGCGCAGTGTGCTCTTTTGGTAAGATCTAAGGTATAACTTGACCTGGGAATGTGGCTTGTCCTTAGAGATCAGGAGAACCTGTTCTATACAAGGAGTGGTGCTGGTTGTGGCACCGGAAAAGCTGGAGTGTCTAAGGGAATTGCTTGTGTAACTTCTTGCTGGCCAGTGTGGCAAACAGAAGAGCTCTTTGTGACTGGTTTGGTGCCTTCGAGAGGAGGACTCCCAGTCTTGGGCTGTAAGTAGCCCTGTGTTTAAGCAATTTGCCCTGATTTGATGTCTCAGCGGTGCCCCTAGAAACCTGTTATATTACATAAGGATACTGCTCTCCTGGGGGAAAGCACTCGGAGATCCACTGCTGAAAAGGGCTAGATAAGCACTAAGGTCTGTTGTTATATGAACTAGAAACACTCAAATTCCTCCAGGGAAGCATCGTCCAGGTCAGATGAGATACCACAATCTCTCCCGGCTTTGGGTTCTAGCCATCCGGGTGCACCTGAGTGTCAGGACAATTTCACTAAAATCTCCTCTCTCTCCTCCTTTAGTGCACTCGGTGTGGGGGGGGGGGGGACAAGGATGGACGGACCGTGGGGTGTGGGGAAGGCAGACTCTCACCATGTGTCTGTGCAGTGCCCAGCACCATGGGGCCCCGATCCTGAATTGGGATGGTGGAGATTGCTGTAACACAATAAGTCAGAGTTTGCACCACTGTAACACCCACAAGCTGGCTTTAAGTGGCCAGGAAAGGGTCACATGGCCTTTCCCCTCTAAGGGGCATTGGCTCCCACCCAGCCAAAGGGCAGGGACCAGCTGGCTCAGTGGAGTGGGGGACAGTTATGGGACATCAGGCCTTTCCACTTTAGAGGTTGCTGGAAGACACCACCTGACCCCTTAAGACAGCTCATGCCCTGAAGCATGGAAGTGGATGGCTAACCTGGGGTCCTCGTCGACTGATACATGACAAGTATTTGAATACTACACATATTGCCTTGAGTCGCAGTTATCAGTTACCAGGGCCTTTTTGCATAAGCCTGAGCGAGCTACATCTCAGGGACTGCTGTACCAAGTCAGACCATCCAGCCTCGCTCCCCAGCTCGTCCCCTGGCCTGCTGGGTCAGACCCTGGGGCCCATCTAGCCTGGTATCCTGGCTTGTCGCCTGGCCCGCAGGCTGAGACCCCTGGGCCCATCTAACCTGGTCTGCTACAGTACAAACCCCTCTACTGCAAGCCAGAGACAGCCAGAGCATGTCTCAATACATTGCAGCCAGTGGGCTGCCATTTCAACAGACATCACCACTCAGCCCTGTGGTGCAAAAGCTCCTCCCACCCCTCATAGCCCCGCCCCCAGTGTGAAATAGCCCCAACCCTGGTGTAAAAGCTCCTCCCACCCGTCAAAGCCCTGCCCCGGGCTCCCCCCAGCAGCCTGGCTCACACTCACCCTTCTTCCTTTTCCGGCCTGGCCGGCCACGCTTGAGTTTCTTGACGCGCCCTGAGCTGTCAGACCGCACCGAGGAGCTGTGGACACTGGAGTTGTCAATATCGGACTCTTCCTCCATCTCGCCCACTTCCTCGCTCTGAAAGACATGCTGTACATAACCATAGCGGCCCTTGTTAGGCAGGGCTCATCCAGAGGCGCACAATGGGGGAAGGGACAGGGACAAGTGCTGGGTCAGGCGGTGTCGGACACCCTCCCCCCAAGCCTAGCACAAGGGAACATCGCCAGGACCAAAGATGCAGACGTTCACACTCGCAGTCAGGCCTCGAGGCGGGGAACATCCCAATAAGCATGCCCCCACAGTTGCACATGTGGCTCTGGATTGGAGAGGAGGCATCGCCCCAGGGCCAGCTGGGACAGGTCATAACCCTGCCCCATTACTGCAAATAGTCAGGCACCATGTCCCCTGGTTCCTCACACCCTGGAGTCTTTCCCCAGCCACCTGGGTCAGAGCTCATCCACCCTGTGGGGAATCAGGGGGAAAGCTCTATGTGGGTTTGCCCTCACCTCCCATTGGGTCAGCTAGCCCAAGCTTAAAGCCCAGAGGGCCAGGACACGGCTAAGGCTGAGAGCCCAGGTTAAATGTACAGGGCAAATGTCCTATGTCTGTACTGCCACAGCAACAAGACCTGGAGCCAGGGCTTGCGCTATGGAGCTAAGAACCAGCCATGTCAATGTTCCCACGTGAGCTCTGAATCCTGGCGACAGGGAGGGGCTCAGAGCCTCGCTCCAGCCCAGCAGGGAAGGGGAGGAGGGGGGTCACACTACTGCTGCGAGCCCGAAATCTAGGTGGGAGAGAGTGAAAGTGTTTTGTCTGAATACTGTCTGTGTGCCTCAGTTTCCCTTATATGTTACTCAAATATCTAGATGGTGTAACGTGAACAGAGAGCAAGTGTGAAAAATTGAAACAGGGGTTAATAGGCGCCGATATAAGACTAAGCTCTGAATATCAGACCTGTCCCTATAAAATCAGGGTATCTGGTCACCCTAAGGTGCAGGACAAGGGTTGCAGAGAACTCCGAGACTCTGGATCAACACCCCCGAGGGTTTGGCTGGATGTTCCTGACTTCAGTGCTAACAAGCTCTGTGTCCCCAATGACTAATAAACCCTCCTGTGTCCCTCACTGGCTGAGACAGACGGCTGGCTGCGGAGTTGGGGTGCAGGTCCTCTGGGAGCACGTAAACTGAATGCCTCAAGGAGCTGCGGAAGCCAAGCAGGCCGGCCTGAGGCGCACTGCAACAAGAGTCCTGCCTGCCTTCATTCCCCGAGACAATGACTCTGTGACACCAGGGTACTGCCTTGAAAAACCCTCTGCCCCGAGTTTCAGAGCCTGGCTCAACTGACTCACGCTGTGGGGCTGAAAATCACAGCGTAGATGTCTGGGCTGGAGCTCGGGGCTGCAAGACCCTCTCCCCACATGGTGCCTCTCAGAGCCCCGGGTTCCAGCCCCAGACTGAACATCTACCCTGCAATGTTTAGCCCTGCGGCCCAAGCCCCAGACAGCAGAGCCAACTGGGGGTCCTTCGCTGCAGCTCTGCTGTCACTGTGGGGTGAACTGAGTCACCACCCCTCGCCCCATCCATGCACACACCCCTCGAAGCCTGCTGCAGGCCAGCCACGCGCCAGCAGTGGGCAGCTGGTCCTGGGACAGCCTCCCTCTGCCTGACTTCGCTGGGGGGGAGGGGCAACTCGGGTTCCCCCAAAACTAGTTAGCTCGACAAGGCACGTGCCACATCCTGCCTGTGCACCGTTGGGAACTCGCATCCACCCAGGCGCATGGTGTAGACGTGGCCTCAAAATGGGGCCCAGTGAGGAGGTTCGAGGGGGGAGAGCCAGGGAGGGAGAATTGCAGAAAACACCAGTGTGGGAGAGTTTCCAGAAGGAAGGAGCTAGCAGAGCAGGATCATGTGGGGAAACTGAGGCAGACATACAATGGCAGTACTGCTCCAGGCCAAGAGGAGAAGGCCCTTATTATATTCCTGCTCTTCAGCGAGGACCAGTGCCAAACTACTCAATGGCCAATAGTCCTCCAACGTCTTCCCACAGTTCCCCCAAAAGGGCAGATGTGTTCTCCCAATTCTAGAGCGGCCTGACTCACAGCAGATCAGAGCTATTCTCCCTTGTGCCAGATGGCAACTAATTGCTAAGATCCCTCATCCCTACTGCCAGTCCCATGAGCTTGGTTTTCAGAAGTCAGAAGACTGCACAGGATACCATGAAGCAAGCAACTTTTCACAGCCATTGGGGGCAAACTGAGCAGCCAAAGCAAAGACCTGGAGGCTACGTCTACACGCCACGCTCTGATTCAGATTTAAGGGAAGGGCTCCCATTCCGTCCACACACAAATCTTCCTGAGCTCTTGGTACTTAGGACCCTGCTGGCCATGGGAAGGAGCCCTGAGTCTCAGCCTGGTTATTTTGCAGCATGGACACATCTCAAGACGCAGACCCGAGTCAGACGGCCTGCGTGGTGTAACGCAGACGTCAGCACAGCCGGGAGACTGGGGTCCAGCCGTCATAAGCCCAGATGCACTGTTCAGAGTGGATGTAACCCTAACAGAGCTTTGGGACTGCACTGTCTCTCCTCCCTGCTCCAACCCCTTTCCTCTGAATTGCTGCCTCCTCTCCTATCAAACTCCGTTTCCAATAATACGAACAAGCCATTCGCCTTCCGACACCCATCGTTCTCGATGCCTGCCGCAGGTCCATCAGGGCGGTTGGGATGGCTGGCTCTTGTGGGTGCGGGTGAGCGAGCTGAACGGCCCCCACACCGCAATTAACTGAGACCAAGCAGGTTTGTGGGGATCACTCTCTGGGCAGCACCAGACAGAAGGTTGGGTGAGACAATCGCGGTGGTTTCCATCCCATCTCCAGGTGGTTGTGGCCTCCCCATAAAGCTCACTCCAAGACAGCCCTGGGCTGAAAGTGTCCAATAGCGTCTGCAGTTGGTTGCTACCTCGCCTTCTGGCATTTGGGGTCATTCTCTAGTCTTAGCTTCCCGACAGGGCCCCGACAGCAAGTCACCAGCCCTCTCTTCCCTGTCATCACAAGGGGAATTCTTTCCTTCATCAGGGCTTCTGCCCTCCCTCAATACTGGGCAGAAAGCAGGCTTGCTATCGCTAGAAGGGCCCTTCTGCCTGCAAATGTTTCATTTCCTTCCAGAATGTGCCCATCTACAGGCAACGGCTGAGCCAAAACCAGGACTAGTTGAGGCTACGCCGTGTGCCCCAACATGCTGCTGGATATCTAAGTCCAGGTCAAATGACCTGGCTCACTTCTCTTAAGCCATAAGGGAAGTGCTCAACTTTCACTGACCACTTCCAAATACTTGTCTTCCTCATGTTCCCCAACTTGCATGGCGGCTTATCTTCCTCCTAACATCGTCCAGCACGCATCTGGGATATCGTTTAAACATGCCTTCCAAGTTCAGGTCAGGGGCCAGCCACCATGATCGTGATTAAGAACATCGTTAGTGGTTCTCTCTACAATCAGGAGAGCTAGATACTCAGAAAGGGTGTGTGTGTGAGAGAAAATGGGTGTGTATCTGTCCTAATCCAGGCCCTACCATCATGGGGACTTCAGACTTCTCTCCTCTGCTAGTTCAGCCTTCTGCAGAAACAAGGCTCCATGCAGTAGCTGAGTGACACTGGCCTGTGCTAGGAAACCACAACAGATGACCTAACAGCCCCTTCTGGCTTTAAACTGTGAAATTACAATGCACCAGCTGCAGCCATATGGGAGGGGAAAAAACCGAGCAGCTTTTGTGACAGAGAGTGTGACACAGCACCTCCCTCCTGCTCTCCCAGGCCCTCCCCTTCCCCTGCACACACGGCCCAAGGGAGCGTGGCCAGGAAGAAGCGTGGCTTACCGAGCTACTCTTCTTGCGCTTGCCTCCGATCATGCCCAGCTTGATCTTCAGCGGAGCCATCCTCTTCCCTTTCATCTTCCTCTTCATCTCCGGCACACGAGGGCTCTTGCTCCGCCTTTTGTGACCCGGCCCTTTGGTCAAAGGATGCTAGATCAGTCAATGGTTGCCAAATCCACCTTTTAGACAGGCAGGGCTAGCCTCTTGTCCCAGAAGGAGAAACTGAGGCACGAGACAGGGACTTGCCTGTGGTTACATTTCATGCAGCTGGGGAGAGAATCCGGGAGTCCTGGCTCCCAGCCCCTCTGCTCTAACCCACCAGCCCCCACTCCTGTCCCAGAGCTGGGGAGAGAACTGAGGAGTCCAGCTGGAAGGGGAGGGGAAGTGAGACACAGGGTGAGGGGCAACTGCTGATGAAGGACATGGGGGGCACCAGCCACGTGATACCCCCTCACGAGTCCTTAGTCTGGGGGAAAGCTGGGACACTTCCCTCTCGACCCTGTCCCACCTTCTCCCCAGCTCTTCCCCCATGCGACACTGCCTGGGGATTAGTGGAGCTGGGGGTCTGGCATGGCAGCAGAGATCAGGCCCCAGCCTGCTCTCCTTCCCCGACTCCTGACTGTGTCACTTCGCTTCCCGTCACTGAGTGCGGGGTTGGTCCTGTCCCCGCCCGAGTGATGCTGGGGGAGCAGAGTGGGCTGGAGCCCTGTTGCGCGGCTTCCCTTCACCGCTGCTGGGGAGCCTGACCCCACTGCAGGCGCTGGACCCTCCCAGGCCACCCAAAGGCAGCCGCTATGGTCTCTGCCACCCATGGCGTTGGGGGGGGAGGGAATGTGCCGCTCTTGTGTTCCCTACACACGTTGATCCTCCACAGGGCCTTTCCTCTCTTGGCCCTGATGCATCACGGGAATTGTAGCTGCAGGTGTCTCATGCAACCATTGTACTTTATGGCCTAGATTCCGGGTCAGACTCCGTATCCCATGATGCACCATGGTCTTGGAGAAGCAGTGCCTCCTGGTAATCCCTGGTCCCAGTGCATCATGGGAGACAATCCAACATGCCCCACCCCCCCCAGGTTTTCTATCTGCCCACAAGAGCAGGGATCCCAGGCAACTCACCTTTGCCTTCTTTGGTTTTGGCTTTGCGGATGGGAGCAGGTTGTGGTTCGGCAGCTACGGCCGACACAGCCGCCGACACCTGCTCAGCCACGGCTGCTGCTGCCGCTGCAGCCGCCGCTGCCACAGCTGCTGCCGAGCCCTTGAAGGGGTTGTTGGCGCTGAACTCCCGCCACTTGGCTCCAAGGATGGTCATCATCTTGGACATGGGGATCTTGGGGTTCTTTTTGGCAATGAGAGGCCTGCGCAACAGGAGACAAAACCCCAGGGGAGGGTCTGAGCACGGTGTGGCGGAAGAACCCCTCCCCATCGAAGTGCCTCCCTCACCTGACTGGCGACAAGCAGCTGCATGCTTCAACCCACCACTGCTCCAAGCACCGTCATCCCCAGCCGCCAACCTCCTGAGTTCCTGGCTGGTTCAAGACCCCTGCTCTGCCCAGGTCCTGCCCACATGCCAACCTTTTCCCCAAGACCAGGTCTGGGCAAAACACAGCACGCCAAGCCACCAGATCCGGCCAATGGACGCTGCAAGGAGACCCCAGCAGGCTCCCTGCTTGCCTCACCCCACCCACACGCCACTCAAAAACTAAGCGGGGTGGGCGGACAGGACTTTAGGAGTTGCTCCCTTCCCCAGCACAATCCTATTGGTCGGCTTCTGGACAGAAACTGGCCAATGGGAGCTGCCAGTTTCAATAACAGGCAGCTCCTAGTTATTCACAGAGCACATGGCTGCAGCCTGTGCGGGGGTGGGGCAGGTAGGGAGGCTGATTTTTAAGTCTCCTAGCCAAACTCTGCCTCTGGCACCCCAGCCTCCCCATTCTGCAACCCTCTGCCTCCCCACTCCTGCCCCCCTACTCCACCTACCCAAATTCTCTGCCTCCATCCTGTACCCATACCCCCTCCCAGATCTGGCACCCCAGTTCCCTAACCCAGATCACAGTCCCCTCCTGCCCTAGCTCACAACCCAAACACCTGCACCCCCTCCTGTACCCCAATTCCCTGCCCTAGGTTACAATATAACCCCTTGCACCCTAGTCCAGTGCCCTAGATCACAAATGCCTCCTTCACCCAAACTCCCTCCCTTACCCCAAGCTCCCTTCTGCACCCAAACTCTATCCCAGACCCCGCTCTTCCTCCATTAATATCATGGAAGAGTGCAGTCCTTGACCACTTTCCAAATTCTTGGAGTGGCCCATCAAAAAGTATTGTTACGACCCTGCCCTGCCTCTCCCCCCCGCCCACCTCTGTCCACTCCCTGCTCTACTCCCAGCCTGCCTCTTCCCACCCTTGCTCTGCTTCAGGCCCCGCCCACATGCCAACTTTTCCCCAAGACCCTGCCTCACCTCTTCCTGCCCCCACCCTGCCTCTTCCTGCTCCTGCTCTGCCCCCTCCTTGCCTCTTCCTGCTGCTGCCCTGCTTCCCCTCTTCCTGCCCAGCCCCCAGCCCACCTCTTCCTGCCCCTGCCCTGCTCCTTTCCAGCCCTGCTCTGCCTCTTACCACCCCACCACTTCCTGCCTCTGCCCCACCTCTTCTCACTCCTCCTCCACCCTGTTTCTTTGTGCCCCCCTGCTCCTTTTCTTTCTGGCCCTGATTCATCCCCACCCCACCTCTTCCCGCCCCCGTCTCTACCCGCCCTGCTTCTTCCCAACCCTGCTCTTCATGGCCCACCTCTGCTCTGTCCCTGCCCCACCACTTCCCTGCCCTGCCTCTGCCCCACCTCACTTCTGCTCTCCCCTACCCCACCTCTTCCTGTTCACACTCTGCCCACCCCACTCCACTTCTTCCCACACCATTCCACTCCCTCCCCATCAGCATCTCCTGCACATCACACTGGGGGAGAGGAGGCAGAGCTGATCAGCAGGGCTGCCAGTAGGTGCTGAGCACCCTGGTTTTTTCCATGCCAGCCCAGAATTGGGTTCAGGCTCTCTGCAGACTCAGGCTGCCTCAGATAAACTGCGGTCTGAAGCACGTGTTTTCTGGACCACCATAAAAGCACCAGACTTGGGTTTTGCAGATTTGGAAGTGCCACTGATTTACAGTAGGGTCAGAGGAAAAAAAAAAACCCTGAGCATTCAATTCCTCCCTCTCTCTCTTCCCCCGGCATAAACCTGCCAGCGGCTCCACCGAAGCCAAGGAAGACTGAATCTAGGCTGACAGCAGCTTTAGACTGGTTTTCTTATGGAAAGTCACACTGCCGTTCTACCACACTGACTGGGCTGAACACACAAAACACGGGTGCACATTCTGCAGCGTAGGGTTCAAAAAAGAGCTAGATGAATTCATGGAGGATCGGTTAATCAATGGCCATTACCCAGGCTGGGCAGGGAGGATGTTCCTAGCTCCATTTGTCGGAAAGGGCAACGGGCTGGATCACTTGATGATTCCCTGTTTTGTTCATTCCCACTGGGGCACCTGTTATTGGCTGCTGTAGGCAAGATGGACCTTTGGTATGACCAGTCTGGCCATTCTTATGTTCTTATGAGAAAAGCAGTAGTGCAGCCGGAACACGCATCGATCACCCCTAGAATAATATTTTATCCAAGCAAGCACATCTGCACGTGCTGCCCCTTTGCTCCCTAGACCCCCCCCAGCGAAGCAAGTTGCAGCGTTTCCTGTCACTCGCCAGCAAAACAACAAGTGCCAAATGCCTTATGATATGTCTGTGTTCACCAACTTAAAAGAGCAACCAGCACCTGCACCGATATTGATCTGCTCTGGGACGGACCTTGCTCAAGGCAGCGTTCATTTTAGAGCGCTGGGAAACTCAGCACTTAGAACTCCAGATTCCCAGGCAAGCAGACACATTGCTAACCACCAGATCTTGTAGCACACCATCGCGTTGGCTGCAGAGTTGTATCACGATGGAACCCAGACACCACAAAGTGCACTGGGAGCCCAACTGGGCCAGGTGAGAAATGATTGGTAAAAGAACATAGCCGCCTGGTCCAGTCTATGGGGGACCACCTGGGATGCAGCACAGAGGGGTTCTAGTCCCAGCTTGGCAACTTCAGGAGAAACTCTCTCCCACACTGTGCCTCAGTTTCCCCTCCCACCTCCATTTTTTGCCATTTTGGTTGTAAGTGCTTTGGGTCAGAGATGGACTCTCACTCTGTGTCTGTGCCTGGAATGCAAGGGGGCCTTGATCTTGGTCAGGGAGGGTTTGTGCAGACCCTTGCACTGTGGTGGCACTGATCTTAGGTGGGTGGGGGAGAGCCCTGATCTCAGCTAAGAGGGGTCTGTACAGCACCCAGTACCCCAGGAGCCCTGATCTCACTCAAAGGGATCCATGAAGTGCTCAGCACAACATGGAAGGAGGCTGCACCACAAGATGTTCTTTGTTTTCTTCCGTTGACAAGTGTCTTTGAGTCTGAATTATTTACCATCCTGCCTCCTAATGCACTAGTTAAGTGGTGTGAAGCACATTAAACAGAGATAATGGAGGCTCCCTCCTTTGTGAAGCCCCACCAGAGAGATGGGTCAGCTATGAGAAAACACTGAATTCTCTAAAAACCTACTTGAAAAGGAGGAGCCTTCATAGGAATGCCAAGCAAATACTTTCAGCCCAAGCTCCATAGATTTGGCACCACCAATGAACATTTGGCGAATTCATGTCAGTTTCACTGAACTGTTTGCATCAAGGAAAAAGAAACAACCAGGAAATTCCAAATGAGTCCAAACGTTTCATTTCCACCTGTTCCACCCATTTCAATTTGGGGATTCCAACCTACTTTTCATTGAGAAATTTCTTCCAAATGTATTTTTTAAAAAGACGATGGGAATCAAACCAAACACTTTGTTCCAGGTCGAGCTACTCTTTACAAAAAAAATAAATTTAACCACAAATTCAAAACATTTTGTTTTCAGTATGGCCAGAGAAGCAAAAAAGTCCCATTATCCTCACCACTTTTCCAAGGCAGGCAGTAAAATGAACTAGCGGCCTAGACAGATTCCCACAAGAGGATGGGAGTGAAAACACTCAAGCTGTCTAGTTTAGTCACCTCTCTAAGGGTACATCTACCCTGCACAGCTACCCTGCATCAATACAAGCCGCCCATTATTTAAAAATATTTTTCGAAATAATAGGCACACTATTTTGTCATCCCGGTACCTCGTTGCACGAGAGGTAAGAAATGGCTCGAAACAGTGCGTTATTTTGAAATCTGGCACTGTGTAGATGTGCAAAACTTCAAAATAAGCTATTTCGAAACAGTTGTGGATGGGGGGAGGTGCATGCCAGGTGCTTTCGCGGGTGGTGGGGGGGACCAGGGTGGGGGTCTACCCTATTTCGAGTTTAGGGTGCTGTGTAGATGCACCCCAAGACAGGATGGGATGGATACAAACTAGTGAAGGGCACAATCAATAGTGTGTCTTTATTAACCCTCTTTCATAACCCCACAACAAAGTCTATGAAATAGAGGAAGAAAAAAATCAGCACAGGAAAATCACCCTCTAATTTTTTACATGTTGCTCCAGTCACCTGTGAAAATCCTTGTCACTAGATATGAACCAGGACAAGAGTCAAATTGAAAGAGAATTAGATGAGAATTAGACCAGACTGGTACTTTGTCTCCCTCTAGTAGGCCAGATAAAGAGGCTGATGAGCCTCCTACATCCTTGGCTTGAGGGACATGATTTGTGGTAACAATTTGGAGTCCTGTGGCACCTGAGCTCTGGACTACTCTAGGGAGTTATTTAGAAATAACTCCCTTTACTTCAAGATAATAAGCGGAGCATCCATACTACCAAGCCCATTATTTCAAAATAAGGGTCTAGTTATTTCAAAATAGTAACTCCTGCTTTCCACGAGGAATAATGCTATTTCAAAATAATTATTTCAAAATAGCGGTAGTGTGGACACTCCACTGCTGCAATTTTGAAATAACTACTCCAGAGTCATTCAAAGTAATTACTCCCCAGTTCTTCCTGGGGCTCTAAGTCAAGGCAGCACGTACACATTAAGAGAGCCAAGCCTGCCTTGGACTAATTTTGAGGCTTCCCTGTAGTGTGGACACACTATTTTGAAATAGTTATTTCAGGAGTTATTATTTCGAAATAAGTTATTTCAAAATAATTTCCTAGTGTAGACATGTCCTTAGAGACTAACATATTTATTTGGGCATAAGCTTTTGTGAGCAAGATGCATGGAGTGAAAATCACAGAGGTAGGGATATATTTATGTACTAGCATATCAAAAGGGACTTACTTATCAAGTGTGGGACCAGTGTTAACAAGATCAATTCAGTCAGAGTGGAGGTGACTCACTCCCAGCATTTGATGGGGAGGTGTGAACATCAAGAGAAAGAAAATTACCTTTGTAGTGAGATAATCATTTTAAATCCTTATTCAGTCCTAATTTTATCCTGTTTAATCTGCGAATGAATTGCAGCTCTGCTGTTTCTCTTTGTAGTCTGGTTTTGAAGATTTTTGGGAAAGGATGACTACTTTTAAATCTACTCTGTGGCATTCAATACAGAGGTCCCAGGTTCAAACCCTTTTGCCCCCACTGGCCATTTATATGAGACCATCAGACAGCAGAAAGTGCATAAGCACAATTAGATGGCATGTCAAAACTCCCTTCTCAGCAGGAATTTTCTAAAAGCGGTTTTATTGCAGCTAAAGCATGCAATACTGACCAATGTCAAGGCTCATAAGGCTAAACAGAAAGAACAATTAAATATCTCTTTATGCAGTTAGAGTTGAAACACCAGGAAACTAACACCCAAAGCAATGCAGATCAGATGCTAAGCCAGCAGAAAGCAAGAGAGAGGTAGTTGTGAGCATGCTCCTAGGAGGAGGCCAAGCTCCTCAGACCACAAGTCTGGGTAGAAAGGCAGCCTTAGAGATTCAAAGATTCCAAGGCCAAACAAAATCCTCTGACCACCTATAGAACACAATGTAATTCCCATTTGAACTGGAGCAGATCTCATAGGGTAGGAAAAAAAAACACATCTTGATTTCAAATGTAAGCAAGGAAACAGCCTGCTGCTGTTTGATCCTACTGCATTTAGATATCAGGACTTGGCGGACATTCATGGGAAATAAATAGGATGGCACCATATCTGACTTCCATTATCCATTTCTACAGTGAACAAAACCAGACATCTGGGTTTTAAGTAAGAATGTAAAATCCCGTTAAATTGGTTAAATGCAGTGCTAACATTGTGCTTAACTATTTAAGCAATTAAAGGGAGATGGGGGCGGTGCTCCAGCAGGCCTGGAGCGCCCCCACCTGCTGGAGTCTAGCTAAAGTTGCCTCTGCTGCAGGCTGCTCCCATCTCCCTCATGGGGGAAGTGACTGCGGCTCCCAGCATCTTTGCAGGGACTGCCACTGTACCTCCTGTGGGGGCTGCTGGTTCCCAGCCCACATGGGGAGGGGCCATCAGGGCTGGAGCTGTCTTCCACTCACAGCTGGGCTGCAGGCAGGGGGCTGCTCCCAAGTACTGGTTAACCATTACCCAGTCAGCATCACCCATTTACCTGGTTACCCTTTAACACCCCCTCTTTTTATGGGGCAATGTGTGCTCTCTTTGTGACATATTTGACCTGTAGCAAACACATCATCTATATTCCCCTCCTAAACAGACAAATACCCATCAGGGATGGTCCAGCCATGAATTTGGTCTGGGTTGTACCCCGTTTTTATAAATAACCCTAGGGATCGTTACACAGAAATTGTTCCATGCTGCAAAGCACGGGTGAGCTTGGAGCACTGCATTTTGGGTACTGCAAATTAGCAGCCATGTGGCCAAATTGGAGAGACAACAACAACAACAACAACAACAACAAAAGAGCAACAACAACAAAAAACACTCAGAGCATTAGAAAACATGACCAGCGAGGAACGCTTGGAAGAACTGGGCAGGTTTAGCCTAGAGCAGTGGGTCTCAACTAGGAGTACGCAGGGGTCCTTCAAGGGGTACATCAACTCATCTAGATATCTGCCTAGATTTTAGGATAAGCTACATAAATAGAGTAGTGCACAGATATAAAACTTGTATCTGCATCTCAACTGCGATTCGTAAACATGGTCCATGGACATAAAGCAGGAATCTGCAGATTTGCAAGGCTCCATACATAAACAGCAATGGCAAAATCAGTGCAAAAGTTTCATACGATTTGCTTATCTTATTATATATATCCTATACGCAAATGTATGGATAGTAATTATATTCCAATTGATTCATATAATAATATGATGAAAACTGGAAAGGAGGCAATTTTTCAGCTTCGGCTGTGACGCTTTTGTACGTTTATGTCCGATTTTAGAAGCAAGTTGTTTCTATCAAGGGGAAACTTGGGGGTACACAAGACAAATCAGACTCCTGCAAGGAATACAATCATCTGGAAAGATTGAACACAGTGTTCCCTGTAAGCTGGGTGCTTGCATGGCCGCTCGTGAGAGATTCCGATGCCACCCACCTTATTAGTAGAGCAGCTACCACTAGGTTTTTGTTTCTGTTGATGGTGCACATTTGCACATAAACATTTATTCCGTCCATGGATGGAAAAAATCCGGACATGGATGGAAAAAATTAGAGGGCACATTGCTTGAGAGCCACTGGTCGAGAGAAGAGAAGGCTGAGGGGGCACATGGTCGCAGTCTTCAAAGCTGTAAAACGACTGCCATAAAGAGAATGTGTAGGATCCCTGCTGCAGGCAGGGAAGAGCTATTCCAGCCACGTGGTGGTCTGCTGCAGACAGGGACTCCTCTGGCCGGGATGCAAAAGCAGCCCCTGCCTGCAGGGCATGCTGGCCTGCTACAGGAAAGGGCTGCTCTGGCATCCCAGCTAGAGCAGTTTCTGTCCACAGTGGGCCCGGGTGCCCCACAGGAAGGGGCTGGGGGACGCCTGGCCCACTGCAGGCAGGGGCTGCCCTATGGTAGAGGGGCTGCTTCAGCCCAATGATTAACCAGTTAAACAATGAAATGGGATTTTACATCCCTGAAGAGGATGGGGATCAATTATTTGCTATGTCCAGCCCTTCATTTCTAAAGTCAATTTGCAAATCAGACACTAGGTGGCACTCTCAGAGCAGCTACAGCCTCAGGTTATAGGGAAATTAGTGGGATATACAATCTCAGCAGCATTCTCCATCCTGAGAGGTGGGGACCTTCTGCAAAGAGGAAGCACAGGTATGATCCCCGGTTATAAATGGGGAAACTGAGGCATAGAGGAGCAGACCTGCATATTAAACCCCGCTCTACCTTCCACCATGTGCTGCTTCCTACCCGTGGCAGTGGAAGGGTGGGGAGTGGTTCCCAGCAGTTGCTGGCACCTCAGCTGATCCTCTTCTGAAGAGGATTCGACCAGGTCCCTTCCTCCATGGTGCAAAGGATTCTGGGTGCAAGACGAGCACCATGTGGATGGCTGAACAGGATTGGCGAACGGCGACTGCTGGGAGAGCCGTTTTGGTAGTGTCACTCCGAAACGCAGATACAGTAGATCCAAAGACCCGAAAGGATCCATGTGGTACCACCTAATCAGACCCGCCGTACAGCCCAGGCATAAGAACTTCCACAGACTCTTTCCTGGATGAACTGGAGTCACTCTCCTGATCCTGTCTCGATGGAAAAGTCTTGTCAGCAACAGAGAATCCGCCCCTGCTGCAGAGAAGTTGTTCCACCAACTGACACCTCTTGCTGTTAAAAATTTACACCTTATTACCAGCTGGAATTCACTTGGCTTCAACAATCTGCCATCGGTTCGCATTATAGGTCTTTGCACTAGACAGGAGAGCCCCCTGCTATCCCAGGGCTGTTCCCCAATCTCTGGCCCTGGGGGGAGCAAACTGACATAGCTGAAAGGAGCAGGCAGGCTAGATCTGTCTCCAAAGGCTTACAGGAAGACAGCCAAGCCAGAAAGGTGACTCTGGATGGAAAGCACAGAGAAGCCAGCACCAATCTGAGTGCCTCTGCTTTTCGGGGAGGTCAACTCCATCGGGGAATCCAAAGGCTAATTAGGCGACTACTGACACCTCCAATTCCTCCCGGGAACCTGCTGGCAGCCAGCACAGCTCCCGTCGCTCCGGGTCTGGAATTCCACTTGATTAGCAGGCAGGCAGACTTGGCGCAAGCCTGGGTTTCTGGGAGGTCTGAAGGTGTTCTCTCACAGCGGCGACCCAGTGTTGAGCAATCTGGGGCCAGGACAGCTGTAGGCTGCGCACACTGCCTGCCAGGCAGTCAGGAAGCCTTCTTGGCTGCAGTTATCTCCCTGGCAAGCCAGGATCTGACTCCAGCCCCTCACCCCACCCTCCCCAGCTGGCTGCTGCAAACTCCCTTGCTCAAGGGCACCAGTGTAAACTCTGCCAACTCTGTTGGCTGCTCCCTGCAGCCTTCTCCTGGGCTTGTTGGGGCTCTGCCAGCAGGCACACAGCCCAGGTCCATACGGACGTCTGGGCCACCGCACCAGCTGAGTCAGGCGTGATGGGAGGCATGTAGTGGGGGCGTCATCAGGGTCATGACTGCACGGCAGAGCCCTTGTCTCCTGGCTGACCCTCTCCAGGACTTGGCACAGCAGGCTGCACAGTGAAAAAGGGTCTGAAGAGAAAAGACCCCAGCCGGTGTCCATGGGCGTCTCTCCACTGGAGTCAGTGGGGCCAGACCCCAGCTGGTGCCAATGGGCATCTCTCCACTGGAGTCAGTGGGGCCAGACCTCAGCTGGTGTCAATGGGCATCTCTCCACTGGAGTCAGTGGGGCCAGATCCTAGTTGGAGTCAATCGGTATGTTCCTGGGGGTTCCTTCTCCCCAAACACCTGGTGCTTCCAGCCCTGCCATTGGCAAAGGGGAGCGGAGACCACTAAGGAGCAGGAGGAGGAAGTGGATCCAGTATCTGCTGGCAGCATCTGCAGCCAAGGGGCAGGGGGAAGATAGCTTGGACCAGGCATGTGATCAGCCACAGGGGGCATGCTTCAGGGAACGGGGAGCCTTTACCACTTATTCCTCCCCAGCCACAAGGCGGGAGACCTGGGGCAGCACCCCATAGCAAGAACAGAGAGTGCCCTAGTGCAACTCCATGCACCCCTGTTAGGCATCACTAACGAACTCATGAATGTCAGCACCGAAAGCTGCAAGTGGATGGAAAGCATCAGAATGGACCTTGGATCCAAGGAGACCATCAACGACTCGTTAAATTTATATTCCAGGGACTTGTACGCTAAGATCTAAGTCCACATCATGCTGGGCGCTGCCCAACCTCCCCATCCAAGATCACACCCAACCCCCAATGATGGGTGCCGCCCACACACCCCGGACCAAGACTGGGTCCTTGTCAAACCAGGCACTTCCCAGACTCTCCTGCCCAAGGTATGGGGCCCATCACGCCATAGAGATCCCAAAGCAGGATCCAGCACCTGAGTCTGCCAGATGCTGGATGGGATACAAAAAACTCCCTGTCCAACCAGACCATAGGTGAGAGGGGAGATGGAGGCCCAGAGAAGAGAGGGAATCCCCCCAAGGTTATGTGATAGGGCAGGGGCAGGAAAGGAACCCAGCTGCCCTGCCCCCCAGCTGCCTCAAGCAGCACAGGGTGACTGCCCTTCAGCCTAGTTCAACAGGAAATCTGAAGACTCCAAAATCCCTCCAAGATGCCCCAGCTCATGGATCGGTGTGGGGAGGACAGTGATCATAGCCCATGTCCTCCAACTCCCCACAGCTCGTCCCTACATACGGCCGGGCTCTTACCTCATGAACTGGCTGAAGGCTTTGTAGTTGGTGAGTGTGTGGTAATCCTCCTCAGAAAACACATGGTCCACATCTTCCAGCCCCCAGGTCATAAGCAGCTGGGCTGAGGATTTCTGTTCCACCTGCTAACCAAGCCAAACGCTCCCTGTTAGCCAGCCAGCCAGCTAGCTGGGGAGGAGGGTGGTTTCCTTTCATTGATGGATACTATATCCAAAGGGGAGGAGACACACACCCCTTTGCTCTAAGTTGGAGGCTTCCTGAATTGGTGTATGGAGCGGAAGCCGATGGTAGGGCCAGAGGGACCACTGGGGGACACAGATGCATTCTAAGGGCTCTAGTCCTGAGGGACCTACCACTCTCCTACGTCCCAAGTAGATATGGTATATAGTGGATCTCCCACACTGAATTACCAAGGATCCAGTAATTAGCAGCAAAAAGGAGCTAGGAAAATAAGTCATAGAGTTCAAGGCCAGAAAGTCTACCCAGGCTTCTGGTATGGCCTTTTGTCTATCACTAGCCACACATACACTAAGACAAACAATCCTGGAGACCTTTCACAATTTTCCAGTTCTAGGACAAGTTTGAAAAATTGGGGGACAGAAAAATCATGACAGAGAAAAACAAAGTTTTTCAAAATTCTCGACAACTTGCAATGTCCAAAAAGAAAACCACCCAATTATTCTGGGTTGAAAGCAATGCATTGCTCTCCCTAAAATGAAATGTTAGATTTGTTTCAATCAGCTTTTTTTTTTTTTTTAATAAAATGAAAAGGAAATTTTGAAACAAAAAGTTGTTTCAGACCAAAAATAAAATAAATATAAAATCTTTAGTTTGCAAACATTTTATTTTAAACATTTTGGAATTTTCAGAGTAAATACACAGGTAATTTTAAAATAGAAAGTCACTTCAAACTGAAAAAAGCAAACATTTCCCAGTTTTGGATGGTTTCATCCCACTTTTCTCAGGGAGGAGGTCAATCAAAGCATGAAGGGGCCAGCGGGAGGGAGATCAAATCCCAAAAGCTAAAATTAGAAACTCCAAACAAAACATTTTCAGTTTAAAAGGAAAAATATGGTTTCAAAAGGAAAACTCTCCCCCAAACCTACAACATTTTGCTGGTGAAAATTTTAGAGGGCAATTTTTTCCCCCCATGGATTCCCAACTCCATCTGTTTGTTCCTGAACTGTTTTTGTAGTTCTCTTCTGCGCTTTTTCCAAGAGAACAGCATTCCCAAAACACTGTAGGCACTGGCAATTTCTGTCCCGAGGTGAGCTCAGTTTAGAAAGAACAAGGAGGGAGACCCTGCTATGATAATTCCACTGTGAAAGAGCAAAGGCCATACCAGCGTTTATGCACCTAACTCCTGATGTCCCTTGTACCCTTTCCAAACATCAGCCAAAAGAAGTGCAGGAATTTTGAGGCACAAGTTTGCTAGCAAACTGGCTTTTGACAGCAGCTAAGCTGCTGTTAGTACATGCCGATCTAAACTGCGCTGTACAATTGCCCACAGTTCCATGGTTCGCTGCTTCAGTTAATTGCATGTGCGGGCTAGCAAAGATCCGAGGCAAGCTCCAACACGGTGCTCGTGGAAATCCAACAGCTGCTAATCTCTTCCGCTAGGCCCCCGGGAATCCCTCTCTCTAGCTGCCGGGCTGATACGTCTTGTTCATGCAAGGGCCAACTGATCATCAGGTTTGGGGTTGGGAAGGAATCCCCCGCCTCAAACCGACAGTGTGGGGCACTGATGGAGGTTAGGGACTGACAAGGCAGTCTCCCCCATTCTCTGCTGGGTTAGTGTCCTGAGATGGTGAGGCCTTTGGCCATGGCACAGGGGTAACTGGCTGGAAGCAACTGGCCTGCACTAGACAGGAGGTGAAAGTAGACAACCTGGGAGCCCCATCTGGATTTACGCTCTATGGAATTATTGGCTCCAATCCACTGGCACTCGCCATGCAATGCTGCCCCGATCCAAGGGAGCGGGCTGTCCAGGTGATTATTTCCCCTACAAATGCAGAGAGCCACCAGAGGATTATCACCCTGGACAGCTCAGTCCGCAGCACAAAGCAAGGGGTGGCAGATCTCCCTGCCTGCGCTGATATGGCCATGGGCCTGGCAGCGCGTGGCCCTCCGTCCCAGGCTCTGTACCTTTACTTTCTGGCCTGCTTCATCATCCACCTTTTTCCGGCGTTTGGTCTTCTTCTCCTTCTTCTCCCGGTGCTTCCGCCGCTTCTTCTTGGCCACCCCTCCATAGTCGCTGCCACCGCTCTCCGACTTCTCCCGGAACTCCTCCCGCTCCGACTCAAACTCATCTTCGCTCACCTAAGGGGGAAAAGTCAAAGGGGGAGCTAACTGGGGAGCAAATGACCTGCTGGTTTCTGGGGGGACAGGGCAGATGTCAATTCTGGTTGAACACGGTGGGACAATTTGGAGGGAGGGGTTTGTCTGGCGGTTCCAATCAAACTGACTAGGATAATTTGGGGGGAAATCTTTACTGGATATTAATTCCACCACCAAAAAAAATATTTCAAGTCAGAAGATCTGTCGAAAGCTCCTCTGGCTTCAGCAAACACTTGGGAGAGTCAGAAAATGTATCTGCAGCTCTACTGAGAAGCGACTGACTCCTATGAAGGCTGAGAGCTCTGGGGTGCTGGGCGGGAGCTAGGGACAGCAGGCCTGCTGCTGCACACTGGGATTGCCAGGTAGAAGGCCTGGGGAAACACTGCGAGGAGAAGAAACAGTCTGCCATGGAAGCAGTTTGGTTTTATAATAATAATTCCCCTGCTCTTATGAAATGCATGTCATCAAGGCATTTCACAAAGGAAGCTGGCATCATTCCACAGATGTGGAAACTGACACACGGCGGGGGGAGGGGAGGGGCAGGTGGGGGTGATTTGCTCCAGATCACCCAGTGCCAGAGCTGGAATTAGGACTCCATTAGGCCACATCACCTCTTTGGGTTGACCAGTTTTATTTGGGAGGCTGGCAGCGTACCCCAAATAAAGAAGCCAAACAGACTCTGAGTGCAGTGTATGAGCATTCCCAGGCTGGGGAGACGGACCAGCCACTCACAGGGACAATAAACGCAGCTCTGCAAGCCACCGGCACAATGCTGCCAAGTGTCAACACTGATACCACATGCATTAAGGCAGCAGGATTGATCCCTGGCACCCAGAGAGTTTGAAAAGGGACATGTCCTGGCACAGATTCCCCTCCCCATCTGAGATCAATCCACCCCACTGTGACACCAGGTGCTGCACAGACACATACACACTCCATGGACCCTTCCCATCTGAGATCACACACGCCCCTTTTACGCTCCCCTCCCCAGCCTCCCTGGCTAGCTGCCCCACGCTCAATGAGTTCACAACCACGATTGGCTTACTAATTTTTTGCGCTTCCGGGGCTTCCCTGGCTTGTTCTCCTTTTGCTTACGGGGACCTCTTTTCTTCTTCTTGACACCCAGGGCACTTTCCAGGCTCCTGAGATCCCCATCTTCTTCGTCTACAGAGCCGTGGGGCCAGGGAGAGAAGAAAACAAATCAATAAGGAATGAGGTGTTGGCTCAGCACCAGAGAACAGGCTGCAGGACCTGAGATTCTGTGCATCTGGCTCACAAGCCAAAGCAAACTTCTCCCTCCCCCGCCCCCCCAATCCATCCAGTGCAGCTCTGCCAAGGATCCTTGCCTCTGAGCAGACGGGACCACACGCTAATAAGCCAAGAGACCTGCCTACAGCCGTTCCGTCCCGCGGGCCCGGAGCTGCCATCTGTTCTCCACGCCGGCTACGGTTGCCGGGCACAGATTACAAGCCCCCAAGGAACTCGGCTCAGAGCCTGGCTCATTGCGCTTTGCAGGCGCTTGCAGCCGCCACACTAAGGATGGCTGTCGGGCATGCGGGGACCTCCGAGGTGAATGGCAGGCGAAAGAGGGAACTCTCTGAACTGAGGGAACTCTCCCTGTTAATTCTCTCCCCCACAATCCTGAAGTCAAAAGAACATAAAAGCTGCCAGACGGGGTCAGGCCTCGCTACATGTAACCCAGTATCCCATCTCCGACAGCAGCCTATGCTACCGTTCTGGGGGAGCATACAGAATAGGGCAATTATCCACCCCACCTACCATTCCAGCTCCTGGTAGTGGGAGGTTTTAGGCTTGCCACGAGTGTGGGATTGTGTCCCTGACCATGAATGAACCATGAACTTTTTAGGAACCCAGTTATATTTTTGGTCTTTGCCACATCCCTGACAGTAAATTCCACAGATTAGCTGTGCAAAACACACTCCTCTTCTTTATACTAAACCTACTGTCTTGGCATGGCGCCGGGTGAACCCTGTTGTTTGTACGGTGTGAAAGGGTCAAACAACACTTCCCTTGAGTGCTGGGGAAACGGATTGGCCTGTGCTAGACATGTCAGATTAGATAATAGTTCATTCCAACCTTCAATGAAACAAGCCCAGTTCTATTTCTTTCCCTCACTGACTTTATACAGATGCAGCTTCACTGGCTAGGGAGCCAGACCCGGCTGGAGAGCAGCAGTTCCCAACCATCAGCTGGCCTTTAATTATGTAAAATGAGACAATTCCTCTCAACTGGAGTTTTAAGGGAATGATGCTCTTATTTTTTGCAGTAATGCAGAAGCCTTGGTAGGCCCCAGCTGAGATTGGGCCCCCACTGCTCCTGGTGCCACACAAACACTTAGTCAGAGATAGTCCCTATCCCAAAAAGCTTACAATCAAAATGAACAGAGAAGGGGAAACTAAGGCAAGGGACATGGGAACGATTTGCCCACAGATACACAGTAGGTCGGGGCAGAGACAGGCCTTCTTACAATCCTGTCTCCTGTCCAGTTAGAGTTTAATGCCAAAAGAGACAATCAGATGTACCAGTCAGGCTACATAGCATCGAAGTCCTGGCCCACCATGCCTACTGTCCCATCTTCAATTCTGTCTAACCTCTGATGCTTCAGAGGAAAGTGGTTCCCCCTCCCACATGCCAATTGCTCATCAGGGGGCAAATTCCTTCCTGACCCCTGCAGGCAACCTCGGCTGGAACCCTGAAGCATGTGATTGGCTCAGAGTCATCGTCCTAATGCAGATTTGCACCAAGTTACTGGTTTCCTTCCCAGTGTTGCCATTCCCGGCCCACACTGCCAAAAATGACTGACTTCAGGAGCGAAGAACCTGGAAACAGGCTCTTCTCGTAACATAATTTGCCATGCAGGAAGAATAACTTTTGGTATGCCTCCCTGCATTTTACCTGCAGCACGATGGCATCCATCAAGTACTGCTCAGGTTACAGAAAGCCAGCTAACCCGGAGAGATGTCTAGGCACGGAGTCATACGTATCTGTTAGAGCTTATTTACATAGGGAAATTGAGCGGAATAGCTGCTGCACAAAGTCTCCCTGTCAGGAATAGCTAGAGTGCTTTAGATTTGCACCCTCCTTTCGTCCAAATTCACTTCCATGAGCTGACAAGCTTTTATGTGTGTTTCCAAAGCGAGGCCTCCCCAGGTCAACTCACATCTTCATCATTCTCCCAGCTGCCGGTGGATTTCAAGCAGCTGAGCTACACACATGAAATCCACCCCAACCACCCCCAGCTAAATGCTATATTTACTCCAAGGAGCCTATCATTTCACCAAAGGGCAGACAGCTGTGCTCTGGTATGTCTTCATTCCCTAGAGCCATGCTACTGACCCCATGCAGCTGTGGAAAATCACCATTACTGGGGCTTTTAGGGCAAAACAGATATTTATGGTTACTCTTCTCTTGCAAAATAATACACAGCAGCAGATATGAGTTCAGGCCTTGCATAAAGGGAGACTATGGTTTCTAGGCAGACCTGGCTGGTCAGTTTCACACCACCATTCCCCCCAGGTTGTCAATTTCACACTCAGCGGAAATATGAGGATCTGGCAGGCAAAAATACACAGCGAGGAATGGGTGGAGAAACAATGGTTAGAAAGGCTGAGTTTACATCCCATTTCCCTCCCTAAAAAATCCAGCTTTACATTAAACCTTGCATTTGCTAGAGCCAGTCCCAATCCTGCAAGCTACTCCCACACTGACCTGAGCCCCAACAAGTCACAGAAATGAAAGGCTGGAAAACACAGACACAAAGCCACATAAATTTAGACCATCTCTGACTGTCCAATCTGTTCTTAAAAACCTTCAGTGATGGGGAGGCTTGTCCAGTGCTCAATTATGCACAGTTAGAAAAACTTTCCTGCTATCTAACCCAAATCTCCCTTGCTGCAAATTAAGCCCATTGCTTCTTATCCTGTCTTCAATGGACAAGGAGAACCACTGTTCATAGTCTTCTTTATAACAACACCCTATTATGTATTTAAATACCATTATGTCATTTCCCGCACCTCCCCTTTCTTCTCTAAACTAAACCTGCCCAATTCTTGAAAGCTTTCCCCATAGATAGACTTGGCAGAACTGAGTTTTGTTGGTTCTTTTATAATTTTGATGGATATCAGTTTATTTTTAAGTCTCAGAGGGGTAGCCGTGTTAGTCTGTATCTGCAAAAAAAAACTAGGAGTCCTGTGACTCCTTGAAGAATAACAGATTTATTTGGGCTTTTGTAGGTAATTTTTTAAAATTTTCCCTGTTGTTGTGGGAAATGCTTGGGACAATCAGGTAATAATTAAGGCAAAGGTCCCCTCTGTGACATGTCCCTCCCCCTCCCCACACAAGAGCGCAGAGAAACATTCAGGGAAGTGGCAGGGTCTCAACCAGCACCCATGGAGGATGGGGAAGGAGTGCCACCCAACTCCACTCCAGCCCTATCCCCAGCCCCAGCTCCGTTGCCAGACTTCCCCCCCGACCTACCTTTTATTGCGGTCTCAGCCTTGGCCACCTTATCGCTGTCCGCACCCTCCCATCCGTCCCAGCCCCACTCTTGAAAGTGAGAGGCAAAGAGAAGGGGTTAGAGTCTGGTGACCACTGATTTAAGGACAGTAATGCTGCGATTCAAAATATTAAAACTTTACAACCGTCAATTTACAAATCGTCGACCTCACACCTGAAAATACACAAACAAACTGTCCTCAAACCCAGCCAAAATGAGCTCTTGAAGAGCATCATTCTTCCTTTGCCACATTGTAAAATTTCGATTCCCACCTACAGAAATATTTCTTTGATCATTTAGAGTGCATGTGGGGAAACTGACGTTTGTCAGCGTTCACGAATACAAATCTAATCCTTCCAAGTTTACTCAGAGGGTGGGTCTTCCAAACCACTGGTCACTTTTGGAAGTCTACAGATGCACAGCAACATACAGAACCAGGGCCTTAGAACAGGGGGATGTTAATTCAGATTAACTAAAGCTGTGTTTTTAAACCAGATTACACCCTGAGTGGAGGCTATTTGTTTGGAATGAAAGAGGCCTTCTTTAGTTTAACTGAATTCTCTTCCTAAGAATAATTGTTCTGGACTAAAATAATTTTTATTCTAGAAGAGCATTCACATGGGGAACTTTTCTGGTCAATTTCCCCATGCACTTAGTCCCCTAGGTTTATAGTCCCTAGTATTTGTCCCAGCCCTGCTCCCACCATGAATCAAGGGTGAAACTTGCCCTAACTTCAATGTGAATAGGGTCAGGATGGAAAATGTCCAGGAAAAGCTCAACCTCTCAATCCATATATGCAGCTGCAGGTACTCAGCACCTCTGACAATCTTGCCTCTTTTATTTAGGAGCCAGAAATGGGATTTCGGCACCTGACTTTAAAAGCCCAAGACTCCCATTTGGGATTTAATGAAATGTGACATATGGTTGTAACAGGCGCATGTGCACAAAATTGGTGTGTAACTAGATTCAGAACTCTGAGGCAGCCCTGTTTCCATTAGGGGTATTAAGAAGTGTGTCATTCATCAATTGTGTAATTGACAAAAATGTTGTCAACTACACCATTAATCGGTAAAGGTTAGCACTGCAAGCACTCAGTCCCGGCTTGTGCCAGGTCCGGCAACTACACCTGCTGTGGATCTGCACTAAGAGTATTTAAGAAGCAGGCAGGCAGGCAGCTTGGCTCAGTCCTAGTTCATACCGGGTCTTGGAAGCTACCCCCACTGCAGCTTTGCATGAGAAGTAATGTAGGAGCCTGCAGGCAGGCAGCCTAGCTCAGTCCCAGCTCACGCCAGCTCCTAGGAGCTATCCCCACTGCAGCTCTGCACTAAGGCTATGTCTACACTCGTGGCTTCTTGCGCAAGTATGGCCGTTCTTGCGCAAGAATCCGCAGAGCGTCCACACTGCCCGCCTGCTCTTGCGCAAGGAAATTTACAGTACGGCGTGGTAAGAGAGGGCTTCTTGCGCAAGAGCTACGCTCTTTTTTAACAGGTGTAAGCCCTCTTGCGCAGGAGCTCTTGCGCAAGAGGGCAGTGTGGACACTTGGCAGGGATTTCTTGCACAAGAAAGCCCTATGGCTAAAATGGCCATCAGAGTTTTCTTGTGCAAGAGAGCGCGTCTACACTGCCATGGGCACTCTTGCGCAAAAGCACAGCTCGCACATGGCAGTGTGGACGTTTTCTTGCGCAAGACTTCTTGCACAAGAACCCTTGCGCAAGATGTTCTTCTGCAAGAAGCCGCGCGAGTGTAGACATAGCCTAAGAGTATTTTAGGAGCCGGCAAGCAGGCAGCACTGAGAGAGATTGCAGAGCCACAGCAGGAGTAGGTCCCAGGACCCACCGTGAGCCGGGACTGAGCCAGGCTGCCTGCCCACCGGCTCCTAAATTACTTTTCATGCAGAGCTGCAGCAAGGGTAGCTTCCTGGGACTCGGCGCAAGCCAGGACTGAGCCAGGCTGCTGGCTAGCCCACTAAAAAATTTACTGACAGAACCATAGGGGGAGAGGGACTGCATGTAACCAGCAGCACTAATCAATAAGCATCCACTTATCAGTTAATTGTTTAACTGACTACACTATTACATCTCTAATTTCCATGGCCCCAACAGGCCCCAACAGTGAGGGACATGGTCAGGGCACAAAGGAGTGCTCCCCTCTGCATTCCCCAAAACACAGTGAGAGAAGATCAGACACCAAGGATTTCCAGACGGCTTGTCTCCCTGAGTTGATCAGGGCTGAAGATTGAAATCACAACGAGGATTTGGTGTCAGAAAGAAATCCGCCCCCACCCCAGGTCAGATCAGCAGGGGCCTTAGAGGAGGGATGTGAAGGACTAGTCGCTTCCCCCCCCCCTTGCTGCCTCTATCAGATCAAAAACTCCATTCATCTGAAGAAGTGGGTAGTGCCTGCGAAAGCTCATGATACCATCTACGTTTTTTGTTAGTCTCTAAGGTGCTGCAAGACTATTTGCTGTTTTTTAAGTCCCTCAAGGAGATTTCACCAGGAGGCCAAGTTAACACCCCTCCTCTCATGGAAGGTGGCTGAGTGTCTTTTGCTGGGCACAAGCAATCAAGACTTCTGGCTTCACTATTCTCACAAAGCATGGCACCATACCGCCTCACAACACATTAACTCAAAGATCCATTTTTTCCTATAACACCACTCCCCCTACCTCCTGCAACCTTTGGGCCTCTCTCCAAGTTCTACCCTGCTTGTGACAGTTGATGAGACCTGAGCCTAGGACGGGTCATGTCTGGCAAAACCAGCAGCAGCAAACCATGCTCTGCAAGAGATCCATGAGTCTATCATCGCAGCGTGACTATCGAATGTCACGCCGCCAGAATCCTGGCAAGGCCAACGGTGGTTTGAAATAAGCAAAGCACTGAGTCATGTATTGAAGAGCAAAGGAAAGAGATTTTGGCTCTCTCGCCTGTGGTGGTTTGACATTTTCAGGCCCAGGGTAGTATGAATGACTAAAGCCAAGAGCTCGGGAAAAGGGGATTTTTTTAATCCACTGGACTCTGCCAACCCAAAGTTTTCAAAAATCATGAGACAGGCCACAAATAAATTCATGAGGTTGGCTTTAAAAAATTCATGAGATTTCAAAAAATAAACACATCCACAGTTGGGTTTTTTTTTTTTTTTTTTTAAATGTTTTCAAGCTTTCCCCCACAACCCAGAGAGGGAGCCTCTCTCTCTTTTTAAAAAAAATGGAAGCTGAAAGTCTCACCTAACCACGTGACTTGGGCTTTCATAGGGTGCAGTGTGGAGATTCTGCAGCATGCCCCCAAGTCCCCTCTCACTCGCCCTGGTGTCAGTCAAGAGTCATTCTGCTGGAGTCAATAGCTCCAATTCCCTCCTTGTTCAGCCCGGCGTCAATCAAGGCTTGTGCATTTGCCATCAGCACTTGTTTTGGACAGCTGTTTAAACGTCTGCTCTCCGCTGCAGCCTTACCTTTAATCAGCCTAGGGAGGCCAGACACAGGAGCCTTGCTAATATCACAAGACAGCCAGCTCAACATGCAGCCACTCTCACTCCTCACCCCACCTCAAGCCAGTGAGCAATTTCTCCTCCACTGGAGAGCGGGTTGAAACTTTCCCCAAATGCGACTAACCCCTAGCATTGCCTCTAGGAAACCTGCACTCAAACCAAGGAGACCAAAATCCCAGCCTCCTCCAAATTTCAGACAAATTCCTTGCACCTGGGGCAATGGGCTTTTGATCCTGTTTGTTTGTTTGATTGGTTTGGGGTTTTTTTGTTTGTTTTTTTTACTTGCTGTCAGTGAAATCACCAGACTGACAGGCCTGGAGACAGAAGATAAATAGCAGAGAGAAACAGGCACAATCCAACCAGCACAGGAAGGCCTCAATGCTGGACAGCCAGCGATGGGGCTCCGGCATCAATTCTGAAGACCAGAAGGGGCATTAAAACCACTTAGTCTGACTTCCTGCAAAATGCAAGCGCTAAGGTGGGAGTTCAGATAACCTGAATTCATTTCACACAACACGCTGCTATGGCTATTGTAAAGGAATGACTTTCATTCTCTAAGGGTGCGTCTACACAGCAGGGCTAAAGCCCAAATAAGCTACGCAACTTGAGCTACGTCAATTGTGTAGCTGAAGTCGAAATGGCTTATTTTGGCTTTTGGCGCTGTCTACGCAGCAGGAAATCAGAGAAAGAGAACTCTTCCCCCAACTTCCCTTGCTCCTCGTACAATGAGGGTTCCAGGAGTTAGAGTAAGAAGTCCTCCAACTCAACATTATTTTGACATTATATCAAAATAACTGCTTGTAGTGTAGACGCAGACCATGTTATTTTGGAATAACATAAATTATTCCCAAAGAATACTGCTGTGTAGACATACCCTAACTGAGCTGTTCCCACCCACTGCCCACTAGAGCAACTGACTGAGGTGGCATCAGTGGGGGCATGGATCAGTATTCATGTCTCACTTTCTGTCAGTACCTGGCCCAGGCCAGGGAAGCTAATTCAACTGGCAGACCAAATTCAATGCCACCTGAGACACACTATGCATATGCCAAGAAAGCAGCATTGCTTACACTTGGAGCAACTCCCCTCTCTCAGACCACTGGGCACAGGCTCTCCGCAAATTCATGCAGCATTACATTGTCACTTCACATTGTCACCGTTTGTCTGTTTTTCCCCGTAGAGATTTTTTGAACAAGAACTGAGAAGTGTGTCCAAATTAGGGATGTGAAGGTTTAACTGGTTAACTGGTGGGGCTGGAGCAGCCTCTGTCCATGGCAAGCCAGGGTGCCCTGAAGGCAGGGGCTGCTCTGGCCAGGCTGGAGCACCCCCCTGACTGAGGCCGGGGGGGTAGGGAGGAGAGAGATGTTGGCACTCCAGCTGGGTTGGAGCAGCCACCCCCTTTTAATCAGTTAACCAGTTAAAGAATATGTTTAACTGGTTAGCCAGTTAATTGGGATTTTACATCCCTAGTCCACACTTTGTACAGTCCATATCCCACCAATGGATCCCCCAACTTTTAGAAATCCTACCTGAATGGCACCTCGGCTGGATACAAACTGTTGCAAGCTCCCCAACTTCCCCCTTACACCTTGATCAGGAAGCACTTCCTGCTGTGAGCCAAAGGGATTACTTTACAGCAGGGCTGGGGAACCTTTTTTAGGTCAGGGGCCGCTGACTCACAGAAAAATCAGTCAGGAACCGCACACAAATGAGAAGCCAACCCCCCACCCCAAAAAAAACCCAACCTCACTGATGTGGCCCCTGACTGAAAAGGAGAAAGAGACTCCCTACATTCTCCTCACACACCAGAGCCTAGTGAGGCCCAGGCTAGTAGATTTTGTGTGCTCCAGTCCCACAGTAGGCGCAGGCTCCCCAATGTTAGGTGGGGAAACCCTGATTCTCAGGGGCCAGATCCAGGAAAGCTGGGGGCCGCATCCGGCCCCCGGGCCTGAGGTTCTCCACCCCTGCTTTACAGGATCATGCCCTGAAAGTCAGGGAGGAGGTAAGTTTCAACAGAACAATGAAGAAAGAGGAAGAATGGTCTTGCAGGGAAAGCTTTTGATAGGACTCAGAAGATTTTGGGTTCAATTCCCATCAAAGATTTCTGATATAACCCCCTAGCTAAGTCTCTAAGGTCCAGGCACCTTTACACGTCTGTCCTTTGAACCCTGTGGCCCTCATTCCAGAAGATGGCATGTCCCTCCCTTACAGAGCCATTGGGATGTTTGTAAGGAGCTCAGGACACCTGAACAAACAGGATTATACTCCAGACTTTACACAAGCGACACAGGCGCATCCCTCTCCTAGCTCAGGAGTTCCATCGCCAGGACACAGAGCCATTCTCTAGCTCATCTGTCCAAATCAAGCCAGTGTGATTATCCGACATCTGCTCAGTGACCCTACACGTATACCAAGCTGGTGGGTAGTTAGCCTGGCTCACCGCAGAACAGGTGGCCACATAAATCACAACTGGCTCTAATGGGCTGTCTTTTGACAGAGGTCAAGAACTAAACGGGGTCGCGGCTGCCCTCTCAAGCCCCTGGAGAGTGTCCCCCTAGGTCACAGATTAAAGACTGTAATTACACTGTACCTGTTCCCGCCAGGATACTAAACTCATACCCTTCACCAGCTCTAAATTCACACCGCCAAGCCTTCGCCCACGGGCCCCCATCTAATAAAGCATGCGAGTGGGTCCCTTTTCAGTGAAACAGATTGGGCTGGGTTGGGGCCTTAAGTACAATAGAGCAGTGAGCCTGGATTTACAAAACAAATAACAGATTTCCTTGGACTGGTGAAAGGGGGAAACCACCACAGGGAAGACATGGCAATTCCACCAGTCTATGCAGGAACGTGCTGACCACCTACCCTGGGTGAATTCCTCATTTAATCCTTTGGCAACCTCAGACTTCCTGCTGGATGTGGGAGAAAGACATTGGCCAAAACAAAAACAAAACAAAACAAAAACCCCAAAACCCTGTGCCAGATTCAAAGCAGGTGCAACGCAAACAAGAACTCAGCAGCTCAAAGAGGAATGACCTGTCAGATTGTGCCAGTCACCTCGACAGGAAATCCTTGCTAGGTTACAAATTACAACACAACCCTCTGACCCCCCTCCCACCCCACACACACAGTACTCTGACAACACCAGCTATTTTGCCTTGCAAATCAAAATGCAAAAAAAAAAAGAAGGAGAAGCAGCCAACAGCTCTGGACTCGCCTTAGCACCCTCCCCATCTAGATTCATGAAGGAGCCTGCCTCAACCACCGGCCCTTTCTGTCTAGGCAGCGGCATTTCGAATCTGGCAGCGTCCCAGTTTCTTCTGACAATACAACATTATCTCTTTAGCCCTCTGGGTTTGAATCACCTTGTTGCATCCCGCGCCGCTCAGTTCCCGGTGGGATGTAATTGACAAAGCGGAGGGGAGCGGGGCAGGCTGTGGTACATCCTTACAGCCCCTCAATCCCGTCAATTTCTAATCCTTCCATCAATCTTATTTTTTCCCCTCACCCCTTTCAGATTCCCCCCCCTAATCATAATATTGATGCACATGCGCAGCCGAGATGGGTATTTTGGCAGGCAATCAACTAGAATTTTCCACACACGTGACATTTCCACTCCCTACCTTGGAAAAAATTTATATAATATATATCTATATATCTATAGATATATAGATATATATAATACACACACACACACATATTATATAACACAACAAAGGTTGGTGGGATGTAGATTTAACTAAAAACAAAAATCAAATGTTATTTAACAGTAACCAGAAACAAAGAAATACTAAGAATCGTCATCTCATTCACTATAGATGTCTTTTACACACCACTTGCATATTTAAATTAAAAAAAAAAAAAAGACAAACCAACCAAGAATAGATCCTTTATCTACAGAAGTCAATGGGGGAAAGCAATTTCTACTGGGGCGGGGGGTTAGTAGGTCCTTATTGTTTTTAATAATGGCTTTAAAAATCATTGTCCGCAAAGTCGAAATTCACCAGTCTGGTTTGGTGGGGAGAAATTAAGGTGCAACTTCATTTTGCGAGGCACCTCAGAAACTCTGCTGAATTAAATACAGGATACAAGGAAGCTTTTCAGAAAGAGCTCAGGTCCCCATTAAGCAACTGGCTGAAGGAGACTGATTTTCAGAAGCATGTGACCTAAGCCCCTGTAGAAATCTGGCCCTCAACAGAATAGTCTGTCATCTGGTATAAATCCACAAGAACCCAGCTGGCAAGGAAATGCCTCTGGCAAATGCAGCTCCCACAGACAGGCCTGGAGAGATCAGAGACCCAGTGCAGAGGTAAGTGTTACTGAGCCCTTCCAGAATTTCAGATGATGAGCTGGATTAGCAGGTGGCCAAGCACTCACCACTTTAGGACCAATGTGAGGAAAACTCTGCCAAGGAAACCTGGTGGAGTTCCCAGTCTTCTATTCAGGAGAGGATTCAGCTATGTTAGGAGAGATTTCACACTGGAAAACAACGAAGGTCACCAATCCTCCAACTGGATCCATCACAGGACTGGGGCCTAATCACAGCCCCTCCTTTCTCAGACCCCATAAGAATTTGCATTTGGTTGCTTTATATGGAAATACTATTTATAGTACCCCTTGGGGGGAGTAAATATAAAACACCATCCTGCAAACACTTCAAATCAGGACATTGCTTCTTAAGAGTAGTGTCTGAAGTGGCTTCTAAGGTCTTACATCCTGTGGTACCCAATTCTGCAAAGACTGAATCTAGTGCTTCATTCTGACCACACAAGTAGTCCCACTTCAGTCAGGCTGTGTCTAGATTACACCTCTCTGTCAACAGAGAGATGTAGATTGGGCACGTCGAAATTGCTAATGAAGCCGGGATTTAAATATCCCGCGCTTCTTTAGCATAAACATGGCCCCGCTTTTTTTCGAAACGGAGCTTTTTTTGGGGGAAAAAAAACGGCAGTCTAGACGTGGATCTGTCGAAAATAAACCTTTTTTTGACAGATCCTGTAAACCTCATTTTTTGAGGAATACAGGATCTGTCGAGAAAGGGTTTATTTTCCACAGATCCGCGTCTAGACTGCAGGGTTTTTTTGTGGGGGTTTTTTTTTCGAAAAAGCTCCATTTCGAAAAAAAGCGGTGGCCATGTTTATGCTAATGAAGCACGGGGATATTTAAATCCCAGCTTCATTAGCAATTTCAACGTGCCTAATCTACATCTCTCTGTTGACAGAGAGGTGTAGTCTAGACGTAGCCTCAATGACTTTAGCTGTCTGCATCACTGTACACGTGTTTAAGTCTTTCCAGAATAGGGACCACAGTTTAGAAGTTTTCAGGGTAGGGAGGACTCTGACAAAGAGTAATTGACAATTTCTCAATACTGAGAAATTGACTTGTGATTAGGGATGTTAGTGAGTAGTCGACTGGAGTATCAACTGCTCATTCTCTCCCTCTCCCTCCCCCGCCTCTATGACAAGCAGCAAGGGGGGGAGGGAGAGGGAGAGAATGAGTAGTTGATACTCCAGTCAACTACACTGCTGGCTCCTGCCCCCCCCCGCCACATTAGAGGCAGGAGGAGTGGGGGATAGGAGAGACTGCTACAAAACAGCCCCTGTCCAAGCGGGTCCCAGCCGGGAGCTGGGCCTCCCGTGGAGGACAGGGGCTGCTGCTGCCAAGCAGCCCCTGTTCACAGCAGACCGGGCTGGCCACATACGAACAGGGACTGCTGGACTCAGTGCAAGCCAGGACTGAGCCACCCTCGCTCACGCTGCTCCAGGACACGGTGCCTCTGCATTTTAAATGTAGTAAAAGCCCGGTGGCTCTTACTGCATTTAAAATGCTGAGTTGTAACACGGGTGGCTCCCGGAGCCGGCATGAGCCAGGAGTTCTCAGTCCCGGCTCAAGCCAGCTCCTGGAGCTACCCCCACTGTGGCTCTGCAGAGCAGTCCTTACCAACTAATCGTGCAGTCGATACAAGTTGTATCAACTACACAATTAACCAGATAACCAAAATTTAACACCCTTACCTGTGATTTTCTATCTTCCTGGTCTGGAAAAGTTTAGAAGTTAAAAATTACAGCCAAAATCCTGACTTCACTGAGGACAAAGGCAAAATTCCCACTGATTTCAACAGAGCCGGGATTTCCATGATAAAGCCTTAAGGCTGAATAGTGATAGAAATGTAGCCGTGTTAGTCTGGTGTAGCTGAAACAAAATACAGGACTATGTAGCACTTTAAAGACTAACAAGATGGTTTATTAGATGATGAGCTTTCGTGGGCCAGACCCACTTCCTCAGATCAAATAGTGGAAGAAAATAGTCACAACCATATATACCAAAGGATACAATTTAAAAAATGAACATATATGAAAAGGACAAATCACATTTCAGAACAGAAGGGGATGCGGGGAAGGTAAATGTCTGTGAGCTAATGGTATTAGAGGTGGGGAAAGGTAAATGTCTGTGAGCTAATGGTATTAGAGGTGATAATTGGGGAAGCTATCTTTGTAATGGGTAAGATAGTTAGCGTCTTTGTTGAGACCGACGCGTAGAGTGTCGAATTTTAGCATGAATGACAGTTCAGAGGATTCCCTTTCAAGTGCAGATTTAAAAGTCTTCTGAAGCAGGATGCAGGCTGAAAAGACTTGCAGGATCAGGTCCTACCCAATGCAGTGCCTAGCTCAAGGAGGCCCTGATTGGCAGCCTGTACTCAAATACAAATAAATACAAAGCAAAGCCATACAGTTATTTTAGGAACAGATTCTTTTGCTTAAGTTTCTTAGGCTAAGTCTACATGGGCACTTTACAGAGCTGTAACTTTATGTCTCAGGGATATGAAAAAACACTCCCCACACACACAGTGCAGCAAATTACAACACTGCAAAGCGCTGGTGTGAACCAGGCTACAGCAGTGGGAGCATTAGCTACTTCCCTCACAGAGATGGTGTACCTAGAGCATTTGGCAATCTCTCTCCCCGCGCTTGTATCATGGCCACACTTCCAGTTTAAAGCACTGCTGCGGCTGCACTTTAAACTTTTAAGTGTAGACAAAGCCTTTAAATTAGCTACACCTTTCAGGTTGTAAACCTACCAATCTTTCCTTCACTTTATCATATAATCATTATCCTTAGCTCTTTTCTACAGTAGATGTCAAAGTGCTTTCCAAAGCAGGCCAGTATCTTTAACCTAATTTCACAGATAGGAAAACTGAGGTATAGGTCAGGAAAGTGGCTCATCTAAAGGTCTCCAGCAGGCCAGAGACAAGATTTGAACATAGATCTCCTGAGTCCTAATCGAGTGTGCTGCCTGCCAGACCAAATGGTTTGTTTTGTTTAGCAACCTACCTTGCTTGACCCCAAACCTGTAATTGTCTTTGCTCATGCACAGAGCGTCACAGGATGTGGGCCTGTGAGTTTTTACAACAAAAGTCAAGTTTCTGAATGTGCCTAAATAATTTAGGAACACAAATGTCCATTTCAGCCATTTAGAACCCTACAGCATTGAGATATAAGTTCATTAATGCATCTCTTAGGCCTAGATCAACTGGTGTTAGGTACCTAAAAACTTCTGAAATTGTTATCCCAAGCCACGTGTCTTCCAGGCATGATTTAACATACAAGAAACTTGATTTACATTCTGAAGTCAATGGAATGGCTTCCATGAGCAAAGTTACTCACCCAAGTCACTCCAGGATCAAATCCCCAATGCTTTGAAAGTACTGAACATGTTTTAATATATTTAACAATCATTTGTTTCAATCACTCAGGGAATGCTAAGAAGGAAAGTTGGGGGAAAATAGAGGTTTTTCCCCTTGCGTCAATAACTGCCCCCTAACATTAAAATAATTAACACATATTAAATCAAGGGAAAACAAAGTGACTTTGGGGACTTGGAGATCAAATTTGGTGACAGAAAAATATTGGTTTCTCTTTTTTTAGTCACAATTCCTTTCCCTAGAAGATTGAAACTAATAAGCATTAGGGATGTTTTAATTAGTTAACTGGTAAGCTTCACTCTTAACTGGGGAGACTTAACATGTACGATTAACCAGTGGAGGCTGGAGCACGCGCACGCGCACATACACACGTTCACCCCTGTTTAACAGGTTAACCACTTAAACTTAACATTTAACCAGTTAACTAATTAAATGGAATTTTACATCCTTAATAAGCATATTTTCTCTCTCTGCACGGATTGTTTTGATCAACTAATACGCAGAAAGACCCTACTGCTGAGAATAACACATCTGGGAGAGAGATTGTAAATTTAGATTAAGGGAAAAGACCTGCACATCTTTCACATGATGCAGGGTGAATGATGAGTCTTTGCAAAATCACTGTCTTAGATTGTACATTCTTGCAACAGAGACCATCTATTTGTTAGGCAGGTATCAACTGCCTAAAAGAAAGGGGCCTTAATCCATGATTAGGGAATCCATGTTACTGTAATAATAATAAATTAATAATTATGGCAACAACAAAGGGTGAGGGAAAACCAGTGGCATTTTACACCCACCCTTTCTTTTTCTCTCAGCTCCTGCCATTCCTTAAGCTTCCTTTCCCTCACATACCTGAGCTTTTCTTTATAAAGGAGAACAAATCAAAGTGAATCTGGAGAGAGATTTGTTTTGCGGCAAGCAAATACTCTCATTATTTTTAAGGATAAAAGCCATTGGTTAAATCATTCTGAAATCACTAATGTGCTTTTTACACCATGCAGTACTCCGATACCAAGGTGGTGGGTGCCATGAAGTAGGAAGCAAGTCAGTTATACATGCAGAATATTGACAGCTCTTAGGGCAAAAACAGAAGTCAGTGGCAAGCTGCCAAACAAGGCCTTTTCCCATGAGGCAGTGACTCCCTTCACTCCTAACTTGGCTGACACACAAGCCAGTCGCTCAAGGCAGCCACCACATTCAACCTAACCCTGACCTGACCACTCCCACCATGTCCTGAAGTCACTCTCTGCTCTCACCACATTTAACCTGGCCCTCACCAATTTTCCCTCAAATTATTTCCATCCATGTGCAGAATAAATTTTGTTAAAGTACATCACCAGTGGAAACACATGCTGCTGGCTGTGGGCACTCTGCTAATCAGCTGGGCAGTATTTGAATCTCTCTGGGTGGCTGTCCAAGCGCATAGCTTACAGGGAATCCTGGCCCTGACTCACCCATTCCCCTGCTTCTGATTAACCGTGGTCTCAAGTCACCCTCTGCTCCCGCCACAACCTGGCCCTGACCCAGCCACCCCTTGCTTCCAATTAACCCTGTCCTCAAATCACCCTCCGCTCTTGCCACAACCAACATGGCCCTGACCCATCCCACTCCCGCCACAACTGACTACCCCTGTCCTCATATCACCCTCTGCTCCCGCTATGATAACGTAGTCCTGACCCATCCATTTCTGCTGAGAGTAACGGGCCCCATCCCATCTCAGGTGATGCAACTCTATCCAGAGGGGTGCCAACTCTTCTCCACATAAGCTAATTACTGACCTCCACCCCACAAGACACAGCCATGCCCAGGTCTAGGTAACCAACATGGCCACGTCCTGTGGACAGCAGAGTCATCTGCACTCCTGACATGCCCTCCCCCTGCAGAGAGCCCATCCCTCTTCACTGCACCACTCCCAAGGGGGCCCATCCTGTAGGGCACGAGTCAAGTAGGGTGTGGAGCCCTATCTGCTACCTACTCCCCCGGGTCCCATCCCCAAGAGAGTACCACTAATCAGAGGGCCAAAAGCCACCTATCACCTCAATACCAGCAGACCAAACCCTACAGGTTCCCAAGCCCCCTCCCCAACTGATCACACAGGGCATCAAGCCCTCTCCCAGGCCGATGATAAACCCTAACGGCTGGTCCCTCAAGGATCCCTCCCCACCAATGACCCATGTGGCCTGTCCTGCCTGCCAGGTGTCCTCCGTATCTGCCAACTAAGCACAGGGCCCCATCCTGCCCATCAGATACCAGATGGCCAACCCCCCTCCCCCCCACCAGAACCCACCATCCCCCCACTCCCACTAGCAGGCCCTGTCCTGCCCAGTGGGCACCAAGTACCCCCTCTCCTGCCAATGTCCTGAAGGCCCAATATTGCCTACCAGGCAACCACCCCACACTCCTGCTAACCTCCAACACATCACAGCCTGCCCACCAGGCACCAAACACTCCTGCCAACATCCAGCATGCCCCATTCTGCCCACCAGTCGCCAAGATCACACACACCCTTGCACCAAGCACCCACCATCCCAGAAACCCTGTCCAGATCAGCCCAGCTTACCCCTGTGGGGGCTGGGGATGGGGAGAGTGCCATGTGGTGGCCCATCCACCTCCACTGATAGAGCTGCCCTCATTTCTGGGGCTGGGGAACCCTCCTCTGCTCCCTTTTACCCCAGGTGGGGCATGAACCAACTCACAGGCAGAGGGGCACTTTAAGGGGGGGCTCTGTACTGCCGCCCAGAAATCGCTGCCTCCCCACTTTCGGGGGGGGGGTAGGTCCCCTTCTTCATTGGAAGTGAGGGAAGGGCATCGGGCCCCACTTCGTGGGGAGGACACTTCAAGACCAATTGCCTGCACCCCTTCCCCACCCTGAACGTTCGAAACGTGGGCGGCGGGGAGGACTAGAATCTCTCCCCTTCCCCGTCAACGTTCCAAAGCCACTGGGCAGCGCGCTCGGGGAGGGGGATTAGAAACTCTCGTACCCCACCTTAACGTTCCAAAGCCTTTGGGCAACGCGCAAGGGGGTGGGGAGGATGGAACTCTCGGCCCCTCAGCGTTATCAAAGCCGTTGGGCAGCGCGAGCGGGGGGGGGGAGGGGGTGTCGGAACTCTCGGCCCGTCAATGATCCAAAGAGGGGAAGCAGGGGGGGCTGGAAACTCTCCCCTCTGGGCAGCGCGCGCGCTTGCGGGGGGGGGGGAGGAGGACGGAGGGCGGGGGTGAACTCTCGGCCCCTCAACGTTCCACGGCTGTTGGGCAGCGGGCGAGGGGCAGGGTGCGAACTCTCGGCCCCTCAACGTTCCGCAGCCGTTGGGCAGCGCGCGGCGGCTGGGACTGTGGGGGGAAGGAAGTCGGAACTCTCGGCCCCTCAACGTTCCGCAACCGTTGGTTGTTTACAAACAATTCCCCCCCGCCAACATTCGAAAGCCGTTGAAGGGAGAGTGGGGGGTGTTTTGGCGCCCGGCTCTGGGGTGAAGGGGGGAGGGTTGTTTACCTGGAGGCGCCTCAGCTGCTAGTGGGGTGGATGCTGCTGGTGCTGGTGCCAGTGGAGCAGCAGCAGGCGGGAATATGTCGCCTGGGCTGTTGTCCCCTGCTCCTTCTTCCTCCTCCTCTTCCTCCTCTTCTTCTTCATCCCCCTCCACCTCAGACACCACCATCTCCTCCTCCTCTTCCTCGTCCTCCCTCAGAGGGGAAGCCATGGTGGTGCTGGGGGGGGGGGCAGGGAAACAGAGAGAGAGAGAGAAGGGGGGAACAACCCCCCTTCACCACACACAAAATTCCTCTTCCCCCCCCCTTTCAGATCACCTCAGTCAAAAAAGAACAGCCTGAAAAAGTCCCATGAATTCAAAAAGAGGGAAAAACTCCTTTTTAACTTTTTCCCCTCCCCCCTTTAAAATATAAAAATGGGGGGTAGGAAAGAGAGAGAGGTTTAAAATATATTTAAATTCTGAGGGGGCAGCCCAGCATAATATTTGCCACAAGAGCAAGGAACAAAAATGGCCGCCCTTAAATTATTTTTAAAACAGACCCCCCCAGGAGGGAAAAAGGGGGGAAAAATCCCCCACCCTTTTCTTTATTAAAAAAAAACAAAATGGCTGGCTTGATTTTAAGTCACCCCCCCGCCCCACGGCACACACACCTCTTCCTTGAGGTTCACACAAAAAAATCCCCCAAAATCCCCCTCAAAAATCAATCCAAAACAGTCACAACAAAAAAGATTCCCTCCCCCTTATCTTAATTTTTCTCCTTATTGTTGCTTGTTTGAATCTCTCAGCTCATTGCATAGATGAACAATATTTGTATATTCCTGGCACTGGGAACTGAAAGAGAAAGATTTCTGCATAAAACAAAGATGGCTGCTCTAAATTATTTCTTTTTTCTTATACTTCCCCCCTCCTCCCTCAATAAAAATATTTTTACGGGGGGGGGGGACAGAAAAGGCTGGGATTAATCAGTACTCATGCTCAGTGTGACATCAGCATAAATTGTTAAAGGTTAACTAGTTCCATACTAGTAACACCATATATATATATATATTTTTTTTTGGTTGCTTTACTAGTTCATGCGAAAGATAAGAGAAGGGGGCCTTCTTTTTTCCCCTTCCTTTCCTACTTTTAAATACTTCAGAAGGGAGTGGGGTTTTTTTTCCTTTTTTTCTTTAGGCTTAGGGCAAGAAAGGAAGAACCAAGAAAAAAAATAATTTAAACTCGGTCCAAATTCAGTGAAGTGCATCGAGGGGACAGATTTAACTCTGTCTTTTCCTTGGTGTTTTTCAAGAAGGTTTTACATGCTCACACACAGACATACACACACAAAAATGAGATTTCCCCCCCTCGCTTTTCTATTAAGAAAAACTGCCCTTTCTTTATAGTTAGCTTTCCCCCCTGAATTTTATGTCACCCACATAAAATCAGGGAGCAGAATGTCATTGTACCTTTTTTATTTTTCTTTTAAGGCCCTGCTTTTGGAGGGGGGAGATTTTTCTTAAACTTACAGCAAGCACTCAAAACCCATCTAGGTTTTTTACAGACACCTCCAAATGGAATTGGGGTGCTCCTAAAAGTATAAGGTACACAGAACTCTATGGTCCTGATCCTGTGACTGGCATTGCGCCTGCAACTCCATAGGCTTACAGTCCTTATCAATGGCAAAGTAGGGGTTCAGTGATCTTGTCCAATGTTTATTCCAGTGCATAATCCCCATAGCAATGTGTTTAGTAAGCACGTGTGGGCTTGGGCCCTAAATACAACTTGGATGCACCTCCACAGAGCCTGATCCTGGAAATGTTACAGATATATGTAACTTTGGGATTACTCACTCAGGTAATCTGTTTGCAGGATTGGACCATTAATATTAAAGAGTCTGTTCCCATGAGATGACAAGGTTTTGCAATAGACTTAACTAAGTACAAAATTCTACCTAGAACTGGGGAATTCCAAACTTAATTTTTTTGCATTTTCATAAGCTATTTGGTTGTGTTCCTTAAAATCAGGGAGCTCCTAAAGTAAATGTATAAGGGATACAGTCTCTATAGTTTTATTTTTTTCTTTGAAAATACCAGTATTTCAAATGCCCTTTCCCCACACTTCCAAAATAAGACCTCCTAAAGGAAGAAGGGATGCAATCTTTTCTGATTCCATCTTCTTTTCAAATGCATCTGGTTTTCTAGGACTATCCTCATACATTAAAAAATGCAACAAGTAAAATAAAAACCCCAATCCTGCATGGATCTATACTAGCAGATTCAGTTGTAGGACCAAGGCCTAATTGAGGCACTCCTAACCATTCCTGAAGTTCCCGATTTGTATTTGTTAAACTTTCTCCCTTTTGTTTTCCTTCTCAGGCATATTATACCCCAAATTGTTTTGTTTTCTGTATATTAAAATAAAAGAGGACACAACTGCTAATCCCACCACAAGGCAAAGGTACAGTCCTGGGAACAATTAAACATATGAAACGTCACAGCCTGTCTCTAAACTTTTGCAATTTTCAAATACTCTGCTGCCTAGAAGAAGCAAATAATATTACAATTTGGGATTGGGTGAGAAAGAATTTATTTTCAATTTTTATAGGGAAAGTGTGATGATTATTAATTTTTCTCCTCTATTATCTCTCTCTATGACTGTCAATTCCAGGAGAGAAATTTTCATATATTTTAAGACCAGAAAGAACTGCTACGATCATAGTAAGGGCCAGAGTACTGAGTCACTACTTTCTGAATAAAGCACATTGGAGACAAAACTTTTGAACTCTAAAGACCCCTATGGCAATGTTGGTCCGAGGTAGACAGCCTCCCTTGCACATTTCCGGGGAATATATCTGGAAAAAAAAAAGATAGGAATCCGAGACAGGTGACCATTAGAACATAGGACCCAATCATGCAATTTTAACACAGGGAAAACTACCTACCAGCATTATAACTGCAGTCATAATTTTCATAATCGTAATATAGCCATCAGTGCTGTATGTCTATTAATTGTGTTAAACCTGGTAGGAAAGGGTTTGGATTTGTATGCTCATCACTAAGAACGTTCAGTTAGCTGTTTAATTCTCAGCTCCATTCCCCCTGCAGAATAGTCATAAATACCCACATAGGATATGCCCATTGCCTGCAGGGAAACACTGCTTGCCAACCAAATGTTTCCCTCTGTGCCTTTTATATTTAATTCAACACCCCCTACAGCCCTTCAGGAGCATGGGCGCTGATCCCATTCATTCATGTTGAAACAGTTCCCTGGCGGTGCTAAAAGCCAAGGGTTCTGGAGGAATTTGGAGGCTAAAGGGGTGGGCTCAGGTTTTACTCTTTGGCTTTAAAATGCAATAGACAAAGAGTTTTGGAGGGTTTTTTTTCCAGTTGATTTCATGATCTTTGGCTCATTTCGTCCTCTGGTTAGCTGCTTGGAAGGGGGAAAAATTAAAGGGGCATCTGATAATCTGTTTTTCAAGCTGCTAATTTAATGTTTGCAGGGTGGTTAATATGGTATTATCATACCGTTAAAAAATACACACCAAGAATAAGACACAAATTCATGACAATGAGAAAAACTCTTCTTAAACTTGTTTGTGGCTCCTGGTTTATATTCCCCAGGGAATGGTTTGGTGGGTTGTGTGTTTTGTTTTGTTTTCTTTTTAACCTCTGTCTCCCATCTCTGTTTGATGTTTCTTTGTAGCTCAGCAACTGTCAGAGGGAGACCACCGAAGAAACATAGCATGGTACTAATAGAGAAGTTATAGTGTTTATCAGAATGGTTCGCCTATCACATTTTGTCTTGCAAGAGGATCAAAGAGTCGATACGGACATATCCAGTCTCCACTTCCCCCAAGGGAACTGCCTCTGTTTGCACTGGAAAAATCTTTCAAGGCTACTGTCACAGCCTTGGCCTCTTCCCTGCTGGTTTTCTAAATCAACACTTTTTTTCTCTCTCTTTAATAACATGTTAAAGTTGTGTAGTGATCTACAACAATAGGAGAATGCCACATTCAATCCTAAAGAACCAGAGGGCAAAATGCTGACTCCAGTGCAATTAATGGGAGTTTTGGCTGTGGCTTCCATAGGGCCAGGCTTTCACCACAGCTCATTTTTGCAAACATGAACTAGAAAACATGTAGCATTTACTACTTCATGGTCTCACAGGTAAGACACTGGTTGGGATCTCAGGGAAAAGGGATTAAATGTGCAGCTCTGCCATGCATTTGCTAAAGGATTTAGGGCAAGTCACTTTATCTTTCCATGTGGCAGTCTGGTTTATTTAGGCTGTAAGCGCTTCAAGGCAGAGTCTGCCTCCTCTGCTACACACTTGTGCAGCACCCAGCATAAGGGAGTAAAATTTCAATTGGGCCTGAACAATTTCTGAAACTGAACCCTGGCTTAAGTACTTATTATCATGGTGGCATAGGATTTACTATGGTAAGTAATTCCAACTGTAGGGCTACTCAGGATAATATACAGATGATAGCAACCAGAGCAGTCACTCGCTTGCAATAGGCTTTAACAGGGGCATAGGCCTTGGGCTAGCCTTTGGCAGAGGGGTGGATTTTAAGTCTGGCAAAAATATCATGTTAATGTTAACCCTACAAATGTGAACTTAGTTAAGTATTACAACCTTTCCAAAGATTTTTTTTAATTAGCAAAATTATATATGATAGTATCATACTGTATAGCTATATATTTTTTAAATACATATATAATTTTTAATATATAATTTTTCAAATTAAAAAAAATCTTTGGGAAGGTTGTAATACCGTGAGATGGAAAAATTACAGGATGTGCCAAGGTTTGGGGAAATGGATAGAAGCCACTTTACTTCTGAGCATGGACTGTACATCATTTTAACCCCTAGCTCTAACACTTCTGCTCCCCCCCACACACACACACGGCATTTAAGCAGAACCATTTCCCTCTCTGTGAAACAAAAATGATGATAATCACTTGCCTGTAACAATACACACTGGTCTCGTGGTGAAGATTAATTAGGCAGTAATGCGGTGTGCTGAAGATTAAAGGTTGACGTCTGAGATGGTGTAAGATGGTATACTCACACTGACTTTGGTAAAGCTCTCCTGGTTTACATCAGCTGAGGACCTAGCCATAAAAACTTTATAGAAATGTTAAGTATTAATACCATCAGAAAGACCAGAGCAGCAGTTTCTTTTTATTTTTTTAATTATTTATTTAGGAAGTTTTAACAAGTTTACAAATCCTTGTTGTGTATCAGAAACAAAATAATCATCACGGCAGTTAGCTTTTGCTTCAAGAGACACTACACAGGTATATAGTCATCCAGTCTTTTTATTTAACAAGGTGTTACCAACCATATTACCAAAAAAGCACCAGTATAACACCAATGTCATTTTTAGTGACTTTGTTAAACTGAGTGAAATCTCTGTATATACGCATTTAAAGTATCAAGTATGACTATCTAATATTAATATTCAAAACATTTTGCACACGTGTCCGGTTTTTTGGTTGTTGTTTTGTTTTGCAGATGTATGTGCTTTGAGTACTGAATAAAAGGTAGCCAGATATCTAAGTATATAGCCGTCCTTTGTCTATTTTGCATCCATAATTGGTGTATTTTTCCAATATTTTCCAACAATTTCTAATATTTCTTAAACTATTTATCCATGGCTAGGCTATTTTTCTTTTTCCAATGAGAGGCAACCATTGGCCACTCAGTTAATAACAGATAAGAGATTAATTCTTCATTTCTTTTTGTGGGACCATTTCCACTAGGAAGCTCCACAAAGATCAACAAAGGGTTTTTCCAGGGAAGCTTCTTTTGGGAACATCCGAATCTGAACACCCAAACAATCAGCACAGATTAGGGGATTAAAGAACTGACTCAGATAATCTGTGTTGGAATACAGGGATTTTAACTGCTTCTAGGTTTACAGATTTGATTCTGGACCCAAAAATTCATCCCCGGCTGACAACTCTTTGGCTTCATGTCTGTAGACTGCATCCTTGTCTCTGTATATTTGATGCTGCGTCCTTGTTGACATTCTCATCCAAAAGACAAAGGATTGACCAGGCCACATCTTGAGAAAATACTGCTTGTGCCAGGTTAGATTGCAAATTGCTCAGGGTTCAGTGGTCCAATCCATTTCCTGTCACTGACCTGTCAGGTGACACATGGACACAGATTGGAAGGGATCTTCTGGATTAGCAAATCCAGTCTCCTGCTATCACAAGCTACCCCATTCCTCAATTTATCAAGCTTCATTTTAAAATTAGTTAGGAGACATAATTTTCCTTCCCATAGTTGGCCTGTGTGGTCTCTGTGGATTATAGGGTCTGTCTCTTATTATGCATTTGTACAATGTAGCTTTCTGATTCTTGTTGGTGCAATTGCACTAATCAAGGAAACATGGCTCCTTTGCAGGTCTGTAGAGTACCTAGCACCATGGTTCCCACGCTGAGTCCATGTAGTGCTGGCTGGTTATGCGATATTGGCTCCCCTCCTTGTTTCCAGTTGCTAAATCATGACTAAAAGAAGCTAAAAATACACAGAACATTTCCCTAACATCACTTTTCCATGCCAGTGACTGCTGGAGAGGTGGGGGGAAGGGCGACGTTCATCGGTGACAGCAGAGAAGTCCAGGAGTCAAACTCAGAAACATTTGATCCCCTTCCCGGCTTGGCACAACATGGGCACAACGTCAAATCATGATGACAGGCACTGCACTGGGAGTCAGGCGAGCTAGAGCTGCCTTCTTGGCTCTGACTCACTGCTGTCTGGTTCACAGATGGGATGAATTCTCCCTGAAGTGACGGGGCCCAGCAGGTCCAAGAGACCTTCAACTTGCATTTTGTCACCACAGCCAGGCCCAGGGCTTCTCTCCCCCCTCTCCTGCAACTCAAGGGGACCACGATTCCCCAATGAGGAAGGAAGGGAGTATCAGGAGCCTCAGTCAATGTTACAAGGGCAGTATATAGGTATGCCAGAGCTAGACAGCTGCTCTTTATCTCTACTAAGAAGCTACAGCTGCAAGCTTTCCTGAAGGGATTGTAAAATGTAACAAGTATGGGGTTGTTTCTGGGAAGTAGCTCAGAACATGACAGTTCCCAAAGGATTTAACCTCAGGAGTGCCACCAGTTAGATCTCTAGTGAAATCTTGGAGGTGGATATTCTGTTTATGTCTGTCATTGGCCCGTTCGGTACCGATCACCTAAACCCAAGCAGTGCCTTAGAAAAGAGAAGACATTTAATTGTCACATGCCCTATTCCCTGAGTGATTGTGAAATGCTCAGGGAGATTAGACAGGCTACAAAAACAGAAAATCCAGTAATAATGGGGATTTAAACTATCCCCTTATTGACTGGGAGCATGTCACCTCAGGACAGGATGCAGAGGTAAAATTTCTAGATATCATTAATGACTGCTTCATGGAGCAGTCCTAGAATCCAAAAGGAAGAGGTCGTTCTTGCTCTAGACTTAGGTGGAGCACAGGATCTGGTCCAAGAAGTGAACTGTTCAATAACTGAGACCATAATGTAATTAAATTTAACACCCTTGTAGGGAAAAATACCTAATAAAACCACCACAAGTATTATTTAATTTCAAAAAAGGGAACTACACAAAAATGAGGAGGCTAGTAAATGGAAATTAAAAGAATTATCACAAGAGTGAAACGCCTGGCAGCTACATGGAAACTTTTTAAAAACACCATATCAGAAGCTCATACTATAAGTAAACCTCCCTGCAAAAAAGCCAGAAGGGGGGGAACAAAAACAAAAAAATTACACCCCATCACCATGGCTAAGCAGCAGAGTAAAAAAGGAAGCTAGAAACAAAAAGACATCCTTTAAAAAATTGGAAAGAGGAAGTTACTCACCTTGTGTAGTAACGATGGTTCTTCGAGATGTGCCCCGTGGGTGCTCCACTCTAGGTGTCGGGTCCATCCCGGCGCCACTGATCGGGAGATTTCATAGCCATATCGGGCCGGACTGCGCATGCTCCCTGCGCCGCTGGTCATTCGCGCCCTTTCTAATGTGCGCAGTTCGGCCCCCCCGCCAGTTCCTCTCACCACTCGGTCTCTGAAACGAGAAAGAGAGAAAACAACCCCGGAGTGGGGAGGAGGGCGGGACGTGGAGCACCCATGGGCACATCTCGAAGAACCATCGTTACTACACAAGGTGAGTAACTTCCTCTTCTTCTTCGAGTGGCCCCGTGGGTGCTCCACTCTAGGTGACTGTATAGCAGTAGTTGGAACAAGGAGCGCTCCGGGTTAATTAGGTTTTACTGTAGAAAGGACTGCAGAAGCCACTGCATGGTCCGCCGCCCATTTTTGCACTATAGTGTAATGTCTCATAAATGTAGAGCTGGAAGCCCATGTGGCTGCCCTGCAAATATCTGCTAATGGAACTCCTCTGGCGAAGGCGGTAGATGTCGCCACTGCTCTGGTCGAGTGCGCTCGTGGCTGAGAAGACAAGGGTCTACCCCGAATGGAATGGCATGTGGTAATGCATAAGGTGATAAGCTTGGCAATGCGCTGAGTGGAGAGTGCAGCACCCTTAGATCGGTGAGCCGTTGATATCAGAAGTCTGTCTGTTTGTCTCCACTGGCGGGTTCTGTCTATGTAAAAGGAAAGAGCGTGCCTTACGTCCAGCGTATGCAGCAGGGCCTCCTTCGTTGAGGCATGCGGCTTAGGGTTAAAAGAAGGAAGGATGATCGGTTCATTGATATGAAATGACGAAGAGACCTTGGGTATGAACGCTGGGTGCAATCGCAACGTCACCAACTCCTTTGAGAAAGAAGTAAAAGGAGGATTTGTCATTATCGCCCCTAGCTCGCTAACTCTACGTGCTGATGTAATTGCGAGCAAGAAGATGGTCTTCATGGTTAACATCTGTAAGGGTACAGATGCTAGAGGCTCGAATGGAGGATACATAATTGTATCGAGTACCAGGCGAGGTTCCACAACGGCGGAGGTGGCCTTCGAGGTGGGCTTATATTGATCAGGCCTTTGAGGAATCATCTAGTTGTCGGGTGAGAGAACACCGAAGAACCCTGTATTGGGTAATGGAAGGCACTGATGGCTGCCAAGTGCACTCTGAGGGATGCCAGAGAAAGCTTCAAGTTTCGCAGGTGAAGAATGTATTCGAGAATTTGGTGTGGAGGAGAAGACAACGGTTGAACGTTATTCTGGAGGCACCAGTAGGAGTATCTGCGCCATTTAGCCAGGTAAGTATTTTGCGTAGATGTCTTTCTACTATGTATCAATATGGACCTGACCTGATCTGAACAAAGCTTTTCATCTAGTCTAAGCCAGTCAGGAGCCACACCGTCAAGTGCAATGCTTCTAGTTTGGGGTGAAGGAGAGATCCCTGGTCTTGAGAGAGGAGATCTCGGTACAAGGGCAGAGGCCATGGTGGTCGAAGTGACATCTTGTGTAAGAACGGATACCATGCTTGCCTCAGCCAAGCTGGTGCTATTAAAATTACCGTCGCCCTCTCCGTCCTGATTTTCTCTAGTGTTCTGGGAATGAGGACTGTTGGCGGAAAAGCGTACAGTAGCGACTTTTTCCAATTGATCAGGAGTGCATCGCCGAGAGATCCTTTGCCGATCCCTGCTCTGGAGCAAAAAAGGCGACACTTTTTGTTGACGGATGTCGTAAAGAGATCTACCAGGGAATTCCCCATCTGCAGAAGATCCTCTGAAGTACATCCTGCCTCATCTCCCACTCGTGGTCCGTGGGGAAGCGTCTGCTGAGGGAATCGGCAATGACATTGGCTATGCCAGGTAAGTACGATGCTGTTATGATTATGTTGTTCTGTATGCACCAATTCCAGTATCGTACCGCTTCGGCGCATAGGGAGCGTGATCTTGCTCCTCCCTGTCTGTTTATATAATACATTGCCGCTACGTTGTCTGTCAACACCCTGACTTTTTTGTCTCTCAGACTGGGGAGGAAGTGTTTGCATGCTAGAAAGATCGCTCGCAACTCTAGTTGGTTGATGTGAAGGCATCTCTCGGTGTGAGACCATCGTCCCTGGATGCGCTCCTCGCCCATGTGAGCACCCCATCCAATGAGTGAAGCATCTGACGTTAACTGAACCGATGGCTGAGCCTGGTGAAACGGTACTCCCGTGAGGATGTTTAATGGGTTCGTCCACCATCGAAGGGACCTGTGCACGTGGGATGGAGGAGTAACTAACTTGTGTATGTCGTGTCTTGTGGGGACATACACCGTTGACAGCCAGTGCTGTAGATTTCTTAGATGGAGACGTGCGTGTGGGACGACGAAGGTGGCTGCAGCCATGTGGCCGAGCAAGCGCAGGCAAGTATGTGCTGAGACTGTTGCGGTTTTGTGGAGAAGATTGACCAGGTCTTTTATTGCCTGGAATCTGTCCCTGGGCAGATACGCTCTCGCCGCACGGGAGTCGAGAACTGCTCCTCTGAACTTTATGTTCTGTGTTGGAATTAACGTGGACTTTTATTCATTTACTATCAGCCCGAGTGAGTTGAAAGTCTCTCTGACTATTGAAAGCATCTGCATCGTCTCCTGTCGTGATGTTCCCTTTATGAGACAGTCGTCCAGATAAGGGAATATGATGACTCCGAGACGACGAAGGTGGGCAGCGACAACGGCGTGGGTCTTTGAAAAAACTCTTGGAGCCGAAGCCAGCCCAAAAGGAAGGACGCAATACTGAAAGTGCTTGTTGCTTATAACAAATCGCAGAAATCGCCTGTGTGCAGGGTGTATGGCCACATGAAAGTAGGCATCCTGGAGGTCGAGGGCCGCAAACCAGTCGTCGGTGTCCAGAGAAGGAATGATCGTAGTCAAGAGTCACCATTTTGAATCACTGCTTCCGCAGATAACGGTTTAACCCTTGTAGATCGAGTATGGGTCTCCAACCCCCTGTTTTCTTTTGAGTTAGGAAGTACCTCGAATAGAACCCTTTTCCCCTGAAGCAGTCTGGAACCCTTTCTATCGCTCCGATTTCTAACAGGCGATAGGCCTCCTGTTGTAAGAGGGCCTCATGAGAAGGGTCCCTGAAAAGGGACGGGGTGGGAGGGGTGGTGGGGAAGGGATGTGAATGGGATGGTGAGTCCGGATTTTATCACTTCCAAAACCCATCTGTCTGATGATATGGCAACCCATTGATGGTAGTAGGGTCGCAGCCGATGTTGGAAAATGGGATTGGTGTCTCTGACTAGAACAGGAATGCTCGGCGTGCCCTCGACCTGGGAGTCAAACCTGCTGCTTGGGTGTCACTGCATTATTCGCCCTAGATGGCTGAGGGCATCTGCGCTGTGTCCTCTGCTTGGACCAGTTTTGATCATACGGACGGTTTTGCTGTCTGCGAAATTGGTACTCGTAACATCTTTGGAATGGGAAATACCGCTTATGGCGGAAAGGTGGAACGTACATCCCGAGCGTACGTAAGGTGGCTCGGGAATCTTTGCCTGTGTGGAGCACCTCGTCTATTTTCTCCGCAAACAACTTAATCCTGTCGAATGGAAGATCCTCGACCTTGGATTGCAACTCTTTTGGTACAACAGCGGCCGCAAGCCATGAAGCTCTTCTCATGGAAACTGCTGTTGCAATTGTTCGAGCCGCTGTGTCTGCCACATCCATGGCAATTTGCAAACCTGCTCTGGCACATGCATAGCCCTCCTGCAGTATAGCTCGGAGAAATATTTTGTCAGTTTCGGAAATTCTCTGAGCAATTTCCGATAATTTCGCAATGTTGTCAAAACTATAATTAAAAAGTAATGCTGCGTAATTTGCGATACGGAGGAGAAGTGTTAAAGAGGAATACACTTTTCTTCCGAATATGTCTAGTCTCTTTGCGTCCTTGTCTGCTGCTGAATTCCTTACTTGCGGATTCTTTGCTCTTTGCAGAGCTGCATCCACCACCACCGAGTTTGGTTGAGGGTGAGTAAAAAGGAACTCAGCACCCTTTGAAGATATAAAGTATCTCTTCTCGGCTCGCTTACATGATGGAGTAGTGGAAGCTGGCGTATTCCAAATTTCTGTGGCTGGCTCCAGGATCGCCTCGTCCAGCGGTAGAGCCACCTTAGATTGCTGTCTAGGGTGCAAGTTCTTTAGTAACTTATACTGCTTTGCTTGCACCTCCGCTAACTGAACCTCCTGTGATTGTGCCACCCTCCTAAAGAGGTCTTGAAATTCTTGGGTATCATCTGGTGGTGAGGAGTCCATTGCAAAAACTGCATCATCGGGAGAAGACGACTGGGCATCCTGTGGGGAAGCTTGTGGCGTCCGCTCATCCGTGTCCGAGATTTGACCCTCTTCAGGTTCCGACAGGACCGAAACTGAAGGGGCACTAGGAGGAGGTCCGGGTGACCACAGCGGTTGGTGGTCAGAGATAGGTGGCGAGCGGCGTCTGTAAGATGACTGGCGGCAGCAACACAAATAAGAATGGGACTGTGATCTGCCCTGCCTCCCCGTGTAATAACTCCTGTGATAACAATAGTCATAATCAGGAGGTGACCTTCTGGAAGCGTATCTACTCCCATGTCTAGTATGGTGAGATCTTGGAGGGGAGTAACTCGGAGAGCGAGATGTGTATCTGTAATAATGGCGAGATCTTCGTCGCAGGGAACACGAAGACCTATGCCTCGGAGAGTAAGGTCCCCTTCCCGATACTGGATAATGGGGTGGGGAAGGGTCTGTTGAAGGCACAGGAGAAGGAGACAGTGAATGATCCCTAGGGATCGACTTCCTAGATGCTTTTGAAGGGACTGATGATAAGTGCCCCTTTACAATTGAAGAGTCCCCTGCTGTGTTCTGATAGATCTCTTCCACTGATGGAGAGTCTGAGTCATGGGAGGAGGGATAGCGTATTTGCAGTCTTGATGTAGACTGCTGAGTAGAGTGCGAGAGCTCTCTCGGTGCCAAGCCGGGTAATTCTCGCGGCACCGGGTGTGCTGCGGAACAGCTGATCGCTGCCGGTGCCGGCTGCAGTGTTGGCGCTGGGTCCACGCTCTGCGGTGCGGGGCTCTCCCGGTGCCGTCTCCTGTCCGGTGCAGACGGCACCCAGTCTTGTGGAGCCGTAAGCGGCACCGTCTCAGTGACCGCCCGGACTGCCGACTCCGGTGCCGATCCTTGCATGTCCCGCTGCTCTGGGGACGGTGCCTTCTCCGTCAGTGCCGTTGGCCGGGGCCGCTTGCTCCCCGAAGGGGTCGAAGCCTGCTTATGCTCCCTATGGAGAGGGGAGGCTGGCGGGGCAGATGCCGTGCCGGGCTTGCCAGGCTTAGAAGATCGCGGCCGTGGAATTGACTTAGCCGCCTATCGGCTATTTTCCGATCCCTGGTCTCCCTGATTTATCAGAGGCAGAGGAACCGCTGGCAGGGAGCGGGCGGGGGAGGCTTTTTTCTTCTTTGCTCCCACTGCCGCCGGGGATAATGCCCTTCTTTTCGGGAATTGAGGTGACTCCTGCTGTAGAGTGTGTGATGGCTGAAGAGCCTTATCACATAGCAGGAGTTTCAGGCGTAGGTCTCTGTCTCTTCTTGCCCTTGGTGTTAATTTACAGCAGTGGGCACATTTGCTAGTGACATGAGACTCCCCCAGGCAACGAATACAGAGTGCATGCCCGTCAGAAGCGGGCATTGCCTCTTTACACTGAACACACCGCTTAAAGCCGGGTGATCCGGACATGGCGGTGAAACTGACAAGAAAAGCGCTTCAGTGCGTAACTGACTAAAACGATCTTCTTTTCTTTTTTTTTTTTTTGAAGACTAACTAAACAAAGGCTAATAACTAATTAACACTAAAGTTTAACTATTTACACAATTTTTTTTTTTCAGAGAAATGGTAAGCGACCGAAGAGAGATCGCCAGCTCCCGTCAGCAACCGAGGACGGTTAAGAGGAACTGGGGGGAGGAGGGGGAGGGCCGAACCGCGCATGACCAGCGGCACAGGGAGCATGCGCGGTCCGGCCCGATATGGCTATGAAATCTCCCGATCACTGGCGCCGGGACGGACCCGCTACCTAGAGTGGAGCACCCACGGGGCCACTCGAAGAAGAATCAAATCTTCCTGAAGAAAATAGTAGGGAGCATAAACGCTGACAAGTCAAGTGTAAAAGTATAATTAGGCACACCAAAAACATATAAAGAGCAGCTAGCAAAAGACATGAAAATCAACAGCAAAATTTTGTTTGTGGTACATTAGGAAGCTTGCTAAACCAATAAGTGGGGCCATTGGACAGTCAAGATGCTAAAGGAGCACTCAAAGAGACAAGGCCATTGCAGAGAAACTAAGGGTATGTCTACACTACAGCATTAATTCGAAATATCTTACTTCAAAATAGTTAATTCAAAATAAGATATTTCGAAATAACGCATCTACATACAAAATGCAATTCGAAATAGCCTTTTTCTATTTCGAAATACCGCATCCACACTGAGTGGACACTGATTCGGATTTAAGGCTGACCGGAACCAGGTCAGGGGTAGGGCATCAGGTCAGGAGTGTCTTTGTGTGGCTGTTGCCTAAGGCTATCTGAGGCCTATGCTTAAAGGGACACCCCCCGGGCAGCCGGTTCTCAGGTGTCCCTGCTTGCTTGCCTGCCTCACTGAGGGACAGCAAAGCATTTGTATCTCTGCGTGTTCTGGTTGCCCTCACTCGGGACACCATAGCACTCTGAAACATGGAGCCAGAGGTTCCCCTGAGCACTCTGGTGCTTCTCGTGGACGCGTTGCTATCAGCTTGGCTGCACTTGCTGCAGGCTACCATCCGGGAGGGCCATCGGGGGGCTGTCAGTATCCAGGAGGCCCTGCGGGAGAGCGTCCACCCTGAGGAGCACTCAGAGCCTCCCTGGTCTGCCCCACTGGGGATTTGTGCCTCATTCCTCCCTCACGTCCTTCCACTTACCCATCCTCCCCCAGTCCCCCTTCCTAATGTCAAATAAAAAATGTGTATTTTCAAAAATATAAACTCTCTTTATTTAACAAAACCGGGGGATTGAAACTCTGGGGAGACTGGGGAAAGGAGGTGGGAGAGGGGAGAAGAGAGGGAAGAGGAGGGGAAACCTGGGAGGAGAGAGCTGGAAGGGGGAAGCAAGGGGAACAAGGGGGAGGGGAAACTCGAGGTGGGGGTCTCGCCAGACCAACTGTCTCCCAGCACAGTGGGTGCGGGGGCCTCGGCATCCCCGGGGGGATAGGGAAGAGGGTATGGAGGTTGAGGAGGGTGTGGAGGGAGAGGCGGGAGGGGGAGAAGGAGGGGGAGGATGAGCGGTAGCTGGGGAGGCAACAGGCGCTGGAGCAGCACGAGGCAGCACGCTCTGCACCTGGGTCTGCAGCTGTTGGCAGATGGCACAACCCTGGGCAAGCAGCTCCCGCCGGAACACCCAATCATCTTGCACCCAGTGCTCCAAGGTGCGGTGCAGGGCTCACAGGTCCCCCAGGTGCTGCTTTCGATACCCCTGCAGTGTTTGGGTGGACCTGCGGAGCCCTCAGGTGCGGGAGGATGTCCCGGGCAGGGGTGGTACGCCCTGCACGCGCAGCTGGTGTGGCTGTGGAGAAACAAGAGAAGTGGTCAGTTCTCCCTGGAGACACAGGGGCTGCGTCTAGACTGGCATGATTTTGCGCAAATACTTTTAACGGAAAAGTTTTTCCGTTAAAGTATTTATAAACATATCTAGATTGGCACGGATGCTTTTGCGCAAAGCGCTTTGCGCAAAAGCATCCGTGGCCAAGCTAAACGGCGCTTTGAAAAAATCCCGATCGCCATTTTCGCCATCGGGCTTTTGCGTAAAATAATTCTGGGTTGTCTACACTGGCCTCTTGCGCAAAAGCATTTGCGCAAGAGGGCTTTACCAGCGGGAGCATCATTGTATTTGCACAAGAAGCACTGATTTTGTACATTACAAAGTCAGTGCTCTTGGCGCAAATTCAAGCGACCAGTGTAGACAGCTGGCAAGTTTTGCGCAAAAGCAACTGCTTTTGCGCAAAAACTTGCCAGTCTAGACGCAGCCAGGGGGTGAAGCCCAGCGCCCCCCCCCGCGAGGTGAGGATGACCATGCCCTGCACCGGCAGAGCTGATGTGCTTGCACAGAGGCCATGGTCAGAATGTCCGGCTACCCCTGGGAGTGAGAGCTGCCCCAAGACCGCACCCATGCCCATGTGCTTTGTATAGTGCGGCTGAAGTGGGGGGGGAGATGTCCCCTGCTTCTGTGTAGAGGGAGGCTTGTGAAGGGAGGCTGTGTCCCGCCCCGGGGGTCAGGAGCATGTCATATCTCTTCACACACGCGTGTATCTATCAGGCCAAGGCCCCTGTGTGGCAGGCAGCTGGAGCCATCTGCCTAGGGGTGGCACGGCACGTGCGCGCACGTGCACAGGTTGCTGTGTGATCTGTGGTAAGCAAGGCCCATGCACGCGGTCCCTGGTCTCCCTCCCTTCCTCCTCCCACCCCCGCCCCAGGGAGGGGACAGTGATGGCTGTCACGTTATTGGATTGTGAGGGGAGCAGCCGGGTCACTGCTGCACCCATGGGAGGGTGTTCGCCCCAAAAGTGGTACAAAGGGGGCCATGTGAGGGGTCAAACAAAAGCTTACTTTCGTCTGATTCTGTATCTGCTCTTCATATATCTGTATAATGTCTGTGTGTGGAGTTAGGAATCTGTACTCTGTATGGAGACTGGAAGGCTCTCTGAATGTGCTTGAGTAATGGGCTAGGAATGTTTGCCTATGGACATGCTAATGAGCGAAGCGCCAGGGAACAATGGGCCTCTGAAGGCCAAAGACACACCTGGCCACTGGCCATGTGACTCCCTCCAGCTTGGAAGAAGCCAGGAGGGGGGGTATAAGTAGGCCATGTGGCCGACTCCATGGGGTACTCAGATCTGCTCCTGACCCCAGATGCAGCCTCGCAGGGAATCACAAGCCAGGAAGAACTGTGGACCCATCCTGACCTAGGATGTGCAACAAGGACTTTTAAGCCAGCAGCTATAACATCTCTGCTAGAGCCTGCATCGAGAACTGGGAGAGTCGATGCATGTAATGTATGATACTTTAGCAACCTCACTCTCATGCTTTTCTTTATTGTAGTAATACACCTTTAGATGGTAGATTCTAAAGGATTGGCTCAGCGTGATTTATGGGTACGGTCCAGAGGGTAAATTGACCAGGGATCTGTGGCTGGTTTCTTGGAACCGGACAGAACTTGTTCGGGGAAGGTGAGACTGGGTTCTAGACCCCTCACCTGTGTATGAGGCCCGGGGCCATCTGGGGCACGGCTATTGCTGGGTTGTCGGAGGGGTTTTGCTCGTGAGGCTTCAGGCAGGCAGCTGAAGCGCTCTGTGGGACTGGTTTGTGGCCTGTTTGGGAAGGTCTCCAGTCTGGGGCTGTAAGGAGCCCTGAATTTGAGCAATTCGCCCTGAGCGGACGCCCTCAGCTGTGCCCAGACCCGGCCCAGTCTGTCACAATGGCACTCACATGTTATGGCCTCCCTGGACGACCCTGGTGACTCAGCTGCTGGGACAGCTCGGGGGTCCTGGCGGCATGGCACCCTCCATGGCGGCTCCTGCGGCTCCTCCTCCACGCCCTGGTCAGGACCCTCTGCTCCCAGATCATTGCCCCCCGGGGTGGCACAGACCATCCTGCCCCCCCATTATGCAGTCCAGGGTGTCAAAATGGGGACAGGTGTCTGCCCCTGTTGGGGAGCTGCCCTGTGTGACCCTGGCGTACGCCTGCCGCAGCTCTTTAATTTTCATGTGCACCTGCTCCTGGGTGCGCATGTGGCCTTTGGTGGCCATGGTGGCAGCTATGTGGCCGTACACGGCTGCGTTCCTCCATCTAGTGCGGAGGTCATGGACATTGGAGGCCTCCCCCCAACCTCAATGAGGTCCATGATCTCCGCACTAGTCCAGGAGGGCGCCCGCCGTCTCCGGCCCCTGGCTGGCTCCTGGGAGCTGGGGGAATGGGCAGTGGACAGCTGGCTGGCACTGGATGCCCAGCTCATACTGGGGCCACTGGGTCAGGGTCAGTGATTGCTGGCTCTGTGCTGGCAGGCCTGTAACTGGCACATGCACTGTGGCCAGAGTCTACCCCTTTAAGGGCTCCAGGGCTGGGGGAGAGGAGAGGAGTTTTCCTGGTTTGGCCCAGAGTGGCCACCAGGGGAAACTGGGAAGGGCTGGAGGCCCCCTATTTCGAAATAAGCGTCTAGACAGCGCTTATTTCGCATTAGCTATTTTGAATTTGGCATTATTCCTCGTAGAATGAGGTTTACCAAATACGAAATAAGCACCTCGCTATTTCGATTTTATTTCGAAATAGCGGTTTGCCTGTGTAGATGCTAAGAAAGTTAATTCACAATAACAGCTGTTATTTCAAATTAACTTTGCTGTATAGACATACCCTAAATGAATTCTTCACATCAGTCTTCATTGCAGAGCATGTGAGGGAAATTCCCACATCTGAGCCATTCTACTTAGGGGCCAAATCTGAGGAACTGTCCCAGACTGAGGTGTCAGTAGAAAAGGTTTTGGAACAAACTGATATATTAAACAGTAATGCTTTGTCTACACTTCAGGGTTTTTGCACAATAAGCTTTTTGCGGAAGAGATTGTCCTCAAAAACTTCTTGCGCAAAAGCGCATCCACATCTCAAAAGCGCATCACAAAAGCAATGTGCTTTTGTGCAAGAGAGCGTCTACACTGCATGGACGCTCTTGCGGAAGAAAGCTCTGATTGCCATTAACAGAATGACCATCAGAGCACCTGTGCTTTTTCTGATAGGCTCTTTTTGCGCAATAAACCCTTGCGGAGCGTCCACACATGCCTTTTTGCGCAAGAGCTGTAACGCAAAAAGGAGTTATTCCTTATGGGGAGAGAAATAACTTTACCAGCAAAAGCCCTCTGTCCTGTCGATTTACTGTTTTGTTGGCGGGTTTTTTTTGTGCAAAAACACACTTGAGGTGTGGAAGTTCCGATTGTTTTTGCGGAAAAACCTTGTAATGTAGACATAACCTAATAGGTCACCAGGACCAGATGGGATTCACCCAAGAGTTCTGAAGGAACTCAGATATGAAATTTCAGAACTACTAGCTGTGGTATGAAACCTGCCAGTTAAATCAGCCTCTGTACAAAATGGCTGGTGCATAGCTAATGCGATGCTAATTTTTTTGAAAAGGCTCCAGAAGCAATCCTGGCCATTACAGGCCAGTAAGCCTAATGTCAGTACCAGGCAACTTGACTGAAACTATAGTAAAGAACAGAATTATCAGATACACAGATGAACACAATGTTAGGGAAGAGTCAACACAGCTTTTGTAAAGGGAAATCATGCCCCACAATCTATTAGAATTCTTTAATGGTGTCAACAAACATGTGGACAAAGGTGATTATTGTACCTGGGCTTTCAGAAAGCATTTGACAGGGTCCTTCACCAAAGGCTCTTAAGAAAAGACAGGGATAAGAGGGAAGGTCCTCTAATGTATCAGTAACTGGTTAAAAGATAGGAAACAAAGGGTAGGAATAAACAGTTTTGACAATGGAGAGAGGCAAATTGTGGTGTCCTTCAAGGATCTGTATAGGGATCTGTCCTGTTCAAGATATTTATAAATTATCTGGAAAATGGAGCAACGGTGAATGAGTACAGTTTGCAAATGATACTAAATTACCCAAGATACTTAAGTCTAAAGTAGACTGCATAGGTTACAAAGGAATTTCACTAAACTCGGTGACTGCACAACAAAATTGCAGATGAAATTCAATGTTGATAAATGCAGAGTAATGCAAATTGGAAAACATAATCCTAGCTATGTACACAAAATAATGGGGATGAAATTAGCTGTTGCCATTCAAGAAAGCGATCTTGGTGTTATCATGGCTAGTTCTCTGAGAACATCTGCTCAATGTCCTGTGGCAGTGAAAAAAGCTAACAGACTATTAGGAACCATTAGGAAAGGGATAGATAAAAAGACTGAAAAGATCATAATGCCATTACATAAATTCATGCTACACCCGCTTCTTGAAGACGGCATGCAGTTCTAGTCACTCCATCTCAAAAAACATCTACAGGTTGGACCTCCCTGGTCCAGAACCCTCGGGACCTGACTGATCCTGAACGAGGGAGTTTACTGGATCAGAGGAGATCAATTCCACTCCTCTGCTCACAGACTCTGGGCTCTCCTGGGGTCTGTCAGTAGACCCAACAGGACTCCGCTCCCAGCCCCAGGGCTCCCTTCCTGCTCCCCCTTCCCTGCTCCTGGGCTCCCAATTCCACATCCAGCTCCAGGGCTGCCAAGGCTTCTGCTGTCCCAGAGCTGCTGCTGCCCCAGACCTCTGGGACAACTGGGGCTGCTGCTGCCCCACAGCTGCTGCTGATCTGGGTCCATCAAGAGTACTGGGGCTGCTGCTGCCACCAGGGCTGCCAGGGTTCTGCTGCCACTGCCCCAGAGCTTCCAGGGCTCCGCTGCCCCAGGGCCAGTGGGACAGACAGCATAGAGCAGACTTGTCAGCACAAAACCAGAATCCCTCTTGAGGAGAAGGAGCCCAGGGCCCAGGGCCTCGACCCCCCTCCCTGCATCCCAAGCTAGTGAGACTCACTCACACACCCCACAGCCCAGCCTCCAGTCTTTTTCCAGCTTGGGAGTGGGTGGGAGGGAAGATGTCACCAGGTCACACTCCCCCTCTCCAGCTCAGGTTACAAAAAATCAGCCCATTGTGTATGTGGGGGAGGCTGTCAAACTGAAATTCTCATCCCCATCTAGGTACTGGTGGTGCAGTCCCCAAGGAAACTGAGGCACACACACGGGGTTACTACAGGACAGCAGAACCACATGCAACACAACACAGTCAACAGAGTGAATATAATCCCCCCATTATCACACCAGGGCTGCTAGAGCTGCTGAGGCTGCTGCTGTTCCAGGGCTGCCAGGGCTCCCTGGTTGCTGGGTCACCGTTGTTCTGGGGCCATAGGAGCTTCACTGCCCCCATGCTCCCACTGCCCCATGGCTGCCGAGACTGCTGGAGTTACTGCTGTCCTGGGGCTGCCAGAGCCACCAGGGCTCCACTTGTCAGGGCCGCCAGGGCTGCTGCTGCCCGGGGCCACTGCAGCTCCTGGGCCACCAGGGCTGTGGGGCCATTGGGGCTTTACTGCTTCAGGACCACAGAGGCCAGCAGGGCTCTACTGCCCCAGGGCTGCCAGGGTGGTTACCGGACCACGGATGTTGCTGGACCAGAAAAGTTCAACCAGTATTAGAATTTGAAAAGGTATGGAGATGGGCAAAAGATGAGCTTCCATATAAGGAGAGATTAATAAAAGTAGGACTTTTAAGCTTGGGTGGAATATGACAGAGGTCTAGAAAACCATGACTGGTGGAGAAAGTGAATAAGGGAGTGTTATTTACCCCTTCAGATAACACACAAACCAGGGGACACTCAAAGACATTAACAAGCATTAGGTTTAAAACAAAGGGAAGTATTTCTTCACACAACACACAGTCTACCTGTAGAACTCCTTGCCTGGGGATGTGTTGAGGCCGAAAGTATAATTGGGTTCAAAAAAGAATTAGACAAATTAATTGAGGACAGGTCCACAAATGGCTTTAAAACAGGATGAGCAAGGATAGCATCCCTACCCTCTGCTTGCCAGAAGCTTGGAAATGGGAAACAGGGGAATAGATCACTCAATAAGGCTATGTCTAGACTACGTGCCTCTGGCGACAGAGGCATGTAGATTAGGCTACCCGGCATAGGGAAAGGAAGCGGCAATTTAAATAATCGCCGCTTCATTTAAATTTAAATGGCTGCCGCGCTGTGCCGATCAGCTGTTTGTCGGCTCAGCGCTAGTCTGGATGCTCCGCGTCGACATCAAAGGCATTTGTCAACCTCCTGGTATGCCTCGTGGGATGAGGTTTACCAGGGAGGTCGACAAATGCCTTTGAGGTCGACCGAGGAGCGTCCAGACTAGCACGCTGAGCCGACAAACAGTTGATCGGCATAACGCGGCAGCCATTTAAATTTAAATGAAGCGGCGATTATTTAAATCGCCGCTTCATTTCCCTATGCCCAGTAAACAAATCTACATGGCTCCGTCGACGGAGCCATGTAGTGTAGACATACCCTAACTGTCCTGTTCTGTTCACTCCCTCCAAAGCATCTTGCACTAGCCACTGTCGCAAGATAGGATACTGGGCTAGATTTGGACACTTATTATGACCCAGAAAGGCCAATCATATCTTCTTTTACACCTATCTGGGACAGCACAGTGCAACAATGAGCATTATGGGAATACTGGAGTATTGCTGATAGAGGGCAGAGTTAAGGTTGTATCGGCATGTTCCCTGACTCTCTGTATAGCCTGGTTTCCAAAGGCTTGCATTTTGTTGAACTTGACATTGCAGAAGGGCACAAGATACCTCTGGGCAACACAGTATTTCCAAAGTGTGACTTGGTTCATCAGGCAAAAGACTGAAAATCAACTCTGCCACTGACTCATTGTCTGACCTCATGCAAATTACTTGCAGAGATTTTTTTTCAAATTTCTTATCGCCTCCGCTCTTAGAGGACAGATTTAAGGATCTCAGGATTCAGAAGTATCCAGCAACCCACCTCCCTCTGGAGTTTTGAGCCTCTGAAAATCAGGCTGAAGTATATCAGCTATCCCCTAATTACAGTGATAGAAATGTAGCCGTGTTAGTCTGGTATAGCTGAAACAAAAAACAGGACTATGTAGCACTTTAAAGACTAACAAGATGGTTTATTAGGTGATGAGCTTTCGTGGGCCAGACCCACTTCCTCAGATCAAATCTGAGGAAGTGGGTCTGGCCCACGAAAGCTCATCACCTAATAAACCATCTTGTTAGTCTTCAAAGTGCTACATAGTCCCTAATTACAGGACACTTTTGAAAATACAGTGTTTAATCACTCCACAACGCAGTTTCCTTATCTGGAAAATGGAGCCGATATCCTGACATCTGGGAGATTAGTGAGGCTCAGTTCAGCATTGCCAATATTTTTTCCCCTTAAAGCTATGAGAATTACAGCTTTCACTTAAAAAGAAAAAAAATCATAAATTTCTAGCACTTGTTGCTAGGGCGGGGAAGGGAGTAACTTGAAAACATCACCCCCCCACACACACACAAGGCTCAAAACTCACAAGGGCAATCAGAAGACTCCCAATGTATTATTTTTTTAAGTCTCATGATTTTTAAAGGCAATCACATGATTTTTGAAGGCCTGACTCATGATATGCGGATAACTGGGATTGACAAGAAAGCGGGTTGCGGGAGATTCTTTGTTACACCCAGCCATTAAACACATCCTTATCTCTGTTGGATGTCCTGCACATCAGCACAATTTCCTTTGCCAGAAAGCTGCACCTCCCATCGTCGTGGCACTAACCCTTGGAAAAAGGGTAGAAAGAGCACTGGGGAAAGCAGATAGTGAGCCAGACAGACACACAACGAGGAGATGTAAGGACGCCTCACTTCATTCTGAACAGCAAGGGATTTGCTTCTTTTTTTCCTTCTTCACAGAGCTGTCTCTTTGCAGACAGACATAGGTCAGTGGGCAGGAAGCCCGGCTGTGGTTCACTGAGACAGAAACACCCACTGAGCAATTATCACACGGGCCCAGTCATCACAGAGGTTACACTGCTCGCAGCCTGCCACAGTCCGCCTCTCCTGGCTCCCGTTTAACATCCCCTCCTCCCCTTTTCCCTCTGGGTGGTCCCCAGTGTTCTGAGCAGATCTTTCTCTCCCACATTCTGGGCCTGGTTTTTCTTTGTGTCTCTGTGGAGCAGATGTCCCTGTGTGGGTAGCCTGCCCTTCCCTCCCACAGGAACTGCAAGGTCTGTTGCTACTGTCCTGTGTTATTGCCAACTTGGGAGATCCCAGACCATGGGCTTTTTTGGCCCCAGATCCATTGACTTCCTCCACCCTGGCTTTTAGCGGAAGATTACGAGCAATCACGCTCCTTATAATTGAATCTTCCTTGCAGCTCTGACTTCTGCTTGCTGAGCTCTGGCTCAGATGTTCACACATTTTCAGAAGCAATCCCTAATCCCTTCAACCTTTCTCTGCAAGGCTGGGTGAAGGCAATCTGGGGTTCCAGTGGTCCTGCTCCATCCAGTTTGCAGTGGCAGTTCCCCTCCTAAAGAGGTGTGGGTCTGCTGCTCCCTGATCCTCCCAGGAATGTAAGCAGCATCCTCTGTCTTCCTGGGCAACAATGGAGGTCCCATCTCCTCGCCAGAGGCAAGCCAGAGTGATCTGTATGGGTGGCAGAGTGAGTCGGGCCCACTGCTCTCTCTCCTGCCACTCACTGAGCCCCATGGTAGGAGGAGGGGGGCTCAATATCTCTGCAAACTCAAGCAGGACTAGCAGTGTCAGTTACATTCAGGATTGTTTCTGCTTTCTCAGAGGAATGGGCTCAGACTCAGGCATCGGTTACACTTGGGTCACATTTTGAAAGGTTGTTTCACAACCGAACCAGCTAGAAACTTATTTTTTTTCTCACTGCCTGTGATCTGTATATGCAACAGCCTTAGGGAAAGGGGGGGAGACAAAGAATTTTCTTGGCATGCAGCCCCAAACAAGCTCTCTGAGGGCCTACTCTGAGTAGAAATAAGGGTTTTCCAGTTTTTCAATTTTCATCCAAATCAAAAGGATGCACAGAACAGGTCCTGAAATTTTGGAAATGAGCAGATGCCATTTTCAAAAGTTATTTCATTACAGACAAACAGAAAAGTGCTAACAAGTGTAGGACTTAGCATCTCTCAGCTGGGTCTCAACCTGTTGATGTTTTCTTACATAAAACCCCAGCTCCCAGAGTCATGTGATTACAAGAAAGTGTTGGCTTTCATTTCTCTTTTAAAAAGTACATTTCTCAGCTTCCTGATGGTAGAAAAAAATTGGCAATTTTTCACCACTCCTTAGATTTTAAGGGCAGAAAGACAATTGTTTCAGCTAGTCTGACCTCCTATAATATAGACCATAGGACTACACTGAATTAATCCCTGGCTGACCTAGAGCAAATCTGGCAGAAAAACATCCACATGTAATAGAATAATTGCCAGTTATGGCAAATTGTTGCCATGGTTAACAATTTCTCTCACAATTAAAAAAAAGCATGCACTTTATTTCTACTCTGAATTTGTCTATTTTCAACTTCTAGCTTTTGTTAAACCTTTGTCTGTGAGACTGAAGAGCCCTCTAGTGTCATGTTTCTGTGTCCCATGCAGGAAATTAAAGACCATGATCAAGTCACTGGTCATCTCCTCTTTGTAGAACGTGACAGACTGACCTCCTGGAGTGAAGGACGTCAATAGACTGAAAATGGGCCACATCTGGACTACCAGATGACTTTGAGCAGAGCTTAAAATCTTTTTTATTTCCTTGATTTGTTTTATTTTATTATTATTTTCTCTGGAGTCTGGATCTTGACTGTACCTTGGCCAAAAAATGTGAACCTTGACAAAAAATAATTGACTGTCCCAGGGCTGTTGACTCTAAGGTCTGTTTTCTACCCATTAATCGTTGTTGTGGCTCTTCCTGAAATCTTTTCCAATTTATCAACCTTCTTCTTGGACTGGGAAGACCAGAACTGGATCCAGTATCCCTGCAGTAGTCGCATCACTGCCATATACACAGGGTATGCAGGGGGGAAAAAGGGTCTTCTTGATCCTTAAAGGGTCAAAAACCTGAAGGAAATATATGAACAACCTCAACTCTATAGGTTTTTAACAATCTCTGAATTCTTAAGCTAATATTTTGATTTTCACAGATTGGATGCAAGGTATGTGAATCACAGAATCATAAAAGATTAAGGTTGGAAGAGACCTAATCTACCCCTGTGCTCAAAGCAAAACCAACCCTATCTAAATCATACCAGCCAGGAATTTGTCAAGCTGGGCCTTAAAAACCTCTAAGGATGGAGATTCCATCTTCCTGGCTAACCTATGTGAAGTAGTTTTTCCTAATATCCAACCTAGGGTATGTCTACACTACAGAGGTTTTTTTGGAAAACGGCCGTTTTTCTGAAAAAACCTCACGTCCACACTGCAATCGTGTTCTTTCGAAAAAAAATTGAAAGGCCAGAGGGGTTTTTCTGAAATTGGTAAAGCTCTTTCTATGAGAAAGAATGCCTTTTCCGAAAGAGCTCTTTTGGAAAAAGGTGAGTGTAGACGGGGAAGAGGGAGTTCTTTCGATAGGAGAGGAAAGAGGAAAAAGCACAAGTGCCCTGGTGGCAACTCAGCCCATAGTAATCACAGCTTACATGTGAGATAGCATCCATTCAATGTGGATGCTATTGGTTGAAAAAGCAGATCACTTTTTCGATGCACTTTGGCAGTGTAAATGCTCTCTTTTGGAAGAAGTTTTTTCGGAAGATCTCTTCCGGAAAAGCTTCTTCCGAAAGAAGCCTGCAGTCTAGACATAGCCCTAGACCTCCTCCCCCACTGCAATGTGAGACCCCATTGCTCCTTGTTCTGTCATTTGCCACAAGTGGACACAGCCTGGCTCCATCCTCTTTGGAACCCCCACTTGAATGCTTAGGTTAGAGGCACTGCGACTTTGTGAGCTGGAGGTATAATTCCCAGATCAGGTAGACACACCTGTGCTATCTCTAATCAAACTACAGGGCTAAAAATAGTCAAGTAGCCGAGATGGTGCAAATCACTTTCAGCCCTAATATGTTCTTAGGGTTGCAGACGGAATCATATTCAGAATGGTTAGCCACTGCTGCAAGAGAGTGAAAGCATCAACCTCTAACTCTAGAGTAGACATACCCTAAGAGAGAGTACTGCCTGGCTGACTTCCCATACGAATCAGAGAGGATAGTCTGTGTGTGAATACAGACATTTTTTGTAATATTTTTTGGTTTCCCCACTTGATGGGTACAAAGCATTTCATTTCTTCTTGGGACAGAGAGGTGGGGATGGTTAAGGGTAGGCTGCTCCAAATTAAGTCTCAGGAACTGAAGATGAACCCCAGGTGGCTTTGGAAAAAAAGAAAGCAAGGTGATTCTGCCAATAAGGACTCTGTGCAAATCTTGACTTTCCCACACTAAGCAAAGACTCTTTTGCAACAGCTGCCCTGGGTTGCCAGCAACGTTCCCTCTAATTTTTCTCCAGCCACGTGCAGAATACATTTTGTGATGTGCACCAAGTCATGTGTGGATGTGCACCTCCACTACAAATACGTTTTTAGCTGTGGATGCTTTGCTAAACAGCTGGGCAGCATTTGAATGCTGGCTGCCAGTTCCATTACTCCCCAAAGGGGTGAAATCTCTTCTATGGAGGATAGGACTCACATGGATCTGCTGGGAGCCATGAAAAGAAATGAGTGCAAGAGGGCATCATCTCAGAGTAACAGCATTGTAAATGGGATGCTTCCAGATAAGTTGGATTAAGGTCAGAGGCACATTACCCTGCAAATCTGTGTCAATGCAGCCCTGATCGCTTTCTGTTCCAGTTGTGACACCTACTAGCCCTCATCTGAAACCCACAAAGCATCACAGAGGATGCTTTCTGCTCCATTCAAAACTCATCCGACCTCGATACACCAGTATCTGACATGCTTTAGAGAGGGACACTTCACGGGGACTGCGTTAAAACTTCCCCACTGGTGTCCAGATCCATGCTAGTATGAGTGAGATCCACCCTCTCCATTGGTTTGTGTCCCTACATCTGTGGAGAACTGGGAAATATATATTTTTTAATAAACACTCCATGCCTCTCAGTGTATGGGTAGAGTATTGTTCTGCCTGACTGAATAGCATTAGCTGAAAAGGAGCTGTGAACAGAAACCAGGGGAGGATGAGTAAAATTTTGGCCTAGATAAAAAGGATCCCTTCAAATGTGGATAGTCATGAAGTGCTCAGCCCCAGCCTTGTTGAAAGGGCTGTTAGCCCAGGCTGAGATTCTGAAGATCAAAAGCCCTTGGTATGTTAAAGGACCTGCCCTACTGAGAGAGAAAGCGGAAGAGATCACCCAGAGACAGCCTGCTGCAGACATAGGGAGGCAGGAGTCTGCAGTAGGCAAGTCAGTGGGAGGGGAGGAGGAGAACTTACTCTTGTCATGCAGTACTGGAGATCTCTCGAGATGTGTCCCCCTTCAGGTACTGCACTTCAGGTGGGATACTGCAGCAGTGCAGGCCAGATTACCATGCACCCTTCCCACTTTTTACAGGCTGTAAGGATGAGCAATGGGGGCGAGGGACAGAGGGAGTAAGCGGGGAGGGGGTCTTGAGGGGAAGAGGTGGTACAAGGGTGGGGAACAAGGGACAGGGCTTCAGGGGAAGGGACAGCACAGGAGGCAGGGCCACAGTTTGGGCATGGGCAGTCTACTGACTTTTAGGGAACTTTTGCCACTCCTGCATGCACTCCCATGCGCCTTCGATCAGAGATTTTCTGCAGCAGTGCTTATTCAACCTAAAGACATGCACTACATGTTCTCATGCCTCCTATGGGGTCTATATAGAGCTACAGCAGCAAACTGCCCTCAGTTCCTTCTCTACTGCAAAGTCCCACAGAGGAAATTCTGAAGCAGAGAGGGAAGAAGGGGCTTTGGACAGTACTGCCTTGCCAATTGCAGCATCTGATCTAGAGGCACGAACCAAAGCAGTGGTTGAAGAAAGCATGCACTGAAAGTTGGAACATCCTTGAGTAATTTCATGGAAGTAGATGATGGCCTTGTAGTGCAGGCTAGCACCTTAGAAGGCAGCTGACTGTTGATAAGAGTCATAACATTAAATAATACTCCCAGAGATCCATCTCTGGGTGGAGATTATGGGTCTTTTGGATCTGTCCCCAACTCCAAACAAACAATCTGGGAGACATTTCAAAAGGTTTGGTTCTGACAGGATAGAAAGCTAACATCCTTCTGACATCCAAAGTACAGCTTCTTGCTTCCTTGGCTGTAGGGCTTGGGGGGAAGGGGAGGAGCAGAAGATGTATGGGCATGTTAACATAAAAGTCCGAAGACTTCTTAGGTAGAATCTTGTCATGTGGCTATAGCAATGCCTTTTCCTTCAAAAACAAGGTAAGGAGATGGTCTGCCATTAACTCCCCTAGTTTTCCAATCCTCTGAGCAGGAGTGACGGCCACCAAGAAAGCATTTTTTTATGAAATAGATAAAGCAACAGACACTGAGCTGATTGATCAAACAGCTTTTTCATAAGGCCATTAATGACAAGGGTCGAGTTTCATTTTGGAGTAAATTCTTTAATCTGGGGGAAAAGATTCATTGGTCCTCCATGGAATCTTTATGTTCCAGGATGAGCAAAAATAGAAAAACCCTTCTGTTGATTAACAAAAGGATGCTTAACAGAAGGCATAGAGAGAAACCTCATCTTTTCCATCCCAACAGGCAGTCCAGGATGGTGGAAAGAGCAAAATCATGTCAATGCCTAAACCAGGGGTGAGGAACCATTTTTGGGTCAGGGGCCGCAGGCCACAGAAAAATCTGTCAGGGGCTGCACACAAATGAGAAGAAAAAAACCAAAACAACGCCCCCCCAAATCCTCACTGACGTGGTACCCAAATGAGGAGCAGATTCCCCCCTTGAACATTAGAGCCTAGGAGGGCTCAGGCTAGTAGATTTTGTGTGCTCCGGCCCCACAGGGAAGCGGTGACTAGAGCACCAGCACAGGCTCCCCAATGCTGAGAGGGACCCATGAGCCCCAGGGACTGGATCCAGACAAGCCGGGGGCCGCATCCGGCCCCCAGGCCTTAGGTTCCCCACCCCGGCCTAAACCAATGGTGAAATCTTTTCCATTTCAGAAGGAAAGTATTTCTCACGGGCGTCCTTTTGCTGTTTACTAATAACTGCTGTACCTCTCTTGAACAGCAAGTCTTTGCCCCTGAGAATTATCCAGAAGCTATGCCTGGAGTTAGAGAACTTCCAATCTGGGATGAAGTGTTGTCCTGAGACAACAAGCAGCAACTGATTGGAAGCATCAGTGTTGGATGTCAAGCAAGACAAATTAGGTAAGTGTACCATACTTGTTTTAGCCAAGTCAATGCCATTAAAATGACCGTGTTCTGCCTGATCTTGTTGAAAACTTTCAAGAGCAGTGGTCGTGGTGGGTAAGTGTAAAGAAACCCCATTGCCTATGAAATAAAAAAGGCATTTCCTATTGCATGAGGACTGAGCGAAATTTTTTGCACTAGATGAAGAAACATGCTCTTGAGGACTCATGAATCCAACTCTCAGACTTAACTCTGGGAGAAGTGCTTGTCAACGGTGGAACTCTGCATACCCCAGAGCTAATAAGGTGAGATGACTATCTGGTTTCTGGTTGACTATGCACTAATACCAGAGTTTTATCACTTCAGTACAGTGTAAATGGAAGCACACTCTGCTCTGATGATTGACGTAGAATACGCAGGCTGTGTTTTCTGTCGTGATCTTGACAGAAACAGTTCTGATCAGTGGAAGGAAGTGAGTGCAAGCATTCCTGACTGCTCTCAACTTCAGAGAGTGCATATGCAAGAAGATGCTTTTGGGAAAGCCATTTGCACCCTGGATTCCAGATATGCTCCTCATTCCAAGAAGGATGTGTCTGATGCAATGGCGGCAGGAGGGGAAAACAACCCTGTATAGACCATGGAAGGGTTCTTCCATCTGTGGAGTGAGTCCAGAACCCAACAGGCAATAGACACTTGCTTGTCCAAAATCTGCTTGCTCACTATATAAACTTTCCTGAGCCACCGCTGGGAGCACCAAGGAAGTCTGCTGGTGTGTTGGGTTACAAAGATACAAGCTGCCATATAATTTAAAAACTGGAGACAGTTTCTTGCCAAGGTTGGAGAACTAATCCAATTCCTTGCAATAAGATTTTTCAGGGTCGTGAACAGTGTTCCCTCTAATTTTTCTGCATGTGCAGAATGAATTTTGTTATGTGCACCAAATATGGAAGTGATGTGTGACACATCCCCCTCCATATTGGAGCACATAACAAAATTAATGAGTTGGGGGTGGGCCCGTGTATGAGAGGGGGCTCAGGGCTGAGGCAAAAGGTTGGGGGTGGATGAGGGTTCTGTCTGGGGGTGTGGGCTTTGGGATGGGGCGGGGAGAACACTCTCCCCAGCAGCACCAGGGCTGGAGGAAAGGCACTTCTCCCTGCAACAACTACTCCGGGCCTCGGGCTGTAGGCTAGGCACCTCTCCCCGAGATGAGCTAGGTTCGGGCCAGGAGAGAGAGCTGTCCCTTCCCCAGTTGCATCAATCTTATAGGGAATTTAGGTCATGAATCCATCCACGGGTAGGTAAGCTTTGGCTCCCTCACCATCTGGAGAGGCTCCTAAAAAAATCTGTCCACTGAACCGGAATCAAAAACAACTTTCCAGGATTCACCTGGAGGCCAAAAACTGTGGAACAGAGACCTTGTCATTCAAAGTCCGGAGACACTTGTTGAGACTTACCCTTGAGTAGCCAACTGTTGAGATAAGGGAAAATAATTATTCCTAGTTGAAGGAGGTAGGCAGCTATGACTGCCATGATGTTTAAGAATACCCTTGGGGGAGAGTCGACCTGAAAAGAGAGCATATGATGCTGAGGAAGGGGCCAATGCCAGGTGCCCCAGAGGGAATGAACAGAACAGGTATCATCAAGTGATCCATCCCCTGTCACCCATTCCCAGCTTCTGACAAACAGAAGCTAGGCACACCATTCCTACCCATCCTCGCTAATAGTCATTGATGGACCTATTCTCCATGTATTTATCTAGCTCTTCTTTGAATCTTGTTAAAGTCCTGGTCATTACAACATCCTCTGGCAAGGAGTTCCACAGACTGACTGTGCATTGTGTGGAGTAATACTTCCTTTTGTTTGTTTTAAGCCTGTGACCAATTAATTTCATTTGGTGACCCCTAGTTCTTAGAATCATAGGCCTGGAAGGGACCTTGAGAGATCACTGAGTCCAGTCCCCTGCCCTCACAGCAGGACCAAGCACTGCCTAGATCATCCCTGATGTCTATCCAAATGGCTCTTAAATATCTCCAGTGATGGAGATTTCACAACCTCCCTTGGCAATTTATTCCAGTGTTTAACCACCCTGACAGTTAGGAAGTTTTCCTAATGTCCAGTCTAAATCTCCCTTGCTGCAATTAAGCCCATTGCTTTTTGTCCTATCATCAGAGGCCAAAGAGAACAATTTTTCTTCCTCCTCCTTGTAACACCCTTTTAGATACTTGAAAACAGCTATCATGTCCCCTCTCAGTCTTCTCTTTTCTAAACTAAACAAGCCCAATTCTTTCAGTCTTCCATCACAGGTCATGTTTTCTAGACCTTTAATAATTTTTGTTGCTCTTCTCTGGACCTTCTCCAATTTCTCCACCTCTTTCTTGAAATGTGGTGCCCAGAACTGGACACAATACTCCAATGGAGCCTAATCAGTGCAAAGTAGAGCAGAAAAATGACTTCTCATGTCTTGCTCACAACATTATTAATGCATCCCAGAATCATGTTTGCTTTTTTTACAAGTGTCACACTGTTGACTCGTGTTTAACTTGTGGTCCACTATGACCCCTAAATCCCTTTCAGCAGTACTCTTTCCTAGACAATCACTTCCCATTCTGTATGTGTGAAACTGATTGTTACTTCTTAAGTGGAGTACTTTGCATTTGTCCTTATTAAACTTCATCCTGTTTACCTCAGACCATTTTTCTAGTTTGTCCAGATAATTTTGAATTCTGACCCTATTCTCCAAAGCACTTGCAAACCCTCCCAGCTTGGTATTATCTGCAAACTTAATAATCTTACTCTCTATGCCATCATCTAAATCACTGATGAAGATATTGAACAGAACTGGACCCAAAACAGACCCCTGTGAAACTCCACTTGTTATGCCCTTCCAGCATAATTTTGAACCATTAATAACTACTCTCTGAGATCGGTTATCCAGCCAGGTATGCACCCTGCTTATAGTAGCCCCATCTAGATTGTATTTCCCTAGTTTATTGATAAGGTCATGCGAAACAGTGCCAAATGACTTACTAAAGTCAAGGTATATCACATTCACCACTTCTCCCTTATCCCTTACTCTACTTGAGTATTCTAGGATGCATTTCATCAGGCCCTGGTGACTTGAAGACATCTAACTTTTCTAAGTAATTTTTAATTTCTTCTTTTTTTATTTTAACTTCTAAACCTACCCCCTTTCCACTAGCATTCACTATGTTAGGCATCCCGTCACCATCAAACTTCTTGGTGAAAACCGAAACAAGTCATTAAGCAGCTCTGCCATTTCCAAGTTTCCTGAGAGGCTACGTCTACACTACAAGTTTTTTCCAGGCAGAAAATATGCTAATGAGGGACTCATTAGCATATTTTCTGCTGTTTCTTTTTGTGCAAGGGATTTTTGTGTCCCGGAGAGGCATAAGGATCTTGCACAAAATGGGGTTTTTGCGCAAAACGGAAGTGGCTACACTGCTTCTTTTTGAGCAAAAAGAAACGGCAGAAAATACGCTAATGATGTCATGACTTATGCTAATGAGTCCTTCATTAGCATATTTTCTGGGGCGGAAAGGAACTTGTAGTGTAGATGTAGCCTTATTGTTTCTCCCTCTTCAGTGAGGGAGAGCCAGAGCCTAATCCCAGAGCCTAACCTGGTCTTGGTCTTCCTCTTCCTTCTAGTATATTTGTAGAACGCCTTCTTGTTAACCTTTATGTCTCTACCTAGTTTTAACTTGTTTTGTGCCTTTGCCTTTCTTATCTTGCCTCTGCATACCTGTGTTGTTTGCTTATTTCATCCTTTGTAATTTGACCTAGTTTCCACTTTTTATACAACTCCTTTTTTATTTTTAGATCATATTAAGATCTCCCGGTTGATCCAAGGTGGTCTTTCTATCTTTCCTATGCAGTGGAATAGTTTGCTTTTGGGCCCTAAATAATGTCCCTTTAAAAAACTGCCAACTCTCTTCAATTGTTTTTCCTCTTACTCTTGCTTCCCATGAGTTATGTAAGGAGTAAATAATGTTTCCTTATTTACTTTCTCCACACTAGTTATTATTTTATAGACCTCCATCATATCTCCCCTTAGTCTCCTCTTTTCCAAGGTGAAAAGTCCCAGTCTTATTAATCTCTCCTCAAATGGCAGCTGTTCCAAACCCCTAATCATTTTTGTTGCCCTTTTCTGAACTTTTTCCAGTGCCAAAATATCTCTTTTGAGATGAAGCGACCACGTCTACATGATATTTAAGATGTGAGCGTACCATGGATTTATACAGAGGCAATAAGATATTCTCTGTCTTATTCTCTATCCCTGTTTAATGATTCCTAACATTCTGTTTGCTTTTTTGACTGCTGCTGTACATTGAGTGGATGTTTTCAGAGAACTATCCACAATGACTCTAATATCTCTCTCGAGTGGTAATAGCTAATTTAGTCCCCATCATTTTGTACGACTCTCTGCCTCGGCAACTAATCCTGAGAATGGGACAGGGAAGAGAGGTGGGGAGAGGGAAGAAAAGGAGGTGAAGTGGATTGAATAACCAGATGCTACGACCTTCAAAACACTGTTATATACTGTTCTCTCCCATGTGGATAGAAATTGGGAAAAATGAGGTTAGGGGAGGAGGGTGGGATACTGTAGGTGCAGATTCTTGTGAAATGGATGGTCCAAACTCTTAACCAAGCCATCAAAACTAATGTTTGAATGGCTGAGATAAGGTAGTTCCAGACAACGGTTTCTTTTTTGAACACCTATGCTTCTGGGCAGGTGGTTCTGGGGATCTACAGAATCTAAAAAAATGCACCGGGTGAGATCTCTGAGTTGTTTGAGACCTGCTACATTTCTTTTATTTGCAGCTATATAAATCCAGAGGAATCTAAGGGTATGTCTAGACTACATGGCTCCGTCGACGGAGCCATGTAAAGTAGATTACTCGGCATAGTCAAAGAAGCGGGGATTTAAATAATCCCTGCTTCATTAAAATAAAAATGGCCGCCACGCTGTGCCAACGATCAGCTGATCCGGCACACCGCGGCAGTCTAGACGCAGCATGGTCGACAAGGGAAGCCTTTGTCGACCGCGCCGGTAAACCTCGTTTCACGTTATTTAAATCCCCGCTTCTTTGACTATGCTGAGTAAACTACTTTATATGGCTCCATCGACGGAGCCACATAGTCGAGACATACCCTAAATGTGGCCCTTGAACTTTTAAAGAGTGAAGCAATTGGCCAGCAGACTCAGCAAACAACCTGAAACCATCAACAGTACTCTTCACCAATGTTCCCTCTAATTTTTCCATCCCTGTGCAAAATAAATTTTGTTGTGTGCACCAAGGCATATGCACATGTGCATCATCAGTAAAAAAAATATTCTGCCAGCTGTGGGAGGTTGTGGACACTGTGCTAATAGGCTTGGTAGCATCTGCATCTCTCCTGGGCAGCCACCCAAGTGCTCAACTTACAGGAACACTGCTCTGCCCCTTCCTCAGGAAGCCAGATAACTGAAGCCAAAATATTTGTTCCATCACAATCACTGGGCTGATGTATTGGCTGCACTTAAGGAGGTCTGAACTAATGTTTTCACTGAGTTGCCCTTCACTTAGGGGCTGTGTCTACATTGGCACCCTTTTTCGAAAAAGGGATGCTAATGAGACCAGTCGCAATTGCAAATCCGCGGGGGATTTAAATATCCCCCGCGGTATTTGCATTACATAACTGCCGCTTTTTCCGGCTCGGGGCTTTGCGGAAAAAGCGCCAGTCTAAACGGGGATCTTGCGGAAAATAAACCCTTTTCCGCCAAGATCTCTTAAACAAAGCTCGAGCGGAAAAAGCGGCAGCCATGTAAATGCAAATACGCGGGGATATTTAAATCCCAGCATTGACTGGTCTCATTAGTCTCGATAACATCCTTTTTTACAAAAAGTAACATAAATTGCTCACAAGGTGCTTCTCTGGCAAATGCTCAGTAAAGGTGTTGAATGTCATTCAGATAGCTGTATTTTAAACAGCAGTGCTTGGTGGTTAGCTATTCAGAATAGCAGTGTTGCAGAATAGTAACTCCTATGATGGAGAAGGTCGAATCACTTTTGGTAAAATTGCCTCAGAGGGGTAGCCGTGTTACTATATACCAGTTAAAGTTATAGACTATCATGAGCTTTCATGAGCAAAACCCACTTCCTCAGATGAGCAGTGAGTTTTGCCCACGAAAGCTCATGATACTATATATATTCTTTTTTTGTTAGTTTCTAAGGGTATGTCTAGACTGCATCCCTCTGTCGGCAGAGGGATGCAGATTAGGCAGGTCGACATCGCAAATGAGGCAGGGATTTAAATATCCCACGCCTAATTTGCATAAATATGGCCACTGTGTTTTGCCGACTCAGCACTTTGTTGGCAAAAAGCAGCAGTCTAGAGGGGGATCTGTCAAGAAAGAAAGCCTTTTTCGACAGATCCTGTAAACCTCCTTGCAGGAGGCATAAGGGATCTGTCGAAAAAGGCTTTTTTTCCTCAACAGATCCCCCTCTAGACTGCTGTTTTTTGCCGACAAAGTGCTGAGTTGGCAAAACGCGGTGGCCATTTTTATGTAAATTAGGCACAGGATATTTAAATCCCTGCCTCATTTGCAATGTCGACCTGCCTAATCTGCATCCCTCTGCCGACAGAGGGATGCAGTCTAGACATACCCTATGGTGCTACAGGACTACTGACTTGTCTGAAATCATTTTGCCAATGTGGAAAGTGGAAGAGTCATTATAGCCTCATCTGATAAGGACAACAAAGTATTTATGTAAGGTGCCAAGCTATTTTCAACCTTGGCCACCTGATCCTCAGAGGTGTGATGAAGCAGGAGATTCCCTTAGCATTTTGCATGAGTGTGGTGAGTGCCTCAGTTTCCCTGTGCGCTGCGTTTGTAATGAGGCAATGGGAGAGGAGGTTTGTTGTTGCAGAGAACCACATGTAATCTCAGCTGACAGCCAAGACCTCAGACAACACCCTGGAGATGGGGTACCTCAGTGACTGGTGACCAGGAGGCTCAGCCCAGCTTGGAAGGCAGCTGGTTCTGGCCAGTGGGAGGACAGTGGGCCAAGGAGAGAGTATCCCAGTGACCTGACCAACCGGCTCCAAACAGTAAGAGAACAAAGGATAGAAGACAGAGGGCCCCAGAGACCTGTTTACCTGGGACAGAAAAGAAAGGAGAAAGGAGGAGCTAGTGGGGAAGATGATATAGGATGCTCAGCTAGAAGGAGGGAGTTTCTGGACCAGGGTGAGAGAGCAGCCAGAGACCACCTGGATGAGAGAAAGACTTAGATGTACTGTGCTGAGAATTGCTAGGCTTGAGGGCCTGAGAAGTGCCTGTGCTGGGTTCAGATATTCAATGAAACCTCTCATTTTACACTGGATAAAAGTCATTGTAGGGGGGTTACTCCCAGGGGCTGCACAGAGCCAAAGTGAATGGGGCCTATGAGTCCATGACAAAAGGTCTCCTCTAATAGGGTGGAAGTGAAAGCTGAGGAGAAGGCTGTGCCTACGCTTCTTACAAGAATATCTCCAGGCAAATACAACTGTTAATGAAATAGGGCCCAGGGTCTCAATAAGGCCACTGGGGATCCCCAAGGGACATAAAAAGAGGCATACATCATTGATAAAAGAATTGCATCTTGCAGAATAACCAGGAGAACCCTCTTGCAAAACCTGCTGCCTGGAAGAGTCACTGTCAACATATTTCAGGGGAGGTGATAATTGTTTGCCTTGATGGTCAAAGTCATATATAAGGAGTTTTGGAGGGAAAATGTGAAGTCAATGATCTAGGAGATCTTGATACAAACAGAAGTCTGGTAAGTAACAAGGATTTATTCAACACAAGAAGGTCCTTGGAGTATCTATACTGTTGCATTACCAATGACAGGGGGGACCCACAGAATTGCACTCCAGAAAGTGCCGGGCCTCAGGCAGAAGGGGCAAGGGTTAGGGGCTAGCCTCCCCCCTGCCAGCCCTTCAGTGCTGCCTAGAGCACAGCATGTGGGGTTCCAGTGGCAATGTAAAGGGCTGAGGACTCTGGCTGCTGCAGCAGCAACCAAGAGTTCTGGGCCCTTTTGAATTGTTGGGTACTGGGACAGTTGTCCCTTTTGCCCCCCCGCCCCCCCCGGCAGGTAGTTAAATGAGACTGGGTGGAGGACAACTTCAGTACCAAGACAGGTATCTATCTTTAGAGCATCTGTATTTACAGGCCCCCAATCCTTTTAGGTAGAAAACCTCTTAGAGGAAGCCTTAGATATCCTCATGGTCCATGGAACTGTTTTAGAACTCCATCTTGGACCTCTGGTCTGTGAAACATTTTTCTCAGTTGACGACTGAGACTTCTAAGAGCGAGATCTAGTACTCCTACTTACCTTGGCTATGTCTTGTCAGACACTTAGAACATGAAGCTCTCTTTACAGCAGGCACTGATGCAGGTTTACCTTGCCAGAGGCTTTCAGTGACTGAGTCCCAGACATGGCAGAAACTGTGTCCCTTGAAGCTCTTGGTAACTGGGATCCTGAAGACAGAGCACTAAGTGTGCTTGGAGACTGGTGTACAGTGCAGGCTCTGCCATCTATAATTTAATTTGATCTCCCTGTTTTCATCTGATCTGCTTCTGAAGGAGCCTAAAGCCTGGGGATCCTAGCAGAGGGAACAGTGAAAAAGTCCAGAGGAAAAAAAAACTAACAAAAGGAAAATAACTACCCCAAATAATGACTACAATGAACAAGCAAACTATTGTAAGTAAAGTGGGCAGGCTCGATGGTCCATCTCTGGCCAAAGACAGAACTGAAGTGGGTCCACCAACATAGCCCTATATGTCCTCGGTACCGGTGTCAGTCAAAAAACCACTGACATCAGAAATCCGAGGCACATGTGCACCAGAAGTAACCTGGAGTGAAGCAGCCATAGGGACACTATTCAAAGAAGAAAGGAAGGCATCAGGGCGCTGTCACGTTTATCCATGGGCTGCCTGGAAATTGTGAGCTTGTAGGTCTCGTTATTTTAAATCCATTTCTATGAGCAGCATGTACCTTCAGGCAAAACAAACCACACTTTGCTCTGGGGAACCTGTTTCTGTGTCACTGCATGTAGTTGACACATACGGGCCGAAAGAACGTGACTGGAGACCTAGACTGAGAACAGCTAGATCACAGGACCCCATCCCAAAGCTGAAGGGAGAATGAAGACCCCAGTGTTTGGCAGAGAAAATGGGACACAGGGCCCCTTGCAGGGCAGGGGGAGAATGGAGACCCTGGTGTGAAAGGAATACATGGGAGACATGCAAAGTTTTTGGCACTTAAGGAACAGTGGAGCAATTGGGCAGGGTCCTTGAAATAGAGGGAGAAGTGCACCAAAGCTTGTGAGGGGGATGAAGGGAAGTCTGAAGGATGCACACAGAGCTCAGCTGTCAGAAGCTATGAAGCCTGCCCCTTGCCTCCTGCAATGATGCTCTTGACCCAGCTCAGCTTGGTCCCCGGGACAGGGATCAGCTGCAAGTGCTGGAGGGTGGCTGCACCCTCCAAAGTTTCACTGGCAGGGTCGCTGGCGGCATTTGGTCCATTATAAAAGAGGGGTTTGCAGGCAGCATTCAGATTCCAGCTCCAGCTGAAAACTGTGACAGCTCAGGGAAGGGGAACTTCAGGGGGCAGCCGAGTTAGTCTGTTACAGAAAAAACAACAAATGGTCTGGTAGCACTTTATAGACTAACGAAACATGTAGATGGTATCATGAGCTTTCGTGGGCACAGCCCACTTCTTCAGATGACCGGAGTTATAGTCTATAAAGTGCTACCAGACCAGGGAAGGGGAGGGAGGCTGGGGGTTTGAGACCCCTGGTGAGGCAGCTCAGAGCAGGCAAACTGATGTTCAATTGCTGCCATCTAGTGGCCAGAGCAGCTCATTACCTGGCACAGTGGGGGAGACCTATGAAAGTACATAAAATCCTGGGATCGCAGCACACATTCGGATCTACATGTCAGGCCACTACAAAAATCGATGGGGGAGATACCAGGCTAGACAGGTCTATGCATCTCATCCAAGGCAGCAGAGAGGGACCAGGATACCAGGATAGATGGGCCCACCCATCTGATCTGGGAAAACTGGGAAGGGATAAGATACTAATGGGTCCTGATTTAGAGTCCCAATTCCTACCTCCAATCCCATAAAAGATAATCATAACATCGGTTTTCTAACACAGATTTTATCTCTGTTATGAACATTACAAGTTGGTATAAAACAGCCCCACTATACCAGCACTGCTGAGATGGGCAGGAAACAATACCCCTGAGTCCGATGTGGAATGGCAGCAGGCATTTCAGTTCCCAAACCCGGGGCCAATCCTTGGAGAAGTGTGGCATGACATTGCCCTGCACCTAGGACAGAAAGACCACAGAGAGGATAAACAGAAATTGTTAAGGACAATCACAGGAAATATCTGGTTAGACAACGGAGCTCTCCTGGGGGCCTCTCTGCCACAAGATATTGAGCTCAGATCAGACTCAACAAAAAGGTCAATATGGATAAATGAGCATATTCTGAATTGCAAAAGCAGCTTGGGACAAACTATAAACCCTAAAACTAAGGGAAACGTTTCACATGGGCAGGCTCTGCCACAAATATCTACTGGGGCTGTCTTGCACCTATTTCGAACAATTGACCATTGGCAAAGAAAGGATACCAGACTTGACAGGCCCATGGTCCAATCTGGTTTGGCTGGCAATTTTCATACGAGTTGGCAATGCTGGCAAAGATGGGTGTTAAAGGGGACAGGACAAAATGAAGCAGCGCATAGGCAACACTAATGCTGCTTGGCACTTCACTCTGCTCCCTGCGCGGGCCTAGCAAGGTTATGCTACAGCTTTTGAGCCCAAGGAACTGGGTTTCTTTAGCTCAGTGTCTAGAGCTGCGAGCTTCTCCGTGCTGAAGTCCCAAATTCGAATCCTGCTGACAAGAGCAATCCATCGAGCTGTGTAGCCTTACACAAGCAGGTGGAGAATTCAAGAGGAGAATCGAGAACCGTTTCCCAGCTGGGATGGAAATGATCTCCCCAAGGAAAGGGACAACCCCAGCCCCAAATGGATAAGTCCACCCTGAAAGCCCTGCCCTCCTGACCTAGAACTCAGTAAGGTCGTCGTTGAAATACAGCAGGATGGCCGGCATGTACAGGCTGGAGTCCAGGTTGAGTTGGTAGAACTCCTCATCCTCGTCCGGGATCTTGTTCTGCTCCAGTGTCTTGTCCATGTCCAGGTTCACGCCCTCGTACTTCCAGGTGTAACTGGCAGCATGGGCATTGTAGGGCAAGTAGCGCCTCAGGATGTCCCACATGGACTCCTCTGCACACACCTGGGAAAGTGACCCGCAGCTCGGTGTTAGAGACTCCCTGGGGCTTGGGGCACAGTCGCCTGCTGGGCTCAAGCAAGTATTTCTTCCCCAAAGCCTCCAGCCACATCTGCCTGGTAAATTAAAGCACCAACCTTTCTCTCCTGCACCCCTTGCTGTTCAGTGGGGAATTCACAGCCTCTCTAACTCAGCAGCACAACCTTGTATAAAAGTGGCTGCTGGCTAGAACCACCAAATCCGTGAGAACTGGCAGCACGTGGGGTCATCCCAGTCCCATGGAGCCCAACCTCTTCCTTCCCTGTTTCTTATATCCCTCCTTCCCAGCATGTCTTGCTACCAAGGTCTCCCCAGCAGGAACTATAACTCCCAGAATCCCTGTTTCTGAGGGGGGAGGCAGGGAAGAAATAAGGACAAAGCAGGCCTTAAAGGGCCAGTAAGCTACCCTATCATGTGCATTTCAGGATAGGAGTGGCCTCAAGATTGGAGAGCCCATTTAAACCCCTTACCTGCCATGCCAAAGTAACTCAAGCTCCCTCCCACCCCCCGAATGGTATGTAGGGATGGCAGTTTGCCTGCTGCTGCCACTCAATCCCTGCCCCCCTTGGCATGAGGCCCAGCTCACCTCTAACACATGCTCCTGCGAGGTCAGGGTGTTAACGATACGGATGTGCCGGGTTTTGGAAGCTAAAATCCCCACCTCATACTTGCTGTCCTTCCACCAGGGCAGCCCAAAATCATTTGCCCAGTCAGAGCGGGGCAGCTGGGGCGGGATGTGGATGAAGCGGCCCTGTGGGGTATAGTACTTGAGGCAGCCAGTCAGTGGATCCACGTGGGTCTGGATCTGAAAGGCAGGTGACTCCATTACCAGGGCTAAGGGAGGAATCTGGCTGGATCCCTGCCACTGGCCACTGCTCCCTAGGTTGGTCAATGTGTTAGTGTCAGACCAGAACTGCACCCTTGCTTAAAGCTGATGGGCCTGCTAAGTGTGATAAACGGAAGGAGCAATTAAATACTCACTTTGTGTAGTGAGAGCTGACTATGAAGCCACTGCCAAAGGCGTAAGCTGACACCAATCCTTGAGTGCTGAGGGACACAGGGATATGATTGGCTGCAGTTGTGCCTGTGCAGGGATGAGGAAGAAAGCTAGGGGTGCCATGCTGAAGGAATCTTTGGGGCACAGGACTGGCTGGACAGACAAAATTTGCAGACTTCTGAGCCAGGAAACTGCCAGCTGTTTTTCCCCAGAAAACAGCATTGTGCTACATTCACTGCTTGCACTTCTTGTAGCATCCAATGGAAACAACCCTGAACATCTGCTCATGGCTCGGGGGGAGGTGGTCTCAAGACCTCACTAGATCAGCTGGTCCCAATCCCCACCGAAAGCAAAGGACGGATCCCAACCTCCTACTCCCCCAAGAAGAGCCACAACAGAAGCATGAGTGTGGGGCAAAAGGGAAGGAAAGCTGACACCCTCCCCTACTAAGGCCTGAAACCCCAAGAGCTGCAGATCAGGACCCCACTGAGCGGTCCAAGGGCTTGTAGCCAGCCCCTTAGGGAGCAAGCCAATTCCACCCTGGGAGACAGGGGAAGGGGAAACCTGGGGAGAGCAGTAAGACTGAGAGGGAAAGTTTCCATCCCAGGATGGAGCAGATGGTGACAAGGACAGCTGGTCCTAACCTCCCACCTCCCACTGCAACAGAGTTATGCATCCAGCTGGGCAATTCCCTGAAAGACCTCTAGAGACAAGAAAGGACAGAATAAATTTAACCACTAGTGTGAAGCCAGTAGGGTGGACCAGGGTCAATGTTCCCTTTACTCTTTTCCATCCATGTGTGGATTTTTTTCATCCATGTGTGAAATAATTGTATGTGCACCGAGGCAAGTGTAGATGTGCACCACCAGAAGAAACAGAAAACCTAGCTCTGGAAACTTTGCTAATCAGATGGGCAGCATTTCAATCTCTTCTGAGCAGCTGCACAAGTGCACAGCTTACAGGGAATGCTGACCAGGGTGGATGGTTATCCAGGGATCCCTTGCCCAGGGCTGAAATGTAGCCATCCCTGAGACAGGATGGCTGGATAGAGAGGGAACCCTCACCCATTACTGAGATGCAGTCACCTGTGGCACAGGGCGCTAAGATGGGATGGGCCGGCTGATTACACAGGGATACCTCATCTAGCACCAACATGCAGTCACCTCTGGGATGGGGCCCAACTGCTGTTAAAACACTTCACAATAGTTTTGGACATGAAGTGAAAGAGAACCCTGCCCCCGTTTCAGACATCTGAGGTGGCGCCCAGGGACTGGAGTCACCACTGGCTCTCTGTAATGACCCCACGCGCTACCAGTTCTCACGTCTTTGGTCTTGGGGTTGAACCAGTGGCTAATGTCCTTTCCAGCGGCTTCCAAGATGGGTCTCAACAAGACGTCCCCTGGGGGAGACAAAGGCAGGGGTCAGATGGGGCAGAAAGGAGGAGAGGGCATGCTTGGTGAGGGGCAAGAGGGGGAGGCTTTGCCAGGCTTGTGTGGACGGGTGGGGTGCAGCAGAGGGGAGCACGGAGAAGTGCTGCAGGGCACTGGGGTGCGGGGCGGGCTCTTGTGACTTGCGCTGTACGGAGGGTGGGCTCAGGTCAGGCTCTGGGGCAAGGAGGGCCTGTGGGGGTCCTGGTGGGAGGGGCGTGCCCCAGCGCAGGTGCGTGAGGCCCGGGCGGCTATGAGGGCGGCGTGAGCATGGTGCCCGAGGGCACCGCAGTGCACGCGGGGACGCGCGGGGCATTGTGGGAACGGACCCTTGTACTGCCGGGCCAGCGGGCTCAGGTCCCACACGCGGCCGAGGAAGGAGACCCAGAGCTGCCCGGGCCGCGTCTGCGCAGCCACTTCCCGCGGCGTGAAGTAGCGGCGCTGGAAATTCTCCATCCCGCCGCGCTGCCATGGCAACCGCTCAGCGCGGGGCCTGGCGGGACCGGAACTCCCTGCCGCGCTGCCATGGCTACCACCCCGCGCGAGGCCTCCCGGGAGCGGTACCGTCACCCGGCCCCGCCCTCCCCTCGGCTCGCGTGACGCCGGGGCTCGCGGGGGCTGCCGGGTAACCGACCCTTCCGCCCCGCGCTGCTCTCGCGAGATCCGGTCGGGGGCGGGGCGCGGATGGCGGCGCCGGCTGGGCAGCGCGAGGAGAACGGGAGCTGCGGCGGAGGGGTAGCGAGGCCACGGGCAGCGGGTGGTAGTGGGGGCGGGGCCAGGAGGGCAGTGGGGGCGGGGCAGGGCCCGGTGAGCGGGGGGGGGCCAGGAGGCAGCGGGCAAGCTATGGCGATGGCAGGGCCTCAGGGCACCACGTGGGGTCTCGGGTCCCTGCCCTGAGCTCTGCTTTGCCCTCAGGACTCGGACGGGGAGGTGCCCGACTCCCCCCCTACGCCCACGCCCGCCACAAGCTGGAGACGCTGCTCAACCGGAACATGCGGATCCGCATGACGGACGGACGGACGCTCGTCGGCTGCTTCCTCTGCACCGACCGCGACTGCAATGTCATCCTGGGCTCTGCGCAGGAATATCTCAAAGCCACCGGTGCGCTGGACGCCTGGGTTCGCTGCTGCTTCGGGGCTGGGAGTAGGGGCTTGGTCGGTCAGAGCAGGGGGTCTGGGAGCCAGGACTCCTGGGTTCTCTCCTCAGCTCTGGGAGCAGAGTGGGAGCTGGTGGTTAGTCCCGCTGCACGTGCCTCAGTTTCCCCTCTCTGAAGCCACATGGATGCTCATTGGGACTTGGGTGCCTTAAAGCTCAGTACCGGGGGGAGGGACCAGCTGGTGTGGAGGCATTGACTCTCTGACCCCACCTCCCTCCTCTCACCCACAGACTCCTTTGCGGCCAGCGAGCCCCGTGTGCTGGGCTTGGCCATGGTACCTGGCCACCACATTGTCTCAATCGAGGTGGAGCTGGAGAGCCTGGGAAGCCCCCAGTACCTGTGAGATGGGTCTGCCGGGGACAGGACGCACCCAGTGGATGGACCACACTGCTCCTCTGCCAAAGGACATGCTTGCGGGGCGCTGCTGGGACTCATTCTGCCCATTAAAACCCATGGGGAACCCAGTGGAGCAGCCATGGGCCTTGTTTATCCTGTGGGTCTCTGGGTCCCAGCCCAGCAATAAGCCAGATACCTTGGCACTGCCTGGGAATGACTGTGTCTTGTTCTCCCTCAAACCCTCCCTGTCATCCTTATGTCTGGGCACTAGTAGTTGAGCAGGGGTTATTGTTAGAGGTTCCCTGCTGTTCTGAACACAAACACACCTAAAGTAACCTGCTTCCAAATCCTGACCCACTGCCCCTGCTAGTTCAGCCTTGAGCTCCCCCAGCCCTGCTGGTGCTCCTCACACCTGACCTGCAGCCCCTACTAGCTCAGCCCTGGGCTCCCACAGCCCTGCTGGTGCCCCTCACTCCTGACTCACAGCCCCTGCCAGCCCACTCTTGCCCCCCCACTCCAGCTCTGCCAGTGGTTCTCACTCCTGATACACAGCTCCTGCCAGCCCATCCCTGCCTCCCCCCCCGACTTGCCGGTGCCCCATACTTCCCATATGCAGCCCCTTCAGATTGGATTTCCCTGCTCACCCTCCCCTGAGCAGCACTGTTAACCCGTCCCTGGCCAATGCTGCTCCCCATGCAGGCAGCAGCTCTTGGGGACTCATCTGTGTAGCCTTGGGAGGAACCTGGCTCCCAGCCCAGCGCCTGCTGTTCCCATCAGCTCAGAACAATGGGCTGCTCTGTCCCCCTGCCCTGCGCTTCCCCTGCTGCAGGAGGCAACCCCGGGGGAGCTGCTTATCTTATCACCGGCTGCTTCCCCTGTTCACAGCGAGTGACGAGTGACGCCAGTGCTGGCCTCTGCCTGCCATGTGGCCCTGGCTCCCAACCTGTATTGTGGGGAGTGCAAGCACACACCCGCCCCGGGCAGGGCTGCCTGAGCCAGGACTCCTGGGTTCTCTCTGCATCTGGGAGGGAAGTGGGGGCTGGTGGGTCAGAGCAGGGGGGCTGGGAGCCAGGATTCCTGGGTTGTCTCCCTGGCTCTCTTGTGCACCTGACCCTATCCTCCCCCTGTGCCTCACTTTCCTTGCATAGGAGGGGGTAAGTGTCCTTACCTTTCTTGGTCCTACCCTCCCCCTTCTGCTGACAGATTCCCCCTCACAGTGCCTGTCCCCTTCCCACACAGCGTGGGAGCAATGTGAAAGGGCAGAGCTGCACATCCCTGGGAGCCCTGTCCTCTGCGTGGTTCCTGGCCTCGACCCTAGCGCCCAGGCCCTGCCTCTGCGCTTTCCCGTTGTGGAAAACTTGAGCTAGTTTCCCTGGCGGGTATTTGCCCTGGAGCCAGGCCAGCCCTAAGCTGGCCAAAGCGGAAAGGCGAGGGGGGGGTCACAGAACAGCCGCGCTGGGAGCAAGCAAGACACCTACTGCCCTATGGGCTGGTGGGGGGAGAGAAGGAAACAAGTCTCTGCAGAGCTGAGCAGCAGCAGGATCAGGACTAAGTGGCCAGGTCCAGGTGGTGCCTAGCATAACTGATCCTGTCTCCAGCAAGGGATCTGGGCAGCCCCAGGCACAGTGAGATTTCAGGGGCATTTCCTTGTCCCATCCATTTCAGCCAAAGTGCTGAGTGTGAGGAAGCTGTGGTCCTGGCCTGAAGGAATCTGTCAGCAGAGCAAAAATCCTGTGGAGGAGAGTTCCACGGGCCCAGTTGTGCCTCAGCCAGGAGCTGGCAGCAGTGTCTGAAACAGCTCTGACTTGCCTGCTGTGAGGAGCCCCCTCAGCACTACCCTTCCCTCCTTGCATCCCATGGCTGGGGACAAGGGAGAGGCATGAACTCCTCCACCGAGTGACAGAAACTTTATGGGAGGGGAGAGATACAGGAATTAATGCAATGGACAGAAAAGGATTTTTATTGATATTAAAATGAGCCCCCCCATAACCTACCCAAGACCCACAGCCCCCCTAGATTCCTTTTCCCACCCCAACTTGCCCCAATGCAGACCCTCCCCCAAACCAACCTCCCCTTAGTACCCATCCCATGCCACATCCTTTCCCCCAAGCAGGCAGAACCAGGGGGTGACCCCCCCGACAGGAGGAATTCGCCTGCTCCAGTCGCTTTTCAGGCTGTTGGCACCAAGGGGGCCCTGCAGTCAGTGTCTTTTGGGGCACGCCTTGTTTACTGTGGGGGGCATTGGCTGAAGGCTGCCCCCTGGTTTACTCTAGGCCCCCCTCATACCCAGATCTTGTCCCCCTGGGTGGGCATGCGAGAGCAGCACCAGCCAGCCTGGTGGTAGTGACTGGCGGGCAGGTTCCTGTAGACAGCCAGACTGTAGGGCAGCAGGCAGTAGCCCAGCTGCAGCCGCCGAGCCAGCCGGCAGAAGGCAGCCAGACCAAGCACCAGGAGCGGCAGGAGCAGTGTGAAGCCAAGGACCAGCAGGGCCGTGGAGCCAGCGTCGTGCAGATGGGCCTTGCACGGGGCCACCTGGGCATGTAGAAACTGCAGGCAAAAGGAGAGTGTCAGTGTGTGCATGACAGCTGTGCAACCAGCTCATGTGCAAACAAGGCCTGGGCTAGCCCCTGTGCACTTCAAGGCAGGCCACTGTACCTATAGGCACACTCGCAGCAAGGGCCTGGCATATGAGTTCAAGTGCAAAAAGCAGCATCCTTTTGCACAGGTGACAAGACATGTTCACTCATGGGCACAGAGCTTGCACACCTGCATGAAGATGAAGAGTGCCCCTTTGTACGCACATGTAAACCGGCTTGCATGTCGGCAACAGACCCACCCACGCTCTGGGCACCATGCATGTAAAGGGATGCTTGGACTGTGCCACCACGGCCCCAACAGCCGCGCGCGTGTGTAAATGGGCACAAATTGCGGATCACCCAAGTGGTGTGCAGGGCTGAAGGAGTGGGGAGAGAGTGCAGCCCCCACCCAGCTCCCTTTACCAAATGCCTGCATGGGCTCTGGCTCTGCACTCCGCCCCAGATCAGTCAGGAGTGATCAGTGCGGCACCAGGAGGAGACGGCTGTGCTGGGACATGCTGCCCTGACCCTCTTGGGGTTATCAGCCACAACCAGACCCCCAGGCCTGCACTTCCTCAGTTGTCAGGGGGAAATCTGTATGGGGGAAGGGAACAGCAGGACGCCTGGGTTCTCTCCATGTCTCTGGGGGAGAAGTGGGGGCTGGTGGTTAGAGCAGGGGGGGAACTGGGAGCCAGGACTCCTGGGGATGTGTTCCTTGTTGCTAAAGACACCCCCCCCCCCGCCACACACACACACACCCCCCTCTGCATTTCAGCTGAAGGACCCAGTCCCTTCCTCCATCCCATACCACCCCCCCCCCAACATTCCTGGAGATGAGAGAATTTAACATTCCAGCTGGGGGCCAGGGCTTGAAGGGGCTGGGCTAGCCAGCTGTCACCCCCTTCCCACCACAGCAGGTCCACCCAGAGCCTCCAGCAACCCCCTGGGTGGGGGGGGGGGCATCTGTATAACAACTCCACAGGGATCCAGCCCCCAGCCATCACCAGCATGTGCTCCCCCAGGTCCACCAGTGCCTCTCACTCCAGACCTGCAGCCCCTGCCTCCACACCCCCGACTGCCCGTGCCCTCGCTCCTGACCCGGAGCCTCGGCTAGCCCGGCCCTGGGCTCCCCCCAGCTCTGCCGTGCCCCTCTCTCTGGGCCCGCAGCCCCCTGCAATGAAGCCCCCACCTGATTGGTGTCACTTTGGATCCGGTGCGCCGAGCCTGGAGGAGCCCAAACTCCAGGGAGCCAGTGGCTGAGGGGCTGGAATTGGGTTGTTCGGCTGCAGGGCTCTGCGTGTGGGGGGAGGGAGGCTGGGCTAGGCCCCCCAGGGGACAGGAGAGTATGGAGGGGGCATTAGTGGGGTGAGGTCACTGGGCCCCTTTCAGTTGAGGGTCTGGGGGCCACATGGGGCAGGAAAGGGAGCCCTAGCAGGCTGCAGGATCCGGGGGGAACAGAGGGGGCGAGGGGGTCTGCAGGGACACAGGGGCGTTCTGGAGGACTCAGAACACGGGACTCTCGGGGGCACAGCGGGGAGGGAGTCACGGGGACTGGGAACATAGGGGGCTGGGTGGGAGGTTCGGCGCACTGGAAGTGGTCTCTGGGGACACGGGGTTTCGTGGGGGCAGGGGTCTCTGTGGAGCACAGGGGCGATGTAAGGGCTCTGAGGGGAGCACAGAGGGGGTGGGGAGCTCTGCGGGGACAGCGGGTCTCTGGGAGGCTCACCTTGGAGTGGCAGAGGAAGCCCAGCCCCAGCGCGACGCCCGCGGGCAGCAGCGCGGCCGCGCAAAGCAGCGCGCAGAGTAGAGCGCAGAGCGCTGCCGCCAACAGGTTGTGCGCGCTCAGCAGCACCGCGCAGGCCAGACAATCCAGCGCCCCGCGCAGCTCCAGCGCCGCCTCGGGCTCCAGGTACGGGGGCGGCGGCACCGGGCTGGTCCCTTCAGTCCCGCCGGGCTCGTCCCGCCCGCTCGCCGCCGGGGAGACAGACATGATGGGGGAAGTCCGGCTGCGCCTCCTGCCCCCGGGGCTCACTGCGCGGGGGCTGCGTGCTGCCCTGCGCTTTATAGCGCCCGCGGGCCGCCCGGGCCCTTCCCCTCTCGTCTACCCCGCCCCCTTCCCAGAACCCGTCAGGCTCCCCCCCGGGAGAGGTGGGGGAGGCGCGGCCTGGAACATGATGCGGGGGAGGGGGGATCCTTCCCCTCCCACCTTCCCCAGTGTCCAGAGCCCCCCCACCCGCCGCAAAGTGGGGGGAGCAGGAATTTGTCCAGCTCAGATTCCAAAGATGCCTTGAATTTATCTGCCTCCCTCCTTCCCGTCCGCCGCCTCCAGCCCTGGGCTCCCCCAGCTCTGCTGGTGCCCCTCACTCCCAGCCCCTGCCATACTAAAAATGATTGTGCGCAGGAAAAAGAATCTGTGCAGGAAAGCAGCTTGGGCGGAGGGTTCTGCCTCTGTCTGGCAATGGTGGGATGGGAGCAGTTACTGCTTCCATAATCCCAGGGTAGTTTCAGGTCAGAAGATCGGAGTTGACAGTCCCCTCTGACCACCCACGATATCCTCGCCCTGTGTTTGTTGCCCCTCCCCACCTCCTCGCTCCACAGACAGAGATCTGGGACCCTTTCTGCCCCCTCACCTCTGACACTGGGCCCAGCACTGCTCTCAGCCATGCCACAGACACTGATCAGCTTTTTTGGGAGTTTTGTCTGCAGCAGCGGATCAACTCCCAGCACCTGAGCCACTGCCCAGCACAGGTCACTGGGTCTGTGCCAGCTCCCCCTGCATCAAGCCCATGACTCAGGTTTGGCCAAGTGTTTGATTTGAAGCCACCAGATGGTGAATCACCTCTCACCCCCATCACAACCCGGATCGGTCCAAGGGCTTATCACCTGGGCCTTGGCGTGCCAATAATGAAACCTGCCATCGCTTCCCTGTCTCTTACGGCAGTGGTTCACAACCTTTTTTCAACCGCGACCCCCACGGCTGGGCCTGGCTGTCGGCAGCCACATGGCGCAGTGACCCCCCAGGAAGACATCCATGACCCCCTTTGGGGGCGTGACCCACGGGTTGCGCACCACTGTCTTACGGAACAAAAAGCAAGGAGGTCTTTTCTGTATCTCTGTGAGTTAATTTAATCTTTTTTACATTTACAAAATAACATTTTTTTCCTTTGTCGCCTTACAGTACAGTATAATCCAGGAGGACCCAGACTTCCGCTTGTTTCGTTTCAGTGTGTTGGTGAATTGGAAAAAGTGCAGGTGAGATGCTGTGATAGGACGGGGAGAGGGTATTTTCTACAAAGGTTGAGGGAAAGGGAGAAGATTCCTCAAAAGGAAATGAAGTCCCGATCGCACAGTGAGCCGTGGAATTCAGCACCATGAAAAGAGGTGAAAGACCAAACAAAAAGACCCCATCTTACAATGCCGAGAATGGGCCAAGACTGACAATGAAAACCCAAAAAACAAAACCAATTAAAAAATTCCGGCGAGAAACAGACAAATACGATTAAAAAATAACAAACATTAAAAAACAACAACCCCCAAACGCTAAAATCAACCCCCAAGAGCGACCAATAAATAGAAAAATCATTATAAAAATGACATATAAATAAAAAAAAGAAAACAACAACAGAGGACAATTTACAAATTGCAAAATTCTGAGGCCTGGAGGTAAAAAAAAAAAAAATTAAAAAGCACCTGACATGTTTCTGGTTTAAAAACAAGGGAGAAGTGGAAAGGCGAAGCCTGGCAGGCGGGGGGGAGTTAAGGCAGATATCTGTCCTGCTGTCCTGGCTCAGCTTCTGTGGATGACCTGAGAGGAAGTGTAAAACACGGCCTTGATCGTGCAAAACGCTTAACCCAGGGGAAAGCAGCTCCTGGAGGCAGGGTTCCCGCAAAGCCCTGCACATGGGGCTGGAATCTGAGCACGGTTCCTCGCTCCCCCTTTGCACCATCGTTTGCACAATCACAGGCACAAGCCGGCGGGAATTGGCTCCTTCACATGAGTTCAGAAGAAAAATGAGCCAGGAATACATCGAATCAAAAGACCCCCAAAACCAAACCAGCCAGGATTGAAGAAAGCAAAGAATAGCAAGAATCAAACCACACACGCGCACACAAACTGCCCCCGCGACAATATATATATAAACCAATGTACAATCTCCCACCGCCACAAACGCACACAGAGGAAACAAAGGGAAATTCCTGTGTAAAAAACCCGTATTTTTGTTGGTTTTTTGTTTGTTTTTTTGCTTAATTTGCTGACAAGAAAAATGTAAAAAGACGACAAAAAAATAACCCCAATCCCTGTTTCCCACTGCTGCCTGTTTCTCCCACTCCCTCCCTCCCACCCCGCTTCTGCAAAACAAAAGAGTTAATGCTCTGTCGCCAAAGAGAGATTGTGGCTGAGCTCCAGAGTCCGCGTTTTCCTGCATACAGCCGATCTCCTGTCCCCGGTTGAAGGCCGGCTGCGGCACGTGTGCGCCAGGGAACCACCCGGAGGGATCTGCCAGCCCCACTGAGCTGCCCAGGATCCACGGTTCTCCGTTTCCCGTCTCATGGATGTTGGCTTTTTTGTGGTTTGTATTATTTTCCCAAAAAAATAAAATAAAATTAAAATTAAAGTTTCCCTGTCCCCCCCCAGGTCATTTTCAAGAATAAATTAAAAAGTTCATTTGAGTTTCTGTATTCACAGGCTGCTTGCGGATTGGCTCCTTGGGTCGTACAGACGATTGGCTGCTTCTGGGGCCCTGCCCCCGCCCCCTTGTTTCAACAGCAAAGCTGATTGGGCCGGAGCGGTTCCGGTGTAAACAAGAGCTTGTCTGCAATTGGCCACTGGGACGGGCGGTGCCAAGATGTCCCCTTCTTCCCCCAGCAGGGCAGGTGGGTGCAGGAGAAGGGGGAGCTTATTCCTGTCTCTGCCCAGGAACTGCCTGGGCCAGCACTGGCTCATCTGGAGCTGGGAGATCCAGCCTGTGGCAGAAGGAAAGAAAGGGTTAATGGAACCCAGGAATCCTGTGGGATGGAGCCAGACTCCCCACAACTTCCCTCTATGCTTACTCTGGAGGGAAATCTGCACCACTGCACGCCTGCAGAATTTGTCCCCGTCCCCCCTGCAAAAATACATTCTGCAGAAAGGTGCTGCAATATCCCTTTCACCACCAGGGGCTACTCCCTGCAACACAGCACAGCCCTAGGGCAGTCCTGCTGGCCAGGGCAGCGTGCCCTCTGCTGAGCCCCCACCCCACAGCGCCTCCTAGTGCCACCCCCTAGCTGCACTGTGGGGCCAACCCTGCCTGCCACAGAAGACCACCCCCTGCTCAGCCCCCACTTCACTTCCTGCCCCACAGCGCCCCCTAGCACCAGCCCTGGGGCCAGCCCTGCCAGCCAGGGAAGAGCGACTCCTGCTGAGCCCCTGCCCCTCACCAGGGTGAAGTTGTCGTAGATCTGCATCAGCTCCTCCGTCTTGTACTGCTCCAGTACGACCACGCCGTGCAGGGCGATGCTGCGCTGGCGGGCGCAGTCCTCACAGTGCACCAGGTACGTATTCTTGCTGCCGTTCTCGCTCGTCACAAACAGGATATTGAACACCTCCACCTGCAGGGGCAGGATGGGCAGGCATGAGCTCCCCCTACTGGCTGCACCGCCCCAATGGACGGGGGTGGCGCGGCAGTAGGCCTCCACCCTAAGGGAAACTGGGGGCAGGGTAGAGCAAAAAATGGCATCCAGGTGTCCTGGCTCCCTTCGCCGCCCATCTCTGCTCCTGCACTGTGCCCACAAAAGCTCATGATACCATCTACATGTTTTGTTAGTCTTTAAAAGTGCTACCAGACAATGTGTTGTTTTTTACGTTTCTCCCAGAGCCAGGGAGAGAACTCAGGAGTTCTGTCTGCCCAACCCTCCCAACTTTTGCAGTGTTAATGATTGTGCTAGATCCAGTCCACTAACCCCATCCTCTCCAGAGTGCAGCGCCCCCACCTCCCTGACCTCATTACAGGAGCCAGGGCCCAGGCTGGGTGATCAGGATCACCGCGGTGATTGGGGTGTCAAGGAAAGAAGCATCAGGCACAGCATCAGGGGGGAGAAAGCTTTATTTATTCTTGTTGGAAAGGTGCTTTCACAGCCACCGCGGTTACAGCCACAGACCGAGGCCTCGCTCCCCTCCCAGAGCCGGGGAGAGAATCCAGGAGCCCTGGCTCCCAGTCCTTCCCCCTCCCGCTCTGACCCATCAGCCCCCACTCCCCCTCCCACAGCAGGAGAAGAGAACCCAGGAGTCCTGGCTCCCAGCCTGCTGCTTTATCAGACACATGAGACTGGGGTCGCACAGCGACAGCCCAGACGTTTCGCACATTGGTCCATTATTCGCCAGGATCAGGTCTTCGGAGCCCGAGTTTCTCCCTTGATGCTGAGGCCTGGCTGCCGCAAATGTCACCTGTCCTGGAAGGTCTCTCTGTGGTTCCCAGCAGGATGAGCCATGTCACATAAGCCAGGCTACAAGTCAAGGGCCCGGCCGCTGCCTCTTCCCACCAATACAGTGGAGTGGCCAATGTGCCCACGGTGCTTGTTAGGTCGCTTTAAGACCATTCCCTTCTCTGGGCACCGAGCCCCAGATCCTCTTGGCTCTTTTGGGTTATGCCTCTTCACTAGCTGCCAGTTCTTCTGTGCTATGGTTAGTGGCTCCTCCATCTCCTCCCTGCACAGCTGAGGGGCTAATCCATTTTTGGCACGTGTTGCCAAACTACTAACCTGTGCACACGGCAGTTTGCAGAGCAGCTAACCCACTTTTGCCGTGTGCTGCTAAATCACTAACCAATGTGCACAGTGGTTTGCTGAATGGCATGTGCCATGTGAAGCCAAATCGCTAACTTGTCTTCTCCCTGTGTAGTAGAGCAGCTAATCCATTTCTGCTGTGCCTAGCCAAACCACTAACCCATCTGCGGCGCGATTTCCAGAGAGGATAATCCATTTCTGCCATGTTTTGCCGAGTCGCTAACTGTTCCCCATTCTGTGAGTCACTGATCCATTTAAACCCCATTTAGCCAGATCAGTAATCACTAGCTAATCTGCCAGAGCCCTGTAGCCAAGTCACCAATCCATTTATGCCACATGAATTCGCTGCTCCATCCATGATGCGTATAGATGCTTCGCTAATCCGTGTTTGTCCCGTTTAGCCGAAGGACTAATCCGTTTTCGTCCATTTAGCTACACTGCTAATCCCACCATTTTGATGAGTTGCTGATCTCTCTGTCTGGTTTAGCGCAGTCTCTAATTCACATGTGCCTGCTTTAGCCAAATAGCTAGTCAGTCAAGGCTATATTTCTTCAAGTCTCTAATCTGTCTGTGCTGTTAGGCTGAGCTGTTATCCATTTACACCACTCTTAGTGCAGCTGCGAATTCTTTCACACCTTATCTAGCCAAATATAATCCATTTTCTCCTGTCAGATGAGCGACTAATCTCTAGTCCATCTTTTCCCCCTTAACACAAGTTGCTAAACCATTTTCTCCTCATTTCCAGAGACCACTAATTCGTCTTTTTCCCATTTCACCGACTCACTAATACTCTTTTCACCATCTTTAGCCAAGTCGTTAGTCCAGTTTTGCCCCATTTTTCCAAGTCCCTCTCTTCATGCCATTCGTTCATTTACACCACGATGTCTTCTCATCCAGCTGAACTGATGCTCTGTCTTCTCCTAAGATTTTGATCCGTCTCTTCCTTTTTCAAAGGTGACCAGTTTCCAGCCACTTGCTCAGTGTCCAAAAATCGCAAGCTGACCTTTTCTCTCTTTTAAACAAACCGCGTTTCATACTCACTGTTGCTGGCTTTTAGCCTGTTACGGACCCATCTCTTAGTGCGGTCGAGGGAGAAGCCACAACGAAATCCCAAACTGGATGTGGGACAGGAGGGATTTGACAGAGTAAAGCAAATCTCATGCACAGAGTTCAAAGTGGGACGCTGCCTCTCCCTACTGCCCAGAAAGGTGTTTTTTATTAACCGTGTTTTTTATTAACCATGAGCCCTGTCCAAACGGAATCCAAGTGGGGAGACTGTGAAGCAAAGGTTCAGTTGGGTCTAAGCTGCAGCCACCTCTGGGGGGAGGCGCAGCCAGACGGCAACTCTGTGCAACAGTTCAGGGACGGAGGATCCTGTCTCTGACTGAAGCTGCAGGTTGACGTTTTAGAAGCGGCAGGGACACCTTCGGGTACAAGTCAGGCCGGGTCACCAGCCCTTGAGGCTGGGGTTGGCTGTCTCAGCCAAAGAATGGGAAATGCAGCAGCACAACAGCCCCGAGGGCTCTGTTGGGGCTTCAGGGACAGCCCCAACACGGAGCTCTTACCACACCACAGGGCAGCAGCTCCTGCCTGAGAAGGATCAGGGCTGTTGTGGGGGCTAGCACGGCTGTAGCTAGCAGCTGCAGTGCCCAGAGCCCCAACACTCACATCACACTCGTTGCAGTAGTACGCCGGCTCGTCCTTCACCCGGCCCTGGTAGGCGATCTTCTTCCCTGAACGCACCAGGCTTGCCCGCAGCACCTGGCAGTGCTTGATGGACTGCATGAGGCAGTACCTGGAGGGAGAGACATGGGAAGTGAGTGAATGGGGCGAAGGAGGGAGAGACGGGGACAAACACTCAGAGTAGGAGGATCAACGTACTAGACACTGCCTGGGATTGCAGAGAGCCCGAGCCTATTGCTCTGAGCAGGGGGAGGGAGGGGAAGCTGCTTGGTGCATCTCAATGAGGTGGTAACTCCCACTTCTATTGCTAGGGGGGCCTGGCCAACCCCACTAGCTGTCTAGTGTGGCCAGAGTGGGAGGGTGCTGCTGGCTTGAGATGTCCTGGCTGGAGGGTGGAAGACCACAGGACAGGGTTAGGGCCGGGGGTGGAGTCATGGGGTGACACTCACTTGATCATCTTGTAGAGGTCGGGGTCACTGATCTTCACCGTCCGGGCGACGTTCCATGAGACGTGGATCATGGGCACGATGGACTTTACGTTCTTCACTTCGTTCCACTCATAGCGCTCTAGGGCTAGCTGGTACTGATAGGCTGCAGAAAGTGGGGAGAGTGAAACAGCGGCGTGCAACCCTCCACCCCCAATACAGACACAGCCCTGGAAGGGACAGTCCCTGTGCCCCATTCCCTGCTCCCTAGCACCCTCTGGAGCCAGCAGTATCCATTCCTGCCACGTGGCGGCACCAAGCACAGAGAAAAAGTTTCTGGAAGGGAGCACTTGTGGGGGTGGCAAAATGTGCTGGGGTCCCACTGAGAGTCCTGGCCTGGGTGGGGAGGGGGGGCCTCCAGCCTCCCTACCCCACAGCCACTCAGCGGGAACCTCAGCCCCCTCTGCCGCCCTCATCCCAGGCCCCATGGCCATCAATGTCTTACCCATTGAGGGATCAGATGTCCTAGCCCCATGCCTGGCTCCCCGTGCCCTCAGCTCTCCCTCCTGGCTTCCCACGCCGTTGGCTCCCCATGTCCCAGCCTCCCACAGGGCTCCCCGGCTCCCCAGGCCCCAGCACCCCCAACCCTCCCCCCTTGGCTCCTCATGCCCCAGTGCCCCCTGCCTGGCTCTCTGCTTCTTGACTCCGTGTGTCCTGACCCCCCCAGCTTTCCAGTCCCTCACACCCTGGCTCCCTGTGCCGCAGCCCCCCCGGTTCTCCCCACTGTGATTCCCTGCACCCGGCCCCTGGCTCCTCATGCCTCAGCCCCTCGACTCCCTGTGTCTCAGCCCCTGGTCCCCACATCCCAGCCCTCTGGCTCCCCACACCTGTGAGTGGCCCAACGTTCCAAGCGATGTTGTTGCACCAGCCCGTGGCCTGCACCCAGTGCACGGTGCCTGCGTTGATCCACACAAGGTCCCCAGGGCGCTGGATGAAGCGGTACACGGGAATGTTGGACTTGTACAGGTCCTCCAGGATGGGCCACCAGGAGCCCGTCAGGTAATCCACGCCATGCCTGCCAGGGGCGGGGCAGGGTGAGACACGGAGGGGCAGGAGCCTCCAGTACAGTCCCATAGCCCCACTCCCATGGTTCTGTCCCCGCCCCTGACCTGTGCAGAAGATGGTGATGGTCTCCCAGTAATATCCCGCCCACATGGCACCAGCTCCACCCCCACAACCCTGGCCCCACCCCACAGCCCCATTCCTGACCTGTCACAGAAGGCGCTGATGGTCTCCCAGTAATGCTCGTGCACTGCAAACCATTCGCAGTCACCCGGCCCAATGTTGATGTTCACGGAGCAAAAGTTGTTGTTCTCCTGGTGACCTGCGGGGAGGAGGGGGGACATCAGGGATGTTAACGTGTAGCCATGTAAATGATTAACCGATAAGCCTGGGCTTATCAGTTAATCAAAACGACTATCTGCAACTCCCTCCCCTCTTGCTGCCTCTGTATTAGAGGCAGCAGCGCGGGGGGCAGGCGGGAGCTGGAACATGATGGAAAACGGCTTTCAAGATGGCTCCCCATGTGTATCAGCTCCTGCAGGACTCTGCTGCCTCTCCATCAGAGGCAGCTTCAGGGGAGGAGATGGGAGCCAGTGCTTGGGGAGAACCAGCTTAAAGGCTCCCCACAAGCACTGGTTCACAAAGCCGCCTGTCCCTTCACCTTGTGCTGCTGCATCCAGCACTGGGGGCTGAGGGGAGGAGGCAGGTGGGATGCTGGAGCAGCCTCTGTCCGCAGGGAGCTCGGGCCCCTGTGCTGCTGCCTCTGTATCAGAGGCAGTAGTGCGGGGTGGCAGGCGAGAGCTGGTCTGTGCAGGGAGCTGGTTTTTAAACTGGCTTCCCTCGTGGACTGGTTCCCTCCTGTCACCCCCCACTACTGCCTCTGATACAGAGGCAGCAGCATGGGGTGGCAGGGGACTCCCCGGGAGTGGGGCTGGAGTGTACTGGCTGCTGGCCCTGCCCCCAAGGGGTATTTTAGTGACTGTGTAACCACAAAAATGTATTGTGGTTACACAATTACTAAAATACATGAAATCTAGCATCCCAAAGCAACATAAGGGAGTGTTGCAGGGAGTGTCCTGCAGGGCACCCTGAAGCAACCCCCCAGCCCCTGCGCTCACCTGGCGTCCGGCTGCCCGGCACCTTCATGTACAGCTGAACGGTGTTCATGCCCAGGATGGTGTGTCCCACATGGCTCAGCATGTTGCCTGTCGACGTGACCCGCATGAAGGCCGGGAGTTTCAGCAGCTCCTGCAGCTGTGGCTTCCACCTGGCGGGGGAGGGGAAGTGTCAGAGGGTGTTTCTGCCCGCCCCTCCCCCCGCCAAGTGTCCCCCTGCCCAGCACTCCTCCCATCCTAGGAGGCTGGGAAGGCACATGGGGGTCGGACCCCCCCACCTGGTCGGATCCCTGCCCCCTCACCGCTTGGCGTCGGATAGGTCGATGTTGGTCCCGAATTTGATGATCTGATGGGATTTCTGGTCCGCACTGCTGCTGGTGAAAGGGGGATGGTCAATGGGGGGGTTGGGAGAGGTCCCCTGGCTCTCCCCTCCCTTTCTCTCTGCTCCCCATCAGCTCAGGGATTGACCCTCATGTTTCTCCCGCGCGAGTGTGGAGATGCCTCCCATGGGGTGAGATCAGGATTGGCCCCGAATAATGGGTCACGTCCCCCACCGCTTCCCTGAAGTACCCTGAGCCTGGGGTCAGGCCCCCTCCACACCTAGCAAATGCTGAGTCACCCCCCCCAGAACCTCTTCCAACCATGGGACTGCAGCTCCCCTTCAATACTGGAGTCACAGCCCCCATGACTGGCCTGCCTCCTTTCCTAAAGGATAAAGCTGCAGGCAGGGAAGGGGGGCAGGGAGGGGACCCCAATGCTCCCTTCGTACCTGGGGGGTGTCTCCGTGGTGCTGTCGGGTTCGTCACCTTCTTCGTCGCTCTCCTTGTCCTCCTGCCCCAGAGAAAGCGTGTCAGACCAGGGCCCCCCACAGCCCCCACCGTAAGCGCAAACTGGGGCCCCTTCCTCTCACTGCCCTTCCTCCATCAGCACAAACTGGGCCCCCCCACGTGGCACCTGGCATCCCCTGGACATGGGGTGTCCCCCACAGGATACAGCTCCCCCCAGGCACATCCAGAGGGTGCAACCCCCCAATTCGGCCCCTGCAGACATGTCCCGGAGCAGTACCTCCCTCCCCCACTCCTTGTAGCCGTCCACAAGAGCCCTCTTCCCTAAACTCCTCTCACTGGGGCGGACACACCTATGAAAGGCTGCACAGGGCTGGGGAGAGAAAGCTATGGGGGGTCCTCTCCCCCCCAGCACAGCCTCATCCCCAGCCCCTCTCCAGAGCTGCACCCCAGCCAGCGCCCTCCCACCCCCTCCTGGATCCCAACCCCTGCCCCCCTTCTGATCCCCAAACCCTTCATCCCCGGCACCTCCCAGAGCCTGCCCACCCAGCCAGAGCCCTCCCAACCCCAACCCTACCCCTGCCATAACCCCCATGAACTCCAAACTCCTTGGCCCCACCCAGAGCTGCACCCCCAGCTGGAGCCCTCATTTTCCCAGTGTACCCTAACCCCCTTCCCCAGCTCTGAGCTCCTCTGGCACCCCAAACCCCTTGGCCCCATCCCTGCCACACATCACTACCCCATTGTTGCACATAACAAAATTCATCCTGCCTGTGCCTGGGAAAAATTGAAGGGAACATCACCATCCTGCCCCCATCTTCTGCGCATACGCTCTTCGCGTCCTGCACCCTACCCTCCGCCCCATGTGCTCCACCCTGCACCTCCTGCAACCTAAGCACTGCCCCCCACATCCTGCACCCTGCGCCCAGCCTCCTGCACCCTCCACCTCCTGCACTGTGCCCCTCCCCGTGTGCTCCACCCTGCATCCCATGCCCTACACCCATGCCCCGCCTCCTGCATCTCGCAAGTCCCACCTCCTACATCCCACCTGGAGAGCTTCCCCCCACACTCCCACCCCTGTACCCCATGCCACACACTGTCGGCACCCTGTGCCCCCCACCTCCTGTGCTTCATCCTCCACCTCTGCACCCTGCGCCCCCACCTCCTGTGCTCCACCCTCCACCTCTGCACCCTGCGCCCCCACCTCCTGTGCTCCACCCTCCACCTCTGCACCCTGCGCCCCCAACCCCTGCCTCCTCCACCTCCTGCACCCTGCTCCCCACACCGACCTGCAGCGACTCCTGGAAGGAGGAGGCCTGGTACTGCGCGTACTTGGCGATGGTGGTGTGGGAGCGGCTGCTCTCGCAGGGCCAGACCTGGCGGGTGCCTGACAGGTCCCAGTTCTCATCCGAGGGCTGCTGCACCTGGGTACGCACTTCTACTGCATGCTCCCCACTTGCCTCCACCAGCGTCTTGGTGCTGAACAGGCCCAGGTCTGGGGAGGGGGGGACATGGCTGTGGGAGAGAGACATGGGCCGGGACCCCCAAACCCCTCATCTGCATCGGCCGTGGGGAGAGAGACATGGGCCGGGACCCCAGATCTCCCCCATTCTGCATCAGCCATGGGGAGACACACACGGGCCAGTACCCCCGATCCTCCCCATCCATATCGGCTCTGGGGAGAGAGATACGGGCCAGAACCCCCGAATGCTCCATTTGCATTGGCCATGGGCAGAGACAACGGGGTTTGGACTCCTGCTCCCCATAAAAAGCCCTGAGCCACAGTCTCAGAGCCCCCACCATGCCCCCCAGGCACTCACTGAGGCGCAGGGAGCCAGCCAGCCCCCGGATGACGGTGATGGGGTTCTTGGGGTCAGTGCAGAACTGCAGCAGGACGGGCGAGAAGGCGTCACGTTTGCTTTCCAGCTGCCGGGGGCAATTAAAGTGAGAACAGCCCAGGTCTGGTATCCCCTGTCCATCCCCAGCCCCTCCGGTATCCTCATCCGTCCCCAGCCCCTCCGGCATCCCCGTCGGCCTCCCAGCCCCTCCGGTATCCCCGTCCACCCCCCAGCCCCTCCGGTATCCCCGTCCACCCCAGCCCCTCTGGCATCCCCGTCCGCCCCCGCCCCTCCAGCATCCCCGTCCGCCCCCAGCCCCTCCGGCATCCCTGTCTGCCCCCGCCCTCCGGCATCCCCGTCGGCACCCCAGCCCCTCCGGTATCCCTGTCCACCCCCAGCCCCTCCGGTATCCCTGTCCACCCCCCAGCCCCTCCAGTATTCCCGTCTACTCCCAGCACCTCCGTTATACCTGTCCGCCCCCAGCCCCTCCGGTATCCCTGTCCACCCCTCTCCAGCTAACCCCTGAGGTACTATCCCAGCCCCACCCCAAATCAGAGCCCTGAGCTGTGTGGCCTGGTGCCCTGTCCCCTCCCCATGGGCCCTCTGGCAGTGCCACTCACGTAGATGCTGGGTGTGGGGGGGTTGAGTTTGTCCCGCGGCAGCTTCTCCTCCGAGTTGATGAGTGGCTTGACGGACTGGGCAGCCGATAGATATGACTCCTTGAACTTCCCCTTCACCTTGGCATGCCTGGGGGAACAAGGCAGCCCATTGGGGCAGGGCATGTCCTGGGGCTGAGAACTGGGGGTCCCAGCAAAGAAGGGGTGTAGGGAGTCCTGTTGGCCACCAGTGGTCCCCCTTCCCCATCTAAGCAGACTACTTTGTTGGAGTGCAGGTCCCATCCCCCCACAGGTGTCCAGAAGGGGTAGGAAATCAGGGAGGGCCCTGTTCCAGTCCCCACTATTGTGAAACACCCTTTTAGCCTGGCCTCTGGGCTGTCCCCCCAGATATGGCAGAGTGCTGGAGACCTGCGTGTGTTGTGGAGGTAGAATGGGGGACTTGCAGGGGGTACATGTGAGCATTAAGGGGGGCTGAAGTTCAGGAGTGCAGGCAGGAGGGCATGAGGAGGAAATTGGGGGCTCTGACGGGGTGGATTTGGGTGACCAGGCTGGAAGAGTTGAGGTGCGAGAGATTGATTTTGAGGGTGCCAGTGGGAGTACTGGTGGATGGGGACATAGTCAGGGGGAACTGGGGGTGCTGGGGAGCAGATGGAGGGTGTGGGGGTGCCAATGGGGGGATGATGGGTGCACATACAGCGGGATTGGGGGTACCAGCGGGGGGACACGGGCTGCGCACACGGAGGAGCTGGGGGGACCAGGGGGCACTCACTTGCTGGCCCGCACCACCTCGGCGGCGCTGTGGTTGATGGTGATCTCGGCCAGCGGCAGGCGCCGCTCCTCCACCTCGGAGGCGATGAAGGTCTCCTTGTCCCCACTCTCCACCTTGATGAGCCGGATCTTGAGCTCCTTGGGGGGTTCCTCGGTGAGCGAGCGCAGCTTGAGCAGGTCAGCCGGGCACACGCCGGCGGGGCCGGCCCCCTCCTCCTTGCGGGCAGGCGGGCGGCGCTCAGGCGGCGGGGCAGGCGGGGGTGGCTTGCTGGCTTTGCCCGCCTCACCCTGTGCCCCATTCTCCCGGGCCTGCAGGTCTGTGCGCTGCGGGTCCAGGTTGCCCAGCACCTGCCGGTTCTTCTCCTTGGTGGCTTTGCCATCCCGCCGGTGCCGCCGCCCGTCCTTGGCCACCCGCCGGTGCCGCCGGTGCTCCTTCTCCCGCCGCCGGGGCGGCGTGGCCGGCGGGGTTGGGGGCCGGGGAGCTGGTGGGCTGGGTTCCCGCCCCGCCTGCTCCACCAGCGTCTCACAAGCCCGGCTGATCTCCTCCAGCACCTCTGACTCCGTCTTGGCGGCACGAGGCTCCGGCGAGGTACCCGCCGGCTCCTCACCCCGGGCGCCCCCAACCCAGGCCTGGCTTGAGGTAGAGAATGGCAAAGGGGGCGGCTTAGCTGCAGCAGGGGGCTTGGCGCGGTAGGCGTGTTTCTGCCCCTCCAGCACATTGGCCAGCGACCGCAGCAGGCTGGTTGGCGGGCACTTCCCGGCTTCCTCACGTTTGCCAAAGGGGTAGAGCCGGGGGGGCTCTGGCTTGGGGAACTCGAATGGGGGGGCCGGTGGTGGCTTTGGTCTAGCCAGGGGTGGCGGGCCAGGGAGGAGTGGGGCAGGAGGAGGAGGGGGTGGGAAGCTGGGTGGGGGCCCGGCCTCCTCCTCCCGCCGGATGGACTCGTCCAACATCTTCATGATATTGGCCAGCCCATCAGGCAGGATCTTGGAGAACTCAGGGGGCTCCTCAAACTGGTCCTCCAGGGGGGGGCCGGGGAAGTCAAAGAGGCGCCGGGCCGCCCCGGGAGGAGTCTCCGGGAGGGGGGCTGGCTCCGGAGGCAGCATCTTTGGGTAGGAGGCCCTGGGCGGTGGGGGTTGGGGACTCGGCTGGGGCCTGAAGCTTCCTGAGGTATTTGGGGGGCCAGGAGAGGCCTTGGGGCCCCCTTCCCCACCCTCTGGTGGCCGGGGCTCACGGGGGGGTGTCTCCAGCCAGAAGTCGGGGGGGGCTGGAGGCTCCTGCTTGGCGAAGGCGCAGTGGTAGGTGGGAGGGGGTGGAGAGGAGGCTGGGGCCGGTGGGGGGCTGGGCTGCTCCTGCCCCCGGGGCGCCCCAGGCCCCCCATAGCCCTTACTCCCCTGGCTGCTGGTGGTGGAATCCTGGAAGCCCCCCCGGGGCCCGGCGGAGTCGCACCCGAACAGGATCTCATCCAGGGGGTCCTCCCCAGCCTCGGCTTTCCCCTCGTCCTGGACACCTGGGCCCTTCAGCCAGGGTAGAGGGGCCGGGGGAGGGCCGGGTGGCTCTGGGGGCCCCCTGCAGGCAGAGGAGGAGGGCGGGGGAGGGCAGGGCTGGTTGGGAGGAGGCTGGGGGGCAGGGCCGGAGGGCGGGTGCTCTGTGTTCTCAGGAGCCGGACTGGCCGGCGCCGGGGTTTGGTATCGGTCAGGCGCCTGCGAGAAGGAGCAGAGAGATGATCAGGACACAGGCAGTGATGGAGCAACATCCCCACCCCTGCGACTCCAGTTAGCCCCCACCAGGCTGGAGCAACACCCCCTTCCTGGGTGTGTTGAGGAGTAACGGTAGTTCGAATTAGAGATCCTAATTCGAACTACCTACTCCGTGCCGCGTGTAGCCGCGGGCACGGAGTTCGGACTAAGGGGGATTTAAAAATGGCGGCGCCGGGAAGATGCAAATGAAGCCCGGGATATTTAAATCCCGGGCTTCATTTGCAACTTCGAATGCCTACATTAGCCTCCCTAGTTCGAACTAGGGGGCTAGTGTAGACATACCCTAAGAGAGTAATCCATTAGTTAACTACTTGCATTCCCTCCCCTTCCCCTGCTGCCTCTATATGCCGGCTTAGAAGACAGTTCCCCCCAGCACTGTCTCCGCTTCCCCCCTGCTGCCTCTATAAGAGGCAGGAGCAGGGGACGGGGTAGGGGGCCGGGGCAGGGGAGGCTGCTCGGGCAGCAGCCCCTGTCTGTGGGGGGTCCCAACTCCCTGCTGGGATCTCCTGTGGACGGGGGCTGCTGCCAGGACCAAACCCTGCTGTGCTCTGCAATTTAAAATGCAGCAGGAGCCGGGGGACAGGCTGCCTGACTCCTGCTGCCTTTTAAATTGCAGAGCCGCAGCGGGGTTTGGTCCTGGCACGAGTCGGGACTGAGCCGGGCTGCCTGCCCCTGTCGAGTAGTCAAGACAAATTCCATCGACTACTCAATTACTAAAATAACCTAATTTTAACATCCTTAAGCCAGACCCTCCCAGGCTGGAGCAGCACCCCTGTGCCTGGGACGCCAGCCAGACCCCCACCCCCCAAACCCTCATCCTGGGCCGGTGCAGCTCTCCCTACCCTGCACACCTGACCTGGCCCAGTGGTCCCTCCCAGTTGTGCCAAACAAGTCCCCCCCATCCCACTCACCAAGCAGGAGCCCGGCTCTCCACGCGGGGTCTTGCTGGTGGGGGGGCTGGCCGGGGGAGGCCGCGGGGCGTAAGGCACGCAGGTGACGCTGGCTGGTGAGGTGCTGGGGTCCGGCCGCCCCCGGGGAACTCGGCTGGCTCTAAGGTCACTTCCAGTGGGCCGGGCCTGGCAGCCATGGCTGTCTCCAGGAGGCCGGGGGCCGAGGTGTGTGGGGGGCAGGCGGTGGGGGGGCGGGTGCGAGCCATAGGCTGGGGTTGGGTATGGGAAGGGGTGGGCGACCGAATTCCTTGGCTCCTGTGGGAGGAAGAGAGGCAGTTAGAGAGAGACAGGGCTGGCTCTGCATGGTGCCCGGGGCCTGTCCCCTCAAGGGGGGGCGCCAGCTCCCACCTGGCCCCAGAGCAGGGACTGGCTGGCTTGGAGTGGGGCAGGACACTGGCGGCTCAGCGGAGTTGTTACCTGTCTCTCCGGGGCAGCCACATTCTTGCGCTCAGGCCCCCACGTGTCGCCATGGAGGGGGTTCCACAGCCCAGGCTTCGGGAGCTGGTAGTGGGGGGTCCCAGGAGCACCAGGCCCTGGCGGGTGCTGTCCAGCCACATTCCCGCTCTGCTTGGGGGGGAGGAAAGGGGTGAGCCTGGGAAGTTCAAGGGAGACCCCCACTTTGGGGACCCACCCATCTGGCCTAGGACTCCTCCCTTTTATACCCCCATCCTGGCAGCCCCCTCCCCTGCCCCGCGGGTACCTGCTCAGGGCTGGCGCTCCTCCTCCTCTTCATGGGGCTTGACAGCTCCTCACTGTGCCCAGGGTGGGGCGGGTGAGGGGTGGGGGGGATGGGCAGCACCGCAGGTGGTTCCAGGGGGGGCGCCGGCCGCTTCAGCTGGGGACTGCGCTTGGCTGAGAAATTCCGTTTCTGGGGGGAAGGGGCAAGAGCAACAGTCTTGAGCCAACCTTGCCCCCGCCACAGGTTCCCCTTATCCACAAGGGCACCTCTGCACCAGTCCCCACCCCTGCAGCTTCCCCCCGGCCCCAGGGATCCAGCCCCCCCACAGGATGCTCCCGACGTCTGCGCCAGCCACTCACCTCAAGGTGCAGGAGATTCCACACCTGCTGCAGGGGCGGCAGGGCCTTGCTCCGGTGATGAGGCGAGCCAGGGTGGAAATTCCACAGCTGAGCCTGGGGGAAGGGCAGGGGGACATGTGGGGTAGTGGGTAAGGAACCAGGGTGACGTTCCCAACATAGATTGTATCCAGTACCCTGCTCCATCAACACCCGATCGGTCCAACAGGCCCACCTAGCCTAGAACCCCTCCATCAATCCAATGAGCCGACCCAGCTCAACACCCGAATCCGCCCAGTGCCCCCCAACCAAGCACCCCCGATCAGCGTAGTGCCCCCAACCCAGCACCCCCATCAGCACAGTGCCCCCCGGCCCAGCACCCCCATCAGTGCAGTGGCCCCCAACCCAGCACCCCATCAGCACAGTGCCCCCAACCAAGCACCCCGATCAGCGTAGTGCCCCCAACCAAGCACCCCCAATCAGCACAGTGCCCCCAACAAAGCACCCCAATCAGCGCAGTGCCCCCGGCCCAGCACCCCGATCAGCGTAGTGCCCCCAACCCAGCACCCCGATCAGTGCAGTGTCCCCCGGCTCAGCACCCCGATCAGCGCAGTGCCCCCCAACCCAGCACCTCCGATCAGCGCAGTGCCCCCCAGCCCAGCACCCTGATCAGCGCAGTGCCCCCTGGCTCAGCACCCCGATCAGCGCAGTGCCCCCTGGCCCAGCACCCCGATCAGCGCAGTGCCCCCCAACCCAGCACCCCGATCAGTGCAGTGCCCCCCGGCCCAGCACCCCGATCAGCGCAGTGCCCCCCAACCCAGCACCCCGCAGTGCCCCGGCTCAGCACCCCGATCAGCGCAGCGGCCCCCAATCCTACCTGCTGCAAGCGCCCAATGCGGGCGCTGATCTCATTGTAGCACCCATAGTCCCGCTGGTAGCGGGCCGCGTTCTGGTAGCAGCGTACAGCCTCCTCCAGGTCCTGCTCCGATTCGTAGATCTGCCCCAGCTGCTCCCACAACGGTGGCTGCACTGGGTCCCGCAGCAGCGCCTGCACGCAGCCATGGATGGCCTCTAGCTTCCCGTGCAGGGGCCGCGGGGCAGAGCTCCTGCAGGGCGGCAGGGACCGCGTCAGCTGCTGCATGCCCAGGGCAGAGCCTGGCCACCTGGGAGCCAGGACTCCTGGGTTCTCATCAGCACTGCAAGGGAGGGGGGAGGAGGGGCTGGGGAGTGTGGGGGGGAGGGGTGTGCACAGGACTCCTGGGTTTTCCCTCCAGCTCTGGGATGGACTTACCCCCTACTGAGCATCTAGAGATACTGAGCAGCAACACTTACCCAGAGGGGAAATAGGGTTTGTTGGGGTGCCCGATACTAGTGCCATGGGGTGATGGGAGGTGCGGGGGCAGCTGGGACTGTCCGATGCTGGCTGAACACCTGGGGGATAAGCAGGGAGAGACCGTTAAAGGCTGAGCTGTGTTTTGGGGAATGGGGCACAGGGCCTGCTCCTCTAGTGCAGGGACTGGCTGGCTCAGAGAGCATTTGCTGGGTTGAGCCCCATGCTTTGCTGCAGTGTCCCCTCCACTCCTGTGGGCAGTACCCGGGGGAGGGAGGGGGGGAGGGGAGGCTGGCATCTGGGACGAGCCCCCCCTGACCTGTTCTGTGTCCCGAGGACTCACCTGCTTCCTGGCAGCCATGGGCGGGAATGGCAGCTGTTCCAGGCCCCGCCGCAGCTCAGGCTGCTAAGAGCGAAGGGATCCCGTCCAGCCCGGCCCCCCAGCTGTTCCACCGTGCGATGCATCCAGCCTGCCACACACAGGGGGGTTACATGTTGCCCCCCACCCCCCACTCCGCCATCCTCCCACCACCCATAGACGGGGAGTGGGGGGGGTTACACAGTGCCCCTGCCCTCCCTATCCTCCCGCCACCCACAGACAAGGAGTGAGGGGTTACACGGTGCCCATGCCCCTCGTAGCCACCTACCACTCACAGACAAGAGGTGTAATTACAGGGTGCCCCCAGCCTGCTGTAGCCTCCCACTACCCACAGACAGGGGACAGGGGGCTTACACAGAGCTTCCCTGCCCCCATGCCCTCCACTCCCCCTTCCTTTCCCCACCTCCCCCAACTTCCCTTCCTCTCCCTGCCCCGCTCCTCCCACCTCCCTCACATCCCCTCCTCCTTGCCCTCCCTGCCCCCATTCCTCCCTTCCAGCCCCTGGCCTCCCCCACACCCTTCCCTGCCCCCTCACCGGAGCCCCCCATCCCGGACCAGACCTCACCACTTCTGCCGCGTTGGATGCCTCTGTCCCCCCCTCCGCCCCCCCGGGGTGCGAGTGACGGGCAGCCCCCGCGGCTCCTCCTGCCTGAGACTCCCCCGACGCCGTGGGGAGCCCCTACAGCCTCATACAGCGCTGTGGGGAAAGAGGGGTCAGCACGGGGGCACGGGGGGGGTATCACCTTGGAGAGGAGGAAGAGGGGTTTAGAGGCTCCTGGGGGAAGGGGAGGAGATTAGAGGCACCTGGGGGGAGGAGGAGGGTTAAAGGCATCTCGGGGGGAGGAGAGGGAAGTTGGAAACACTTCAAGGGCAGTGGGAGGGGGGTTAGAGGCCCCTCGGGGAAGGGGGCAGAAATGGCCTCGGAGGTTACAGTCACCAAGGGCAGGTGCATACTGAGGGGTGGGGTGGAGAGGGCCTCCTGGAGTGAACTCCCCTCTACAGACCCTTTGGCGAATCCCTCCCCACCCTGATCACCCCAACTCCTCTGCCATTTACAGAGCTGGGAGCTAAAGGGCTTGGTCCCCACCACTGCTGCTCTTGAGGCCAAGCTGGGGGGTCCAGGCCAGTGTGGAGATGATGAGGGGGCGGGAGAATCCAGGTGGGATTAAGGGGAGAGATGGGTTCAAGGCATGAGGGATTAATGGGGGTAAGTGAGTCCAGGCCAGGCTGAGGTTAATGTGTATGGGAGAGGGGGAGGAACTAGGCCAGGCCAGGGTTAATGAGGGGAAGGGGACGGAGCCAGGACAGGAGAGGGTTAATGAGGGGAAGGGGATGGAGCCAGGGCAGGAGAGGGTTAATGAGGGGAAGGGGACGGAGCCAGGGCAGGAGGGGTTAATGAGGGGAAGGGGACGGAGCCAGGACAGGAGAGGGTTAATGAGGGGAAGGGGACGGAGCCAGGGCAGGAGGGGTTAATGAGGGGAAGGGGACGGAGCCAGGACAGGAGAGGGTTAATGAGGGAAGGGGATGGAGCCAGGGCAGGAGGGGTTAATGAGGGAAGGGGACGGAGCCAGGGCAGGACGGGGTTAATGAGGGACGGGACGGAGCCAGGGTAGGAGGGGATAATGAGGGGAAGGGGACGGAGCCAGGGCAGGAGGGGTTAATGAGGGGAAGGGGACGGAGCCAGGGCAGGACGGGGTTAATGAGGGGAAGGGGACGGAGCCAGGGCAGGAGGGGGTTAATGAGGGGACGGGGACGGAGCCAGGGTAGGAGGGGGATAATGAGGGGAAGGGGACAGAGCCAGGGCAGGAGGGGTTAATGAGGGGAAGGGGACGGAGCCAGGGCAGGAGGGGTTAATGAGGGGACGGGGACGGAGCCAGGGCAGGAGGGGTTAATGAGGGGGGGGGGAGAGCCAGGCGCAGGAAAGGGAGGTAATGGCTAGGGAGGGCAGCCCAATTCAAACACTATGTGTGTGGGGGGCAGTTGCGCTGCTGGCTCTGCCCCAAGGAGCGGGGTTAACCCCTCCCACCCTGCTCCCCCTTCCCCACACGTCAAGGCCCCACCTATTACGCAACGCTCTCCAGGAATCCAGCCAATCACACGTCGCCCCTCATCTGGCTGCTAATCATCCTTCCCATCTGTCCTCTAAGGCAGCCTGGAAGAGACCAACAGGGAAACCAGACGGTCACCATGGGGCAGGGACAGGGGAGCGCCCGTGAGAATTGGGGGGAGGAGCTAGACACAACCAGTGAACTGACTGCTCTTAGAAAATGGGGGGTAGGGCTTCAGGGGGGCAAAGAAGGAAGAACAGCAGGAGGGGCTGCAGGTCCGGAGTGAGGGGCACTGGCAGGGTTGGGGGAGCCCAGGGCCAGGCTGGCAGGGGCTGTGGGTCAGGAGTGAGGGGCACCGGCAGAGCAGGGGGGCCCAGCGCCAGGCTGGCAGGGGCTATGGGTTGGGAGTGAAGAGAAGCAGATGTCAGAGGGAGCCCCATGCTGCTAAGGGCCCATATATCAGGTTCTCCCCCCCACCCCACAGTGCAGCAGGTGTGGGCGTTGGAAGCGGGGGGGGGGAGGGGGGGGAGTGTCAGCCACTGGCTCTGTCCCTCCCTGGCCTCCATGACTCATCCCAGCTGTTTCACACCAGACGGATGCCAGCCAGACGACACCCCCACCTCTCCGCCCCCAGCCCCATGGCCCCTGTCTGGTGGCTGGGCCCTTCGCCGGGGAAGGGGTGGGTGGTGGTTGAGGATGACAGACATGGCATATGCTGTAACCTAAGAACAGCCCCCAGGGCAGGCAGTGGAGCACTGATGGGGGGCTTACCCTGCCCTGGAACCCAGAGGCCCCTAAGGCAGGGAGGTGACACACGGGGCTGGGGGTGATGTGTGAACACAGGCAATTGGCCAGCTGCCGGAGCCAGCAGTAAAGGCTGCAGCTAAATGTGGCTGCAGCCAAGGGGCTAAGTTTGGGAGCGGGTGGGGACTGGCACGGCAGGCAGGAGGAGGGGCAGATGCTTGTGCCAGTGCGCGGAGGGGGTTCCCAAGGGAGATCCTGGCGGGACGGCTGGCAAGGCATTGTCCAGCACACGCCAGCTGTCTCCGACACGCCAACTGTATGTAGATATAGCTTGCGCCAGTGGCACATGGCCCTGCCTGTCACGTGTGGGCATGCTAACAACACACCGTATGCACTAGGGACACGCCAACACATGCTGGTGTGCCCAGGGCCAGAAACATGTAGGCATGCCAATGACACATGAGCTGGGGCTCCTCCATATACTCCAGGTCCCCAGACCCATGTTCCCATGCCCTGCACATTTCTGCTTTCACGCACGCCATCTCCCCTGTGCACAGCTGCATACTTGTGCTCTGCATGTTTACACACGTGATCTTGCCTTTCCAGCCATGCACAGGGGCTCTGCATGTTCACACACACCTTCCCCTCCCCCTGCAGTCCCCCCCCTCCCGCGCTGTGGGAATTTCAGAGCTGGCCCATGACGTGTGTGCGAGCAGAGGAAGCGTGCGGAGGATTGTGCGGCATGGAGGGGGCTGAGTCGCCTTGTGTCACACGCTCCCCTCACCCCCGCGGCCGTTTATTCACATACCATCTCGCCAGGCCACAGGCCCGCCAAGATTTGCTGGCTGCAAGCAACCCACACCCGCTTCCAGAGTTGGGGGGTGAATGGGGGAGCCAAAAGGGCACGGGGGGACGGGGACTCACAGAATAGCACTTCCTGTGCTGACAGCTGGGCACACACACACCAGCAGGGGGCAGCACCGCATATCCCCCCCACCCACAGAAACACCAGCAGGGGGCAGCATTGCATGGACACACACACACACACACACACACACACACTCCAGCGTTGTGTGGATAGACACATACAGAGACACCCGTAGGGGGCAGAGGTGCAGACACACACACACAACATCATGCATTGGTACAGACACACACACAAGACACCAGCAGGGGGCAGCACGGCAGGAACACACACACACACACACACACCAGCATTGTGCAGATACAGAAACACAGACACACCAGCATGGGGCAGCAGTACACACACACCACCAGCAGGGGGCAGCACTGTATGGACATACACACACACACACTCCAGCGTTGGGCAGATACAGACACATACAGAGACACTAGCAGGGGGCAGATGTTTAGAGAGGTGCAGACACACATACATACACAAGACACCAGCAGAGGCAGTGGTGCGCACACCAGTGGGGGCAGCACCCTCTGCTCCACACCATAGCATTTGTGTGCGAGCCCTGCCCGGGCCATCACCCTGATGAGACCCAGCGCTCCCGCTGCGCTCCAGAGGTGGGCGCGCAGCTCAGAGTGTGGGCGGGGTAAGCCCAGCCACCCGGCCCTCCCCCCACCATGGTTGACAGAGGGAATCTCCGTCCCACCCACGCTGGCTGGGAAAGCGAGCGGTGCCCGAGAGCGGCTGCCAGGAAGGGTGTGAGACAGAGAGAGAAAGACCCTGCCCGTGCCCCAACCCCGCCCCTCTGAGCCAGCCAGGCCCCCAGCCAGGGGCCGGATTGGTGCCCGCTGAGAGATGACAGCACCCGTCCTGCCCCATTGTCAGGTGCAGAGGGAGTTCCCGGGGGTGGGCACTGGGAAATGACCTCTTACTTCCCCTTCACGGCCACTATGAAGCATCCGGGTTCCTGTCTAGGTTCTTCCTTTACTAGAAAAGGGAAGCCACATCCCTGAATCAGAGGCACCAGGTGGGGGATGGGGAGGTGATACTTTGGCATGCAAGAGTGTATACAAGTGAGTGTGTGAGAGCAGACACTTGTGTGAGGGGAACATGTGAATGGGCAGTATTATTGTGAACAGGCACAAATATATGTACATGTCGCCGACAGCATGGGCACACAAATGAGTGTGCCACAGAAACCTATGTGTAAGAAGGTACGTGTGTACAAAAGTGACTGTGCAAGTGAGCACGTCTGCACAAATACACCAACACAACTGAAAGCATGAATGTGCAAATGAGTGTGCAGAATTAAATGCGCATATGGGTGAAAACACAAGCAGAGGTGTAGCTTAAAACATGGCTGTTTAAATGGGTGTGCACAAGTGACTCTGCGTGACTGTGTAAGACCAACTGTGCAAGTCCAGGTGACAGGTACAGAAGTCAGTGTTTGGGTGTGCATGTAAGAATGTGTGTGACAATGCAGATGTCAGGGAACATATGTGCATATGCATGCATGCAAGGGGCACCGGTAGGTGTGAGCACGTGTGTAAACAGCAGACCAAAGCCCATGCACAAGTGAGTGGGGCTCATGTATGTGTGAGCAAACTAGGCTGTGCAGCTGAGAGTCCAGGTGCAGAGTGGCAGGCGTGCAAGCTTGCTGAGCCTTGCACATGTTGGCAAGAGCAAGCGCAGCTAAGAATTAATGAAGGGGGAACGAACGTGACCGCAGCGCCGTGCAAAGAGAACTGGGGCGCTAGCGGGAGGAGGACCCCAAGGGGCTGATCTGTATGTGTGTGCCAGGGAGGGGATGGGGGAGATCCAGACAACTGGGCCTTGACAATACTCAGAGGGAGGGGCTTGTATTCGCTCCGCCTCCTTCTATGAGTTGGAGGAGGGGTTACTGAGTGCAGAATGGGGGTAGGCGGTTACCTCCTTAGCGCCAGCCTGGGGCGCCTCCTGGCAGGATCACCCCGCAGCTCATAGCCTATGGAGGGGAAGGATACACTGGGAGACCCGCACACACACAGTGACAGCCACGCGTGCGTGCACCAAAAGGAACACCCACAGGCAGGCTCACACTCCCCTCTCCGTGCATCTCCTCGGGCCACCCAATCTGAATCCCCCGGCTGCACTCTGAGCTCTAAACCCCTGCCCCTAGCATGTCCTGGGCTGCATCCGGTGCCCCCTCACATGGCTGGGGGTGCCCAGTGAATCTGGCCTTCAAGGGTGAAAGCAAATCTGACCCGTTGGGGGAGGAGACTCGGGATCCAGCCAGCGTGGGGGATTTGGAAACTCCCCCAGGGAGAAGGGGAGGGAGATTCACTGATGACAGGCTTTGGGGAACCCCCATCCCCTGGAGGATCACAGTCACGTCAGCACTGAGTCAGCACCGCAGACAACCTTCTCTTTCCGTGTGCACGGAGCAAAATGCTTATCACAACTGCCACCCCCACTCCCCCACACACTCAGACCCACAAACGAACAGCGTCAGCCGGGAGCAGACCCAGTCTCAGGCCCATGGAGAAACAACCCATCGCCACACAAGGTCAGTCACAACTGTGTCTCGCAGGGTGAGACACCCGGCAGCGTCACCCAGTGAGCAGGAGGCAGACACACACGTCACATGCATGGCGTCATGCACACATGGCATCCCCTGGTAAACAGGTAACGTGACGGGCTGCCAGAGAGAACCATACAATATCACACTGCTACACAGCGACCCACAAGTGCAAAGTCACAGAGGATCCGTCGCACAGCGTCTCTCACACACACAGCTGATGTCACACACGCTGTCAGACCCACTCATGCCCTGACCCACTCGCACAAACCTTGTTGCTCACACACACACACACACACACAGAGCTATAGAGAGGGACACATGCAATCACTGTCACACACAATGACACACACACAGCCATGCACACTCAGACACACATAGGCAGAGCCATACACAGTGGGACACAATACAAACAGACCAACACACAGTAACACACAAACATGGGCAACCCCTCTCCATAGCATAGTTTGTGTGTATGTGAGTGAGAGACACACACATACAAACACACATGGATAGACTCCCACCATCCACAGTGATACACACACAGAATGACACAACACAATCACTGTCTCACACACAAGCAGAATCACACACACGGTCACATGCACACAGAGTGACACACAATCACTGTCACACACATGGGCAGACCCACACACACACACTCAGGTAGATCTGCACACACAGTGACACACGCACACTGTCACACAGCAGACCCGCACACATAGTGACACACATGCCCAGCACTGGAAAGCGTGGGACTGGCCCCCCCTCCCAGGCTCCAGACTGGCACACTGAAGTCCCTGGCCCCCAAGGGTTAATAGCTGTGGGATTCCCTCCTTCAAGTGTGAGCTGGGAGGGGGCGGACATGGCACATTTCCAGCCTCCCCCCAACCCCAATCCACTCCAATGAGCACACACACACATCCTGGTGTGAGCGTGCCGGTACAACAACAAAACACCTCACAGTGCAGATGGCTATGCGCCCAATGCACACACTGACTGGGGGGACACACAAGGACAGGGCAGAGAGAGATGCACATGCTTGGGATGCACCACCACACACACATCAGAGACGCACAAACACACAGGCAAGAGACAATCACATACACACACCTTCCCCCTACAAAAGAGAGACACTGTCTCACTGGACACACACATAATAATCACACACTAGAAACAAACTCACCATACATGAGTCACAGGTGATTTGAAGAGAAACACAATCAAACACCATGCACAGGAGAGACAAAAATCACAGCCCAGCAGTTGGAAGCCCCACTGTCACACACACAGAGGCACCCCCCTCACCGCAAATGCAAAACACACTTTGGAGACACAAACACAATCACACTCTCCTCTGAAACACACACATATTCACGCTGTCCTTAGAAATGCACACACACACAATCACAATGTCCTTTGAAACACACACACTCATTTCATTTACACAATCAACCCCCCCCCCCATACACACACAAAGTCTCAGACACAGGCCAAGGGGAGAGGTCCCGTCACCCGCACCCGACTCATACCTGGCCAGCATCGCCGGCACCCACGAGGGAGACACAGCAGTGGCACATGGGGAGGGTTCCCGGCTCAGCCTTACCTCCTGGCCTCCGTGGGGAGCCCGGTGCCCCTCCAGCCGGCTGTGGAGGCAGGGTGTGTGTGTGGGTCTCAGGCCCCACCAGTGGGGCAGGTTTGGCGTGGACAGGCAGACAGACAGGCAGACAGGACAGAAAGGCAGACAGATGCTCCGTGTGCTGCACTCGCTCGCTGACGACTCCCAACTGGCTCCGGTGCCAAGTCAGCTCCTCCTCTTCCCCCCCCTCCCGCGCCTGGGGTCCCCCCTTCCCCCGCCATGCTGGGGGGGGGAGCCCGGCCATGGGTTCCGGACAGCGTGACTCAGCTGCGCCCGCCCTTGTCCTGGTTTAAAGCGCCTGGCTGACATCATATCCCCTCCCCCGGCCCCCTTCCTCCTGGCCCTGCCCCACACGGCTCCCAGCCGTTCTGACCACCCCCTGGCAACCCCATGCCACTCCCAGCCCTGCCCCACTCAGCTCCCAGCCAATCTTGACAGCCCCTTGGGTACCCCAGGCCACCCTCCAGCCCTGCCCCACGTGGCTGAGAGCAGATCCCACTGGCCCCCTGGGAATCCTGGCTGCCTCCTCCCTTCTCTAGAGAAACAGACGCACACACCGCGAGATCCACCTACACACAATGTCACAGACACACACACACACACTGGAGACAACCTCACATACCCCAGGAAGTCCATACAAACTGACACACAACCCCACACATAATGTCACTGACATACATGCCAGGAAACTCCCCCACCCCACAATGTCATAGATACACACACGTTTGGAAATCCATACACAGAGACACAAACACACACACAGTATCACCAACATGCGCACTCAAAGAAACACTACACACACATAAAGCTTCAGCCATGCACTCAATATCACCAACACAATCACTAAGGAGACCCAAATATACACAGCGCCACACACGAGACCCAACTACACACATGCAAAATCACTCACAAAGGAGACACAACCACACACCCAATATCATAGACAACACAGTCAAGAAACACAATCCCCCCACTTCCAATCATTCATACAGCAAACACAAACACACACTCTGAGTCACAGCCCTCCCACAATATCACAGCCAGAGCAGACGACTACCACACACATGCACAATCACTCCGAAAAGACATAACCACACACCCCAGTTCACACACCCACATGTGCACACATGGAGCCACATACGTGGGAGAGACAACCTTCACTTACACTATCACTCAGTCATGTGCGCACACAGCCAGGAGACACAACCAAATGCACAACCCCATGCACAGTGTGACACACCAGCACAATGACACACAAACAGGAATCACTGAATGGCGTATGCAGGGTTTTCCCCCTATGCCCATCACCTCAGTATCCAGGCCCCTCCAGTTCAGGCAGAGCTGTTTTGGGGGGACATGACAGGAGCGTTTGTGCCAGGAAGGAGAGGCTTGAGGCCGGCTGCGGCAGCTGGCGCCCCAGGCAGAAGGCACGATCAGCGCCCCCACCTGCATGGCCGTCAATGGCCGTGACGTAATCACGGGGCGCCCCGGCGCCCCGTGACATCATCATCGGGCGCCCGGGCCAGCGGCGCCCTAGGCAACTGCCTAGTTTGCCTAGCCACACGGGCCGCCCCTGGTGCCAGGGCATCATATCACAGTGTGGCGGGTGCACCCTGCCCCTCCCTTAGCCCCCCAGAGCAACATGGGAAATTCCTCCCCAGGGCTGTGGGGTGGGGGAAGAGGAGTACACAGGGACTCCCACCTCAGCCAATCCCACAGGTGATCCCAGGAGACAGCAGCCCCCGTTGAGCTAGGACCCAAGGCATCAGGTCCAATTCCTGTCCTACTCCTCTGACTCACTGCCCCATGGCTGGCGCCCCAGCAACTCTAGCAGATGATGTGGGGCAGGGCAGGGCTCAGGAGGGGGCACTCCCCTGGCAGGCAGGGCTGGCCCCAGGGCAATGCTTAGGGGGCACTGTGGGGCAGGGAGTGGGGTGGGGACTCAGCAGGGGGCACTCTCTCCTGGCAGGCAGGGTTGGGCCCTTGCCTCGCTTCCTGCCCCACAATACCTCTTAGCCCTGCTCTGGGCCAGCCCTGCCTGCCAGGGGAGTGCGTCCCCTGCTGAGCTCCCTGCCCCCCAGCATTCCCCCTGGACACTGAACAGCTGGATTGAGCTACTCACTCAAAAGCTGGCAAATAATGAGTTAATATTGCTCTATTGTGGTTCAGGACTGAGGGGCAGCACCAGCGGGGGGGGGAAGGGGCTGGGTTGGGAGTGAGGGGCACCAGCAGAGTGGGGGAGGGGCTGCGGGTTGGGAGTGAGGGGCACCAGCAGAGCGGGGGAAGGGCTGTGGGGCAGGATTGAGGGGCACCGGAAGTGCAGGGGAGGGGCTACTGGTCGGGAATGAGGGGCACCAGCAGAGCAGGGGAGGTGCTGCTGGGCGGGAGTGAGGGGCACCAGCAGAGCGGGGGAGGGGCTGCGGGGTGGGAGTGAGGGGCACCAGCAGCGTGTGGCTGGATGCAGCATGGGGTTAACTCTGCAGCGGAGCCTTTTAAGGTCATGGCGGTGCGAGAGGGTGGGCGCCTGCGGTCTTTGGGGGCGGGGAGAGTGTGATTCATTTGTTCTCCCAATTACGCAGAGAACACCCCGCCTTTCTAGCTGCCAGGCCTGCGGCTGTTGGGGAAGGACCCAACTGGCAGCAGCAGGCGGAGCCACGGGGAGGGTAACTGGACAGGCATGTAGCAGGAACGCATCGGGTTAGTGTGCCTAGATTGAATGTAGTGTTGGTGGCTCTTGTGCAATGGCACAAGAGATGGGTGCACATACAGCAGGGCACTAGAAGTGTCCTGAGCCAGGCCAAGGTGTACCTACATGTGCAAGAGGTGAGATGATGTGTTGCGGGGGGATCACTGTATGATTGTGGGACAACAGCCTTCCCCCTGTGTGTGAGCTCATGAATGTGTGTGCAATGGGAGATAGGTGTGTTTACATGTGTGGGGGGATGGATGTATTGTGCATGTGTGAGGGGAGACAGGTGCATTATGGGTGATCATTGTGCAACCGTGGGAGAATGTCTTTCCACTTGTGCGTGAGTTCACGAGTGTGTGTGAGGGGGAGACAGGTAAGTTTTTGGGGGGGCTGTATTGTACACGTGCATTTTTGTGTGAGGGGAGACAGGTGCATTACGGGTGATCATTGTGCAACCTTGAGAGAATGTCCTTCCACCTGTGCATGAGTTCACTAGTATGCGTGTCTGTACACTGCACAGGGGCAACAGCAGACATGTGTTGGGTCCCTATAAATGTGTGTTGTTAGCAGTGATCAGGCAAGTGTGTCAGCATGTCTGTGCAAGCACACTTAGGGACGTGTGCACAACTACATCCATCTGTGCATGTCTGTTGCCAGGTATGTTTGTTCGCCTGTCCATGAGTGTGTGTCCACATGTCTATGACCACAATGGGTCCATGCCACTGTGTAAGCATCTGCACAGGCATGTTGCTCAGCAACCTCACATATCAGCACATGTGTGTCCATACAAGTGTGTATGTGCTGAGAGTGCACACTGGTGTGCAGGCCAGCGTGTGGGCTGGTGTGGCTGTGCTGAGGTGTCCACACGCAGGCCATGTTGTGTGTTTCAGAAGAAGTTAGTGGTCACCTGTCTTTGCACCGTGCAGGGACAGCTGTCAGCCCAGATCTGTAAGGAGGGGCAGGCAGCATGGCACCCCTCGCCTGGCACTGAGATGCAGCCACCTCTGGGGTGGGGCGGCTGGTTACTCAGTGCTCCTTCGCCTGGCACTCAGATGCGGCCACCTCTGAAGTGGGACGCAGGCTGGTGAAGAGCTGCACAGTCCCAGATGGGGACAGGTTCGGAGTGGGGGGCTGGGGCTTTTCCACAGGCTGATCCCCATGCTCCTACCTTGGTGTCTTCCATCCCTGGGGCCCATGCTGGCAATGGCGGGAGGGCTTTGGGGAAAGCAGCCCTGTACCGTCCCCCTGCACATGGCTCCACCTGAACGTTACCCATGGCCGGACAGGGTGACACAAGGGGCAGCAGAGATGGCAGGGCTGGACGTGGGATGAGAAGAGGAGGGGATCCCTGTCTGTCATTCAGAGGATGTGATGGGGGAGGAGGGGCAGACTGGGGGCTAGGCTGGGACAGCCCTGCTGGGGGTAAGCCAGGTGTCCCAGGACACACCCCACTTAGGGCCAAGTGCAATGGCTGGTGTAACATGGCACATGCCCCTCCCCTCAGGTTCCCTGCAGCACAGCACCCCCAATGGCTCACCAAGAAGCGCCCGTGGCTGGCACTACCTAAGGATGAGGGGGGCACTCCCTGAGGACTGGGTAATACTGGGCATCAATCACTCACCGCAGTAGGAGGGACCCTGTCTCTGCGCTCTCATTGGCCGGGACCCCCTCCAGGGACACACAGGATGGCTCAGAGCAGTTGGTGGGGAGTGGGGGGCTACGCCCCAGCCATAATGAGTGGTGGTGGTCCTGTGGGAGGGAGACAGAGACAGACAGTGAGGAACAACTGGTGAAGGCCTGACAATCCCCTGTCCCCTGGGAGTGCCCAGATGTAGGGCCAGGTGCCTGGGGCAAGCCCAGCTGCAGACTGGATCCCCCCACATCCTGTCAGACTTCACAGAGTGCTAGGCATGGGATACCTGTGCCTGCCCCAGAGGTGGCTGCATCTCAGTGCCAAGAAAGGGGTTCCTGTGTAACCAGCCACCCCACCCCAGAAGTGGCCGCATCTCAGCACTAACCAGCAGGGACATGTGGGGGTAGACAGCACTGCAATGGGAAGTTTGCTAACTGAAGTGCTCAGGGGCAACTGGGAGGCAGGGACGAGACACTCAGTTACCAAGCTGCTTTCTTTATGGCAGCCCAGCCCGTATCTGTGTGCCTTCCCCAGCCCTGGTGGTGCCTCTCATTCCTGACCCACAGCCCCTGTTAGCCCAACCCTGCCCCCCCGCAGCCCTGGTGGTGCCCTTCACTCCCATCCCACAGCCCCCTGCTGTATTTTGCTGCCATGTTTGCTGCAGATGTGGCAGAGGCTAGTAGCTCAGCTCACTGGGGCCACAGCCATGCGGGTGTGTGTGTGAGTGGCCGGGGGGGGGGCTGTCCACTGCACCAGGATCCAGCAGAGATCAGGCTCCTGCAACCACACCCAAAAGTTCCAGCTTATCAGGGCAGCCACCCTGGGGAGGGACCCTGCTAGGGCAGACACACCCTGCCAGCTACATCCTCTACTAATACCAGCAATCGCCCCCCGCCCCACTCAGGGTGGGCGTCAGGACAGGCCCTTGCCAGCCGCAACACAGAGCTGGCAGTGTGTGGTGGGGGATGGAATCCCAACCCTCCCCAGTGGATAATGACCCAGTGTGTATGGACAATGGAGAGAGGGAGGGGAGCCATGCCCCCCAGCCAGGACAAGAGGCCCTTCAGAGCTGGTGTATGTGGGGGGAAGCTCCCAGCATTGCAGCTGGCAGAAGGGCGGGTGCCAGTTCCCCCCCACCAGCCCATGTCCTGCCTGAACTAGGGGCCATCAATCCCCTGCCCAGGGCCCCTGTTCAGCTCTTGGCTGCTCCAAAGGCCTGCTGGGATTGGAGGGAGAAAGATGGAAATGGTGCCAAGAGCCCAGAGAAAGATGGGGGACAAAACTGTGTCTGGGCAGATGCTAACAGAGTTCCAGCCATGGAGAACCTGCTTTGACCCACCAGCCCCCACTCCCCTCCCAGAGGTGGGGAGAGAACCCAGGAGTCCTGGCTCCCAGCCCCCCTGCTCTGACCCACTAGCCCTCACTTCCCTCCCGGTTCCTGCAGTTTTAATTCCACCTCCACACCAGGTGCTGCTGTTTGATGATGCAAGACCCAGCAACATGGAGCAGGCCCTGATGTAACAGCTCTAGGGGGCCGGGTGGGACAGCTGGGCCCAGAGCCCTGGGACTCCACTCTGGAGCCCAGGCCTGACGCAGGCAAGAGGCGAGCCTAGGGAGGTTTGGGCTGGCAGGGGCTGTGGGTCAAGAGCGAGGGGGACCAATAGGGCTGGGCTGAGAGGGGCTGCAGATCAGGAGTGAGGGGCACCGCCAGGACTGTGGCGGGAGCCTATAAAGGGCTCTGTGGGGCACTGAAGGAACAGGAAGCTACTCGGCCCCAAGATCTCTGGGAAAATGCCAGGTGTGAGCTGGATCTAAGCTCCGCAGGGGAGGTTCCTAGCCAGTAAGAGCGCAGGGCGATTACCACTCCCCATGCCAGGCCCCGCCTTGGTTTCCCTTAAGACAGCCACACCCCCTACACCTGTAGGGCCAGCCCCATTCCCAGGTGGGTGTGTGAAGTCAGAAGGTCGATGGGGAGAGGCGGGCCCCATGTCCTTTGCACAGGGAGGCTGGGTCAGAGGAGCTGGAGATACAGGGCTAGCCAGCTGGGGTGGGAGTAGGGCAGGGCAGGGAGCTGGGGCGCCTGTCCCCACTAGGGGGCACCAGTCCCAAGGGTCATGGCCCCTCTCATTCCTGTTCAACCTATTCCCTCTCCCCTCCTCCCTTCCCTCCTGCTGCTGAGACAAGTGCACCAGGTCTCAGTCCTGCTCTCCAGGGTTCCAGCTGGGGGCTGCATGGCCCTCTGGGAAACCGGAAGGGATCTGTGGGTGACAGGCCCTGAGATTGTCAGCTTTGCTCTGCTAGGGGCCTGAGGGGGCTTGGCTGGCAGCTCCCTTCGCTCTGGGCAATGAAACCTGCCCCAGAAATGTAGAGAGACCAGAAAATCCAGCCCCGGCTTAACCTCTGCCTGCCTCTAGCTCTGCCGGTGCCCCTCACTCCCCACCTGCAGCCCCTGCCAACCCAGCAGTGGGCTTACCCAGCTCTGCCTGGGGAGAGGAAATGGGGGGGCGTGAGGAGCAGACAGCGGAAGGTTCTCTCCTGGGGCCCTTGGGCAGGGTCTGGCACTGTTTCCGGAGTGGGGGGTGTGTGCACAAGGAAACACCTGATTGGTCTGTGCTGACCCCCCCCCATCCTCAGCTCCGGTGGGCAGGAAGGAAGTCAGCTGGTGTTTCCCCAGCCCCCCAGGGTGCAGAGCTGACAGGAGCCAGGTCTTGTACCCCAGCCCCTGACACCCTGCAGCTGCCCACCCAGCCCCTAGCCTAAGGGTGGGGGAGGGGGGGAGGGATTCAATGGAGAGGCAGCCTTCTCCACTGGCTCCACAACTAGCCCCACCTTCTGTACCCCAGAGACCTGCCAGGAAAGAGATACTTCACACCTTAGGCCAGCTGCTGGGTTGCACTGGGGGGAGGCTAGCAGGGAATGAGGGGCACTAGCCAGGCTGGGGGGAGCCCTGGGCTGGGTTAAGAGGGGCTACAGGTCAGGAGTGGGGGGCACCAGCAGAGCTGGGGGGAGGCCTGGCCTCGGTGAGGCTCCATTCCCATCTGTCCCCCACTCACTCAGGAGTACCTGGGGGGGTTGTTGGGATGGAGCTATGGGTGATGCTCATAGCTGGTTCTCTCCCAGCCCAGCCAATGGGCACCAGCTGCCTGCTCCATGCCTTGCTCAATGGGGGTGCCTCTATTTCCCACCCCACAGGCTTGATTCACACCCTAAGCCTTCAATAGGTGCCCTATGTCCCCTCCACCACTGAGGAATTCTTAACCCTCCCTGTCCACCATTCTAACCACCAGCCCCCACACACCTACCAGAGCAGGGAAGAGAACCCAGGAATCCTGGCTCTGAGCCCCCCTTCCCTCTCCGAGCCAGGGAGAGAAGGGGGAAGGGGCAGGTGCATATTCATTATGCCATGTCCCTAGATGACCTTTTAACTGTGCCCTCAAAGTCCCCCCTCCCCACATCCCAATGCTTCCAATTTCCGATCTACAACCAAAGCCACAGGAATCCTGAACAGGAATTTTCCAGGTCCAGGTAGATTCATGGGTTGGCCATTTCCCCAGGACCCACCGCAATGGGCCAAAGGTGAACAGAGCTCCCCTTTGCCAATGTGCCTCCCTGGTGTGAGCCAGCGCCCCCTAGAGGGGACAGGCTCCATGCCCCATTCTCTGCTCCCTTGAGCCAGCTAGTGTCTGCCCCAGGGCCAGAGTGAGCTGCTGCCAAGCTGTGGGTCTGGCCACTGCCAGTCCAAGCTCACCTCAGCAGAGCCCCACACTGCCTCCTCCCTTGAGCTGGGACCTGTGAGGCTTCCCAGCAGTTGGGGGGGGGGCACCCCATCTGCACCCATTTCTCCCTCCCCAGGAGGTCTGTTAAGTGCAGAACCCAGGCTGGGCCCACCTGCCTCACTTTCTTCTGGGTTGTTAAAGGGTCAGACCCTGTTCCCACCTCAACCCCACCTGCTCCTCCCCTGCCAGCCACTGGGGGTGTCCCAGAGCCCCCCTTAAAGCAGAACCCCCACCTACAACAGCCCCCCAGGTCCCTCTGCATTTAGGGCTCTCTGTAGGGCTTGAGGGGAGACATCCCAGGGAGCTCTAGGGCAGCTGGCTGGGGCACAACACTTCTGGCCCCCCAACTCCGAATTCCCCCTCCCTGGCTTAGGAGCACACTGTCTTGGGATGGCAAGAATTCAGACCTCAAATACAGAGACTGGAGAGACCCCCACACTGAAGCCCCCCACAGCAACTTCCAAACCGCTGCCCCCATCTTGAGAAAACAATCTGTCCTGTCTGCTCGGTTTGGATTCGGATCACACCGGGATCCAGGACTAGCTTTGCTCCAGATGGAGGTCGGAATTCAGACCTGGGGCCGAGGTCTGAATGTGCCTAGGGTGACTCCAGGAATGACTCCGGATTTATACCGAGAACAGACGGGAACCGGCACAGAGTGACTCCAGCGGAATGACTCCGGATTTACACCGGGGGATTCTGCCCCTTATTTCAGCGCAGTGACTCCGGATTTACACCGGGAAGAACGGGGCCCTGACTCCAGCGGAGTGACTTCGGATTTACGCCGGTAGCAGAGCCCCGTGACTCCCGATTTACACAAGGAACAGAAGAGAACCGGACGGTGAGTCCCGGACTCCCGATTTACCCCGGGGAAGGGAGAGAACAGCCCTGTGACTCCAGGAGTGACTCCTTCTTCCCGACCCCGGATCCGGCCCCGCCGTCCCTCCCTTTAAAGGTCCTGAGGGCTGCGGGGGCCGAGCTGGGCCGGACCGGGCCAGGCCTCCGACCGCCGCTGCCCCAACAAAGCCGCGGCCCCGATCCCGGCCCCGATCCGAACAACACCCCCTACCTGCGGCTCCCGGGGATCCCGACTGGGGGGCTGCGGCTGGCTGCCCGGTGCGGGGGGTGATCCGCCCCGGCCCCGCTCCCCGGCCAGCGAGTACGGCTCCGGCCTGCCTTTGCCTTCTCCCCCCGGCCTCAGCCCGGCTCCACTCAAACAAAGAGCCGAGGCGGGTTGTGCTGGGAGCAGCCCAGCCCCCAACCCCCGGCCGAGACAGCCCTCCCCTCTCCTCCCCCCTCCCCCTTTCCGGCCCAGCCAGCCTCTCTCCCAGCTTCCCGGCACCCCTTCCCCCACCCCACACCCCGCGGAACTCGCTGGCAGTGCCCCACGCGCGGACAGGGACCCGCGTGGGGCTGGGGGCAGGCGGAACGGGGTGTGGGAAGGGACAGAGGGGCGGGCAATCGGGGTGGAGGGAGGGGTGGGTGTTTGGAGCGGCCAGCGAGGGGCGGAGGGAGGCCGGATAGAGGGGCAGGCTAAAGGGTAAGGAGGGAAGGGGTGGATGGCGGGGCAGGCATGGGGTGAGTGTGTGGAGCAGTAGGTGTGGGGGTGAATGGATGGGCGGCTGCATGGAGGGGCAGGCGTGGCAGGAGGGAGGCGGGCAGGTGGGGATGAGTGGAGGGGCTGGTGTGGGGATGGATAGGCAGGTCCAGTCTTGAACCTGGGATTTTCGAGCCTCCTCCAGGGAAGATACAGAGGAGAGGTGTGGACAGAGTTGGGTGAACAGCTGGTTGGACAGGAAGGGACAGAGGTGGGATGGTGGATGGCTGGTTGGATGGGTGGGGACAGGGGTGGGCAGGTGGATGGTTGGATGGGAAGGAGGGGGTGGGTGGTGGATGGGAGGATGGACAGATGGGAAGGGAGGTGAGCAGTGGATGGACTGTTGCATGGGTGGGGATGGGGTGGATGGATGGTTGGTTGGACGGGTGGGGAAGGGGAGGCAGGTGGGGACTGGGGCGGGCGGATGGAAAGCTGAACACATGGGGATGGGTGGGTGGCTTAGTGGATGGGTGAATGGTTGGACGGGTGGAGACAGGAATGGGCAGGTAGATGGATGAATGGTTGGGGGTGGGTGGATGGATAGTTGGACAGGTGCGGACAGATGGGCAGTGGATAGATGAATGGATGGGGATGGGGGTGGGTATGTGGATGGATGGTTGGACAGGTGGGTCTGAGTGCATGTATCAGGTTGTGAGTACTTCTTCAGGGGTGCATGTGCAAGGGCTGTGTAGCAAAGCAAGTTGTGTTTTGAGGGAGGTGTGTGTATCGGGAGCGTATTTGTTTAGGGGTATGGGGAGCAGTATGCCTCAGTGTGTGTGTGCTTTTGGGGTATGTAAAAAGTGACACTTGTATATTTGACGTAGGTGCTGGCTACACAACCAGATCTATTGTGTGTGCATCAAGGTGTTTCAGTTTGTGGTGAGAGGTCTAGCAGGTTGCCTATGTTCGGGGTGGATGGGGGGGGTGCTCTGATGAGTGTGTGGTTACTATGGAAGGTGTCACGGGGTATGCTGTGGATCAGGGTGTATGTTGTACAGATGTGCAGGTAGAAATGGGATTGTTCACTGTGTAACTGCGTGGGTGGGAGGCAAGGTTTGTGGTGTGTGGGAAGAGTGGAGCAGGAGTGTATATGTAGCAGAGTTTGTGTTTTCTGTGTGCATGTATGTGCAACAGATGTGTGTATGAATCTGTGCATCTATCAAGATTTTGTGTGTGTGAAAAAGGGACTTGGGTAGCAGGGTGTGAATGTTCCCCAGGTGCGTGCCTGGCAGCTGGCTGTGCAGATTCCCTGGCAGCAAGGGGCACGTTTTGCCCAGTTTTGTGTCCATTGGCTGGTTGTACATTGTTCCCCACTGTGCACCCAATAGCAGGGTGAGCGTGTTGCTCGGTTCTGCATGCGGCAGTAGAGTATGCATGTTCTCTGTATGCGTGCCTGGTGCCCAGCTGTGTGTTCTCCAGGTGTGTGTCCTGTGGCACAGTATGTGTGTTCTCTGGGTGTGTGCCTGGTGGCATGGTGCACATGTTCCCCAGGTGTGCACCCAGCAGCCGGGTGTGCGTGTCTGTGGGTGTGTGCCTGGCAGCTGGGTGTATGTTTCTCCAGGTGTGCAGCTGTCTGTGCATGTTCTCCAGGGGTGCACCCAACAGCCGTTCGTGCATGTTCTCTGGGTGTGCACCAACAGTAGGGTGTTGGTTATTTGGGCTGTGTAAAAAGCTGGTTGTGCATGTGGTGACAGCTTCTTTTCCCCCCAAACTGGGCAGGACAATCCCCATCTCCAGTTGGGATCACTGCAGCGCAATGTAGCCCCACCCAAGCTCTGGCCCAGACCCAGACCCAGACCCAGACCCAAGGAAAGGGGGAGAGGAGGAGAGCGGGGGCTGGTGGTTAGAATAAGGGGGCTGGGAGCCAGGACTCCTGGGTTCTCTCCCCAGGGGAGCTGGGGGAGGGGGAGGGGAAGGGTGGGGCCAGGACACGTTGGTGGGTTGAGCTTCCCCTCTTGTGGCTGTGGCCTGCACGTGCGGGGGAAGGGGGGGGGAGCCTGAGGAAGTGGGAGGGGTCACTCTGAGATCCTCCCACCCCAGCTGATCTGATTGCTACTCTCTCATTGGCTCGCTGGGGATATTGTGTTGTCATTGGCTGGCAGCTGGGAAGGGGGCTCAGCCATTGCGGACGTGCTTGAAGCAAGGGGGCTGATGGGGCTTGGAAGCTCCCCCCCTCTACAGACAACACAGCGCAGCCAGGGGAGAGAACGCTGGAGTCCTGGCTCCCAGCCCCGGCTGCTCTAACCATTAGCATCTGCACCCTTCCCTGTAGCTCCTGCTGTGTTAGCCCAGCCCTGGACTCCCCCAGCTCTACCGGTGCCCCTCCCGACTCACAGCCCCTGCCAACCAAGCCCCCCCACTCTCCCACCCCTGGCAGTCCCCAGAGGCAGGTTCAGTTACTGGGGGCCATCTGGTGTAAGCATCACATTCCCTCGGTAGCTTCCCTCACCTGGCCCGTTTGGGGTTTGTCATCTGGGGAACCAACCGCTTGCCCTGTGGCTGCCACCTGCACCTGGCGCTGTGCCTGGAGGTCACCCCTGTTGCTCTCCCCCACCACGCAGCCCCCCCTCTGTCCCACAGTGCGTACGCCTTGCCGAGCCTTCTCCCCCCCCCACCCGCCCTGCTCAGTGAGGGGGGCGACTGTTGTACAGGATGCAGCTGTAACCGGTGTAACGGCTATGGCTGCTGCTGGCAGGTGCCAGATTCAGGAGTTTCGGGGAGGGTCTTGGTGTGTGCATGGGGGTGAGAGTGCCTGCTGGGGTGTGAGCACAGCGCCCCTTAGAGGCCCAGGCCCCTGCTCCATTCCCTGCCCACCTAAGCGCGCCAGTCCCTGTCTTGGAGCCTGATGGGGGCTGGTAACCCCTCCCAGCTCCCTGAGCCAGCCAGTCCTCAAGAATTCAGAGCCATAATCTAAGCTATATTGGGGATGTGTGGGGGGCAGGGATGCAGCGCGTGGGGAGGGTTGCAGTGTCAGAGGGGCAAGGGTGCAGTAGGAGGGGGGGTTCCATCTGGGCTGGGAAGGGGGAGGCTTTGGCACGTTCTGGTTGCTTCCTAGCCAGTGTTTGGCCAAGTGCCCAGCTCGATGGCTATTTATATCCTGTCCCCATGTGCCCCTGTGCTGGCAGCAGGGGTAGGGGGGGTGCAGGGCCAGTGTGATGCAAAGCTGGGGAGGGGGGAGACATGTTTGTGTTTAGGATGTTAGCATGTGGAGGTAGGTAAAGTCTGCACCCCTCCTCCCTGTGGCCATCTCTGGGGTGAGCATGGCCAGTGTATGGAGTAGCATGTGGATGCATGTTTGGTGTCTAAAATCATGTCAGAGAGAATATTACTGTTTGGCATGTGGCTGCCCTCATGTGTATGTATCTGTGGCACTCTGTGTGTCTTAGACATGCCTATGCAAGTACACTAACGTATTAGCACATCTGGTGTATCTGCTGGTATGTCAGGACTCAATGCAAATGTTAGTTGTGCGTGTTGATGCATGTGTTAGCATGTTTGGTTTAGGCAGCTGCCTGTGCAGTTGTAGCCCAGTGTCTTATTGTGTGTGTGTGTGTATTAGCATGGCCCATGAATGCGGTATGGAGTCCAGTGCCTGCAACAAGTGCAGACATGTCCCCAGCATATTGCTGTATGTGCCATATAAGCACACTCATTGTGTGTGTTGGTATGTCCAAGGTGTCTTAACAGCATGTGACTGTGTGTGCCATTAGCAAGCTTGGTGTGTGTTAGCATGTCTAGGGCATGTTGCTGTATGTGGCTGTGTGCTCTGTGTGCTTGGTGTGTGTTGGCATGTCCAGGACATGTCATGGCATGTAGCAGTGTGCCCCCTGTTGGCATGTTTGGTGCGTGTTGGCACATCTAGTGTGTATCAGGGTGTATAGCTGTGTGTGTCCTGTTAGCATGTTTGATGTGTAAATTGGCATGTTCAGGGCATGTCATGGCATGTAGCTGTGTGTACCCTATTAGCATATTTGGTGTATGTTGGTATGCCCAGGGTATTTTGCCATGTGTAGCTTTGCATACCCTGTTAGCCTGCTTCCCGCCCCCACCATGGCCAGACCCCCACGTGCCTCACCAAGCAGCTGTTTCTCATCACTGAGCAACCAGACTGAGTCAGCCCTGATAGGCCAATAGGGGCGATGACATCAGCAGCCCGGGCTCAGTTAATTGGGCAGCCCCAGAGCCAGGTGAGCGTTCCTGCCTCTGTTACCATAGCAACAGGGAAAGCACTGGGCTCCATCACTCCCCAGAGCTGCCCCCTCACCAGGCTACAGGGTCCCCATATCTTGTCCCACTACCATGCTCCCTCCACAGCTTTCAGCCTCCCATCTGCCCCAGGATGCAGGATCCAGGTCCTACCCTGCTTCCACAGGCAGGAAGCTGTGGGTTGGGAGTGAGGGGAACCAGCAGAGCAGGGGGAGCAGGGTTGGGCCAGTAGGGGCTGCAGGTTGGGAGTGAGAGGCAATGGCAAAGCAAGGATGCCCAGGACTGAGCTAGCAGGGGTTGTAGGTCGGGAATGTGGGGTACCAGCAGGGCTGGGTAAGGCTGTACCATGTTGGCTCCAGTCTGTCTGTGCAAGGGATGGGGGGAGGGAGGGAGAGGCAGAGATCAGCAGGTCAGAGACTCCAGGAGGGAGCAAAGGTGCTACCTGATTAATGATTAACTTTCCTCAGGGAGCTGCGGGGGAAGGGGGTGCCTGTGACCAACCCAGAAATAACAACGCTTCTCCAGCCCCTCCCCCAGTGTAAAAACTTCACCCTGCCCCCACTTTCCTCTACCATGGGACAGAAGCAGAGAAACTGAGGCACAGGGGGAGGAAAGGGCTCACCCCAGCCAAACTAGAATCAACCCCCTCTGCTCTTACATCAGCCTCCACTCCCCTCCCAGGGCAGGGGAGAGAACCAAGGAGTCTGGACTCCCAGCCCTTGGGGACATGCTACAAAAATCTACAGGGAGCAGATCCCAGCTTCTCCCCTAGCATTTTAACCTCTTGGCACCTGCTCTTACACCCCCTGCCCTTGCAGGGAGAGGGCTGGATGTGTGATGGATTGTCTTGTGCCTCCCACAGGGGTATGATGCTGAGAGACAGACCCAGAAGCAACAGCTTCGCTGCTCCTGAATAGGTCAGCCAGTGCCCCTCACTCCTGACCCACAGTTCCTGCTAGCCCAGCACTGGGCTCCCCCCCAGTCCTGCCAGTGCCCTTCAATCCTGACCCAGCAGCACCCACTAGCCTGCCCTTGGACTTCTCTGGGTTCTGGAAGGGGAGTTTGGGCTGGTGGCTAGAGTGGGGCAAGCTGGGACTCCTGAGTTCTTTCCCCAGCTCTGGGAAGGGAGTGACACACACCCGGGCAGCTGCTCTTGGTTGGAGGGGGGGTGGTTTCTGTGTTTGCTACTCCAACATGTAACTGTTCAAAGCAGGAACATCCCCCAACCAAGAGCAGCAGCCCCAGTGTGTCCCACTCCCCTCCCAGACCAGCTCCCCGCCCCCTTTGCACTCTTAACTCCCATTGGGCTCAGACACTGCTGGGTTGGGAAGCTCCCAAGCAATAGCTTTTCATTTCTGCACCACTGCTGTAGGGAAGGCAGGGATGCTCCAATCCCCCAACCCACAGCTCTGGTGTCTGGCTGATCAGGTTACTGCCCCAAGCTAGGCCACACCTGTCTCCCCAGCCCACTGCCAGATGGGCCCTCCCTAGCGTGGATCCGGTTCCAGCCCCACCTGAGGCTGGACAGGTGGAGAACAGCTCCTGTGTCAGGGCTCCTGGTTCCCCAGGGCCCCGAGATACCAGGGCCTAAAGGAAAGAACAGGATAGTGGGAGCTAGGTGTAGGACATGAGGCTGCAGGCCAGGAGAGCTGGGTTCTCTCCCCAGCTCTGGGAGGAGAATGGGGGCTGGTAAGTCAGAGTGGGGTGGGCGGAGCTGGGAGGCAGGACTCCTGGGTTCTCTTCCTGGTTCTGCCCCTGACCTTTGGCAACTCCATTCCCCCCACTGTGCTTCAGTTTCCCCAGCCAGCCTTTGTTCATATAATTTTCAAGTTTTTTGTCTTGGCACAACGGGAAGGTGGTGGTCTGTGTAGTGTCCAGCCCAGCCAGGTAGGAAGTGAGCCAGTCAAGAAGGAGCAGATGGGTGGTTTACACCACTGGCAGTGAGGGAAGGCACACACTCTTGGGCTACGTCTACATTGGCATGATCTTGCGCAAATACTTTTTAACGCAAGAGTTTTTGCGTTAGAGTATTTGTGCAAGAGAGCGGCTACACTGGCATGTGCCTTTGCGCAAGAGATATGCTTTTGCGCAAGACCATCTGTGCCAGTGTAGACGCTCTCTTGCACAAGAAAGCTCCGATGGCCATTTTAACCATCGGGCTTTTTTGCGCAAGTAATTCATGTTGCCTGTCTACACTGGCCTCTTGCGCAAGAACAGTTGCGCAAGGGGGCTTATTCCTGAGCGGGAGCATCATAGTTCTTGCGCAAGAAGCACTGATTTCACACATTAGAACGTCAGTGTTCTTGTGCAAGAACTCCCCGCCAGTGTAGACAGGCAGCATGTTTTTGTGCAAAAAGCGGTCGCTTTTGCGCAAAATCATGCCAATGTAGACACAGCCTTGGAGAATGGGATGGGCACTTCCAAGAAATGTGGCCCAGCCAGCCTGGCGCTTGCAGCCATGAAACTGGCTGGTATGATAGTCAATAGCCACCAGGCATTGGTACCTTCAGCCTGTGTCCTGAGCACTGGCTTCTTGAGTCACAGGTTGCTTCAGAGCCACAGCTGGCATCAAAACAGAGTTGCATGCTAGGCCTCCTGGTTAGGAGGAGAATGTGCAATTGTGCCCGACTTGACCTGAGTTTGCTGAGAGCCCAAGCCTGTCACTATGAGTGTGTGCATGTATGGGGGGAGCTGTCCGTGCCTCTCTATGGAGTGTTAACTCCAGGCCTCAGAGCTCTGAATGACCCCAGAGGACTGCCCCCAAAATGGACTCCTGGTTTCCCTGGTGCCACCCCTCCAGATAGGGGTGGGAACACAGCAGTGGATGGGGCCACAAGGTGCCATCCCCTACAGATGGAGATCCACAGGTTCCCAGTTCATATGGGTTCCCTATGATCAGTCTCCAGTCCTCACACTAGCCAGTTGGCTGTCCTGAATTCATCTTGCCTGAAACAGAAGCAAGTGGCTGGAAAACCAGTCCTGCTGCCTGGGAACCCCCAGCTTGCTCTCTCCCAGCTCCATGATGCAGAGCTGGGAGTGAGGGGCCCTCAGGTTGGTGGCAGGGTGGCCTTCGCAGGGGCACATGGAAGGGCCAAATTGAATTGGCAGATGAGCCAGGTCATGAGAATGGGGCATGCAGGTCGCCTGCATTCTACTGCCAGTGCTGGGAGCTTGGGAGATTCACAACCTAGCTATGTGACTCAGTTTTCCCTCCTACTCTTGTCTGTACTTGTCTTGTACTGCAAGGGCTTGGGACATGGACTGCATCTTTCTCTGAGTTGCCCCTCATGCAAGAGGATGTGTGGAGTTCCTGGCATGACACTGCCCTAATACCAGCCGGGGAGGGTCTGTGCATGGGACACAAAGGAGCCAGCAGTAACTAATGAGCATCTGCTGTGTGCCTGCATCTGCCTGATGCGGGCACCTGGGGGTCCTGACCTTCGCAGGGCAAACAGGCAAGGTTGTGGGAAGCCTGGGGTGGAAACTCCCCTTCAGCCCTTGGCTAGTCCCTTGCCCCAGCACACCCATCACCCTGGCTCTAGAGGGGTGCTGGAGAAGGGGACACAGAGTGGCTGAGCAGCTCACACTGGTCCCCAGCTGTGGCAGAGCCACAGAATGGAGCCAAACTCCATCTAGGAAGCAACTATGGAGTAGCTGAAATTATACTTGGACCAAATTCCCGGCCCCAAAGGGCTCCAGCCCAGTGAAGAAAGGCAGGACCCAGCCTGAGGGCACCAGATGTGTTTGCCCTGGGAATTGGGCCCTGCAGTTTAAGGGAAGGGGGTGCTGGGTCTCCATTGGGGGTTCAGGAAGTGGGTCTATAAGACCCCTAGCTAAACTGGCTTCCATTCAGGGTGAGATTCTGTGACAAGCTAGGAGTTGACAAGATGTATCCTGGCTCCCAGTCTCCCCCTCTGCTCTTACCACAACCCCCCACTCCCTTCCCAGAGTCAGGGAGAGAACCCAGATGTCCTAGTAGCCCTTCAAGGCAAGTGAGTGAAAGGTATTGAAGGAAACACTCTGGGATTAGTCTAGGAAACTGCTTGCCACTGGATCTCATATCTTAGTGGGATACAGGCTCAGGCTTCGGGGTGAGACAATCACCCAGAATTATAGGAAAGGGGGATTAACCCCCATGATCATGGCAGGGACTGATCGAGTCAGGAAAGGAAGCCCCCCAGCAGCCAGGCCTGATGGTCTAGGGGTTGGGCTGGGAACCAGCACTTAAAACTCCCTTTACTGGTCATGTGGTCACCTGTCGCCCTCTGGTGGGCAAGTGTCAGAACAGCGCCCATCGGGACCCAGAGTAGGGTGGGGGAGCGGGGAATGGGTTATAGGCCCTGTCCTCTCTAGGGCAGTGATTCCCAACCTTTTTCCCATGGAGGAACCCCCTAAAATAATTTTTCGTATCCCGAGGAACCCCTACCTATGAAAACGTTTGCTTGGCCAGAAAAAGTTGACAGCGGGGAGCTCAATTCAATTACTGCTAAATTATTGTCAAGAAAATGTATTTGTAAAGAGCTGATATATATATATATATATATATATATCAGCTTACATTGTAAGAAAAAAAGTATTTGTTTATTCCACGATTTCTCGCGGAACCCCTGACAATGGTCTTCGGAACCCCAGGCTCTTATTGAGGTTCTGGCTGCACTTTTCCCCTCACTTCTTCATCTATGCACACCCTATCCGTGGCCCTACAAAGTTGCGGGACCTCCTCGTCAACCTCCTCCTGGCTCAGGAGGAGGATGTTGGACGAGGGGGTTCCCTGCGACTGCGGGGCCTACTTCCGTTCCTCCCTTGAGTCACTTATCCGGGCAGAGTTCCTCTGGGAGGCATCCACTGGCTCCCTTGACAGCTTTGAGGAGCAGTGGGCGCTGTCCGGGGTTCTCTGCTCGGTGTCCCCATCTGGCTCCCTTGTTTTGAACCTGTAACCTGCACCCCCTTCCTTTAGTCATCATTTGTCCCCAGTAATCAGTTGAGCCTGGGTCTAGTTAGCCCTCCTGCAGGGCTGGGGGAAGGACTTTGAATGGTGGGCGGGCTGGGCCCACCTCCCCATGGCCTCAAATAGAACCCCACTACAGGGTGTTAACGCTAAATTTCCTTGTTTTGCTTGACATAAGCCTCAGCCTTAAAGTTAAGCTGCAATGCTTTTGTGAAAACTGTCTTCTCTCTCAGAACATTAACAATGGCGTTTACATACCTGCCAAACAAAAAACCAAAAAACCCCAGGGTTCCGCGGAACCCTGGTTGGGAAACACTGCTCTAGGGGGTGACAACGGAGGGGGTGGGGTGGGTGAGAAGAGTTTTTGGCTCACCCGCCATCCAGGCAGAACCAGATCCCTACCCAATCATGGTGAGGCATGAGAAGATTTCTCAGCTCCCTGCCGCCCAATTGGCTGACTGGCAGGGATTGCTGCCCAATGAGAAACTGATGGAAAACTCAAAACTCCCTGATGGGGAGCAGGTTGCAGGTGTTCTTGCGGTGGGACAAGTATAAGGCGGGTACTGGAGAAGTGGGGAGAAGCGGATCTATTCACGCGTGTGTGTGTGAGAGAGAGAGAGAACCTCTTTGGGGAGACTCCCTGCCACCCATACTCAGCCCTGACAGGCACCCCACCCTGCAAGCTCCTCTCTCGCCCCCAGCTCTGCCTGCATCCTCCACCTTCATGCCCTTCCCTTGCCTCTCCCGCTCCTGCCCGCCAGCTCTACCTGGGTCCCCCACTCACCACCGGCTATGCTTGCACCCCCACTCTCTGCCCTCCCCAGCTTTGCCTGTGCCCCAGCTATGCCCGCACTCCCCTTCCTGGCCATACCCCATGCCCTACCCCAAACTTCGCCCCCCACTCCCTACCCTTCCGTCTCTGCTCCTCTCACCTTTGCCCACACCCTCAGCCTCAGTGATGCATCAAAACTGGTATCCACGCCTCCCGTTACCTGCACAGGTAAAAGGTTTTATAGCCATATAAATAGGAAAAAAACCAAAAATGAAGAAGTGGGGCCGCTAATCACTGAGGATGGAGTGGAGGTTAAGGATAATCTAGGCATGGCCCAATATTTAAACAAATACTTTGCTTCAGTCTTTAATGAGGCTAATGAGAAGCTTAGGGATAATGGCAACATAACAAATGGGAATAAGGATATGGAGGTAGATATTACCATATCCAAGGTAAAAGCCAAACTCGAACAGCTTAATGGGAATAAATCGGGGGGGCCCAGATAATCTTCATCCAAGAATATTAAAGGAACTGGCACATGAAATTGCAAGTTCATTAACAACAATTTTTAATGAATCTCTAAACTCAGGGGCTGCGTCTAGACTGGCATGATTTCGCGCAAATACTTTTGCATGCTAAAAGATTTGCTAGACTGCACAAAAGCATCCATGCCAGTGTAGACGCTCTCTTGCGCAAGAAAGCTCCGATGGCCATTTTAGCCATCGGGCTTTCTTGCACAAGAAATTAACGTTCCTGTCTATACTGGCCTCTTGCGCAAAGTATTCTTGCGCAAGAGGGCTTATTCCTGAGCGGGAGCATCAAAGTATTTGCGCAAGAAGCACTGATTTTGTACATTACAAAGTCAGTGTTCTTGCGCAAATTCTCACAGCCAGTGTAGACAGGCGGCAAGTTTTTAGCAAAATCTTGCCAGTCTAGACGCACCCAGGGGTTGTACCATTTGACTGGAGAATTGCTAATATAGTTCCTATTTTTAAGAAAGGGAAAAAAAGTGACCCGGGTAACTACAGGCCTGTTAGTTTGACATCTGTAGTATGCAAGATCTTGGAAAAAATTTTGAAGGAGAAAGTAGTTAGGGACATTGAGGTTAATGGCAATTGGGACAAATTACAACATGGTTTTACAAAAGGTAGATCGTGCCAAACCAACCTGATCTCCTTCTTTGAGAAAGTAACAGATTTTTTAGATAAAGGAAATGCAGTGGATCTAATCTATCTCGATTTTAGTAAGGCATTTGATACAGTACCTCATGGGGAATTATTGGTTAAATTGGAAAAGATGGGGATCAATATGAAAATTGAGAGGTGGATAAGCAACTGGTTAAAGGGGAGACTACAGCGGGTCATCCTGAAAGGTGAACTGTCAGGTTGGAGGGAGGTTACTAGCAGAGTTCCTCAGGGATCAGTTTTGGGACCAATCTTATTTAATCTTTTTATTACTGACCTTGGCACCAAAAGTGGGAGTGTGCTAATAAAGTTTGCGGATGACACAAAGTTGGGAGGTATTGCCAATTCAGTAAAGGATCGGGATATCATACAGGAAGATCTGGATGATCTTGTAAATTGGAGTAATAGCAATAGGATGAAATTTAATAGTGAGAAGTGTAAGGTTATGAATTTAGGGTATGTCTACACTACAAAGTTAATTTGAAATAACAGCAGTTATTTCGAATTAACTTTAATAGCGTCTACACAGGCAAACCTCTATTTCGAAATAAATTTGAAATAGTGGAGCCCTTATTTCGAATTTGGTAAACCTCATTCTACGAGGAGTAACACCAAATTTGAAATAGCTATTTTGAATTAAGTGCTGTGTAGACACTTAATTTGAAATAGGGGGCCTCCAGCCCTTCCCAGGGAGCCCTGGTGGCCACTCTGGGCACAACCAGGAAAGCTTACTCTCCTCTCCCCCAGCCCCGGAGCCATTAAAGGGGTAGACTCTGGCCACAGTGCCTGTGCCAGCTCCAAGCCTGCCAGCCCAGAGCCAGAAGTGGCCACCGGGGCCCCTGACCCAGTGGCCCCAAAACATAAGCCAGCAAGCCACTGGCAGCCAGCCCTCCACTGCTCCCCAGGAGCAGTCTGCCAGCTCGCAGGAGCCTGACAGGGGCTGGAGAAGGCAGGCGCCTTCCTGGTCCAGGGTGGAGATCATAGCCCTTATTCAGGTTTGGGGGGGATGCCTCCAACGTCCATGATCTCCGCACTAGACAGAGGAATGCGGCCGTCTATGGCAGGATAGCCCCTGGTGGGGAGGACCGGGGAGGCTCTGAGGGCTCCTCGGGGTGGACAGGCTTGCGAACAGGAGCAGCTAACAGGGAGTTTGGAGAGGGAGTTCTCCAGGTAAAAGAGGAGTAAAAATGGGACCCTTGTGGTAAATGGCTGTCTGTAGTGTGTGTTTGTGTGTGGGGGAGTTATTTGTTGTGTGTTGAGCTTGTGTTTGTCTGGTTGGTTGGTTTGTTTGTTTGTTTGAAGGAGCTTCTAAAAGGTTTGAAATCTAGAAGCCTCTGTTAATTAGCTGAGCCTCAGTCAGGGGGAGGGGCTACCAGAGCTATATAAGCCTATGACTCAGCGACCAGGGAGCTTGCGAACAGGGAGTTTGGAGAGGGAGGTTAGAGGGCACTAGTGACTTCTGACCTTCTTTAAAACATAACTCTTATAATAATCTATATTCCAGAGGTTTAAAAAGAAACCCAGTTTATACTTAAACTTATTCATTAGAAAATGGAGACAGAAGCCCAGCAGCAGAGTGGGGCTATCCTGTTTATTGCGCTGAGTGTAACATGTATGATTACCTGCCCTGTGGGCGGGTGGCGATGTGTGCACCCGTTGCAAGGAGCTCCTGACCCTCAGAGACCGAGTTCAGGCTTTGGAGGCCAGGGTGGCTGAACTGGAGAAGCTAAGGGAGGTAGAGAGATATGTTGATGAGACTTTCCGGGACACTGTAGTACTGTCCCACCTCCAGTCTGAGAGCCCCAGTGCACTTAAGGAGGATGAAAATCTCAAGCGAACAGAGCATTCAATGGGAGCAGAGGGAAACCATCCCGTAGTTGGGACCCTCCTCCCAGAGGATGTTGTGGGTATCCTCTCGCACTGAGGATACCTCTGAGGGGAGGAATGCCAGTTAGGAAGAGGCAGGTGTTAGTAGTGGGTGATTCGATCGTTAGAAACATAGATAGTTGGGTTTGTGATGACCGGAGAACCGTATGGTCACTTGCCTGCCTGGTGCAAAGGTTGCGGATCTCTCGAGGCATCTAGATAGACTTATGTGTAGTGCTGGGAGGAGCCGGTGGTCGTGGTACATGTAGGTACCAATGACATAGGGAAGGGTAGGAGAGATGTCCTGGAGGCCAAATTTAGGCTGCTAGGAAAGAGACTGAAATCCAGGACCTCTATGGTGGCATTCTCGGAAATGCTTCCAGTTCCACGCGCAGGGCCAGGTAGGCAGGCAGAGCTTTAGAGTCTCAATGCGTGGATGAGACGATGGTGTAGGGAAGAGGGGTTTGGATTTATTAGGAACTGGGGACACTTTTGGGAGAGGGGGAGCCTATACAGGAAGGATGGGCTCCACCTAAACCAGGGTGGAACCAGACTGCTGGCACTAAACATTAAAAAGGCCAGAGAGTTTTTAAACTAAGAGATGGGGAAAGCTGATTGGTGCGGAGATGCACGAAATCGGAGGGAGACTTCTCTTAGAGGAGAATCTATTGATAGAGATTCTCTAAGCTGTAGTCAGAAAGAGAGGAGGGGAGAGGGCAAACCATGGGCCAGAGCAGACAAACAACCACATACAAAGGAATCCAATGCATCAGGGAAGGGCAGACAAATAAGCAGTGGCAAATTTTTAAAGTGCTTCTACACAAATGCTAGGAGTCTGACTAATAAGATGGGTGAACTAGAGTACCTCATATTAAAGGAGGAGGTTGACATAATAGGCATCACTGAAACCTGGTGGAATGAGGAAAATCTGTGGGACACAATCATACCGGGATATAAAATATATCGAAAGGATAGAGCAGGCCGGGTGGGTGGCGGAGTGGCACTGTATGTGAAAGATAATGTAGAATCAAATGAAATAAAAATATTAAATGAATCAACATGTTCAATAGAATCACTATGGATAGTAATTCCATGCTCCAATCATAAGAAATTAGCAGTAGGGATATATTACCGACCACCTGACCAGGACAGTGATACTGACATTGAAATGCTGAGGGAGATTAGAGAGGCTACCAAAATAAAGAACTCTATAATAATGGGGGATTTTAATTATCCTCATATTGACTGGATACATGTCACCTCAGGAAGAGAAGCAGAGATAAAATTTCTCAATGGCTTAAATGACTGCTTCTTGGAGCAGCTGGTGCAGGAACCCACAAGGGGAGAGGCAATTCTCGATTTAGTCCTGAGTGGAGTGCAGGATCAGGTCCAGGAGATAACCGTTACAGGACCGCTTGGGAATAGTGACCATAATATAATAACATTCAACATTCCTGTGGTGGGAAGAACACCTCAGCAGTCCAGCACCCTGGCATTTAATTTCAAAAAGGGGAATTACGCTAAAATGAGGAGGTTAGTTAAACAGAAATTAAAAGGCACAGTGACTAGAGCCAAATCCCTGAAAGCTGCATGGAAACTTTTTAAAGACACCATAATAGAGGCCCAACTTAAATGTATACCCCAAATTAATAAACATAGCAAGAGACCTAAAAAAGAGTCACCGTGGCTTAACCACCATGTAAAAGAAGCAGTGAGAGACAAAAAGGCATCTTTTAAGAAGTAGAAGTCCAATCCTAGTGAGATAAATAGAAAGGAACATAAACACTGTCAAATCAAGTGTAAAATGTAATAAGAAAAGCAAAAAGATTTTGAGGAACAGCTAGCCAAAAACTCAAAAGAAATAACAAAATGTTTTTAAGTACATTAGAAGCAGGAAGCCTGCTAAAAACCTGTGGGTCCCCTAGACGATCGAGCTATAAAAGGAGCAATCAAGGACGATAAAGCCATTGCAGAGAAACTAAATGATTTCTTTGCTTCAGTCTTCACGGCTGAGGACGTTGGGGAGAATTCCCAAATCTGCACCGTCCTTTGTGGGTGATGAATCTGAGGAATTGTCCCGGATTGAAGTGTCATTAGAGGAGGTTTTGGAACAAATAGAAAACTTAATGTTAACAAATCTCCGGGACCGGATGGCATTCATCCAAGGGTTCTAAAAGAACTCAAATGGGAAATTGCTGAACTATTATCTGTGGTTTGTAACCTATCCTTTAAATCGGCTTCCGTACCTAATGACTGGAAGGTAGCCAACGTGACACCAATATTTAAAAAGGGCTCTAGAGGCGATCCGGGCAATTACAGACCGGTAAGTCTAACTTCAGTACCGGCAAATTAGTCAAACAATAGTAAAGAATAAAATTGTGAAGCATGTAGAAGAACATAATTTGTTGGACAAAAGTCAACATGGTTTCTGTAAAGGGAAATCCTGTCTTACTAATCTATTAGAGTTCTTTGAAGGGGTTAACAAACATGTGGACAAGGGGGATTCAGTAGATATAGTATACTTAGATTTTCAGAAAGCCTTTGACAAGGTCCCTCACCAAAGGCTCTTGTGTAAATTACATGGCCATGGGATAAGAGGGAAGGTCCTTTCTTGGATTGAGAACTGGTTAAAAGACAGGAAACAAAGGGTAGGAATAAATGGTAAATTTTCAGAATGGAGAGGGGACTAGTGGTGTCCCCCAAGGGTCAGTCCTGGGACCAATCCTTTTCAACTTATTCATAAATGATCTGGAGAAAGGGGTAAGCAGTGAGGTGGTAAAGTTTGCAGATGATACCAAACTGTTTAGGATAGTCAAGACAGAAGCAGACTGTGAGGGACTCCAAGAAGATCTCACCAAACTGAGTGATTGGGCAACAAAATGGCAAATGAAATTTAATGTGGATAAGTGTAAAGTAATGCACATTGGGAAAAATAACCCCAACTATACGACAGTATGATGGGGGCTAATTTGGCTATGACAAATCAGGAAAGAGATCTTGGAGTTATCGTGGACAGTTCTCTGAAAACTTCCACACAGTGTGCAGCGGTCAAAAGGCAAATAGGATGCTAGGAATTATTAAGAAAGGGATAGAAAATAAGACCCAGAATATCTTACTGCCCCTGCATAAAACTATGGTACGCCCACATCTTGAATACTGTGTACAGATGTGGTCTCTCACCTCAAAAAGATATTTTAGCCTTGGAAAGGGTTCAGAAAAGGGCAACTAAAATGATTAGGGGTTTGGAACGGGTCCCATATGAGGAGAGGTTAAAGCGACTGAGACTTTTCAGTTTAGAAAAGAGGAGACTGAGGGGGGATATGATAGAGGTATATAAAATCATGAGTGGTGTGGAGAGGGTGGATAAAGAAAAGTTATTTATTAGTTCCCTAAATAGAAGAACTAGAGGACACCAAATGAAATTAATGGGTAGCAGGTTTAAAACTAATAAAAGAAAGTTCTTCTTCACACAGCGTGTAGTCAACCTGTGGAACTCCTTGCCAGAGGAGGCTGTGAAGGCTAGGACTATAACAGAGTTTAAAGAGAAGCTAGATAATTTCATGGAGGTTAGGTCCATAAAAGGCTATTAGCCAGGGGATAAAATGGTGTCCTTGGCCTCTGTTTGTCAGAGGCTGGAGAGGGATGGCAGAAGACAAATCGCTTGATCACTGTCTTCAGTCCACCCTCTCTGGGGCACCTGGTGCTGGCCACTGTCAGCAGACAGGATACTGGGCTAGACGGACCTTTGGTCTGACCCAGTACGGCCGTTCTTATGTTCTTATGTTATGTTCTCAGGGCCTCCTGGCTCCTGACAGCCCCCCAATGGACCCCCCAGATGGCAGCCTGCAGCAAGTGCAGCCGGGCTGATGGCAACAACCCCATGAGATGCACCGGCGTGCCCAGGGGCAGCTCTGGCTCCATGTGGCCGAGTGCTGTGGTGTCCCAAGTGCGGGCACTCAGGGCACTCCAAGACAGGACTGCTTTGCTGTCCCTCATCGAGATAGACAAGCAAGTGGGGAACCCTGAGAACTGTCTGTCTGGGGTGGGGGTGGGGTCCCTTTAAGCATGGAGCTGTTAGCCTCAGGCAGTAGCCCCACACACTAAGTCCTAACCTGATGCCCTGCCGGCACTGGTTCCGGCCAGCCTTAACTTCGGTTCAGGGTCCACTCAGTGTGGACGTGCGACTTCGAAATAGCAAAATGCTATTTCAAAATAGTTTTTGTGTATAGATGCGTTATTTCGAATTAGCTTAATTCGAATTAACACTGTAGTGTAGACATACCCTTAGGGATTAATAACAAGAAATTTAGTTACAAGCTGGGGGCACATCAGTTGGAAGTGACGGAAGAGGAGAAGGACCTTGCAGTCCTGGTTGATCACAGGATGACTATGAGCCGCCAATGTGACACGGCCGTGAAAAAGGCTAATACGGTCTTGGGATGCATTAGGCGAGGTATTTTCAGTAGAGATAAGGAGGTGCTAGTGCCGTTATACAAGGCATTGGTGAGACCTCATTTGGAATACTGTGTGCAGTTCTCGTCTCCCATGGTTAAGAAGGATGAATTCAAACTGGAACAGGTACAAAGAAGGGCCACTAGGATGATTCGAGGAATGGAAAACTTGTCTTATGAAAGGAGACTCAAGGAGCTTGGCTTGTTTACCTTAACCAAAAGAAGGCTGAGGGGAGACGTGATTGCTCTCTTTAAATATATTAGAGGGATAAATACCAGGGAAGGAGAGGAATTATTTAAACTCAATTATCAATGTGGACACAAGAACAAATGGATATAAACTGGCTATCAGGAAATTTAGACTTGAAATTAGACGAAGGTTTCTAACCATTAGAGGAGTGAAGTTCTGGAACAGCCTTTCAAGGGAAGTAGTGAGGGCAAAAGACCTAGCTGGCTTTAAGATTAAGCTAGATGGGTTTATGAAGGGGATGGTTTGATGGGATAACATGATCCTGGCAACTAATTGACCTTTCACTATCGGTGGTAAATAGGCCAATGGTGGGATGATAGGAGTTACTATAGAGAACTTTTCCTGGGTGTCTGGCCGGTGAGTCTTGCCCACATGCTCAGGGTTCAGCTGATCGCCATATTTGGGGTCGGGAAGGAATTTTCCTCCAGGGTAGATTGGCTGAGGCCCTGGAGGTTTTTCGCCTTCCTCTGTAGCATGGGGCACGGATCACTTGCTGGAGAATTCTCTGCATCTTGAGGTCTTTAAACCATCATTTGAGGACTTCAATATCTGAGATATAGGTGAGAGGATTATTCCAGGAGTGGGTGGGTGAGATTCTGTGGCCTGCATTGTACAGGGGGTCAGACTAGATGATCATAATGGTCCCTTCTGACCTTAAAGTCTATGAGTCTATGAGGTCCCTCCGCTGGCGGCAGGGCTGGAGAGGATGCTACCCCCATTCCCTTCTGCACCCGCCCAGTGACCGACAGCCCAGCAGCCGGTATCTCCATCCCTGGGCGATGGGCGGGACTGAGCCATGGTGCAGTTCAGGCCCTGGCTCTGCGGCTCAGTCTGGATCATACTTCAGAATCAGATCAGAGTGAGTCCCAGCCCCGCCCTCACCCACAGCACCCTGGCTGGGAGGCCCCAGCGTCTGCTCCCACCCGTATATGGGGGGGTCCCAGCACCTCTACCCCTCCCGGGTATAGGGATGCCACAGAATCTCTACATCCCCGTGTGGGTGTGAGCGGTGTTATGGAACCTCTCCCACCAGTATGGGTGTGGGGTCCCAGCACCTGTATGCCCCCCATGCATGTGGGGGTGGGTCACAACCTCTGCTCCAGTGCGTGTGTGTAGGAGGATCCCAGTCCCTCTGCCCCCATGTGTGTGTGTGCATCCCACAATGCCTCCTGCTGTTAGACCCATGGGACCTGCTCCCTCCCTTCCTCCCCCTCGAGTGTGTCTGCACACACACCACTCACAAGCAACGAGGCCAGGCCCTGTATCACCAACACATACAGACACCCCTACCCCCAATGGGGGGCTATTGCTCCCAGGGACCCATGGGGCAGCTATCCCTCCAGCTCTGCCCAGGGCTCCCTCAGCCCCCTCTCAGTTTCCCCAGGTGGCTCTGAACCTCCCCTGCTTGAAGGAGAACATCACTAGTTCTGATCCACACAGGGGAAACTGAGGCACAGGGCCAGAAGATGAACTGTAATTGCTGGATTAGACCATGGGCCCTTCCCACCCCATAACTATACCCCAGAGCAACCCAATGGACTCCCCACACAGCTCAGACCCCTCAGGCCCCCCCTACTTAGTGTCCCCCAGCACATCTCTCATGGGCAGTGCTCTGCAAATAGAAGGGTTTATTGGGTGGGGTTTCAGCTGTCCAGGCTCATGAGCAGGGCGGTGCCACGTTTGATCCAGTGGTCAGGGCCCATGGCGCCAGCTTTCAGGTCCACACCGATGACGAAGGAAGGGCGGCCAGAGGCACCGGTTCGGTTCGGGTAGTAATAGCAGGGGCAGGCATAGGTCCCTGGACAGAGAGAAAGGATCGGGTCAGGGATGGGCACCACGGGGGAAGGGGGTGTGTGTGCCCCAGCCTGCTGAACGGAGCCCAGAGACTCCATCAGGGCAGCACCCCCACACCCTGGTACTCTGCCCCCCCTCAGTGTAGTTTGCCCCCAGCCACGCCAGTCAGCACGGCACCCCCCACCCTGGGTACCTTTGCTGCTCTTCTTCCTGCTCTCGGCTGGCTTGAAGTGCACAGTGGGCATGGGGCAGACCAACTGCATGGGTTCAGCCTCCACTAGGCAGGAGTTCTTCTTGTCCCAGCCAGCACCCTCCAGGTACAGGCCTCGGATCCACACACCGTCCTGGAGGGCAGAAAGTGTCACCCATGTACAGCCCCCCCTCTCCATACACACACTGTCCTGGGGGGCAGGGAGTGTCACCCAGCTACAGGCCTCTCTCCCCTCCCATGCCATCCTGGGGAGCAGGAAGTGGCAGCTGGGTTCATGTCCATCCCCCCACCATCCTGGGGGGGAAGGGAGCATCACCTGAGCACACTCTGCGGGGGTAGGGGAAAGGGTGACCCTACTGGCAGCAGCCTACACACACACACACACATACACACACACACACCTACCTTGGGCGGATACACCAGGTTGTTGTCATCCACCGTGGAGACGATGAACTCCCATGACAAGGTGTCCACAGAGATCTGGAAAGGGGGGCAGTGAGTGGGATAGGAGGGAACCAAGCCCCGCAACCTAGAAGTCCTCCCCCATTCTAGAGGAGAAGGAGCTCTGGCTCCATGGCCTTTTCATTTACCCTCCATGCTCTAACCCACCAGCTCCCACACCCATCCCAGAGCCAGGAGAGAATTCAGGTGTCCAGTGCCCTGCCCCTGGGGTACTCACGTTGTTCTGGCGAGCAGCCGCCTGCAGCACGGCTGTCAGGAACCCGGTGGGGAAAGTGAAGCCTGAGAGCCAGAAGAGGACAGGGGGGATGAGCTGTTTCAGCCCAGCGGGCAAACTGCTCCACACGCTGGCCCAAGTCCCGAGTCCAGGCGGCCAGTGGCTTCTGTGAGGGGTAGGCCTGCAGGAGCAGAGCACAGGGGTTAGAAAGCAGAGTGACAGAGCACAGGGGTAAGGGGTCAGGCCTGTGGGGCAGATCACACAGGCTGCAGACAGAGCAACGGGGCAGGCCCGCAAAGGCAGAGTGCAGGTGCTGGGGGGCAAAGCACAAGGCCAAGCCCGTGGGCTGCAGAGAACAGAAGGATGGAGAGGGGCAGGTGCAGGCCTGTGGGAAGGGCAGAGCTTATGGGTTGTGGGGCAGAACACATAGGTTGGGGGCAGGCCTGTGGGAGGAGGAGAACACAGGGGCAAGAGGCATGCCTGTGAGGGGGGAAGAGTGCGGGGGCGGGGCAGGTACATAGCATGGCTCAAGATTGCTGGCCCCAGTCTTTCATACAGATAGGGAAGAGTAGAGGTAGAGTGGTCCAGAAGCCCCCATTCCCTGGCTCTGCTCCCCTGCTCTGGCCACAAGGCTGATTGGGAACTGGATGATAAAGGGGGGCGGTGCTCCTTCAAGGCCCTCTCACTAAGTAAGCCCTACCCATGACAGCATGCGCTATGGTTAGAGATTTGATAGGGAGAGGGGGGAAGAAGAGACCTTTACAATCAACCCACTGGTGGCCCCAAGGCCAGACCCCTAGCCTGCCCCATGGGGAGTGCATAGGAGGGCAGCTCCCACTATGCTTGGGTCCCCATGAAATCGTGCCCATGGGGCAGCTAAAGGGAGCCCAACCTCAGCACAGGCAGCAGGTGAGTCCTTACCCTCTCCCACATAGGGGGCACGCGGGCATCGAAGATACAGTTGAAGATCTCCTCCAAGTCGGTGGACATGACCACAAGTCCCTGGATGCCCTTTTCCAGCTCCAGCAGGGAGGCTCTGGGGGGAGGGTGTTTTACAGGTCATGTGGGATTCTCCTCAACCACCCTACACTAGCCCCCAACGCTGCCCCCATTGCTCCCAGGCCCAGAGGCGTCACCAAAGTCAGGGCAGCATCAATCGGGAATCCCATGTTCAGCTGCAGGCCCCTCAGGGCTAGGCAAAGCCTGAGGCTGGATCATCCCAGCCCTTTGACCTGCAGGAGGGCTAGCCAGGGCTTTTCTGTGGGTTGGCCTACTGACCCTCAAACGAGATTGGGGGGCCCATAGCTCCAGGGGCTGCCCAAACCCCCAACAAGATTGTAGCCCTCTCATGCCAGATACTGCTTAGACCCCTCCCGACTGAGATTGGGGCCCCATCATTTTGGGTGTTGCCCAGACCTCCCTGACTAAGATCCAGACCCCATCCTGCCAGGCATAGACCCTGACCAAGACTGGAGCCCTGCTGTGTTGGGCGCTGTCCAAACCCCCAAGATCGGGGCACTGTCATGCCAGGTGCTACCCAGATACCCCGACAGACATTGGGGCCTTGTCACATTGGGCGCTGCCCAGACTCCCCCTCCCGAGATTGGTGCCTGCTTCCAGGAACTCCCAGGCTGGTGGAGGGGGTAATAGCTATGCTGGACTGGGGCCTGTCCCGCCATGTGAGCCAGGCTTGGGCCTCATGGCCACAGGCCTGGCGCGTGGGGCCAACCTGATGACCTGCAGCAGGGCATTGTAACGCTGGATCTCCTGCAGCAACACCACATTGAGGGGCGAGGGGTCATCGGCCAGCACTTTCTGGGTGCCCCTGTAGTCCAGCTCCTGTGGGATCTTGCTCAGCACGTCAGAGGACAGCTCCAGAACCTGCCAGGCAGGGGATGAAGAAGTTACTCACCCTGTGAAGTAACGATTGTTCTTCGAGATGTGCCCCGTGGGTGCTCCACTCTAGGTGTCGGGTCCCGTCCCGGCGCCGCGAATCGGAGAGCTATCAGAGCCGTGGTCTGCTGGACCGCGCATGCGTGGCTGCCAGAGGTGGCGTTCGCGCCTTTGATGTGTTGTGCGCGGTCCAGCTTGCTCAATTCCTCTCAGCCGCTCCCTGAAATGAGAAAAATGAAAAATTCTGGAGTGGGGAGGAAGGGCGGGTCGTGGAGCACCCACGGGGCACATCTCGAAGAACAATCGTTACTTCACAGGGTGAGTAACTTCTTCTTCTTCTTCGAGTGGCCCCGTGGGTGCTCCACTCTAGGTGACTTCGAAGCAGTACTTGAACATTAGAGCGCTCCGGAATTAAGGTTTTTGAATATGGGAAAGGACTGCCGTAGCCACTGAGGAATCGGCAGCAAATTGGTTTACTATAGCGTAATGCCTCATAAAGGTAGAACGCGAGGACCATGTTACTGCTCGACAAATGTCTCAGAATGGAACACCTCTGAGAAAAGCTGTAGTCGTGGCTACTGCTCTCGTAGAATGGGCCTTAGGTGAACACAGAAGAGGTTTGTTATGTATGGAGGAACAGGTTGTAATACACGACACTATTAATCTTGCAATCCGTTGGGAAGTGACTGGTTGTCCCTTGGATCGATCCGCCAACGATACTATTAGGCAGTCCGATTTCCTAAAGTGTTGCGTTCTTTCGATATAAAAAGCTAATGCCCTCCTCACATCGAGCGTGTGCAACAGTGCGTCTTCCCTCGAAGCATGAGGCTTGGGATAGAAACAGGGAAGAACAACTGGCTCGTTGATGTGGAAATCCAAACAGACTTTTGGAACAAATGCTGGATGAGATCTCAACGTTACCGACTCCTTAGTAAACACCGTGTAAGGAGGTGATGACATGAATGCAGCTATTTCGCTCACTCTGCGAGTTGATGTAATGGCAAGCAGAAAAAGCAATTTTGTGGTTAGAAGTTGTAATGGTATCGTAGCCAAGGGTTCAAAGGGGGGGCGTGTCAGAGAATCCAGAACGAAGTCTAAATTCCAAGAAGGTGGTGGTGGTTGTTGTGGTGGGTTGAGGTTTGTAAGTCCCTTCAGAAACCTCTTTGTGATGGGATGAGCAAATACAGAGAACCCATCCTGACCCCGATGAAAGCACTAATTGCTGCTACATGCACTCAGCGAGGCTATTGCAAGGCCCGTGTCGTGGAGGTGCAAAATGTAATCAAGTATCTGGGATATTCCTGCGACGTAAGCATCCCTGCCATCACTGCCACACCACGCTTCAAATCTGGCCCACTTGGCGAGGTAGGTCTTTCGAGTGGAGTCTTTTCTGCTGTGTACTAATACTTGCTTGACTCTCTGTGAGCATGAGCATTCGACTGGATTGAACCAGCGAGCATCCACGCTGTGAGGTGTAATGTTTCGGATTTCGGATGAGAAAGGGAGCCGTTGTCCTGAGTCAAGAGATCCGGAAGCAGAGGAAGGGTGTACGGTGTCCTGATGGACATCTGGTGGAGTATTGAATACCAAGGCTGCCGTGGCCAAGCTGGGGCTATGAGGATTACTCGAGCCTGTTCTATAGTGATCTTTTCCAGGATCCTGGGAACTAGGACGATCGGGGGGAAAGGCGTATAGCAGTGACGTTCCCCAATTGTGAAGAAAAGTGTCTCCCAAGGAGTGGCGTCCGATCCCTGCCCTGGAGCAATAATAGGGGCACTTGGCATTGGCAGCAGTAGCGAACAGCTCTATTGAGGAGAACCCCCATTGGGCGAAAATACCATGCAGAATGTCCGTGCGAAGTTCCCACTCGTGGTCGTGGGGAAACAGCCTGCTGAGCGAGTCCGCAATAGTATTCTGGACGCCCGGCAAATAGGTGGCTGTCAGGACGGTATTGATGCGGATACACCAGTTCCACAAGTGCATCGCTTCTATACAGAGGGATCGGGATCGAGCCCCTCCCTGTCTGTTTACGTAGTACATGGTGGCAATATTGTCCGTAAGGATTCTGATGGTCGTGTTCCTTATATGGGACTGAAAATGCTGACATGCATGACGCACTGCTCTTAACTCGAGAATGTTGATATGTAAGAGCATCTCCTGTGGAGACCAGCGACCCTGAACTGTCATGTCGTCCATATGCGCTCCCCAGCCAGTAAGGGACGCATCCGTTGTTATTTGCTTCGACGGTTGTGGACGGTGAAAAGGAATGCCCGCCATAAGATTGGTCGACTTGGTCCACTACTGCAGGGATTGTTGTACATGTGATGGTATCACCACCACCTTGTGAATGCTGTCCCTTACCGGAGTGTATACTGTAGTTAGGCAGTGTTGAAGGCAGCGAAAATGTAACCTTGCGTTTTGAACAATAGTTGTTGAGGCAGCCATGTGTCCCAGTAGTTGTAACGACACTCTGACGGGAATCGTCGGGGCATACGTCAGCATGTGAACAAGATCTCGAATGGCGGCGAAACGTTCAGCAGGTAAGTAAGCGTGCGCTGTTCTCGAGTCGAGCCTCGCCCCTATGAAGATCAGATCTTGTGTAGGTTCTGGCGAGGATTTCTGCATGTTTATGAGTAGACCCAGACAGTGAAAAACCTGAGAGGCTGTTGTCACCATGTGTTTGGCCTCTGAATATGTTAGGCCTCTTATGAGGCAATCATCCAAGTATGGGAAAATTGTCACTCCCAGCCTGCGCAAGTGGGCAGCCACTACCGCTAAGGTTTTGGTGAAAACTCTGGGTGCACATGCCAAGCCGAAAGGTAGTACTCTGTACTGGAAATGTTCTTGACCTAGCTGGAAGCGGAGAAAACGCCTGTGTGCCACATGGATCGCTATGTGGAAGTAGGCGTCTTGCAGGTCGAGGACTGCAAACCAGTCTCCCTTGTTCAACGACGGAATGATGGCATTTAGGTCACCATCTTGAAGCGATGTTTCCTGAGGTAGCGGTTTAACTTGCGTAGGTCCAAAATGGGTCTCCATCCTCCTGTCTTCTTTGGGGTAAGGAAGTACCGGGAATAAAATCCTTTCCCCCAAAACTGACTTGGTACCCTCTCTATAGCACCGATATTCAGAAGGCGCTGAACTTCTTGCTTCAGCAAATGCTCGTGAGAGGGGTCCTTGAAAAGGGACGGGGTAGGAGGGGTGGTGGGGGGAATGGACAGAAAGGGGATGGAGAGACCAGATTGTACCACCTCCAGTTCCCACTTGTCCGTGGTGATATTGGACCAGTGAAGGAGGTCCTGTTTTAATCGATGGTGAAACAGGTGTAAAGAGTTCTGTGGTACGTTGAACGTGGGAGTTGTGCTTGCGTCCTCGACGGGAAAGTCAAATTTGCTGCTTAGGTGCAGGTTGACTGGATGAACGGTTCGTTTGAGATCTCTTACGTTGAGGACGCTGCCGGAAGCGCTGATTGTCTTGGGGACGTGATTGATTCTTATTGAACGCATAATCGTACCTCCGTTGGTAAGGATAGTAGCGTTTACGTTTATAGGGAGGTGTGTACATTCCCAAGGTATGTAAAGTGGTATGGGAGTCTTTGCCAGAATGAAGAACTTCGTCGGTGTTACTAGCGAAGAGCTTCTGTTTATCAAAGGGTAGGTCTTCTACTTTATTCTGAAGCTCCCGCGGGGTTCCAGCGGATGATAACCAGGAAGACCGCCTCATTGCGATCCCCGTAGCCGTGGCCCGTGCAGCCGTGTCGGCCACATCCATGGCCATCTGCAAAGTAGTATTACAGGCTATATATCCTTCTTGGACTATGGCCTTCAGTAAGGGTTTCTTGGCATCAGGAAGATATTGTAGTAGCTCTGTAAGCTTTGAGTAGTTATCAAAATTGTGGTTAGAAAGGTGGGCCATATAATTTGCGATTCGTAACAATAACGTAGCCGAAGAGTAAACCTTTCTTCCAAAAACGTCCAATTTTTTATTATCCTTGTCTTGGATTGTATTCTTATATTGAGGAGCCTTAGCCCTCCGCTGTACCGCATCAACTACAAGAGAGTTGGGTTGAGGGTGGTTGAAAAGGAAATCCAGTCCTTTAGCGGTACAAAATACTTCCTATCAACCCTCTTACTAGTTGGGGCAGTCGATGTAGGGGTCTGCCATATTTTGTCTGCCACTTCCATGATGGCCTCATCGATAGGGAGGGCGATTTTTGCCCGTTGTTGCTGCCACAAATTCTTCAAAAGATGATGTTTCTTCATGGGAACATCCGTTAATTGTATTTCCTGTGTGTTTGCAACCCTTTTGAATAGGTCCTGGAACTGCTTCAGGTCATCCAAGGGAGAGGCGTCATCTGGAATCATTGCTTCATCCGGTGACGACGAGGAACAGTCAGCTGGAGAAATGTGTGGCTGAGGATCTTCTGCCTCGGACAGTTGGCCCTCTTCTGGTTCCGAGAGATACTGATGGATGGGTAAGTTTTCTGACGGAGGCGATGAAAACAATTTTTGTGGACGCTCAGGTAAGTGTTGCACACCAGGTGATGGACGGGTACATGAAGAACCCCTATAAGATAGAGTAGCGTGTCCAGGGTGGGGACGATCATATTCAGCCCTATGGTAGCGCCCATAGTAATGGTCAGACCGTGCTGGTGAGGAGTATCTGGAGGATCTTGAACTGCGGATGTAGCAGATCCGCCCGCGGCGACTGCCTAGGTGATCTATGCCTTGGTGACCTCCTGGGGGAGCGAGAACGCGATGGGGAGTGTCTTGTTTCTATATAGACCGTGTCCCCATGGGAAGGTCTTCTAAGCATTTGGTAAGATGGAGAAAGGCTATAGTCCCGGTGCCTTCGGTACCTGGGTGGAGAAGGAGATGGTCCTGGAGAGAAGGTAGGCGACGGGGGAAAGCGCCCTGTAAGTTTCTTTTCCCACAGCTTTGCAAGGCAGTGAAGCCTTGTCAATTTCATCTGCTGGTGGAGAGCTCGGTGCTGCACGTGGCTGCAGTGCCGCTGTATCTCCACATGGGGGCGGCATTGGCGGTACCGAGGAAGAGCCCGGTGCCGTAGATCAGACAATGCCAGCGGTGCCGCCTGGGAGACTTGGCGGCTCGGCACCGAGGGGTTTAAAATCGCTGCAGGCGGCGCCGCTTGGGCAGCCGTTGGTGGTGCCGCCTTTCGCGCTCCTGCCGATGCCGGCTTCTGCGCGGTTGTTGGAGCCGGTGCTCCTGCCCCTTGCGATCCCGGCTCAGGCGGTCTCCTTGCTCTAGGAGCCTGTTGCTGCCCTGGGGCAGCTGTCCCGGATGCCTCGTCAGGGCATCGCATTTTGGTGGTGGCTGGCAGCAATCGAGCTGGGGACGCCTTAGTCTTTTTCGTAACAGCTGTCCCGGGAGACGTTGCCCGCCGTTTCTGGGCTGCTGTGCCCAAGGCAGGGATGGCATCAGACTCTAGCGCCTTTCCATAAAGAATCAGCTTCAGGCGCAAGTCCCGATCCTTTCATACCCTCGCCGTTAGTTTGCTGCAGTGGGTGCATTTTTGGGGGACATGCGTCTCACCCAAGCACCTGACACAGGAATCATGCCCGTCGGATGCCGGCATGGGTTCCCGGCAGACTGAGCACTTCTTGAAACCGGGGGACGCCGGCATACTGAAGCAGCGGGGAGAGAGAAATTGACTACGTACAATCTCTCCTACGCTCGTCCCCCTAACTTGTTGCGCTGAGACTCAGGCCGTTTTTTTTTTTTTTTGTTTTTTTTTTTACAGATAGCCGCAGAGACTGTCCAAAGTCTGTAGAAAAAAAAATTTTTTTTTTTTTTAAAGAACTGGTAAATTTAACGCAGAAGTAAGGAAGGATAGAGTTCTGAAATTATTTACAAATGTGAAGGCTCTGGGAGAAAACCGTTGGAAATGAAACTGACAAGAAGGCGCTCTCGTCCGCGACCGAGGGCAGCTGAGAGGAACTGAGCAAGCCGGACTGCACACAACACATCAAAGGCGCGAATGCCACCTCTGGCAGCCACGCATGCACGGTCCGGCGGACCACGGCTCTGATAGCTCTCTGATTCGTGGCGCCGGGACGGGACCCGACACCTAGAGTGGAGCACCCACGGGGCCACTCGAAGAAGAAGTGTGAGCCACAAGTGGGTGAGTGCGGCCCTGGGGGGTCCCGATGGGATGAAGTCCCAGAACCACTGGCAGCTGAGTCTGATAGGCAGCCTGAAAAGCTGATGGCGGTGCCTTGGCTCACGTCCAGGCCTGACTGCCCAGGTAGCCTTCCCCACAGGGCAGACCTATGATGGTTGCCCTGGTAGTCCTCCTCAAGGCCCATCCCGTGGACTGCACTCAATGCCCAGGAACCTCTCTGGAGCACAGGCTTTCTATGGCTGCCTGGTTCCTACTGCCGGGTACCTTGTCCTCGCGGCTCTGCCCAGCAGCCCCGCTGGGAGTGATCTGGGGCTGCAGGGACAGCAGGGTCTCAAAGAGTGTCCTGGCCTCGGTGATCTGGGAGGCCACGTCGGCATTGGGGTGCTGGCCGAAGGCCTCGGGCAGGTCCATGCTAGGCAGCATGCTGATGTACTCCCGGTAGGAGGCCAGGTTCCCGTCTTTGGGGATGTAGTAGGTGTCGAGCACCGACAGCCTGTGGGGGCAGAGGGAGACTCAGATTTTGGCACTGTTTAGTCCCCCTGAGTACCTCCAGCACTCCCTTTTATGTGCCCTCCCATGCATTCGTTCCTTGGCCCCAGCTGTCCCCGTTCACCCCATCTGCCCTTCATCACCCTTGCAAGGTGAGTGAAAGGGGGCAGCACTACAGCCCTCCGGTGTGGCCACACCTCCACATGGCCCTACCTCTTTTCTAGGAGGGAGTGGGCCAGGCTCTGCTAGCAGAGGCAGAGATTGCCCACTTGGGCCCTTCAAAATGTGTCCTTCCAACCAGGTACTGTCCTTCAGGGCAAATGCCTGTGAATGGAGATTTATGGTAATGGTGCATGCTCAGCCCCCCACATCCCCTATGAGGCTATGTAGGGCTGCACAGATGAGCTGACCTCAAAAGAGACTCCTGGTGCAGAGGCAGAGGGGGCAGGCAGGGGAGCACCCATAGAAGAGGAAAAGTTCAAAGCATCATGGTTACTGCCCTCTGCGTCTTTTAAGCTGGATCCATTGGTGCCCTTCTGCAGTGCTGCACCACGACCCCCACAGTGATTTTAGAAGCCCTGCTTCCCCTCTGTGCTTTGCTACGTGATGGCTGCCGTTACACACTGCTTGCTCCAAAGCTTGTGCCCAGTTTCCCAAGTGACCCAGATCACTTTGTAGCTGTGACCCATCCCACACCCCCAATTTGCATCTCCTCTGCAGACTAGAACCAGGATGAATTGATGTTTCCTTCCAGGCTGTTCATAAGAATGTTCAATAGCCTATGGCCAAGAGGCAACCTCTGCGGGACTCCATAAGAAACACCTGCTGGGTAACACTTCCCCATTTACAAGTTCATTTTGAGAACTCTTTTAATGGGTGCCCTGGTCATTGGATATTGTTCTAGTGTTGTAATAAACAGCCAGCAGTACCAACGCCTTTCTGAAGTCTAAGTGTTAGCACTATTATGTCTATCAACCAAACCTGTCATCTTCTCAAGAAATATCAAGTTCGCTTGACAGGACCTATTTTCTATCTTGATTAGCATTAATTATGCTACTCTTCTTTAATTCTTTTTTAATCCAGTTCCATATTAGCCAATCCATCTTCTTGCCTGGGATCGATGTAAGGCTGACAGGCCTATAATTATCCAAATCATTCCATTTACCTTTTTTAAAAAAAGTGGCACATTAGCTTTCTTCTAGTCTTCTGGAACTTCCTCTGCGCTCCAAGACTGATTGAATATAAATACATTAACAGGCCAGTGAGCTGCTCAGCCAGCTCTTTTAAAACTCTTGGATGCAAGCTCTTTGGACCCAACAATTTTAAAATGTTTGACTTAATAGCTTCTGTATAACATTATCCAGAGACACTAGTGAAACGGAGAGATTGTCATCACCATATGATGAGATTATAACCTCATATAACATGTTATAACGTGTTTTTTCTTCAAATACAGAACAGAAATATTTCTTGAATATTTATTTCTGCCTTTTCTGCATTAATTCTGGTAAGTCTACCATTTCAATCTACTAATGGACCAATGCCTTTGTCAGGAACCTTTTAATTCCTAATATATTCAAACTCCTTTTTATTGTCTTTAACTCTCCTGACCATACATTTCACCTTGTGTTCCGTAGCTTTTCTTATCAATTTTCTACAGTTCCCAACTTTTGATATATTCATTACTATTAACTTCTGTTTTTCCATTTGGAATCTATATATCGATGCCTTCACTTCCTCTCTAAATGAGATTGGCTTTTGGGGCCTCTTCTTAAATGATTCCCAATTAACATTTACATTCTCATGATGAACTTCCTCCCAGCTGATCTGGCTCATAATTGTTTTCGGCTTTGTGAAGCTGGTCTCCTAAAGCACCAAATATACATATTACTGGTCCAGACTTTACTCTGTTTGCATATTATAAATGTGATCAAATCATGATCACTTACACCTACACTACCATTAATTTTCAGTTCCTCAGTTCTTCTTTATCTATCAGGTCAAGAGCTAATATGCAATCACTCCATGTTGGCTGCAACACTTGGTAAGTTAGGAACTTGTCCTCTTTAATATTTATAAATTCCAAGGAAGTTTTGACTACTCACAACATAAGACTTTCAGTATGTGTCAATCTGATGTCCTCCATTATCACACAGGGTTTTTTCCGCACATATTAAGAGTTAAGTGCATACAGAAGAGGCCAACTGTTTTCTCAGTGTGATCTGGTGGCTGGAGCAGACACCAGCTAATTACCCTGCTCATTCTTGTGCTTTATGAGTTAGGACATTGATCCATAAGCATTTGAGACCTTTTTTTTGAGTTGTCCATGACTTGGCAAGAGGCGATGACCACTCAGTCCTTCTCAAATAGGTTAAACCATTGATTTCACATTCCAATCATGGGAATCATTCCACCACATTCAAGTAACACCAACTAACTCAAATCGAATCAATGCACATAATGAGCAATTCCAATTCCTCCTGTCCCCCAGGCACCTAGCACTGGTGTTGAGGCAATTCAATAATTGCTTTTCTTTGTCTCCTTCAGTTCCTTGATTCATTTTGTTTTTTGCTCGCAGTTGTTTCCAGAACCTTCTGACATCTCTCTTCCTTAACTCGTGAGACAGGAAGGAACTCAAAGAAGATCATTTGGACGTTTCTCTTTGGCATGTGTCTGAGTTCCTTTAAGACATCTCCTACCCGTGTGCAGTGTCCTGAGTGCCAACAGATGCCTTGTCAATGGATCCTTGTCCGTTGATGGCAGAAGTTCCGTGGATCTTAGAGAAAAGAGATGAGGAAGATGAAATGAATGGAATACCCAGCACCTATAATCTTCATAATCCACTTGTCAGATGTTACTCTCTCCCGTTTAGGTTGGAAATGAGAAAGATGGTATCCAAGGGGCAGAAGGAGATGGATAGCGTAGCTGTGTAGATCCATGTGGAATGGCAGTTTGGACTGTCATTGAACCCATCAAAACTGGAATTTGGAAATGGTTGGCAGAGATGAGATAGCTGCGGCCATTGTTGCCTTCTCTCTCGAGTACCTAGATCTCTTGGCAGGCAGTTCAGAGGGCCTATGGAAACTAGAGTAGTGAATTGGGTGAGAACTCTGGGCTGACTGAGCCCTGCTATGTTTTCTTTTGTTTGTAGGTGTACAGATCCCAGGATACACAAGCCTGGCCCTCAAATCCTTCAAGGTGTGAAGCTAGTCATTCATGGACCCAGAAAACAACCTGGGGCCATCCAAGGGCAAGTCTTTGACAGTACCCTGCATCGCCAAGGAAACCAGGCAACTGCAGCTTGAATAAAGAGGCAAAGGCAATTTCCCCTCTCAATATTCACATGTCCCCATCAGCTGCTGTGAATGAGCCACACCCACCCTGACCTGATTAGCCTCATTAACGCTGGTCCTATACTTGATAAGTAACTTCTTTCTTTTGTTGCACTTATACAGCCCGGTAGGAATTTAGGCCCTCCCATGTTTTACATGGGAGGGGCTGGTGGCTGCCCTGCCCCCACAGCCCTTTCCCCAGCCAGCTGGAGCACCAGGAGGGGGGAAAAGGGGGTAGGGAGGCTGTGGCAACACGCCGCCCCAGCTTCACACTTACTTGGAGGACCATGGGAGAGTGCGTTCGCACCCTTTGCACCACCCCTGCGTATGGGCCTGATATATATATTCATGCATCTGTAATTTCCACTCTAATTCATCTGATGAAATAGGTTTTACTCATGAATGCTTATGTCCTAAATTAATCTGTTAGTCTCTAAGGTATATGGGCTCGTTTGTAACTGCAGCTAAGACACTTATTGCATCATGATCACAGTGGAAATGGACCAGTTTGAAGTATCAGCTGCATCTAAGGAGACATATAATGATATTCTCAGTAAGAGTTACCCTTTCAATAGCCTTAAATTGGTCCTGGTGCTCCTCGAGGACATGCTCAATCAAGGCACTGAATTTATTGGCGTTCAGGTGGTCAGATTTTGCCATGAGCACCAGATATTTGCTCTTTTGCATTGTAACCTTGCACAGTCTCTTCTGGTCCTTGCTGTACAAAGGCTGTCCTGTATCATGTTGTCAACTATGCTCAACTGCCTCAATCATCAGGGAGTTCGGTGTCAGGTGTGAAAATAATATTTTCCCTGTTCCCTGTGAGCTTAAATGGACTCCTTGGAGTCCTGGACCGTGTACCATCACCCGTGTCCCAGTACATCTGCTGTGGGGGAAGTCATATAGTAAATATCCATCATTGGTCATCCCATGTAGTGGGGAGACGAGGTCATGCAGCTCCCGTTCTCTCAGAAAAGGAAAGAAAACGATGTCCCACGGAAAAGATGGGAGAACCCTAAACTGAAATCTGCCAATCAGAAGGCCACTAAAAGATCTATTGATTATCTAGCTGCCTATGTAGTGACAGTGCATAGGCAGATGGCTTCAGAAGTGAGGTAGATTACCCGTCTGGAGTATGTTAGCACTATGGACATTCAATGTTTCCGTCCTGAATTTGACAGCCCTGATGAAGAAGTCTGGGGCACTGCCATAGGGGCTGACGGCTTAGTCCCCTTGGGAATGGAACATGCGCTCGTACAGGCAGGAGCACCCCTGTAGAAGAGGCCTTTGGTATCAAAGCATGCTTGGTAGTAACATAGAATGAGATGCCTTCCTGGTGCTGGAATCACTCAAAGCCTTGGGACCTGAGCTTCTAGAGCTGCCTTTGGGTTTGGTGAGGAGACCTCTTAGAAGAGCTAACACACTTGGGCTGCATCTGCACTGCTTCCCTCGTCCACAAAAAAGCCTATGCAAATGAAGGGCAGATTAGCATACTGCCATGCTTCATTTGCATAATTAATTAGGAGCCGCTTTTGCGCAAAAGTGTTCTCAGTGCTGTGGGCAGAGGAGACGTCTTTCCCCCCAGAAACAGATAGGGCATGAGCAGCTGCATTCTTCGAGGCTCTTGGTGACCAGGATCCAGAGGCAGACATGCCACAAAGAAAACAAAACTCAGTAGCGAGTTTCAGAGTGTGGCCTCTAGACTCACAGCTGTGCTGCGGTTGGCACTGGGCTCTGAAACCCAGCAGGGAGATGGGTCTCAGTGTCCCAGCTCTAGCCGGAGCAGGAACATTGCCAAAGTTGTTCTCAGCACCATGGCAAGTCCCATGAGCCCATCCACAGATCTGGATTTGCTGCCATGAGCAGTTTTTTTTTTTTGCGGCATAGCCAAACCCCACAAGTGCTCGGAGGCTGACTTCTAGGGGGCATCTTGGGCCCACGGTGGATTTTATCTCCCTGTTTTGATGAGGTCTGCTCTGAGAAGCAGCTCTTTTGCTTCGCCAGTACAAACCTGTCCACAACACTAGAGCCATAGGGAATGTCCTGCTCTCTGGGACAGACTCCCAGCAGGAAGGGAAATCCCAGATCACAAAAAGCCCAGAACAACCCTCAGAAGGGGACAGAACCAAGAAAGGGGAAAACCAGCATTCACTGAAGCTAAACTGAATCACCCATGTAAACCAGGCTTGAGTCAGATGGTAGTGGGGATGTCAGAGGCTCCTCCAGGCCGAAGGTGGTTGAGAAGGAACAGAAGGTGAGGATGGATTATCAGCAGAGCCCTATTCATAGAGTATATGGGTGGGCTGAATGGGCACTGATCCCCAAAAGCTCCAAGCAAATAGCAGGGGGAGAGGTGGTCCCAGAGGAAGTCCCGCCCCCACAACCCTACACCCATACTTGTAGAAAGGTGCAGCCACGCTCTGCTCGCAGAAGTAGTCATTAATGTAGGTGCTGAGCAGGCGCCGGTCCCAGCTGTCCGTCACGTGGCCCCCGTAGTTGACACCTGCGATGAGGTACTTGAGGGCGTCCCAGGGCGTCTCCTCGTACTCGTCCAGGTACAGGCTCAGCAAGTTCTCTGACACCTGGGGGGGCACAGCAGGCACCACAACAATGGACAGGGCTCCTGGCATCCGCTAGGGTGTGCTCCACAGGTTGCTATTGCCAGGTTTAGCACAGTGCCTCGCAGGGAGTCCTGGAGGCTTGTGTAGGTCTTGGAGTGTGAGTGGGCTGGCCCTTGTGGGAATCCCAGGGTTTGTTTTTGTAGGGTCTTATGGGAAGATGGGGGTTGTTATTGTAGGGTCTCCAAGAAGTGTGTGGGCTTATTTGTTACTGTGGAGTCTCATGAATTCAGGCTTGTTATTGTAGGGTCTCACAGAGGAACAGCTGGGTAGGGGTAGGGAGGAGAGTTATTGTCATAGGATTTGACAGGGGAGCTCCTGGGGGGCTGGAGGTTATAGGGTTTGATGGGGAATACTTGGGAGATATGTTTGACTGGGAGAACACATGGGGGGTTGTTGCTGTTGTAGAGTATGATGGGAGAAAAAAGACCAGATGCCAGTCACCCAAGAATTCTGAAAGAACTCAAATGTGAAATTGTGGAACTATTAACTGTGGTTTGTAGCCTATCCTTTATATCAGCTTCTGTTGCTAATGACTGGAAGATAGCTAATGTGACACCAATATTTAAAAAGGGCTCTACAGGTGACCTTGGCAATTACAGACCGGCAAGTCTAACGTCAGTACCGGGCAAATTAGCTGAAACTATAGTAAAGAATAAAATTGTCAGACACATAGGTGAACATGATTTGTTGGGAAAAAATCAACATGGTTTCTGTAAAGGGAAATCATGCCTTACTAATCTACTAGAGTTCTTTGAGAGGGTCAACAAGCATGTGGATCAGGGGGATCCAGTAGATAATAGTGTACTTAGATTTCCAGAAAACCTTTGACAAGGTCCTTCACCAAAAATTAGTTGTCATGGGATAAAAGGGAAGGTCCTCTCATGGTTAAAAGACAGGAAACAAAGGGTAGGAATAAAAAATGGTTACTTACTTTGTACCTGTTGATCTTCGAGATGTGTTGCTCATATCCATTCCAGTTAGGTGTGCGCGTGCTGCGTGCATGGATTCCAGAGCTTTTTCCCTGAGCAGTATCTGTCGGGCCAGCCAGGGAGGACCCTAGAGTGGCGCTGGCATATTGGTGCATATATACTCCTGCTAGCCCTCCACCTCCTCAGTTCTTTCTTGCCGGAGACTTTAGACGAAGGGGAGGTGGGTGGGATATGGAATGGACATGAGCAACACACCTTGAAGAACAACAGTTACGAGGTAAGTAACTATTTTTTCTTCTTTGAGTGCTTGCTCATGTCCATTCCAGTTAGGTGATTCCATAGCAATACCAGCGGAGGTGGGGTCAGAAGCCTAATCTGCAATGGACTGTAGCACAGCCCTACCAAAGGCTGCATCATCCCTAGCCTGCTGCGCAATTGCATAATGACTTGTAAACGTGTGGATGGAGGACCGCGTGGCTGCCCTACAGATCTCGAGAATGGGCACTTGCATGACAAACATTGTTGACAAGGCCTGTGCCCTCGTGGAGTGGGCCATGAGCGGGTGGGCCTCTCGCCCTGCAAGCTCATAACAGGTCCTGATACAGGAGGTGATCTATGTGGACAAGCATTGGGCCGACACCGGGAGACCCCTCATCCTCTCTGCTATAGAAATAAAGAGTTGTGGTGACCTCCTAAATTTCCTTGTCCTAGCAATGTAAAATGCCAGGGCCCGTCTCATGTCTAAGGAATGCAGGGACTGCTCCTTTGGTGTTGCGGAGGGCTTGGGAAAGAAAACAGGGAGGTAGATGTCCTGGGACATGTGAAAATGACACAACTTTGGGTAGGAATGATGGGTGGGGGCGAAGCCTAACCCTGTCTTTAGAGAATACTGTATAAGAGGGCTCTGATGTGAGGACCCTCAACTCCGACACCCTCCTGGCTGAGCTAATGGCCACCAAGAACACTACCGTCCACGAGAGGTGTTTCAGGGACCAGGTGGCTAAGGGTTCAAACGGGGGGGGAGAGAGCCTCATAAGCTTCATAAGTACCAAGCTGAGATCCCATGTGGGTAAGGGCTGGCGCACATATGGGTATAGCTTATCTACGCCCTTGAGGAATCGCTTAATTAGCATGTTCACAAACACCGACCTGCACCCTTCACCTGGGTGGAATGCTGCAATGGCAGCTAGATGGACCTGAAGAGATGAGGTTGATAGGCCCTTTTGCTGAAGGTGAAGGAGGTAGTCCAGAATAAGGGGGATATGGGCCCTCATTGGATCGACTCCTGCCCCATTAGCCCAGAGCGAGAAGCGCTCCATTTAGCCTCACAGGCTACCCTTGTAGAGGGTTTTCTACTCTCTACCAGGACCCTCCTGACCGCCTCCGAACAGAGTTGTTCTTGACCAGTTAACCATGAAGGTTCCAGGCTGCCAAGTGGAGGGATGACAGGTTTGGGTGGCATAGCCTCCCTTCTCCCAGATCCTGGGTGATCATGTCTGGAGCCAATGGTAGTATGAGGGGCTTCTCCATTGCTTGGTCCAGGAGCATGGGATACCAGTGCTGGCACGGCCATGGGGCTATTAGAATGACCAATGCAGTGCATCTCCTGATCATCTGGAGGACTCTGCAGTTGAAGAAAGGGTAGGAGCATGTAGAGGAGGTGTTGGGGCCACTGTACCAACAGAGTGTCCCTTAGCGACCCCTTCCCCTGTCCCAGATACAAGAGTAGCTCAGGCATTGAAATTTCCCTGGGAAGCAAACAGATAGAGATGGGGATAAACCCAGTTCTGGAAGACAACCTCCAAGATGTCCCCCGTGATGAACCATTCATGGGCCCTGAACAATCTGTTGAGCCTGTCTGCTAGTATGTTGCAATTCCCTGGAAGGTGGGATGCCTCCAGGTGGATCCCGTGTGCAACACACAGGTCCCATAGGAGGTGGGCTTCCTTGCATAGAAGACACTACAGTACTGACACCACCTTGTCCTTCAGGTGGGGTAGGAATGCTAGGCAAGCCAGCCTGACCGTCCTGAGCTCCTTGACATTTATATGGAGAGCACTCTCGCTGGGGGACTGCATACCTTGGGGTCTGAGGTTCGATAGGTGAGCTCCCCAACCCGTGTCCAATGCATCGGTCACCAGCTGCATTGACGGGGTCCGTCTGGCAAACGGGATTCCATGGCACACGACTTGCCTTTGCAACCACCAGTCTAGAGACCGGAGAACCTCTTCTAGCACCATGAGTAGAGCTTCCAGAGGCGCTCGAACTGGGCTGTGAATGGAAGCCAGCCATGCCGGAAGGTGTTGCAGCCGCAGCCTGGCATGTTGCACCACGAATGTGCAGGCCACCATGTGACCTAGCAGCCTCATGCAAGTACCATCCGTCGTGAGGGGTGAGGCTCTGAGGCCTTCTATTATTGCTCTAATGGCTAAGAACCTGGTTTTGGGGAGGGACGCTCTCACCACTGTAGAGTCCAGGTGTGCCCCAATGAAATCTATTATCTGGGTGGGGTTGAGCGTGGATTTCTCCTCATTTTTAAGGAGACCCAGCTTGTGAAATAGAGCCTTGACGAAGTCTATGTGTCTGAGGACCTGGTCTCAATGATCCTTTGATTAGCCAGTTGTCGAGGTAAGGGAACACCTGGATCCTGTGCCATCTCAGGAATGCAGCTACAACAGCCATATATTTGGTGAAAACCCTTGGGGCTGTGAAGAAACCGAATGGCAAGACTGCAAACTGAAAATGGTCCTGGCCAGCTAAGAACCTGAGAAATTTCCTGTGGGCTGGAATTATTGCTAATGTGGAAATATGTGTCCTTCAAGTCAAGGGCAGCATACCAGTCTCCTTTTTCTAGGGAGGGAACGATTGAGGCGAGGGTGACCATCCTGAACCTTACGTTCTTCACGAAATAATTTAGATTCCTTAGGTCCAGAATAGGACAAATGTCCCCCTTGGATGTGGGGATAAGGAAATAGCGGGAGTAAAACCCTCTCCCTTCGAAGCCCCTTGGAATGCGCTTGACTGCTCCTATGGTCAGGAGCGCGGATACCTCCTGCTTTAGCAGTAACTTGTGAGAGAGGTCCCTGAAGAGGGATGGGGAGGGAGGGTGAGTGGGTGGGAGGACAGGAAGGGGATAACATATCCACTTTCCATCAGGCTGAGTACCCAACTGTCATGATCATGAGAGTTAGCCAGCATCCTGGGGACTAAGGGGTTAACTATGTCCCTTACCTAAACCAGGTGGCAGGCAGCCAATAGAAATGTAGGTAGGAATTTCAAACTGGGACAAAAGAATTTTTGATTTTTTCCTTCTCCTTTGTCCCTGGGTAGTTTCTCTCCAGCTATTGAAGGGGACAGGATGTTTCCCTCTAAGAAAATACTCTTTACAGTCTATAAGTAGGATAAAGTTTAGATAAATCCATTAGGTTTTATTGTTTTATGGTTTGGGAAATGGGATCTGGTCTGTGCATTTAAAAATGGGTTTTGCTCTCCTTTGTAACTAAGTTCCTGGCCCATGGTACATTTCTCCTCCATGAGTATATTATTTTGTTACTGTTCCATCTAGTCATTATGCTTGCAACAGGAATATTATGGTGATAATAAAAGTTCTTTCTCTTTTATTTTTATTAACCTGATCTTGTTAATTTTTGTGTCCTGGTTTGTACTTTAGGGGTGAGATTTCCCAAGTAGTCTCTCCCTGGTTGCTTTATTAATATTTGGGTGGTGGCAGCGGCGTTTTATTCCCAAAATCTAGGTTGTTAAGATTTTGGGGGGAAGTTTTATATCAAAGCCTGGTAGATAAGGTTTTGAGGTACTTTTTCTGGCCCCACTTCTGCATTTATCATGCCAGAGTGGGGAAGGAGCCATGACACCAACAATCCGAGGTGATCCGGGACCAGGCAAGGGAGAAATGGGAGAGCCGGGACCCAAAGGGTGGGGTTATATTGGAGGCTAGAACGCTGTCCTCGAGTGTATTTTCTAAATGATGTCTTGTATGCGTATCTGCTCAACATCACCTGTTGGTTCACAATACAGAGTTGGAGCCCCCCCATAGCGTAAGTCTTTCTGCCCAGCAGGTCCACCTTCTTTGGTTCCCTGCTCTGGGGCGTAGACCCGCGGGCCCTTGTCTCTCTTTCTGTTCCGCCACCTGGACTACCAGCGAACCTGGGGGTGGATGGGAGTATAGATGTTCATGTCCCACTTGCGGGATGAAGTAGCACCTCTCCATCACCTTCTGGGAGGGCAGGATGAAGGGGGTGTGTGCCACAGGGTCTTAGCTGGTTTGGACACGGTTTTGTTAAGCAGCAGCGCAACATTAGCCGAAGTGTCTGCCATCAATATGTCCACCATGAGGTCCAGGTCCCTCAGCCACCTCTTCCGCCTGCACCCCCAAATTTGCTGCCAGCTGGCAGAGCAGATCCTGGTGCGCCCTGGCATTCATGGTGGGCATAGAAGGTGCAGGATCAACCAGTGCCTCTGGCAAAGAAGAGGAAGACTCTTTTGGCAGAGGATGTCCTAACTGTTGCTCCGTCGCCTGAGGTGGCGGGATAGCTGGTACAGCAGGCTGGCACTCTGTACCCTCCCCTTCTGCACGTGGTCTGATAGCCTCCCTATATGAAGAGTGCCCTGCCTCTGAAGCCAGGGCCCTGGTCAAAGAGGTCGCAGACGGAATGCTTCTGGACTGAGCCATTACTGAGGAGTGTCTGGAAGCCTGAGGCCCCTGAGCCTGATGGTATGCCCAGGCAGTCCAGAAGGGCCACTGCTGTTGAGGCTGCCATTGGGATGGCCAAGGCTGGTGGGAGACCGAGCTCAGATGTTGAGACCGGTGCTGAGATTGGGAATGGTGCCGTGACCTGGATCTATAAGATGAGACCCTGGAGCGGATGGAGTCAGTATCTGACTCAGAGGAGTAGTCCAAGGCTGACCAAGGCGGTGCCAACAATGGCACTGGGGAGCAATGAGATGATCTATGCCTGATCATTGCTGCTGGTTTCCCCCTACGGGTTGGTGCCAGTAACATAACTGGCAGTGCTGGTGGTGGCATCGGGTGCGAGTACTGGCTCTGCACCAGCGGTATCGAGGAGTAGGGTGGTCCCATCATAGTCGGTACCAGGGCGTGCGGTGTCATGGGATGCGGTGCTGATGCAGTCGGTGCCCTGGAATCCGACACGGCCGGTGCCATCGGCGGCTCCGATACAATTATCAGAATAGGGGGCTGCTGCGGTGCCAGTATAGGCACTGGTGGCGGCATATGTACCAGAACTCTTGGTTGCGTCGGCAGCATGGCTGGTTCTGGTGCCGATGGAGGAGGCTGGTGCTCATTATCTGTGATCGTGATTGGTCCCGGGGATGAAGAGAGCTCTACGAGCTCAGATGCCGCATCAAAGGCCTCCGGTGTCGATGGCTGCAGGACCCCCTTCAATCTCCACTTCCAGTGCCGTACTCTCCCAAAGTGTCGAGCTCAACTGGTGCTGCTGTGGCCTGGGAGCCTCCTGACACGCTGACTCGGCTGCATGCCCATCTTTGTGGCGCACTTTAAGGCTGTGCTTTGTAGGGGATCTTCCCCTATACTGCCTCTTCCTCAACGGCGCCGGGGACTGTGACCGGTGCCTCAATGACGAGGGCTTTGCTGGTGCCACGTGCTTCGGTGCCACAGAAGAACCTCTAACAGAAGTGTGGACTCCATTACAATGAGCTTCAGGTGGGAATCGCGCTTCTGCTTCATTCTCGGCTTGAAGCTCTTGCAAATTTGACAGCTGTCTGTGTGGTGGCCCTCTCCCAGGCATGTGGATCGCCACAGGGCATAGTTTTAGAGCACCTCACACACGGTATAAAACCATGCAGCCCAGGCATCCCCTCCCCAGGAGGGGAGAGATAAAATGGGGAAACTACCCCAATAAGAACAATCACCTGAACAACTATTTACACTACTAAACTAATTTAAACTACTAAAACTGAGAACTGTGTAATGCTAAGGGATAGACTAACTATGTAGACAAACGCTCCCAGCTACCGACACGGGTGGTAAGAACGAACTAAGGGGGCGGAGGGCCAGCAGGGGTATATATGCGCCAATATGCTGGCACCACTCCAGGGGGCTCCCTGGCTGGCCTGACGGATACTGCTAAGGGAAAAAGCTCCGGAATCCATGCACACAGAGCACGCATACCTAACTGGAATGGACATGAACAAGCACTCAAAAAAGAAATGGTAAGTTTTCAGAATGGAGAGAGGTAACTAGTGGTGTCACCCCAGGGGTCTGTACTGGGACCAATCCTATTCAACCTATTTATAAATTATCTGGAGAAAGGGGTAAACAGTGAGGTGGCAAAATTTGCAGATGATAGTAAACTGCTCAAGATAGTTAAGACCAAAGCGGACTGTGAAGAACTTCAAAAAAATCTTACCAAACTACAATTGGGCAACAAAAGGGCAAATGAAATTTAATGTTGTAAATGTAAAGTAATGCACATTGGAAAAATAATCCCAACTATACATACAATATGATAGGGACTAATTTAGCTATGAACTACTCAAGAGAGAGATCTTGGAGTCACTGTGGATAGTTCTCTGAAAACATCCACTCAATGTGCAGCAGCAGCAGTCAGAAAAGCAAACAGAATGTAAGGAACCATTAAAAATGGGATAGAAAATAAGACAGAGAATATCTTATTGCCTCTATATAAAACCATAGTACACCCACATCTTGAATACTGTGTACAAATGTGGTCGCCTCATCTCAAAAAAGATATACTGGTATTGGAAAAGTTCAGAAAAGGGCAATAAAAATGATTAGGGATTTGGAATGGGTCCAATATGAGGAGAGAGGAAAAGTCCATCTTTTTAATCTTAGAAAAGAGGAGACTAAGGGGGGGATATGACAGAGATCTATAAAATCATGACTGATGTGGAAAAAGCAAATAAGGAAAAAGTATTTACTTGTTCCCATAATAAAAGAACTAGGAGTCACCAAATGAAATTAATAGATAGCAGGTTTAGAAGTTTTTCTTCACTCAGCACACAGTCAACCTGTGGAACTCCTTGCCAGAGAATGTTGTGAAGACCAGGACTTTAACAGGGTTTAAAAAAGAACTAGATACATTCATGGAGGTTAGGTCCATCAATGGCTATTAGCCAGCTATTAGCTAGGGTAAAAATGGTGTCCCTAGCCTCTGTTTATCAGAGGCTTGAAATGGATGACAGGAGAGGGATCATATGATGATTACCTGTTCTGTTCACTTCCTCTGGGGCATCTGGCACTGGCCACTGTTGGAAGACAGGATACTGGGCTAAATGGACCTTTGGTCTGACCCAGTATGGTTGTTCTTATGTAAAAGGAAGTTACTCACCTTGTGCAGTAACAACGGTTCTTCAAGATGTGTGTCCCCGTGGGTGGGCCACTGTTTGTGTCAGGCTTGTCCTGGCACTCACAGATCAGAGATTTTTCTAGCAGTGTTTGGTCAGGCTGTACAGGCATGGCAGGGGGCACATGCCTTGCAGTTTGTGTGTGCAGCCCATGTGCCCTCAGTTTCTTCATTTACGGCCCATCTAATAGAGCTGATCTAAAGAAGTGTAGAGGACAGGTGGGTTGTGGAGCACACATAGAGACACACATCTCAAAGAACTGTTGTTACTGCACAAGGAGAGTAACTTCCTTTTTTTCTTCGAGTGATGTCCCTGTGGGTGCTCCACTGTTGGTGACTACACAGCGGTACCCAAAGATGGTAGGAGGGCTTTGGTTTAACTCTTGTGAGCTGTGGAAAAAACTACTCTGTCAACATTGGAAGTCATGGTCACCTTTGTGGAAATTGCATAATGTCTCATGAAGATATGGTTAGATAACCCAATGGAGGCACAGCAAATGTCCTTAAGAGGGACCCCTTTGAGGAAAACCATTGAGGCTACTATAGCTCATGTTGAATGAACCCTGGGAGGTGTAGGGAGAGGTCTGCCCTGTAGGGGGTAGCACTGGCTAATACAAGATGAAATCAGCTTGGAGATGTGCTGAGAGGAAAGAGGCGTTCTACGAGAATGTTCAGTAGCGAGACAAATAAAATGTCTGATTTGCAAAAGGGTCATGTGCGGTCTATATAGAAGGACAGAGCCCTGCGTACGTCGAGGGTATGTAGAATGACTTCTTCATCGGAAGCATGAGGCTTTGGATAGAAAGTCGGTAGGATGATGGGCTCATTAATATGGAAATCTGAATAGACTTTTGGTAGGAAGGAAGGGTGAGGTTGAAGGATTACTTTGTCCTTCTGAAATATGGTATAGGGTGGAGAAGCTATGAGAGCGGCAATCTCACTAACCTGGCATGCAGATGTGATTGCTATAAAAAATGTGGGGTTTTTTTTGTTAATAGGCATAGGGAGCATTTAGCAACAGGCAAGCATTTGGTTAGAGTGTTGCGCACCAGCTCCAAATCCCATCTGGGGGCTATAGGCCTACATGGGGGATTGAGGTTAGCCAGCCCCTTGAGAAACTTTTGGAAATAGGATGTGCAAAGAGCAAAATCCCATTGACTGGTGGGTAGAACACTGATAGCACCACTAAATGAACTCTTAGTGAGGAGACTGACAAGCCTTGTTGTTTCAAGTGTTTGAAATAGTCAAGGATTACATGAAGAGGTGCATCAGATGGTTGGATGTTGTTGCTCATACACCCTACAGTGTGAAGCACTTCCACTTACAGAGATAGGTATTGTGAGTGGTTTGTCTTCTACTCTGGAGAAGAACGGCTTTTACTTGTTGGGAACATCTTTTCTCTGTTTCCAAGAACCAGATAGGAACTAGGCCATCAGATGCAGGATGGTTGAGGATGGAGAAAGGTGCCTCCATTCTACAATAGGAGGTCTGGAAAAGTTGGAAGAGGGAAGGGAGGTCAAAGAGACATTTGACAGAGATAGGGAAACCAGGTCTGTCTGGCCCAAGCCGGGGCTATGAGGATGACTTAGTCCTGTCCAATTCAATCTTCCTGAGGACTCTGGCAATATGTGGGATAGGAGGGAAGGCATAATGAGATGAGCATCCCACGAAATCTGGAAGGTGTTGCCCAATGATCTGGGACCATTGCCTGCTCTGGAACAATACTGAGCACACTTGGTGTTCCTGTGCATTGCAAAGAGGTCTACTGATAGGAACCCCCAATAGTGAAAGATTTGTTGTAGGACTCACGTATTTGTTGTAGGACTCAGCATTGCATTTGTAAGTAATAGCCGAGGGCATCAGCTGTGAAATTCTTAATGCCAGGGAGATATGACACAACGATGTTGACGTTGTTCTGGATACCCCAGTTCCAAAGGCATACGGCTTCTGAACAGAGGGAAGGAGAACGAGTGCCCCCTCTGGCAGTTGATGTAAAACATTATGGTTGTATTGTCCATGAGGATGCATACTGTAGAACCCCAGATGTGCTGAAGGAAATCTCTGCAAGCATTGCACACGGCTCTGAGCTCCAACAGTTTGACATGTAGTCAGGACTACTGTGTGGACCATTTGCCTTGGGCGAAATGATGGTGTAGGTGCACTTCCCAACTGAGGAGAGAAGCATCAGTAGTGATCTGGCTCGATGGTTGGACTTGGTAGAAAGGAACACCCACAAAAAGTTGTCCAGACTGGTCCACCATTGCAATGAAACAAGAACCTTTGGTAGTACCAGGATGTGCTTGCGAACATGGCATTTGGAAGGTATGTACACTGAAGCAAGCCAGTGTTGGAGGTAGCAAAAGTGCAGTCAAGCGTGTTGAACCACATGTCAAGGCAGCCATATGGCCCATGAGACAAATGTAGGTAAGTACTGGTACTGTAGGACTTGACCCTATAATGGACACCAGGCTTCTTATTGCCTCAAAGCAGTGGTACAGAGGGTAAGCACACATTGCCAGAGAGTCCAGATGGGATCCTATAAACTCTAGAGATTGGATAGGTTTCAGGGTGGACTTTTGGTGGTTTATGATGAGGCTGAGAGAACTGAACAGACTCTGAGCAAATAGAACCATGCTCTTTGTGACTTGCCTGGAAGGGCTCCATATAAGACAATCATCCAAGTAAGGAAAAATCATGATGCCTCTTCATTGCAGGAATGCTGTGATTACCGCCAGTGTCTTGGAGAAGACTCTGGGAGCAGACGAGAGCCCAAAAGGCAGGACCTGATATTGAAAATGATCCAAGGCAACTATAAACCGAAGGAAATGTCTGTGCGCCGGGTGAATTGTCACATGGAAGTAGGTGTCTTGGAGGTCAAGGGCTGCAACCAGTCTCCTTCATCCAGTGCTGCGATAATTGATGCGAGTGTGATCATCTTGAATCATTTGCAGAGGTATTTGTTTAACTGCAAAGATCGAGGATCAGTCTCCAATCACCCATTCTCTTCTCTGTGAGGAAGTAATTCGAATAAAATCCCCTGCCCTGATATCTTTTGGGCACCTTCTCTACTGCTCCTATGTGGAGGAGAGGAGTATTTCGTGAGAGGGATTCCTGAAGAGGGATGGGGAGGGTGGGGAGGTTGGCAGAATGGTGGTAATAAGAAGGGAGTATCCACATTTGATGATCTCTAAGACCCAACAGTCCATGGTGATTCCTGCCCATTGATTGAGAAAAGGGTGCAAACGGTAGTGGAACGTGTTCACAATGCACTGGTAGAGCAGAGAGGTAACGCTGTCTCTTGAACCTGCTGTTTGGAGGCTTGCTGAGAAGATGGGCGGTTGTTGGGTGCCCGCTGGTGTTGATTTCTGGGCCTAGTGCAGTGTTGATCAAATGGCCTTTGCTGTTGTCTGCTGTAAGAGAAATCATGCTGTTTCTGGTAGGGTGTATAATGCTTCCTTTGATATGGAGGTGTATATATCCCTAATGTTTGTAATGTTGTGTGGGAGTCCTTCTGGAATGAAGGACCTCATCAGTCTTAGCCACAAAAAAGTTTCTCTTTGTCCACCTTGCTTTCATAGAATCACAGAATTATAGAATACTAGAACTGGAAGGGACCTTGAGAGATCATCAAGTCCAGTCCCCTGCCCTCACGGCAGGACCAAGCACCGTCTAGATCATCCCTGGTAGATGTCTGTCTAACCTGCTCTTAAATATCTCCAGTGATGGAGATTCCACAACCTCCCTAGGCATTTTATTCCAGTGTTTAACCACCGTGACAGTTAGAAAGTTTTTCCTAATGTCCAACCTAAACTTCCCTTACTGTAGTTTAAGCCCATTGCCTTCTTGTCCTATCATCAATTCCCCCCGCTCCCCCCCGCTGCGTGACACCCTTTTGGATACCTGAAAACCACTATCATATCCCCTCTCAGTCTTCTCTTTTCTAAACTAAGCAAGCCCCAATTCCTTCAGTCTTCCCTCATAGCTCATGTTTTCTAGACCTTTAATAATTTTTGTTGCTCTTCTCCGATTTTCCCACATCTTTCTTGAAATGTGGTGCCCAGAACTGGACACAATACTTCAATTGAGGCCCAATCAGTGCAAAGTAGAGTGGAATAATGACTTCTTGTGTCTTGTTCACAACACTCCTGTTAATGAAACCCAGAATCATGTTTGCTTTTTTTGCAACAACATCACACTGTTGACTCATGTTTAGCTTGTGGTCCACTATGACTCCTAAATCCCTTTCTGCAGTACTCCTTCCTAGACAGTCCTTCCCATTCTATATGTGTGAAATGGATTGTTCTTTCCTAAGTGGATACTTTGCATTTGTCCTCATTAAACTTCATCTTATTTACCTCAGAACACTTCTCCAATTTGTCTAGATAATTTTGAATTATGACCCTATCCTCTAAAGCAGTTGCAACCCCTCCCAGCTTTGTATCATCTGCAAACTTAATAAGCATACTCTCTATGCCATCATCTAAACTGCTGAGGAAGGTATTGAACAGAACCGGTTCCAAAACAGACCCCTGTGGAGCCCCAATTATGCCCTTCCAGGATGACTTAATCATTAATAACTACTCTCTGAGAATGGTTATCCAGACAGTTATGCACCCACCTTATAGTAGCCCCATCTAAGTTGTATTTGAAAGTCCTTCGGTACTCCCGCCATTTGGAGCCATGATGAGCGCCTCACGACAATGGAAGTTGCCATTGCTCTTGCAGCTGTATCAGCTGAGTCAAGTGCCATTTGGAGGGCTGTACATGATGTAGTATAGCCCTCTTGAACTACTGATTTCAGGACTGGTCTTTTGTCATGCAGGAGGTGCTGTATGAGCTCGGTTAATTTTACGTAGTTGTCAAAATTATGGTTAGCGAGTAACACAGTATAGTTGGCTATTCTGAGTTGTAGGGTGGATGGGAAACACATTTTCCAACCAAATATGTCCAGATGATTATGTTCTTTTTCCTGTTGATTTGTATTGGGTTTTTTTTGGCTCTGTGCTATGTCACGTCCACTACTAACGAATTTGGCTATGGGTATAGAAATAAGAAGTCCATGCCCTTGGATGGAACAAAATATTTTCTACCGGCCCTCTTGTTCGTTGAAAGGGCTGAGGCTGGTGTCTGCCAGACCTCATCTGCCGCTTCCATGATTGCTTTGTCTATCTGAAGGGCGATCCTTGATTCTGAGGTCAGCTGGAGGTTCTTTAGGAGTTTATGTTGTTTCTCCTGTACATCTGATAATACAACTTCCTGACTGCTGGTGACTCTTTTGAATAGATCCTGAAATTGTTTCAGGTCATCCGTGGGCAATGGGTTGTCTGAAATGACAGCCTCGTCTGGTGAGGAAGAGGATGTGTCAATTGGAGAGACATCAGGTTGTTCTGGTTTTGTGTCCTCAGTAATTTGGCTATCGTCTGTGTCAATGTCCTCAGTTGGGTGAGGAGAGCTACGAGCGTGAGAGATGGATATGGATCTAGGAGCTGGCGATGATGGTGCAATTGGTCGGTGCCATAGAGGTGCTCAATAGCGACACTGGGACCAACGAGGGGAGTAATGCGAGTGGTAAGACCAATCCTGGTAACACAGAGGGTGATGGTCATGTTGTGGTTGATGTCTGTGATAAGACACGTGCTCTAGCAGGATAGGAGTGTTGGGAAGAAAACACACTCCTCTGATCGTTGTCATAGCTGCTATACTGAGATAACACCGGTGAATGAGGTGGAGAGCTCCTTATCAACAAAGGAGAACAAGAGCGGTATCTTGGAGGAGAGGCACGCAGACTTGTCAAACATGCAGCTGTGCTCAGTGGCAGCCCGTGGTAGTCATGGGAGCACGTGGCAGAGCGGGAGTGGTCAGAGGAAACATGCCGCAGAACTCAATGCCGATGGTGGGAGCATCGGTACTGGTAGAGAAGGCTGTGGTTCTGGGCTTGGTGTGTGAGGCAAGGGCTTAGCAGATTTAGATTTTGCTTTTGCCAGTGCCAAGGTCTTATCTAGCACCAACTGTGTTTCTGGTGCAGAGAAACTATCCGGTTCCCTGGTACCTGCCTTTTTCGGTGCCGAAGGGGACGGTACCGATTTCTGGGTGGTGTGCAGTTTTGAGTGCACTACTGATGCGGCATGGGGGCGTCCGGTGCCTGAGGTGCCCAGCTTGTCTCCCTTACTCACCTTTGGAAGTAGGGAGCGGACTAGGGAGACCCTCTTTCTTGCAGACATGGGCGGCGAGGGCTCCAAGTCCTTAGTCTGCCTGTTAGCCTTGTCAGACTGGCTGCGTTCGTCCCCGCTGGTTTGGGGCTCCAGAACCTTGTCAAAAAGCAGCATACGCTGCCTCAGTTCCCCATCTTTGTGGGCACTGGGGGTGAGGCTTCGGCAGTATATGCATTTCTGGGGAACATGGGCCTCACCCAGAGAGAGTTTGCAAGACCCGTGGCCATCCGAGGCGGGCACTGGGTCACGGCATTTTTCGCATTTCTTCAAACCCGGGGATCCGGGCTCCTTGTCCATGAGTTTTTCTTTCTTCTCACTCTTTTGCTCTCTTCCTTTTTTTTTTTTTTAATATGAAGGTTGAAGGGGCTGCCTCCAGAGGCCACCTCAGAAACACCGAGGCAAATATTTACAGGAAAAAAAAATATTTTTTTTTGGTAACAACTAACAGCTATGTGGTAATGACGACTATGAACTTTAAAACAACTAATTCTAACTAAAATGTTAATTTTAGGAATCGCAAGGAAGAAGAGGAGTTGAGCTCCATCTGCGACTGAGGGTGATAACGAAGAAACTGAGGGGACATGGGCCATGCACATGAACTGCAAGGTGCGAATGGCACGTGCCCCTGCCGTGGATATATGGGCCAGCCAAACACTGCTAGAAAAATCTCCGATCTGCAGTGCTGGGACAAGCCTGACACCAACAGTGGAGCACCCATGGGGACATCACTCGAAGAAGAACCCAGAGTTTGTTGTTGTGAGGCTGTTGGGGGAACATCCAGGGGTTGGTTGTTGTGTGGTGTGACAGGGAACATCTGTGGAGGTAATGTAGACTGATGGGTGGACACCAGGGAAGGGGGTTGCAGACTTTGACAGAGGAACTCACCGTCTGCAGGCCATCTATGGCCCAAGCAGTTCCACAATCAGGCCTATGCATGGCTGCTGGCATATGTGTTCTTGTGGCCCTGAGAGGGCGGTGTCCATGACCTTCTCCAAGTCCTGCCCCGCCCTACTTCTTCCCACCCTCTGCCCCCCACTACACCCTTTCCCTCAAGCTCCCATGGGAGGGAGCGCACAGGCTGGCAGATGGGGCCAGATGTGGAGACCCCCACTCTTCTCCCTAGAGCCCTGCTAGAGGGGGTTCCTGTTGGCCCACTAGGAGGATTTGAGGACTGGTATTGGCCCTAAGATAGAGTTTGAGACCCCTGCTGTTGGATATGATGGAATAACACTCCAGGGTTTGTTTTTGTAAGATCTGACAGGGGAACACCTGGGGAGGTTGTTATGGTGTGTGATGGGGGAACACTTTGGGAATTATTGTAGGGTCTGACAGTGAAACACTCTGGAGTTTGTTGTTATGGGGCTGATGAGAGAACATCCAAGGGTTTGTTATTGTAGGGTCTGATGGGTGAACACCTGAGGGGGGCTCTGACAGGGAGCACACCTGGGTTTGTTTTTCTAGCATTTGATGGGTGTTGTTCTAGGATCTAATGGGGCAACAACTAGAGGCTTGTTGCTGTTGGGTTTGATGGAAAAATACTCCAGGATTTGCTGTTGTGGCATGTGATGGGAGAACACCTGGGGGATTGTTATTGGAGGGTTTAATGGGTGAACACCCAGAGAGGGGTGTTGTAGGCTCTGATGGGGGAACACCAGGGGAACTGTTGTTCTAGGGTAAGATGTGGGGGGCACCAATGGGGCTGTTGTCATAGGTTCTGACAGGGGGAATACCTGAGAAGTTGTTTTGAAGGTCTGATGGGGGAATTATCTTGTGGGTGGTTGTTGTTGTAGGGTCTGGTTTTGTCCACTATGGGATAGCATCCCCATGCCCAGTATCCCTGCCCACCTCAAAGTCAGAGTCATTGAAGCCGTAGACCACATTCCAGCCGAGCTGCAGGAATTTCTTGCGCTCCAGCAGTACACTGTGGAAGAAGCAGAGGGCGAAGAGCAGCTTCTTGTACTTGGCTGGCTTGGTGCAGCGTCCAAATTGCGGCTCCGTGATCAGCTGGTACAGGCGCTTCATGTTAGCCTTGAGACCCTGCCATGGAGAGGGGAATAGGCTCAGCAAGGGCACACAGCTCCCCCGCAACCTGCCAGAGTGAGGGGCATGTGGCAGAGTAGGACAGGGTAGGCACCTCTCACCGTGGGGGGTTCCGTGGTCATCTTGATGCTGGCTTGCAGGATGGAGATGGGGAAATCAGGGTTGGGGCTGGAGCTGAGCCAGAGGCGGAAGGCCGGATGTGGATCCTCCACCTGCAGCTGGTCCACCAGCTTGTCCAGCTGTGGCATCCAGGACAGTGAGAGGTGGCAGTTGGCCAGGAACACCCAATTCCCTATCAGCAAGCACAGGGGAGAGATGGTCTCCCAGATGACAGGGTCTTTCACCATGCCCAGAGCCTCCCTGGATCCCATGTCCCTCCCCGGGATACTCCCTGGGTCCCCCAGCTGGCTGGGTCCAAAGCCTCCCCAGGATCTTGCAACTTGGGGTCTCCTAGCTGGCCAGGCCCAGGCCTTCCCAGGATCTGGTCCCTTTCATTCTCCCCAGGATCCTGCCCCTGTTCCCTGGCCAGTTGGGCCAGGGAAGTGGAGTGTGGTGGGGAGATGCCAGGCCAGGAGAGTTGGGAGGGGTGCAGGATGGGGTGCACCCAACCCAGGATGGGGTGCACCCAACCCCACCCCTGCAGCCCAACCCAGGATGGGCTAGGGAAGTGGAGAGCAGAGTGTGCTGTGCTGGGCTGGGAGTGCGGGGAGGGGGAGAAGAGGGTAGGAGAATGCAGGACAGGGTTGCAGGGTGTGACGTAACTGAATTTTTAATATAAACACGCAGATCACTGTTGCACGCACTGTGGTATGTTTGCCCCAAATTTTGTACAAAATGGGCCAATTGAGGTATGTATTGAAAGTTTATGCTTTGCTGAGTCTGTTTATACTATCCATGTGTATGTACAATTTTTGTATTTAAAGTTGTTAGTATTGGCTATGTACTGGTAATAAACTATCTTGTTAGTCTTTAAAGTGCTACATGACTGCTTTTTTTGTTTTACCAAGATCAGACTAACAGGGCTACCTCTCTGTTACTATCCAACATACTGTGAAGGGTGGCTACTGAGTGAATAGCAGTACTGGACAAACAATGAACCTTAAGTGTTGCCAATACACATCTGAGGAATTCTGCTGTAGACCTGCAAACAGGTATCCCATGGCCATTTGCCTAAAAAGGACATGGGCAGGTGACTTACTCATGTGACAAACTCCATTTTGGGAGGTACCTTCAAAAAGAGAGAACAATGGAATTCGCTCCACATGGGCAAGATTATAAAAAGGGCCTTAGGGGTTCCTCCATCTTTGTCTTCATGCAAGCCCATCACTTCAGAAGCAGCTTTGCTATGAACAAAGGGCCAGGAAGGACTGATGACCCATCCTAACAAAAGATGTATTTCAAGAGACTTTTAAGATAGCAGTTTATTCCATCTCTGCTAAGAGCCTACACCAGGAGCTTTGTGATTGGTATATGTAATGTAATTTCTTTAACAATTCTACTCTCAACCTTTTAGTTCTTTCTTTTACTAAACCTTTAGATTTTCAGTTCTAAAGGATTGGCACAGCATCCTTTATGGGTAAGATCTAAGGCAGGGGTCAGCAACCTATGGCTTGTGGCTTTTCTGGAGCCCCAACTCAGCTCCCCCCCCGCCCCCGTTCCCCACAGTACGGACCCAGTGCTGGTGCTACAGCCTTACAGCTCACCCTTGCAAGATTGGAATGCCAGTGCTGGCTTCCTGCGAGGGGGAGGTGGGGGGGGGAGAGAAAGCCTTGAGCCTCCCTGCTGGATCCAGCATGCAGGGAACAAGCAAAGCTAAAAATGGCTCAGCACAACAGTGTTCTCCTTCCCCTCCTCCCCATGCAGGAAACAAGTAGCCAAAAATGGCTCCCTGTGCACTGCTACTTTTGTTCCCCTCCTTCCTAGAGGCTTCCTGCCAGGGAATGGGAGCAGCGGGAGGCGTGTTACATGGTGCCTGCCATGTGGTGCGAAAACAAGTACGTGTCCCTTACCCCCTCCTGCTCAGACCCCCACCCCATCACTCATCCTCCCCAGCCAGACAGCCTGCCCCCTGGCCAAACCCCTCTGCTCTCTGCTCAGACACCCCTGCCCCCCAGGCCAAAATCCCCCCTGCCCTCTGGCCTGACACCCCCTGTCCCCAGACTCCTGGCCAGGCAGCCAGCCCTCAGCCTGCTCCTGTCCCCTGGCCAGACCTCACACTCGCACCCCATCTTACACCCCACTTCCCGTTTAGATCCTACACTCCCATCCCTATCCCATTCATTGGCAGCCCTGTCCCGCACACTTAACCCTTCATTTTGGCCCCAAACCAGTCTGGGGGGACCCACAAAAGCCACTAACACTGGAATCCTAGAAGAGTAAATCTGGCCTGAGGCCTTGAATCTCAGTCCTTCCTGCCCCTTCCCCGTCTATCGGGTGGGGCTGAAGCACAAGGGGAGTAAGGTGTTTCAGTTGAGGGTCACATCAGTGAGAGGTGGGGGGGGGGGGTTTGGAGATTTTTTTTTTTTTTGCTTCTCACTTGTGTGGTCCCTAAAAAAGGTTCCCCACTCCTTCCATAAATAAAGACAATGTTGAAACCTTTTGTGTTGGCCATAATATTTTACTTTATTTAAAAATGAAGTCTGGCCAAAAGGCCCCCAATTAGGGCCCAACTCCCTATGGCCTCAGCATCATAACACTCCTGCACCCTCCTACACCAACCCTGAGCAACAGTCATAGATGACGCAATGGCCGAGATAAGCGCGTAGTGTTTTGCAAATGTGTGGTTGGATGACCAGGTGGTTGCTTTGCAAATGTCCTCCAGAGATACATTTTTGAGAAAGACAGTTATGGAGGCTATGGCCCAGGTTGAGTGGGCAGTGATAGTGCCTGGTGGTTGTTTGTTATGGATGATGTAACATGTGTGAATACTAGGGCTATCAAGCGATTAAAAAAATGAATCACGATTAATCATGCGATTAAAAAAATTAATCACGATTAATCGTGTGCGCTGCCCCTTTGAAATGCTGCAGTGGCATTTCAAAGGGGCAGCGCTGCAGAAGCCCGGGATCAGCTGGAGTCCCCCTCTGACTCCGGCTCCATGCAGCACTGCCCCTTGGAAAAGCTGCACCTGCATTTCCAAGGGGCAGCACTGTGGGAGCCTGGGAGTAGCTGGAGTCCCCAGCTGACCCCAGGCTCCATGCAGTGCTGCCCCTTTGAAGTGCTTGGGGTGGCATTTCCAAGGGGCAGCGCAACGCGGAGCTGGGGATCAGCTGGGCACTCCAGCTGATCCTGGGCTCCGCGTTGCACTGCCCCTTGGAAACGCCACCCTGGCGCCTCAAAGGGGCAACGCATTAGGAGCCTGGGATCAGCTGGAGTGCCCAGCTGATCCCTGGCTCCGTGTTGTGCAGCCCCTTTGAAGTGCCACTCTGGCGCTTCAAAGGGGCAGTGCTGCACGGAGCCCGGGGTCAGTTGGGAACTCCAGCTGATCCCAGGCTCCTAATGTGCTGCCCCTTTGAGGTGCCGGAGCAGCACTTCAAAGCGGCAGCATAGCATTAACACCTGCGATTAACACGTTAAAAAAATTAACATGTTAATCCTGCCCTGCATTAAATCGCAGTCATTAATGCACATCAGTTGACAGCCCTAGTGGATACATGATAAGATCCACTCAGAAATCCTCTGGGAGGAGACCGCTTGGCCCCTGGAATGTTCAGCATAGGATAAGAAGAGTCTCGGGGATATTCTCCATGATTTTGTTCAATCTATGTAGAACGCGAGTGCTCTTGGGACGTTGAGGGTATGCCATGCAGCTTGGGATGGATGAGCATGCGGCTTAGGGAAGAACAATTTCTATGACCATCACAAATGGGAAATTGATGCCCAAGCCCTCAATCACATTTTTCTTCAATGGGGACAACCAGACATAAACCTCTTTGCGACCACGATAGCTGAGTCTGAGATGCAAGCAACAGTGTTGGCCATGTCCATGGCAGATTGTAATGCCATGCGGGAGATGGCATGCCCTTCCTGCATGACATTGAACTAGATCGACCTCTTGTGCTCAGGCAGAAACTGTAAAAGCTCCTGGAGTTCAGAATAGTTGGAGTAATAATCGGCCAGCATCGCAGTGTAATTTGCTGCTTTAAGGATCAAGATGGCTGAAGAATAGACATTGCCCCATGATGTCCATTCATTTATGATTTTTATCCTGTGGTGTGGACCTCATGGTGGGCTGTCTTGCCCTTTGTCTGATTGAGTCGACCATTAAGGAGTTTGGGGGAAGGTGTGTAAAGAGGAAGTCCATGCCCTTCGGTGTTACAAAATATTTGTGGTCTGCCCTCTTATTGGTGGGGGTAATGGACGCTGGGGTTTGCCAGATGTTATCGGCGGGGTCCATAATGAGTTCATCCATGGGGAGGGTGATCCTAGAGGATGCGGGGGGCTGTAAGGTGCACAAGAAGCAATATTGTTTCTCCTGGACCTCCTGCAGGTCCCATTCTTGCACCAGAGCAACTCTTAAAAAGTTATTGAAACTGCTTAGAGGTGGGGTGTTAGAAATAATAGCCTCATCCAGCAAAGAGGAGGAATTGTGTAGGGGGGACCTGTCTTCCTCTTTGGACAGAGGATCGTCCATATCAGTTTGGATGGGCTCTGGGTGAGTTGATGTTTTAGCGGATAGCGTGGGTTGGGGAGACTGAGATGGTGTTCTGGATGTTGTTGAGGGAGCCATGTGATGGCCCTTACTAGAAGACCCTGAGTCCCAGGGATGCCACTGCCCAGGATAGGGGGGCGGTGGGTATGGATAGTGGTATGAATGCCAAGCTGGTGGTGGAGGCAGGTGAGCGTATGTGGCGGAGCAAGACTCCCAAAGTGGGTATCGTTGAGTTTGACTAGAGTGCTTCAATGAGAAGCGTCCGTGTAGTCCAGTACTGGCTTCGCTGGGGGAGACTGATGGAAATTGGTGATCTCTGTGTATGAATGGACCGCACCAATGAGTATGGAGATGGCAGTGCCGATGAGGTTCAGGTAGGTGGAGGTGAACGGTGTGTAGTGCTCAGTGCTGCTGATGCCATTGGGGACGATTGTTCAGGAGGAGGCATGTTGGTACCGGGTCTTTTGCGTGCCGCATTCAGGACCGCCTTCAGTGCCGATCTGTTCCTTGAGGGTGTGGTGGATTCAGCCGGTACGGTCGGTGCTGCTGGTTTCGATTGTTTTTGTCTGGGCTCAGATTGGGCCCTCTTGTGTGGTGCTGATGCTTTAAGCAGAGCTGTGCCAGAAGTGCCAGGCCTATCTCTGATGCTCACCCTCGTTGAGCTAGGTACCGGGGGTAGCGATCTGGCCGGGGAAACCCAGATTTTTGACTTTGGCTTGCCAGAAGAGTAGAGGGACGAACTTTGTTCATACCTTTTGGCTTACTTGATGATTTTGGCCTGGAAGGCGAGTCTTCACGCAGTGGCTGAAGCAACTTTTTGTATAAATATGTTTTCAGCCTATTGGCATGGTCGTGGTGTGCTCTCGCTGTAAGATTTGAACAGTGGGAACACTTCTGTGTCTGATGGATTTCTCTCAGAGATTTTATGTACGAGGCATGATGGTCGGAAACAGGCATAGCATCTCGGCAGGACTCACAATGTTTGAAGCCTGGGGATCCAGGCACGAGGAGAAATGAAGTCCAGGTGAACGATGAAGAAAAAAAATTTTTTTTTCGGTATAAGGTTGGGAGGGACTCAAAACTTGGAAAGATGAGGAAAACTGAGGAGAATTAATACTTCTTTGTGTGTTTTTTTTGTCAGAACAGGGGCAAGAGAAGAAGCTTCATTTGCCGCCAAGGTAGAGAAGGAACTGAGGGGGGCTGTGCTGTGCACGTGTCTAACGGACACCAACAGCCCGAGGAGGCACCAGAGCGCGTGCACAGCGCAGCTGGGTACTGCTGGAAAAATCTCTGATCACTGGCACAAGAATGCACCAGTACCCAGAGTGGAGCACCCACAGGGACATCACTCGAAGAAGAATATTAAGTTATATATTTTCAGTCATGCAAATGAGCATTCTTATATGGCTCTTTGTTGACCACTTGTTCTGAAATTTGATATTGTTTGGCTCTTTGGTTTTAAAAGGTAGCTGACCCTTGATCTAAGGTATAAACTGACCTGGGACTGTGGATGCTCCTTTGGGATTGGAAGAACCTGTTCAGATGTGGTGAGATTGGTTTTCATAGCCTCTAATCTGAGTAAGGTGTGGTGCTGGTTGTGGCACAGGAAAGCTGGAGTGTTAGGGGACTGCTTGTATGACTTCTTGCTGGCCCCTGTGGCACCTGAAGTATTCTTTGTGACTGGTTTGGTGTGACTTATAGTGAAAGAGCCCCAATCTTGGACTGTAAGTAGCCCTGTTTCTAAGCAATTCACCCTCATTTGACCTTCTCAGTGGTGCCCGCCAGGAATTGTCATTTTACACAGGGTTGGGTGTGCTGGGCTGGAGGGTGCTGACCTGGGAGGGTGTGCTAGGAGGGTGTGAGGGACTGGGGGGTGTGCCGGGGAGGTTTCACCCTAAGCCCTGGTTCTTAGGGCAGGAGTTGGGGCCCGTCCAACCCACAGCCAGGAATGCACCTAGTCGGCTTCAGACTCAGCCCTGGCTCCTGTCCTCCCTAGTCTGCACTGGTTCTGTGCAGCCACACAGTGGAGCTGGTACCTAGGGTGGGCCCAATGCATTCTGGGTCACTGGCCCTGTCCTGGAAAGCCTGGGCCTGTTGATGGTAGCAGAGTCTCCTGGGCCATGGCCAGTTTTGGGGGACAGAGGGGAGCTGGCACCCTTACCCAATGAGTGCCGACTCAGCCAGGCTTCTGCTCTGTAGCATTTGGATGAGGTCAGGATCCCCCAGAGCTGCTGGCAGAAGAGGGGCTATGACACACTCACCATCCTGGACACCCTCCTGGATCATACGGGTGGCGATGGGTGCCTGGCCCTGCCCCAGCGATAGGGCATGGAAGCGCTGAGCCATGCCCGACTGCTCGGCCAGCTGCAGCAGTGAGGAGGTGGGATCCACGCCAGGGGACAGGACGAAGATCAGGGGAGTCCTGGGTGTGGAGTCATCCACCACCTGCAGTGGTGGGGAGCAGAAGCTGTATGCACCAGTGGGGAGAGGGATCTGGGCTTCCCCATGTGCCAGGTGGCTTTGGGGTGGGAAAGACAATCTGGGGCAGGGTGTGGCAGAGTGGGAGGCCAGCTTAGAGGGGACATGGGAAGGTGGGTCGAGGGAGGGGCTCGAATTCATCTAGCTAACGTCAAACTGGTAAACTGAAATGTACCATTTAGGGTACATCTACACAGCTATGCAACTTCAGCTATGTCAATTGCATAGTATAAATCGAAATAGCTTAATTCGGCTTTTGGCGCTGTCTACATAGTAGGAAGTCAAAGGAAGAACACTCTTCCTTTGACTTCCCTTACTCCTTGTGAAAAGACGGTTATTTACCTTTGTAACTGTTGTTTTTCTAGATGTGTTGCTCATGTCCATTTCATGTAGGTGTGCACAAGTTGCATGCACGTGTCGTCGGAAGTTTTTCCCTTAGCACAGGGGTGGGCAATAATTTTGATGGGGGGCCAATCCAAGATTTTGGAAAGTGGTCGAGGGCCACACTCTTCCATGATATTAATGGAGATGCAGGATCTGGAATGGAGGTTGGGTGCAGAAGGAAGCTTGGGGTAAGGGACTGGGGTGCAGGAGGGAGACTGGACTCTGGGAGGAAGCTGAGATGAAGCAGTTGTGACCTAGGGCAGGGGTTTGGGATGTGACCTAGGGTAGGAAGGGATTGTGATCTGGAGCAGGAGATTGGGGTGCTAGATCTGGGAGGGTGGATGGGGGCAAGAAGGGGACAGAGGGTTTGGGTATGTTGATGGGGGGCGGGGCAGAGAGTTGGGGAAAGAAAGGGCTGAGGTGCCAGAAGCAGGCTGTGACCAAGAGACTTACTTGCCAGTTGCCAAACTAGCCTGACTGTCTGCAGAGCTTAAAATGTTCCCAGCCAGCCAGCCTGCTTGCTTGGCCATGTGTTTCATGAATAACTGAGCCCAGGAGAGGGGGCGTGATTCTTCTTAGCTCCCTGTTATTCTAACACGCAGCTCCCATTGGCCGGTTTCTGCTAGAAACTGGCCAATGGGAATGTGCTGAGGGCAGGGCGGCTCCTAAAACTTCTCCCTCCCCTCCAGTTTTAAAACAGAAAGGGAGCCCTGCACCCGCGTTTCTGCCTGGCGCATGGGGCTGCGGGGCAAGCTGGGGAGCCTGCCTGGGGCTCCTCACTGCCTTCGTGGGCCAGATCTGGTGACTTGGCAGGCCGGATCTGGCCTGCGGGCTGTATTTTGCCCAGGCCTGCCTTAGCAGTATTCGTTGAGCCAGCAGGGGAGCCCCGTGGAGTGGCGTCACTGTATCGGCTAATATATACCGCTGCTGACCCTCCACCCCCTCAGTTTCTTCTTACTGGACTACTCCGAAGAAAGGGAGGAGGGTGGAATTTAGAATGGACATGTGCAACACATCTCGAAGGTTACAAAGGTAAGTAACTGTCTTTTCTTCAAGTGATTGCTCATGTCCATTCCATGTGGGTGACTCCAAAGCAGAAACCCTGGGAGGCGGGTTCGGAGTGCTAGCTTTCCACAGACCTAAGAACAGCCATACCCAGAGCTGCATCCTCCCTAGCCTGATTAGCCAGCACATAATGACTGGAAAAAGTCTGGATGGAAGACCACGTGGCAGCCTACAGATGTCCAAGATAGGGACCTGAGCTACAAATGCTGTAGAGGAAGAAAAGGTTACTTACCTCATAACTGTTGTTCTTCAAGATGTGTTGCTCATGTCCATTCTGATTAGGTGTGCACGCGCCGCATGCACAGATTCTGGAGCTTTTGCCCTTAGCCGTATCCGTCGGGCCAGCCAGTGAGCCCCCTGGAGTGGCACCGGTATGCCGGTGCATATATACTCCTGCTGGCCCTCCACCCCCTCAGTTCTTTTTTGCCAGATTCTTCCGACGAGGGGAGGTGGGATGTGGAATGGACATGAACAACACATCTCAAAGAACAACAGTTACGAGGTAAGTAACCTTCTCTTCTTCTTCTTCTTCGAGTGCTTGCTCATGTCCACTCTGATTAGGTGACTCCCTAGCCATCTCCTAGGAGGTGGGTCGGAAGGTGACACCTGACTACATATTGACAGATCTCAGCACTGCCATGCCTATAGTCCTCCCTAGCTTGTTGCATAATCGCGTAGTGTTCTGAAAATGTATGCACGGACGACCACGTGGCTGCCCTGCAGATGTTAAATATTGGTACTTGCACCAGGAATGCGGCGGATGCTGCCTGTACTCTTGTCGAGTGTGCAGTTATTGGTGGTGCTGGATTACCCGCACCCTCATAGCACTCCCTAATGCAGGATGAGATCCAAGAAGACAGGCATTGCACCAAAACTGGTGAACCCCTCATCCTTTCCACTATCGAAATAAACAACTGCGGTGACTTGTGGAACTCTCTTGTCCTTTCTATATAGAATGCCAATGCTCTCCTGACATTCAGGCAGTGCAGGGCCTGCTCCCTGGACGTGGAGTGTGGCTTGGGGCAGAATAGCGGCAGGTAAATGTCTTGTGAGACCACCATGGGGAGGAATCCTGGGTGGGGGTGCATTCTCACTTTGTCTTTAAAAAAGACCGTGTACAGGGGCTCTGATGTCAAGGCTCTCAGTTCCGACACCCTCCTAGCTGAAGTGATTGCCAGCAGAAAAGCCACCTTCCCCCCGTCGCACTCCTGTGAGATCAGGTCTGGGACTAGAGGCAGCATTACAGGGCCCTCCACTGCTAGCTCTAGCAGAGTCGTAAACCAGTGTTGGCAGGGCCACACCGGCGCTATCAACATTCACTTGTGCCCTGACCTGCCCAACCCTGATGAGAGTCTCGTGTATCAGTGGAAAGGGGGGGAAGCATACAGTAGGTCTCTAGGCCACCTGATCTGTGGCACATCCCCTTGTGACCCGGGCCCTGACCCATGAACGAGCAATAACTTAAGCAGTGGGTAATGTCTGCCATCGCAGAGGTCTAGATGGGGATACCCCCACCTCTGGAAGATTTCCTGCAGGATGTCTACTCTGATGGTCCACTCGTGTGTCCGAAAGGGCTGGCTGAGCCTGTCTGCTAACACATTCCTGGACTCGGATAGGTACGATGCTTCCAGGTGAATACTGTGAGATATACAGCTCTCCCACAACTCTAGGGCTTCTCGGTAGAGGGGAGAGGAACGCGCCTCCCTCCCCACCGTTTGTTGATATAATAGATGGAGGTCATGTTGTCTGTTAGCACCGCAACCACCTTGTTTTCCAAATGGGGGAGGAACGCCCGACAAGCCAATTTGACAGCCCTGAGCTCTTTGATATTTATATGGAGAGGTTAGTCCTCTGGCAACCACGTACTTTGAGTCCTGAGGTTGCCCAGGTAAGCTCCCCAGCTTGTGACCGATGCATCCATAAACAACTGCACTGATGGGCTCTGCCTGGTTAATGGGACTCCTGCACACACTGTGTTCTCCTGCTTCCATCAGTTTAGCAATCGGCGTATCGGTTCTGGCAAGGTGACCACTGCATCCAGAGGTGACCTCATCGGGTTGTGGACTCCCCTGAGCCAACCTGGCAGGGGTCGCATCCGTAACCTGGCATGGCTCACCACATAGGTGCATGCTGCCATGTAACCGAGTAGCTTCATACAGATTCGTGCCGTGGTCATGGGGAACCTCTGTAGGTCTACTATCATTGAGTATATTGACAGGAATCTGTCTCTGATCAGGGAAGCCCTCTCTGTGGTGGAGTCCAGATAAACTCCCATGAACTCTATCACCAGTATGGGGTTCAATGTGGACTCGGCCTCGTTTATGAGCAGAGCTGCAAATAGCATCCTCGCCATCCTAATATGGTCTATCACCTGGCCTTGGGATGTTCCCCTTATTAGCCAGTCATCCAGGTATGGAAAACTTGGACCCTGTGGCGCCTCAGAAACGCCGCCACCACTGCCATGCATTTTGTGAACACCCTCGGCGCTGTGGACAAGCCAAACAGAAGAACTGTAAACTGAAAGTGGTCCTGTCCCACCATTAACCTGAGGAATTTCCAGTGTGCCGGGGTCACCGAAATGTGAAAATAAGCATCTTTCAGGTTGAGAGCAGCAGACCAGTCTCCCTTCTGCAGGGATGGGATAATGGAGACTAGGGTAACCATTCTGAACTTTGTTTTCTTTACAAACAAGTTCAGGTTTCTTAGATCTAGAATAGGACGTAGACCTCCTTTCGCTTTGGGAATAAGGAAATATCGGGAGTAGAAACCCCTTCCTCTGAACTCCTGCGGGACCGGCTCTATGGCCCCTAGTAGCAGGAGTGCGAACACTTCCTGCCTTAGCAGGGTCTCGTGAGAGGGGTCCCTGAAGAGGGACGGGGAAGGGGAGTGGGAGGAAGGAATAGAAAGGAAGGGTATAACATAATCCCTTTTTCACCAGGTCGAGTACCCAGCAGTCGGAGGTTATCTTGGACCAGGCCTGGTAGAATAAGGAGGGTCGGAACCCAAAGGGGGGGTACAGAAGACCTGATCAGTACTCTGCTCTCGATTGTACCTTCAAAATGAAGGTTTGGGCTGCTGCCCCGAGGCGGGGCAGTGTAGCCAGACATGAACCCCATCTTGTTTTCCCCCACCCCAGAGAGCAAGAGAAAGGCAGTCAGCCTTTGATGCCCTGGGAACGCAGGTGTGCTGCCTGTCCCTGACTCTACCATAAACAGAAACCAGACAGTAAATGGGCTAGCTGACGACCCGGGGCCTCCGTCGCCTGATGGCTAGTACCAGTAATTGACACGCCTGCACTGTCCCAGGAGAGGAATCTTCGCCCATCACATACTAGAAGTGCCCATTGTCTGCATTTTCCCAGGTGTGAATTATGCTTTGCACCCTTCGTGGGAAACTTGGCATTCAAAGCCATTTTTCCTAATTGGCCACTTGAGACCAGGAAGAAGCTTACGTGACCCAAGGGGTATAAAGAGGGGTTTAGTAGCCCACCCCATTTGAGCTCCAATCATCTATACCTGCTGGCAGGTATTGATTGTCTCCTGAGGTCTGTGGGACGCCCAGCCTCGCCCTACTTCTTCCCGAGGGATTGAGAGAAAGACGCTGGCCACGCCAAGTCTGGAACGCAGGGGTGAGAATATATACCTGCTATGTGTCTATTTTGCATGCATTTAATAAGAGCTCAGAGAACCAAAAGGGTTTCATGGTACCTGTAAGTGACTTTTGTTTTAAGTGTAATTTCTGTCCTGTCCTTTTGTAGTGGCTGTGTTATCTGTAACACAGCAGTAGCATTTAACAGCTAAGTTTACCCTGTAACAATAAAATAGTAACTGTTTAAGCTTTAACCTGACTCCTTCAGTTGCTGTAACAGAACCAAGCACAATTTAAAAGAACTCCAGCCGGTCATAAGGGACAGATACAGGGAAAGCTTGAGCGTTGGATCGTGTCGCTTCCAGAGGACAGATCCGTTGGGCGCCGTCAACCTCTTCCAGGTTGCCCGCTGCTAAGGACCCCGGTCCTGGCAGTTGAAGTCTCGGGTGTATAAGCTTTCCCTGTAAACTTATTGGGGCGCCCGTCAACCTCTTCCAGGTTGCCCGCTGGTAAGGACCCCAGTCCTGGCAGTTGAAGTCTCGGGTGTATAAGCTCTCCCTGTAAACTTATTGGGGCGCCCGTCAACTTCCTCCAGGTTGCCCACTGCTAAGGGACCCCGGTCCTGGCAGTTGAAGTCTCGGGTGTATAATACACACACACACACACACCACTCACTGCCCTGACCCTCGGTCTGAGTCTGATCTTGAGCCCCTGCACCTGTTTCTGTACTGCTCGTTTCGTCCATTAATGCAACCTCTCCTTCGTCCCCTATCGGGCCCAAACCCTCGCTGGAAGGGTCTGGGGTTCGGCCTAGTGTTGAGGGCCTCCTTTGCGGCACTGGGGTATGTATTCCCAGGGACTTCACGGTTGCTCTTGAGTCTTTGAGGCTATGAAGCTTGGAATCCGTTTGCTCGGAGAACAGGCCTGATCCCTCAAAGGGGACATCCTGTAGGATGGTCTGTACCTCCGGCAGGATACCTGAGACTTGTAGCCACGTGCTACGCCTCATGACTATAGCCGTGGCCATTGTCCGGGCCGCTGAGTTGGCCGCATCTAGGGCTGCCTGCAGAGTTGTGCGTGCTACTGTCTTCCCTTCCTCTCTAATGGTGCCGAACTCCTGGCGGGACTCTTGGGGGAGGCGGTCCCTAAACTTCTGCATCGACACCCATGTATTGAAGGTGTACCTTCCCAGCATGGCCTGCAGATTTGCGATGCGTAGCTGTAGTCCCCCCAAGGCGTAAGCCTTTCTGCCAAGGAGGTCCAGCTTTTTAGGCTCTTTAGCCTTTGGCGTCGGGCCTGCTGGCCCTTGTTGCTCCTTCTGGCCTGCTGCTTGTACCACTATTGACCCCGGCCGGGGGGAGTGGTAAACAGATGTTCACATCCCGCCTTGGGCACAAAGTAATGTCTTTCCACCCCCTTCTGTGTGGGTGTAATAGATGCAGGCGTTTGCCACAGGGTCTTTGACAGTTTATCAATCGTCTTGTTCAGTGGCAACACAACACAACCCAGGGCCAATGCAGCTAAAATGTCCACCATGGGGTCCTCTTCCTACTGGACCTCCTTGGCTTTGAACCCCAGGTTGGTCGCCAACCTTCTCAACAGGTCCTGATGGGCCCTGGCATCCGTGGAGGGGAGCTGGGGGGGCTGGGTCCGCCAATGACTCATCCGGCAAGGATGAGGAAGATTCTCTTGCCAGTGCCTGCTTGTCACCCAAGTCAGTCACTGGTGGCTCCTCTACTGTCAATGACCCTGCCTGCCCTGGTCCCGCTGGGGGGTGCTGTGGCCTCCAGACCCATCCCGATCACAGGGGACCTAGTTAGGTCCTTGGCCTGTTGCCTCTCTTCCGATGGTGGGGCTCTGTGTAAAGGGAGCGCTTCCCCTGAGAGATGACCCCACAACAGATACTGAGGGAGGAGGCCCCTGGGCCTGATGGTAAGCCCTGGGGGTCCAGAAGGGCCACTGGGGATGGGGCTGCCACTGCGCTTGCCAGGCCTGCTGGTCCGTGGGGATCCTGTGCCAAGATCTGTGGCGTATGCAGGATCGATGTCTGGACCTCGACCTATAGGATGATCTGGCTGAGCACACAGATTCTACTTCCAACTCAGAAGAGTAGTGCAATGCTGACCATGGGGGGGCAGTTGAGGCATGCTCCCTCTGATGACTGGCCATGACTGATGGTTTTCCTCTGTGCACCGGGCCCGGTGCCAGAGGGGGCATCTCCGGTGCCTGTGAGGTCCCCTGCTGCGGTAGAGGCAACTGGTACCGCGTGAAGTACCCCTGCAGCACCGTACCTGGCTGCGGTACCGGGGGGCGCTGTTGTACAAGTGCCTCTGTCGACACCCATGCAGAAGGGGCCAGTGATGACTGAGGGGTTGGTGCTGGAGCCAACTGAACCAGTGCTGGAATCGGTGCCAGTAAGGGCATTAGCACTGGTGCCGTCTGGATCGGCACTGGTGGGATCATCGTTGGTGCCAATGCATGCGTCAGCGCCTGCAGGGTCCAAGGCACCACAGTTCTCATCGGTACCGGGGATGGTGCCAGGGGAGCCCCTCTCATCACCTGTGTCAACACAGATGGCACCTGTGGTACCGAGCCATCTGCCTCTGTTGAGATTGGCTCAATGAGCTTGCGTGCCACATCAAAGGTCTCTGGGGTGGAGGGGCATCGGATGTCCCCCATCCTGTCCACCGGGCCCAGGCTCTGGCTGTGCCCCGGGCTCTGCCTCCTCCTTGGTGCCTTTGAAGCCGAGTTCCCCTCCTTAGAGTGCACTTTATGGCCATGCCTCTCTGCTGACCACCCTCTGGAGTCTTTGGCTCTCCTCGGTGTTGGTGACTGCAATCTGTGTCTGGGTGTCTTTGACGAGGCCGCATGGTGCCTGGTCAGTGCTGCAGATGTCGTGGATGGCGTACTGCGCACCGACTGGGGTCGTCCTCGCTCTGGGGCTGCAGCGCCGACTCCATCAGCAAAAGTTTCAGCCTAGAATCCCTCTCTCTTCTGGTTCTCGGTTTGAAACCCCTACAGATGGAACAACTAACCGAACGGTGGGCCTCTCCAAGGCACTTCAAACAAGAAGAGTGAGGGTCACCACAGGGCATAGGCTTGGAACATGAGGCACACGGCTTGAAGCCTTGTGGCCCTGGCATCCCCTCCCCTGATGGGGAGAGGCCGGTCCTTCTCCTAATCTATTTACACTATCAACACTATTTAACAACTACTTAACAGATAAGTTTAACTATGAATACAGAATAAGAGAAGAGAAACAGACCGCTAAGGCAAAGGCTATCAGCCCGAACCCACGCTCCAGCTACCATCACGGGTGGTAAGAAGGAATTGAGGGGGTGGCGGGCCAGCAGGGGTATATATGCACCAACACCACTCCAGGGGGCTCCCTGGCTGGCCCGACAGATACTGCTAAGGGAAAAAGCTCCGAAATCCGTGCACACAGCGCGTGCACACCTAATCAGAATGGACATGAACAAGCACTCAAAGAAGATGCCTGTGGCCTGGTAGAGTGGGCCGTGAGGGGAGGAGCTAGTACCCTGGCCAGCCCATAGCGCCCCCTAATACAAGTCATGATCCAGGATGAGATCCTTTGCGCAGAGACCAGCTGTCCCTTCAGCCGTTCTGCAATCACTACAAAGAGCCACGGGGACTTAAGGAAAGGCTTTGTTCTTTCTAAATAAAAAGCTTAAGCTCTCCTGACATCTAAGTTATGTAATGCCTGTTCTTTACCCGATGCATAGGACTTGGGGTAAAAGACTGGGAGGAAAATGTCCTGAGATATATGGAAGTTAGACACCACCTTAGGAAGGAAGGCGGGGTGGGGCATAACCTGACCTTGTCTTTGAAGAAAATCGTATATGGGAGTCCGGAGTGAGGGCACTCAGTTCGGACATGTGCCTGGCCAACGCGATATCAACCAAAAAGGATACCTTCCAAGAAAGGTGCATCAGCGAGTACATTTCCAGGGGTTCAAAAGGACGTCTCATGAGCTTAGACAGGACTAGATTGAGGTCCCACTGAGGGATGGGGCTGATGGACATGGGGGTAAATCCTGTCCAGGCCTTTCAAAAACCTGTTCACCAATGGGTCCGCAAAGAGGGTCTTACCCCTGGAGCCTGGGTGAAAGGTGGAAATAGCCACCAGGTGTAAAGGAGGAGGAGAATAACCCCTGTTGCCTGAGATCTAGAAGACAATCCAGGACCTGTGGGACCTGGACATCCATGAGCGATACCCCCTCCCAGGTAGTTCGAGCGGAGAAGCACTTCCACTTAGGCAGGTAAGAAGCCCTAATGGAAGGTCTCCTACCACCCAGCAGGCTCCAAGCACTGTAGCTCTTGCTGCTGTCAGCGATGGAGCTTCCATGCCATTAGATGCAGGGATTGCAGGTTCGGGTGGCGAAGCCTGCTAAAGTCCTGCGTAATAAGGTCCGGGTCCAGCAAGAGAGCAATTACTCTCTCGCAGGACAAGCTCAGAAGGGACGTGAACCCGTGCTGCCTCAGCCATGCTGGTGTGATGAGACTCAGGGACACCCTGAACTTTCGAACCTGAAGAAGCACCCTGTGGACTAACGGGGAACGGCGGGAATACGTAGAGCAGGCCCTTGGGCCAGGGACTGAGTGGCACGTCTGCCAGGGGAGTCCTGCCCCAATCCCAGAAAGGAGCAGAACCTCAGGCACTTCCTGTTCTGATGGGTGGTGAACAGGTCCAAAGGGGAAATCCCCACCCGCAGAAAATTCGAAGAACCACATCCCTTCTGATAGACCACTTGTGGCCAGAGAAGGACCTGCTCAGCTGTTCCGCCAGAGTGTTCTGGGACCCCAGGAGATAGGAGGCAACTGGGTGAATATCCACCCCCAATGCACAGTTCCCATAACTGAAGGGCTTCCTGACACAGGGGAAGGAATCAGGCCCCACCCTGCCTGTTGATATATGAGACCACCAACGTATTTTTGGAGAGAATGAGGACCGTCCTGCCCGAGGTGAGGGAGGAAAGCCGCACAGGTGAGATGGACTTCCTGCAGCTCCCTGACATTGATATGCAGGGAGAGGTTGTCCCAGGACCACATACTTTGCGTCCGCGTATCCCCAGATAAGCCTCCCAACCGGTGTCTGATGCATCCATCTCTAGCCGGATGGCTGGCAGAAGCCTGGAGAATGGAACTCAAGTCCAGACCACCTCTTCCTGGGTTCACCAGTCCAGGGAGCAGAGGACATTGGGAGGAACTGTCACCACTCTGTCCCACAGGTGGAAGGACGGGTTGTGGGCTCGCATCAGCCACATCTGCAGTGGATGCATGTGGAGTTCGCGTGCTGAATGACATAGGTGCACACGGCCATCAGCCCTAGTAGGCACATGCAGGCTCTGGCCGTGGTCATCAGGAATGCCTGCATGTCCTGGATGGCCGCCTTGATTACCAGAAAACAGGACCTGGATAGGGAAGCCCTGGCCGATGTAGAGTCCAGGCTTGCACCCACAAACTCTATCACCTGGATGGGGACCAGGGTCGACTTGGTCACATTCAGGAGCAGCCCCAGCTCCGAAACAGGTCTTGCACCAGGGCACCTGGTCTGAGGAACAGCCTTGAAGAAGCCAGTTGTCTAGGTAGGGGAATACCTGGACCCTCCCGTTTTCTCAGGACAATGGCCATGCACTTCATGAAGACCCAAAGGGCCGTGGAAAGGCCAAAAGTGAGAGCCTTAAACTGATAGTGGTCCTGGCCCACTATAAAGTGATATACACATAGCAGCTCAGCAGGACCTGCCTTTCCCTCTGGTTCACCACCTGGATGACCAGAGACCCTGGAGGAGGGTGGGAGAAGAGGTCCTCATTCCCTTCCTGTGACACAAAGTACCTCTGCTCAACCTTCTTGTCCGTAGGCAGAATAGAGGCTGGGTTTTGCCAGAAGGTCTTTGTAATTTTGGCCAGTCTTGTTGATTGGTAAGGCCACTCTGGTAGCTGTGTCAGACTGTAGGATATAAACCGTGGGGTCAGAATCCTCCAACACCCTCTCCGCTTGGACCCCCAAACTCTGAGCCAAGTGACGAAGGAGTTCCTGGTTAGATGAGTCCATGGAAGGCATGGAGGGAGAGACTCACCAAGAGCCTCACGCGGTGAGAAGAATGAATGAGGTTACAGGCTTGTGAGGAGGCCTGAGAGGCCGCAGACAAGGCCATGACGGAGGAGTGAGCAGCAGGGGCCCCTCTCTCCCAGGGGGTCTCAGGAAGGCCTGGCCTAGGGGAAGGGACTACCCCAACATCGGGGATCAAGTCAGTGCGGTCACCGAAGGGGGCGCCCTCAGCCCAGAGAAGACCGACTCCAATCTAGAAGGAACCCACACGCTGGCTCTGGTGGTAATCCCAGGGAGCCCAAAAGGGCCGCTGAGCCAGGATCTGCATTTGTGGGGGCCAGGACTGCTGTAGCATCGACACCAGGGTTGGCTTGGGCCATCGTTGCTGCTGGTGATGTGTGGAGGCGCTGTGGTGCCATGACCTGTGCCAGGAATAGGACCAGAGCCGGGACCTGGGCCTGGAGCCCCTGGATGACCATACCAACTCTGCCTCTGAGGGTGTGTCTAGACTACAGGGTTTTGTCGACAAAAGTGGACTTTTGTCAACAAAACTATACCTGCGTCTACACTGCTGCTGAGTTCTGTCGACATAACATTGACAGAATTCAGCAGTTTTGTTGACGGAGGTAAACCTCATTCTACGAGGAATAACGCCTTTTGTCGACAGAGTTCTATCGACAGAAGGAGTTATTGCATCTACACTGTCCTTTGCGTCTACACTGTCATGTCAACAAAGCGGCTTGCTTTGTCGACAGAACTGGATGTAGTCTAGATGCTCTTTGTCGACAGAAGCTTTGTCGACAGTATGTGTCTACAAAACTTCTGTTGACAAAAGCCTGTAGTCTAGACGTACCCTGAGTCAGTCAAGTACTCCGAGGTCGACCAGGGTGGCACTGTGATGGTCGCAGCCGGTGATCTCCCTGTTGGGTGTGCTGGGACATCGACTTTGGCTTGCCCCAGTGCCAGGGAGGAGGAGGGGGCATGGCTGGTGCTGGTGTAGGTGTGCCCGGAGGAGAGGGACCAGCAGCCACAGGACCCAACGACCCTGTACCAGTCCTGGGTCCAGTGCCGGTGCACAGACAGGAGTGGAGGCTGCAGGCGGTGCCGAGGCTAAGGGCAGTGCACCTGGTATCAGGGTTGAAGCTGTAGGCGCTGGGGCAGAGTGGTGATGTCCCCTTACTTTCAGACCCGGAGCACTAGGTGCTGGGGCCAATGGCCAGAGCTGTCCCAGCTTGTGCTCTTTGGGTGGACCCAGTGCCGAGGTTGGGGAGGAAGAAGGCTCTGGGAAGTCACCCACCAGGTTGGAAACTTGTTGCAGGCTAAAGTGGTGTCGGCCCGACGGCAATGGTCCAGGCGCAGCGCTCGATCATGCCATGTGCTCCACTTGAGGAGACCGGCCCCTGCTCGGTCTCCTCTTCTTCTGGGGTACTGGGGACTAAGATTGATGCTGAGGCCTACGCAGCGCTGGGAGGTGCACGAGTGGCTGGGTGCTCCCCACACCGAGACGGGTGCACTCTGGATTGACTGAGTGGAGTCAGACGCCATTGCCAAGTGCAAATCTGCATCCTTAAGTATAATCTTCAAGTGAGATTCTCTTTCCCGCTTGGTGCACGGCTTGTAGGCCTTACAGATTTTACAGGCCTCATACAAATGAGCCTCCCCGAGGCATGTAAGGCAGGCTGAGTGAGGGTCTCTGTGGGGCATAGGTTTCTGGCATTTCTCGCAGGGCTTGAAGCCATGGGGCCCAGACATGCCCCACCAAACGCGTTGGGATCGCAAAGCGAGCCCTGAGCTTGATTGTTCAGCCGGAAGTAAACACTTAACAACTACTTAAAAACTAGATAAAAACAATGAACTACAAAAACTTTAACGAAGAACTAAAACACTAGGTAAAACTGCTAAGAAGCGCTTGCAGAGCAAGAGCAAAAGCATGTTCCAACAACCCTCACAAGCAGTAAGAAGGAACTGAGGGGATGGAGGGCTAGCAGAGGTATATATTAGCTGATATAGCAGTGCCAATCCAGAGGGCTCCCCTGCTGGTCCAATAGATACTGAAAGGGAAAAACTTCTGATGACATGTACACGCAGTGTGTGCTCACCTACATAGAATGGACATGAGCAATCACTTGAAGAAGAAATGAGAGTTACCATGAGTTGGAATAAGAAGTCCTCAAGCTCAACATTATCATATATATAGTAGCCCAGTGTCTGAGAGTCTGTAATGCTGAAATGCTGGCTGTTCCCTCTGGACGGCCCGTGCTCAGCCACTTGCTCTGCTTGCTCCCCCACGGTGGCCCGGCTGAGTGGCGCAGAAGTCAGCCAAGCACCATGGCGGGAGGCGAAGGGGGGCGGGGCAGTGATGTGTGGCATGACAGTGGCTCCAGGCCCCGCCCCTTGGCCATAAGAAAGAGTTACTCACCTTGTGCAGTAACGGTGCTTCTTCGAGATGTGTCCCCGTGGGTGCTTCACTCTGGGTGCTGGTGTGCCCTCGCGCCGGCGACCGGAGATCTTTCTAGCTGTTTCCACCGTGCTGCGCATGCGCTAGAGCGCCCCCGTGTCTTTGGAATCTGTTAGGCGCAGCTCCTCCGTTCCTTCTGTATCCGTCAGAGCGTAGGGCTCTGAGCAGGGGAAGGAGGGAGGGTAGTGGAGCACCCACGGGGACACATCTCGAAGAAGCACTGTTACTGCACAAGGTGAGTAACTCTTTCTTCTCCTTCGAGTGGTCCCCGTGGGTGCTCCACTCTGGGTGACTACACAGCAGTTGTCGACCCGAGGAGGTGGGTTTGGAGCCCCGTTAGTCACTGTAGACAGTACTGCCTGTCCCACCGCCATGGAAGATGCAATTGAGGAAGAGAGAGCATAATGTTGTGCAAAAGTATGGTCTGAGGACCAGGTGGCGGCGTTACAGATATCCTGTAGAGGAACATTGCTGAGAAAGGCGGTAGTGGAGGACATTGCCCTGGTGGAATGTGCTGTAATCGTTTCAGGTAAGTCTTTATTGTAGAGTACATAACATGTTCAAATGCAAGAAGAGATCCATTTAGAAATCCTCTGCGATGAGACCGCCTGTCCTTTGGATCGTTCCGCATAGGACAAAAAAAGGCTCGGGGATAGTTGCCAGGGCTTGGTGTGGTCGAGATAAAATGCAAGCGCCCTGCAGACATCCAGAGTGTGCCATGCTGCCTGAACTGGATTGGCATGAGGCTTAGGAAAAAATGCAGGTAAGTGTATAGGTTCATTGACATGAAAAGGCGAAAGGACTTTGGGGAGGAACTTAGGGTGTGGCCAAAGTATTACCCTATCCTTTGTGAATACTGTATAAGGGAGATCAGCCATCAGTGCGGCGAGTTCACTCACCCTCCTACTGAGGTTATTGCCACAAGGAATGAGACTTTCATTGATAAATGAGACCAGGAGCAGGTTGCCAGTGGTTCAAAGGGTGGCTTCGTCAGACTCTTGAGAACGTGGTTGAGGTCCCAGATAGGAAGTGGTGGTCGGACTGGTGGGAAGGTATTTTGTAGCCCCTTAAGAAATCTTTTAGTTATTGGGTCAGCGAGAAAGGAGACCCCGTCCTGTATGATAAAATGCTGCAATGGCGGCTGCATGTACTTTGATGGTAGTAAGAGCTAGGCTGGACTGCTTCAGTTGTAGCAAGTAGTCCAGTAGGGTGGGGAAGGGGGCATGCTTGGGGGATGTTATGTGGGAACTTTTGAACCAATGCATGAATCTGTTCCATTTGTAGAGACAGTCCACTAGGAGAACGTGTCTCCTACTATTAATCAGTATCTGTTTCACCAGTTCTGAACAGGCATTTTCAGCATCTTGGAGCCATGAAGGAGCCAGGCGTGAAGATGCAGCTTGTGGAGTTCCAGATGGAGATCCCTCCCGTAGTTCTGCGATAGGAGGTCGTGGTGAAGTGGGAAGGCATACGGATCTACTATTGCCATCTTGCAGAGGTAAGGATACCATGTCTGTCTAGGCCACGCTAGTGCCACAAGTATGGCTCGAGCACAATCTATTCTGATCTTGTTGAGTACCTTGTGAAGGAGAGGAAAGGGCGGGAAGGCGTAGAAGAGGGGACTGTCCCATGTGATCAAAAAAGCGTCGCTGAGGGAGTGCTTTCCTAGAGCTGCCCTTGAACAATAGAGATGACACTTTCTGTTTCCTTTTGTGGCAAAGAGGTCTATGTCGGGTTGTCCCCATTGATGGAAAACTGGGGCAAGTGCGTTCCTGTTCATCTCCCATTCATGTTGATCGTGGAACATGCGGCTTAGGGCATCTGCTGTAACACTGAGTACTCCAGGTAGGCAGGAAGTTATGGGGGTAACATGGTGTGTAAGGCACCACTTCCATAATCTGATGGCTTCCGTGCAAAGGGAGTGGGATCGTGCCCCTCCCTGTCGGTTGATATAGTACATGCAGGTGGTATTGTCTGTCATTATAGAAATGGATTTGTGAGTTATGTAGGGTTGGAAGTGTTGACATGCATACCTGACCGCTCGCAACTCGAGAAGGTTGATATGTAAGGTTTGTTCCATAAAGGACCATTTGCCTTGAGCTGTGATGGTGCCTAGGTGTGCTCCCCAGCCCATGAGTGACGCATCCGTCACTATAGTGAGTGTGGGAGAAGGTCGATGGAATGGTATGCCTTCTAACATATTCCGAGGGTTTGTCCACCACTGCAGTGAGTTTAGAATGCGAGGTGGAATAGTCAGTCATTTGGAAAGAGAATCTCTGGAGGGCTTGTAAGTTGTGGTTAACCATGACTGAAGGCCTCTCATATGAAGTCTGGCGAGCTTGACCACATATGTCGTGGAGGCCATATGCCCTAGAATCTTGAGACATTCGCCGTACCGTCAAGGTAGGAGCTAGTTGTGCACTCATGATAAGATTGCGCATGGTGCTGAATCTGTGTTTGGGTAGAGTGGCCTTTGCTGCCACGGTATCGATGAGTGCTCCTATGAACTCCAACTTCTGCGTTGGGTGTAACGTGGATTTTGAGAGATTTATGCGGAAGCCGAGATTGGTGAGGGAGCTCATGGTAATGTCGATCATGTCCTGGGTCTCGTGGAAGGACGATCCTTTTATCAGACAGTCATCCAGGTATGGAAAAATGATGACTCCTTGACAACGTAGTGAGGCCATTACGACCGCCAGGGTTTTGGAAAAAACTCTGGGGGCGGTTGAAAGGCCAAAGGGCAGCACCCGGTACTGGTAATGTTGGGTGCCCACCCTGAACCGTAGAAAACGTCTGTGCGCCGGGTGGATGGTGATATGAAAATAGGCGTCTTGGAGGTCGAGAGCTGAAAGCCAGTCTCCTTGATCCAGAGCAGGGATGATAGTTGCTAACGTAACCATTTTGAAATGGTGGTAAGCACTGTACTTGTTGAGTCTCCTCAGGTCCAATATGGGATGCCATCCTCCGTTCTTCTTCTGCGTTAGGAAGTAAGTTGAATAGAAGCCCGAACCATGGAATTCCGTTGGTCCTTGCTCCACGGCCCCCAATTGTAATAGGTGTGAAACTTCCTGATATAGGAGGATTTCATGAGATGGGTCCCTGAAAAGGGACAGGGTAGGGTGATGGGTGGGGGGCATAGAGATGAAAGGGATGACGTAACCATGTTGGATCAGTTGTAGGACCCATCTGTCCGATGTTATTTGAGTCCATTGATGGAAAAAAACCCGGAGCAGGTGGTTGAACTGAGGAGGCTTGGACGTGTGTGTTATTGGAGTGGGTATTCGGCTCTCGACATATTTTTCAAATTTGTTGTTTAGTTGCAGGTGGGTGAGTCGTCGCAGAGTGTTGCTGTTGCTGCTGTTGCAGTCTACGACGTTGTGGCCTCTGTCTCTGCCGGAAATCATATCGAGGTTGCTGTCAGAAAGGCTCCCTAGGTCTCTGGTAAGTCGAGAATCTTGTTCTTTTTGTGGTGGGGGTGTACATCCCCAATGTTCTGAGTGTCGTCCGCGAGTCTTTCACAGAATGTAATACCTCATCTGTCTTGGCAGCAAAGAGGGTTGTTTTATCAAATGGTAAGTCCTCAACCTTTTGTTGTAAATCTCTAGGGACTCCGGAAGCCTGTAGTCATGATATCCTGCGTAATATGATGGCTGATGCGGTGACACGGGCTGCGGCATCTGCTACGTCCATTGCGGACTGTAAGGCAGTATGCGAGACTGCGTGGCCTTCATGCATTATATTAAAGAGTGTGGATCGTTTATGTTCAGGTAAATGTTGTGCCAAGTCCTGGAGTTTGGAATAATTTGCATGATCGTAATCTGCAAGCATTGCCGTGTAGATTGCTGCTCGAAGGAGCAGGGTGGCAGAGGAATAGACCTTACGGCCCATGACGTCTATTCTCTTGTGGTCTCTATTCTGTGGTGTCGTCTTAAGGTTAGGTTGTCTTCCTTTGTGACGAACCAAATCCACCACTAGGGAATTAGGTGGTGGATGGGTGAAAAGAAAATCCGCATCCTTTGGCGCAATAAATTACTTGCGGTCAGCCTTCTTGTTGGTAGGGGGAATAGATGCGGGAGTCTGCCAGATGTTATCGGCTGGGTCCATAATGGCCTCATCCATAGGGATTGCCAGACGAGAGGTAGTGGATGGTTCCAGTGTACGTAGGAGCTTATACTGTTTTACTTGTACCTCCTGTAAGTCCCGTTCCTGTGCTAACGCCACCCTCTTGAAAAGGTCGTGAAATTTTCTAGAGTCATCACCGGATGGTGGGGCTTCCGGTGTGACTGCCTCATCAGGCGAGGATGAGGAATTATGTAGAAGGGACCTGTCTACCTTCTGAGAGAGAATCTTGTATCTCAGAGTGACTTGGGGAATTTGGCTCTGTAATGGACGCAGTAAGAGGTGGCGAAACTGGTGGTCTGGAATTGTTGAAGGAGGATGATGATGACTTTGCTTTGGTCGTGGCTCACATGGCTGCCATTGAGTAGCGTATGGTGGTGGTGGGTAACTATATTGTTGTGCATACCATGGTAGTGGCAGAGGTGGGTATGCATATTGTGTAACCAGAGGCTGCCAAGAAGGAGGTCTGTGCACAGGACTAGAATGTTGGGAGGAGAATCTGCTCCTGGGTTCTGTGCCTGCCTCACTTGGAGACCGTGAGATATGAGATGATCTGCGGGAGTGTATTGATTGCACTGAAGAAGTTGGTGAAGTCGGTGTCAGTGGCGAGCGGCTCCGTACTGGGGAGCGGTAGCACGCAGTCTGCTGGGTCGGTGCCGAGGTGTGGGACTTGCTCGGTGCCGATGGCGGTGCCGAGCGGTCCGCGGGCGGCATGTCGGTGCGGGGCTTTTTCACAGCTGGTGTTGGTGCCGCCGACTGGTGCCGTGGTTGTTTCGGCACCGTATGCTCCTTATGGCCCACCGATGCGGCCGGTGCCGAAGAGGAGGTCGGTACCGTTGACACGGGCGGTGCCGATGCTCTTTGTCTCGGCTCCGAATGCGCTCGTTTGTGTGGTGCCGGTGTCTTGGCTGAAGCCGTACCCGACGTGCCCGGTTTATCTGCAGTGCTAACCCGTGAGGCTGAGGGTGCCGAGGGTAGCGAGCGGGTTGGGGAACGAGCTGTTCTCGATGTCGCCAGGGTAGACGGACATGATTTATTCATACCCTTAGTTAGAGAGGCCATTTCTGGAGCTGCTGGTGGATCGTCCGATGGAGGTCGGAGAGACTTTTCGTAAAGGATCGTTTTCAGCCTGTTGGCTCGGTCCCGACGTGCTCTGGTGGTCAATTTTGAACAGTGCTGGCACTTCTGAGTCTGGTGGGATTCGCCGAGACACTTAATACAATCGGCATGTCCATCAGACACAGGCATGGCGTCCTGGCATGTCTGACACCTTTTAAAACTGGGGGATCCCGGCATGAGGCGCGGGGAACAAGCGGCAAGCCGCAACGAGAGAAAAAATTTTTTTTTTCTAACTATAGACTGGGGTGGGTAGTAGGGTGAAATAACTTGAACTCTGAGGTAACTATAGGGATTAACCAGGGTTTCAATCTATTTTTAACCAAAGATGAAGAGAGAGAAAGAAGCTCCGTCTGCTGCCGAGGACGGTAAAGAAGGAACTGAGGAGCCGCGCTGCGCGCGCTGCGCGCGCGCCTAATGGATTCCAACGACACAGGGGGGCGCTCTAGCGTGTGCGCGGTGGAACCAGCTAGAAACATCTCCGGTCGCTGGCGCAAGGACACACCAGCACCCAGAGTGGAGCACCCACGGGGACCAATCGAAGGAGAAACGTCACTGCCCCCGCTCCCCTTCACCTCCCGCAGTGGCGCTCGGCTGACTTCTGCGCCGCTCAGCCGGGGTGCTGCGTGGGAGCAAGTGGCGCAAGCGACCGTTTGGGCTCCGTTTGGGCTCTGCGGTCCCCCCGAGTGAGATGCAGAAGGGGGAGGAGAAGAGAAAGAGAGAGACGGAGAGAGAGGCAGGAGGTGGAGGAGAGCTGAGAGAGAGAGAGGGGGAGGCAGTAGGAGGAGGAGGAGAGGAGAGAGAGAGAGAGAGAGACCGGAGGCTCAGGAGAGAAGACCGATGTGGAGGAGAGACCTGAAAATCCCGTCTTATGGTGGGCTAATTGGCTAGTTTTGAAATAAAGGCTTGTAGTGTAGACATGTATTTTGTTATTTCAGAGTAATGTCAGTTATTCCGAAATAACGCTGCTGTGTAGAGGTACCCTTATTGCCCTGGCTCAGCCCCACGGGGCCATCTACCCCATTATACCGCCTCCTCCCTGCCCCCATGGCCGTGCCTCCTGGGATCCTGCCAGCACCAGTTTCCTGTAGTGGATATTTCTGAGGAACAATGGGACAGATGGGGGAGGGGTCCTTGTTTCCCTGTCCGGGCATTGGGGCAATGGTTTTACTGCCCTAATTGCAGCATTCATTTGAAAGAGGATGATCCTGCATTCCCATGTAAAGGCATCCAGTAGCAAGGAGTTCCACAGGCTCCCACCTCTGTTTGCCGGTGGCAGAGCCCTTTGCCTAGGGGGGAGGGTGTGAAGAGCAGAACATGGCCCTCCTCCCTGACTCACCGACTTCATGTTTAGCACAGGCGGCTCGATAAATTGGGAGCCCAGGTTGGACACGATGAAAGTGGTGACGCAGAAGGCCACACGGTCTGGCCGCAGGGACCGCACCACAAGCATCCTCTGCATCTGATTGCAGGAGTTCTCCCACTCGCCTGCAGGGGGTGATACAGGAAGGGGAGACTGCTGGTGGGGCAGCTCTATGCCAACTCCCTGAGCTGGGCCAGGTGCACAGGGATCTGCCCAAGGCATCACATTATTGGGGGCCTCCTGAGGAGTCTGAGGGAACCAGGAAGGAGATGGCTGTGATGCCCCCCACATTGCCCCTGCCTGGCATCACTGCTGGGCACGGAGCAGCATGCAGAGTGCCACCATGCTTGGGGCTCCACAGGCATAGAGGAAACCGCCTGGCTTCATTGTCGCTGTGTTGGACTTACCTGCTCAGAACTGGGGCGAGAACCCAGAAGTCCTGGCTCCCAGCTTCCTTGCTCTAACCCATCAGCCCCCACTCCTCTCCCAGAGCCAGGGAGAGAACCCAGGAGTTCTGGATCTTCCCTTGCCCTCTCCCCTCCCACGGCAGACAGGCAGGCTGACCTGGCAGCATAGCTTTCTCGGGTTTGGCGTTGGTGTACCAGAGGTGCCAGTCCCGTGGGTACTGCTCGAAGGAGTTCATGATGCCATGGAAGTTGGTGAGCTTGTCTAGCTCAGTGATGTTGTCCCAGTAGGTGTCAGCCAGCCAGCCACTGCAAGGGTTGTCCATCTGCCCCTCCCGGTCCAGCACCTGCAGAGAGGGGAAGGGGTTGAGACAAGAGGAATGCAGTAATGACGGTTCTTTGAGGTGTATCCCCCTGTGGGTGCTCCACTCTAGGTGTCAGGCTCACCCCGGCACTGCAGGTTGGAGATTCATCAGCCGTGGTTCAGCCAGACCGCGCATTCGCGGCAGCGTTGCGTGCCCTTCATGCTATTTCTGAGTCTGCGCGCGGTCCGGCTCCCACCAGTTCCTCCTAATCGGGTCACCCTGAAAGACATAAAGAAAAGACTCCAAAGCGGGGAGGAGGGCGGGTCGTGGAGCACCCACGGGGACACACACCTCAAAGAACCATTGTTACTGCACAAGGTGAGTAACTTCCTCTTCTTCTTCGGGTAGTGTCCCCGTGGGTGCTCCACTCTAGGTGAATACAGAGAAGTCGCCTGGTCTACGGCGGTGGGATTGGAGCTAAGATGTCTGTGCTGAGGAGAGTGCTGCGGAGGCCAGTGCTGAGTCCTGAATGATAGCCTCAATCGCATAATGTTTTGCAAATGTTATGTCCGAAGACCAGGTTGCCATGCGGCAGATATCTTGCAGCGGGACGCCTTTGAGGAAGGCCGTCGATGTGGCCGTCGCCGTAGTGGAGTGAGCGTTCATCGAGGTAGGTATTGGTTTATTGCGTATTGAATAACATCGTGCGATGCATTTGACAATTAGTTTAGAAATACATTGCGACATCAAGGGCTGGCCCTTGGTTCGTCTGTCTGTGCATAGTAGCAGATGTAGTGACTGTCGGAAGGGGCGTGTTCTCTCAAGGTAGAAAGACAACGCTTTACACACGTCTAAAATATGTAACTGGGATTCATGGCCAGAAGTATGTGGTTTGGGATAGAAAGTTGGAAGTATTATGGGCTCGTTGACATGGAATTCTGAGTTCACTTTTGGTAAGAAGTTAGGGTGGGATCGTACTATTATTCCCTGATTGGTAAACAAAGTATAAGGTGGGGCAGTCGAGAGAGTGGCCAGCTCAACCACTCGCTGTGCCGATGTAATAGCTAGAAGGAAGACGACTTTTGTTGTGAGTGTGGTCATGTCGCAGGTGGCTAGGGGTTCAAACGGTGGGTACGTTAGTGTGTCCAAAACCAGCTGCAAGTTCCACAGCGCAGGGGTTTTTCTGCGCGGAGGGTATAGATTTGCAAGGCCTTTTAAAAATCGTTTGGTCATGGGATGAGCAAATACTGAGTAACCTTCTATCAGTTATCTGAAGGCAGAGATCGCCAAGAGACGAACCCTGATGGACGGCAACGCCAGTCCCGACTGCTGGAGGTGCAGTACATAGTCCAGGATATGATGGATAGGGACGGACAGCGCATCGAGGCTATTGGCCGTGCATCAAGAATAAAAGCAACGCCACTTATAAAGGTAAGTCGTTCGCGTGGAGTCGTGTCTACTATGCATTAACACGTTTCACCTCTTGAGAACAGATGACTTCCGCTCGGTGGAACCAGCTAGGAGCCACGCTGATAGGTATAGTCGATCGATTTGGGGGTGTATCATGGAGTGTTCTTGTTGTGTCAGCAGGTCAGGTCGTTCTGGCAAGTGGTATGGAGGTCAAAAGGACATTTGTAGAAGAAGTGGAAGCCACGTCTGCCTGGGCCAAAACGGGGTTATAAGTATGACCGTGGCCCTGTCCATAGCTATCTTCTCCAGTACTTTCGGAAGAAGTGGAATTGGTGGAAAGGCATGGAGTAGATGGCGACTCTAATACAGCAGGAATGCGTCCCCGAGGGACTTTGGTCCCAGTCCTGCTCTGGAGCAGTATTTTGGATACTTCGCATTGAGGTGTGTTGTGAACAAGTCTATAGTGGAGTACCCCCATCATTGGAAGAGAAAGTGCGTTACATCATGGTTGAGTTCCCACTCATGCTGGGGAAAGAAATGACTGCTGAGGGTGTCGGCAATGGTATTGTCCTTGCCTGGTAGGTATGTACCGATGATGCTGATGCCTTGGCGAACGCACCAGTTCCATAGCCGTATGGCTTCTGCACAAAGGGATTTCGACCTGGCTCTGCCTTGACAGTTGATATAGTAAACTGTGGTGGTGTTGTCAGTAAGGATTTGAATCGTATGGCCACAAATCGTGGGTAAGAATGCTTTGCAGGCATTGAATACTGCCCTGAGCTCCAGAAGATTGATATATTGACTTCTGTCGCGGTCCACCATCCTTGCGCATGTTCTCTTGCGCAATGAGCTCCCCACCCCAAAAGAGATGCGTCTGTCATAATTTGTATGGTCGGTTGTGGACAGTGGAAGGGAATGCCTGTAAGCATGTTTGTGGAGGAAGTCTACCATGCCAGGGAGCGTTGCACGATTGGGGGCACCGTCACTACCTGTGAACATCCTGGTTGCCCGGGAGGTAGACTGAAGCTACCCAGTGCTGTAGGCATCTGAGATGGAGCCTCGTGTGTTGTACCACGTAAGTTGTGGCCACCATATACCCCATGAGTTGCAAGCAGGTGAGTATGGAGACTCTGGGGCTGATAGAGATCGTATGAATGAGGTCTCGTATCTTGTGAAATCTGGCCACAGGAAGATAGGCCTTGGCTGTTGTAGAATCTAGTCGTGCCCCAATGAACTCGAGGGACCTTTGGGACGTGAAAGAGGACTTCTGTGTATTGACTACGAGGCCTAGGGCTGCGAATAACTCCCTTGTGATGTTGGTGGCCCTTAATGCCTGGTCGTAAGTAGGTGCCTTGATTAGACAATTGTCCAAGGAAATATCATGATGCCGTGACGATGCAGATATGCGGCGACTACCGATAGTGTCTTGGAGAAGACCCTGGGTGCGGACGATAGGCCAAATGGAAGGACTCTGTATTGGAAGTGCTGTGTGCCTATGACAAATCTGAGGAAGCGTCTGCGTGCAGGATGTATCATGATGTGGAAATAAGCGTCCTGTAAATTGAGGGACGCAAACCAATCTCCCGTATTCAGGGCTGGAATGATAGAAGCTAATGTCACCATCTTGAACCCGTGTTTCTGTAGATATCGATTGAGCTGTTGAAAGTCCAGAATCGGTCTCTATCCCCTGATTTTTTCTCAGTGAGAAAGTAGCGAGAATAAAAACCTTTGCCCTGAAATTGTTCGGGCACTCTTTCCACTGCCCCGATGTTTATGAGACGCAGAGCCTCCTGCATTAGGAGAGCCTCGTGAGATGTGTCCCTGAGGAGGGACGGGGGTGGGGGAGAGGTACGGGGAAGAGAAAGAAGTGGTATAGAGCAGCCTGGTGTTATTAGCTCTAGGACCCAACAATCGGTAGTGATGGCGAACCACCTTTGTTGAAACAGTCGTAAACGATGGTGAAAAAGCTTTTGCAATTCTGGTTGAGATTTTAGGGGAATGGTCTGCAGTCCCTCGATCAGACCATCAAACTGGCTGCTTGTTGTTGTGAGGGTTAGGTGCCCTACTCGTCTGCGGACGTCGTTTCTGCTGGTGAGGTTTCCCCCGTTGTTGGGGTTCATATTGCCTGTATCTAGGTGTGGTGTATGAAAACGGTCGTTGCCTGTAATAGAGCATATAGCGTTTGTGGCAGTATGGTGGTGTGTACATACCGAGAGTCCTCAGAGTCGTCCGAGTCCTTGCCTGAGTGTAGGACTTGGTCGGTATTTTCAGCAAACAGACTCTGTCTGTCAAATGGCAAGTCGTCTACTTTTGCCTGTAGTTCTTTAGGCACTGACACCATCTGGAGCCAGAGGATCTTCACATTACCACTGATATCGCTGTGGTGCGAGCCGCTGTGTCAGCGATGTCTAAGGAGATTTGTAAAGCTGCCCTTGAGGCAGTATAGCCCTCCTGAACCACTGATTTTAATATCTGACGTTTGTCCTCAGGCAGGTGTTCTAGAAGCATCATCAACTTTTTGTGAAATTATCAAAGTGGTGATTGGAGAGGAGGGCAACATAATTCGCCATCCGCAAAGTTAGCATGGTGGACGAGTAAACCTTCCTTCTGAAGAGGTCTAAATGTTTCGTGTCTTTATAAGAGGAAGCATTTTTGAACTGTGGGGTTTTAACTCTTTGTTGGGCAGCGCTGACAACCAACAAGTTCGGTTGCGGGTGTGTGAATAAAAATTCCATCCCTTTAGAAGGAACAAAATACTTCTTGTCCACCCTCTTATGTGTTGCTTGGGAGGAAGCTGGTGTCTGCCAAATGTCATTTGCAATTTCCAGAATTGCATCATCTAACGGCAACGCCATTCTATTCTTCTGTGATGGTTGAAGATTCTTCAGAAGCCGGTGTTGCTTCTGTTGTACTTCGCCCAGTTGTACCTCATGTGACTCCGCTACCCTTTTGAAGAGGTCGTGAAATTGCCTAATATCATCTACCAGGAAGAATCCCCGGGGAAGACTGCATCGTCCAGGGAGGAGGAAGACTGGTCAGTCGGAGACTCCACTTGAAATTGGGTGTGCTCTGAAGTAGATGTCTGTGGCGCCTCCGGTTGGCATACTGGAGCAGGTGTATCTCCTGAGGGAGTTAGTGGTCTTGTGGATGGTTGAGGCGGTGTTGGTAATCTGACACTGCTATGTGAATGTCGTTGATGGTATTTCGGAGACGTGGAATAAGAGTAATTGTAGGAGTGACGGTGTCAGTGATAGTCATGGTGACGATGATATCGATCGTAGTAGTGCCGAGCTGGAGAGTATTCAAGAGAGTATCATCTCTCAGTTACATGGTGATATTTAGAGCAAGAGGATCGTGTGTGATCTAGGTGAACAAGATCTTCCTCTGTAATATGATGGAGACTGTGAACGTCTGCGGTGGCGCTGTGGCAAGGGTGAGTTTTGCGTTGAGCGCCTGTGATAGTGGCTGGCGCGACTGTCATGTTGTGACAGTACCGAGAACACCGAAGCTGGGGATGAAGGCTGAGGCGAGAATACAGCCGGTTCCGGGCTAGGAGAAGGCATCATTATCCTTCGTGACTTATGTGTAGCTTTCTGTGATACCAGGGAGGATCATCTACGCTTATGAGATACTTCTTGTCCCGATGCAGGAACCGAATGTGTGGGGGACGGTGCTAGTGCATTGTGTGAGCCCGATGCCGCCTGAGTCGGTGCTGTTCGGCTCGGTGCCATTTGGCTCGGTGCCAAGCTCGAGGTGTCTGAAGGGCTCGTGGGCAGTGCCGTGGGCGGTGCCTGAGCGCTCGGTGCTGACGGACTCAGTGTTGGTCTTATTGCAGGTGTTGGTGCCGTAACCGGTACTGGCACCTGGTGTGCCATCGGTGCTGACCTGGCCGGTGCCCTTGAGCTTTGCTTTGTTGGCACGGGTGCCAAGTTGGCTCTTGGGACTATGGCCGATGCTGGTGCCGATTCCCTATGAAGGGTCGGACTCGGCTCTGAGACACTACGGTTCGTCTTATGCTTATGAGCATGGCGGCTGATGGCTGAGCCAGATATCCCCAGCTTATCACTCGCATTTATCTGAGCAGAGGATGAGTGGCGGGGGAGTGACTTATCACTTGCTTATGTCCTTCCTCGGGGTGCCAGAGGTCTGGAGGGTTTGCTCTCAGTGGGCTATAGTGCCTTACTGAACAGGAGCATTTTTAAGCACATTTCGCGGTCGCGTCTCATACATGACGTCAGTTCACTGTTACTGAACAGTGCGGGCATTTCTGAGGGATATGACCCTCGCCCAGGCACTTAATACAGCTCACATGTCCGTCAGATGCCGGCATTGCATCGCGGCATGTGGCACATTTTTTGAAACCAGGAGATCCCAGCATTTCGACTAACTTAACTAAAAACTGGAATCTAACACTATATATAACTATATATTATCTAATTAGAAGAAACCGAGAATTAATTTTAATTTTTTTAAACGAACTATAAGAGTAACAGTAAGGTAACGACTAAAACTATGACTAAAGACTAACTTTGAACTAATTATTTACAGATTTAAAGATATTTCTAGTCAGACTGAGAGGAAGGAGTTCACTCCACCTGTGACCATGAACAGTTAGGAGAAACTGGTGGGAGCTGGACCGCGTGCAGACTCAGAAATGGCGCGAAGGGCATGCGCCGCCGCTGCGCATGCACGGTCCAGCTGAACCATGGCTGATGAATCTCCGACCTGCGGTGCCGGGATGAGCCTGACACCTAGAGTGGAGCACCCATGGGGACACTACCCAAAGAAGAAGCATCCTGCACCCCTCTGCCTTGCCAGACACTGCTGATGGGCAGGGCTCTCCATGGGGTATGAGGGGGTGTGGGGCTCATGCCCGCAAGCAGCCAGCTGCCAGCACCAGCAGTTGGAGCCTTGGTACAGCAGCAAGCTCCCTCAGAGGCCTGGGTTCACACAGCAGGGTGTGGGGTGGGCACCAGGGCTGGCTCAGGTGACAGGGCGGGGGCAGCTGGAAATAGAGATCTCCCGAGATCCCAGAACCTGGTCCCGTGGCCCCATCCAGCGGAGAGTATCAGGGGCCATGGCAGACAGACAGCAGGAAGCCCACAGGGGGAGGGGACAGCAGGCAAATGGCAGAGGTTCAGGAGGCAAAAATGGCCAGGACGCTGGGGTTTTTGCCCCACCTGGGAAAGATACTGCCCACAGGGGCAGCACTGCTGGGCTAGAGCTCACAGTTCAATGGCAGCTCCAGCAGCACAGTGCCCCCTGCTGAACCTCTGCCCCACTTCCTACCCTACAACATCCCCTAGTGGCTTACTGCCATCTTGGGGCCAGCCCAGACAGCCAGGGGAGAGTGCCCACTGCTGAGCCCCTACACCAGAGGTGGGGAACTTTTTTGGGTCGGGGGCCACTGACCCATAGAAAAATCAGTCGGGGACCGCACACAAGTGATAAGCAAAAAAACCCAACCCTCACTGACATGGCCCCCAACTGTGGAGAAAGACACTCCCCACCAGAGCCAGGGGGGCCCAGCCTAGTAATTTTGTGTGCTCCAGTCCTGCGGTGGGACAGCAGGGAGGCTAGAATGCCACCGTGGGCTCCTCAATGCTGGGGTGGCTCTCAGCCTTGAAGGCCGGATCCAGGCAAGCCAGGGACCACATCTGTCCCTCGGGCTTGAGGTTCCCCACCCTTGCTCTACACCCTCCCTACCCCACAGTACCCCCAAGGACCACTCTGGAGCCAGACCTGCCTGCCAGGGAAGAGCAACCCCTTCTGAGCCTCTACCCCACTCCCTATCCCACAGCCCCTCCTAATGCCGCCCTGAGGCCAGCCCTGCTTATCAGGGGAAAACACCCCCTGCTGAGATCTGAACCCTCACTGCTACACAACGCCCCCTAGTGCCACCCTTGGGTATTGGGTTCAGCCCTCCTTTCACTGGCAGCAGCCATTCTTTGGCTAATAGTTGTCCTACCCACCCCAGAAGTGGCTGCATTTCAGAGTGAATCCATAGACAGCAGAGGGGGCTCCAGTCCTGTTCCCCAACGGGGAGGAAAGGAGCCCTCCAGGAAGGAGGAGAGCACCCCCCCTGATTGGGAGGCAGGTTGATGGCCAGCCTAGGCAGCACTGCCTCCCCCCCATCCCATGGGCACCCTGCCTGCACTCACCACACCCCCCCGCAGGAAGAAGTTGTACTCGTCCATCTTGAGGTTGCCTGACGTCTCAAGGATCTTGGCGCACATTTGGAAACTGAAGAGCAGCTTGTGGTGCTCAAAGAGGCCACGGCAGGTGTATCTAGGGGAGGGAGCAAGGGTGCTAACCCAGTGGTGCAGCAGGATCCCTTCTTCCCTCCCACATGCATTTCCCAAGGCATGCACCACAGGGCACATTCTCCCCTTCTCTCTGCTACCTCTGGTGTGCACGGTGCAGAATCCACACATGGTCTGCAGGGCCAGGCACCATTCTCCTTTCCCCCTCATACTGGGTGGGGTATGGTAATGGGATCTCCATGCCCCAGGACATAGGAAGGGATCCCGGTGCTCTGGTACCCATGGAAACCCCATACCCAGCATACGAAGGGGGATCCCTGTAATTGTAACAGGAAGGAAACCTGTACACAGCATAGGATTGCGAACCCCCGTACCTGCAGTAGGAAGGGAACTCCCATACTTGTACATGGCATAGGAAGGGGAACCCCTGTACCTGTAGACGGCATAGGTGTGGTACTCATTCAGGTAGCGGATCCTCTCCTCCAGCTTGGAGCTCCGGTGGCTTTTCTGGATGCTCAAGTTGAAGAGATCGATGTAGGCATCCAGGGAGAACTGATACATGGGGTCGATGCGGCCCATGTCGTTGAGGACGAAGAAGAGAATGGAGGCTCTCTGGGCGCAGGGCCTGTAGGCCTTGGTGGGGGTACAGCACCCGTCAGCCTGGGTGGCACTCCAAGGAGGTGCCCATGCTGCACCTGGACATCTGTAGCTGGCCTGAGCCGGGACTGGATAATTACAGGGCAGCCCCTACGTGCTGGGAGGGGCCTGGAACTCAGAGCGTCCCCACTGCAGCCCCACAAGCTGGGGCAGTGGCACAGGTCAGCCATGGGTCTCTGCTGAGCCAGCCTCTATCCAGCGCTGGGCCTGGTGAGCTGCGCAGCAGGGCCCCCTTCTCTGGTCACAGCTTGGCACTACCAGCAAGCCAGGCCGAAGAACAAGGGGCAGATGGGCAAGGGACACAGAGCAGCAGAGACAGGCCATGGGGTGTGGAAGTTCCCTGGCAGAACCCCCCTGCCCGCACCAGGGCCCTGCCTCCTCACCTCCCGGGCAGTGTCAATCTTGATCTCCGTGGTTTCACTGGTCTCCAGCTGCTCTGTCACCTCACTGGCTGTGACCTTAGAGGTCTGCAGTGTGTTCACCAGCTGCACATCATCTAGCAGTGAGCCAGTGGCTTCGTTCAGCAGCCTACGGGGGCAAAGGACAGGCCAGCCCTTGAGTGCTGCATGGCCAAGGGCGAACAGCTCCCATGGAAGGGTCAACTCCTGCCAGCCAGAACTTCCCATTGAGGGGGTGCTGGCTCCCAACTTGCCCCAGGCAGGGACTGGCTGGTTCAGGGGATGGGGAATGGGGCCTGTCCCCTTGGCAGGGTACTAACTCCCACCTGATGTGATGAAGTGGGGATTTTATTTCCCTTGTTATGTTGCATGAGATTTCTACTGTCCTGTAGTAACCCCGTGTGCGTGCCTGCGTTTCCCTGGATACTGCACCAATACCTAGATGGTGATGGGAATTGCAGTGTGGTAGCCTCTTGCTGTACACAATGGCTGAGGGCCTTTGCAGCCTGAGCCCAGGAGGGGAGTGACTAGGTGACACCTGATGCCTGGGAAGCAGGACAAAGGTGGGAGGAGAGGCCTGGATTGGGGGAGGGAAAGCTGGGACCAGGCTGCTGGGAGTGGGTCAGTCTTGGCTGGCTTGGAGTGCAAGGAGAGGCTGTGGGCCCCCTCTCCTCAAGATGGATTGTACTGACTGCTTCTGGTTCCTGTGCTGTCCCTCTTTACTAATAAACCACCCATTCTACCGGCTGGCTGAAAGTCACAGCTAATTGCGGATAGCGGTGCAAGGGGCCTGTGACTCCTCCACCCTTCAGGGACACCCAGCCCCAGGCTGGAGACTGTCTGGCTGGCTCAGGGGGGTGGGGAATGGGATGCAGGACTGTCCCTTATGGGGTGTTAGCTCCCATGCAGTCCTAGGGCAGAAATTGCTGGCTTGGGGAGGGGCAGGGAATGACCAACTGCCCTGCCTCAGAGGTGGCTGTATCTCAGTGTGGGGTGAGGTGTCCCCCATATAACCAGCAGCCCTACCCCTGCATTTCATCAATGGGTGAGGGCTCCCTGTGTAACTGGCCACCCTGGTCCCACCTTAGAATTTCATCCTCTAGCTCCTTCAGCTTGCTCTTGCCGGCAGCGATGTTGAGGACTAGCGAGTCCTTCTGCTCCTCCAGCTCAGGACGCTCCTTCCGTACCACGATGCCCAGCAGCTGGGCCTCCAAGCCCTGCAGAGCCATCAAGTCAGGGCTTGCCCATCCCTGTCTTCCAACACCCTTCTCTCCCAGCACCCCTGGGGCAAGCCAGCCCTAGCTCCTTTCTCTCATTGCTCTCCAATGACCCCCTCCCACAAAAGGCCCAGTCGCACCTGCTCCTTGACAGCGAAGTTGACGATGGTGGTCTGGGAGGAGGTCTCTGGGGTATAGTGGGGGTTCGACAGCTTAGTGGTGAGGTAGAAACGGAAGTCGAGGCTGTATTCCACCTCCTTATCCGCCAGCCGCAGGAGCAGGCGCCCACCTGCCATACACACAGGGCAGTCAGGTCCCCCCAAATGCCACTGGGTCCTGCCTGGGGTTTGAGCAGGTCAGCTCCCTAACCACTGCACCCCACTAGCCTCCCAGTGCCAGGGAGAGAACACAGGAGTACTGGCTCCCAGTCCCTTGTTCTCACCCACAAGCTCCCCCCTCCCCAAGCCAAAGAGCCCAGGAGAAAACCCAAGAGTCCTGGCTCCCAGCCCCACTGCTCTAACCCACCAGCTCCTGCAAATACTCCTAGAGCCAGGGAGGGAATCCCGGCGTCCTGGCTCCCAACCCCTGCTCTCTCCGTAGCAAAGGGCCTGGCCTCACCCACTCTAGTTACAGACTTGTTGAGGATAGGGGCGAGCGAGGGGTCCAGCTCCTCCTGCACGTTCTGCAGCAGCACAGGCGAGCCAAACTGCACGGCGTGCTCCAGTACCCGCAGGTAGTCGCTCATCTGCAGGTCAATGATCTTCAGACCCTGTTGGGGGCGCCAGGAGCGGGGTGAGCAGCCAGCAGTGCATTGGAACTCCCCCCCCCGCCCTTATCAACTGCTAGCACCTGGGAGCCAGGATGGCAGCCAGACCCAGGAGTGAGTGCAGAGCACAAATGAAAGAGCACCTGGTGGCACAGCTAGTGATAAAGGGGTGGGACCTAACAGGGAGTGTGGCTCTGATCAGCTGTCCTCCCAGGCAAGGGAACCCCAGCCCTATCCCCCACTGGAACTGCTGCTCACCTTGGCAGCCTCCATGTTTTTGATCCACTTGGAGGCCTGGCACTGTGGGTCGATCATCAGTGGCCACCTGGCAACAAGGACAGGGCAGATCAACAGGATGTACAGCCACATGCTGGGATCTCCCCTAGCTTCCATGTATCAACCAGCACCCAGTGTTCACCCCTCTGCCCGCCATGCATTTGGGAAACAGCTGGGGTGAGAGTGTGACATTATTGGATTGTGATTTGTCTTTACAGATCATTGTTGAAACCACTGTTATAGGTCTGCCCCAAATCTTGTACAAAGTGAACCAACAGAGGTGTCTAAGGAAAGCTTAATGCTTGCTGGTTACTGTTACACTGTTTGTGTGCACGTATTATTTCTGTACTTGAAGATCAGAACATTAGTTGTGTGTCTTTATTTGACATGTGAGCTCCTGAAGTAATGCCCAAAGTAGCTGGCCAGTGTGTCTGGAAAAGGCTATTCAGGTTGAATGGCCCATCAAGAAACATTCAATAAACAATGGAGCATGGGAGATACCTAACTACACGGAATGGACTTTTTGCAAGCTTCAATTTGGAATGTGGGCCATGCCTGCAAAGAACTGAGTTATGCATGAACAGCTGACTCACCCATATAAGAAACTAAATTTTTTAGCTGTATTTTTCCTCAGAAAAGAATGGGACTTCCTCCACACGGGCTGAGGATATAAAAGGCCCTGGAAATGCCTCAATTTGGTCTTCAATATGGCTTCTTATCTCTGGAGGATCTTTGCTTGAACTGAAGCTTGGAAAAAAGGATTCCTACCCATTCTAACACAGGATATAGAATGGAAGTGAACACAGGTGTTGCAGACTGCTCTGAGTTCAAGCATGTTTATGTGATTGTCAGTCTCATCTCTGCGCCATTGAACTTGCATGACGTATTTGTCCAGGTGAGCTCCCCAGCTTGTTAATGAGGCATCTGTCATTTTATAGTTGCAGTGGGTGCTGGAAGGGTACCCCATGCAAACATTGTGATGTATTGCCATGTTAGCATGGACTTTATCTTATTTGGCATGGCTAGGTGCCTGTTTATATGGTGTCTGTGTGGTCTGTACACTGTTCTTAGCCAGGCCTGTAGCGGTCTCATGTGCAGCTGGGTGTGTGGTACCACAAACGTAACTGCTACAATGTCTCCCAGTAGTTGCAGGCATTGTCTTGCCGTTATGTATGGGCTGGTTTGCGCTGGAGACACCAGGTCTTTGATAGCTGCGGTGGGGTAGTGACGCTATTGCTTTTGTGCAGGCCAGGTGTGCTCCTATGAAGTTTATGGTCTGGGTTGGGGTAAGGATGCACTTTTCCAGATTGATCTGTAGGCCCAGAGAGTCGAACAGTGCTCTGGTGGTAGCTACTGCCTGTTCTGTGTTGTGCACCCTCTCCCTGTGCCTTGGTGGGATCTCTTCTATAGCCCCTAGTTGTAAGAGGTGCTGTGCCTCTTGTACAAACTCAAGTTCATGAGTGGGGTCTCTGAAGAGGGACGGGGACAGGGGTTGATGATGTGGAACAGAAGTAAATGGGATTTAATAACTAGTTTTGATGATCTCCAATACCCATTTGTCTGTGGTGATGTTTCGCCACACTGGATAGAATACAGCTAGTCTGCTGTCAAATGGTGTATAAGGTGTGTACTGCAGCGTTGGAGAACTCAGTGCTGTCCGACCCTCAAACAGCCTCTGACAGGTGATCTTGACTGGTTTGACCAGGAAGCTATCAAGTGCTGGCACTTCAGTTGCCCCTCCAGCCACTGTCCTGCTGCCCATGTCCTCTGCCTTGGAGCTGCACCCCTGGGAACCTCCTGCTTGCTGTGCAGGGTGTGGGAGGGAGAAGGGGGGATGCTGATGTCAGGGTGTCCCTCCTCCTCCCACTCCTGTATCCTATCTCCACACAGAGAGATGGGGATGGAGGGAGCTTGGCAATGCAAATCTGTCATTCTCACAAACACACACTGTCCTTTACTCTCATCTCCTGACGTGGGTTGTTGTTGTTGCTTCTTTTACTGCTTGCAAAGTGGGTTATTTTTGGTTTTTGACTGGTCTGTGCATTTCATAATTTTTATTTTTCTCTTATGCTTAAATGTAATTCTTTGAGTAGTGAGTTCTCAAATGTCTAACCTGTCGTGGCTGGAGTACTTATCTCAGCAGTAATTGCTGCTTCTGGAAGTGCATGTCCCTGCAGCACCTGAGAGAGGCAGAGCAGGGGATCTCCACATACTGTCCTTGCCTGCAGACACCATACCTGCAGCTCCCATTGATCAGTAATGGGGAACTGTGGCCAATAGAAGTTGTGGGATCAGTGCCTATAGATGAGGGGCAGCACATGGCACCATGGAGCCATTGCTGTACATGCCAGCTGCTTTCAGGAGGGGTGCAGGGCCAGGGCAGGAGTAAGCCTGCCTTAAATCCACTGTCTCACCACCCAGAAGCCATCTCAGTTAAACGGCGACCAGCTAGAACCTGCTTCCTGAACCCCTGTCCCAGCCCTGAACCTCCTCCTATGCCCAGCCTCCTGCCCCAGACGTGAGTCCCCCTGCACCCAAACTCCTTCCCAGAGCTTGCATCCTGAAACCCCTCCTGGACCCCAATCCCCACCCTGGGCTAAACCTGGAGCCCCTCCCACATGCCAAACAGCTTGGCCAAAGACCAGAGACTGCACCCCAACCCCCTACTCCAGCCTGGTGCAAATGAGTGAGGATGGGGGATGAAGGGGGATGGAGTGAGCAGGATGAGGCCTTGGAGAAGGGGTGGAGGAGGGGCAGGGCCTCAAAGAAGGGGCGGGAAGGAAGTGGGGCAAAGGTATTTGGGTTTGAGGTAGATCTTACATTGCACTTAAATTGAAAAAGTGATCTTGTGGTTAAAAAGGTTGGAGACCACTGGCCTAATGTCTTCAGAGTGGCTCTTGAGTCCTTTAGTGTGTGGAGGGAAGCGTTGGTGGACTCGGCAAATAGCTTTGCTCCCTTGAACAGTAGGTCTTCCACCGTGGATTGCACCTCCCTTGGGAAGCTAGACAATTGGAGCCATGACGCCCACCTCATGATTACTGCAGATGCTAAGAACCTTGAGGCCATGTTGGCAGAGTCCAGTGCTGCCTGCAGGGCTGTTCTGACGATCAATGCCCCTTCCTTCGTGTTTGTACTGTATTATTCCTTTTTAGGAAGCTCTGTAATAAAAGTTGACAGTTGATCGAATATGTGATGTGTGTACTTTGCAAGGAGTGCCACATAATTTGCAATCCTGATTTGGAGGCTAGCAGACGAGCAGGCTTTTCTGCCCAATATGTCCAGGCACTTCCATTCCTTGTCATGTGGGCCTGTGCGGATTGTTTCTTGCTTGCCCCTTTGGTTAGCATCTTTGACCACTAAGGAATTTGGTGAAGGGTGTGAAAACAAGAATTTTGCATCTTTTGGGGCTACATAGTATTTTCGGTCAGATCTTTTACTGGTAGATGGGATCGATGTTGGTGTCTGCCACAGGTTTGGCTGAGTCCATCAGTGCTTCATTCATGGGGATGGCTAGCTTAGCCTGTGATGAGGTGTCTAAGATGTTCATGACTTTGTGCTGGGTCTCAGGCATAGCTGATAGCGAAATATCCAATGCGACTGCCACTCTCTTAAAGAGCTCCTGGAAGGACGTAAAATCATTCCCTGCGTTGATTGGTGGGGTATGATTGTGTCCTTGGGTGACGAGGATGAGCGGTGCTTGTTTGGTGTTGAGTTCAGTGTTCTTTCTGCCCCTGTAACATCCATTTCCCCTTCTTCCTCTGAAGAGACAGAGTGTTCAGGAGAATTCCTGGGAGGATCTTGGATCTGGTACCCTGAGGTATCTGGGGCTGTAAGAGTCTATAAGCCGCTCATGGGTCCCAGTATGGCCAGCTGGGTGGCATGGATGGTGGGCACCATTGTGTTTGCTGCCACTGCTGCCCCTGTCATCTGAAGAAGTGGGCTGTGCCCACGAAAGTTCATGATACCATCTACATGTTTTGTTAGTCTATAAAGTGCTACCAGACCATTTGTTGTTTTTTTCCTCTGTAGCGGTTTAGGCAATGAGATTGTGGGGGTACCCTTTTATAGAGCCTTCGCCATCTTTCTCACTCAGTAGCGGTGGCATTGAAGCCGATGATGATGAGAAACTGAGCCTGGAGAAGTTTAGGGTGCCACCCCGGCAAATATTGGCGTTCCCGGTACCAATGCCACCGGCAGGTCCACTGTCGAGGTAAACTGAGGCAGCTGTGGTGAGGAGAGCAGCATGTGACTCTGTGGTGTGTAAGGTATCGGTGCCAGTACATGTTTTGCAGCCGGTGCTGTGTGGCTCTTGCACGTTTTTGTGCTCTTATGCGGTGCCAGCCCTTTAAGTGCTTCTGTTGCTGAGCTGCATGCCGCCACCGAGTGCGCTCTTGCCAGTATTACTGTCAGTGCTTCTGCAGGTGGCACTGATTTGGCCCTAGGTGGTACCGCCAGCGGTGGCTTAAGCGGTGCTGCTGACAGGGGGCCACTGAGAAACAGGAATGCTTCCTGGGCATTTGAGCCCTGTTCTAGCCCCTGGGTCTTGGGATGCAGTCTGGCCCCTTGTCCTGGGCACCCCCAGGAGACTCGAGTGTGGGTGATGCCCTTGAGTGCCGGTCTAGTGTCGATCTGGAGTCAGATTCTATCTACATGATTTTTAATTGCAGCTGTCTGGCTTTTCTGGCCCTGCTGGTCAATTTTAAGCAGTGTTTGCACTGCTGAGTATTATGTTGTTGACCAAGGCAATGGACATAGCAAGAGTGTCCATCAGAAATGGAGATGGAGAGCCTACAGGATTCACACTTCTTGAATCCTGAAGAACCAGGCATGTCCTGGTAGAAGTCTTTTTGAAGTGGTCTCTTGTGAAAAGACCGTGATTCTGTGTCGGTTTTATAAAGTGGTGGCTTCTGTGAAGTGGAAGGGAAAGATTCTCTCTCCTCTCCTTTCTTCTTTTCTTCTTCTTTTTTTCTTTTATGTGATAAAAGAGAACTGATCTAAACTAAGTTGAGATAATCCAACTGCTAACAGCTAACAGAAACTATGGGCTGAGGTAAACAGGGCAATTGATCCGCTGCGACCGAAGCCAGCAGCAGTCAGAGAAGAACTGAGGAGGCGGATCGCTGCACACGCAGGATGACCATTCCAAGCGTCACGTGCCAGCGCTCTGCATGCACAGCCAACCTGAGGGGCACTGCTATGAGAAGTCTGCCGACCATGGACGCAGTGGCACTGGCACACCTAAGATGGAGTACCCATGGGGACACTCCTCGAAGAAGAAGTTAAAAATTACATAAAGAAGTTAGATGTCTTCAAGTCACCAGGGCCTGATGAAATGCAACCTAGAATACTCAAGGTGATAGAGGAGGTATCTGAGCCATTAGCTATCAGCTTTGAAAAGTCAAGGAAGTGAGGAGAAATTCCAGGAGACTGGAAAAGGGCAAATATAAAAGGCCCAGCTATAAAAAGTGAAATAAGAACAACCCCAGAAACCATAGACCAATCAGTTTAACTTCTGTTCCAAGAAAGATAATGGAGCAAATAATTAGGAAATTCATCTGCAAACATCTGGAATATGGTGACAGGTAACATCCAGCATGGATTTGTAAAGAACAAATCATGTCAAACCAATCTGATAGCTTTCTTTGATAAGATAACAAATCTTGTGAATAAAGGGAAAGAGGTGGACACGGTTTACCTAGACTTTAGTAAAGCATTTGATACGGTCTTGCATGATCTTCTTATCAATAAACTAGGAAATACAACCTAGATGAGGCTACTATAAGCTGAGTGCATAACTGGCTGGATAACCGTTCTCAGAGAGTAATTATTAATGGTTCACAGTCATGCTGGAAGGGCATAACAAGTGGGGTTCCGCAAGGATCAGTTTTGGTACTGGTTCTGTTCAATATCTTCATCAACAAGTTATATATTGGCACAGAGAGTAAGATTATTAAGTTTACAGATGATACCAAGCTGGGAGAGGTTGCAAGTGCTTTGGAGGATAGGGTCAAAATTCAAAATGATCTGGACAAACTGGAGAAATGGTCTGAAGTAAATAGCATGAAGTTTAATAAGGACAAATGCAAAGTACTCTCCACTTTCACACATACAAAATGGAAATGACTGTCTAGGAAGGAGTACTGCAGAAAGGGATTTAGGGGTCATAGTGGACCACAAGCTAAGTGAGTCAACAGTGTGACACTGTTGCAAAAAAAGCAAACATGATTCTGGGATGCATTAACAGGAGTGTTGTGAGCAAGACAAAAGAAGTAATTCTTCTACTCTACTCTACACTGATTAGGCCTCGATTGGAGCATTGTGTCCAATTCTGGGAACCACATTTCAAGAACGATGTGGAGAAATTGGAGAGGGTCCAGAGAAGACCAACAAAAATGGTTAAAGGTGTAGAAAACATTGTTTATGAGGGAAGACTGAAAGAACTGGGTTTGTTTAGTTTGGAAAAGATTGGACTGAGAGGACTGATAGCAGTTTTCAAGTACCTGAAAGGGTGTTACAAGGAGGTGGGAGAAAAATTGTTCTCCTTGACATCTGATGATAGGACAAGTAGCAATGGGCTTAAATTGCAGTAAGGGAGGTTTAGGTTGGACATTAGGAAAACTTCCTAACTGTCAAGGTGGTTAAACGCCGGAATAAATTGCCTAGGGAGGTTGTAGAATCTCCATCTTTGGAGATATTTAAGAGCAGGTTAAACAGACATCTAACAGGGATGATCTAGATCAGAGGTGGGCAATAATTTTAGAAGAGGGGCGTGGGCTGCCCCGGAAGGGGCAGGGCCAGGGCCAGGACACTTCAGCACTTCCCTGCCACAGATACTGATTTGCCTGGGGGCGGGATAACTTGTTAAGTCTTTGCCCCTACCACCCCAGAGAGAACCAGCAGTTCCCTGTAGGCGCTGGTACCGCGGTGGTGGGAGGAAACTTCACACGCCAATCAGAGTTTGGGGGCAGCGGGAGCATGCAAAGTTTCTCACTCCCTGTCCCCAGCCTGCAAGGGGCGCACGGTGCTGTTCAGCTGGCAGTTCACTCTAAGTGCTGTGCACCCCTGGCAGGGGAGGAGACTTTGCAAGCTCCCCCATTCCCAGGCCCTGATTGGCCTGGGGGTGGGGCAGCAGCAGGGCATCCGTGGGCTGGATCAACCCACCTGGCGGGTCAGATCTGGCCCACGGAGGCTCTCTTGCCCACCCCGATCTAGATGGTGCTTGGTCCTGCCATGAGGGCAGGGGACTGGACTTGATGACCTATCAAGGTCCTTTCCAGTTCTAGTGTTCTATGATTCTAGCTGGTTAGTGTGGTGAACAGAAGTGCTCTTTGTGATTGGCTTGGCATGCCTTAAGATTGGAGCCCTGTCTCTAAGCAAGTCGCCCTGAATTGACCTTCTCAGCAGTGCCCCCAGAAACCTTCATTATTACAGAGGGATCTCTAGGCAAGCAGCAGCCACACCTCAGAGGTAGACGCATCTCAGTGCTAGGTGAGGGGTCCTCATTCCATCTGAGCTCTGGGGAAGAGTAGGTTACTCACCTTGTGCAGTAACTGACATTCTTTGAGATAAGTGTCCCTGTGGGTGCTCCATAGTAGGTGTCAATGCACCCCTGAGCTGTTGATCGGAGTCTTTAGAGCAGCGTCCTCAGGGCCAGGCAAGTGCAGTGCCTGAGCTGCGTGCCCTCAGTTCCTGGTATCTGCCCTTCTCCCCAGTTCCTCTTCTACCTTGAAGAAGTCCCCCCCACAAAAAACTCTGAAGCAGAAGGGAGAAAGGGAGAGTAGTGGAGTACCGACAGGGACATTCATCTCAAAGAATGTCAGTTACTGCACAAGGTGAGAAACCTCCTCTTTTTCTTTGAGAGATGTCCCTGTGGGTGCTCCACAGTAGGTGACTGTTTAGCTGTATATATTAAGGAGGTAGGGACTTCAGATATGGTAGAAAGGCCATGGATAGGACAGCCTTGGCCACACTGAGGTCAGATAGTGGACCCTATGTTAGTGCATAATGCTTGGAGAAAGTCCGGTTTGAGGTGCATCTGGCGGCCCAACAAATGTCTGTGATTGGAATCTTGCATAGAAAGGCTACGGAACCAGCTACAGCCCTGTTGGAGTGCGCTGGAATGGCTGTAGGAGAATTAGTGTCGGCAGAGTTGTAGCAAAGGCAGATACAATCAGAAATCCAGCGGGGAAGTCTCTGTGATGAGACGGCTTTACTATGGAGAAAAAAAGCTTGGTGGAGGACCTAAATGGTTTTGTCCAATGTATAAGAATGCTCTGTGTATGCCCAGTGTGTGCATTGTTGACTTAAATGAGTTGGCATGAGGCTTGGGGAAAAATATAGGAAGGTGTATGGTTTGGTTCAAGTGGAAGGAAAAATGCATCTTAGGTAGGAATTTTGGGTGGGTGCAGAGGGTCACTGTCTTTGAAGAAGGTTATGTATGGAAGGTCCACCAGGAGTGCAACAATTTCTCCTACTCGTCTAGTTGATGTGATGGTAACGAGGAATGTCGTTTTAATTGACAGGTGTAAGAGCGAGGAAGTCACTATCAGTTCAAAGCGTGGGCGTGTGAGAGCATTTAAGACTAGGTGAATATCCCAGGATTCAAGTGGAGGTCTGATACCTGGGTAAAGTGCTTGGAGACCCTTCAGGAATCTCTTAGTGACTGGATATGCAAATATTGATGTATCATCTATCTTCAGATGAAACATAGTTATGGCAACAAGATGTACTTTAATGGAGCTGAGGGTGTGGTCTGCTTGTTTGAGGTGTAATAAGTACTCAAGGATAGTAGAGAGGGATGTCATAGTTGAAGGAACTCATTTGTCAGAGCACCAGAGAGAGAATCTTTTCCAGTTTTGTGCATATGTTTTGTGAATGTTCTGAGCTCTGCTATGAGGTAGAACTCACCAGACAGATTCCAAGCATTCTAACTCCTGAGCAGAGATACACTGAGGTACCATGTGGAGTAAATGGAGTGTTCAGGGGAGGGAGAGTTCTAAAGGGAGAAAACTACCTCCACATCATCATCATTGTCCTCACTAGAGAACTGAGCTGGGAGAGAGAATGGTGCGGTGCCAGAGTGCCTGGTGAAAAGTTGGTGTTGAGAAAAGGAGAATTAAAAGTTGAAGAGACTAAGAGGTCTCTATGGGGAGTATATTGCAGTCCTGGAGTAGATGGTGCCATGATACGCTGCACCAAAGGAATTTTGTATCTGTGTAGATAGACCAGGTTAGGGAGACTGGCAGCGAGTCCACGGTGCTGGTGATGGGCGTGGCTGGAGCAGTGGGTGCCAAAGGTGGTGTCTGTGCTTTGGTGCAGCAGCATCGGTGTCAGACAGTGCCGAATGAAGTGAGGTCTGCGCACACTGGATTTAGTCATGGTGTGGAAGGTACTTGAGATGCCCAGTATGTCATATGTGTTGAGACATGGTACGGTAGGTGACTTTAGCACTGAAATGGTTGGAGAGTGCCGTTTCAGTGGTAGGGTATTCTGCATCACCAAAGAGGAGTGCTTTTTGGCGGGTTTTCTCTCCATGGTGGTCTGGGGAGGTTTCAGATTTGGGCCCTGGATGCAAGGCAGGGCATAATGATTTCTCAAACAACATAAGCTTGAGACAAAGGTCTCTGTCCCAATGAGCTTGAGCTTTGAGTTTTGAGCAATGGGTACACTTTTGGGGGATATGGGATTCCCCCAGGCAATGAATGCAGAGAATCCCCCCAGGGATGGGGATAGTGTCGTTGCAGGAAGTACAGTGTTTAAAGCCTGATGAATCTGGCATCCTATCTATCTATAAGACAAAAAAGGGGAAAAATAAAACATTTTTTTTTAAGGAAAAAAGGGGAAAACTACTAACTACTAAAGCTATCTAAGAAGAAAACACTGAACTACTTATCTATCTAGCGAATAAACAAAGAACCAAGTTGACTGAGGAGTGCTACAGAGCTCTGTCTCTGGCCAGGGAAGGTAGAAAAGGAACTGGGGGGAGGGGGCTGTGCAAGTGTGATACTAGAGCACTGAGGGTGTGAAGTCCCGAGGATACTGCTCTAAAGACTCCAATCAACAGCACAGGGCACACCAACAGGTAGAGCACCTACAGGGGACATCTCTTGAAGAAGAAATGACCATTAACCACTGCCTGCAAAGTGCATCGGGATCCTTTGGCTGGGCCAGGGCAGAGCAGTGGGTGGGGCCAGGGGCTGTGCGGCAGATGGGTCTGAAGCAGTGCGGTGCGCATGCAGGAGATCCAGGGTCTAACCTGTGTTCCTGTCAGCACAGTGCTGCAGCATCACTGTATGGGGCAGGCAGCATCTGATACATGTGGCTGCGGTCACTGGACTGACAGATTTTATTGGTCCATGCCCACCCACTGAGTAGACCAGGCTACAGGGCCTGGCAAGGAGACCAAGTCAGCAGAGCTTGGCAGGCAGGCTGGGGTGGAAGGGCAGAATGGATAGACCCAGATAGCAGCATATGGGGACAAGCTGGACTGGGATTTGCACAGTGGACAGACCCGGCTGGCAGGGCTCAGCAGGCAGGTCTAGTGAGCAGGCCTGGTAAGCAGGGCCTGTTGGGCAGGCTGGGCTGGTTTTGCACAGCAGGCGGCAGTACTCAGCAAGCAGGCAGGCTGGATTTGCACAGCAGGCAGACCCTACTGGCAAAGCACGGCAGGCAGGCTATCCTGGATTTGCTCAGTGGGCACACCAGGCTGGCAGGGCATGGTTGGCAGGCCAGCCCAGGGGGTGCATAGCCAGCTAGATCTGCTCACCGGTTGCCCCGTGTGACAATGAGCCCGTTCTCAGTGGAGAAGGCGTCGGAGGGCAGCCCCTGCAGGTTCCAGTTGCGCACGATGGTGGGGTTGCAGAGGAAGCTGTCAAAGGTGAACCTGGGCGAACAGGGAACTTGCAGCTCCCGGATCTGTAGACACAGAGCATAGGATCACCAGGCTAACCTGGGCTCCCAGGGCCTGAGGGGGAAAACTTGGTGACTGTGTCCAGGGCCTTTCCCCCACCCAGGCAGCTTTCACACACCTGCTTCATCCAGATCTGTGAAACCATCTCGTCGCGGTAGCCAGACAGGAAGGGCCCCATGTAGGACAGGAAGGCAGCGGCCAGCAGGCAGTCACCCACCACGTAGCCTAGGTCCTCCTCCAGCCCCTAGGGAGAGAGTCAGGCTGAGACCCTGAGAGCTGACTGGGCCTCCCAAGATCCACATCCTTCAGACTGCCTCTGTTAGGATCTCCCCTAGCCTGGCTGCTCCTGCCTGAACCCCTGCCGCCCAGATTCACCTAGGACCCCTCAGCCTGGCTGTTTCCTGCCTATGGATACTGCCCTCCAGATCCCCTCTGGCGTGATTACCCCATGCCCAAGGTCCTGCTCCCCAGAGTCACCTGCCTGGCTGTTCTCTGCCTGTGAACCCACTCCCCCAAACCTCCCCACTAGGTTCCCTGCCCCCAGCCTGGTGTGACGTCTGATTGAAATATGACCATACAGCTCACTGTTGCAAACACTGTTCTCTATCTGCAAGAACTCTTGGCAAGGTGAACCACATGTGGTGTCAGGAACAGCTGATTAGGAATACACAGGTGCACACATGTGGTAATGCCCTGTTGGAAGTTGGCTCTGGACTTGTATCTTAGTGTGTGATTCTGGAAGACAACAACAGGGTGTCTAGCCAGGTACTGTGAAGAACTTCATTGAATGGGCTCATCAAGGAGTACTGACTGACAATGGTGCATGGGAGACAACTCACATCATATGAGACCAGCATGTGGATGGCCATGGGCAAGGAATTGAGTCAGACATGAGCAGGTGAATGACCCATGTGACACACTCCATCTTGTCTCTGTGCTTTTCCACAGCAAGATACGCAGGAATCCCTCTGCCTGGGAGAAGATGTCTAAGGCCTTGGGAACTCCTCCATTTCCCCACTTTCCTGCTCCAGCTTCTCTACGTCTCCAGCCTCACACCAAAGGGAGCCAGCTAACACAGATTGAGGGCTGCCCAAGGAGTTGGAAGTAACCATAGATGTACCTTGATCCAGCAGTTTGTTCCATCACTGCTACCAGCCTGCACCAAGGGCTTTGCAATTGGTGCACACAGGGCCGGACGGAGGCATGGGCGAGCCAGGCAGCGGCCCAGGGTGCCAACCGATAGGGGGCGCCTGATGGCAGCTGTAAGGAGCGCACGGCATCCCTTACAGCTGCCATCAGACCCGCGCGCCCGGCTCCTGCAGCACCGGCCCTCCCGCATCCCCGCGGCACCGGCCAGCAATGCCCTTCCCCTCACGGCCGCGGGGCCCTTCACAGCCCAGCACGCACGACGGCCAGGCCAGGCCGGACTGGACCGCGCTTGTGCTGTGCACCCCAGGGGCGGACCCCAGGCTGCGCGCCAATGGCTGTAGCCGGGCCACGCATGCGCCGCGTGCCCTGGGGTGGCGCCGTGCGCCCGTGGCGCCAGAATACCTCGGGCTGGCCCTGGGTGCACATATATGGTTTCTTTGATTAATTTTAATTCTCTTTATTTTATGAGTAACTCTTTAGATTTTAGACGCTGAAGGATTGGTGGCGGTGTGATTGCTGGGTAAGGGATGAGTTTTCTATTGATCTGGGCATGTGGCTGGTCTTTTGGGATCATAAGAATCTTTTATTTGGTGAGACAGGTTTTCATAACGACTCCTCCATATAAGCAGCGTTCCGGGGGAATGCAGGAGAACTGGACTGTCTGAGAGGATTGCTTTTGTTGGCCAGGGTGGTGAGATACATGTGCTCTTTGTAGCTTGTTTGGGGAGCCTAGTAAGAGGAAGGCTCCGAGTCTGGGGCTCTGGCTGACCTGTTTCTCAGCAGCTCGCCCTGAATTAGATACTCTCGCAGTGTCCCACCAAAGCACACCTGTCAACACCTGGCTGCTCTCTGCCCAAACTCTTAAATACCCTCCACCTGGCTGTTACCTGCCCGAGGCCCTTCCCCTTAAACACCCCTGGCTACTCCCTGCCTAAATCCCCACCCCCAGATTCCTGCCCAGATCCTCCCAGGATGACTGTTCCCTGCTTGCCAGAGCCCCACTTCTGACACTCTCCAGGATCTGCCCGGCTCACCCACCTGCACAGTCTCTTCCCAGCGTGCCTTCTCCCCAGCCAACCCTGACACCAGCTTGTCAGCCCGGTCCAGCTTGATCTCCATCTCCTCCGACCTCTTGCGCAGGTCCTCCTTCTGCACCAGCTTCTCCTCATACTCCTGCTTCAGCCGCTCCAGCTTCTCTGCCACCTGAGGCAGGCAGCCAGAGCCATAAGCCCATCTGTCTGGCCTATGCTGGGCTCCCCTCTGGCTTGTGGACCCTGGACATGGCTCCCCCTGCAGACCTGCGGCCCCAGGGCTGGGCTCCCACCACCAGCCTGCGGGGCTAGTGAGGCAGAACTGAGCCATGGCAAGTGACAGGATCAGTGCCTGGCCAGAGCACTGGTGACACCCGTGGGCAGCCCAAACACTGCCATATGAGCTCTTCCTGTGGGGGGCACAAGCAAGCCCAGCATCTCCCCTCCTTCAGACCCTCCAATCCCCAGGCAGACAGACCTCCCGCAACTTCTCCTGTGCCTCCGCCTGGGATGCCTGCTTCTCAGCCAGCTGGGCCATGGCTGCATTCATACGGGCACGCTTGGGCTCCACCACGCGGTAAATCCGGCCGTACATCTGGGGGAGCAGCCAGTGGTGAGCTCTCCGCACAACAGTGCTGCTTCCCCGGGGAGAACAGAACCTGGGCACTTTTCTAGCCCTCTAGCCCCCACTCGCCTCCTAGAGCTGGGGAGAGAACCTAGGAGTCCTGGCTCCCAGCCTTGTGTTAGGCTGGCATTTGCTTTTTTATCTCTCTCTCATCTCCAGTTTTCATTCACACCCCTCTTCCTGCCAACACCTTGCCAACTTTGCTCTTCCCTTCCCCAGTCTGGCATTCTCCATCTGCCACCTCCCTGTCTTCCTCCGCCTGCCCATGACCAGCATCCAGTCTCTCCCTTCCATGGCTCCCTTCCTCTACCCACGGATGGTGCCTCTCCCTGGCTCTTTCCCCTGGCCTGTGGTGGGCATCCAGCCCCTCACCTCCATTGCTCGCACCCACATACAGAGGGACTTGGCGGCCAGTGAGACACGCCCGATGATCTCGGGCTGGAAGTCCGGCTGGGAGCAGTACCCACTGATCTTCTTCAGCACCTTGTCTGAGATGTTGTCCTTGTCAAAGTTGATCAGCTGTTTGATGAAGGTGGGTTCGCCTGGAGGGGCACCAAGATCACAAAGGGATGGGGCCAAGGGACTGGCATAAGCTGGGTATGTCCCCCTTGGCACTGACCTGCAGGAGGCCCTGCACCCCTCTTGCTGCTCCCACTGCAGGGTGCGCACCCCACCTTCTGCCATGTCCTCTGCCCCCCAGCCAAGCACCGTCTGGCATCTCCCCCGCACCGCTGCCTTCATCCTAAGCACTGCTCTCTTGCCCACAGACTCCACCCTTAGTTCTCCTGACAGCCTCAAGTTCCTCCTCCTCAGCCCAATCCCCTCCCTCTCCTCATGCCTCACCTAGCTGCCTCTTTGCTTCTGCCCAGGTTGGCTCATTGCCACGCAGGATCATGACGGCCTGCATCACCGTCTCCACCAGGGTGGGCGGGCGCCCGTAGGACTTGATCTCTGTCATATCCTTCTTGTTGAGTGACTCCAGGGCCTGGGCAAGTGAGGGAAGAAGCCAGGACAGGTTGGGGAACCACTAGAGTGGATGAGCCCTCACCAGGAGGCTTCATGGCACCACGAGCAGAACAGAGCAGCCTTTGGCACAGCTCCAGAACTCTCACCCCAGCATGCAAGTGGGAACTCACCAGAGAAATGGAATGATCCCCAAGAGACTCATGAGCCAGCCAGCCTGCATCTAGCGCAGTATCCCGCCTCCTCCCTCCTTCCTACATCAGACCCATGGGTCCATCTACTCTGGTATCCCACCTTCTCTCTGCCCCTGGCTCAGAACCATGGGCCCATCCAGCCACATATTCTGCCCCCTCCTTGTCCGAGGATCAGTCTCACAGGCCCAATTATATACACTCACAGCCTGCCCCCCACTAGCTAGGACATGTGATGGATACTGCTGCCGCTAGCAGTGTCTCTGGCTTGCACTGTACAATTCCTGATCCCTGGGGGGCTGTGGGGTAAGGATTTGGGGGTGATTGCAGTGAATCCCTCCAGTGAAGACCCTCTCTACTCCCCAGAGGTCCTAGTCCGGGGGGATTGCATGGCTCATTACCTTCATAGCCTCTTCCAGGGCAGGCAGCGCCTCTTCCAGGTCCTTCTGGGCATTGTCAGCCAGCGCCTTGCACTTGATCTCCTCAGCAGCAATCTTTTCACTGTTAGCACCCACCGTCTGTGAGGAGAGGCGGCCAGGCAGGGCTGGGGAATCCTCACCAGGGCACCCCGGGATGGGGACTTTGCCCAGTTTCCCCTCCTTCCACCGTTCTTACCCCACATCTGGATCCGAGTCCCACACCCACCAGCCTGCATCTGGATCCAAGCCCTGTCCCAGGTCCAGATTGGGGCTCCTCTATGCCCATCAGCCCAGCGCCCGAATCTGACCCCAACCTGGACCCCACAAATCTGTCAGCCTGGCATCTAGAGTGGGGTCTTTCTGTGCTTGTCAGTCCAGTATTCAGATCCCAGCCCAGCCCTGGGCCCCTTGCACCCATCCACCTAGCACCTGGCTGGAGGTACCCCCTGCACCCACTAGCCCAGTGCCCAGTTCTGGGCACACCCCATGCCTGCCAACCCAGATCCAGAACCTCCCACATCCATCAGCTCATGCCCAGATCTGGGATCCCCACGCTTTTCAGCCCATGGCCAGATCTGTGCACCCTTGTGACGGGGCGGACAGGCCCCGCACTGACGGACAGGGGGTAGTCCAGGCCCAGCTGGTGGAGAAAGCCCCGCCCCTCCAGCCCTGCTGGGCATGCTCCCAGCAGAGGCTGGGTATAAAAGCAGAGGGAGCCCTGCAGCCAGGGAGACTGCGGGATGAGGGAGTAGACCAGGCCGGGCCGGGGTTTCTGCAGCAGCTGAGACCGGAGTCGCCGCCCGTGCATGACCTGGAGACACAGCCAGCAGCTGCCAACCCCAGGGAGGCAGGAGCATGCCTGCAACCCTGGCAGGTACTGACTCGGAGGCGAATGGGCCCCAGGGGAACCAGGGTGTGGTAGGAAGCAGCCCAGGGCAAAGGACTAAAAGCTTGGTTCGGCGTGTATCGGCCGGATTCCCCACCGAGCGGGCAGGAGCCATAGGCCCTGCCTAAAGGGCCCTGGGCTGGGACCCGGTGGAGAGGGGAGGGCCCGGGTCCCCCTACCACCCGTTTTCCCTTCCCTGGATAATCAAACCCCTGGCCAGGAGAGGCTTCTCTGAGAGGCTAGGCCTCTAATGCCGTATTTACCCTGATAGAGGGGCATTAACTTTATGGGGAACTGTTAAGGCCGTATTTACCCTGATAGAGGGACATAGACTTTTATGTTGGGACTACTAGGGTTGTATTCACCCTGATAGAGTGGGCAACGGGCCCGTAAGAGAGGGGGCACACCCCACGCCAGGGGCGTACCCCGTGACAACCCCTCCGCACCAATCGGCCTCCGCCCGGATCTGGGCCCCTCATGCCCATCAGTTCGCTCCCAGATCCAAGCCCAGCTCCACTCACCTTCTGCTGTTCATCGGCCTCTCTCTTCTGCTGCACGATGATGACCAAGTACTCCTCGCACTGCTTCTGGAATTCCGCCACCTTCTTCTTGGCGTCCTCCAGTTCCAGCGACATCACCTCCACCTTGCAGCGCGTCTCATCGATCTTGAAGAGCCCATTGCGCAGCTTGTTGGCCTGGTCCGAGAGTTCCTTGCGCTTCTCTGCCAAGAGCCTGTGGGAACATGCTGGCTGGGCCCTGCCCAGGGAGGCTGCCCTGATGACCCCCCCCAAAAGGACCGGGTGGGCTGGGCACTCTGAAGAACTACATCCTCCATGATGCACCAGCAACACAGCCCCTCCTTTCCCCAAACAGAAGAAAGCAATGACTGATGGGAGATGGAGTCTGGTCGGTGAGTCTGTCCTGGAGAAGAGGCTGGAGTATGAGGTTCCTAACATCCATCTCCCATGAGCCAGCATGGTGTCCACTGGGAGCTGAAATGCCATTTGTCATGAGAACCCCCTTTTCCCACTGCTTCTGGGGCCAGCCCCCAGACAGAGGATCTGACCAGCCTTTACTCCTTCCGCACGTGGGCAAAACCCCTCTGTTCCCTTCCTCTCTGGGGTAGGACCATCCCCCGGCCCTGCCTTCAGCTCCTGCTGCCCTGCCCTCAGGAAGCCTGCTCCTCTGTTTCCATCCCCTCTGGGGTGGACATTCCTTGGCTTCCCTGGTCCTACCCTCGGCTCCCCAGCCCTGCCCTTGGGACATCTCTCTGCTCCCACCTCCTCTGGCTCAGTGTCCATAGCCCCAGCGGCTGCCTGTGGGAGACTACACCATTCTCCTCACCACCCCCAGCCCAGGGTCTGTAACACCAGTGGCCGCCCAGGAGTGGAGGGAGGGTTCTCACTTCTTATAGCCTGACACCAGCTCCAGGTAGTTGGTGGGAGTGACGTAGTTATGGCGCCGGAGCTCCAGAAGCATCTTCTGTGAGTACGAGGCCACAGACCAGTGCATGGTCACAAAAATCCTGGCCACTTTCTTGTGGATCTGGGGGAGCAGATAGAGCTGGGTCAGTGGTAGGGAGAGGACACTTAACAGAGGCCCAGCGCTGCTCAAGGGGAGATGGGATGCAGCCAGCTTTGCAGTAACCCATGTGTCTGCAGGGAGCATAGAGATGCAACTGGCTCTTGGCAGGGACACAGCAGCTAAGTATAGCATAGCCAGAGAACCCTGCACCTAGCAGAGTTTGGAAAGCAGAACAGAACCCCCCTCACTGGCATGCGGCCAAGACCATGATTCCGCACCAGGCCGGCAGCTTGTGGGGGGCTCCCCTGGGCAGTGCCCAGCACTGACTGCAAGCATGGCTCCTCCAGCACAGTCCTTGGCAGATCTGCCAGCCCAGCCTGTTTCCAAACGCAGCCAGCGTGTGGCCAGGCAGCTGGGGCGGGGCTGGGCTGCGGCTCTCACCTTTGGCAGGTTCCCTAAGTCCACGCCCTCGAGATACTTCTCTGCTACCTCCAGCAGCGCCTGGCGTGGCCACTCTGAGAACCAGTCGATGGTGGTGCAGTTCACCAGTGCCGGGTACTGACGGATCCAGTTCCTGAACGGCCAGGGGCACCAACCTGAGTATGTCCCTCCACGCTGCCTTCTCCCACCCTGCCCTCCATGTGTATCCCCCTTCTACCCTGCCCTCCATGCCTACCCTGCTCCCACTCTACCCCATCTCTTTCCCACTCCTAATCTCTGCCTTGCTCCTGCCCTGCCTCCAAGTGTGCCCCCCGCCCTGCTCCTGCCTCCTCCCACGTCCACCCCATTTCTCTTCTAATCCCTCCACTGCTCCTACACCAACTCATCTCTTCCCCACCTCTCCCACTCCTAATCTCTGCCCTCATCCCTGCTCCCATTTCTGACTCCCTCACCCTACCGCCCTTCCTCCAGCTCCCACCCCCCAGCTGAGCAGCTCTCAGCTGTGCTCCTTCACCTGTCCTTTAGCCCGTCTGCCGGCAGGTCCAGAATTGCCCACCAGGGGGCACAGTAGCACCAGGCAGGGCCCTGGCCAGTACACCGGGAGCAGCTCCCACCCCTCACCTGAAGGGCTCCCCGATGGGGCTGAGGCAGAGCACCACATGCAGGTTGTTGCGCACCCTCTCGATCAGGTAACCAAAGAGGCTGTCGGCCACCTCAGGGATACCGTCAGCCCGAGCTGCATCAAGGATCATGGACTGGATCTGGGACAAAAGGAAATGTGCCCAGCTGGAGGCACGAGCCCCTGGCACTGCTCCCTGCCAGGCCCAGGGCTTCCCATTCTCTGCTAGCCCCTGTGATCAGCCCCATGTGCTGGCCATGCAGCTCCGTACTGCTTGGAGGATGGGGGAGACAGGGCAAAGTTGCACATCAGCCACAGCTGTGCATAGGAGTCCAGGACCAGTCTGGCAGGGGCAGGGGGTCAGGAGAGGCACCAGCAGGGCAGCACCAGGGCTGGGCTAGCAGGGGCTGTGGGTCAGGAGGAGAAAGGGGTACTGTCAGGGCTTGGGTAGGGGCCCTGAGCTGCAGTTCTGTAGTGGAGCTATTGCAGGGAGGCCCCTTGCCCTTGGTGCCCTCAGCCCAGAGCAGATGCAGGCACTCACCTCCTCAAACTCATCAGCTTTGTAGAGGTTTGGCACCTCGCCGGAGCTGAGGATGTTGTTGATGTCTTCCAGGAAGGAGTCATCCATGATCTGCGTGTCCACAAAGAGGAATGTGGTGGGCTTGAGGTCCACCCCCGCCTGTCGGTACAGCTTCTTGATGTCTGGGGGGAAAGGCAGGGGCTGTGAGCTACAGGGAATTGACCTTGCAGGGCTTCAGGTGGGGGGGGGGAGGGCAGGTCTCCTTGACCAGGGCACTCACCATCCCTGAACTCCTGCTTGCGGTAGTGCTTGGTCACCTCGATCTGGAAGGTCTCATCCTCGCAGATAGAGGAGGCCAGGCGTGCCAGGCTCTGGCGCCCGCTACCTCCAATGCCCACCAGCAGCATGTTCCCACGGGGCTGGCCAATCACCCGCACAATCCGGGTAACTGCAGGGGTGAGTCACTGGTCAGAAGGGGACACCCTGGGGCTACAGCAGGCATCTGGCTGGCCCCTTAGTTAGTCCCAGAGACAGACTACAGGGCCTACTGCTTGGCTCCAGCATTCATTGCAAGCCAGAAGCTGCACCCTTCATGTCATGTGTGTGTGCCAGGCAAGCGGGAACAGACTGACCTCAGATCTCAGAGCCAGGGACCAGGACTCCTGTAATGTGACCAGCACAGCACGCCGTGGTTCCCCATTAGGAAGGCTACCCAGCCTGCTTGGGCATGTGAAGCTCAGTCTCGGTTTTCACAGGGACAAAGCAGATTCTGATCTGGAGCCAGTGCCCCTGCTCAGGGCTGTGGCATGGACAAAGCATGGGAGCCTCCTACCACACCTGGCAGTAACTGACCCCTGTGGTCTATGGAGACCTAGCAGCAGTGAGGAGCCTTGCAAGAGGCCACAATCGAGTGGGCGCCACTCACTGTGTTCGATGGCATCTCTGAAGAGCACCAGCTGCATCTGCACCACGCCAGGCGTCTGGTTGTATTCCTCCAGTGCCCGCTCCATCTCTAACTTCAGGGCTGACAGGTCTACCAAGTCCTCATAGACCCGTGGCTCGCGCATGAAGTCCCCTGGCAAGCAGCCAAGAGAAGGGCTGAGTGCTCCCTTTTGGAATCCAGCTCAGCACAGACCCATGGAGTTCTGGCTCCTAGGCCTCAGTCCTGTTCTAACCACTACACCCCCCTGCCCTCCCTGAGCCAAGAGGAGAACCCAGAAGTCCTGGCTCCCAGCCCCCTAGCTCCAACCACCAGCCCCCACTCCCCTCCCAGAATGGGGGAAGAGAACCCAAGAGTCCTGTCTCCCAATCTCCCACTCTAACCACTAGCCTCATTCAATTCTCTGAGCCAGGGAGAGACCTCAGGGGTCCTGGCCCTAGCGACTGCATAGCCTGTGGCACGCGCCCATGGCACGCACCGAAAATAGGTGGGCACTTGCTGGGGCAGAGGTTGTGGAAGGTCAGGTCGAAGAAGGAGCCCAGCTTCTCACTCAAGATGGCAACAAAGGCCTCCTTGTCAGGCGAGTCCACCAGACGGTCAGAGAAGACCCTGCCAAGAGGAGAGGGGACTGGACTCGCTATCTAGGGTTACCCCACACCAGTAGCAGGGAGGGGCCAATCCCACGTGCAGGGAACAGGGATGACAGGGGATACAGGCTAACCCTCGATGCTGCACGAGGGTCCATGGAATGGGCAGGGAGCACAAAGTTTCCCCTTCAGCCAGGAAGCTATTGTGTCTGAGTGGAGAAGAACTACAGGTGGGGCACACCATGGGGAAGGAAAGGCACCCAATGGCACAGGACTGGCAGTCAGAGTTCCTGGTAAGCTGTGCACTTGAGTGATCATCCAGGAGAGATTCAGGTACCGCCCAGTTGATTAGTAGAGAGCCCACATCTGACAGCATGTGTTTCTACTAGTGGTGCACATCCACACATGCCTCAGTGCACGTAACAAAATTTATTCTGCATATAGATGGAAAAATTAGAGGGAACATTGCTGACAGTGTCCATGGGGTGGAAGTGGGTGCAACGTGGCCGGCTCTGGGGGGAAGGAAGGTGCCTGCTGGCCAGGGGGCTATGCCTGCCCTGTCGTGCTCTGGGAGACAAGGGCCATACCTGAAGCACTCATGGACCCACAGGCGGGTAAGGCTGGGCTTGGTATCGTGGAAATCCTTGTTTGCTCGCAACATGCCCTGGAACACCTGTGTAAGAGGAGAGCCTGAGCCCCTGCTGCATGACCTGCCATGGCACAGCTACTGGGAATGGGGATGGTCTGTGTGCTGGGGAGAAACCTACACTCCCTCCCCTCTGTCACTAGCCTAGACCAGCCCCTTCCCCCAATGCAAGTCCAGAAAGGAAAGGGACCTCTGCCCCATTCCCCTCCCACTGAGTCAGCCAGTTCTGCAGATCTCTGGTCTGGATCCCAACCTGTAATACACCGGCTGCATGCGGCTGCCATGGCAACGGGCCCAAGGAGACCTGTTGTGCAAGGCACACTGCGGGGCTGGAACTAGGCACCAACACTGGCAGCATCTGGTGTTTGATTTCCCTGCCAAAGGGCCCTTCCCATGTGATGAGTGGGGTAGCAGCTCTGGAGAACCCACCACCCTTGGCTGACCCATGCAGAATGAGCCTACTCTGCTGAACTTTTCACTGCATCAATCCTACTCATACAAGGGGCTTTCTGCATTCCCTACCCCAACACATGGACACAGCAGATTCTCTGAGTGGAGGTCCGTAGCACCTCCTGGGGGACTGCAGGCCAGGCACCAGGATCTGACCCAAGAAGGCAAGCGGGACACAGGACAGATACCAAGCTCTGACCCAGGGGAGCGTGAGCAGGGCCCAGGCTGGGCATTGGGCTCAGAGCAGGTTACCAGGCCAAGCCCTGGGCTGCAAGCAGGGAGCACTGGGCCCTGACCTAGGGGGCAAGTTGGATGCAGGCCAGGCACCAGGATTTGACCCAGGGGGAGCAGGGCGCCAAGCTGGGCTCTGGGCTTATAGCAGGGCACAGACCAGGCACTGGGCTCTGATCCAGGGGGAGAGCGGGGTGTAGGCTGGGCACCAGGCTTTGATCCAGGGGGAAAGTGGGGTGCAGGCTGGACATGGCTCTGACCCAGGGGAAGAGTAGGGTGCAGGCTGGACACCAGGCTCTGATCCAAGGGGAGAGTAGGGTGCAGGTCAAGCACCGGGCTCCAAGCAGAGCACCAAGCTGGGCACTGGGCTCAGAGCTGGGGAGAAGCGGGGCTTAGGCCGGATGGGTACCTTGGAGATGTCGCGCAGGTTGAAGAGGTAGTGGATCTTGGCAGGCGTAGGCAAGAATTTCTGTACCACGGCATGGTACAGCTCAATGGTGGCCTCGGTGACTACGTTGCCCAGTGGCTTCACCCCCTCCTCAAAGTTCTGCAGCTTCTGGTTGAGCATGGTGCCGAAGATGCACCGGATCTGTGGCTCCTGCAGGATGGCCCAAGCAGTACCTAGCGGAGCCCCATGGCAGGTGCTGGCCTCTTAAGAGCCCACTACCTCCACTCTTGGGGCAGAAGAAAAGGGGATGCAGCCTTCATGCTGCAGTTGCTGACTACAACAGTGGGTCTGGCATCTCAGGGGCCAGCAGATGGGCCAGCAGGTGGAGGCTTGGCACAATGCCTGGCACCCAACTGTCCTAGGAGGGGTGCAGAGAAGTAATGGTGCCTAGGACACAGTGGGTATGTCTAGACTACATGGCTCCGTCGACGGAGCCATGTAGATTAGTTTACTAGACATAGGAAAATGAAGCGGCGATTTAAATAATCGCCGCTTCATATACATCAAAATGGCTGCGCTGTGCGATCAGCTGTTTGGCGGCACAGCCTTGGTAGTCTGGGCGCTCCACGGTCGACAAGGAAGCCCTGTCGACCGCCCGATATGCCTCGTGGAATGAGGTTTACCAGGGCAGTCAACAAGGGCTTCCCTTGTCGACCGCGGAGCGTCCAGACTACCGCGCTGTGCTGCCAAACAGCAGATCGGCACAGCGCGGCAGCCATTTTGATGTATATGAAGCGGCGATTATTTAAATCGCCACTTCATTTTCCTATGTCTAGTAAACTAATCTACATGGCTCCGTCGACGGAGCCATGTAGTCTAGACATACCCAGTGTGTCCTGCTGGCAGACACTGGGCGAGGGAGAACCCAAGGTGGGCCAAGGAGCATCTCCAGCTCTGATTCTGATGGACCCAGCATGTCTAAGCCGCCCTTACCGTGGGGAAGGTCATATTGATGAGGTTGAACCTGCTCTGAAGTCGGCCAGATATCACAGTTCGGCCTCCTCCTGGGGGGCCCATGGCTGCCATGAGGAACATGTCCTGAGGGGAGACAAAAAGGCGCTGTTCAATCCAAAAGCCAACTGAGGCCTTTCTTCTCCCCTGCATCAGCAGCAAGACATCTGCACTATCCAGAGGTAGCCGGAGAGTGCAAGGCCTCAGAGACAGGGTCAAGCTAATGTCTGCTGTGGTATGCAACAAACGAGCTGGGAGACAAAGCCAACCTCACACTTTGGTCATTCCTCTCCCCCTGCCTCCAGGCAGTGCTGGGGCAGTTCTCTGGCATGTGCCAGGCTGGGGGCAGACTGCATGGCCATCATTTCTACCCGGCTTGGAATCCAGCCATCTAGTAAATTGGACTGGAGAGCAAGTGCTGCCCTTTGACACAGCCTGCAGGGACCCTGGCTCCGCCATCTTCCCTTCAACTGCAGGGATCCCGGCTCTGCCACACACACACCCTCCTCCCATGGCCACCCTGCAGGGACCTTTGCTCTGCTACTTCCACCAGTGTGCCCCAGCTGCCCCCCAGGAATCCCAGTTCCATCACCTCCCCTCTGCAGAGACCCTGGTTCCTCCGCCATGCCCCAGCCAACCCATAGGGACCCTGGCTTCACCAGCATGCCTCGGTCAGCTCTCCCAGTGTGCCCTGGCTGGACCACTGGACCCTGGCTCCATCACCTCCACCCTAGCCAGCCCATAGGGATCCTATCTCCCCCATCCCACAGGGACCCTGGCACTGCCAGCTCCCCGCTCCTGCAGGGACTTCAGCTCCACCGACTCCATGCTGAAGGCAGCAGAAGGAAGGGTGGAGGTTCTTGTGGAGAAGCAGGGTAGCTGTCTAAATGGCTGAATTACGTAACGAGATCCCTGCTAACCCAAGAGTCCCCCTCTCCTGGGGCAGGGAGCCAGACATGGCACTGTCGGGGCTAGGGTTGGCACAACTCAAGTGCCTCTGGGAGCTGAGTTGCACTTGGCCGCCAGAGAACAGCTTGGGATCACTCACCCACCCTCTCTGTGGGAGAAGCAGGCAGGGGCAGGGAAGACTGCAGGCAGGCTCCTACCTTGATGTGTTTGATGGTTTGCTTCTCGCGGTCATACCAGAAGCCGTAATCAATCCAGAGGCGCAGCAGCTCCAGTGGGGGCTGGGAGCCGAAGGCATCTTTGGCCGGCATGTTCAGGTCGTCCATGAAGGTGATCATGCTTTTGCCGCCCATGGGCACATACACACCCTTGGTCCTCTTCTCCACGCGGCTCTCAATGATGTTCTGCACATTGTTGGAGGTGGTCTAGAGCAGCACAGGGCATGGGTGAGGCTGGGCAGGACCCCAGCTCAGGGGCAGCAGGGGGCCTGTGGTTCCATGGGATAAGTCCAGGGGCACAGCCCCATCCAAGGGCCAGCACTTGCAATGGGCCAATGGGCATTTCACTGGACTGAGAACTCGGATATGCCTGCCTGGCACCCACCCAGCCACCAATGACATCTCAGCACCTGGCCCCTCCTAACGAGCATGTGCCCGGCATCCGCCCAGTCTTTCCCACCAGCCAGCAACTGTCCAGCTCATATCCACCCACCAAGCAACAGCCTGCAAGGCTCTGCGAGGGGAGTGTGTGCTAGTGGCATAGAAGCAGGAGCCTGGACAAAACAGTTATTCACTTTTCGTAACTGTTCAAGATATGTGGTTCATGTGCATCATAATCAGGTGTGCGTGCGCACATACACGGGAGCCGGAAGAGTTTTGCCTAGCAGCAACTGTTGGGTCAGCCTAGGTACCCCCTAAAGTGCTGCCAATATGGCGCTCGATATATAGCTTTGCTGACCTGCCAACTCCTCAGTTCCTTCTTGCCAGTATTCTGACAAAGGAGAAGGAGGGTGGATATTGGAATGGACATGAACACATCTTGAAGAACAACAGTTATGAAAGGTGAGTAATTGTTTTTTCTTCTTTGAATGCTTGATTATGTGCATTCCGATCAGGGATTCACAAGCCTAAGCTTTAGAAGGTAGGGTCAGAGCCACGGGTTGATTGGAGCACTGCCCATTCAAAGGCCTTGTCATCTCTGGCCTGCTGGGTGATTGCATTGAGTGTGATGAAGATCAGAATGGAGCACTATGTCACCACTCTGCATATCTCATGATTTGGGATATGGGCAAGAAATGCTGTGGATGAAGCCTGCACCTTCATAGAATGTGCCACAATTGCTGGTGCAAGAACCCCTGAAGGCTGTAGCATTCATGGACACAAAAGATTATCCAGGAGGAGATCCGCTGCCATGACACAAGGTGGCCTTTCTTCCTATCTGCAACAGCTACAAACAACTGGACCAATTTTCTGAAAGGTCTAGTTCTCTCAGTATAAAAGACCAACATCCTGCATACGTTCAGGATGTGGAGTCTTTGTTCCTGAGTCTCAGAACACGGTTCAGGGTAAAACACTGAGAGGAATATGTCCTGACTGATGTGGAACTGAGAGACCACCTTAAGGAGGAAAGCAAAGTGAGGCCTTAGCAGCACTTTGTCCTTAAATAACAAGGTGTAAAGGGGCTCTGATGTTAGAGCCCTGAGTTCTCACATCCTCCAGGCCAAGGTTATAGCTACCACAGGAAAGCTACTTTATAGGAAAGATAAAGAACATGTGGCTAGCAGTTCAAATGGAGGACCTGTCAGCCTTGATAAGACTAAGTTGAGGTCCCATGGAGGCACTAGTTGGTGCACCTGCAGACATAGCCTGTCTAGATCTTTTAGAAACCAAATAGCCATGGGGTCAGAACACCCTTGTATCCCAGGGTGGAATGCTGAAATGGCAGCCAGGTGCACCCCTACAGATGAAACCGACATGCCCTGCTGCTTCAGATGAAGGAGGCAGACAAGGACAAGAGGGATTGGTGCTGACATAGGACATGAACTGAGCTGTGATGCCCAAATGGAGAATCTCTTCCCTTGGCCAGGTAAGTGGCTCTTGTGGAGGGCTTCCTACTACCCAGGAGGACTTGGTAAATCTGGTCTGAGCAGAAAAGCTTCCTGGGATTCAGCCACAGAGTTTCCAGGCTGTGAGATGTAAGGACTCGAGATCTGGGTGTCAGAAATGGTCTTGGTCTTGTGTCAGAAGGTAAAGAGAAAGTGTGATCATTACTTCTACTGACACATCCAGGAAGGATGTGTACCAGTGCTGACAAGGACAGGCTGGACCTATTTGTATGACCTATGTCCAATCCCTCTTGATTTTGAGGATTAGCTTGTGAACCAACAGAATCAGCGGGGAGGCGTAGAGGAGACAAACTTCCCATGGGAAGAGGAATGTGTTGACAAAAGATCCCAGACTGTGGTTCTAAAATGAGCAAAACAGGTGACACTTGCTGTTGTGTGTGGCAAATAAGTCCACTTGGGGAATGCCCCACCTTTGGAAGAGTAAGTTGGTCACATCTAGGTGAAGGGAACCATTTGTGTCCATTAAAAGACATACTGAGAGGTTTCACCCATTCATTCTGGACCTGGGAATGCAAGATGCTAGCAGATAGACAGAATTCCCATAGAAGGGCTTCTCTGCAAAGAGGAGAGGAGTGTGTTGATATAGAACATCATTGTTATGTTGTCCATCATCACCAAAACACAGTGCCCTGATATGTGTGTGTGGAAGGTCCGACATGCAAGACATACAGCCCTCAGCTCTATGTAGAACTAAGTCAGCCTGAGACCAGAGATCCTGGGTCCTGAGTTCCCCTAAGTGCGCCCCTCCCCCCACTCAGATCAGACATGTCTGTTACTAGTAACTGGTGTGTCTGAGGAGGTAGGAAGGGGACTTTGGAGCGGGTGTGGATGGGGTCCACACACCATTGTTAGGAATTTAGCATTGAGGCCAGCATGGTAACAATCATGTTAATGCTGTGGTGGGTTGGTCAGTATGCTGACACTAGCCACATTTGAAGAGGACTGAGCCCGAGTCAGGTGTACTGCACCATATAGGTACAAGCAGCCACATGTCTTAGAAGTTTCAGGCAGTTCCTTGCTGTGGTGGCAGGAAACTGCATGAGACTCTGGATGATGTCAACCAGAAACTGAAATCTGGATTTTGGCTTGCTGTGAGTCTAAAATCACACCTATAAATTCTATCCTCTGATATGGGAATAGAGTCAATTCTGCCTCATTAAAGAGGGGGCCCAAGCTATAGAAAGTAGCTCTAATTATTTGACTTTGTCTCTCTACCTGAAGTCTCAAACGGCCTTTGATAAGTGAATTATCTAGGTACCAGAACACCTGTACATGTCATTTGTGTAGAAATGCTGATATGACTGCCAGCATTTTGTGAAGACCCAAGGGGCTGAAGATAGGTCGAACAGTAGAACCATGAACAGATAGTGGGTATTGTTCACTACAAATATGAGATATTTCCTGTGAGGTAGTGCGATGGCTATGTAGAAATATGTGTCCCTTAGGTCAAGGGTGGCATACTAGTCCATTCAATCAAGGGATGAGATAATGGAAGCAAGAGAGACTGTGTGGAAAAGGCAGTTACCTGTTTTCTCATAACTGGTGTTCTTTGAGATGTGTTGTTCACATCCATTCCAATTGTGAGTGTGCTGCATACGTGAGCATTGGAAACTTTTTCAATAGTGGCTGTGAAACTCCCTGGAGTGGTGCTGCTATGGCAGCCTTTATATACTCCCTGTTAGGTTCCTTTTTGCTGGCTCCTCTGACAGAGGGGAAGGAAGATGGGTATTGGAATACACATGAACACCACATCTCGAAAAACACCAGTAATGAGAAAACAGTCGAGGGTATGTATGACCTCCAAGGGGACAGTAACTACTCTGTCCATGGGCTGGTAGACAGTGTTGTGCACTCAAGCCAGCCAAAGCTGCAGAGGGTGAAGTCTCAGTCTGGCCTGTTGCACCATGTATGTGCACGTTGCCATGAAGCTCAAAAGTCTCATATAATTTCTGGCCATGGTGATGGGAGAAAGGCAGATACATAGGATGGTGTCTTTTATGGCAAGGAACCTGGTCCTGGGCAAAGGCGCTAGAGCCATAGTAGAATCCAGAAAAGCACCCACAACCTCTATCTTTTGTGGGGTAATGAGCATAGATTTGTCCTCATTCAGAAGGCGGCCTGTAAAGGGTCCTACGTCAGCGGGTGGGGCACCGCTGACTCCCTAGAGTGTCCACAAGTCCGTGACAGTTTGTGAGGCCCAGCCCGGGGTGAGGGCTGGTGGACAGACACGGGGTTAATACAAATAGTCACCAGTTCACAATTTAAGGCGCAGCCCTGAGTCAGGGTGACAAGTGTCTATCACCAGTTGTCCAGCAATTAAAGCTCTGGCTGGGTCCCAGCCAGGCAAGGGGTCAGGTCTCCTCACTCTGGGAAAGCTGACAAGCGCAGGGGTTTTGCCTCGCAGGGGGGAACCTGCCATTCAAAAGAAGGGGTGGCGGGGGGGGCCCTCCCTACTCCACTGTGTCCAGGCCCAGGGCCCTGACAGTGGCAGCCTTGCAGCCACTAGGTCGGCGAGGATAAGAGGGTTACTTACTTGTAACTATTGTTCTTAGAGATGTGTTGCTCATGTCCATTTGAATTAGGTGTGTGTGCCATGTACATGGTTCCCGGAGCGCTTTTTCCCCAGCAGTACCCGTCGGGCCGGCAGGTCGCCCCCTGGAGTGGCACCGTGATAACAGCACATAAGTATCCCTGCTGGCCCTCCCCCTCCTCAGTTCCTTCTTGCCAGAGACTCCGACAAAGGGGAGGTACGGAGGATCGAATGGACATGAGCAACACATCTCGAACAACAACAGTTACAGGTAAGTAACCCTCTTTTCTTCTTCGAGTGGTTGCTCGTGTGCATTCGAATTTAGGTGAATCCCTAGCTGAAACTTGTGGAGGTGGGGTCGGAGGTGCGACCCAGAAATCAATTCAAGTGACTTCTTTCTAATATGCTTTTATTTGATTATGTTACAGAACTCAACTTAAAACTGCAGAACCCAGGGCTGCGTCACTCCTTGCCTGCTGCGTAATGGCATAATGCGCAGCGAATGTATGGACCGAGGACAATGTGGCTGCCCTACAGATATCTACAATCGGGACCCGAGCCACGAATGCTGTAGAGGACGCATGCGCTCGCGTGGAGTGGGCCGTCACGTGAGGCGGGTCTTTGCCTGCTAACATGTAACACTCCTTTATACAGGACGATACCCAGGAAGATAGCCTCTGGGCTGACACTGGCAACCCTTTCATCCTTTCCACAAATGAAATAAAAAGTTGGGACGACTTGCGGAAGTGTCTGGTTCTGTCTATATAGAAGGCTAACGCTCTCTTGGCATCAAGAGAGTAGAGGGCTTGTTCCCTAGAGGACTTATGGGGCTTTGGGTAAAACACAGGCAGATATATGTCTTGGGACATATGGAAGGTGGACACTACCTTCGGTAGGAAGGCTGGGTGGGGACATAAACTCACCCTACCTGCTGAAAAGAGCAAGTAAGGGGGCTCTATCATCAGTGTCTTGAGCTCTAACACCCTCCTCGCTGAAGTGATTGCCACTATAAATGCTACTTTAAGGGAGAGGTGCTTTAGCGCACATATGGCCAGCGGCTCAAAGGATGGGGACATGAGTTTGGTAAGTACTAAACCGAGGTCCCACTGGGGCACCGGCGGTTTCACATGTGGGAACAGCCTATCTAGACCCTCCTTAAGGAACCTTTTAACCAAGTGGTGCGAATAGGGATCTGTTTCCTTCCCCCCTGTGGAAAGCCAACATAGCCACTAGGTGCACCCTAACTGATGCCGTGGAAAGGCCAGCCCACCTTAGCCCCAGGAGATATTCTAACCCCAGAGGGGGTGGGTGCCGTACTAGGATCTATACCTGTATCCGCAACCCACCGTGAAAATCTTTTCCACTTAGCTGAGTATGCCACCCTTGTAGCAGGCTTTCTACTACTCAGCAGTACCGATCTCACAGCCTCAGAACAATTTAGTTCTGCACCAGTTAGCCATGGATAAGCCACGTTGTTAGACGGAGGGATTTGACATTCGGGTGGTACAAGAGATCCCCCACACACTCTTGAACGATTACATCTGGGACAGTAGGTATGGCTTGAGGCTTGTCCTAGAGTATGTCCAGGAGGATCGGATACCAGAACTGTCTGGGCCAGTCTGGAGCTATTAAGAGGATTAGTGCTTTGAGTCTCTTGACTCTGACAAGAACCTTGTGAATCAACGGGAACGAGGGAAATGCGTATAGCAGTCCCTTGGGCCAATTGGCTACTAGTGCATCTCCTTTGGATCCCAACCCTTGGGCCATGAACAAAAAGTAGGCTGGACACTTCTTGTTCCTTTCCGTGGTGAAAAGATCCACACGGGGACGACCCCACTTTCGGAATAGCCCCCATAATATGTCCTCCCTTATGGGCCACTTGCGAATCCCAAACGAGCAGCTCAGTTCATCCGCTAAGAGGTTCTTGTTCCCTGGTAGATACGCTGCCTGTAGGTGAATGCCATGGGCTATACAAAAATCCCAGAGAAGTAGGGCTTCTTGACAAAGGGTAAAAGAGCAAGCACCACCCTGTTTGTTTATATAAAACATGGCTGCCGTGTTGTCCAAATACACTAGCACTGACTTGCTCGAGAGGTGGGGAAGGAAGACTTTGCACGCACTCCGAACTGCCCTCAACTCTCTGACATTTATATTTAGGTCTCTCTCCAGAGGAGTCCATAGACTCTGCGTCCTGTGGTGGTTTAAGTGTGCCCCCCAACCTAGGTCCAAAGCATCGGTAACTAGTCTCACAGTGGGTGTCTTGTTGAGGAATGGGACACGCTTGCACACTTTCCTTTCTTGAGTCCACCAGTGCAGTGACTGGAGTACTTCCTGTGGAAGCGACAGCACCGAGTCCCAATGCGCTCGAGTCTGGTTGAATGACCGGGCCAACCATGCCTGTAACAGCCTGAGTCTCAGTCTGGCATGGGGAACCACATGCGTGCATGACACCATGTGGCCTAGTAGTCTCATGCAGTTTCTTGCCGTCGTGAGGGGGGATAGCTGAAGTCCCTGAATAATGTGTGTCAAAGCTGTGAATCTGGTCATGGGGAGGGATACTCTGCCTGCAATGGCGTCCAGATGTGCCCCCACGAATTGTCTTGCGAGGGAGTTAACATGGACTTTTCCTCATTTATCAAAAGTCCCAACTCCCCAAACAGAGACTTTATAATGTCCATGTGAAGGAGGATTAGATCTCTTGATCGCGCTCTGATGAGCCAGTCGTCCAGATATGGGAAAACCTGCACTGTGTGTGTTCTGAGGAAAGCTGCTACCACTGCCATGCACTTGGTGAATGTCCTGTGGGCAGCAGAGAGACCAAAGGGCAGGACTGTAAACTGGAAATGCTTGTGCCCTACCATGAACCTTAGGTAGCGCCTGTGCATCGGCCATATGGCTACATGAAAATAAGCATCCTTTAAATCGAGGGTCGCATACCATTCTCCTGTCTCTAACATGAGAATAATGGAGGCAAGCATGACCATCCTGAACCTCATTGTCTTTATGAACCGGTTGAGGTCTCTGAGGTCCAGGATGGGCCTGAGACCCCCTTTTGGTTTGGGGATGAGAAAATATCTGGAATAAAAACCCCTCCCTTGGAAACCCCTTGGGACCCTCTCTATTTCTCCCCTGGTGAGAAGGGAGAGCACCTACTGCTTTAAGAGGGCTTCGTGAGATGGGTCTCGGAAGAGGGCTGGGGAGGGGGGGTGGGTAAAAGGTAAAGAGAGGAAGGGCATAGAGTAACCCTCTCTTATCAGGTCTAGCACCCATCTGTCTGATGTAATCCTGGTTCAGGCCTGGTAAAAATGGGACAACCTGTTCCCAAAGGGAGGGTCTAATGTGAGAGCTGGTACATGATCCCCGGGTGCATCTTCAAAAGGGGGGCTTAGAAGGCTGGTTAGCAGGAGGGCCTGCAGATCTATCTGCATCTCCTCTAGGTCGCCTTCTCCTATTACGAGCGTTATTCGATCCAGAGGGGTTGTTATTACCCGTGCCCACGTTACGATGCCTGTGCCTCCACAAGTCTTGCCTATAGGGAGGGTATTGCAGTCTAGCGGGTGCCCTGGTATTAAGTGACCGTCTCTGCAGGGCTGGTGTATGCATGCCTAGAGTCCTAAGGGTAGCCCTCATGTCCTTAAGGGTGTGGAGTCTCAAGTCCGTGCTTTGAGAGAAGAGGTCCTTGCCCTCGAAGGGTAGGTCTTGAATGGTGTTTTGGACATCCTGGGGTATGCCTGACACCTGTAGCCATGCACCTCTGCGCATGACTACCCCCAATGCCATGGTTCGGGCTGCCGAGTCCACAGCATCCAATGCCGCTTGCAATGCCGTGTGGGCTATGGTTCTGCCCTCGTTAGTCATGACAGTATACTCTTGTCTAGAGTCAGCAGGTAAGAGGTCACGAAACTTGTCCATCGTCTGCCATGTGTTATATGTGTACCTGCTGAGTATCACCTGCTGGTTTGCGATGTGCAGTTGAAGACCCCCAGTGGCATAGACCTTAACGCCCCATTAGGTCTAGGCATTTGGGCTCCTTGGACTTAGGAGTAGGCCCTGGTTGCGCTTGCCCTTCCTTCTGGGCTGCCGCCTGTACCACTACTGAGCCTGGAGTAGGATGGGAATAGAGGTGCTCGTGTCCCGTTTGTGGGACGAAATACTTTTTCTCTACTCCTTTTTGGGTAGGTGGGATTGATGCTGAGGTTTGCCACAAAGTAGTCGTGATCTTAGCCACTGTTTTGTTAAGAGGCAATGCCAATTTTGCCAGGGTATCCACAGTCAATATGTCTACCATGGGGTCAGCGTCTTCAACTACTGACTCCGTTTGGACACCTAGATTAGTAGCCAATCTACGCAGGAGGTCTTGGTGAGCACGAGCATCCACAGATGGCATTGAAGGTTCTGGGTCTGCCAAGGCTTCATTGGGTGATGATGAGGAAGACCCTCTGTTGCAGTCCTGTTGTTCCTCCACCAGAGGCCGGTGGTGGTCTGGTGCCGGTTCCACTGGAACTGGGGCTGTAGTCATCCCCTGTTCCGTCTCGTCTCTGGGCTCCTGCCTTAATGGACTTTGCCTAGTGTCTGCCTCAGGAGGCCTTTACACTGAGGCTGAAGGGGTGCTCCTGGTTCTGGGGATACTCGACCCTCTTGATGATGGCACTGGACCTTGCCATTGGTGATAGGTCCAAGGTGTCCAAAAAGGCCAGGGTGGTTGAGCTTGTGGAGGCCAAGTTTGCTGAAAGTCCCCTTGTCTGGGCCGGTGCCGGGGGAACGAGAACGGTACTGAGACGAGGTCCTCGACGAAGACCTGGATGGTAGTGATTCAGCTTCTGACTCCAAAGAGTATTTGGACGCAGACCATGGCGGTGCCCTAGAGAGGTGATACTGTCTGAACCTCTCCATGGACTCTGGCTTCCCCTGTATACACTTGTCTAGGTGGTGGCTGGTGCCAGAGGATCGGTGCCTGGCGCCCTTTGCAGCACAGCAGGTGGAGCCTCCTCCGGTACCGAAGGTGGTACCGACGTTGTAGCTGGCGGCACCGATCCCATCTGTGGTGTCATTTGACGTAGCATCGTAGTGGGCGGTACCGCCGTTGGTGGTGCTGACCAGGATTCGTGCCCCGCTGCTGTTACCGGTACCGCCGAGGCCCCTGGTGCCGCAGGCGAACACTCCCGGTACTGAGGGAGCACGGGCTGAGGAGGAGACACCGTGAGCTCTATCAGCTCTTGCACTGCTTGAAGGTCTCCGGCGTGGATGGCCTCTGCAGCTGTATCTGCTCCGGACTATGTTCCCGCACCGTGTCATCACAATGCCTCTGGGTGCCGTCTTCCTGTCGGCATCAGGGGGACTGGGAGGGTGAATGTAACCGGTGCCGGCTCTCGTGCAGTCTCTTGGTTGGAGACCTCCTCCTATTGTCCCTTTTCTTCTTTGGCACCGGAGACTGGGATCGGTGCCTCGGTACTGAAGGCTTCGGTGCTGCAGTATGGAGAGATCTTGGTTGGGTTTCCTGCACCAATGCCGGTGCACTGCGGACCGCACCTTCCTTCTCTGGTGCCGGTTGAAGTGCCGACTCCATTAAAATGAGTTTTAAGCGGGAATCTCTCTCCTTTTTGGTTCTTGGCTTAAAACTTCTGCAGATTTTACAGGAGTCTGTCAAGTGGGCCTCCCCCAGCCACTTTGAGCAAGAGTCATGGGGGTCTCCATGAGGCATCAGTTTAGCACAGGACGCACAGGGTTTGAAACCGTGCAGGCCTGGCATACCCTCCCACAAAGGGGAAAGAACACTCAAACGACCTAAGTGCTAACTATACTATTAAATGCAAACTAAGACTAAAGAACTATTTACACTACAAAGAACTCTGATCGCTGAATTAACAAGTTAACAAGAGAAGCTCCAACAACCGTCACGGGCGGTAAGAAGGAACTGAGGAGGGGTAGGGCTGGCAGGGGTACTTATGCGCTGTTATCGCGGTGCCACTCCAGGGGGCGACCTGCCGGCCCGACAGGTACCACTGGGGAAAAAACGCTCTGGGAACTGTGCACACGGCACGCGCGCACCTAATTCGAATGCACATGAGCAACTACTCGAAAAACCAGGCAGTTACATGCCGACGAGGTCGAGGGTCAGCGGGGATTCAGGCCGCAACGCGCTGCCCATCCAACCTCCATGTCCTCAGCTGCCCCAAGGTTGGCTATCCCTGGGCCACTTTCCAACCCCCCCGCAGGCCTACCCGATTCTGGCGATGTTCCGGTGGTTCCACAGGCGACAGTGGGGCTGGCAGGGTGTCCATGGACTCCGGTTCAGGCAGGGCTCCAGGTGGTCTGGCCTAGTCATTGGTGCCTGGTGAGGGTCCCGGCGAGGATGGCGTGGGTTTGGGCTGCGGCTGGTGTCTCCGCAGTTCAGGCCAGGCCTCCAGGGTTGGCAGGGGACCAGGTGGCTCAACCCAGTCCCCGGGCCAGGGGCAGCGTGGCCGAGGCCTTCACTGAGGGGGCCGGGGCCAGGCATCTGCTCGGTTCGGCTGCCTGGCTCTGACTGAGCCTGTGGCTCTTATAGTCCCAGACCTGCCCTCTGACTTCCTGTGGGCAGAGCTAGGTGTGGCTGGACCTGCCCACCAAGGAGTCATAAAGGGCGCTTCCTCTTCTGGGTCAGCGGGCGGCCATGTTGCTGTCCCAGATGAGCCAATTGTCTAGATAAGGGAAAACCTGAACCCAGCGCTCCCAGAGGAATGTGGCCACAACCACCACCATATACTTAGTAAAGACTCTGGGGGCTGTGGAGAGGCCAAAGGGGAGCACCACAAATTGATAGTGTTTGTGACCGACTGTGAATTGAAGGAAGCGCCTGTGGGCTGCAGTGATCAAAATATGAAAACAGGCATCTTCTAAGTCGAGGGCAGCGTAGCAGACTCTCATGACGAGGGAGAGGATAATGGAAACTAGGGTCACTATTTTGAACTTTGCTTTGGCTCAAACTTTTGAGGTCGCTGTGGTCCAAAATGGGATGAAGGCCTCCTCTGGCTTTCAAGATTAGGAAATAGTGGAAATAGAAATCCTTGCCTCTGAATTCTGGAGGAACCTCTTCTGCTGCTCCTAGTGCCATGAGCTGATGCACCTCCTGACATAAGAGATGCTCGTGAGAAGAGTCCCTGAAAAGGGACAAGGAAGGGGGATGGGGGGAGGATGGAAAAAGAATGGGATAGAATATCAGTTTTCCATCATGTCTAGGACCCAGCAACACATCGTAATGTGAGCCCAGGCAAGGTGGAAAGTGGATAGACTATTGACAAAGGCCTCAGAGGGGTAGCTGAGTTAGTCTGTAACTGGAAAAATGTAAACAACAAATAGTCTAGCAGCACCTTAAAGACTAACAAAGCATGTAGATGAGATCATGAGCTTTCATGAGTACAACCCACTTCTTCAGATGAATGGAGTATTAAAAGTCCAGTTCCAAAATAAATAGGGGATGGAAGGAAGGGGGGGAAATAGCGTATTAGAGTGTTCATGTTACAAAGGGTTGGTCTAAAATACACTGTCCCTGGGCGCCTTCAAAAACCTGATCTAGGTCCCTGGGCCTTAGTGGGGGACCCCACACCCTGGTCTGAGGAGGACTGGGAACAACACCTACCATTTCTGTCATTAGTGCTCCTGCCTCTGTGCCTAGTGAAATCAGGCCTGGGGCACTGCTGGAATGATCAAGGTGGAGGCGTAGGATTATGTGAGCATTTCTGAGGGGATAACTTCTCTCCCCTCTTCAAGTGATGTCCCCGTGGGTGCTCCACTGTTGGTGACTGTGTAGCAGTGCTCATTCAGATGGACGGTGGGCTTCGATTAATTGCTACAGATTGTTGAGAGAACTGCAGTGGCTACTGCGGTATCTGTTGTGGAGCATGGTGGAATGGCATAATGCTTTATGAAAGTGTGATTGGATGACCATGTCACTGCTCTGCGTATTTTCTGGAGTGAGACCCCCTTGAGGAAAGCAGCTGATGTCACCATTGCTCTGGTAGAATGGGCCTTCAGAGTCACTGATAATGCCCTATTCTGGAGCGAGTAGCAGGTAGTAATGCATGATGTTATCAGCTTTGATATGCACTGAGAAGATAGTGGTTTTCCCTTGGACCTTTCAGCAAGGGATACCAGCAATCCCTGGGATAGTCAAAAGGGTTGAGTCCTATCAAGATAGAAGAAATTGTTACTCACCTTGTGCAGTGACATCTGTTCTTCGAGATGTGTGTCCCCGTGGGTGCTCCACTAGAGGTGTCAGGCTCATCCCGGCGCTGCAATCCGGAGAGTTTTTGCCAGCAGTAGCCCCCTCTGTCTAAGTAGAATGCAAGCGCTCTCCTGATGTCTAATGTATGCAAACGTGCCTCCCCGGGGCTAGCGTGTGGTTTCGGAAAAAAAATGGGAAAAACCATAGGCTCGTTGACATGGAATGATGAATTAACTTTTGACAAGAAGGCTGGGTGACATCTTAATGTGACACCCTGTTGGGTGAATAACGTGTATGGGGGATCGGCGGAAAGTGCCGCGAGTTCAGAAACACGGTGGGCCGACGTGATAGCCAGGAGAAAGGCAACTTTAGTGTTAAGGGTTTGCAGGTCACAAGTTGCAAGCGGTTCGAATGGTGGACGAGTAAGAGTGTCCAATACAAAGGCAAGGTCCCATGGCTCCGGAGTGGGCCTGTATGGTGGGTAGAGGTTGGTAATTCCTTTCATGAACCTCTTTGCAAGTGGATGCGCGAAGACGGAAGAGCCGTCTATAGGAGAGTGGAATGCCGAAATCGCAGCCAAATGGACTTTCAGCGAAGCAACCGCCAAGCTTTGTGAACGCAAGTGGAGCATATAGTCCAGGATGCATTGTATGGGTGCCATGAGAGGGTCCATGCCCTGTGAATGGCACCAGATTTGGAAGCGACGCCACTTGTAGAGGTAAGACCTCTGGGTGGCTTGACGCCTGCTTTGTATGAGCACGTCTCTGACTGCTTAGGAGCAGGTTAATTCTGGTCCCTGGAGCCAGTCAGGAGCCAGGCTGTTAGGTGCAGCCAGTCGATGTTCGGGTGGAGAAGGGCACCGCGTTGTTGGGAGAGGAGGTTGTGCAGTTGTGGAAGTCGGTGAGTCTGGGACAACGACATGTGCATAAGTTGCGGCAGCCACGTCTGATGAGGCCAAAAGGGGGCCACCAGAATTACTGTCGCTGCGTCTGCTAGTATCTTCCCTATCACCTGAGGTATCAGGGGAATCGGGAGAAAGGCGTACAGAAGACGGTGCGTTCCCCGACGGAGCAGAAAGACATCTCATTTCGATCCGCTGCCTATGCCAGCTCTTGAGCAGTAAGAACGGCATTTCTTGTTGTCTCGAGTCGCAAAGAGGTCCACATCCGGGTAGCCCCAAAGTTGGAAGAGGCCACGGACTACATCGTCGAGGAGCTCCCATTCGTGTTGGGAGTGGAAAGATCTGCTGAGTGCATCTGCGATGGTATTGCTCTTGCCAGGGAGGTAGACGGCTGTGAGTGTGACACCATGGCGAATCGCCCAGTTCCAGAGGCGTATTGATTCTGCACATAAAGTTCTGGATCTGGCTCCGCCTTGGCGATTGATATAGTATACACTGCAGATGTTGTCCGTAAGGATCTGTACTGTAGTCCCTTGGATCTGGTGGATAAAGTGTCAACAGGCATTGAAGACTGCCCTGAGCTCTAGGAAGTTTATGTGGAGGGCTTCTTGGTGAGACCACAAATCTTGGACCTGATGGTGTCGCGTATGTGCTCCCCAGCCCACGAGATGCGTCCGTGGTAATCTGTATGGATGGAGCTCGAGTGCGGAATGGGACACCTGCGAGTGTATTGGTCGGATCGAGCCACCATGTGAGCGAGTCTTTGAGCGAGCAGGATAGACGTCAGCTTGTGGGTATCGGTGATGCCGGGTTTGTATACCACCAGGAGCCAATGCTGCAGATACCGCATGTGAAGACGCACATCTGCGACGACGTACGTTGTAGCCGCCATGTGGCCTAACAACTTCAGGCACATGAGGAACGAGACTGCCGGAGCAGTGCGCAGGACGTTCACTAGGTCTCGGATGGTATGGGCTCTGTCTATGGGTAAGTACGCCATGGCGGTCACAGAGTCCATTCTGGCTCCGATGAACTCGATGGACTGGGCCGGGGTCAGAAAAGATTTTGGTAGGTTGATGACCAATCCTAGAGCTTCAAAGATGCCTCTCGTAAAGGTAACTGCGGTCTGGGCCCCTCGCATAGAGGGGGCCCTGAGGAGGCAGTCGTCGAGATAGGGAAAGATGGTGATGCCGGCACGTCGGAGGTATGCGGCTACAACCGCCAGGGTTTTTGAAAATACCCTTGGAGCCGCAGAAAGACTGAAAGGAAGTACCGCATATTGGTAGTGCTCGTTGCCCAGGGTGAAGCGTAAAAATCTCCTGTGAACCGGATGGACGGAGATATGAAAGTACGCGTCCTGGAGGTCGAGGGACACGAACCAGTCCCCCTGATGTAGTGCTGGTATGATGGAGCCCAAAGTAACCATTTTGAATTTTTGCTTCCTCAGGTGGCGATTGAGCCCACGAAGATCTAGAATTGGTCTCCACCCGCCAGACTTCTTCTGCGTGAGGAAGTACCGGGAATAGAAGCCTTTGCCTCTGAAGTCGGAAGGAACCTCCTCCACTGCACCGGTGGTAAGTAGGCATGTGACCTCCTGTTGCAGTAGAAGGTCGTGAGAGGGGTCCCTGAAAAGGGATGGGGATGGAGGGTTGGAGGAGAGGAGGGTGGAGAAAGGAATGGTGAGACCAGAGGTGACGATCTCCCTGACCCAACGGTCCGTGGTGATGGTGAACCAGCGGCGGTAATAGGGTCTCGGGCGATACTGGAACAACTTGGTTACTCGTGGATAGGGCTCCGAAAGGGGGATGGTGCGCAGTCCCTCGACAAGGGCGTCAAACCTGCTGTCGGGGTTGTTGTTGGTTCTGCGCCTTATTAGGCTGTTGGCGCCGTCGCTAAGGGCACTGCCTTTGCTTGTGTTGGTCATATGGTCTAAAGCGTTGGGCGGTATAGGAGGAAGGCCTATGTCTATTGTATGGCCATGCTCTCTTGCGCCTGAAAGGCGGGGTGTACATCCCGAGAGTTCTTAACATAGTTCGGGAGTCTTTTCCAGAATGGAACACTTGATCTGTGTTCTGTGCAAACAATGAGGTGCGGTCGAACGGGAGGTCCTCCACCTTGGGTTGTAGCTCTTTAGGCATGGAGGCCAGGTGTAGCCAAGAGGCACGTCGCATGACAGACGTCGCCGTAGTGCGGGAAGCCAAATCAGCAATATCCAGAGAGATCTGGAGAGCAGTGAGGGCTGCTGTGTAACCCTCCTGCACGACAGATTTAAGTACGTCTCTCTTGGAATCTGGTAAATGCTGTATCAAGGGCACCAACTTAGAGTAATTGTCGAAATCGTGATTAGCAAGTTGGGCGGAATAGTTGGCCATTCTCAGAGTGGCCGTAGCGGATGAATAGACCTTCCTCCCGAGGAGGTCCCTTCGCTTTCCTTGTCCGCTGAATTTCTCGATTGTGTGGACTTTGCCTTTTGTTGGGCAGCATCGACGACGATGGAATTGGGGGCAGGATGAGTGAAGAGAAATTCCGCATCCTTAGCGTCGATAAAGTATTTCTTGTCCGTGTGCTTATTTGTAGGGGGCACAAGGACGCCGGAGTCTGCCAGATGTCGTTAGAGATTTCAAGAATCGCGGCATCGAAAGGAAGAGCCAGCTTTGACTTGTTGGATTGTTGAAGATTCCTGAGGAGTGCATGCTGCTTCTGGGGTGCTTCCGAAGTACGTAAATTCTGTGAATAGGCGACTCTTTTAAAAAGCTCGTGAAACTGCTTGTAATCATCCACCAGAGAGGGCTCATCATTAAAAACCGCATCATCTGGGGAGGAAGAGGAGAGGTCCGTCGGGGAACCTGTGGGTTGTTGGTCCGTCACCGGGGACTGAGGGACGTCGCCACGGGAAGCGGATGTTATTGAAGCGTCGCCAGTAGGTGTTGGAGGACGCTGTGCCGATGGGATGGTATCTTGGGTCCTTGGTTGTGGCGAATATGATTGATGACATTCTGGGGACAAGGGTGGTGAAAGCCTTGTAGAAGAGTGTGAGCGGTCACGATAGTGCGAGGTGTCCCACCAGTGATGGTAATCATGGTGCGAGTATGCCGGAGAATATGAGGTGGCGCTCCTGTGATGATAATAACGCAAACGTGATATTGGGGATCATGAGCGACGGGAATAACGAGATGGAGACCTCGAGTAGTATGCATGACGGTAACGTGGTGGTGTAATAGATCGTCTCGGGCATCTCCAGTAGCGTCGAGTGGGAGAATGCCCGTAGTAATGCCGCCCCCTTTGACGAGGTGAGAGTGATGGCTTAGGGGAGAAGACCGCTCTGCCAGGGCTGGAGGAAGGTGTGCGGACATGGTGTGTTTTCCTTTGTGCCTTAGTTGGTATTCTCTTGGATGGGGGAGCCATCGGGATTGGGCTGCCCTGAACCGAGATGACAGAGGCAGAGTCGGATACTTCCCTTGATAGGCGTGGTGACCTAGGCACCGAGGTTGGGGATGGAGGTGCTGTGTCCTCTCCTGAAGCGCCAAATTGTTGGGCCAAGGGAACCGGGTCCGATGAGATAGGCGGCGTTGGCCGGGTTACGTGCATTGGTCGCTCCGTGGAGGCCAGTGCGGGAGCGCTGTGTCGGTGCCTTGATGTTGGCTCTTTGCCATGGTGTCGAGGTGGTTCTCCGGGTCTTGAATGGGGTTGGGGTGGTCTCGGCGCCGATTGCTTCCTCGGTGCCGGCTCGGCTCTTGGTGCAGAGCCAGCCGTGGGGGCAGACTCTGCTCTAGCCGGCGGCTCTTTCAACGGTGCCGGCTGAGGTCTTGGTGCCGCAGATGGTGCCGTGTCCGCCTGCGGTGCCGTGTGGAGACTTGGTGCCGTAGATGAAGGTGCCAACTCTGGACGCACTGTCGGTGCCGATGCCACAGAGAGCACGGGACTAGGCGCCGATGTGCTGCAGGCTTTAGTTGTCTTATCCGCTCCCTGTCTGGGAGGGAAGCCCGATGAGCTCCGTGCCTCTCCTGCACTTACGCTCCTAGATGGAGCGGAGCTTTTTCCGTCCCGAGACTTACGTGGGACTGAAGCCTCCCGTTCCTCTGCTGACGGGGGTTGGAGCACCTTATTGAAGAGTAACATCTTCAGGAGCATTTCTCTGTCCCGTCTTGCCCAAGCGGTCAACTTCGAGCAGTGACCACATTTCTGGGGGATGTGGCCTTCTCCCAGGCAGCAAATGCAGCGGGAGTGGCCGTCCGAGGCCGGCATGGGTCAGCGCACGAGGCGCATTTCTTGAAGCCCGGGGATCCGGGCATGATTAATCCGCTGGTCTTCGGGGAAGGAAGACAACTTGAGAGGCCGGTCGGAGCAGCCTATAGATAATGGTAACAGTAAACTCTTTTTTTTTTTTTTTTTTTTTAAACAACTAACTGACTAACTAGAAAAACTGACTAATACTAAAAGGAAGGGGCTAACTGGGAAGGAACAGTAAATGATATTAAGCTCAATTCTCCTCAGACGAGGAGCGTGTTCCAACTCCGTCTGCGGCCGTGGACGGTTAGGAGGAACTGGTGCGTCGGACCGCTCAACGCAGAAAAGGCGCAAACGGCGCGAGACACTTCCGCGCATGACCGTCTTGCGGTCCGCCGGAGGGGGCTACTGCTGGCAAAAACTCTCCGGATTGCGGTGCCAGGACGAGCCCGACACCTCTAGTGGAGCACCCACGGGGACATCACTCGAAGAAGAAGAGCAGTTGCCTTCTAACGTCCAAACTGTGCAATATGACTTATTCCCTGGAACGGTGTGGTTTTGGGTAGAAGGTGGGAAAGACTATTGGTTCATTGAAATGGAATTCAGAACCAACTTTGGGTAAGAAGGATGGATGGGGCCATAAAATAATCTTATACCTATGAAAGGTCATGTATGGAGGTGAGGCCGTGAGAGCTGTGAGTTCGCTAACCCTCCTTGCGGATGTGATCACCAGAAGGAACGTTTTCATGGTGAGAAAAGTAAGTGATGAAGTTGCCATTGGTTCAAAGGGTGGTTTTGTGAGCAAGTGGAGAACCAGTTCCAAGTCCCACATGAGGGAATGGGTGCACGCAGTGGGTGAAGATTTTGTAGGCCCTTCCAGAATCTTTTAGAAATGGGGTGGGCAAATATAGAGAACTCATCAATGGAAGGGCGGAAGGCCATAATGGTGGCCATGTTCACTCGGAGTGTGAAATTGATACATTTTGTTATTTCAGGTGCACAATATATTCCAGTATTAGGTAGAGCAGTGCCCTGGATGGTTGGACTGCCCTGTGTGTGCATCACTGTGTAAACCGCTGCAACTTGTGTAGGTAAGTCTTGCATGTCATTTGTCTCCTGCTACGTAGTAGGATATTTTTCACTTTTTGGGAGCACTGCTGCAACACTTCCGAGAACCAGATAGGTGCCATTCCATCAGATGTAGTGTTTGCAGTTGGAGATGAAGTATTAAGCCCTTGTTCTGGGAGTGAAGATCCGGGCAGTTTGGAAGCGGGCAGGGAGGTTGTGGAGACAGTTGATAAAGACATGGGAACCATGTCTGTCGAAGCCACGAGGGGGCTATTAGAATCACACGGGCCCAGTCTGTCTGTATATTCCAGAGAACTCTGGGAATCAGAGGGATAGGAGGGCAGGCGTATAATAGATAGGTCCCCCAAGTGAGGAGCATTACATCCCCCAGGGAGCCGTGTCCATGCCCGCTCTTGAACAGTATTGGGGGCATTTGGAGTTGTCTGATCGCAAAAAGGTCTATGTGCAGTACACCCCAGCGTTGGAATAGCTCGTGGGTGATCTGATAGTGTAGCTCCCACTCATGCTCTGTGAGGAAGTTGCGGCTAAGGGTATCTGCCATAATATTCTTGTCTGCAGGTAAGTATGCTGCTATGATGGTTATGTTGTGGCAGATAAACCAATTCCATAGCTTTAATGCCTCCGCGCGTTACGACTGGGATCTTACACACACACACACACACGGTGATGTAGAACATCGTAGTCATATTATCAGTGAGGATATGCACCAAAGAGCCCTGGATGTGTGGAAGGAAGTGCTTGCATGCGTTGCGGACTGCTTGAAGCTTGAGCAGGTTTATGTGAAGTCTGGACTTGTCTTTGGACCACTTCTCTTGTGCGACTTCTTGTTGGAAGTGTGCACCCCAGCCTATCAGCAAGGCGTCCATAGTAATCTGTTTGGATGGCTGCTCCAGATGGAAAGGCACCCCTCTGCATAGGTTCTGCGCCTGGGTCCACCATCGCAGGGACGTAAGGGCCCGTTGAGGAGGTGAGATGTGCCTATGGATATGGCGGCTGGCTGGCGTGTACACTGAAGAAATCCACTGTTGGAAGCATCGAAAGCGCAGCCTGGCGTACAGACCCACATATGTGGTGGCTGCCATGTGTCCCATAAGCTTGAGGCAAGTTACGATGGGCATGGTTGGACTGGTGGTAATGATAGTAACCAGGCTCTTTATGTTGTTGAAACAGTGATTGGGGAGATAGGCTTGTTCTATTATGGAATCTATGCGAGCCCCTATGAATTCCAGGGATTGCATGGGACGTAGTGTGGATTTCTGTAAGTTGATAATGAAGCCTAGTGACTGAAGAAAGGCCTTTGTGAACCTGATTGTGTCTCTCGTGGCCTGCTGTGAGGGGCCCTTGATAAGGCAATTGTCCTGATATGGGAATATTGTGATACCATTACTTCTGAGATGTGCTGCTGCCACCGCAAGGGTTTTGGAAAAGACTCTGGGGCAGAGGAGACTTTGAATGGAAGGACTCTGTACTGGAAGTGGTGTGAAGCTACCATGAATCATAGGAAATGCCTGTGTGCGGGATGTATTGTGATGTGAAAATCACATCAAAAAGCCTTGAAGGTTGAGGGCTGTGAACCAGTCCCTTCTGTCCAGTGCTGGAATTACAGTGACGAAAGTAATCATTTTGAATCGCTGCTTATGGAGGTACTTGTTTAATTGTCACAGGTCCAAGATAGACCTCCAACTCCCTGATCTCTTCTCAGTGAGAAAATAATTTAAATAAAAACCTCTCCCTTTGAATTTTTCTGGGACTCGTTCTATAGCTCCTATATTGAGGAGGTGTTGAAATTCTTGGAGGAGCAATGTGTCATGAGAGGGGTCCCGGAAGAGGGAGGGAGAAGTCAGGGAGGTTGGGGGAATTGCCATGAAGGGGATAGAATAACCACGACTGATGATTTCCAAGACCCAGTGATCTGTGGTGATTGCTGCCCACTGATTGTAATAGGAGTGCAAGTGGAGATGAAATATGTTAGACTCGCCAGGTACTGGAGTGGAAGGGAGATTGGGAAGACCTTTGACCAAATTCTCAAATGTGCTGCTTAGAGGCCTGAGTCATGGAAGAAGAAGTTACTCACCTTTGTGCAGTAATGATGGTTCTTTGAGATGTGTCCCCTTGGGTGCTTCACTGCTGGTGTCGGGCTCGTCCTGGTGCCACGGATCGGAGACTTGCCATAGCCATGCTCGGCTGGACCGTGCATGCATGATCAGCGTCTCGCGCCATTTGCGCCTTTCATCCGTCGTGCACGGTCTGGCCTCCGCCCAGTTCCTCTCACCCGCCCGGTTATCTGTAATGAGAAAAAGAGAACCAAGATTCCGGAGCAGGGAAGGGGGGGGTCGTGGAGCACCCATGGGGAGACATCTCTAAGAACCATCATTACTGCACGAAGGTGAGTAACTTCTTCTTCTTCTTTGAGTGGTCCCTGTGGGTGCTCCACTACTGGTGACTTCAGAGCAGTACCCAGCCCAGAAGATGGGCTCTGGAATCAAGGTTTCTGGTGGAGCGGGAGTACTGCTGTAACCACCAAGGAGTCTGAGGCAAATTGATGTATGATCGCGTAATGCCTCATGAAGGTGACATTGGAGGACCATGTCGCTGTTCGGCAAAAATCACGGAATGGGACTCCTCTTATAAAGGCTGTAGACATAGCCACTGCTCTTGTCGAATGAGCTTTAGTTTGAGATGGAAGCATCTTATTGGAGATGGAGTAACAGGTAGTAATACATGAAACTATTAGCTTTGCAATGCGCTGGGAGGATAATGCCTGGCCCTTGAAGCGGTCAGCCAGCGATATTATAAGACGGTCTGGTCTGTCTTGCAAAACTCCCGCGTCCTGTCGACGTAGAAAGCAAGGGTGCTACATACGTCCAGCGTATGGAGAATTGCTTCACGCGAGGAAGTATGTGGTTTGGGACAGAAGGAGGGAAGGACAATGGGCTCGTTGATGTGAAATTCTGTACAGACTTTAGGAATAAATGCTGGATGAGATCTCAATGTTACTGAGTCCTTAGCAAATATTGTATACAGTGGAGATGACATGAGGGCTGCCAGTTTGCTCACTCTGCATGCCGACATTATGGCTAGTAGAAAAAGGAACTTGATTGTGAGTAAGTGTAGTGACGTCGTAGCCATCGGTTCAAATGGGGGACGTGTTAAGGTACCCAGCACGAAGTCGAGATTCCACGAGGGCGGTGGTGGGTTAAGATTAGTGAGCCCCTTCAAAAACCTTTTGGGGATGGGATGGGAGAATAATGACCCATCTTCCATGGTGTGGTGGAACGCATTGATTGCCGCTAGATGTACCCGCAAGGAGGCTAACGAGAGCCCTGCTCATTGCAGATGTAGGATATAATCAAGTATATGCTGTAAAGGTGAAGTGTGTGGGTTTATATCGTGGAGTCCTTCCTGTGCATTAGTACGTGTTTAATTTGCTCAGAACAGAGGTTTTCGGATGCCCGGAACCAACTAGTAGACAAGCAGTCAGGTGTAGGATTTTGGGTCTCGGGTGAAGCAGAGAGCCATTCTGTTGAGTGAGTAGGTCTGGTGGCGCGGGGGGGGGGGGGGGGGAAGCAGTATGGTGTTCGCGTGGACATTTGGTGAAGTATCGGGTACCAAAGTTGCCGAGCCCAAGCAGGGGCTATCAGAATCACCTGGGCTGCATCCATGTTGATTTTTTCTAGGACCCTGGGTACAACGACAACCGGTGGAAAAGCATAGAGTAAAGACGTTCCCCAATGAAGGAGAAAAGCGTCTCCCAAGGAGTGGCAGCCGATTCCTGCTCTGAAGCAATAATTTGGGCATTTTGCATTGATATGAGTAGCGTATAGGTCTATTGAATGAAACCCCCATTGACAGAAGATACGGTGAAGAATGTCGGTCTGGATTTCCCACTCGTGGTTGTGAGGGAAAAATCTGCTGAGAGAATCCGCAATGGCATTGTTGGCACCAGGTAAGTACGACACTATGAGGACAATGTCGTTACAGATACACCAGTTCCACAAGCGACCGCCTCCGCACAGAGGGATCGAGATTGAGCGCCCCTTTGCCTGTTGCCGTAATACATTGTTGCAATGTTGTCCATGAGCACCCTGGTTGTTGTGCCCATTATGTGGGATTTGAAATGTCTGCAGGCGTGAAGCACTGCTCTGAGCTTGAGTATGTTGATGTGGAGCAACATTTCTGCTTCAGACCAGCGGCCCTGAACCGTTAACTCACCCACATGGGCACCCCAACAAGTGAGGGAGGCATCCGTGGTTATCTGTTTCAACGGTTGAGGATGATGGAAAGGGATACTAGCCATGGGAATTTTTGGCTCGGTCCACCACAGAAGGGACTTTCGAACGTGTTGTGGTAGAACTACCAGCTTGTGAACGCTGTGCTTCGCAGGAATGTAAACGGAAGCCAGCCAAAGTTGGAGACAGCGGAACTGTAATCTCGCGTGTCGAACCATGACGGTGGTAGCTGCCATGTGACCCATTAATTGTAGGCAAATGCGTACAAGAAGTGTTGACAAATGCATCAGGGTGTTTATTAGGTCCTGGATTGTCTGAAATCGTTCGACAGGTAAGTATGCGCGTGCTGAGATCGAGTCGAATCGTGCGCCTATGAAATTCAAAATTTGAGCTGGTTCTAGTGATGATTTTTGTACATTTATAATGAGTCCAAGGGACTCAAACGTCTGGTTCGTTATCGCCACCATTTGGTGTGTCTCTGTATGGGTGCGACCTCTGAGGAGGCGATCGTCTAGATAGGGAAAAATCGTAACACCTGTTCTGCGAAGGTGGGCTGCAACTACTTCTAGGGTTTTGGAAAACACCCTGGGGGCAGATGCAAGGCCGAAAAGACGCACCTTGTACTGGAAGTGCTCGTCTCCTACTACAAATCGAAGAAATCATCTGCATGCCACATGTATTGCAATGTGGAAATAAGCAGCCTGTAAGTCGAGGACTGCGAATCAATCTCCATTGTTCAGCGATGGTATAATAGTGGTTAGGGTCACCATCTTGAAATGTTGTTTCCGAAGGTATCGATTTAGCTTTTATAGATCCAGAATGGGTCTCCATCCCCCGGTCTTTTTGGCAGTGAGGAAATAACGAGAATAAAACCCTTTTCCCCCGGAACTTGTTGGGTACTCTCTCTATTGCTCCAATGTCGAGCAGACAATGGACTTCTTGCTTCAATAGGTCCTTGTGAGAGGGGTCCCTGAAGAGGGATGGGGTTGGTGGGGTATTTGGGGGAATGGAGATGAATGGAATGGTGAGACTGGATGCGACGATTTCTAAGACCTATCTGTCTGAGGTGATGCTGGCCTACTGAAGGTAATATGGTCTTAGTCGATGGTGAAAGAGGAGGGGTGCGTTGCAGTCTGTGCTGACAATGAGAGATTGTGCACGTCCTTGATGAAGCAGTCAAATTTGCTGCTTCGCAGAAGGCTGGTTGGTTGAGCGAGTGGGGTGGGGTTGCTTCCGTGGTGGTCGTTGTCTAAAGTGCGGGTGTTCAAGAGTGCAGTATTGTTGTCTGTGGAACGTATAGTCGTACCTTCGTTGGTAGGTATAATACTGTTTATGCCTGTAGGGGGACGTATACATCCCCAGTGTGCGAAGAGTGGTACGAGAGTCCTTTCCTGAATGAAGGACTTCATCTGTCTTGATGGCGAAAAGTTTCTGTTTGTCGATCGGAAGGTCTTTGACTTTACTTTGGCGCTCTTTAGGAACTCCTGCCGACAAGAGCCATGAACATCTCCTTATGGCAATCCCTGTAGCAGTGGCGCACACAGCAGTATCTGCTACATCCAGGGTGATCTGGAGTGCAGCTCTGCATAAAGCGTATCCCTCCTGTACCACTGATTTCAACAGTGGTCTTTTCGCCTCCGGAAGGTGTTGCATGAGTTCCGCCAACTTCAAATAGTTATCGAAGTTATGGTTGGAAGGAAGGGCGGAATAATTTGCAATATGCGGCAACAATGTGGATGACGAGTAGACTTTTCTCCCAAAGATGTCTAATTTTTTATCATCTTTGTCAGGGAGGTTGTTCTTGTATTGCAACGCTTTGGTTCTGTGTTGGGCCGCATCAGCCACCAGCGATTAGGTTGGGGGTGATTAAACAGGAACTCCAATTCTTTCGAGGGAACAAAGTACTTTTTATCCGCCTTTTTACTCGTTGGTGGGGCGGATGTTGGAGTTTGCCAGATTTCCTCCACAGCCTCCATCATCTCCTCATTGATGGGAAGCACGATCCTACCCCAATGCTGAGGGTGTAAATTTTTCAGTAGATGATGTTGTTTTGTTTGAATCTGTGCTAACTGCACCTCTTGACTCTCCGCAACACATTTAAAGAGATCCTGAAATTGTTTCAGGTCGTCTGGCAGAGAGACATTGCCTGGAATTACCGCCTCATCTGGTGAAGATGATGTGTGGTCCGTCAGCGATGTATCCGGCTGAGGAACTTCTGGTTTGGACAACAGCCCTTCCTCGGGTTCCGATTGCTCTGGTTGGGTCATTGGACTTTTTGGAGGTGGTGGAGGTGAGTGTCATTGCAGTTCGGGAGGTAAAGATCGGACACTGGGTGATCGACAACAGCAAGAAGACCTCCTGTAGGAATTTGACGTATGTTCATGATGAGGGAGATAGTAATAGGATTTATGGTAGTGCCCACAGTAACGTTCTGAGTGCATAGGTGACAAGCGCCGGCAGGATAATACACTGCTATGTCGTATATAATAGTCACGCCGCGGTGATCGTATTAGCGATCATGGGTGATGTGGTGAACGCCTCAATGCAGGAGAGGGTGACAGATAGTCTTCTTCCATAGCTGGTGTCCCTGTAGCGAGGTAGTATGGAGATGGAGGGCTGTGCTGAGGGGAACACACGTGATCCCTATGCTCTCGTCTGATGGGCGTTGGAGATTGCCATGGTAGTGAGGAGGGAGACGGTTCGGGGGAGAAAGTCGGGGAAGGAGACTGAGGGCTGAGACGCAAGTGCGTCTTTGTGACGGCCTTTCTCGGTGCCGCGGTGGTGTTGTCTCCCATTGGTGCCGGGGAGTGCGGTGCCAATTCCAATTCTACCAGTGCCGGCGAAGCTCTGGGTGCCTGTGTAGTGGGCAGTGCTGGCGTCGGCGTCATTATCGGTGCCGAGAGTGTTGGTTGCCGGCAGGGATGTTGTCGAAGCCGGTGCCGAGAATGTCGGTGCCGCTGGCACGGTTGTTTTTAACGGCTTTTCCAGTGCTGACGGTGATCGTGCCTTCGGTGCCAGGAGAGAGTTTTCTGGGCTTAATGCCCGGCGTCTCCTGAGACCCAGAGGTGACTGTCCCAGATGTGCCAGGTCTATCCCCCAAGCTCACTCTACTGATTGGAGTGGCTGGTAGGGACCGAGTTGGGAACGTCCTTATTTTCTTTGAAACGGTGGTCCCAAGAAAAGACACCCAGCGTTTTTGTGCGGTAGCAGAAGCAGGGACGTCGGAAGGTTGAAGCGCCTTGTCAAACAATAATTTTAAGGTGCATTTCTCAATCTCTTCGAGCTCTGGCAATCAGTTTACAACACTGGGTGCATTTTTGTAGCACATGTGCCTCACCAAAGCACCTAATATATGCCGCATGTCCATCTGAAGCCGGCACGGCTTCGCGGCAAACGCTACACTTTTTAAAACCTGGAAATCCAGGCATTTTAGCGGAGGTGCTTTAAATCCTTCGCTTGTCTTCTTTCTTTTTGTTTTTTTTGGTTTTGTTTTCTTTTTGAGGCTGTTAGGCGGCAACAACTAAACTACTTAACTGTGTTTTTTTTTTAAAACTAGAACATGAAGTATAACGAGAACAGACTAAAATAATAACTATTATTAACTTATTGACTATTTACAGATACTTTTGTGGAACGCTGCGAGGAGAAGAGGGAGCTCCGTCTGCGACCGAGGGCGGTTAAGAGGAACTGGGTGGGGGCCAGACCGTGCACGACGGATGAAAGGTGCGAATGGCGTGAGACGCTGATCGCGCATGCGCAGTCCGGCTGAACACGGCTATGGCAAGTCTCTGATCCGCGGCGCCAGGACGAGCCCGACTCCAGCAGTGGAGCACCCACGGGGACCACTCAAAGAAGAAGAGATGTTGTCTGGGGCTCTTCTACATTGATGTATTGGTTGGAAGTGATTCTGTTTGAAAGGTCGGTACTGTTGTTGTCTAGAAAAGGCAGTTGCTCTATGCCTCTAATAAGGTGCATATCACTTCCTTTGGTAGGGTGGAGTGTACATCCCCAATGTGTGCAAGGTAGTGCGTATATCTTTGCTAGAGTGCAAGGCCTCATCGGTACCTGCCGCAAATAGTTTGACCTTATCGAATGGCAGGTCCTCTACTTTGGCCTGGAGGTCCTTAGGGACTGCTGCTGCTTGCAGCCACGAGGCACGTCTCATTACTACTGATGTCGCAGTAGCTCTTGCCACCGTATCTGCGGTATCAAGGGCCATTTGTAATGCTGTGTGGGATATAGTATATCCCTCTTTAATGATCGCCTTGAGAATAGGTCATTTGTCCTCTGAAATATTATGCATGAGCTCTGTTAGTTTGGTGTAATTATCAAAATCACGATTCGCACGTAGAGCCATGTAGTTGGCTATGTAAAACTGCAGGGTTGAGGAGGAGTACATCTTCCACCCAAAGACATCAAGGTGTTTGTGGTCTTTGTCCTCTGTATGAGCCTTGTGCTGAGGATTTTTTGGACCTTTGGTTCATGGCATCAACCACTAAGGAATTAGGTTGAGGGTGTAGGTACAGGAAGTCCATGCTCTTTGATGGGACAAAATACTTTCTATCGGCCCTTTTGTTGGTCGCAGGGGTTGTGGCTGGGGTTTGCCATACTTTATCAGCTGCCTCAAGAATTGCTTCATCTGAAGGCAGGGAAATTTTGGATTTTGCAGATGGCTGCAGGTTCTTTAGAAGCTTATGGTGTTTTTCCTGCACCTCTGATAAGACTATTTCCTGGCTGATAGCCACTCTTTTAAATAAGTCCTGGAATTGTTTAAGGTCATCACTAGGTGTTGGATCATTTGGGATAACCACCTCATCAGGAGCAGAGGAGGAGTTATCATTAGGTGGTATGTCTGATTGCTGGACCGTTGGGTCACTCTCAGAATCTGCCCTTCCTCTAGTCTAGATCCATGTCCTCGGATGGGGACTGTGATGGACCTGAACGTATAGAGGGCAAAGACCTCTGTGCAGGTGTAGGAGGGGCAGTGGAGGTATGCCTTGGTGCCCCGTAGGGATAGGGGGACCACTGGCTATGATGCCTGTCATAATACCGCTAATCAGGGTGCCATGGAGGATATTGATAATGTGGTAACCCATATGTCCCGTAAGGTGAGCGTGCTCTCTCTGGGGAAGAGTGTTGGGAGAAGAACATACTCCTTGTACCTCTGTGATAGGCACTGATTTGTGATAAGGCAGGTGGAACATGGTGAGCCCTGATTTGATAGTGGGGAGCACGAGCGATGCTGTGCCAAAGGCTCGGGGGGAAGGAAGGGCGGTTCTAGCCCTCCTGTCCTGTCTAGGTGGTGCTTGCATTTTGCATACTGGGGAACGGCTGTGGGATGACAACTTGTGACCCTCGGCTGTGTGCACCGGGACCTCTGGTGGTGTAGGCATGGATGCCATGGATCCCCAGGGGATATATGGTTAGCATGAGGTACTGGAGGACAGCTGGGACTAGTCCTATCACCTCCCAGCACTTGTGGTGGAGATTGTACAGGGTGTTCACGCTGCGCAGGGGATACTGAGTGGCACTCTGTGGCACTCTGTGAGCCATTAATGCCTCTGTGACATCAGGGCCCTTAGCAGGTGCCCTTTTTGATGACTGGACAGCTGGTTTCACCACCTGCTTGAAGCGCGTTTTTGAGCCTGTCATTGAGGAGGCTCGAGATTTCTCCATGCCCAACCCGGTTCATCTCCTTTACTGATTCTTGAGGGGAGAAAGCAGGCTGCTGAGGGTCTGGTTCTTGACCATGCTTTCTGAGGTAAAGGGCTGGAGGGATTGCCCTGAGGAGATTTTGCGCTCAAGCCCTTATTGCCCCCTTTATAGCTACGGGGGTCAAGGGCTTTGTCAATTGATAGCGTGCAGGCTGTGAGCTCTTCCTTTGCGAGCTCTCACTGTCAAGCTGAGGCAATGGACACATTTTTGTGGTACATGTGCGTCCCCCAAAGAGTGTATATATTCGTTGTGGGAATCAGAGGTTAGCATAGAATTCCAGCATTTTCCACATCTCTTGTCCTGAGGAGAGCCTGGCATGTCTCCCCAAGGGTGACTATGCCACACAAACTGTGCGGACCGAGCTGCCTGATTGTTTTATTAGTTGGTTTGTCTCTTTTTTTTTTTTTTTTTAGGGAGGGGCTTGGTTTGCTGCTGTGCTGTAAACACTATGTGCAGCGATGGCAGCTACTGGCGGCTTTTCTTCTTCTTCTTCTTTTTGTTTCTGTTTAAGGAAAGAAAGAAAGGAGCCCTGAGTAGGTTAGGGCTATCTAAAGCATTCAATCTTCTTGTTTTGCAGAGCGTGCTGAGGAGGAGAGGGTTGAGCTCTGTCCATAGCCGAGGGCAGCGAAGAAGGAACTGAGGGAAAAGTGGGCTGCACGCAGGGCCGGCTTTAGGAAGTGCGGGGCCCAATTCGAACAGTTTCGATGGGGCCCCGGCAGCCAGGATTTTTTGTTGAGAAAAAAAAAAAACCCCACAACCCACCACACACAAAACAAGAGTCACAGCCCCTTTGAATCCCCAGTGTGTGACCCAAACATGCGCAGGCGGTAAACACTAATGTGAAATGATCCTGAATTAAATCATGAAATAAAAAATCGCGGAATTAAATCATGAAATAAAAGTAAAATTCGTATTGTGGTAGAGAAAAAGAAAATAACTAAAAAACTAAATGTCTGGAAAAACAAAAATAAGGGAGATAGGCGGCGCAACTTGATTTGTTAAAAAAAAGGAAGTTGCTTTAGATCAGTGGTCTCCAACCTTTTTACACCCAAGATCACTTTTTAAATGACAGAACAAGCCAAGATCTACCGCCCCGGCCCTTCCTTGAAAGCCCCGCTCTCTCTATTCTCCTCCTCTCCACCAATTGCTATTCCCAACCCTTATACTGCTGCTTTTTTTCCCCATTCTTCTGTAGGAAGAAGTTTTCCCAACATTTGGCCTGTCTAGATTGGACCAAATGTCAGAAAACCCCCTTCTTTTGGAAGCCCCCTTAATCCTCATGGAAAGAGGAATATAGGGGTGACCGAAAGATCATGTTTGCTCTTCCACTAAAAGAAGTGGAAGAACAAACGCATCCCTGGATACAGAAGAGTTTTTCTGGGATATCTCCGAAATCCTGAAAAATTCCTGCAGTCTAGCCGCACTCGCTGGGTTGAGACAGGATGTGTAGGCTCTGGGGTGGGAATGAGGGATTTGGGTGTGGGAAGGGGTGAGAGGTGCAAGCTCTGGGAGGAAATCTGGATGCAGGAGGAGATGGATAAGGGAACGCTTGCTCAGGGAAGGGGCTCCAGGCTGGGCAGTGTTGGGGTCAGATGTAGGGTTAGGGTACTAAGCAAGCCACAGACTTCTGGATGTGAGGGTTCAGGAATTTGGGTTGGGGTATGTGAGGGGCTCAGGGTTCCAGTGTATGATAGGCTCAGATGTAGGGTCTGGGGCAAAGGGGAGTGCAGGAATGTTATGATGCTGTGGCCAGATGGGGGCTTGGCCCCAACAGGGGGTTTGTTGGCCAGGCTTCATTTTTAAATAAAATACTATGTCAAACACAAAAAGTTTCTGCATTGTCTTTATTTCTGAGAAGGGCAGGGAACCTGTTTTGAGTCAGGGGTCACTGAACCACAGAAAAGTCAGTTGGGGCCACACAAGTGAGCTGCAAAAAAACCCTCCTCCAAACCGCCCCCCCCAAGCTTCACTAATGTGGCCCCAACTGTGTTGGTGGGAGCAGGGGACATACTACTGGGGACAGGGTGCCAGTGGGGACAGGTTTCTGCAGCTGGGGAGAGGGAACAGGAGTGGGGAGAGGGAACAGGGGGCTGGGAGGGGAGAAGGAACAGGAGGCCAGTGGGGACAGGTTTCTGTGGTTGGGGAGAAGGAACAGGAGAGTGGGGAGAGGGAACAGGGGGCTGGGAGGGGAGAGGGAACAGGGTGCCAGTGGGGACAGGTTTCTGCAGCTGGGGAGAGGGGCTGGGGAGAAGAACAGGGGAGTGGGGAGAGGGAACAGGGGGCCGGCAGGGGAGAGGGAACAGGGGGCTGGGAGGGCAGGGGATAGGGTGCCAGTGGGGACAGGTTTCTGATGCTGGGGAGTGGGGAGAGGGAACAGGACAGGAGTGGGGGCAGAGAGTCCCCTGCACCCACCTCCTCCCAGGATTCTCCCTCCCCCGAGGGAAGCTGGCCAAAACCCCTCCCGCACCTGCCCCAGGGCCAAACCCCCATCCCGCGGCGCAGACAAAACCCCTCCTGCAGTCCCGCGCCTGCCCCAGGGCTGGGGCCAAACCCCCGCCCGTGCCTGCTGCCCTCCCGCGGCGAGGCCAAACCCCCCTTCCGCGGCGGGGCCAATCCCCTGCTCGTGCCTGCCCCGGCCCCGGGGCCAAAACCCCCTCCCGCGGCGCAGCCAAAACCCCTCCCGCACCTGCCCCGGGGCCAAACTCCCACAGCGCAGCCAAAATCCCTGCACTCGACTCACCCCCCTTGAGTCCTGCAGTCACAGTGCAGGGAAGCCGCCGGCGCCAAGCTCCTCCTCCGGGGCTGACACCCCCTCCCACAGCACGCCTGGCACGCAGCAGAGCTGTGGGAGGGGAGCAGCCAGCGCACTTCCGGAATCCCCAGAAGTGGTGCAAAGCTGCTTCAGGAAGGACTTCCGTCCACCCCGTGGGCAGCCGGCACTACGCGGGTAGGTAGTGGGGCTTCTCGGGGGTGGGTGGAAAATGGGGAATGGGGGTGGGGGCCCGAATGCTCATGATCGGCTGGTCAAGGCCTCGCGATCGACCAGTCGATCGCAATCGACAGGTTGGGGGACCGCGGGGGCGCGGGGCCCTCTTAGGCGCGGGGCCCGATTCGGGGGAATAGGTTGAATCAGCCTAAGGCCGGCCCTGGCTGCACGTGCTACTTCAAAGATGGGAACGCCGTTCTCCACTTGTGCGTGCGCAGCCCACCTGATCACTGCTTCACAAGTCTCTGATCCATGGTGCCGGGACAAGCCTGACACTAACAGTGGAGCACCCACAGGGACATCACTCGAAGAAGAACTAGAAAAATTCATGGCGGTTAGGTCCATCAATGGCTATTAGCCAGGATGAGTAAGAATGGTGTCCCTAGCCTCTATCAGAGGCTGGGAATGGGTGACAGCAGAGGCATTACTTGATGATTCCCTGTTCTGTTCACTCCCTCTGGAGCATCTGACATTGGCCACTGTCAGAAGACAGGATACTGGACCAGATGGACCTTTGGTCTGACCCAGTGTGGCAGTTCTTATGTTCTTGATAGTCAGCAGTTACTTATTACATAGTTTCAGTGGGGAGTCACTGTTTCCCCCCTGCTCCCTCCAGAGCATGCCTATAGGAGATCCCCACAAATCCTGTCGCAAGTGTTTGGGAGTGGCACACCTTGCAGATAAGTGTAAGATCTGCAAGGCATTTATGTCAAGAACCAACAGGAATAGGGAGTTTTGTCTTAGAAACCTTCTAATCGAAGCTTCTTTGCACTCCCATCTGGTGCTGCAGGCCTTGGGACCGGACCAGGTGCTCTTGGTGAGAAGTACGCCATTGTTGGTGCGGAGTGCACTGGCTCTGCATGAGGACTCAGAGAAGGTGGCTCGGCACTGGCACTCCCCACAACCAAGAGCTGCACCTCAGTGCCACTCCGGTGCTTAAAAGGGGCTTTGCAATTCAGAGCCGGGGATCAGCTGGAGTCCCCAGCTGATCCCAGGCTCCTAATGCACTGCCCCTTTAAAGGGCCAAAACAGCACTTCAAAGGGGTAGCACAAGCAGAGCTGGGGATCAGCTGGAGTGCCCAGCTGATCCCTGGCTCCAGCATTGCAAAGCCCCTTTGAAGTGCTGCTCTGGTGCTTCAAAGGCGCTTTGCAATAGCGGAGCCGGGGATCTGCTGGGGACTCCAACTGATCCCAGGCTCCACTTGATCTGCCCCTTTGAAGTGCCGTTTTGGCACTTTAAAGGGGCAGCGCATTAGGAGCCTGGGATCAGCTGGGGACTCCAGCTGATCCCCAGCTCTGTGTTGCAAAGCCCCTTTGAAGTGCTCAAGCGGCACTTCAAAGGGGCTGTGTAACACGGAGCTGGGGATCAGCTGGAGTCACCAGCTGATCCCCGGCACTGCTTGTGCTGCCCCTTTGAAGTGTGGGAGTGGAACTTCAAAGGGGCAGCACAGCATTAACGCCTGCGATTAACATGTTAAAAGGATTAACGCATTAATCCTGTCCTGCGTTAATCACAGGTGTTAACGCAGGTCAATTGACAGCGCTATCTATTATTTATGTAGCTGGAGTTTTGTACCTTAAGCGGAGCTTGGTGCCCTCTCCACTGTGGGAGGTCGACGGGAGAAGTGACAGTGAGGAGTATCAGTGCCAACAGGGGTGCCCTCAGCATTCAATTTAGTAGTTCTTAAGTAGATCCACTAAATCGAACCCTGGAAGATCAACTGCCAGAGCATCTATCCTCCAGTAAGTGGAGACGTGGCCTAACTACTGGTAGGAGCGCTTGCCATTAGCAACAGTGAGACATTCCAGCTGCCATCACCTGGCAGTAAGAAGGAACTGGGGGGTTGGTTGGTCATCAAGGTTATATATTGAACGCCATATTGGCACCACTCCAGGGGGCACCTGGGCCGACCCGATGGTTGCTGCTAGGCAAAAGTCTTCCAGCGCCTATGCACACACGAACACACACACCTGATTAGAATACACATGAACAAGCACTCAAAGAAGAATCATGAATTCTCTCCCCAGCTCTGGAAGGGGAGCAGAGGCTGGTGGATTAGAGCAGGGGGTGCTGGGAGCCAGGACTGCTGGGTTCTTTCTCTGGCTATGCTGCTAATTAACTGTTTGACCCAAGTTAACTCCCTCCCACCCACCTTTGCCTTTATTTCCTCTGAATATAAAGGACTGGGAATACTCCTCTCCCTTGAGAGGGCTATGCCATTGCTCCCCTGTCCTGGCACCAGGGACTCTCTATGGTCCTAATCCCCTGGCCCTAGCATGCTGGAGAAGGTTGGGGGCTATCCATGGCCCTGGGATGCCACTGAAGGCAGAGGAGGATCTCCATGGCCAAGAGGAGGAGGGAAGGCAGAGGAGGGATCTCCGTGGCCCAGGGGGGCACTGAGGAAGGCAGAGGGGGGAATCTCCATGGCCTCAGAGGCAAGTGGGGGAATCTCTCCATGGCTCCCCAGGGACGGGGGGCTTTCCAGGCCCTCTAGGGGCTGTTACCTGAGCAGACATGTTGACGGTCAGTATGGCCCACTTGGTATTGTCTAGGGATTGCAGCACACTCTGGGCAAGGGAGGTCTTCCCGGTGCCCACCGGGCCCACAAGCAGCACTGGGTTCTGACTTGACACCAGGGCTTTCACCAGATAATTGTAGCGCACTGTATCCACCGTGGGGACGATGATCTTATAGAAAGGGGCACTGGGGAGAGAGGGACAGATGGGGGCGTCAGCCCAACAGGTCATGGAGTTTGTGTTGCATCAAGCCATTGGGCCCATCCTGCCCCACACCCCACTCCCTCCCTGGCCCCAATCAGACCAACAGGCCCATCCAGCCCCACAGCCTGCCCCGGATCAAGCCAATGGGCCCATCCAGCTCAACAGCCCACCCATGGGCTTATCCAGCCCCACAGTCCACCCCCTCCCTGCCCCCAGATCCGGCCAAAGGGCCCATCCAGACTCACAGCCTGCCCCTCCCTGACTCCGGATCAGAGTCAGGCTCAGCAGCACAGCACTCAGCTGCAGCACTGCACCCGCAGGGCCACGGGAGTGCCAGCTGAGATCCATACAGTGGGTGTAGACAGGTGCTGGGGGCAGGGGGTAGATCCCCAGAGCGTGAGCTCCTGCGCTGCCCAGACTGAGGATATGATGGTGAGGAGAGCAGAGTCCAGCCACCCATCATCTCGGCCCCCAGTTACTCACTTGGCTGGGTACCTCCACATTTTGGGCAGCTTGTCCTCAAATGAGGCCCAGTTCTTCCTTTTGGAGTCAACGAAGTACTCATAGACGGTGTCCTGGAGAGAGCAGGGAGAGCCGTGAGGGGCCTGACTCACGGCCAGGACAGCAGAGCCAAGTAGCTGGGGCCCAGTAGCACTTTGGAGCCAGGGACTACAGAGAGCCTGGGCAGGGCCCAGTGATGGACCCAACGCAGGAGGGGCCTCAACATGGCAATGCTAGGAAGAGATGGGAGCAGAGCAGGAATGGGAGGAAATCACTTGGAGCCACTCACCCCCCAGCAAGTGCCATCCCTGCCCTTCCCCCATCACACTCCTGGCTCTGTTACAACACATACACAGCCACTCCTCCAGGCTCCCTCATGCACACCAGGCTGCCTGAGTGGGGAAATGTGCCAGGCACCTTGTTAGGGAAGGAGCCTTCCATCTCTCGTAGGTAGCTGTCAATCTTCTTCCGGCCCTCCTCGTCCACCGCTGCGCACACAGACCAGATCATGCTGAAGATGAAATACATTTCCACCACTGTGATATAGTTCTCACTGTCTGCTGGGTTCACCTGGAGAACAAGAGACAAGAAGCCAGGGCTGAGCAGGCATTCAAACCCTACTGCAAGCTACTAGAACAGTTCCCATAAACAAGCACTGACACACTCAGAAGAGAGGGTTACTCACCTTATGTAGTAACTGAGGTTCTTCAAGATGGTTGTCCATGTGGGTGCTCTAACTTAGGTGTCTGGGGCGCCGCCGCATCTCTAGTCGGAGAATTTAGGTAGCAGTGTCCTCGGTAGGCTGCAAATGTGGGGCAGCCTTCACGCACTGGTTTAGCTACTCCACATGCGCAATCAACCATCCCTTTGGTTCCTTCTCTGCCCCAGAAATAGGTGGTTCCAAAGTAAAGGGGGGAAAAGGTGGGTGATGGAGCACCCAACAGGGACAACCATCTCAAAGAACCTCAGTTACTGCACAAGGTGAGTAATCCTCTCTTTGAGGAGTGTCCCTGTGGGTGCTCCACCTTAGGTGACTATGAAGCAGTACTCGTGCCCGGAGGAGGGAGCTTTGGTTGATCACTATTATGCATGGCAGCTAGTATTGTCTGGCCAAAGTGAGTGTCCTATGACAGATAAGTTTCACGTGTATAGTGCCTGGCAAACATATGAGCAGAGGACCAGATGGCAGCTCTACAAATGTCTGTCAGAGATATGTTGTTCAGGTACTTTGTAGAAATCACCATTGCTCTTGTGGAACGAGCTGTAGCGGTAGGTCCTGCCCCCAAGGTACAGTAAGCCAGTCTTATATAGTCCACGATCCATCTGGACAACCTCTGTTTGGAAATTGGCATGCCCCTGAATCTTTCAGTAGTTGATACTAATAATCTTGGTTATTTGCATATCTGTCTAGTTCTGTCCAAATAAAACATGACAGCTCTGCAGACATTCAGTGTGTGCAACTGCATGAGGTTTCATAAAGAAGACAGGTAAGTAAATGGGTTTATTAAAATGGAAGGGAGCTGGGACCTTTGGGAGGAATATGGGGTGCAGACTATCTGTTAGTCTATAAGGTGCCACAGGACTCCTCGTCACTTTTGCAGATTCAGACTAACACGGCTACCCCTCTAATATTTGTCCTTGTGAAATACCAAAAGAGAGAGTTACTCACCCTGTGCAGTAACGTCTGTTCTTCGAGATGTGTGTCCCCGTGGGTGCTCCACTCGAGGTGCTGGGCTCATCCCAGCGCCGCAAACGGAGAATCTTTCTTAGCAGTAGCCCTGCCGGCCCGCGCATGCGCTCCTGCCGTCTCGCGCGGTTCACGCCGTTCCAGCTGAGCGCAGGCCGGCTCGTCAGTTTCCTCCCAACCAGAAGCATCTGAAAAATAAAACAGAAGCTCCGAAGCAGGGAGGAAGGTGGGTCGTGGAGCACCCACGGGGACACACATCTCGAAGAACAGACGTTACTGCACAGGGTGAGTAACTCTCTCTTCTTCGTCAAGTAGTGTCCCCGAGGGTGCTCCACTCGAGGTGAGTACACAGCAGTGGTCCAACACTATTGGTGTGCTTCGGACTTATGGTCTCTGTGCTGTGGCCAAAACAGCTAGCGCCACCGCTGAATCATTCTTCAATATTTTCGCGAGGGCATAGTGCCTGGCAAATGTAAGAGCAGATGACCAAGTTGCTGCACGGCATATGTCCTGCAAGGGCACACCTCTAAGGTAAGCGGTGAATGTGGCCATGCCCCTGGTGGAGTGAGCGCGAAGCTGTCCCGGTAAAGGTTTATGCCGTAGGGCATAACAACGTGTGATGCAAGAGGCGATTAAATTGGAAATACGTTGTGCGGAGAACTGTTGGCCTTTCGAACGCTCGGCCGTAGCTATAAAAAGACGCCGAGACTTCCTGAAAGCCCGTGTTCTCTCAAGGTAGAAGGCCAGCGCTCGTCTGACGTCAAGCGTATGTAGACGTGAATCTTCTGGTGAAGAGTGAGGTTTTGGATAGAATGTTGGCAGACTTATGGGCTTGTTTATATGGAAAGGAGAGTTCACCTTCGGGAGGAAGGGAGGATGGACACGAAGCAGTACCCCCTGCTCAGAAAATAACGTGTACGGTGGATCAGCAGATAGAGCTGCCAATTCACTAACTCGACGTGCTGAAGTGATTGCCAGCAGGAATGACACCTTCATCATGAGCATGCGCAAGTCGCAAGTTGCTAACGGCTCAAAGGGGGGACGAGTTAATGTGTCCAGTACTAAGGCCAAATCCCACGGCTCTGGTGGAATTGTGTAGGTCGGGTACAGGTTCCCAAGCCCCTTTAGGAATCTTTTGGTGAGCAGATGAGCGAACAGCGAATGACTGTCAATCGGAAGACGGAAGGCCGAGATTGCTGCCAGGAGAACTTTCAGCGAAGCAATCGCCAACCCCCCCGTCTTTAGGTGGAGGATGTAGTCCAGGAGTTGCTGCACCGGCAAAGAGAGAGGGTCAAGATTCCTCTCCACACACCACAATTGGAACCGATACCACTTGTAGAGGTAGGTTTTGCGAGTGGTCCAGCGTCTGCTGTTTATCAGCACATGTCTCACTGCCTGAGAGCAGGTCATTTCTGGTGGTTGGAGCCAGTTAGGAGCCACGCCGTGAGGTGCATGCGATCGATGCTTGGATGCACCATCGTACCGTGCTGTTGAGACAGCAAATTGGGCAGCAGTGGTAGTCGTCGTGGCTGAGCGACTGACATTCTCGACAATTGCGTCAGCCAAATCTGTCAGGGCCAAAAGGGTGCTATGAAAATCACTGTTGCGCCCTCCATTGCTATCTTCTCCAGCGCCCTCGGAATAAAAGGAAGAGGAGGAAAAGCGTAGAGTAATTGGTGATGACTCCAATTGAGTAGGAAAGCATCTCCCAAGGAGTTCATGCCGACGCCCACTAACAGTAACGATGGCACTTTTGTTGTGGCGAGAGGCAAAGAGGTCTATACTCGGGAACCCCCAGAGATGGAAAAGACTGCGTACAACTTTGTTGTGTAACTCCCACTCGTGTTGGGGAAGGAAGTGCCTGCTGAGGGCATCGGTGATGACATTGTCTTTGCCGGGAAGGTATGATGCGGTAAGGGTTATACCGTGCCGAATTGCCCAGTTCCACAGTCATATAGCCTCTGCACAAAGGGGGCGTGAGCGTGCACCGCCTTGCCTGTTGATATAGTACACCGTGCATATATTGTCGGTGAGAATGCAAACCGTAAGACCTCGAATCATGTGGAGGAAGTGCCTGCAGGCGTTGAATACAGCTCGCAACTCGAGAAAATTTATGTGCTGTAGGGATTCCTGGGGCGTCCAGAGCCCTTGAACTCGATGTTCTTGCAGATGGGCACCCCAACCAATTAAGGAAGCAACCGTTGTGATCTGTACTGAGGGCTTTTGCTCGTGGAAGGGGACCCCCGCTAGAAGATTTTTGGGGCTGTCCCACCATGTTAGCGAAGCCCTGACATGCTTGGGAATAGACACTGTTTTGTTCGTGCTGTGTACACCCGGTGTGTAAACAGTGAAAAGCCAGTGCTGGAGACTGCGCAGGTGGAGTTTCGCATGTGACACCACATATGTGGTGGCAGCCATATGCCCGAGCAGCTGCAGGCAGGTAAGTATGCGGGATCTGGGAGCAACTGATACAGTCCGAAGCAAATCCTGAATCAGCTCAAATCTTGCTGTGGGTAAGTATACCCTTGCGCCGCGTGCATCGAGCCTTGCGCCGATAAATTCCAGGTCGTGACTCAAGGCCAGGGACGACTTGTCGAAATTGATTATGAGACCCAAAGCGTTGAATACCGTCGTGGTAGTGGCAACTGCTCGGGCAGCTTCGTCGAAGGTAGAGACCTTTAAGAGGCAGTCGTTGAGATACGGGAAAATCGTAATATCGAGACGCCGGCGAAAGCAGCCACCACTGCTAGGGTCTTGGAGAACACCGAGCTGCTGAGAGGCCGAAGGGTAACACGCGATACTGGTAATGTTCTGCGCCCACTACAAAACGAAGGAAGCGCCTGTGGGCCGGATGGATCGTTATATGGAAATAAGCGTCCTTCAAGTCGAGGGACGTGAACCAATCCCCTTTGTCGAGAGCAGGGATGATAGAGGCCAACGTAACCATCTTGAATTTTTGTTTCCGCAAGTGACGGTTGAGTCGACGCAGGTCCAGGATAGGTCTCCAACCCCCTGACTTCTTCTGGGTGAGGAAGTACCGAGAGTAAAACCCTCTCCCCCGGAACTGAGAAGGTGCCCTCTCCACTGCTCCTATTGTCAGTAGACAAGAAGCCTCTTGCTGCAGAAGAGTCTCGAGAGAGGGGTCCCTGAAAAGGGACGGGGAGGGTGGAGAAGGGGGATTGAGATGAAAGGAATGGCATATCCTGCAGCGACTATGTCGTTGACCCAACGGTCGGTGGAAATCAAAGACCAACGGTGTTGATAAGGTCTCAACCGGCGATGGAATAAAGCTTGGGATTGTATGGAGCCTCTGTCAAAGGGGTCATGCGCAGTCCCTCGACCAACACGTCAAACCTGCTGCCGTCCCTGCTGGTGGCCGGGCGCCTTGTTAGGTTGTTGTCTCCGATTTCTGTTGGCGCTGTCTTGGCCTTTGCTGCTCGTATGGTTTGGCACGGAATGACGCATAAGAGAAAGGTCTTTGCTTGTTACAGGGCATAAATCTCTTACGCTTATACGGAGGTGTATACATCCCCAGCGTTCTCAACGTCATACGGGAGTCCTTGCCTGAGTGGAACACCTGATCCGTGGATTGAGCGAAGACCGACTGACGATCAAAGGGCAAGTCCTCTACCTTATTCAGCAAATCTTTCGGGGCAGCAGCTTGATGCAACCAGGACGCACGACGCATGACTACAGCAGTTGCTGTGGCTCAAGCTGCTGCATCGGCAGTGTCCAGAGCGATCTGCAATGCTGTTCGGGCTGTTGTATAGCCCTCCTGTATTACCGCCTTCAGAATTTGGCGTTTTGAGTCCGGCAGATGTTCTAAAAGAGGAATTAATTTTGAGTAAATATCGAAATCATGATTCGCCAGGGGAACCACGTAATTGCACATTCTCAAAGCTGAAGTGGCAGAGGAATACACCTTTCTGCCTAAAATGTCGAGGCGTTTGGCCTCCTTGTCATTTACGATATTTTTAGTTTGTGCTGTCTTGGACCGTTGTTGTACGGCATCCATGACAAGGGAATTAGGCAGAGGCTGAGTAAACAAGAACTCCATGCCCTTCTGGTTTATAAAGTATTTCTTGTCAGATCGCTCGTTGGTCGGCAAGGAAGTAGCTGGAGTCTGCCAGATGTCATCGGCAATTTCCAAAATGGCGTCATCAAAGGGGAGTGCCAACTTCGATTTTTGCGACTGTTGCAAGTTCTTAAGTAACGGATGATGTTTTTGTTGAATATCCGTAGTCTGAATACTCTGAGACTGAGCAACCCTTTTAAAAAGTTCTTGAAACTGATTATGGTCTTCTGATGGAGATAGATCCCCGGGGAAAACTGTGTCATCTGGTGATGAAGACGAGTGGTTAGCAGGAGAATCAGGACTCTGAAGTTCCCAAGTTGGAGTGTGGTTGTCCTGCTGTCCCTCATGGGTCTGGATTGAAGTCGTGTCCTCTACAGGGGTTGGTGATGCTGCCGGAGGGTGGGGTTGCAATGGTGCAAGACGTGGAGACACTGGTCCGCTGGAGCGCGGAGACCGTGAGCACGGGTACCTTAGACGGGGAGAGTAATAACGATCATCATAGTAATGGTCATAGTACCTACTATGACGGTATGACCCCAGTGAATATTTCGGAGAATAGCGCCTCGGTGTTCCATACCAACGTGAATATCGTGAAGGTCTTGAAGAGCGTGGTGAAATAGACCTTGTGGAGTAGCGGGAGGGAGATCTAGAATAATACGCTCTATAACACTGTGGTGAATGACGAGGCGATCTGTAATGATGGTCCCTGGCCGGGCGATGGGCATGGTGATGGCTGCCCGCATAGGACGAGGCGGGTGACAAAGGTGGAGGAGAAAACACAGCGCGGTCAGGGGTAAGAGATGGTGTCCGAACCCTTCTCGACTTGCGTTGTGCATTGGACGGCACCGAGCAATTCAGAGGAGAGGATGGTGCCGTCTGCAATGGGCTAGCAGGCAGTGAAGCAACCTGCATAGCCTGGCCGCAGTTTGAATGAAGAGCTGGTGCCGCTGGCTCAGCAGATTGCGGGGCCAAGGGAGGTAATGCTGGTGCCGAGGGCTGCGAGTTGACGGTGCCCTCCTGCGGTACCAAGGCCGGTGCCGGGGCGTCCGACCCAGAAGGGAGCAGAGATAAAGCCGCCGGCACCGCTGCTGTGGGTGCCGGCACAGCTGCGCTCGTTCGCGCATGCGCTGAGAAACCCGGTGCCGAGGCAGCCATTGCCGGCTTCGCACCGACCGTTGGAGCCGTTGTTGGTGCCGACTCAGCCCTGGATCCCTTTGGAGAAGCCCGTATTGGATCCTTAGTGCGGACTAGGGTAGAGGCAGAAGAGCTATGGCTCTTGCCCCTTTTCTCCGTGGAATGCCTCGGCAGAACACCAGAGGTTCCCGGTCCATTGCCCACACTAACCCTCGGAAAGGGTTTAACGGCTCTGTGGGGAGTCTCTGTAGGAAGAGTCTCATGCGTCCCTGAAGCAGCAGAGAGTGGCTCAGGCATGTCGGAGGTCTGGAGGGCTTTATTAAACAACAGGACCCTCACCTTTTCCGGCGCCTGGCGCGCAGTCAATTTCGTGCAATGAACGCACTTGAGAGGGACATGTCCGTCCCCGAGACATTTAATGCACCGCGAGTGTCCGTCTGATGCTGGCATGGCATCCTGGCACTGGGTGCACCTTTTAAAACCGGGTGATCCCGGCATAACTGTTTGTTCAGACTTGGTGAACTCCTCAAGGAAAAAAAGCTTTTTTTTTTTTTTTTTTTTTAAACAAACAGGACTATACTACTAACTACTCTAACACTAACAAACTAAGAAGAACAAGTAACTATCTAACACTAATCTCCCTTTCTCCTGACAGAAGGGGGAACGTATGTAAAGTCCGTCTGCAGCTGCGGACGGTTGAAGGAAACTGATGAGCCGGCCCGCGCTCAGCTGGAACGGCGCGAATGGCGCGAGACGGCAGGAGCGCATGTGCGGGCCGGCAGGGCTACTGCTAAGAAAGATTCTCCGTTTGCGGCGCCGGGATGAGCCCAGCACCTCGAGTGGAGCACCCTCGGGGACACTACTCGACGAAGAAAGGGTGGATCCACCATAAGAGCAGCCAATTCCCCTATTCTCCTCGCAGAGGTGACGGCAATCAAGGCCACCTTCATAGATAGGTGTAGCACTGAATAATTTGCTAGGGGCTCGAAGGGCTTGTGAGTTAGCACCCTAAACCCTAGCTTGAGGTCCCAAGGTGGGGCTGGGTTCTTTGTTGGCAGGTAAGTATTCTGAATTCCCCTCAAGAAGCATTTAGTGATAGGACAGGTAAAAAACTATTTGTTTTCCAATGGGAGATGAAAAGCAGTTATTGCAGCCAGGTGAACTTTCAGGGAGCTAAGGGAGAGCCCTGAACTTTTGAGGGATAACAAGTATTCCAATACCAAAGGGAGCAAGGGAGACGCAGGAGCTGCATGTTTCTGATGACACCACACAGAGAACCTACTCCATTTATACAAGTATGATTTTCTAGTAGTTGGCCTGTGACTATTTAGGAGAATTTCTTGTACGGGTTCAGAACATGTAGCTTCTATTTAGATGAGCCAGTCAGATACCATGCCTACAGATGGATAGTCTGGATGTAGGAATGCTTTATGTGACCGCTGCTCTGAGTCAGATGATGTGGAAGCATCAGAAAGTGCCATGGAGTTTTCACGGACATGTGCATCAGGTAAGGATATCACATCTCTTTGGCCAGCAGGGTGAAATTAATATTACTATGGCCCTGTCTTATTTTATCTTGCAGATTACCCAATGGAGAAGTGGGACTGGAGAATGGGGCGCTCCATGTTACCATGAATGCATTCCCCTATAGAGTGTGTTCCAATGCCTGCAAAAGAACAGCACTGTGGACACTTTTTATTAGCACTGGCTGTAAATAAGTCCACCATTGGGAATCCATAATGACTGAATACTTGTAAGAGGAGATTGGTATCAATTTCCCATTCATGATTCAAGTTGAAATGCCTGCTATGGTCATCTGCCATGGTATTGTCCTTGCCTGGCAAGTAGGTGGCCCGGAGGCGTATATTGCGTGGGATACACTCTTTCCATAACTGGACCACCTCCATGCAGAGGCAGTAAGATCTGGCTCCTCCCTGGCAATTTATGTAGTACATTACTGTCAGATTATCCATGAAAATCTGTCCTGTCCTGTTGCAAATTAGATGTAAGAAATGGTGACAAGAATTGTTTACTGCTCTGAGTTCCAACATGTTTATGTGTAACTTGGACTCCTCTGAAGGGCTTCTCTATATTTGCTCACCCTATCTCAAGAAGATTTCTCAAAGGACTACATAATCTTAATCCACCCCATAGACTGATTCCCCCACACATGGAATTTGGAATTGGTACTGCATGCACTATCCAGACCACCGTTTGAGTCTATGGCTAAGTGCTCACTCCAGTTAGTAACCTTAAAGACTGTCTTCCTACTGGCCATCATGTTGGCAAGATGTGTTAGTGAGATTAGGTGCTCTAACAGCATTCCCCCACCCACCCCCACACACACGCACGCACACACACACTATATTCCACACAGATAGAGTGATTTTACGCCCTCATCCTTCCTTCTAAAAGTTTGCTCTGACTTGCACATCAATGAACCTTTAGTGCTTCCAATGTTCTACCCAAAGCCTCACACTTCTTGTGAGGAGACTATCCTGCACACACTAGATGTATGCAGAGCATTATTGTTCTATATAGACCATACACGACCCTTCCGGAAGTCACAGATTTTGTTTGTTTCACTGGCAAAACGATCCAAGGGAATGCCTCTCTTGTCACAGAGGATTTCAAAATTGGTTACAACCTATATCCTCCAATGTTACTCCCTTCAGGACATACCACTCTCCATGCCTCCTAAGGTGCACTCCACACAAGCCATGGCAGCATCAACCACCTCCCTGAAAGGCATGCCGCTCACAGACATATGCTGGGCCCCTACCTGATGCTCCAATCACACTTTCATGAAACATTATGCAATCTCAACCCAAGAAGACATGAACTCTGCAATAGCCAACACAGTCTTATCATCTTCGTGTAAAACCTAGCCAAAGCCTACCTCCCATCTTTGGGGTACCGCTAGGTAGACACCAACAGTGGAGCACCCATGGGGACATCACTCGAAGAAGAAAAGGAAGTTACTCACCTTGTGCAGTAATGATGATTCTTCGAGATGTGTGTCCTCATGGGTGCTCCACTACCCACCCTCCCCTCTTCTTCAGCTCAACAACTCACATGATAGGGTGTTTACGAAGAAAATGAGTGGAGTCAGGCCACGTGCACACTCCAAATGCACAAATGGCACGTGTTGCTCTTGCACATGCACAGCCTGACTAGACACTGCTAGAAACGCACTTGATCTGCAGTGCTGGGATGAGCCTGACACCAACAGTGGAGCACCCACGGGGACATCACTTGAAGAAGTAAGTGCCTGTGAGCCTTGTCCTGTGCAACAGATCTGCATTGTGGCGTTTTGGCTCTATGCTTTGCAGCATCGGCTAGTAGGGAATTTGGTTGTGGGTGGAGGAATAAGAAGTCCATACTCTTAGGGGAGACAAAATATTCTTGTCTGCTCTCTTGTTAGTTGACAGGGCTGAGGCTGGCGTTTGTCATACCTCGTCCACTGCCTCTAGAATCCCCTCATCGAGGGGAGGAGCAATCCTCGACTTCGAGGCAGGGTGAAGTTTCTTCAACAATTTGTGTAGTTTTTCTGGCATCTGTGATAATACCTCTTGGCTAATAGCAACCCTCTTAAACAGGTCTTGGAATAGCTTGAGGTCATCAGTTGGTGATTGGTCCTCTGAAATGACAGCATCATCTTGGGATGAGGAAGATTTGTCAATTGGTGACGCATCCGGGTGATAGAGATCTGGGTCATCGGTAATCTGTCCCCTACTCGGTGTCCATTTCTATGGTATGGGGGGGAGGTATGAGGGCACGAGGGAGGTAGTGATCTGTGAACCAGAGTTGACTGTGTGGTAGGTCAGTGCCGTGGGGGTTCCCAATGGTAGTATGGAGACCAACGGGGTGGGTGATAAGACCAGTCCGGATACCATGGAGGGTGGTGGGGATAGCATGGCTGGTGCCTGAGATAGGTTGAATGAAGTCTAGTTGGGGAAAAATGCTGCAAGGAAAATACATTCCTATGGTTCCCTTTGTAGTTGCTGTAATATGAGTAGTTGCTGTAGTTCATCTGAAGCTCAAGTGCCTTGTCAAATAGCAACATATGTAACTTGAGTTCCCTGTCTTTACGGGCTCTGGCCGTAAGGCTCTGGCAGTGAGCGCACTTCTGGGGCACATGTGCTTCTCCCAGGCGTTGAATACAAGACCTGTGGCCGTCTGACACAGGCATAGGGTTGCGGCACTTCTCGCATTTTTAAAACCAGGGGAGGCTGACATTTTGCTATTACCCCGTTCTTGTTATCGACGCCTGCACTTTTTTTTTTTTTTTTTTTGCGGTTGACAGTTTTTCACTGCTCTTTTCTTGTTCGCTGTTCTTTTTTTTAAGCCTGAGGCCATGACCCTCAGGGCTGTGCATTAACTATATACAAGAATTCTGACAAAAAGACTTTTCTTCTTTTTTTTAGACTAAGTAATACTAACTATAAAACACAAAATATGAACGATTTTTAATTTACTTGAATTCCTGTCTACAGAGAACTGCAGAGAAGAGGGATTGAGCTCCATCTGCAACCGAGGGTAGTCAAGAAGGAACTGAGGGGAGTCAGGCCACACGTGCGAACTCCAAAGGCACGCACCAATCTCCCACATGTGTGGCCTGACTAGACACTGCTAGAAAAGCCTCCAATCGGTGGCGCTAGGATGAGCCCGACACCAACAGTGGAGCACCCATGGGGACATCACTCGAAGAACAATTTTTCTCCCCCCCTTGTAACACCCTTTTAGATACTTGAAAACTGCTATCATGTCCTCTCTCAGTCTTCTCTTTTCTAAACTAAACAAGCCCAATTCTTTCAGTCTTCCCTCACAGGGCATGTTTTCTAGACCTTTAATCATTTTTGTTGTTCTTCTTTGGAGCTTCTCCAATTTCTCCATATCTTTCTTGAAATGTGGTGCTCAGAAGTGGACACAATACTCCAACTGAGGCCTAATCAGCGCAAAGTAGAGCAGAAGAATGTTTTCTTGTGTCTTACACACAATATTCCTGTTAATGCATCCCAGAATCATGTTTGCTTGTTTTGCAACAGTGTCACACTGTTGACTCATATTTAGCTTGACCCCTATAACCCCTACATCCCTTTCTGCAGTACTCCTTCCTAGACAGTCACTTCTCATTCTGTATGTGTGAAACTGATTGTTCCTTTCTAAGTGGAGTACTTTGCATTTATTCTTATTAAACTTCATCCTATTTACCTCAGATCATTTGTCTAGTTTGTCCAGATCATTTTGAATTATGACCCTGTCCTCCAAAGCACTTGCAACTCCTCCCAGCATGGTATCATTTGAAATCTTAATAAGCATAGTCTCTGTGCCATCATCTAAATCATTGATGAAGATATTGAACAGAACTGGTCCTAAAACAGACCACTGTGGAACCCCACCTGTTATGCCCTTCCAGCATGATTGCAAACCATTAATAACTACTTTCTGAGAATGGTTATCCAGCCAGTTATGCACCCGCCTTATAGTTGCCCCATCTAGGATGCATTTCCTTAGTTTATTGATAAGAAGGTCATGAGAGACTGTATCAAATGCTTTATTAAAGTCTAGTTATGCCATGTCCACCACTTCTCCCTTATCCACAAGACTTATTATCCTATTAAAGCTATCAGAATGGTTTGACATGACTTGTTCTTTACAAATCCATGCTGGCTGTTACCAATCACATTATCTTCCAGATGTTTGCAGATGAATTCCTTAATTACTTGCTCCTTCATCTTCCCTGGCACAGAAGAAAGTGTTACTCACCTGTGCAGTAACATCTGTTCTTCGAGATGTGTGTCCCCGTGGGTGCTCCACTACAGGTGTCGGGCTCATCCCGGTGCCACAGTCCGGAGAGTTTTCACTAGCAGTAGACCCTGGTGGACCACGCATGCGCAGAAGCCGCCTCGCACCGTTCGCGCCTTTTCTGCGTCACGCGGTCCACCCTACCAGTTCCTCCTAGCCGGAACATCTGAAAGATACAAGGACAACAGTCCTGAAGCAGGGAGGAGGGCGGGTCGTGGAGCACCCACGGGGACACACATCTCAAAGAACAGATGTTACTACACAGGTGAGTAACACTTTCTTCTTCTTCAAGTAGTGTCCCCGTGGGTGCTCCACTACAGGTGAGTATGAAGCAGTAGCCCAGCGTTCATATCGTGCTTCGGCATTATTGTCTTCAGCAATATCGTTCATATCGTGGACAGTTCTCTAAAAACTTCCACACAGTCTGCAGCAGCGGTCAAAAAGGCAAATAGGATGCTAGGAATTATTAAGAAGGGGATAGAAAATAAGACCCAGAATATCTTACTGCCCCTGTATAAAACTATGGTATGCCCACATCTTCAATACTGTGTACAGATGTGGTCTCCTCGCCTCAAAAAAGATATTTTGGCCTTGGAAAGGGTTCAGAAAAGGGCAACTAAAATGATTAGGGGTTTGGAACAGGTCCCATATGAGGAGAGGTTAAAGCGACTGGGACTTTTCAGTTTAGAAAAGAGGAGACTGAGGGGGGGATATGATAGAGGTATATAAAATCATGAGTGGTGTGGAGAGGGTGGATAAAGAAAAGTTATTTATTAGTTCCCCTAAATAGAAGAACTAGAGGACACCAAATGAAATTAATGGGTAGCAGGTTTAAAACTAATAAAAGAAAGTTCTTCTTCACACAGCGTGTAGTCAGCCTGTGGAACCCCTTGCCAGAGGAGCCTGTGAAGGCTAGGACTATAATAGAGTTTAAAGAGAAGCTAGATAATTTCATGGAGGTTAGGTCCATAAAAGGCTATTAGCCAGGGGATAAAATGGTGTCCTTGGCCTCTGTTTGTCAGAGGCTGGAGAGGGATGGCAGGAGACAAATCGCTTGATCATTGTCTTCGGTCCACCCTCTCTGGGGCACCTGGTGCTGGCCACTGTCGGCAGACAGGATACTGGGCTAGATGGACCTTTGGTCTGACCCAGTACGGCCGTTCTTATGTTCTTATGTTATGTTCTTATATGTCTGTGCACCGAGGCGAGCACTGCTTGAGCTACTGCCACATCTGTAGCCATGATGCGATCAAGGGCATAATGCCTGGCGAAGGTCAATGTGGAAGACCAGGTAGCAGCGCGGCAAATATCGCGCAGGGGAACATCTTTGAGGAAAGCCATGGAGGTGGCCATACTCCTGGCTGAATGCACCCTTGGTTTACAAGGCAACGGTTTGTTATGTAGAGCGTAACAGCGAGCGATGCAGTTTATGATGTGAGACGAGATGCACTGAAGACAATTGCTGGTCTTTGGAGCGGTCTGCCACTGACAGCAAGAGACGCTGCGATTTCCGAAAGGGGTGCATCCTGTCCAGGTAAAAAGCAAGCACTCTCCTGATGTCCAGGGTGTGTAAATGCAACCTCTGTGGTGAAGTGCGGCTTCGGGTAGAAGGTGGGTAGAGTAATAGGTTCATTGATGTGGAACGACGAATTAACCTTCGGTAGGAATGTTGGGTGACTGCGGAGCGTCACTCCCTGTTCAGTAAACAATGTATAGGGAGGATCAGCAGAAAGCGCTGCCAACTCGCTCACGCGACGGGCAGATGTGATGGCAAGCAGAAATGTCACTTTCATGGTAAGAGTCCGCAGATCGCAAGTTGCTAGTGGCTCAAACGGTGGACGTGTGAGGGTGTCTAGGACCAGGCCTAGATCCCAAGGTTCCAGAAGCAGTTTGCGTGGAGGATAGAGATTTGCAATGCCTTTCAAAAACTTCTTGGTGAGTGGCTGAGCAAAGACTGAGGTGCCATCAATGGGTGGATGGAAGGCGGAAATTGCCGCCAAGTGCACCTTAAGCGAAGACATTACTAGGTTTTCCGCTTGTAGGTGAAGAATGTAATCCAAAATGTGCTGGATGGGCACAGAGAAGGGATCAGTATTGTTTGTGTCACACCAGGACTGGAAGCGATGCCATTTACAAAGGTAGGACTTCTGGGTGGTTTGACACCTACTGTGTATCAGGACGTCCTTAACTGCCTGAGAGCATGCTAACTCCGGGCCTTGGAGCCAGTTAGGAACCAAGCCATGAGATGCAGACAATCGATGTTTGGGTGAAGGAGCATGCCGTGCTGTTGTAAGACAAAATTGTGCAACTGTGGCAGTCGCCGAGGTTGGGATAAGGACATCCGCATCAGTTGGGTCAACCAAGTCTGTCAGGGCCAAAAAGGTGCTACCATTATCACTGTCACCCCATCCGCGACTATCTTCCCTATCACCTGTGGTATAAGCGTGATTGGGGAGAAGGCGTACAGGAGGCGGTGCGTCTCCCAATTGAGGAGGAAGGCATCCCCTTGAGAGGCGCTCCCTATGCCTGCCCTCGAGCAGTAAAGGCAGCACTTCTCTTTGTGTCGAGTAGCAAAAAGGTCCGTGTCGGGGTAACCCCAGGTCTCGAAAAGGCTGCAGGCTACTTCATCGAGCAGTTCCCATTTGTGCTGCAAATGAAAGGTTCTGCTCAGAGCATCGGCAATGGTACTGCTCTTGCCTGGGAGATATGCCACCGTGAGTATAATTCCGTTGCGGACAGCCCAATTCCAAAGGCGAATGGACTCTGCACAGAGGGATCAGGATCTGGCACCCCCCTCCCGATTGATATAGTAGACCGTGCAGATGTTGTCAGTAAGAATCTGTATCGTGGTTCCATGGATCCCGTGGAGGAAATGCCTGCAGGCATTGAACACTGCCCGTAACTCCAGAAAGTTTATGTGGAGGAGGGACTCGTGATGTGACCATAGCCCCTGGACCTGGTGCTATTGCATATGTGCTCCCCAACCGGAAGCATCCATAGTGATCTGGACGGATGGAGCCTGAGCATGAAAGGGGACGCCCGCTAATGTATTGCTTGGATCGAGCCACCATACCAGAGAGTCTCTCACTTGACTGGGGACAACCACAAGTTTGTGGGTATTGTCGGTGCCTGGCTTGTAGATTGTGAGCACCCAATGCTGAAGGCATCTCAAATGAAGTCGTGCATGAGGGACGACATACATGGTGGCCGCCATGTGTCCCAAGAGCTTCAGGCATGTAAGTATGGAGGTTTTGGGAGCGGTGAGCAGGATATTTACCAAGTCCTGGATAATCTGGGATCTGTCGATCGGTAGGTACGCAGTAGCGGTCTTGGAGTCCAGTCTCGCCCCAATGAACTCAAGAGACTGGGATGTTGACTTTGGTATGCTGAAGATGAGGCCTAGAGCCTCAAATGTGTCCCTGGTTGTATTGACCGCAGCTCGCGCCCCGTCTGCTGTAGGGGCTTTCAATAGACAGTCCTCCAGGTAAGGAAAAATTGCGATGCCAGAACGCCGGAAGTGGGCGGCTATGATGGCTAGGGTTTTGGAGAACACTCTCGGCACTGCCAAAAGGCTGAACGGAAGCACCGTGTACTGATAATGATCTTCACCCAGTGTGAAATGGAGGAACCTCCTGTGGGTTGGGTGCACAGACATGTGGAAATATGCGTACTGGAAGTCAAGAGATGCAAACCAGTCCCCTCCATTCAGTGCTGGAATGATAGAGGCTAAAGTAACCATCTTGAATTTTTCTTTTCGTAGATGACGATTGAGTTTGCGGAGATCCAGGATAGGCCTCCATCCTCTGGACTTCTTTTGTGTGAGGAAGTACCGAGAATAGAAGCCTCTGCCTCTGAATTCGTATGGAACACTCTTCACCGCTCCGCAGAGGATCATGAGTGGGGTCCCTGAAAAGGGATGGGGAAAGAGGGGCGGGAGGGGGCTGACTGGAAAAAGGAATGGTGATGCTGGATGTAATGATCTCTCTGACCCACCGGTCTGTTGTTATAGCAAACCAGCAGGGATGATAAGGTCTCAAGCGACAGTGGAATAAGAGCGAGTTACTCACCTTGTGCAGTAACGTCTGTTCTTCGAGATGTGTGTCCCCGTGGGTGCTCCACTCGAGGTGCTGGGTTCGTCCCGGCACCGCAAAACGGAGAATCTTCATTAGCAGTAGCCCAGCTGGCCTGCGCATGCGCTCCTGCTGCCTCACGCCGTTACAGCTGAGTGCGGGCCGGCTTGTCAGTTTCCTCCCAACTGGAAGTGTCTGAAAGATAAAAACAGAAGCTCCGAAGCAGGGAGAAGGGTGGGACATGGAGCACCCATGGGGACACAAATCTCGAAGAACAGACCTTACTGCACAAGGTGAGTAACTCTCTCTTCTTCGTCGAGTAGTGTCCCCGAGGGTGCTCCACTCAAGGTGAGTACGCAAGCAGAGGTCCAATGCTATTGCTGTGCTTCGGACTTATGGCCTCTGTGCCGTGGCCAGAACTGCTTGCGCCACCGCAGAATCGTTCTTCAATATTTTTGTGAGGGCACAGTGTCTGGCAAAGGTAAGGGCAGATGACCAAGTTGCTGCACGGCATATGTCCTGCAAGGGTACACCTTTAAGGTGAGCAGTGGATGCGGCCATGCCTCTGGTGGAGTGGGCGTGAGGTCATCTCGGTAAAGGTTCATGCCGTAGGGCATAACAACGTGTGATACAAGAGACGATTAAGTTGGAAATACGTTGTGCGGAGAGCTGTTGGACTTTCGAACACTCAGCAGTGGCTATAAAAAGACACCGAGACTTCCTGAAAGCACGCGTTCTGTCCAGGTAGAAGGCCAGTGCTCGTCTGATGTCGAGCGTATGTAGACGTGAGTCTTCTGGTGAAGAATGTGGTTTTGGGTAGAATGTTGGCAGGGCTATGGGTTTGTTTATATGAAAAGGAGAGTTCACCTTCGGGAGGAAGGGGGGATGGACACAGAGCACTACCCCATGCTCAGAGAATAGTGTGTACGGTGGGTCGATAGATAAAGCTGCCAATTCATTAACTTGGCATGCTGAAGTGATTGCCAGCAGGAATGACACCTTCATCGTGAGCATGCACAAGTCACAAGTTGCTAACTTGGCTCAAAGGGGAGGCAAGTTAGAGTATCCAATACTAAAGCCAAGTCCCACGGCTCTGGTGGAATCCTGTAAGCTGGATACAGATTCCCGAGTCCCTTTAGGAACCTTTTAGTGAGCAGATGGGCGAACAGCGAATGACCGTCGATGGGAAGACGGAAGGCCGAGATTGCTGTCACATGAACTTTAAGCGAAGCGATTGCCAATCCCGCCGTCCTTAGGTGGAGAATGTAATGAAGGACCTGCTGAACAGGTAAGGACAGAGGGTCAAGATTCCTCACCGCACACCAAGATTGGAACCGATACCATTTGTAGAGGTAGGTCTTGCGAGTGGTTTGTCGCCTGCTGTTTATCAACACATGCCTCACTGCCTGAGAGCAGGTCATTTCCGGCGGTTGGAGCCAGTTAGGAGCCACACCGTCAGGTGCATACAATCGATGTCCGGATGCACCATCGTACCGTGCTGTTGAGACAGCAAGTTGGACAGCCTCAGTAGTCATAGTGGCTGATCCACCGACATCCTCAACAATTGCGTCAGCAAAGTCTGTCAAGGCCAAAAGGGTGCTATGAAAATCACTGTTGTGCCCTCCAATGCTATCTTCTCCAGCGCCCTCGGAATGAGAGGAAGAGGAGGAAAAGCATAGACTAGATGGTGGTGACTCCAGTCGAGTAGGAAGGCATCCCCCAAAAAATTCGTGCCGATGCCCGCTCGCGAACAATAACGATGGCACTTTCTGTTGTGATGGGTGGCAAAGAGGTCTATACTCGGGAACCCCCAGAGATGGAAAAGATCGCGAACAACCGTTGTGCAACTCCCATTCGTGTTGGGGAAGGAAGTGTCTGCTGAGGGTATCGGCGATGACATTGTCCTTGCCAGGAAGGTATGATGCGGTAAGGGTTATACCGTGCCAAATTGCCCAGTTCCACAGACATATAGCTTCTGCGCGCAAAGGGGCGTGAGTGCGTGCCGCCTTGCCTGTTGATATAGTAAACCGTGCATATATTGTCGGTGAGAATGTGAACCGTAAGACCTCGGATCGTGTGGAGGAAGTGCTTGCAGGTGTTGAATACAGTTCGCAACTCGAGGAAATTTATGTGCTGTAGGGACTCCTGTGGAGTCCAGAGCCCCTGAATCCGATGCTCCTGTAGATGGGCACCCCACCCAATCAAGGAAGCGTCTGTTGTGATCTGCATTGAGGGCTTCTGCCCGAGAATGGGGACTCCCGGTAGCAAATTTTTGGGACTGCCCCACCATGTTAACAAAGTCCTGATGTGCTTGGGAATCTATACTGTTCTGTTTGTGCCGTGCACACCTGGTGTGTAAACAGTGAATAGCCAGTGCTGGAGGCTGCGCAGGTGGAGTCTTGCATGTGACACCACATATGTGGTGGCAGCCATATGCCCGAGCAGCTGTAGGCAGGTAAGTATGCGGGATTTGGGAGCAGTTGACACAGTCTGAACCAAATCCTGAATCGACTCGAACCTCGTTGTGGGTAAGTATACCCTTGCGTTCAGTGCATCGAGCCTCGCGCCGATAAATTCCAGGTCGTGACTCGGTGACAGGGACGACTTGTCAAAGTTGATTATGAGCCCCAAAGCCTTGAACACCGTCGTGGTAGTGGCAACTGCCCATGTAGCCTCATCAAGGGTATAGAATCATAGAGCTGGAAGAGACCTCAGAAGTTCATCAAGTCCAGCCCCCTGCTCTAGGCAGGACCAATCCCAACTAAATCAACCTGGCCAGGGCTTTGTCAAGCCGAGACTTAAACTCCTCTAGGGATGGAGACTCCACTACTTCCCTAGGTAACCCATTCCAGTGCTTCACTACCCTCCTAGTGAAATAGTTTCTCCTAATATCCAACCTGAACCTCTCCCACAACAACTTGAGACCATTGCTCCTTGTTCTGCCATCTGTCACTACTGAGAACAGCCTTTCTGCATCCTCTTTGGGACCTCCCTTCAGGAAGATGAAGGCTGCTATCAAATCCCCCCTCACTCTTCATTTCTGCAGACTCAACAGACCCAACTCTCTCAGCCTCTCCTCATAAGTCATATGCTCCAGCCCCCTAATCATTTTGGTTGCCCTCCGCTGGACCCTCTCCAATGCGTCCACATCCTTTTTTGTAGCGGGGGGCCCAGAACTGGACACAATACTCCAGATGTGGCCTCACCAGAGCCGAATAAAGGGGAATAATGACATCTCTGGATCTGTTGGCAATGCTCTTCTTAATGCAACCTAATATGCCATTAGCCTTCTTGGCTACAAGGGCACACTGTTGACTCATATCCAGCTTCTCATCCACTGTAACCCCCAGGTCCTTTTCTGCAGAACTATTACTTAGCTGGTTGGTCTCCAGCCTGTAACAATGCTTGGGATTCTTCCATCCCAAGTGCAGGACTCTGCACTTGTCCTTGTTGAACCTCATCAGATTTCTTGTGGCCCAATCCTCCAATTTGTCTAAGTCACTCTGGACCCTATCTCTGCCCTCAAGCGTATCTCTCTCTCCCCCCTAGCTTAGTGTCATCCGCAAACTTGCTGAGGGTGCAATCCATCCCCTCATCCAGACCATTAATAAAGATATTGAACAAAACTGGTCCTAGAACCGAACCTTGGGGCACTACGCTAGAAACCGACCGCCATCCTGACATCGGAGTCGTTGATCACTACCCGCTGGGCCCGGCCTTCTAGTCAGCTTTCTATCCATCTTACTGTCCATTTATCCAATCCTCATTCCCTTAACTTGCTGGCAAGAATAGTGTGGGAGACCGTATCAAAAGCCTTGCTAAAGTCAAGGTATATCACATCCACTGACTTTCCCACATCCACAGAGCCAGTTACCTCATTATAGAAGCTAATCAGATTGGTCAGGCACGACTTTCCCTCTGTGAATCCATGCTGACTATTCCTAATCACTTTCCTCTCTTCCAAGTGCCTCAAAATGGATTCCTTAAGGATCCCTTCCATGATTTTTCCAGGAACCGAGGTAAGACTGACCGGCCTATCGTTCCCTGGATCGTCCTTCTTCCCTTTTTTGAAGATGGGCACTACATTTGCCTTTTTCCAATCATCCGGGATTTCTCCCGATCTCCACGACTTTTCAAAGATAATGGCCAAAGGCTCCTCAATGACATTTGCCAACTCCCTCAGTACCCTTGGATGCATTAAGTCCGGACCCATGGATTTGTGTACGTTTAGCTTTTCTAAATAGTCCTAACCTGTTCTTTACCCACCAAGGGTAGGGGCCTTTCATAGGCAGTAGTCGAGACAGGGGAAAATCGTGATATCGAGACGTCGAAGGTAAGCAGCCACCACTGCTAGGGTCTTGGAAAACACTCGTGGCGCTGCTGAAAGACCAAAGGGTAACACCCGATATTGGTAATGTTCTGAGCCCACTACAAAACGAAGGAATGCCTGTGGGCCGGGTGAATCGTTATATGGAAATAGGCATCCTGCAAGTCGAGGGATGCGAACTAATCCCCTTTGTCGAGAGCCGGGATGATAGAGGCTAACGTAACCATCTTGAATTTCTGTTTCCGCAGGTGACGGTTGAGTCAACGCAGGTCCAGGATAGGTCTCCAACCACCTGACTTCTTCTGGGTGAGGAAGTACCGGGAGTAAAAACCTCTCCCATGGAACTGAATGGGTACCCTCTCCACTGCCCCAATCGTAAGTAGACGAGAAACCTCTTGCTGTAGAAGAGTCTCGTGAGAGGGGTCCCTGAAAAGGGACGGGGAGGGTGGGAAGGGGGGAAGGATTGAGTTGAAAGGAATGGCATATCCTGAAGCAACTATGTCATTGACCCAATGGTCGGTGGAAATCGGAGACCAATGGTGTTGATAAGGTCTCAACCGATGATGGAATACAGCCTGCGGATTGTGTACAGCCTCCATCAAAGGGGTGGTGCGCAGTTCCTCGACCGACATGTCAAACTTGCTGCCGCCCCTGCTGGTGGCCGGGCACCTTGTTAGGTTGTTGTCTTTGTTTCTGTTGGCGCTGTCTTGGCCTCTGCTGCTCATATGGTTTGGTACAGAATGTCGTGTAAGGGAAAGGTCTCTGTTTGTTATAGGGCATATATCTCTTGCGCTTATATGGAGGCGTGTACATCCCCAGCGTTCTTAACATCGTACGCGAGTCTTTGCCTGAGTGGAACACCTGATCGGTGGATTGAGCGAAGAGTGACTGGCGATCGAAGGGTAAGTCCTCTACCTTATTTAGTAAATCTTTCAGGGCAGCAGCTTGATGTAACCAGGAAGCACGACGCATGAATATGGCAGTAGCTGTGGCACGAGCCGCTGCGTCGGCAGTGTCAAGAGCGATCTGCAACGCTGTTTGGGCCGTAGTGTAGCCCTCCTGTATTACCGCCTTTAGAATTTGATGCGTTGAGTCCGGTAAATGTTCTAAAAGGGAAACTAATTTTGAATAATTGTCAAAATCGTGATTTGCGAGGGGAGCCACGTAATTACACATTCTCAGTGCTGAAGTGATGGAGGAGTACACTTTCCTGCCCAAGAGGTCTAGGCGTTTGGCCTCCTTGTCATTTGCGGTATTTTTAGCCTGTGCTGTCTTGGACCTTTGTTGTGCGGTGTCCATGACAAGGGAATTGGGCTGGGGGTGAGTAAATAAGAACTCCATACCCTTCTGGTTTATGAAATATTTCTTGTCCAATCGTTTGTTGGTCGGCATGGACATAGCTGGAGTTTGCCAGATGTCGTTGGCAATTTCCAAAATGGCGTCATCAAAGGGAAGCGCCAACTTCGATTTCTGGGAAGGTTGCAAGTTCTGAAGCAAAGGATGATGTTTCTGTTGCACATCCGTAGTTTGAATGCTCTGAGATTGAGCAACCCTCTTAAAGAGTTCTTGAAATTGCTTATGGTCCTCAGTTGGAGATAAATCTCCGGGGAACACTGCATCGTCTGGTGACGAAGATGAGTGGTCGGCAGGGGAATCAGGGCTCTGAGGTTCCCGGCTTGGAGTGTGGTTGTCTTGCTGTTCCTCATGAGTTTGGATTGAGGCATTGTCCTCCGCAGGAATTGGTGGAACCTTTAGAGAGTGGGATTCTAATGGTGCAAGATGTGGAGACACTGGTCTACTGGAGCGCGGGGATCGCGAACGTGAATACCTCCTGCCAGGTGAAGAATGACGTTCATGGTAGTAATGGTCATAATAATGTGTGTGATGATATGAGCTCGGTGAGCATCTCGGAGAATACCCTCTTAGAGTCCCATACCAACGCGAATATCCTGAGGGTCTTGAAGACCTTGGTGAAATAGATCTCCTGGAGTAGTGGGAGGGGAGATTGTGACGGGGCCGTGGGGACGGCCACCACTGCCGCCACAGCAGTCCCCGAGCCCTGCACCCCTAAAAGCCCCACTGCGGCTTTTTGCAGGGAAGACGTAGCCGCGAGGCAGATGTGCGCCGCCTGCTCCGGGGCCGCCCTGGGGGGTAACACTGAGGCATGGGCTGACGTCAGGGGAGGCACCGGAAGCCGGAGGGGCTCAGCGCCGGTGAGCGGCACGGAGCATAAAGGAGGCCCGAAGGAGCCCAAGAGGAGGGAGCAGGAGAAGGAGTGCGCGCAGGAGGGGGAGAAGGAGAGCGCGCAGAGCGAGGAGGCGGGCGGCAACCGGGGGAGTGGCGGGCGGTGCCCCGATGCGGGGGTGGGGGGGTCCACAGGAAAAGCTGGAGAGCCACCGGGAGCCGAGCCCGGGAACGAGATGTGACAGAGAAGAGGAAGTGACCCAGGACTGAGCATTGGAGCCGGGAGGCTGCTCGAGGGTTGGTGAGTTAAAGCGGCTGCCCCACCAACCAGGCAGGGAGTTGTGTCCCTGTCCTTAGGGTCCTGGGTCAGGACCTGGAGTGAGGGAAGGCCCAGGTTCCCCTCTCTTCCATCAGGCGGTGCCACTGGCGGAGGCCTGGTGGTAGCGGGCGCCCGGTAGGGCCAGCCTCCGGGAGCGCCACAAATGAATAGAAAAAAGGAAAAGGAAAGACACAAAGACCTCAAGAACTGGGACGTGGGAAAGGGGGAGCACTCGGGGGAGAGGGAGATTTATGCCTTGACCCCAACAATGACCCGGCTGTAGATCTGAGGGGAGGCGTAGACCGTGACAGAGATCGAGAGTAATGCGCTTGATAATACCTTCGTGGCGGTGAGTGATGAGGTGACCTGTAGTAATGGTCCCTGGTTGATCTATAACAAGGAGCGCGGTGATGGCTGCCAGTGTATGACGAGGTCGGTGACACAGGTCCAGGAGAGAAAACAGCACGGTCTGGAGTGAGCGATGGTGTTCGGACTCATCTTAATTTGTGCTGTGTCTTGGTCTGCCTGGAGCAGTTGAAAGTGGAAGAGGGTGCCGTCTGCAATGAGGTGGGTGGTAAAGAGACAGTGTGCATTGACTGGCTGTAGCTTAGCTGAAGCCCCGGTGCCACTGGAGTAGGTGCCGCAGGAGTTAATTGCAGGACCGGAGGAGGAAGTGTCGGTGCCGAGGGCTGTGGAGTTATGGTGCCTGCCTGCAGCACCGATGCTGATGCAGGCGCCTCCGGCACTGAGGAAAGCGGAGGTGTAGTTGCCGGCACCACTGCTCCGGGTGCCAGCAAAATTGCGCTCATCTGCGCATGCGCCGGATAAGCCGGTGCCAGGGCAGCCATTGCCGGCTTCAAACCGGCCGTTGAAGCCGTTGCCAGTGCCAGTGAGGTGGACGAGCCTCATGCATCCCTGAGGCAGCGGGAGACAGCTCAGTCGTTTCAGAGGTCTAAAGGGCTTTGTTAAATAAAAGCACCCTCAGCCTCAGCTCCCGGTCCCGCCTGACATCGGGCGGTTAACTTAGTGCAGTGACTGCACTTAACCGGCACATGTCCCTCTCCAAGGCATTTATACACCGTGAGTGCCCGTCCGGTGCCGGCATGGCATCCTGGCACTGGGTGCATTTCTTAAAGCCAGGTGATTCTGGCATAGTCTTTGTCTATTGACTGAGGCTAAAAATTTGAACGATGACGAGAAAAAAAAAATTTTTTTTAAATAGAACTGTAACTACCAAGAAAACAACTAAGCTAACTCTAACAAACAGTAAAACTGAGAAAAAAAGCTCTACTCAAAAACTAATCTCCCGTTCTCCTCAGACAGGAGGGGGAGCTAGTCCTAACTCCGTCTGTGGCCACGGACAGTTAAAAGGAAGCTGACAAACTGGCCCGCGCTCAGCTGTAACGGCGTGAGGCAGCAGGAGCGCATGCACGGGCCGGCTGGGCTACTGCTAATGAAGATTCTCCGTTTTGCGGCGCCGGGACGAGCCCAGCACCTTGAGTGGAGCACCCTCGGGGACACTACTCGACGAAGAACTTGGTTACTTCGTGGGAAGCCTCCAGGAAGGAATAGTGTGCAGTCCCTCGACTGACGCGTCAAACTTGCTGTCGGGATTGTTGCTGGTTTGACGTCTTGCTAGGTTGTTGCCGTTGTCGCTGAGGCCGCTGTCTTTGCCTCAGCTGGTCATAAGGCCTGAAGCAGGGTACTGCATATGAGAATGGCCTTTGTCTATTATAGGGATTGACTCTCTTGCGTCTAAAAGGTGGCGTGTACATCCCAAGCGTCCTCAGGGTGGTACGAGAATCCTCCAGAGTGGAAGACCTGGTCGGTGTTCTGAGCAAATAAAGACTGCCGATCAAAAGGCAAGTCCTCCACTTTAGGCTGGTGGTCGTTGGGAACGGAGGCCAGATGAAGCCAGGAAGCACGGTGCATGACCACTGAAGTTGCTGTGGTTCAGGATGCCCTGTCGGCAATATCGAGGGAAATTTGTAGCGCAGTGCGGGCTGCCATATAACCCTCCTGCACCACGGCCTTCAGGACTTGTTTCTTGGACTCGGGCAAATATTCCATAAGCGGAACCAACTTGGAATAGTTGTCAAAATCGTGATTTGCAAGTTGGGCCGAGTAATTGGCCATCCTGAGGGTTGCTGCGGCGGAAGAGTAAACTTTCCTTCCCAGCAGATCCAGCCGTTTTGCTTTTTTATCAGGCGCTGTGTTCCTGCCTTGTGCTGTTTTCGACTTTTGCTGTGCAGCATCGACAACAATGGAGTTGGGTTGGGGATGCGTGAAAAGAAACTCTACATCCTTCGCATCAACAAAATATTTCTTATCCATGCGTTTGTTCGTTGGCAGCATGGAAGCTGGGGTCTGCCAGATGTCATTGGATATCTCTAGGATTGCTTCATCAAAGGGGAGAGCCAGCTTTGATCTATTTGAATGTTGCAAATTTCTCAGGAGAGCATGTTGTTTCTGAGGCGCGTCGGTAGTGTGTAAGTTCTGTGAGTGGGCTACCCTTTTGAATAATTCTTGAAATTGCTTGTAGTCGTCTATAGGGGAAGAGTCGCCATGGAAAACTGCATCGTCTGGTGAAGAAGACGATTGATCAGTTGGAGAGTCCATTTGCTGCTCTTTACAGGAGGGAGACTGACTATTGTCCCTGTCATGATGGGTCGAAGTTGAGGGAGCATCATCCGTGGACACTGGAGGAGCCTGCCCGGGAGGAAGGATGTCCTGAGTCCCGTGTCCGGTGACACGGGTGGTAAACGAACGCCGCTGGAAGAGTGTGGGCGCTCTTGGTTGTAATTAATAGGTGTATTGACTACCATGATGATGCCCATGCTGGGAGCGCCGAGGAGAGTATGAACTCACACTCCTGTATCGATAGTAGCACGAGCGAGGAGGTGACACCAGAGATCATGATCGTACTGAGTAATGTGATGGTGATCATGAGTGGTACGAATGGTGGTATCGTGGAGGCATGAGAGATCGCTGTGGGGACCTCCAATAGCATCATGAGGGCGATCTGTAGCGGCTATAGTCACGTCTGTCGCGGTGAGGTGAGGGCGAAGGCTCAGGAGAAAACACAGCCCTATCCGGGGTGGGCGAAGGTGTGCGTACGCGCCGAGTTTTCCTCTGGGCTTTGGTCGGTACCGTGGTCGTTAGTGGAGGAGGGACCATGGGTACTGGACTACCCGGTACAGAGATCACAGAACCAGGCTCTGAGAGTTCCCAGCCCATGGATGGTGATCTGGGCGCCGGGGTAGGTGATGCAGATATTGGGCTCAAGTTCGATGGCGAATGGGCAGTGCCGCCTCAGCTGTCAGCGTCGGTTGGACTCTCGGCGCCGTAGACAGTGTCATCTCTGCCCTCAGCGCCGCTCTTGGTGCCGGCTCTCTCTGTGTGTCTCTTGGCATTGGCTCTCTGTGTGCCGCTCTCAGCGCCAGCTCTCTGTGTGCCACTCTCAGCACTAGCTCGTCTCTCGGCACCGTTGACAGAACGGAATCGTTCTTCAGCGTAGTTTTCGGTGCCAGCTCAGTTTTTGGCGCCGTTGATGGCGCCACGCCAGCTGTCAGTGCCGTCTGGTGCCACTGTTGCCAGTGTCAATTCGGGGCGCGGCGCCACATGCGATGCCGGTGCCGACGTAGATGAAATCGCAGGGCTAGGCGCCAAAATACTGCGGGCCTTGGCCGACTTCCCCAAAGCATGCCTTGGCAACAGCCCCGATGTGCTTGGTGCGTGTCCTGCACTTACACTCTGAGACGGAACGGAGCTCTTCCTATCATAGGATTTACGCGATGTTGGGGCATCTGTTTGTTGCCCCGTAGAAGGCAGCTAAAGTGCTTTGTTAAAAAGCAGCATTTTAAGCCACATCTCCCTGTCCTGTCTGGCTTGGGCAGTTAGTTTGGAGCAGTGGCCGCACTTTTGGGGGATATGGCCTTCCCCCAAGCACTGATGCATCGGGAGTGGCTGTCCGATGCTGCCATGCCGTCGCCACATGACGCGCACTTCTTGAAACCTGGGGAGCCGGGCATGGTGTAAAGAAAAAATTTTGTCCGTCAGACTCAGCTTAAGTGGGCCTGCGGACCAATGATAACTGTAACTACAAAAGGATTTTTTTAACTACACTAACTAGAAACTCTAAACTAACTATAACTATGAGGAAGGGGCTAAACTGGGACAAAATGATGTACAATAAAATACTATTCTCAATTTCTCCTCAGAGCAGAGGTTGGAGCTCGTCCCAACTCCGTCTGCGACTGTGGACGGGTAGGAGGAACTGGCGGGGCAAACCACGTGATGCAGAAAAGGCGCGAATGGCGCGAGGCGGCTTCTACGCATGCGCAGTCCACCAGGGGCTACTGCTAGTGAAAACTCTCCAGACTGCGGCGCCAGGACGAGCCCAACACCTGTAGTGGAGCACCCATGGGGACACTACTCGAAGAAGTTAAACTGACTGTTCTGTAGTTTCCTGGGTTGTTCTTATTTCCTTTTTATAAATGGACACTATATTTGTCCTTTTCCAATCTTCTGGAATCTCTCCTGGCTTCCATGACTTTTCAAACATGACAGCTAAAGGCTCAGATACCTCCTCTATCAGCTTCTTGAGTATTCTAGGATGCATTTCATCAGGGCCTGGTGACTCTTAGTTGCAGGTATATGGATGCCCAGAGTCTTTCAAGTGGAATGGGAATCTTTAAGGATGTGTAGTGAAGCATCTGTGGAGTCAGCAAATAACTTTGAACTCTCAAAGGGCAGGTCTTCCACAGCTGATTGCATCTCCTGTGGGAAGCCAGACAAGTGAAGCCAGGACACACGTCTCATCACCACAGCCATGGAAATAGATGGAGCTGCCGTGTCTGAAGAGTTCAAGCCGCTTGTAATGCTATGTGGGAGATGAGGGCACCTTCATTTACGTTTGCCCTAAGCTGCTCCCTCTTATTGTCTGGAAGACTTTCAATAAAATGTGCCATCTGATCAAATATGCGGTGTATGGATTTGGCTAGGAGGGCAGTGTAATTAGCAATGCATAATTGCAATGATGCAGATGAATAAGCTTTCCTGCCCATTAGGTCTAAATGCTTCCATTCTTTATTGTAAGGAGTAGTCTGGGCAGTACTTTGTTTTCCTCTCTGGTTAACTCCCAGGAGAGTTTGGGGAGGGGTAAGAGAACAGAAAATCAGCCCCTTGTGACACTACATATTATTTTCTGTCTGATCTTTTACAGTGTTGGAATGGTAACAAATGTCTGCCACGTGGATTTGACTGGGTCCATCAGGGCTGGGTTCATTGGCAGTGCCAGTTTCGCTGAGAGGGAGGCATGAAGTATATTGGTTAGTTTGCACTGGGTCTCTGGCAGGTTCACACATCTGCCACCCTCTTGTAGAGCTCCAGAAACAACTTAAAGTCGTCCCCTGATGTAGGGAGTATAGACATTCTAGTATTGTCAGGCAATGAGGATGAGATGTGGGTGGGAGGTGGAGAAGTAGCAGAGATGTCTTCATCAGTGGTATCTGGGTTATCTTCTTCCTGCACATATGACATGTCCAAAAACTGCACCGATGGAACCTATGTTGTGCAGGAGGGCAGCGACTGAGGCTGAGGTTGCCTCTGCTGTGCCCTATACAACGCCAAAGGATCCCAGTAGGGCCAGCTGGAGGGCACTGGCATTGAAGGGAACAGCCATTGTGGTGGTTGCCACTGAGGGGTGTCTGTGATTGCTTCGGAGAAGTGTGTCTAGGCCAGGGGTGGCCAACCCGTTAGAGACGAAGAGCTAAAACAGCGGTGGATAGAGTGCAAAGAGCCACATACTGGGGGAAGAGGCAGGAGCGGGGAGTTGTTGAGAAAAAAAAACACGCTGGGGGAAAATAGGTGCCGGTACACAGTCCTGGGGCATACCATCACAAAAAAAGCACTGGGAACGGGTGAGAGGTGCCAGCTCTGGGATGGAATTTGGGTGCAGGAGGAAGTAGAGAAGAGGATGCTGGCTCAGGGAGGGGGCTCCAGGCTGGAGAGTGTTGGGGTCAGGGGGAGGGTTGAGGAGCTGAGCAAGCTGCAGGCTTGTGGCTGTGAAGGTGCAGGAGTTTGGGCTGGGGTGCATGAGGGGCTCAGGGCAGGGAGTATGATGGGCTCAGGACACAGATTTGCAGTGTGTGGATGGTGCAGGAGTGTTGTGGCAGAAGACTGGGGATGTGGGGGTGCAGGAGTTTGGGGATGAGAAAGGCTCAGGACAGGGGGTTCCAGTGTACGATAGGCTCAGGTTTGGGGTCGGGTGTGTGTGTGCCGGAGTGTTATGATGCTGCAGCCAGATGGGGGCTTGTTGGCCAGACTTCATTTTTAAATAAACTATTATGTCAACCACAAAATGTTTCAGCGTTGTCTTTATTTATGGGGGGGGAAGGGGAACCACCTGTTCTGAGTCAGGGGTCACTGACCCACAGAAAAGTCAGTCGGGGCCACACAAGTGAGATTCAAAAAAAACAACTGCTCCAAAACCCACCAAGCCTCACTAATGTGGCCCCAACTGTGCTGGTGGGGACAGGGTGCTGCGGCAGGGTGCTGGTGGGTGCTGGGGCAGGGTACTCGTGGGAGGGTCTGGCCAGGAAGAGGGGACAGAGACAGCTGGGGCCAGTACCTGGGGATCCTGGGTCTCAGGAAGTACGCTGGCTGCTCTTCTCCTCCCGTCCCACATGCACTCCCCCTGCTCTAACCCCATCCCTCTCCCCTTCCCCAGAGCCAGGCACACACACCCCAACCCAATCCCCCTCCCCTTCCCCAGAGCCAGGCACACACACACACACACCCCCTCTAACCCAATCCCCCTCCCCGACTAACCTTATGCCCAGGTCCCGGAGCCGCCACTGGTGCCGCCACACCCAGAGCCCCAGCTGCTGCCTGCGCTCAGCAGCCAGCTGCTAGCACGTGCAGGCTGGGACGCTGTGTGCGACCTGGTCTGCACGTGAAGGATATGACACAGTGTGCTGGGGGCCCTGAGCAGAATGGCGCAGGCCATGAGCACACATGCAGCTCACAGCGGCCTGGCCATGAGAGCAGCTGACCTGAGTGGTTCCGGGTTCCATCCCGGTTCCATCAGGAGATGCAATTTTTTTTTTCAGGAGCCACGGGTTGGCAACCCCTGGTCTAGGAGTATGGGTACCCTCTATAGGCTCTTCATCCTCATCGCTCAACAGAGGCAGTACCAATTTTGCCCAAGTAGAGAGGCTGAACCTAGCTGAGGTTGGGGTACCACTGGTGCCAAACAATGGAGTGGTCGGTGCCAACGTGACCCATAATTCCTCAGTAGTCATGAAGAGCTGTGGTGCCACAGTCGTTGGTGCCAGAGGTGGTGCCATGGCCGGTGCCAGCGGGATATGCTATGCCGTCGGTGCCGAGTGCTTGTGTTTCTTCAGCACTGACGGTGACATAGATGCGCTTGGTGCTGTGCTATAATGTGGCTTTTTCGGTGCTGACGCAGAATTGGAAAATACTAGTGGTTTTGACCTGCTCAGTGCCTTAGAGTTGGTCTTAGTAAGGTCCTTAGCACCTCGGGACGCATGGGTGCCTGGGGGTCCTCTCTCTCAACGCCTTAGGTGCAGCCAGTACCAAGGACATTTTGTGAGGTGGTGCCCGCTTTTTTGAGGGGGAGTCACCTGTGGAGGCTGAATGGGCTCGCTTCTTGGACTGCTGGTCTGATTCAGAGTCCCTGGCGCTGGAGCCCAAAGGAGCTGCCTTTTCCAATACCGCCACTGGGGATGGCTGCCTGGGCAGTGTCGAGTGTTCAGGATCGGAGCTGGTCGCACAGTGTCTTCCAATAGAAGCAACTTCAGCTGAAGCTCCCTGGACTGTCTTATGTTCCATGAGCTGTTTACAGCACTCACACCGGGTAGCAGAGTGTGCCTGTCGAAGGCACCGGACACACTGCGAGTGGCCGTCTGACACAGAAAGCCTGCAGGACAGGCAGCATTTGAAACCTGGGGAACCAGGCATCCCAGGAAGAAAAAATGGCCAAAGGGAAAACGCCCTAACAAAAAGAACTTTTTTTAAAAATAACTAACTATAACTGTTTAACAGACTAACTAGTACTGCAACAACAACTAACAATACTAACTCTAATAAATTTTGAAAACTATCAGAAGGACAGCTATGAGTTCAGACTGAAGCTGCCAGCGGCAGAGAAGGAACTGAAGGGACGGTTGGCTGCGCATGCGGAGTAGCTGCATTGATGCATGCCAGCTGCCCCACCTGCGCAGCCTACTGAGGGTATTACCTAAATTCTCCGACTAGAGGTACACTAGTGCCTCAGACACCTAAGGCTGAGCACCCACAGGGACACTCCTCGAAGAACATCAGGCTGCACGATGACACGTTACAGGTAGACGTAACCAGGAACCTGGGCTTCAGAACAGGAGCATTCTTGGCTGATATACCCGGAACATCGGCCTGCTGCACAATGGGAATGTACTAGGCTGACACTCCTGGAATGTAAGGCTATATGCTCAGAGTGTTTTAAGTTGGCATACCCATAACCTGAACCCTGTACACCAGGAACCATGATGGCAGAGTTGTAGACTGACACACCCAGAACTTTTGAGCTCTTGAGTTCAAATGGGCAGGACCCAATGAATCAGTCTTTATTTGTTTTCTCTCTACGTGGTACTTGTAGGGTTGCCAGGTGTCCGGTATTTGAACCGGGGACAGTCCAGTATTTGAACCGGACAGTCCGGTATTTGAGCTTTCTGTCCAGGAAATAAATTGAGAAAATATCGGACATATAAATGTCCGGTATTTTCTGATTAAGTAAGTTTTATTATTATCATGTTATGACGTAACTTGTGCGTGAGTATTCTTGCTCACTCTCTAGGCCTGCGCTATGCGCTACTATGCCGATTTGCCACTTGGATACGAGTATTAGTACGTGGTTGCGTACTGCCTGGCTGATAGACACACACACACTGAATGAGTGTGTCTACCAGCCAGGCAGTATGCAACAACGCAGTAGTGCTCAATATTTTCCTTTTATAAACATATGATTTGCGACAGTGTTGTCCTTTGTCTAGCTTTCATCTTTCTCGTATCTCGCAGCGAGAAGTCAATAAATGTAGTCAAAAAATTTATGTCTGAAGCGCTGAATGTGTACACAAGAGCCTTCAAATATCTGGAGAAGTGGTTTCCTTTTGAAAATTCACCATGTCATGCTCTGAGTTTGGCTAATCGTGAAAAATCTTCTTTTGATGAAGTAATTCAAATCTGGATGTTGTCACCATGGAAAAAAGAGCTCCCTTCAAATTCTCTTTATGAGGAAGTCAGTGCCTTGGACATGATGTTCACTTCCCTTGAGGGACCAACATCTCTTGATAAGTGGAAATATTTTTTCAGCAAAGAACCTGCTGCTCCAAATTTATTAAAACTGGTTCAATATTCTGTTTTAATTCCTGTGTCAAATGCCAGTGTGGAAAGAATTTTTAGTGTCATGGGTAATCTACGGACCAATGAATGCAACAGATTGAGTGTTGCGTCAGTAAGAAGTCAACTTTGTGGGTTTTTTAATATACCTTTCACTTGTCTGGAAGCAAAAGATGAGTTTTTGAAAAATAAAAAATTGATAAAAGCTGCACAATCTAATGTAAAATATACGATGTAACGTAGATTGTCGTCAATAAACTTCCCATATCATGTATATTTTTTTTGGTCGACAAATTTTTATCGTGTGTGTCCAGTATTTTTGTTGAAACCATCTGGCAACCCTAGGTACTCGTCTATCCTCCAAGTTCAGGAGGCTTTGCTGGTGAATAGTGCCCTGGCAGTAAGGGCTGACAAGACCAAGGAGAGGCTGAGAACAATGGGGGTACCAGAGTGCTAGCTACTAAGGACAATTCTTAAACCAAATCTTGCAGCTAAAACCCCTACTCTGGGATTTGAAAGGTCAGCTTCCCAAATCTCCACAACAGGGCACCTCTGCTGACTTACGTGGGGTCACAGGATGGGATTGCAGTCAAGGAGCACAGCTCACACTGAATACTATACCCAGACATACATATGGAAGCAAAGGAGCCCAGCCAGCTTAGAAAGGCCCCTGCTCTGAGTGATGGTTGGAGCCACAGGACATTCATGGCTCTTCACATTCAGTGCATTTCTTTGGGCCCTCGGCCTAGAGGCGCCAGTGCCTGCAGGTTCATGTCTGCTACCTACCCCATTCTCTGGGGTGGCCAGAGCAGAGAAGAGCTTGCAGAGAGACACGATCCCACTGTACTCGGGGATGGGGACCAGCTCCTGGCAGTTTTCCTTCTTGAAGGTCAGCATCTTGTCGATAAACTTGTCAAACATTCGCTGAAGAGCTTCTGCCTCCCCCTGAGAAAAGAGGGACCAAGAACTAAGCTCCCTCAAAGGCACTGAGGTACACAGAAAGATTTGACTGTTCCATTCATGGGCTTCCCGCCATGGCTTAGCTGGTGCCTCTCACTCCTGACACGCAGCCTCTCCTCCAATTTCAGCCTTGGGCTCAAAGCCCCAGCTCTGCCAGTGCTCCTCAGCCCAAATCCACTGCCCCTCTTCCAGCTAAACGGTGCCACTTAGCACTGCACTGGGGCCAGCACGAACTGCCCAGAAACAACCTCCCCCAACCCCAGCTCCCTGAAGCACATCACTCTCTACCATTGCACTGGGGCCAGTATTGACTGCCCTGGAAAGCCCCTGGCTCTGCTCCCTGCAGCACAGCACCCCTAATGCTGCACTGAGGCTAGCACTGACGACCAGGAGAGCACCTCTTGCTGAGCCTATGCCCCATTCCCTCTGCACTCCCAAGAACCTTGGGGCGCTTCTCGATCCAGGAGTGGACATAGGGTTTCCAGCCCAGGTTACTGTAGTCTGTGTACACCATTCCACAGCGGGAGACAGTAGCAGGCGAGGCCACCGCTAGGTTCTCCACCTCGAAGAGCAGCGAGACCTAAAGATGGCACAGGATGAGTCAGTGCAGCACGCTGCCTCTCTGGCCATGGCCCAGATGGTCAGGACAGTGCCCAGGGGGACTTACCTGGTCAGGCATAGAGATGCGCTCCCCGTTGATCAGGGTCAAAACTTTGTTGTCGTCCATGACTGAGTTCATACTCTCAATCCACAGCGTGTCCACTGGCCCATCAAACAGGATCCACTTCTCATCCGGCTTCTCGTCTAGAGGGGTGGGGAAAGTGGGGGAGCCCCTTAGTGCTCAGAAGGAACAGCACAGGCCACTTCCCATTCTTGCCCCAAACTTCTGCCTTCCAGCCCTCTCTGCTATCCCCCTCTCCTTCATCAGCTCCTGTTGCCCTCAGGCTGCCTCTGCCTCCCACAGCAGCACTACTAAAAGATCCTGGGTGCTGCTGGGACATGAGATGAAATGGAGTTGTGAATGTGCCATCCAGAAACGGAACAGGGCTGCAAGTCAGAAGTGGGGGGAACCAGCAGAGCTGAGGGGAGAGCCCAGGGCAGGGCTGTTAGGGGCTGTAGGTGGGGAGTGAGGGGCACTGGCAGAGCTGGGGGAGCCCAAAGCTAGATGAGCAAGGACTGCAGGTGTGGAGTGAGGGGCACCAGCAGAGCTGGTGAGGAGGGGGTTATGGGTAAGGATGTTAAGTATCGAGTAATTGACTAATCGAATAGTCGATGCATTTTGCAGCGCTGCCGCTTTGAAATGCTGTATCGGTGTTTCAAAGTGGCAGTGCCACACGGAGCCCGGAGTCAGTGGGGGAGTCCCCAGCTGATCCTGGGCTCCCCACGGCGCTTTGGAATGTCGCATGCAACCTGGGGACACCCCAGCCAGCCCCGGGCTGCAAGTGGCTTTTCAAAGTGGCAGCACCACGTGGGGCCTGGGGTCTGCCACTTGGAAGTACCTCCTCTTTCCCCATGCTCCTTTGCTGCCTCCATCTGATAAGGCATAAAGAAAGAGACCAGACAAAGTTGGTGGGGTGGCAGGAACCACGGGGCAGGCCACAGAGGTTCTAGCCATGGAGCACAGAAGTCAGCCCAGCCTATCCAATGGTGGCACAACAAATGCAGGCAGAGCTGCAGCAGCAGCATGGAAGGGGCTATGCGAGTGGGTGCCCTTCGCCTAGCAACAGCAGTTGGCAGCGGGGTCTGCAGAGGAGAACCCAAGGGAAGTACCTGCACAGACCTGGTACATGAGGGGAGCCACAATCCCAAACAACGCCCCCAGCTTAGGGCTCTGGGCTGAGGGGGACTTTGGCAAGGCCCAGGGGGGCAGAGGGCATTGCTATGGTAGAGATAGGCTGCAAGGGACTGGGAACCCACAAGCACTCACACTGCTACATGTGGAAGGCGGGCAAGCACGCACCCACACAGGCACAGCGGGCAAGAGCACACACACTGCCACATATGCACATTGGGTGAGCATGCATGCACACACACACTGCCACACGTGCACAGTGGGCAAGCACACACATATACCGCTATATGTGCACAGCAGACAAGCACACTCACATTGCCAAATGCACAGCGGACAAGAACACACACACACACACACTGCCACAGGCGCACAGTGGGCGAGCAACAAACACACAAACACGTGCACAGCAGGTGAGAACACACACACAGTGCCGCATGTGGACAGCGGGCAAGCACACACGCACAGCAGGCAAGCACACGTACATATGGCCACACATACATAGTGGGTAAGCACACACTGCCACATATTCACGGCAAGAGACCATACACACATACTCCCATATGTGCACAGCGGACAAGAACACACACACATATGCACTGCCACACATGCACAGCGGTTGAGCACACACACTGCCACACGTGCATGGCGGGCAAGCACAGACCCACACACACAACCTAACGTGCCTGGCAGGCGAACACACATATACACATTGCAATGTGTGCTCAGTGGGTGAGCACACACACAACAAGTGCATGGCACACTTTCATAGACACACCCTGGTGCATGCTCCCTTGCACACCTGTGCCTGGGGGAAGCACTCAACGAGTGAGAAGTAGGGCTCACCCTGCATGGCCATTCAGTCCCAGCCCACCTGCAGGCAAGAGGGGCATCCTGTATCAGTGGCTGGATCCAATCCCCTTGTAGGGACTGAACCGATACTCAATGGTGTCTCGCTCACAGCATCACCCAGCATCATGTGTGTATTGGAACCAAAGCCCTGGAGGGCACCGCCCTAACCCTCTTCCCTAGAGCCAGTCCATCCCCACAGCTGCACTCCAACTGCCTATCACCTCCCTGTCATCCTCAATTACCAGAGATATTGGAGTCAGAACAAGGCCCTCCCCGTCTCCTAGTAACAACTCCTCTCTCACATATGCCATTGCAGTCTGGCATGCACATGCTCCCCCCGCTACCTCTCTGGTGTGTCATCTGAACCCCCTGAACTCCCATGGGGAGATCCCGCCACAAGCCATGGCCATGTGGTTCTCTGGGCAGCTGTGCACCCTCTACACTGCACCATGGGTACGGCCTAGCATCTAGGTCCCATGCTGGGCACGAGGCACAGCTGAGAGCTCATTCCCTCTGTGACAGGGCATCTGCCCTGCACTGGCTAAAGAGGAGTTAAATCCAGGCCTGGGACAGGCCTGGGGCTGTGGAGCAAGCAGCTGTGGCAGATACAGCCAATTAGGGCACAACTGAGGGCAATATAAAAAAAGGATCCTGGAGGGGAGGACTTATTCACTCTTGGCTCCAGCTGTGGAACAGGAGGGACCTAGCAGCAAGGGAAGCTAGAGGCTTCCTGAGACAGAGCAGTACTGGGGAAAGGTAGGCAGAGCTGGGGAGGTCTGGTCAAGCAAATGCCCAGGCTGAGGCCTTGCTCTCGAGGCATGAGGGGTACTAGGGATGTGGGGAGGCAGGCAGAGTAGGAGAAGGAAGCAGGTCCACAACCCTTGCCAACGGTAAGTAGCCATTTCAGACTGCAGTTTGCCCCTGAGGTAAGGGGCTACATGACAGCTGAGTCGCTGAGGCAAGGTGGGTATAAGGCAGAGCTGGGGAACCTTTTTTGGGTCAGGGGCCACTGAACCACAGAAAAATCAGTCGCGGGCTGCATACAAGTGTCATGGTCCCCAGCTGAAAAGGAGAAAGACACTCTCCACATTCTCCTCCCACACCAGAACCTAGGGGGGACTCAGCCTAGTAGATTTTGTGTGCTTCAGCCCTATGGTGGAGCAGTAGGGGGGCTGAAGCATCAGCGCAGGCTCCCCAATGCTAGGTAGAACCTGAGCCTCAAGGACCGGATCCAGGCAAGCCAGGAGCTGCACCTAGCCTCCAGGCCTGAGGTTCCCCACCCTGGTATAAGGGGCTGACGGTTCCCTGAGGACCCCAGAGTTTGGGGACATTGCAGGAGGGCAGTACCCAGAGGGGAAGGTGCCATGGTCTGGGAGGGATGCAAGTCCTAATATATGGTGGCAGAGCCAATAACAGGTAACAGCAGGTGACACACCAGCCAGAAGGGGGCACTCCAGAGCTCAAGAGCTAACTCCCAAAGGGACCAGCAGAAGGTGTTGTGGTGGTGAGTGCGCCCTGTTACTCCTTCATCCGCCGTTTCCGACATGCAGGTGCCATACACACACATACTGCCACACATGCACAGCAGTCAAGCACACGCACACACAACCACACATGCACAATAGATGAGCACACAACTGGGCTACAATGGATGGCACACTCTGGGGCATCCCAGCATCTGGCACCCAATGTCTCTGCTGGCCTACCCCTCTCTGGGGCTTTGTCTACGCTACGAGTTTTCTCAGCAAAAAATATGCTAATGAGGGACTCATTTGCATGAGTCATGATCTCATTTGCATATTCTGCCAATCTGTTTTTGCACTGGGGTTTTTGCGCAAAAACAAGCAGTGTGGATGTTTTCTTTTTGCACAAAAAACCCTTTTTCCGCAAGATCGGTATACCTGGGGCATAAGGATTTTGCGGAAAAAGGGATTTTTGTGCAAAAAGAAAACATTCACACTGCTTGTTTTTGTAAAAATGGATCAGCAGAAAATATGCAGCACCCCGGAAAGGATGCAAATGAATCACTTAGGATTTACAAAAACAGTCCTTAAATTTCCCGCGGCATTCACTTCTTCAACCTCACTTTTTTTATTTTTTCAAGCGCCAGCTGAACATCTAGCGATCTTGGAAAATAAACCCTTTTCGGATCAGATCTCCAAGTTATTCCTACTTGACTGAATTCCTACTTGACCAAGCAGGAATCTACTTGTCAAGTAGGAATTCTACTGGTCAAGTAGGAATCTAATCAAGTAGGAATTCCTACTTGTTCAAGTAGGAATTCCTACTTGTTCAAGTAGGAATTCCTACTTGTTCAAGTAGGAATAAGAGATCTTCCGAAAAGGGTTTATTTTCGCAAGATCGCTCAGACTGGCGCCTCGGCAAAACCCCGAGCTGGAAAAAGTAGCCATAGAAATGCGGGGGATATTTAAATCCCCCGCGGATTTGCAATTCCGAAGTGTCTCATTAGCATCCCTTTTTCCGAAAGGGGTGCCAATGTAGACACAGCCATAGTGTAGACGTAGCCTGGGAGACTGGCCTGTGACTGGAACAGACAAGCCTGAGTGAAGAGCAGAAAGCAGCACACAGGGATTGGTTAAAGTCAGCAAGCCAGGCTGGGAGCACCCACCCCCTGTGCTCAGGAGCGGCCCGAGGCTGGCTGCAACAGCTGGTGCCCTGGGTGGGGCGGTGCAATCGGTGCCCCTGCCTGCACAGCCATCAATGGGCGTGACATCATCATCGGGCACCCAGACCAGCGGCGCCCTAGGTAGCTGCCTAGCTCGCCTAGGCTCACGGGCCACCCCTGCCTGTGCTCATCCCCCATCAGCTGTGTCCTGCCCCCACACTGGGCATGGCCTACCCCCTCTGAACATAGGAACGACCATACTGGGTCAGACCAAAGATCCAGCTAGCCCAGTATCCTGTCTTCCAACAGTGGCCAATGCCAGATACCCCAGAGGGAGTGAACAGAACAGGGAATCATCAAGTAATGCCTCTCCTGTCATCCATTTCCAGACAAACAGAGACTAAGGACACCATTCCTACCCATCCTGGCTAATAAGCCATTGATGGACCTAACCTTTTTTTTTTTAACCCTGTTAAAGTCCTGGTCTTCACAACATCCTCTGGCAAGGAGTTCCACAGGTTGACTATATACTGCGTGAAGAAAAACTTCCTTTTGTTTGTTTTAAACTTGTACCTATTAATTTCATTTGGTGACCCCTTAGTTCTTATATTATGGGAACAAGTAAATAACTTTTCCTTATTCGCTTTTTCCACACCAGTCATGATTTTATAGATCTTTATCAGATCTACCCTTAGTCTCCTCTTTTCTAAACTGAAAAGTCACAGTCTTTTTAATTTCTCTTCACATGGCACCCGTTCCAAATCCCTAATCATTTTTGTTGCCCTTCTCTGAACCTTTTCCAATGCCAATATATCTTTTTTGAGATGAAGCGACCACATCTGTACGCAGTATTCAAGATGTGGGCGTATCATGGTTTTATATAGAAGCAATGAGATATTCTCTGTCAAATTCTCTATCCCTTTTTTAATTATTCCTAACATTGTTTGCTTTTTTGACTGCTGCTGCACACTGAGTGGATGTTTTCAGAGAACTATCCACAGTGACGCAAAGATTTCTCTCTTGAGTAGTTGTAGCTAAATTAGTCCCCATCATATTGTATGTATAGTTGGGATTATTTTTTCCAATGTGCATTACTTTATATTTATCAACATTAAATTTCATTTACCATTTTGTTGCCCAATCACTTAGTTTGCTGAGATCTTTTTGAAGCTCTTCACAGTCTGCTTTGGTCTTAACTATCTTGAACAATTTAGTATCATCTGCAAATTTTGCCACCTCACTGTTTATCCCTTTCTGCCCACCGCTGTCAGCTGTTCAGCTGTATCCTGCCCCGTGAGCTTGGCCCAGCCCCCCCAACCTTGGCCCATCCTCTTTTCCCACACCATCAGCTGTGCCATGCCCCCAGCACAGCCCATCCCACTCTGACCACCCCTATTAGCTGTGTCTAGAGATGTTAAATTTAGGTTAATTGGCTAATTGAATAGCCGATGCAATTTGCATCAACTATTTGATTAGTTGATAAGGGCACCTCCACCTTTGAAGTGTAGCAACAGCCTCAGGGCTGTTGTTATACTTCAAAGGTGAAAACGTTGCAGGGAGCACGGGGCTAGCGGGGGATTCAAGCAGATGACCCTGATGACCCTGGGCTCCATGCGGCGCTGCCACTTTGAAAAGCCGTGGGGAGCCCAGCATCAGGCTCCACGCAGCGTTTCAAAGTGGCAGCGCCGCATGGAGCCTGGGGTCAGCCGGGGAGTCATCAGCTGACCCTGGGCTCCATGATGCACTGCTGCTTTGAAACCTTGCATGGAGCCCAGGGCCAACTGGGGACTCCCAGCTGGTCCCAGGCTGCACGTGGCGTTTCAAAGCAGCAGACCCCGAGCTCCACGCAGCACTGCTGCTTTGAAACACCGCGTGCAGCCTGAGCCAGCTGGGGACTGCTCAGCTTGGCCCCAGGCTGCATGCGATGTTTCAAAGTGGCAGCGTTGCGTGGACCTTGGGGTCTGGCCCTGGGCTCCACGTGGTGGTGCTGCTGCTTTGAAGCGGCCCCTCCTCTTCTGATAGAGGCAGCAAGGGGTAGGGAAGCAACTAGTTGGTCGACTATCCAATAAGTATTTGCTTATCGGAGAGTCAACTAGTAGTTCACATCTCTAGCTATGTCCTGCCCCCTGGGCACGACCCACCCCTATCTGTCCATCTCCTCGCTGTCACTCCAGGCCTTGGCTCCACTCGGTACCTGCACAGGCTGTCCGCATGACACTAGACAGGATGCCGTCTGTCCACTCATTGGTGCTGAGGTCATACTCTCCGGACAGCTCGCCCAGGGACACAGCCTTCGGGTTGAGGGGGAAGTCCTGCCATTCCCAGATGCCAGCCAGAGTCACACAGAACCAGGACAGAGAAGCACAGGGATGCCACAGGGGCAGGAAAACACAGCATAGGGCACAGTCAGAGGGGGTGGGAAGCCGAGGACCCCTGCCCTGCCCCCCAAGGACCCATCCAGGCAGTGCCCCAGTGGGACTGCCGCCCAAGACTGTGCCCACTGGAGATGGTGGAACCTTTGGGAGGCCCCATCCCTCCACCCACGAGCAAAGCAGTCTCAGGGTTGTATGCGGGAGGGGCACCCAAGGAGCAGGCCCCAGGAATGGGCAGTGCCCACTGACCCTGACGAGGTTGTAGGTGGTGTCCCCACTACGGCACAGGGTGGACATGGTGGCCTGCAGTGTGCGCCAGGTGACTGTCTTGCCACTGCCTGTGTTGCCCACGATCATGGTGGAGTGGCGAGAGTTCTTGGTCTCGTAGAGCTGGATAACCTTGGTCATGGTGAAGGGCGTTACCTGGAGCCCCATCTCCTTCAGCTCCAGCTCAATGGCTTCCTTGAGCTGCCAAGACAGGACTGTCCTGAGTGACTGGCCCACAGAGGGAGACCATAGCCATAGCCTGGAAATGCCAATGCCAGCAGCCAAAGGCCAGAACAACAGACATGCCTGGCCTGAGGTCACTGGCACTGGCCTGCCCTCACCAGCCCTGAGCTTGGTGCCCACAGGCACCCAGAGGGTCATGCTACAAAGCATGGCCTCTCTTGGTCCCCCGCCAAGTTATACACATTCAGCAGTGTCCTCAGCAAGTGCAACTATCCCCACACCACAGATGGGAGAAACTGAGGCATGGGGAGATCAGAGAGAGAAACGAAAATCCTGCCAGAACCCTTCCCAGAACCAGGGGGAGAACCCAGGAGCTCTGGCTCCTATTAGGGATGTAAAGTGTCATTTAGAAAGTGGCTCAGGTACGGCCAGCCCACCGGTTAACTGGTTACTGGTAAGCATTACCCAGCTGGTTACCCTTTTCTATCCTTATTCCCTTCCCAGCTCTAATCACTAGTCACAACTTCCCTCCTCGAGTTCTGGCCCCACTATCCCCCACACCCCTCCCCAAGCTGGGAACACAACCCAGGAACCCTGGCTCCATGCCCCTTGCTTTATGAAAGGAAAGCCCTCAGCAAAGCCCCCAGCTGAATGCCAGGGGCCAGCTAGCTGACCCTGCCGTAGTCAATGACAGGTGACTCGATGCCCGGGAAGAGGTCCTGGATAATGCCATTGAAGAGGGGCACGTCAACTGAGGCAAGCTTGGCGATATTCATGTCCTTCATAGCCATGAGGAGAATCTGAAAGCCACCAGGAGAGTCAGGTAAGGTGGGCACCCTCAGGTTTTGGGCAACCTTCACCCCCACTGGCTGGCACACTGAATGCCTCACTCCAAGCAGCCAGCAAAACTCCCCTCTGGCACTGAGCGCCCAGGCCTCCCTCAGCTTCTCCAGCACCAATGGGCCTAGAGATGAGTGCAGGGCCCCAGGGCACCTCACCTCTTCGTCAGTGATATCGGGATGCACCCTGCGCTTCTTCCCAGCATAACGAAGCAGTGACGTCAGTGCCCGCAGCCCAAAGTCATAGTGATCCTGCTTGGACAGCTGCTGCACCGCCAGTGAGTACAGGGTATAGACTTTCTTAGCCAGGAGCTAGGAACAAAGCACAGCCCATCAGCAGGTGGTGGTGGGGGCAGCCAGAGGTGCTTCACTAAGCTTCAAGAGTATGGCATCTCCTTCAGAGTCCTGGCAAGCCCCAGCTCACCCCAGGCTGCAGCACACTGGATTGAGAGAAATATGCTTTTACCAGCAGGGAAAGGCCCTGATAGTCATCCCCTGATCCTCATCTAACCACCACTGCTCCAGCCTGGGGCTATGCCAGAGCCAACACAAGCAAGAACAGAACTCCTCCAACCCCGCCAGCTGATTACCCCAGCCTGGGGTGGGTGGAAGCCTGTGCCCTCTAGAGGGAACATGCCCTATGCATCATTTTCCACCCCCTGAGCCATCCAGTCCCTGCTCTGGGGCTAGATGGGAGCAAGTGCCCCCTACACAGAACCCATGCTCCACATTCCCTGCCCTCCCCACCCCCCCGCCAGCCAGCCAGACCCCGTCCTGGGGTTGGGCGGGAGCCGGCGCCCCCTAAAGGGGAAAGGCCCTGTGACCTATTCTCTGAGCCATCCAGTCCCTGCCCTAGCTGGGACTGAAGCCAGTGACCAGGACATGAGCACTCCCAGCCAGGCCAACTGTCAGAGCCACTGGCCATGGGTCGGCAAGTACCTTACAGTTGTTAAAGCCTTCTCCGAAGAGGATTATCTCTGCGATGAGTGTGGAGTCAGGCACCACCATGGAGATGGGGCGGAACATGGACTTGAGGTTGTCAGGCAGCTCCGTCCGTCCGGCGTAACCTGCCCCAAGAACCCAGCAACACATTAGCTCCTGCCATCTCCACCCCACAACATGTGCCCCACCCCAGGCCAGGGATGGGCTGGTCTAGGGTTCTTCCCTAGTGGCACATGGTACCCATCATAATGGCAACTGGGGAGAGGCTTCCATGTCTGAGCCAGTGACTCAGCCAGTGAGGGGAATGGCAGGACTCCCACCTGGGTTCATGGTGATAAAGATGCCACAGGACCACACCAGCTTGATCTTATGGCCCTCAAATGTGAATGAGCTCATGTTGGCAGCCAAGGCGGACAGGATGGAGAGGATCTGCTGGGCCACCACAGACAGGACTTCAATGTTGATGCGGTTGAACTCATCAAAGCAGCCCCAGGCCCCTGTCTGTGAGCAAGAGCAGGAAGGTGAGAGGGGGCTGTGACAAATAAGGTCCTCCCGCCACACAGTGCCCTACCCCTACCTGTCTCCCTCTGTTCTGGAGAGACCTGGGTAGAGGATTCTGTGTGCACTCGCAGGCCTGCAGCCACAGCCACCTCGTTCTCAGCAAGTGTCCGATCCCACTCAGTGTGTTTTGTGTGTCTGTCCTCCTTGGGTTCAAATTACCTATGCCGTGAATAAAGCCCAGACCCCTGGGTTCTGTTCCCAACTCTGTAAGGAGAGTGGGTTCTAGTCATTTAGAGCAGAGTGGCAGGACACCTGAGTTCTGTTCTTAGCTCTGGGAGAGGAGTGGGGTCTAGGAGCTAGAACATGGGGGCTGGGGCAGGACACCTGGGTTCTGGTCCCAGCTCTGGGAGAAGAGTGAGGTCTAGTGGCTAGAATGTATGGGGCCAGGATGCATGGGTTCTGTTCCTCGTTCTGAGGAGTGGGGTCTAGCACTCCTGGGAAAGGACCATGTGCTCTGGAGTCAGTACTGTGGTCTGCCCTGATCCTCACCTGAGCCAGGCCTGAGTACATGCGCCCCATGGATTTATAGTCCAGGCCTTCGGAGCAGTTCACTACGATCACATACATGCCTAGGGCTTTACCCAGGTCTTTCACAGTCTCTGTTTTCCCTGTGCCAGCAGGGCCTTTGGGAGACCCTCCGCGGTGGAGGTGGAGGGCTGTGGTCAGAGTTATGTAGCACCTGGCATGCAAGAGGAGAGACCACACATCAACCACCTGCTTTCCCATCTGCCCTGGGCCCTCTGCCATGCAGGAGCTCACAAAGCACGGGACTAGGGCAGTTTCACTGTCAGGGATCAAGATATCACCCTAAAATAGCCAGCAAGCTCTAGGTGCATTCCAGTGCACTGGGCCTGCCAACTGCACCTGGAGCAGCAGAGGCTGGGCATGTTCTGCCTGTACCTGTCAGTGAGTGGTGTGATGACCAAGCGTCCGGAGTTGCCCAGGTACTCGTAGCCATAGGGGAACTGGGTGTTGGTTTGTCTGATGACACAGTCGTCCAGATCCTGCCAAGGGAAGGGAGGGGAAATAGAGCTCACTGGGCCACGCTGCCACCTCCAAGGAGAGATGAAAAGCAGGGAACAGAGGACATGGTGGAGAGCTCTTCAGGAACCCCAGGCATTGAGATCTGGACTAGGCCTGGCTCCTCCAGCCCCCCAAGGTCAGGACTGTCCTCTACAATCTAGCCCCAGGGAGCTCTGTCTCAACTGATGATGCTCCCACCAGAGACTGGGCCCTGTCCCTGGTGATGGATGGCAAGGGCAGCCCAGAGGGGAAGAAAACGTAGGAGGGGATGAAACAGAGCAGATGCAAATGGCAAGAGTGAGGATGAGAGGTGGCTAATGGCCCAAGCAGGATGGCAAACTGCAGGGGTTCTCTGGAATTCCAGGTACGCTGGAGGCAAGTCGTGGTCCCTGAGGCTGAACAGCAGGGGGCAGTGATGTGGATGCAGGTGTATATCTAGGACAGACTCTGCCCAGCAGGGGGCAGCAAAACCATCCCCCTCATATGCACTCTCCCCAGGAGGCAGAAATCCAACCGCATGGCAGGGGGCAGTGATAGGACAGATTTTGCCTAGCAGGGGGCAGCAGAACCAGCTCCACATGTGCCTCATTCACTTAGAGGCCATTCCAGCAGAGGAGTGGGTCTGGGCCTCACCTTATCCCAGTAGAGGCGGAGTTGGCTCAGCCACTCAAAGGCCGTCACATCCATCAAGCTGCTCTTGTAGAGCTTCTCTATGACATCCCGAGCGTGAATTTCCACCGTCACCAGAGCAACGATTTTCAGGCGCATGATCTTGGTCAGGCTGCCCCGGATGGCCTCTGAGTATTTATTCAGCAAGGACATCTAGCAAGGGAAGTGCCAGTGGTCAGGGGAGCTAAGAGCAGTGCCATGGGGAAGCCCTCCCACAAGCAGCTGGCACTGGCAGAGAAGTAGGAGAGATGATCTTCAGAGTGCGTGGGATGCCTAGAGATTTAGATGCCTGAAGAGGGAGATCCCCAACTGTGTGTTCATTTCATACAGTTTCTCTCTCCCTATCTGGGCATGAGTGTAAGCAGGTGTGACTCAAATGCACGTGCACATAAGTGTGACAAAGTCCTCCGGAAGCATGAGCAAACGTACATGAGGGTGTGAAGCAATGAACAGCATGTGCACATGCACATCTACATATGCGAACCCAGGACTGCCAGTGCCTGCTTGTGAATGTGCTGCACTCTCTCCTTCACCTGCTTCTTCTTCATGACCTTGAGGAATTTCTTGTCCCCTCGCTCCTTGCAGTTGGCCAGGCACTTGGTGACATCCGCTGTCCACTGGATCTGGCTGGCAGTGATCACCATCTGAAAAAGACCAGGAATGGGGGGAGAGTAAATGCTCCACAGCCCCACAGAGCTGTCAGTTCTGGGGAGCCCCTGCTTGCAGACCTCCATCACCCAAATTCTAGAAGTGACCATTTGTTATGTGCTCCACATCCCTCCTCCTCTGCACAGCACAACTGCTCTGCACTGCAGAGCACCTTCCCTCCCACCCAGGGCTCAGCACTTCACAAAGGGGATCAGGGCCACTAGAGCCCTTTTACCTAGGGGAACACTGAGGCCCAGCAGGGAAAGTGACTAACCCTGTATTACATTCTGCTAGAGCTAGGAATGGAGCCTAGCAGTTCTGATTCCCTAGCGCCTGCTCTAACACCTAGGGCTCACTCTCCAGAATCGAGGGACAGAATCGAGAGTCTTGATTCCCTCGTGCTAGCTCTAATGCCTAGAATCCAGCCCCCTGGTTCTTACCCACCAGCCCCCACTCTTCTCCCAAAGCTGGGGAGAGAACCCAGGAGTCCTGGCTCCCAGTAACCCCCGCCCCGCTCTAACCATTAGCCCCACTCCCCTTAGATCCAGGATGAGAAGTCAGGAATCCCAACATTCAATACTCTGCTCTAAATTCTGAATCCTCCTCCCTGTGTTCAACTGAGTGGCTGGGCTAAGGCTCCCTAAACTCATTTCATTTATGAGCTGAGCCCATGCAGTGCATCAAAGGCCTGATCCAACCCACGTCACTAGAAAGACTCCCAATGAATTCAGTGGAGTTGGATCAGCCTCTAAAGCCAGTCCATGTGACCCAGAGGCCACCCCAAGCTGCTGGCTGATCTGGTACATGGCCCAGCTGCCCTGGGTTGCACTTGTTACCTGTCCAGCCCACTCCTTCACCCACTTGTCCCTTTTCGTCAGCATCTTTTTCAGGGCAAGGCGGCAGTTTCTCAACAGCTCCTTCAGGGTCCAGCGCATGGCCCGCTCCACATCACACAGCCACTCCTGGAAGGCAGGCAGATGGGTGGCTGAGGGTCCAGCTTCATGCAGGTAGAGATGCGATCATAGCTTGCTCAAGTATCCCTGGCAGCAGGGTTGTAGCACAAGCCAGCTGCTTGGGCAGTTCACCCCAGCTGGCTGGGAGCTAGCCTGGGTTATGTCCTGCTTGTGATGGCAATTCAGCCAGACTGGGAGGCAGGAGGCATGGTTTGGGACAGAGTTATGAGCTGTCCTAAGCACTGGACTCTGAAGCTCTCTGGAAACAGGGGGATTGATAGAACTGGAAGGGAAATAGGGGGTTCGCTAGAAGCACCGTATTGGGTACAACGTAACCTGATTATTTCACGCCAACCTCATTTCCCTGACAAGTAGGAGACGCTGACCAGGGCCTGAAGCCAGGAGGCAGAGGGGATTTCACGGCAGGGCCTGAAAAGAGAGAGGGGCTGGCACCTGTTGCCCATTCCCACCTGAATCAGGAAGACTGCTGCAGAGCGGACACAAACTCAGGAGGGGGAGTCATTTTGAACTGGACCATACCAAAGTTGTGAAACAACAGAAGCTGAGGACGGGTGGTTGCATGGGGAACACAAGTGGGGGAGGAGAGATGTTGCACTGGGAGAAGCCCGTCAATGCTTCCACACGGTGCCTTTCCTACCCACACTCGCCACTGCACCTCAGTCCCTATTTCCCCTCCCTTGTGTTCTCCTCTCACTCTGAGCTTCCCCCTCCCTGTGCCTGAAACAGGCAGCACTCCATGCTGAGTCAGAGAAACCACTGGGCGCAGGAATGGCTACCCAAAGGCCCAGCTCCCACTGCCCCAACCCAAAGAGCCCTCACCTCCACGGGCCCTTCCAGCAGCACTGAGTGGGCAAATTCCACGTACTCCCCGTCCAGGGAGTACATGCCCACAGCTTCAGACTTGTTGCCCATTCCCACCTGAAAAAAAAAGCAAATGCTGATGTTCCGCCCAGCCCCATACCATCTCCAAGTGCCTCTTGGATTCCCATGCTCCGAATGAAGCAGGCATGAGGATCAGAGAGCCCAAGGGCAGGCCAAAGGGTGGGGAAAGGGCTTGGCTTGGCTGTCAAACTTGGCAATGCTGTCAGCTTGCTGTACCAGAGCAGAAACTGTCTCCTTCCTCTGTAACCACAAAATCGCTCTCCCCATCCAGAATCTGTTTAGCTAGAGATCTCTAATCTGGCATTAAGACTAGGGATGTGAGAAATTAACTGCTGACAGGTAGAGCAGCTCTCCACCTGCTGTGGGCAGGGGGCTGTTCCAGGCCTACAGGGCCTGCGACAGACAGGGGTGCTTCAGCCTAGCTCTCAAACCTGCTTAACCAGTACTAAGCAGTATTTTACATCTCTAAGATGCAACCATCCTTGAAATGGGGCACAACAGCTGTTTATCCAGGAATCCCTGGGGGACTCAGGGTAGCTGTTTAAACAGTGAGGTGTTGCAACCTCTGTGAAGGAGCATGACTGATACCACTGCACTGTTAAACAGGTGGTTAAGCCAGGAAGCAAAGGAGAAGCCCCTCTTGGTCTGAAAGGTCAGCTGAATGGCATTCCCCATGCTGGGATTTAGCCAATCCCCAGGGCTGAATGGGGAGTAGGAATCCTAATAAGCAGGAGCTTTTTGGGCAGCACTATCGACTACTCTATCACCACCACTTCATCACCACCACCGCTCTATGATCTTAAATGGACAGAGAGGAGCCGGTGCGCAAAGACTCTGGCTCAGGACAATCCCCTCCCCACCACTCTGCATTCTGAAAGGGACAGAGCAGTGGCAGCCAGTCCTGCGGGTCCCAGAACAAGTTCCCCCACCCTCAGTTGCGACTCTGCATTTTTAAAGGGACAGAGCAGTGGCAGCTTAAGCCGGGGTTTTCCTGAGACCTGGCAGGGGACCAGAGATTGAGCCAGCATCTTTGTGCACTGGCTCCTCTCTATCCCTTTAAGAGTGCAGAGCCAGGGGGAGAGGTTGTGCTGAGTCCTGGAAGGGAGTGCTGTAACTGCCTTTCCCTAACTACTAGTCGACTAGTCGATGGAAATTCCATCGACTTCACAACTAGCAAATTAATCACTACTTAACATCCCTAATGGAGAGAAGGGTCAGGGGCTCTGTATGCAGCAGGAAGAGGCTGGACTGGCTCCACACCTTCTGGATTTTGAGGGACTTAATGTTGTCGAAGCACTTCTTGAGGTGGGGCTGCACGGCCTCAGGGTTGCGCGACTGGCCCAGGATCTCCAGTAGGTCATCATTGGACAGGAAGTAGAAGCGGGGGAAGATGTGGCGCTTAGTCTCCAGGTACATGTCTAGGGATTTCTGGATTTCCTCCAGGGCACCGTTCATCTCAACCAACTTGTCCAGGAGGCCTGGGGGAAAAGCACCACAGGCCCTTTGACTCCTGCTGGCCCCAGCCCAGCCAGGTCACAGCAACCTTGCCCCAGAAAACTCCCACCACCTCCACCCCTTCAGCTGCAAGGTCAAGTCCCCGTCCGAGACTGCAGAGTCCCACTTTATTTGCTCTCCCTCTCCTAACTCAGCTTATTCCTACTACCACCTGCATGGAACAGCCTCCCATTCCCATGAATCCAACACTCCCTGCGGCTCTGAGTCACCCTGTCAGATCATCAGGGTGGCAGCCTGTTGTCTCCTGGCATCTGCCCCGAGTGCAATGAATCTGATCAGTCTCAGATAGGGTCATAGAGCCACAGAATAGTAGAACTGGAAGGGACCTCGAGAGGTCATTGAGTCCAGTCCCCTGCCCTGCCCCAATGTGCTGCTATCTTTCACCTTGCAAACAGTGGCTTTGCTTTCCATTCTAAAACACGAGGGACTACAAGCAAGATCAAGCCTGTTACAGGGGGTTGTTTCACCCTCCTGAGCCCTGCCCCAGCTCCCTACAGCACCGAACCAGTTACGGAGCAGATCCCCCCTCAGGAGCTAGAGACAAGAGGAGGCTGCAGTTTGCAGAGGCAACCCCGTGGCAGGGAACAGGGTAGAATGGGAAGAGTCAACCAGCTGGTGGTGTGGGGTCTGGAGGGAGGGGAGCAGCAGCTACCTGGGTAACGTGTCCCACGCAGAGCATTGTTATCCTTGTTAAGTCTGTCCATGATAATTTTCCAGCTGGTATTGATCTGATCAAAGGAGGCCGACTCCTGGGGCAGCTGCTTTCGGATGTCTTCTCCCAGGAAGATGTTCTGTGGAGGATTGGAATGGAGAGGGCAGGGGACATTCTGCCAGGCAAGCTGCTCTCCAGCCCAGAGACAATCATGGGCCAGACCATTGAATCATGAGCCACAGGTCACTGCATCTTAGGTCACAGCATCAGCTGCTGTGCTTAGTAACCCAACCCCACAACAGCCTGATCCCTGAGGGAGACCAGGGCTTATATCAGACCCGCAGTGTTGCACAGGGAGAGGGATCAGGATGTTGCACAGTGTTGCACAGGGAGAGGGATCGCGCTCGATGTCAGGATGGCGGTCGGTTTCTAGCGGAGTGCCCCAAGGTTCGGTTCTAGGACCGGTTATGTTCAATATCTTTATTAATGACCTGGATGAGGGGATGGATTGCACCCTCAGCAAGTTTGCGATTGACACTAAGCTAGGGGGAGAGGTAGATACGCTTGAGGGCAGAGATAGGGTCCAGAGTGACTTAGACAAATTGGAGGATTGGGCCACAAGAAATCTGATGAAGTTCAACAAGGACAAGTGCAGAGTCCTGCACTTGGGACGGAAGAATCCCAAGCATAGTTACAAGCTGGGGACCAACCAGTTAAGTAGTAGTTCTGCAGAAAAGGACCTGGGGGTTACAGTGGATGAGAAGCTGGATATGAGTCAACAGTGTGCCCTTGTAGCCAAGAAGGCTAATGGCATATTAGGTTGCATTAAGAGGAGCATTGCCAACAGATCCAGAGATGTCATTATTCCCCTTTATTCGGCTTTGGTGAGGCCACATCTGGAGTATTGTGTCCAGTTCTGGGCCCCCCGCTACAAAAAGGATGTGGACGCATTGGAGAGGGTCCAGCGGAGGGCAACCAAAATGATTAGGGGGCTGGAGCATATGACTTATGAGGAGAGGCTGAGGGAGTTGGGTCTGTTTAGTTTGCAGAAGTGAAGAGTGAGGGGGGATTTAATAGCAGCCTTCAACTTCCTGAAGGGAGGTTCCAAAGAGGATGGAGAGAGGCTGTTCTCAGTAGTGACAGATGGCAGAACAAGGAGCAACGGTCTCAAGTTGTGGTGGGAGAGGTCCAGGTTGGATATTAGGAAAAACTATTTCACTAGGAGGGTAGTGAAACACTGGAATGGGTTACCTAGGGAAGTAGTGGAGTCTCCATCCCTAGAGGTGTTTAAGTCTCGGCTTGACAAAGCCCTGGCCAGGTTGATTTAGTTGGGATTGGTCCTGCCTAGAGCAGGGGGCTGGACTTGATGACCTTCTGAGGTCTCTTCCAGCTCTATGGTTCTATGATTCTATGACTCTCAGGTCCTGGAGACAAAGATCCAAGTGTTGGCCCTCCATGTGAAAGCTCTGCATTGCTAACTGGCAGGCAGTGTGGGATAAGGATGTTAAAATGCAGTTAATTGACTAGTCGACAGGCACTTCCGCATTCCTCCTTAGAAATGCACAAGAGCCCCCACTGGGGCTCTTGTACATTTCAAAGGAGGAATGTGGAACTCTGCGTACAGCCCGGGGCCAGCAGAAAATCCCACTGACTCCGGGTGCCTTCTTTGAAATGCACAAGAGTCCCCAGTGGGGGCTCTTGTGCATTTCAAAACCATGGAGCCCGGGATCAGCGAGGTGCTCAAAGAGTATGCATGCCACTAAGAGCCCGGGTCAGCTGGGGACTCACTACATTCCTCCTTTGAAATGCCAGCGGGGGGTCTTGTGCATTTCAAAGGAGGAATGCGGAAGTGCCTGTTGACTAATCAATGGAAATTCCATAGACTAGTCAATTAACCACATTTTAACATCCTTATCCCATACTACCTGCCAGTCAACAACGCAGGAGCTGCGCCAGGAGTCTGTCTCCCCAGCTGACCCCGGGCTCCTAGCGGCATGCAGTGTAGCATGGAGGCCGGGGTCAGCGGGGGACTCTGAGTCTCCTGCTGACCCCGGGCTCCATGGCTTTGAAATGCACAAGAGCCCTGGCTGGGGACGCTTGTGCATTTCAAAGAAGGCACCTGCGTGCAACCCGGAGTCAGCGGGACTTCCCGCTGGCCCTGGGCTGTACACGGAGTTCTGCATTCCTCCTTTGAAATACACAAAAGCCCCAGTGGGCCCCCCACTACAAAAAGGATGTGGACGCATTGGAGAGGGTCCAGTGGAGGGCAACCAAAATGATTAGGGGGCTGGAGCATATGGAGCCCCAGTGTGGCTCTTGTGCATTTCAAAGGAGGAATGCGGAAGTGCCTGTTGACTAGTCAAAAAACTATCCAATAAGCAAATGCTTATCGGATAATCGACTAGTCTTTAACATCTTTACTGTGGGAACCCCCAACTGGCTCCTGGCCAGGAGGCAGAAGGGGCAGTGAAAGCTGCAAACCCAGGTCCTGTCCATCACTAGTGGGGCAGAGACTAGTGAAGGGCAGAGACACTGGTTGGGGGGTTGCTCACCTCCAGGTACATCCACTGCCTCTGCACAGTCAGCACCATCTCTATCACCTCCAGGATGAGTGAGAGGCAGCGCTCCCAGCGATCCACCTCCTTCTCAAAGGGCTTGACAAAGCGCGAGGCCTTCATAGTGGAGAGGGAGACCTGGTTATCTTCTAGTGCCTGGAACACCTCGTCCGTCCCCCTGCAGGAACCAGGAGAGAGACACTGAAAGGCCTGGGCTATGGAGCTCACCCACCAATGGGCCTCCACCTGCCTTTGGGGCACACCATTTGTGGCCCATTCATCCCAGTGCCTCTCTGCAAAAGCTGCCCACAATAGGGCCTGTTAGAGTGGCAGTTCTGTGCTCTAGCACCTGTCCTGCTAGCACTTCAAATGATGCCCCAAATTCAGCTCCTGTCAGGGCCACAAAAGAAGAAGTTACTCATCTTTAGCAGTAACTGATGTTCTTCGAGAGGAGCATCCCTGTGGGTGCTCCACAGCAGGTGTCGGTGCATTTCAGCACCACAGACCATATTCTTCACAGCAGTGCCTAGGGGGCCATGCATGCGTGACAAGCAGGGCACACGGGCGCCGTGTGACACGACCACACATGTGCGGCCACCCTCCCCTCAGTTCCTTCTCTACCCAGAAACCCAGCCTAATTAAAAGGTCTCTGAAGTAGAGGGGAGGAAGGGAGGGTAGTGGAGCACCCCCAAGGACGCTCATCTCAAAGAAGAAGTTACTCACCCTGTGAAGTAACGATTGTTCTTCGAGATGTGCCCCATGGGTGCTCCACTCCTGGTGTCGGGTCCCATCCCGGCGCCACGAATCGGAGAGCTATCAGAGCTGTGGTCTGCCGGACTGTGCATGCGTGGCTGCCTTTGGCGGTGTTCACGCCTTTGATCTGTTGCGTGAGGTCCGGCCCCGCTATCTGAAACGCACAAGAAATGCACAAGAGAGCGGGTTCCTCTCACCCGCTATTTGAAACGAGAAACATAAAATTCCAGAGCGGGGAGGAAGGGCGGGTCGTGGAGCACCCACGGGGCACATCTCGAAGAACAATCGTTACTTCACAGGGTGAGTAACTTCTTCTTCGAGTGACCCCGTGGGTGCTCCACTCCTGGTGACTTTGGAGCAGTACCCAAACATTTGAGGGCTCCAGAATTAAGGTTTTTGGGTACGAGAGAACTGCCGTAGCCACCGAGGAATCAGCAGCAAATTGATTTACTACAGCATAGTGCTTCATAAAGGTAGAATGGGAGGACCATGTTGCTGCTCGGCAAACGTCTCGAAATGGGACACCTCTTAGAAAGGCTGTAGTAGTGGCTATTGCTCTAGTAGAATGGGCCCTAGGTGGGCAGGAAAGAGGTTTGTTACGTATGGAGTAGCAGGTGGTAATACATGACACTATTAGTCTTGCAATGCGCTGGGAAGTTAAGGGTTGTCCTTTGGAGCGGTCCACTAGTGACACTATTAGACAGTCCGATTTCCTGAACTGCCGCGTTTTTTCGATGTAAAACTAGTGCCCCCCTTACATCCAGTGTGTGTAATACTGCGTCTTGCCTTGAAGTATGAGGCTTGGGATAGAAACAGGGAAGCACAACCGGTTCGTTGATGTGAAAATCCGTACAAACTTTCCGGAATAAACGCCGGATGAGATCTCAGCATCACCGACTCCTTAGTAAAGACTGTATAGGGTGGTGATGACATAAACGCTGCTATCTCGCTCACTCTGTGAGTTGATGTAAGGGCAAGCAGAAATAGAAGTTTAGTGGTAAGGAGTTGCAATGATATTGTGGCTAAGGGTTCAAAGGGGGCGAGTCAATGAGTCCAGAACAAAGTCCATGTCCCAGGAAGGTGGTGGTGGTCGTCGTGGTGGGTTGAGGTTCGTGAGTCCTTTCAGGAACCTCTTTGTGGTGGGGTGAGCAAACAAGGAGAACCCCTCCTCCACACGATGAAATGCACTAATTGCCACTAAATGCACTCTCAAGGAGGCTATTGCAAGGCCTGTGTCGTGAAGATGTAGAATATAATCAAGTATCTGGGATACATTAGTAGCATGCGGATCCATATTATTACTGTCGCACCAGGCCTTAAATCTGGTCCATTTGGCTAGATAAGTGGAATCCTTCCTCCTGTGTAGTAATACTTGTTTGACTCTTTGTGAGCATGAGTGTTCAGCAGAGTTGAACCAACTAGCATCCATGCCGTGAGGTGCAAGGTTTCGGGTTTCGGATGACACAGGGAGCCGTTGTCTTGAATCAAGAGGTTCGGGAGAAGAGGAAGAGCATACGGTGCTCTGACGGACATCTGGTGGAGTGTTGAATACCAGGGCTGATGTGCCCACGCTGGCGCTATGAGAATTACTCGAGCCTTCTCTATGGTGATCTTTTCCAGAATCTTAGGTACTAGGACGACCGGGGGAAAAGAGTATAGTAATGACGTTCCCCAGTGACGGAGAAAGGCATCTCCCAGAGAATGGCATCCTATTCCCGCTCTGGAACAATAGTTGGGACACTTGGTGTTGGCTGAAGTCACAAATAGGTCTATCGTAGGAAATCCCCATTGGGTGAAAATACGATGCAGAATGTCTGTGAATTTCCCATTCGTGCTCGTGGGCAAAACGACTGCTGAGTGAATCCGCAACAGAGTTGTGGATGCCCAGTAGATAGGAGGCCATCAACACGGTGTTGTTGCGCGGATACACCAGTTCCACAAGCGCATTGTTTCTATACAGAGGGATCAGGATCGAGCACCTCCCCTGTCTGTTCACGTAATACATGGTGGCAATATTGTCCGTGAGGATTCTGGTAGTCGTGTTTCTTATATGGGACTGAAAATGCTGGCATGCATGTCGTATTGCTCTTAGCTCGAGAACGTTGATATGTAAGAGCATCTCCTGCATGGACCAGCGACCTTGGACAGTGAGGTTGTCCATATCCGCTCCCCAATCGGTAAGAGACGCATCCGTCATTATTTGTTTTGACGGTTGTGGGCGATGGAAGGGAATGCCCTTCATGAGGTTGTGTGGCTTGGTCCACCACTGCCGGGATTGTTTCATATGTGGTGATAGTACCACCACTTTGTGGACGCTGTCTTTCACTGGAGTATAAACTGTGGCCAACCAGTGTTGGAGGCAGCGAAAATGCAACCTTGCGTTTTGAACTACAGTAGTTGAAGCAGCCATGTGCCCCATTGGTTGTAAACAAACGCCAATGGGAAGCGTTGGAGCATGTGTCAGCGTGTGTACAAGGTCTCGAATCGCACTAAAATGTTCGGTGGGTAAGAAGGCACGTGCTGTCTTCGAATTGAGTCTTGCTTCTATGAAAGTCAGGTCCTGAGTCGGCTCTAGCGAAGACTTTTGCACATTTATGAGGAGACCCAGAGATCTGAAGGTCTGAGAGGCTGTTGTTACCATTTGCCTCGCCTCTGTATATGTTCGTGCTCTGATGAGGCAGTCGTCCAAGTAGGGAAAAATTGTCACTCCTACTCTGCGTAAGTGGGCAGCCACTACCGCTAGGGTTTTGGTGAAGACTCTGAGTGCGCATGCCAAACCAAAAGGCAGTACTCTGTACTGAAAATGGTCTTCCCCTAGTTAGAAGCGGAGGAAACGCCTGTGTGCCACATGGATTGCTATGTGGAAGTAGGTGTCCTGCAGATCGAGGACTGCAAACCAGTCTCCCCCTGTTCAACAACGGAATGATAGTATTTAAAGTCACCATCTTGAATCGATGTTTCCGGAGCGATTTAACTTGCATAGGTCCAAAATGGGTCTCCATCCTCCTGTCTTTTTTGGCATAAGGAAGTACCGGGAATAAAATCCTTTCCCCCAAAACTGTCTTGGTACCCTCTATCGCACCGATGTTCAGAAGGCACTGAACTTCTTGTTTCAACAGGTGCTCGTGAGAGGGGTCCCTGAAAAGAGACGGGGTAGGTGGGGTAGTTGGGGGGAATGGTGAGAAAGGGAATGGAGAGACCAGATTGTACTACTTCCAGTACCCACTTGTCCGAGGTGATATTGGACCAATGATGGTGGTATGGCTTCAGCCGATGGTGAAAGGACTGGACAGAGTTTTGTCATACGTTGTTGAAGGTGGGAGTCGTGTTTGCATCCTCGACGGGAAGTCAAATTTGCTGCTTTGCCACAGGTTGATTGGACGAACAGTTTACCTGGGGCCGTTGCGTTGAGGACGTCGTCGGAAGAGGTGGTTATCCTGGGCACGTGGTTGTTGTTTATTAAATGTGTAATCATACCTTCGTTGATAAGGGTAATAACGTTTGCGCCTATAAGGAGGTGTGTACATTCCCAATGTACGTAGAGGAGCACGGGAGTCCTTGCCAGAATGGAGAACCTCATCGGTGTTGGCAGCAAAAAGCTTGTGCTTATCAAAGGGTAGGTCTTCCACCTTATTCTGAAGCTCCCATGGGGTTCCTGCAGAGGCTAACCAGAAAGACCGTCTCATGCCAACTCCTGTAGCTGTGACTCGTGCGGCTGTATCGGACACATCCATGGCCATCTGTAAAGTGGTATTACAGGATACGTACCCCTCCGGGACTATGGCCTTCAATAAAGGTTTCTTGGCATCTGGGAGGCGTTGTAGCAACTCCGCCAACTTCGAATAATTGTCGAAATTATGGTTTGAAAGATGGGCCAAATAATTTGCAATATGTAATAACAACATAGCCGAAGAGTAAACTTTACTGCCGAAGATATCTAATTTCTTACTGTCCTTGTCTGGCAATGTGTTTTTGTATTGAGGTGCTTTTGCTGTGCGCTGCGCCGCATCAACTACCAGGGAGTTGGGTTGAGGATGATTGAAAAGGAAATCCAACCCTTTGGCAGGCACAAAATATTTCCTATCGACCTTTTTTACTTGTTGGTGCAACCGATGTCAGGGTCTGCCATATTTCCTCTGCCACTTCCACGATTGCTTCATCAATAGGAAGGGCAATTTTTGCTCGCTGTTGTTGTCACAGATTCTTCAGGAGACGATGTTGTTTAGTGGGAACGTCTGCTAATTGTATTTCCTGTGTGTTTGCAACTCTTTTGAACTGGTCCTGAAACTGTTTCAGGTCATCCAATGGAGAGGTGTCGCCTGGAATCATTGCCTCAACCGGTGAAGAAGGGGAACAATCAGTTGGGGAAATGCCCAGCTGAGGATCTTCTGCTTCAGACAATTGCCCTTCTTCTGGTTCCGAGTGTTCGTGGTGGGCGGCCGGGTTTTTCGATGGAGGTGAAGAAAGTATCTGCTGCGAGCGCTCAGGTAAGTATTGCACGCTGGGTGATCGGTGGGTACATGAAGAGCCCCTGTAGGACACAGAAGCGTGCCCATGGTGGAAACGATCATAGTCAGCCCTATAGTAGTGTCCATAATATTGTTCAAAACGTGCTGGGGACGAGTATCTGGAGGATCGTTCACTGCGGATGTAGTAGACATGCCATGGTGATAGTCTAGGTGATCTACGACTTGGTGACCGCCTGGGTGAACAAGAACGCGATGGAGAGCGTCGCGCTTCTATGTAGACAGTGTCCCTATAGGTGGGTCGTCTGGGTGTTTGGTAGGTAGGAGAAACACTGTAGTCCCGGTGCCGTTGGTGCCTTGGTGGAGAAGGAGACGGTCCTGGAAGAAAGGTAGGAGACGAAGACAGTACCTTGTAAATTTCCTTTGCCGCAGCTTTGCTAGGCAGGGGAGCCTTGTCAATTTCATGCGCAGCTGGAGAGCCCAGTGCCGAATGTGGCTGCGGTGCCGAGGACCCTCCGCATGGGGGCGGTGTTGACGTTGCTGACGATGTGGTCGGTGCCGGCATAGTGCGCAGTGCTGGAAGTGCAGCAGGGGATGCTTATGGATTCGGCGCCGAAGGAGTTAATCGCGCCGCAGCCGGCACCGTTTGAGCAGCCGTTGGCGGTGCCAGCTTTCGCGCTGCTGCTAGAGCTGACGCGGCTCATGCTCTTGGTCCCGGCTCAGGGGATCTCTTTGCCCTGGGAGCCGCTTGCTGTCATGGGTTAATAGCCCCAGAAGATTTCTCAGGGCATATTGCCCTGCTGGTAGGCGGGAGGAATCGTGTTGGGGATGCCTTCTTCTTGTTTGTAACAGCCGTCCCAGGAGATGTTGCCCCCCGCTTATGTGTTCCTGTCCCAGAGGTGGGGATGAGATCAGCCTCAAGAGCCTTGCCATACATAATTATTTTGAGATGCATGTCTCGATCCTTCCTCGCCCTTGCAGTTAGCTTAGTACAATGGGTGCATTTCGGGGGGACATGAGTCTCACCCAAGCACCTAATACAGGAGTTATGTCCGTCAGAAGCCAGCATGGCTTCTCGGCAGACGGAACGTTTTTTAAAACCAGGGGATGCCGGCATAGTTGAAAGTGATTGGGAAAGAGAAATTGACCGGCTGCTCTCCCGCGTCCGTCTCCTTATTCCTTTAGTAAAGCAGGTAGCCGCAAAGGCTTGTCCCAAAGTTATGAGGGAAGAAAAAATTTTTTCATATAGTTAACTAGAAACCATTGAAGAGAACAAGTAACTGATGAAAGGCTCTGAAACTATTTACAGTTGTTGATGAGATCGAAAGAGAATGATCAAAGCTGAAACTGACAGAAAGGGAGCTCCGTCCGCGACCGGGGGCGGATGAGAGGAACTGAGCGGGGTCAAACCGCGCACAACAGATCAAAGCCGCGAATGCTGCCAAAGGCAGCCACGCATGCGCAGTCCGGTGGACCACGGCTCTGACAGCTCTCCGATTTGCGGCACCGGGATGGGACCCGACACCAGGAGTGGAGCACCCACGGGGCCACTCGAAGAAGAAGAAAGAGTTACTCATCTTGTGCAGTAACGGTGGTTCTTCGAGATGTGTGTCCCCGTGGGTGCTCCATTCTGGGTGCTGGTGCATCCTTGCACCGAAACTAGAGATTTTCTAGCAGTGTCCACCGCGCCACACACATGCTATGGCACACCCGCCCCGGCCCGCCCCCTCGTACCATTGGTGTCCATTAGGTGCATGTGCAGCGCAGCTCCCTCTGTTCCTTCTCTACCTGTGCTAGTAGAGGGACTCCAAAGCACAGGAAGGAGGTAGGGTAGTGGAGCACCCATGGGGACACACATCTCGAAGAACCACTGTTACTGCACAAGCTGAGTAACTTTCTCTTCTTCTTCTTCTTCTTCAAATAGTGTCCCTGTAGGTGCTCCACTCTGGGTGACTATAAAGCAGTGGTCGGCTCGTGGAGGTGGGTTTGGAGCCCTGTCATTGTCACCGAGGATAAGTGTAATGTTGTGCAAATGTATGGTCTGATGACCAAGTGGCTACATTGCAAATGTCCTGGAGAAGTACATTTTTGAGGAAAGCGGTTGTAGAGGACATGGTCCTGGTGGAATGGGCAGTGATGGTGCCCGGTGGTTCTTTGTTGTGGATGGTGTAGCATGTGTGGATGCATGAAGTGATCCACTTGGAGATTCTCTGAGAAGAGCTCTTTAGATCGTTCTGCAAAGGCTAGGAAGAGTCTAGGAGATATTCCCCAGGCTCTTGTACGATCAATGTAGAACGTGAGCGCTCTGTGGACGTCGAGGGTGTGCCATGCTGAGTGTGATGGATCAGTGTGCGACTTGGGGAAAAACGCAGGTAAATGTATCAGTTCGTTGATGTGGAAAGGAGACGGAACTTTCAGGAGAAATTTGGGGTGGGGCCGAAGTGTCAATCTGTGCTTGCTGAAAATTGTATAAAGGGGGGTCCGCCATTAGGGCGGCAAGTTCCCCCCACTCTCCTACTGGAGGTTATTGCGACTAGAAAGGAGACCCCTTCATAGATAGGTATGACCAAGGGCAGATTGCCAAGGGCTCGAAAGGCAGCTCTGTCAGGCTCTTGAGTATGTGATTTAGGTCCCAGATGGGAATTTGTAGGTGAACGGATGAAAGGTGTTTTGTGATTGGGTTTGAAAGGAAAGACTCACCCTCAGTGGTGTGATGGAAGGCTGCTATAGCAGATATATGATCCTTGATAGTACTTAGCACCAGGCCCGACTCCTTAAGGTGCAAGAGGTAGTCCAATAGGAGGGGAGGGGCGGTTTCAGGGGTATAGCGTGAGTGCATTTCCACTGAGAAAATCTGTTCCATTTGTAGAAGTAAGTTTTCCTGGTGGACTCTCTTCTGTTGTTGATTAATATTTGTTTTACTCTTTCAGAGCAAGTGTTTTCGGCATCCTGGAGCAATGAAGGAGCCAAGAGTGGAGGTGGAGTTTGTGCGGTTTGGGGTGAAGAATTGCTCTGTGATTCTGGGAGAGAAGACTGCGTTGAGGCAGACAAGCATATGGATCCGTCACTGTCATTCTGTGGAGGTAAGGATACCATGTTTGCCTCGACCACGCTGGTGCAATAAGAAGCATGCAAAGTGAATCTGTTCTGATTTTGATGATGACCTTGTGGAGTATGGGAAGGGGTGGGGACACATAGAGCAGCGGTGCATCCCATTTGATGAAGAAAGCATCCCCAAGGGGAGTGCTTCCCTAAGGCTGCTCTGGAGCAGTAAAGGTGGCATTTGCGATTGTTTCTGGCTGCAAAAAGGTCTGACTGGCTGACCGCATTGGCGAAACACGAAACTGAGGGCATGCATGTCTATCTCCCACTCGTGGTGGTGATAGAACTTGTGATTGAAGGCGTCTGCTGTAACATTTAACACCCCTGGGAGGTATGTGGCAACAGGGGTAATCTGGTGCGCCAGGCACCAATTCCATAGCCTGAGAGCCTCCATACACATAGGGATGGGGATCATGCACCACTTTGCCGATTGATATAATACATAAAAGTGGTGTTGTCCGTCATGATGTTGATAGTCTTGTGAGCTATGTAGTGTAGGAAATGCTGGCATGCATATAGGGGACGGTTGATGGAATGGAACACCGGTTAAGACGTGGTGTGGATTCGTCCACCAGTGCCTGCGTGGGGATGGAGCGTGGATTTTTCGTAGTTTATATGGAAGCCAAGGCAGAGCAAAAAAAGTCTGTGGGCAGGATGGATTGTTATGTAGAAATATGCATCTTGAAGGTCAAGAGTCGAAAACCAATCTCCTTGATCCAATGCTGGGATTATTGTTGCTAGAGTCACCTCTTGAATCGTTGGTAAGCTATGCATTTGTTGAGCTTCCATAGATCTAGAATGGGCCTCCATTCTTTTTCTGTGTCGGAAAATAAGTTGAGTAGAACCCTCAGCCATGGAACTCTGTTGGTACCAGTTCTATGGCGCCTAAGCGGAGGAGGAGAAGTACCTCTTGCTCAAGGAGGGTCTCTTGAGAGGGGTCCCTGAAGAGGACGGGAAGGAGGATGGGCACAGGGAAAAGAAATGAAAGGGATGGAGTAACCTTAGTGGATGAGCTCTGGGACCTATTTGTCTGATGTTATTTGAGCCCACTGTTGAAAGAAGGGGCGGAGGAGGTGGTTGAATTGCGGATGGTTGGTCGATGGTATAACCATAAGGAAAGTTCTGAACATCCAACGCTCCAGTCATCTGAAGAAATGGGCTGTGCCCACGAAAGCTTATGTGATACCATCTACATATTTTGTTAGTCTTTAAAGTGCTACCAGACTGTTGTTGTTTTTTAAGTTTTTCCTGTTACAGACTAACTTGGCTACTCCTCTGAAGAATAAGGAAAGTGTCTTTCTGGCTCCCGACCTAACCTTCAAATTTGCTGTTTGGATGTGGAGGGTTGGGCTGCTGCCATTTGGTGTTGCTGCTGGCGTTGAGGCCTACGTCGTTGGGGTCTTTGCTTTTGTCGGAAGTCATATCTTGGTTGCATATCTGTATGGCTCCCTGGGTCTTTGGTAAATGTTGTATCTGGCTCTCTTAAATGGGGGTGTGTACATTCCCAGGGTCCGGAAGGTGGTGCGGAAGTCCTTCATCGAATAAAGTACTTCGTTGATTTTTGCAGCAAAGAGATTGGTCTTATCAAAGGATAAGTCTTCAACTTTCTGCTGCAACTCCCTAGGTACCCCTGATGCTTGGAGCCAAGATATTCTCGCATCACAATCACTGAGGCAGTGATGCGTGTGGCTGTGTCTGCTACATCCACTGCGGACTGTAGTGCGTGCGAGAAATTGTATGGCCCTCCTGCATAATGTTGAGGAGGATAGGCCTCTTGTGTTCAGGTAAGTATTGTGTAAGTTCTTGGAGTCTGGAATAATTAGAATAGTCATAATCCGCTAACATGGCAGTATAATTCGCTGCTCTGAGGAGCAGAGTAGCCAAGGAATATACTTTGAGGCCCATAATGTCCATTTTTTTGTGGTCCTTGTCATGTGGCGTTGATCTCATATCTGGATGCCAGGGTCTGCCAGATGTTGTCTACTGGGTCCATAATAGCCTCATCTACGAGGAGGACAATTCTGGAGGAGGTAGAAGGCTGAAAGGTTCACAAGAGATGATACTGCTTTTCTTGAACTTCCTGTAAGTCTCACTCTTGTGCTAAAGCTACCCTTTTAAAAAGTTCTCGGAACTTCTTTGAGTCATCCGTTGGTGGTGGGGTGGTGGATATTACCACCTCAGCTGGTGAGGATGACGAATTATGGACAGGGGACCTCTCTTCACCCTCCAACAAAAAGTCCTCCATGTCACTTAGGACCGGGAGTTAAGCGTAGTCATTGAGGTAGTGGGTTGGGGAGAATGAGGTGGTTCCCTGGATGTTATGGACAGTGCGATGTGATGACTCTTAGCATGATGACATGACTCTCATAATTGCCATTGCCCCTAGTAAGGGGGCTGCGGATATGTATAATGATACGCATACCAGGGTCGTGGTGGTGTATGTAGCGTATGTAGCAGGCCCAGTATCCCAGGATGGGGCTGTGTGTGCCAGGCTCAAGTGCTGGGAAGAAAAACGGCTGCTTGGCTCGGTGCTGGCTTCGCTCAGGGAGTGAGAAACATTCGACGACCTGCAAGAATGCACCAATTATATGGAAGAGCCTGGGGATACCAGTGCCATTGAAGGACAGCTCCTGATAGTAGCATCGTGCCGTTGATGCTCCTGGGACAGTGCCGAGGTTCTCGAATTGCTCGGTGCTGTGGGAGTAGGCTGTGCCGATTGATCCGGAGGCACCATATCAGCACAGGGTCTCTTGGGTGCCGACGCCGGAGCCGAGCAAGTTGGCTGCTTCGGTGCTGAGCGGTGTTTGTGTTGGCCGGCCAGTGCCATCAGTGACGCTTGTTTTTGTTTGAGTGCGCCCTCTTATGCAGTGCCAGCATCTTGGATGGTGCCATGTCCGATGTGCTGGGCCTGTCCGCAGTGCTGACCCTCGAGGCCGTCAGTGCCAAGGATAAGGATCGGGCTGGAGAAGAAGTAGAGGGACGTGATTTGCCCATACCCTTCGGCTCAGATGGTGATTTTGAAACCGTTGTTGTGTCCTCTGAAAGCGGTTGGAGTGACCTTTCGTAGAGGAAGGTCTTTAGTCTGTTAGAGTGGTCGCAGTGTGCTCTGGCCATCAATTTGGAGCACTGAGGGCACTTTTGTGTTTGGTGCGATTCTACAAGGCACTTTATAAACGCAGAATGCCCATCAGAGACAGGCATAGCATCCTGGCACGACTCACACCTCTTGAAGCTGGGAGATCCTGGCATTAGGCATGACGAAAAGCAGCGGGCCGACGGAATTTTTTTTTGCTCTAGGGTTGGGTCTTAAAACTGGGAAATGTGAGGAAGCTAAGGGGAATTAACAGTTTTTTTGTCATTTCTCTGTAGAACAGCAGGAAGGAAAGACGCTTCTGCTGCCGAGGGCGGCAGAGAAGGAACAGAGGGAGTCACACCACACGCGCACCTAACGGACACCAATGGCATGAGGGGACGCCATGGCGTGTGTGTAGCGGACACTGCTAGAAAAATCTCTGGTTGCTGGCGCAAGGATGCACCAGCACCCAGAATGAAGCACCCACAGGGACACTACTCGAAGAAGAACGTCAGTAACCTCCTCTTCTTCAAGACACGTCCTTGTGGGTGCTCCACAACAATATCTCCTGTGGGGGTAGGGACTTTGGTTCAAGTAAGTAAGCCATAGACAGTACAGCCTTGGCCACTCTGGTGGAGAAAAGAGGTCCCTGAGAAAGTGCATAGTGCTTGGCAAAGGTTTGGTCTGAGGTCCATGTTGCAGCAGCACATATATCTTCAATGGGGACCTTGTGGAGGTAGGCAACTGACACAGCTACTGCCCTGGTGAAATGGGCATGAATTGATGTAGGTAGTGGCAACTGGTTACAATGATAACACATTTTGCTGCAGTCTGAGATCCAGTGTGATAACCTTTGAGATGATATCTGCCATCTGCCAAGGACAGAAGGCAACGGATGAATGGCTTATCATTTATTGACAACTCTGGAGCAGATAAAATCATTTTTCGTCTCTCGACCAACATCTCAAATTTGCTTATTTTGTTGCTGTGGCTGATTGGTAGCACTGCTTTCTGCCATGACCACGTTGTTGTGGTTGGTGGTCATGTCTCTGGTGCTTATATGTGTAAGCTGGATACCTTGGCCTTGGGTAAGGCTGGTATCTATACTGCCTCTTCTTGGCTGCAGGTGTATGGATACCAAGAGAGCAGAGCATCACCTGGGAATCTTTCATGGAGTGAAGGACCTTGTTGGTTTTAGCTGAAAACAATTTCTCACCCTCAAATGGTAGCTCCTCCACAGCTAACTATCTCATGGGGAAATGCCGAGGAGTTGAACCAGGAGGCCCATTTCATAACAACAGCGATTGCTGTCGATCTAGTGGTGGTGTCCTCACCATCGACAGCAGCTTATAAAGTTGTTCATGATATTGCATGTCCTTATTTTATTTAAAATATTTTTACCCCAGCCCTCTATTTAAAATATTTGAGGCAGCTTACAATATTTTTTAAAAGACTGTAATATTATATATAAAAAAGTAAAATACAGAACCGGGGGGGACGTAAAACGAGCTAAAACACCTCAAGACACACTTCCTTCCGCAATGACAGCCTTAAACTGCTGTTTCTTGGCCTCGGGTATGTCCTCAATAAAAGGTGTTGAACTTTGAAGATTTGCTGACGTCATATTTACTGAGGAGCGCAGCATAATTGGCGACTCTGAATTGCAATGTGGATGATGTATAGACTTTTCTGCCAAACAAATACAATCTCTTGCTGTCCTTGGCTGGGGTAGAGCGGAGCTGATGCAGTTTGTTCCTCTGATAGGCCGTGTCCACTACTAAAGGAGTTTGGGGGTGGGTGAAGAGGAATTATAATTGCTTTTTGCGGTATGGACTGATTATGAATATTGAGAAAATTAAGACAATGGTATTTGGAGATAAGGAAACAGGAAGGAAGATCAGTGTAGATGGGATCGAACTAGAGAACTTAGAGAAGTTCACGTATTTGGGGAGCAACATGATGTATGATCTGGACTATAAGAAGGAAATAGCGACTAAAATAGTGAAAGCAAGAGCGAGTTTGAAGGCAATGGATAAGATCTGGAAAAGTAAAGCGATTAGCTTAGGAACAAAGCTGAGTGTCTTGAAAATGCGTGTATTTAGGAGCATATTGTACGGCTGTAAGACAATGGGATGATAATGAAAGATTCAAAAAGAAGGATATTGGCGTTCGAGAGGAGTTGTTATAGAAAGATCCTGAGAATAGGATGGATGCAGAAGGTCACCAACAAGGAATTATATAGGAAGATACAGCCGAAAGAGAACCTACTGCAGAAGGTTATACAATGGAAGTTACAGCTATTCGGGCACATCTGCAGAATGAACGACGAGCAAAAAGTTAAGACCTTGGTATTCGGCATAATGGATGGTCCGAATAGGAGAGGCAGACCACACAGAGAATGGGTACATGATATAGTAGATTGGTGTGGAGCTAGTCTACAGAAACTAAGCCACTCCGCACTGGAAAGATGGAAGGAAATAGTGAGGGAGGCATCAGACACCAATGGGTGTTGTTTATGATGATGATGATGATGAAGAGGAATTTCGACCCCTTTGGGGGAATGTAGTATTTCCTATCCGTCCCCTTACCGTGAGGGGTGGGGGGAGAAGATAGTGGTGGGGGTCTGCCAGACTGTCTTGTCATGCTCCATAATGGCTGGATTTATAGGCAGAGCAATCTTGGCCGAGAGGGTGGCCTACAGGATACTGGTGTGCTCATGCTGTGTCTCCTGAACCTCCTCTATGGCGATATTAAGGTCATTTGCAACACTTTTAAAAAGATCCTGAAAGGGTGTGAAGTCATCAGCTGATGTAGGAGGTGGTGGCAGCATGACAGCCTTGTCAGGCGAAGAGGAGGAGTTTGTGTCTTGGGACATATCTGGGCCCAACTTGTGTGATTGCGAATCTGCACTCTCCGGCTGCATTCTCTGCGGTGATGGGGATAGTGGTGTAGGAGAGGGTGCAGGCTGGGTCCCTTTCTTTTTCAAGGGCCTCTCTCTGCAGTTGTAAGCCCATGCGCTCCAATATTGCCACTGTGCAATATAGGGCATAGTGTGGTGGCATCCATGGGTGCGGGCCCCAAGGGGGCATGCCCATGCCGATGGGTGCCTGAAGGTGGGATGGGTTGAAGGCACAGATATTTCAGTATCAGGCGACAACTGGGGCAAAAATGTTACTTCCCCGTCATTCTCATCCTCATCACTAGATAAAAGTGTGGGCAATGAAACTTGTCTAGGCACCGCTGAAGCTGGGGCTGTGCTGGTATCAAGAAACGGAGAAGAGAACGGTTACTTACCTGTAACTGTTGTTCTTCGAGATGTGTTGCTCCTGTCCATTCGAGTGAGGTGTGTGTGCACCACATGCACAGTTCTGCGGAGCGTTTTTTCCCTAGCAGCACCCATAGCGCCGGCAAGTCGCTCCCTGGAGTGGCGCCGCTATAGCAGCCCATAAGTATCCTGCCGGCACTTCCCCTCCTCAGTTCCTTCTTGCCGGACACTCAGACGAAGGGGAGGTAGGGGGGGAATCGAATGGACAGGAGCAACACATCTCGAAGAACAACAGTTACAGGTAAGTAACCGTTCTCCTCTTCTTCGAGTGGTTGCTCCTGTCCATTTGAGTGAAGTGACTCACAAGCAGAAAAAACCCCTACAGAAGTGGGGTCGGAGTAAGCCTCTAAAACCACAAAGAAAGATTTAATCAACAACCAGATAGTTTATTAACAGAGATGGGAGAGAACATAACAAAAAAACCCTCTGTGACTCAAAATTTTACAGTACAGAACTGAGAACAGCGGCACCCAACACGGCATCGTTTCTGGCCTGCTGGGAAAGTGCGTAGTGTGCCGTAAACGTGTGGACAGAGGACCACGTGGCTGCTCTACAGATTTCTACGATGGGAACATGCGCCCCAAAAGCTGTGGAGGACGCATGCGCCCTAGTGGAGTGCGCCATAACCTGGGGTGGCTCCCTGTGGGCCAGCTTATAACACTCTGTGATACATGAGGAAACCCAGGTGGATAACCTTTGGGTTGAAATAGGAAGGCCCTTCATTCTGTCTACGTACGCAATAAACAGCTGTGTTGAATTACGGAAAAGTTTTGTTCTATGAATGTAAAAAGCCAAGGCACGCTTGGCATCTAAAGAATGCAACACCTGTTCCTTAGGGGAGTGGTGCGGTTTTGGAAAGAAAACGGGTAAGAATATTTCCTGTGACATATGGAAAGGTGAAACCACCTTGGGGAGGAAAGCCGGGTGTGGGCAGAGTCTAACATTATCCGCCAAGAACACCAAGTAAGGCAGCTCTATAGTCAAGGCACGAAGCTCGGAGACCTGGCGTGCTGAGGTTATCGCCACAAAAAATGCTACCTTTAGGGACAAGTGTCTTAAGGAGCGGGTCGCTAAGGGCTCAAATGGGGTGACATCAATTTTGTGAGCACTAGATTGAGATCCCACTGGGGAACGGGTGGCTTCACATGAGGGCACACTTTGTCTAGGCCCTTCACGAATCTCTTGACTATCGGATCAGTAAAAAGGGAACTAGACCCCCAACCAGGGTGGAAAGCAGAGAGGGAAGCCAAGTGTACTTTAATAGACGAGGCGGATAGGCCCGTCTGCCGCAACCCAAGCAGGTAGTCGAGCACCAGCAGAACCGGAGCTCGGCATGGGTCCAGCCCTTTCTGGGATGCCCATACAGTGAAGCGTTTCCACTTAGCCGCATACGACTTTCTAGTGGAGGGCTTTCTGCTACCTACCAGAACCATCTGAACTGCATGCGAGCAAGCCCGCTCTTCACGTGTTAACCACTGATAAGCCACGCCGTGAGGTGGAGTGACTTGAGATTTGGATGGACTAAGAGTCCCCCCTGACAGGGGGAAGTGATGAGGTCCGGGACCATGGGCAGGGGCTGTGGCTTCGCACAGAGCATTTCCAACAATATCGGGAACCAAAATTGCCTGGGCCAGCTCGGGGCTATCAGGATTACTCGAGCTGTGAACACTTTCACTCTGGCCAACACCTTGGGGATCAATGGGAACAGTGGGAACTCATAGAGGAGTTCCTGAGGCCATTTCTTGTTAGTGCATCTCCCCTGGAATGCCTGCCCAGCCCCAGAAATGAATAATAGCGGGGGCATTTCTTGTTCCCTGCCGTGGTAAACATATCCACCCGGGGATAACCCCACTTGTGGAAAATCTGACCCACGATCTCCCCCTTTAAAGACCACTCGTGGGCTCCGAAGGACCTGCTCAGTGCATCTGCTAGCAAGTTCTTGCACCCTGGCAGGTACTCGGCCTGAATGTGGATGCCGTGCTTTATACACAGGTCCCATAGAAGCATCGCCTCCCTGCACAGAGGGGACAATAGTCCCCCCCCGTTTGTTTACATAAAACACGGCTGCCATGTTGTTGAGGCGCACCAGAATTGAGCGCTGCGAGATCACTGGCAAGAACACCTCGCATGCTCTCCTGACTGCCCATAACTCTCTTACATTGATGTGTAGGGTTCTTTCGAGAGGTGTCCACGCTCCCTGTGTTCTGCGGCGGCGTAGGTGAGCTCCCCAGCCGACATCGGAGGCATCTGTCACCAACGTGACTGAGGGCAGCTCGATCTAAACGGTACCCCCCGAGTCCCCGAGGCATACCACCTCCGAGTCCACCATTGTAGAGAGGCAATTACTCGCGGAGGTACAGTGAGTAGTACGTCCCAGTGAGCTGAAGTCTGGTTGAAAATGGTCGCCAGCCACGCCTGGAGGGGCCGAAGTCTAAGCCTGGCGTGGCGAACAACAGGTACACGCCGCCATGTGGCCCAGCAACCTCATACAGATGCGGGCTGAAACAAGGGGGGAATGCTTCAGGTCGTTCACCATGGCCAGCATGGTATCGAACCTTAACCTGGGAAGGAAGGCTAGCGCCACCCTGCCGTCGAGGAGAGCCCCGACAAACTCTATCTCCTGACAAGGGGTCAACATTGACTTCTCGTCGTTCAGTAAAAGCCCCAGTCTCCTGAAAAGGGACTGTATAAAGCCTACGTGAGCTGCCACCTGTGCCTGAGAGCGCCCCCCGAACCAGCCAGTCGTCCAGGTAGGGAAAAACCTGGATGCCCTGGGTCCTGAGAAATGCGACTACCACCGCCATACATTTTGTGAACACCCTGGGGGCCATAGAGAGCCCAAACGGGAAAACAGTAAACTGGAAATGGTTGGGGGACACAATAAATCGTAGAAACCTCCTGTGACTTGGCCTTATCGCTACATGAAAATAAGCGTCTTTGAGATCGAGGACCGCGTACCAATCGCCCTGTTCCAGTAGAGGAATGATGGAAGCCAGGGTTAGCATTCTGAACTTTGTCTTTATCAACTCCTTGTTTAGGTTTCGGAGGTCCAGAATAGGGCGAAGTCCCCCTTTCGGTTTTGGGATAACAAAATAACAGGAATAAAACCCCTTGCCCTCCAAATGGGAAGGGACCCGTTCTATCGCACCCTTTTTGAGGAGTGCAAGGACCTCCTGTTGCAGGACGGCCTCGTGAGATGGGTCCCTGAAAAGGGACGAGGAGGGAAGGAACGAAGGGGGGAACCCAGAAAAGGGATAGAGTACCCCATCCTCACGACATCAAGGACCCATCTGTCCGAGGTAACCTCAGCCCATGCTTGCGCAAAGTGGGATAACTTGTCCCCAAACGGGGGAGAAGAAGGGGGTTGGCACACGATCCTCGAAGATGCTGTCAAAACTGGGGTTTAGCTTGCTGAGAAGGGGGCTGACTGGCTCCCCTACCATTATCCGGACGAGGGCAACGACGCCTGCACTTAGAAGCTGAAGCCCCCGTCGCCCCCGCGCCCCCATTGAGAGCATGAGGTTGGCGCCTCCAGTAATTTCCACGGCCCTGCTGGAACTGCGGTCTACCAGGCTGTCTATAGGGAAGTTGCCGCCTTTGAGGAGCCGGCGTGTGTATTCCCAATGATCAAAGTGTCGACCTAGTATCCTTTAACGTGTGCAGTCTAGAGTCTGTATGCTCTGAGAAGAGGGCCTTTCCCTCGAATGGGAGGTCCTGGATTGTAGATTGTACATCCGGTGGTATGCTGGATACCTGCAGCCAGGCGCTGCGGCACATAACCACGCCCGATGCCATAGTCCTGGCGGCCAAATCTACTGTATCTGAAGAGGCCTGCAGGGCTGTACGTGCGATTGTCCTGCCTCCGCGGTCACTGTAGCAAACTCTTGTTGTGCCTCAGGCGGGAGCTTATCCCTAAACTTGTCGACAGCCTGCCAGGTATTATAGGCATACCGGCTTAGCATTGCCTGCTGGTTAGCAATGCGAAGCTGTACTCCCCCCGTAGCATAAACTTTACGCCCCAATAAGTCCAGGCGCTTAGGCTCTCTGGCCTTTGGGGCTGCCCCGGGTTATGGCAGCTTTTCTTTTTGTGCTGTGGCCTAGACTACAAGGGATCCCAGGACGGGGTGAGAGTACAAGTGCTCATGCTCAGATTGCGGGACAAAATAACGCCTCTCAACCCCTTTAAGGGTAGGAGTCAGCGAGGCAGGGGTCTGCCAAAGCGTGGTAGTAATCTTGGCTACCGTCTTGTTTAGTGGCAAAGCCAGCCTGGTAGGAGCATCCTCCGATAGGATTCTCCACCATGGGATCTGACTCCTCTGGTACTGGTTCCACCGGTACACCCAGGTTGGAGGCGAGGCGACGCAATAGGTCCTGATGGGACCTGGAGTCCATCGCCGGCATGGACGGCGCAAGGTCAGCTAGAGCCTCATCTGGGGAGAAGGATGAGGAAGACTCTCTCAGAGGCTCCAAAGGCGGGAGCACCTACGACGGAATAGGCACCTGCGGAAGATGGGGGCTCGGCTGAGGTGGCACAACTTCCAGAGACAGGTGGTCTGCGAACTCCATATGGGAAGCGTCAGCCCCTGGAGGTGACGGAGGCCTGGGAAGCGATGCTGAAGCGGGGGGGTGTCAGCTAGAGGAGGCGGACGCCCGCGTGGGCAGTGCGGGTCCCTGCCACTGGTGATAAGTCCAGGGCATCCAAAATGGCCAGGGGGGTTGCGGATGAGGGGGCCAGGTCTGCTGAAAACCATACTGGCCCATGTGGTGTCGGGAACGAGAACGGAGCCTGAATGAGGATCTGGAGGAAACCGCTGAGCAGAGCGACTCCACATCTGACTCCGACAAGTAGTCGGAGGCAGACCAAGGCGGTGCCGAGCCAGGCTGCTCCCGAAATGGAGGGGGTTTAAGCCTGGCCATAGACTGAGGCTTACCACCGTGGACCGGTGCGGGAAGCTGCAATTGAGCCGGTGCCGATGAAGCGCACGCATCAGCTGAAGCTGGCTGAAGGTACTCCATCCTCGCTGGTGCTGGCACTGGATCACCGGTGCCAGACAGAGCAGCCATCAGTGTAGGTGCCGGCACCCTGGCGGTGCCGCGATTAAAGCCGGTGCCATGGTGAGTGCTCCTGCCGGTGCCAAGGCGGGTGCCGAGCCGGATGTCTGCACGGTGCTGAGCCGGATGTCTGCACCGGTGCCGAGCCGGGTGCCGGCACTAGTGGAGAGGCGGATGCCGGCACCGGTATTGAAACTGACGCTGGTGCCGGTGTAGAGGCGGTGGATGCCGGTGCCGCAGCTAGATTAGCCAGCACCGGAGGTGGGGGTGGTGCCCCTGCTTGGCGCGGCACCGGGCGGCACATCGGGGGGTGCTGGGGCGGTGCAGCCACAGGAAGCGGTGCCCACTGGTACTGGGCTGGCTGCAGTGCACAGGACACGGACACGATCGGTCCTGGGAGCGGTGCCAATGTCTTCCCTGGCGCCCACTGCGCTTCTGTCACCGGTGCCAGTAACGGGGTTGCCAGGAACGGCAACACTATGAGCGGTTGCGGAGCGGTTGACGGCACCGCCGCTGACCAAGGCTCACGCTGCAGGGGGGCAACCGGTGCCATCACGGCCCCTGGTGTCGGTGGCCGCGACCCTACTAGCCCCAGTGCCGAGCGCGGGGAGGCCATGAGATGGATCAGCTCATGGGCCGCCTTGAAGGTCTCAGGCGTTGATGGCCGGTGCAGTGACAGCATGCCTGGACTGCTGCCAAAACCGTCCTTCTGAGACCCCGAAGGAGGAGGGTCGAACCGCTCGGATCGCCGCTGAAGATGGTGCTTGCCTGCACCAGGCTTACGGCTAGGCGACCGACCCCTTGAAGCCTTAGCCCTCTTCGGGGCAGGGGACTGTGAGTGGTGTCTCGGTGCCGGTGGCTTAGGCACCGATGCCCCATCGCATGCCGACACGGCACGTGCCATCTCCGGTGTGGTCTGAGGAGCCGGTGCCAGTTGCAGAGCCTCTTCCATCAATAAAAGTTTTAAACGCGAGTCCCTCTCTTTTTTTGTTTGCGGCTTGAATGCCCGACAGATTCTACATGTGTCTGTCAAGTGGCCCTCCCCCAGACACTTTAAGCAGTTGTCGTGGGGGTCACCTCTGGGCATAAATTTTGTGCAGAGGCACAAGGCTTAAACCCCTGCGGTCCAGGCATTCCCTACCCCCTGGGGGGAGGGGGGGAACAAAGGAAAGAAAGTCTAACACTAAGTACCTAACTAACGGGATAATTACAGAGAACTATTTACACCAAAGAGATAAGCGGGGAACATCAAGCTAACTAAAGTAATTGACATGCTCCAACCAACCGTCACTGGCGGTAAGAAGGAACTGAGGAGGGGAAGCGCTGGCAGGATACTTATGGGCTGCTATAGCGGCGCCACTCCAGGTGGCGACATGCCGGCGCTATGGGTGCTGCTAGGGGAAAAACACCCCACAGAACTGTGCATGTGGCGCGCACACACCTCACTCGAATGGACAGGAGCAACCACTCGAAGAAGAATTAAACTTAGACGACACCATAAGCTCTCTCTGGTTGAAGTACCTGGGTGCCAGAGTGGACAGTACTGTGAGCAGTACCAGGGCTGATGTAGTGGTGGTTGACACGGATGTGAGGTGCAATGCTGAGGGGGGGTCGCAGTACCGATGGCCTGTACGGCTGGCTGCTGCGGTGCCATATTGGTAGGCCTTAGTGTTGATAAATCCACATGCTGGTTGCAGGGTACCGCAGTAGGAGCAGAGGTACACAAGGCAGGCACAGACAGGCTTGTTGTCTCAGTGCGGGATCTATGCATGTCATGATTGGAGGTAGCATGATCAATACCGGAAACGCCCAGAGCATCATAAGTACTGAAGCAGGGTGGCCTCTCAGCCCCCGGTGCTGATCTTTCAGTTGCGCATCATTTGGGCGACTGGACTTCGTGAGGTAAAGAAGAGGGACATTTCTTTAGGGATTTTTTTCCCCTTTTCAGGCCTCAGTTTGTCAGGGCATTCTATGCCTGGGTTGGAGGAGGCAGTCATGTTGGACATGGGACTCAACGAGGCATTTCATGCACTTAGAATGTCTAACGGAGATGGGCATGGCATTGTTACAGGCTGTACAACATTTAAAGCCCGGTGACCCTGGCATTACTGGTGGGGTGAACAGCAACAACAGTAACGAGGGAAAATAACTTGGAGAAAAAAATTATTTTTTTTCGGACCACAAACTTGGACAAGGCGTGAGATAAACAAGGGAGAAATAACTGAAATTCAACTACTTATCTACAGGATTGACAAAGAGTGAAGAGCACTGCCAACCTTCATCTTAAGCCATGCCCTGCTCACCGCACATGTGCGGCCCCCTCGGCACTGCTGTGAAGAATCTGATCTGCGGTGCTGGGATGCACTGACATGCTGTGGAGCACCCACAGGGATGTCTCTCGAAGAAGCAGCAACAAATATATACACACAGCCTCACGTGAGCTGGGGCAGGATTGAAGCTAGTACCCTATAGGGGAAGGGACCTGGTCCCATTCCCCACCATGACAAGGCTGTTATACTGCCAATCCCTTGGGCTGGATGAGAACTGACGCCCCTAGGGGACAGGCCCTTGGCCCATTCTCTGTCCCCCTGATCCAAATCAGTCCCTGCTGTGGGGCTGGATGGAAGCCAATGCCCCCCCGACCATTGCACAGGTCTTCTATCCCATTCCCCATCCCTGGAGCCAAGGCTCCTCACCCTGGGGATGGACGGAAGCTGGCACCCTTACAAGGGAAAGGGCATGCATTTCATTTCCTGACCCTCTGAGCCCCCACCATGGGGCCAGATCAGAGTTGGGTCCTTCTAGACATGAAATCCCTCTTATCCCATTTCCTGAACCAGCCAGTCCCCACAGAGTGAGATAGAATGGAATCGGTGACCCAGAGATGTGAAAAGCCCCATATCTCATTCCCAGACCTCTCAAGCCATCTCCCGTCCCACATCTCTGGATGGTGACAACTGGACAGAATCCATTTTGGGGTCACCTAAATCCATCCCCTTTAGGTGGTGAGGGGTTAGGTTCCACCCCTCATGCTGCCATGATGCCGTCTCAAGATGAAGCTAAGCCATCTGTGAGTTCATTCCAAGGGTGGGGCAGGAGGCCCAACACTATGTACTATAGAAAACTTAAGGGAATGGTCTGCTGGTGAGGTGACCGGCCGCCATCTGCAGTACTATGTCAAACTGGTAAGAAGTCAGGGATCAGTAAGACCCCAAACCAGTGGCAGGCACCAGAGCTCCCAGAGTCTCATAGGCCTACGTCAGAAAAGCCATTGTGACTGCACAGGCCACAAGGACTTCCCTGACACAACTTTTGGACTACAGCAGGTCCATCCAAAACTACCCATCTTACTGAAAATCTGCCAGGTGAGGGAGAATCTGCCACACTGTGAGGAAGCCATTCTAATGGTTAATTCCCCTGGCTGTTCAGTGTGTGTACCTTATTTCCTGTCCCCGTTTGTCTAGCTTCAGCACCCAGCCCCTGGATCATTTTAGACCTTTACTTAGGAGACTTCAGAACCCTCTACTAAGTATTTCCCCATGTAATTACTTTGGGACTGGGACCAAATCACCCCTCCACCTTCTCTCTGTGAAGCTGGGCAGATGGGGTTCCAGTAGTCTCCCCCAAGGGCATGTTTGCCAACCCTTTCTTCATTCACCTTACTCTTTGCTGAGCGCTCTCCAACTTACCACTGGCCTTCAGAGTTGTGGACAGCAGATTTGGAGTGCAGAGTATCCCAGCAGGGATCACACTAATGCCACATCCACATGGACTCCAACACAAGATTCCCCAGCTCTTACATTAGCCATTTTGGTCCCAGGGGCACACTGAGAACTCATGGACAACCGTTTCTGTATGCCTGCCTTTTTTACAGCATGCCTGCTTCCCAGGAAAGCCCCCCAGCCTGGCAATCTTGCCTGCATTCTTTTGTCTGAGAGGTACACACTGACATTTGACTGTCCAAACACTTGCTTTGCCAGCACACAGCTTACCAAGCAATGCAGATCACTGTGTACCCTCCAGTGGTTCCCTCCCTGGCTCCCTTGTTCCTAGTCTCCCTAGATGAACAGCAGTTTGTCTCCTCCCCTTCAGGCATAAACACATTTTCATCACAGAGCTGAGCAAGCTCTTTGCTGCCACGCCACAGACAGCCACATGCCAGCTCTGCAGCTCCCAGATATTAACTGAATGACCAAGAGACAACCCTGCTGCAGCCAGCAGCTCCAGAGGTTAGGATGTCCTCAGACAACTTGCTCCCTACTTACAAACCTGGGCCTGTGAGAAAGACAAATGGGAAAGCTAAAGGCCATAGTCTGCTCTGCTGTTCGGCTCTTTTGGAATGAAAGGAAACCATGCATAGTGGGTAGTACTGGGACTTCACATCTCTAGTTCTGCTTCTGACTGTAGAAGGGAAGTAAGGCTGAGTAGTCAGAACAAGGAGGCTGGGGTTATGTCTACACTTCACAGACTATACTAGTATAGAATGCTGATGTGCCATGTAACAAGGACTCAGCCTAAAGCAATAGAAGGGATTTCTTTGTCAGTGTAAGGACACAACCACCCCAAACAACAGGAGCTACGCAATGGAAGCATTCTTTTGTTGACACAGCTGTGTCTACACAAGGTCAGAGAGCACGGCTCCATCATTCAGGTGATAGATTTTTCACACCCAACCAACATAACTATGCCAACCTAACATTTAAGTGTCAAACAGGTCTGGAAACCAGGACTTCTGGGTCCTATACCTGGCTGTGGAAGGGGAGTGGAGTCTAGCAGTCAGAGAAAGGTGACTGGGAGTAGGACACTTGAGCTCTGAGAGGAAAATGGTCAGGCAGTTAGAATGAGGGCTGGAGTTCTAGTCTCAGCTCTGTGAAGGGAAGGAAGTGTTCAAGGGAGGGTTTACCTATATCTACCTGTACTCAGACAGAAAGCGAAATTATTCCATTGTGACAGACCCTCCCCCCCATGCTTTATGAAATGGTCTTATGGATACAAATATGCATAACTCAAAGATGCTTTGGACAAAATACATCATGCAACCTATCAAATTTAATATCACAATCTGCTGAATTCCCACCCAAAAGGATGCAAAATTTTCAGGCTCTTTGTCTTTGGCTGGCATGACACCCCCAAAAAGGAGCCAAAGACCTCAGGGAGAAAAAGATCTTCCCTGGCCTGGAAGTATAGCTGAAATAAGAACAGCTTTAGAGTAAGTTTGCAAGAAGCTTTAATGTGTTAGAAAACGCATAGCTAGTTCTGTTGTTTTAAATTTGTAATTTATTTTGCTCTGTCCATTTTCACTTGCAATTACTTAAATCCTACTGTTTGTCCTTAATAATATCACTTTTATTTACTATCAAGCCGAGTGTAAATAACTGTTACCTGGGGGACCAATCAGTGTGTACATCCTCCTTCCACTGTTAAAGGGGGCTTGCTTGCTTGAATTATTTATTTGGGGTTCTGATCCCACTTGGGGGTGGGTTTCCTGGCTGCTGTGCCTGAAACTGCATTCTCGTCAAACCTGAAGTGATTCATTGTTTGCATGGCTCTTCGGGAGGGCAGTGAGCTCAGCTCTGTGCCTTGGCTGGGGGAAAACCAGGAAATCTGGCCCAGCAAGACAGGTTGCTGAGTAGCCCCAGAGAGCAAGGAGGCGAGTGTCAGTTATTTGTCAGCACACTGGGAAGCAACCCCAAGGAGTCTTCTGTGACTGTACACTGTCACATACATAAGACAGCTTTTCCCCCTGCTTTCCATAGTGCTTCGTTAACAACCCTATTCCACTCTGCAGGAGACACCCTAGAATGCTCAGCTGCTTCTCTACCCAGGAACCCTGCACCCCAAATCTTTCCAGTCAGCAATGTAAGGCAGATCTTGGGAAACCTGACCTGAGTCGATGGTGCCCCTTGTCCTTGTATGGCACAATATCTAGCAATGTGACATCCCAGGTCTTGGCGATGACTTGGAGAGCCTAGAAGAAAGACAGGGATAGACAGCATGAAATACACAGGGGAAATGTGTCTGAGCGGCGCTAAGGTCTGAAGGAGAGGCTGTGTCTCTAAGGAAGACAATCATACCGGGGATATAAAATATATCGAAAGGATAGAGCAGGCCGGGTGGGTGGCGGAGTGGCACTGTATGTGAAAGATAATGTAGAATCAAATGAAATAAAAATATTAAATGAATCAACATGTTCAATAGAATCGCTATGGATAGTAATTCCATGCTCCAAAAATAAGAAATTAGCAGTAGGGATATATTACCGACCACCTGACCAGGACAGGGATACTGACATTGAAATGCTGAGGGAGATTAGAGAGGCTACCAAAACAAAGAACTCTATAATAATGGGGATTTTAATTACCCCCATATTGACTGGATACATGTCACCTCAGGAAGAGAAGGAGATAAAATTTCTCAATGGCTTAAATGACTGCTTCTTGGAGCAGCTAGTGCAGGAACCCACAAGGGGAGAGGCAATTCTCGATTTAGTCCTGAGTGGAGCGCAGGATCAGGTCCAGGAAATAACCGCTACAGGACCGCTTGGGAATAGTGACCATAATATAATAACATTCAACATTCCTGTGGTGGGAAGAACACCTCAGCAGACCAGCACCCTGGCATTTAATTTCAAAAAGGGAATTACACAAAATGAGGAGGTTAGTTAAACAGAAATTAAAAGGCACAGTGACTAGAGCCAAATCCCTGCAAGCTGCATGGAAACTTTTAAAGACACCATAATAGAGGCCCAACTTAAATGTATACCCCAAATTAAAAACATAGCAAGAGACCTAAAAGAGTCACTGTGGCTTAACCACCATGTAAAAGAAGCAGTGAGGGACAAAAGGCATCTTTTAAGAAGTGGAAGTCCAATCCTAGTGAGATAAATAGAAAGGAACATAAACACTGTCAAATCAAGTGTAAAATGTAATAAGAAAAGCAAAAAGATTTTGAGGAACAGCTAGCCAAAAACTCAAAAAGAAATAACAAAATGTTTTTAAGTACATTAGAAGCAGGAAGCCTGCTAAAAACCTGTGGGTCCCCTAGACGATCGAACTATAAAAGGCGCAATCAAGGACGATAAAGCCATTGCGGAGAAACTAAATGATTTCTTTGCTTCAGTCTTCACGGCTGAGGACGTTGGGGAGATTCCCAAATCTGCACCGTCCCTTTGTGGGTAATGAATCTGAGGAACTGTCCCGGATTGAAGTGTCATTAGAGGAGGTTTTGGAACAAATAGAAAACTTAATGTTAACAAATCTCCGGGACCGGATGGCATTCATCCAAGGGTTCTAAAAGAACTCAAATGGGAAATTGCTGAACTATTATCTGTGGTTTGTAACCTATCCCTTAAATCGGCTTCCGTACCTAATGACTGGAAGGTAGCCAACGTGACACCAATATTTAAAAAGGGCTCTAGAGGCGATCCGGCAATTACAGACCGTAAGTCTAACTTCAGTACCGGGCAAATTAGTCAAACAATAGTAAAGAATAAAATTGTGAAGCATGTAGAAGAACATAATTTGTTGGACAAAAGTCAACATGGGTTCTGTAAAGGGAAATCCTGTCTTACTAATCTATTAGAGTTCTTTGAAGGGTTAACAAACATGCGGACAAGGGGGATCCAGTAGATATAGTATACTTAGATTTCCAGAAAGCTCTTGACAAGGTCCTCACCAAAGGCTCTTGTGTAAATTACATGGCCATGGGATAAGAGGGAAGGTCCTTTCTTGGATTGAGAACTGGTTAAAAGACAGGAAACAAAGGGTAGGAATAAATGGTAAATTTTCAGAGTGGAGAGGGGTAACTAGTGGTGTCCCCAAGGGTCAGTCCTAGGACCAATCCTGTTCAACTTATTCATAAATGATCTGGAGAAAGGGGTAAGCAGTGAGGTGGTAAAGTTTATGGATGATACCAAACTGTTTAGGATAGTCAAGACAGAAGCAGACTGTAAGGGACTCCAAGAAGATCTCACCAAACTGAGTGATTGGGCAACAAATGGCAAATGAAATTTAATGTGGATAAGTGTAAAGTAATGCACATTGGGGAAAAATAACCCCAACTATAATGCACAGTATGATGGGGGCTAATTTGGCACAAATCAGGAAAGAGATCTTGGAGTTATCGTGACAGTTCTCTGAAAACTTCCACACATGCAGCGCGGTCAAAAAGGCAAATAGGATGCTAGGTATTATTAAGAAAGGGATAGAAAATAAGACCCAGAATATCTTACTGCCCCTGTATAAAACTATGGTACGCCCACATCTTGAATACTGTGTACAGATGTGGTCTCTCACCTCAAAAAGATATTTTGGCCTTGGAAAGGGTTCAGAAAAGGGCAACTAAAATGATTAGGGTTTGGAACGGGTCCCATATGAGGAGAGGTTAAAGCGACTGGGACTTTTCAGTTTAGAAAAGAGGAGACTGAGGGGGATATGATAGAGGTGTATAAAATCATGAGTGGTGTGGAGAGGGCCGATAAAGAAAAGTTATTTATTAGTTCCTAAATAGAAGAACTAGAGGACACCAAATGAAATTAATGGGTAGCAGGTTTAAAACTAATAAAAGAAAGTTCTTCTTCACACAGCGTGTAGTCAGCATGTGGAACTCCTTGCCAGAGGAGGCTGTGAAGGCTAGGACTATAACAGAGTTTAAAGAGAAGCTAGATAATTTCATGGAGGTTAGGTCCATAAAAGGCTATTAGCCAGGGATAAAATGGTGTCCTTGGCCTCTGTTTGACAGAGGCTGGAGAGGGATGGCAGGAGACAAAGCGCTGATCATTGTCTTCGGTCCACCCCTCTGGGGCACCTGGTGCTGGCCACTGTCGGCAGACAGGATACTGGGCTAGATGGACCTTTGGTCTGACCTGCACGGCCGTTCTTATGTTCTTATGTTCTTATGAAGTGGTGCAAAAATTGTGGCCCACACATCAACATTTTATGTGTGGCCTAGAAGACATTTTGTTTACTGTTGCCCACATGCAGGGTTGCCAGATTCCATTCACATAGTATTACTGAAGTGACACACATGTAAAGCAAGTGCATGTGAAGTGAGGTACATGGTGACTATACACAACACTGACTGTTAGAATCATGTGCTCCCTCTCTGTACCAATCAAAGCACTGCTATGGTTCAATTGGCACACCCTGCAAATTCTAGGTACACAAACCCAGTTAACAAAACTACCCTATCCTGGGATATCATCTTGGTTATGAAATCTTGCGGCCCACTGAGATGAAGGAGGGCCACTCATGCAGCTCACTTGCTAGCCTAGGTTGGCCATCTCAGGTTTAAGGGCCTCACTGAGCCTGGGGGCTATTCATGGTTCCAAGAGGGGAGAGGAGGTAGCGGGTTAGAACGAGGCAGGGCTGGGAGTCATGATCCCCAGATTCCATTCCTAGCCCAGAGATGGGAGGGTAGATCAGTGGTTAGAGAGAAGGTGCAGGAGCTGGGACTGCTGGGTTCTTCTCTGAGCAGGAAAATATCTAATAGGTATGACTGGGAGTCTGGACTCCAGGGCTAGACTCCTGACTCCAAATGATATTAAGCAACCAGTGCCAAATATGATTGTGTTTTGTGGTGTGGACACCTGTCCTGCTAAGTTCTGGGCTAAGACCTTCCACATCTGCTCACAAAAACATGGGAAAGGAACTACGAAAGAGGGACAGACAGACGATAAGCTCTACCAGCTCAATAGACAGCTCCTTGGTGGCTGATGCAGAGATTTCATTAATTTTCTCCACGTATTGATCCAGGCCAAGCTCCACAATATTCTCCAGCCTGAAATCTTCAGCATCCTGGTCAAACGTCCTGAGGACTAAGTCCTTCACCTGATCCCAATGTCTGCAAAGAAGCCATCAACAGCATTAGACTGGGGAAAGGGCAACCCCTCTCTGCTGATATCCCCTTCAATAAAGGGACTCAGACAATCCCAAAAAAGGAATTCTGTACACTCTCCACCACAGAAAGGAAGATGTTGACATGGTCATATGGTTGGCAACTCCAGGATAGGAAATGCAACGAGATGGTAAGGGACCTGATGTGGATTGCTCCAACTAAAGACAAGCTGAGAGTCAAAGCTACACTGACATGAGGATATTCAGCAGAGACCAGGGAGTTATATCAGTTGTATGGTTCTTTCAGGCTGTGTCTAGACTACACCTCTCTGTCGACAGAGAAATATAGATTAGGCACGTCGAAACTGCTAATGAAGCAGGGATTTAAATATCCCGAGCTTCATTAGCATAAACATGGCTGCCGCTTTTTTTCGAAATGGAGCTTTTTCGAAAAAAACCGGCAGTCTAGATGCGGATCTGTCGAAAATAAACCCTTTTTCGACAGATCCTGTAAACCTCATTTTTTGAAGACTACAGGATCTGTAGAAAAAGGGTTTATTTTCGACAGATCCTCGTTTAGAGTGCCGTTTTTTTTTCAAAAAAGCTCCGTTTCAAAAAAAAGCGACGGCCATGTTTATGCTAATGAAGAGCGGGATATTTAAATCCCTGCTTCATTAGCAATTTCAAAGTGCCTAATCTACATCTCTCTGTCAACAGAAGTATAGTCTAAACAAAGCCTCAGTGACTGTGGATGGAAGAAAACTAAGGAGGAGAGGACACATGGACCCAGTATCAGCAGACCTCAAAAGATCAGTCTGCACAACAGCCCTGTGCAGGATCACATCATTTGGAAGAAGGCTATAAATGTTGACAACGCTGAAAAAAGAAATAGCAAGAAACTAAAAAAGGAGTTCTATACTTTTCAACCCCAGAGTCTCCGCTCCCTGAGCACACCAGGAACTGCAACCCCGGGGGTCTCCACTCCCATAGCATGCCAGGAACCGCAACCCTGCCTGGCAGCCAGCACTCAGCTCTGGTCCATGCCATCCCCAGGCAAAGTCAGGGGATAGATCCTCACTAAGCAGCTCTAAGGAGGCTGCACACATGTCTAGGGACATCAGCAGGCCAAAGATAATGACAATTAGAGGAAATTCAAAGCAGAGCAACAGAACAAGTCCCAGGGAGGGAGGGAGAGAGGCTCTCTCTGGGAACCATGAAGTAGGCTGGACTGCTTGCAGGCATCCCAGGACTGTTTGAAGTACAGCTCCAACAGCTGAGATGAAGGCGATACTCCAAACTGTGGTAAGGGAGTTAATTAACCAATTCTCTTATGTGAGCTTGTTTGAAGGATGGTGCATAGAAGGACAATGGAAAAATAAGCTCTTCCTCCTCCCCCCAAGGCATTGCGCCTGCTTTCCCACCATTCCACAGACACACACCTCCCACGAGGTGCAAGCGCGGTGCTCTGCAGTGAATCACCAGTGTTAGGTAGAAGAGGAATTCTCACTCACCAGCTCGCTAATGAGCATATGTTCATGTGGGACTGATGAATGAGGTCAGAGTCAAGACCCTTTGCTTTAGCTCTCCAAAGAGATGTAATAACTACATGGTAATCAACCAAAATTGCTTGCTGCATCCTCCAAGGCAACCAATTTTGTGTATGAGCAGCACAAATAGGGATGTTAGATAGCATATAAAATGTTCGCGGTTACACGGCTATTCAATAGTCCCCGGGGGCTGGCAGCCAGTACACACCTGGTCCCACTCCCAGGGAGCCCCCTTCCTCCCCATGCTGCTGTCTTTCTATCAGAGGCAGCTGTGTGGGATGACAACAGCCTCTGTCATAGGAGGTCCAAGCTCCCCACGGACATAGGCTGCTCTGGCATGCAGCCTCTGTCCGCGGGGAGCTCAGACTCCCCATGGACAGGGGCTGCTGCTGTGGAGCAGCCTCTGTTCGCAGCAGGCCCATGCTCACCGTGGACAGAGGCTGCTCCATTGGATGCCAGAGCAGCCTCTGTTCGCAAGGACTTCAGATGCCTACCAACAGGGTCAGCAGCTTCCCCTGCTCCCCCCACCCCCATACTACTGCCTCTGAAAAAGGCAGCAGTGGGGGGCAGGTGGCTCCGTGGAGCCAGTGCTGGGGAGAGCCAACTTTTAAGCAGACTCCCACCCAGCACTGGCTCCTGCCGGTCCCCTTTCCCCCACTGCCTCTGTAGGAGGCAGCAAAAGGGGGGCAGGCGGGTCTGCGGAGCTGGCACGTGTGGTTAAAAGCCAGATCCCCAAGTATATTGGCTCCCGCCTGCCCTGTCACGCTTTGCACTGCTGCCTCTCTATCAGAGACAGCAGCACGGGGATGGGGGCGGGCAGGTGGATCCAGGCAGATCCACTAATACAGAGGCAGCAAGGGGGGGAATAATGCGTGTAGTCGACAGGATTAACCAATAAACCCAGGTTTGTTGATTAATCATGTAGTCGTCTCTATGTTGACATCCCTAAGCACAATGCCCAGAGCCAGGCATAACAGGGTGTTCGATGCATGGGTAGGGCACCAGGAACAGTCATTCACCATCTAGCCGCTAGTGCTCCAGGAATCTAATCCCAACCTTTTGTTCAGAGCAGGAGGGGCTGGGACCCAGGATGGGAAGGTTACTCACCTGGTGCAGTAACTAGAGTTCTTCAAGATGGCTGTCCCTGTGGGTGCTCCACCTTAGGTGTCTGAGTGCCGCTGTGCTTCTAATCGGAGATTTTGAAACGGCTACTCCGCATGCACAGCCAACCATCCCTTCAATTCCTTCTCTGCCGCAGATATGGGAGATTCCAAAGCAGAGGGGAAGAAGGGTGGTGGAACACTCAAAGGGACAACTACCTCAAAGAACTCCCGTTACTGCACCAGATGAATAACCTTCCCTTCTTGTTCATGAAGTGTCCCTGTGGGTGCTCCACTTTAGGTGATTATGAAGCAGTAGTCGGGCTTGGTGGTGGGAGCTTCAGGAGACATGAATTGGTAACGGAGAGTACTGTTCAGCCAAATTGAGTATCAGAAGCGGAATAGGTCTGGATGGCATAGTGGTTGGTGTGCCAAAGCCCAGGTGGCAACGCTGCAAATTTCTTCAGTTGATACACCCTGGAAGAAGATGGTGGTTGCTGCCATTGCTCTTGTGGAATGAGCCTGAATAGCCACTGGGGGCTCTCATTGGAATAGTATGCAGTATCTGGCATAGAGCACAAGATCCATCTGGATAGTCTCTGTTTTGAAATAGGTAAACCCTGAGATCTCTCTGTGGTTGAAACAAAGAGTCTTGGAGATCCGCAGAAGGGTTTTGTGTGTTGTAAGTAAAATGCAATTGCCCTGTGGACATCTAAGGTATTTCCCATTTTTTGCAGGTGTGCTGCCACTACTGCCAGGGCCTTGGAAAGGACCTGTGGGGCCACTGAGAGTCCAAATGGCAGCACTCTGTATTGGAAGCGGAGGTTTCAGATGACGAATCGTAGGAAATGCCGTGCACTAGGTGTATAGAGATATGAAAATAGGAATCTTGGAGGTCTAGGGTAGTCAGCCAGGCTCCCTTCTCCAAGGCAGGAATTATGGTTACCATTTTGAAATGCTGGATTCAAATGAACTGATTGAGCTTGTGGAGGTCCAGATTAGGCCTCCAACCACCTGTCTTTTTGGCCATGAGAAAATAATGAGGGTAGAATCCCTTGCCCTGTGCTGTTGGGGTACGTGTTTTATGGCACCCAATTGAAGGAAATAGTCCACTTCGTGTAGGAGCACATCTTCGTGAAGGGGGTCCCTGAAGAGGGACAGGCGGGGGAGGTAGAAGGGAAGAGTAAGTAAAAATGGGATACAGTCACTCCTTTGGATAATTTCCAACACCCACTTGGTGGTGGTGTTGCCAAATGTTGTGGATGAGATGGACTGGTGCCGTGGAGAAACTGGGGATGTCAGACCCTTGACCAACACTTCAAAAGGCCTGATGTGAATTGGATGGTTGTGGGGTTGATGTCTAGTTGGATGTCTGTCTACTCCTATTCTGGCATGGCCAGCGCTTACTGTCATATTGCCTATGCTGTTGGTTAAAAGGCGTTGGTCTGTATCTTTGTGTATAGGACCTTCCCTACTTTCTTTTTATGACAGATACATGGATGCCAAGCACCTTGAGCATGGCTCATCAGTCCTTCAAGGTATGAAGTGAGGCATCAGTGGAGTTCTCAAAGAGCTTAGTGCCCTCAAAGGGCAGGTCTTCTACTGTGGACTGCACCTCTCTGGGGAACCTAGAGAGCTGCAGTCATGATGCCCACCTCATCGCTACTGCAGACACAATTAGTCTAGCTGCTGTGTCAGCCGAATCTAATGCGGCCTGTAGGGCTGTTCATGAGATTAAAGCCCCCTTTCGTTGATGTTTGATTAAATTGCTCTCTTTTGTTGTCTAGGAGGAATTCAATGAAAGTTGTAAACTGGTTAAAAAAAGGGAGTTACTCACCTCATGCAGTAACAACTGTTCTTCAAGGTGCGTGTCCCAGTGGGTGCTCCACATCAGGTGTAGGGACGTCCCAGAGCCTTGGAACAGAGCTTTTTCTAGCAGTGCCTGCAAGCCTCGTGCTGTGCTCTGCTTGGCACCTCGTGCGTGCAGCTTGCCAGCTTCCCCTCCTCCTACCCTCCCCCGTTCAGTTCCTCTTCTCCACTAGAGTATTTTGTGACTCCGAGTAGAGGGGAGAAAGGGAGGGTTGTGGAGCACCCACAGGGGGACACACCTCGAAGAACAGTCGTTACTGCACAAGGTGAGTAACTCCCTTTTTCTTCTTCGGGTGATGTCCCCATGGGTGCTCCACATAAGGTGATTGGCAAGCAGTATCCGACAGGATGATGGGAATCGGAGTCACTGCTTAGAGGCTATAGATAGCACTGCCATCGCCAGTGCTGAATTGGGGCAGCCAGTTGTGGCATAACGGCAAGCGAAGGTACGGTCTGAGGACCAGGTGGCTGCCCTGTACCACTGTCTGAGTGGTACATTGATAAGGAAGGCCATGGAGGCTGCACGGGCAGTGGGTGCCCTTGCCAGAGTAGGCATGGGCTTGTTGCAGAGTGCATGACAACAAAGTATGCACGATGAGACCCGTTTGGAGATGTGCTGCGCTGAGATAGGCGCGCCCTTTGAGTGTGGTGCGATGGATATGAACAAGCGAGATTTGCAGAATGATCACGTTCTGTCTATATAGAAGGCCAAAGCTCGTCGTATATTGAGTGCATGGAGGATGGCCTCCCTGGGGAATGTGTGCGGCTTGGGAAAGAATGCTGGTAACACTATAGGTTTGTTGATGTGGAAGGCCGTGCACACCTTGGGTAAAAATGTTGGATGTGGACGTAACGTGACTTTGTCCTTAGATTTCCGTCATGAGACCCCCTATTTCACTAACCCTCCTTGCCGAGATGATAGCTGTAAGGAATCTTATTTAACAGAAATTCCAGTGGGCAAGTGGCCAAGGGTTTGAAAGGAGGCCTCATGAGAGTGTCTAGGACAAAGTTTAGATCCCATGTAGCGGTAGGTCCCCTGACAGGAGGGTAAAGGTTTTGAAGAGCCTTCAGAAATCTTGTAGTGGGGTGCACAAATACAGATGAGCTGTCTATACACTCATGCAGAGCTGGTATTGCTGCAAGGTGTACCCTCACGGAGGAATGTGATAGACCCCCAGTTTTGAGATGATGTAGGTAGTCAAGAATCTGGTGAAATGGTGCAGCGTGAGGATCCGTGTGGGCCAAGTGACACCAGGCTGAAAATCTTTTCCATTTTTGCATGTAGGTAGCCCTGGTAGATGGTATTCTGCTCTGTAAGAGGATTTCCTTCACATGGTCTGAGCATAGGGATTTAATTCCTTGGAACCAGAGAGGAGCCATGCATGTAGGTAAAGTGTGTGAGGCTGGGGGTGAAGTAATCTGCCGCTGTCCTGAGATAGGATGTCGTACCAGAAGGGGAGAGGATATGGCACAGCTACGGACATCGCGTGTAGAAATGGGAACCAGGTCTGTCTTGCCCAGGATGGTGCTATTAGTATGACCAGAGCCCCATCCACCCAGATCTTGTGTAGCACTCGGGCTATGAGTGGGATGGGCGGGAAGGCATAGTGTAGTGGTTCGTCCCAATGGATGAGGAAGGCATCGCCATGATATCCTTTGCCTAAGTCGGCTCTCGAGCAAAACCCAGGCCACTTGGTATTGTCGGGAGTCACAAAGAGGTCTATATTCGGGACTCCCCAATGGTGGAAGACGGAGGTGAGTATGGCTGGATGTAATTCCCATTCGTGGTCGGAGTTGAAATTTCGACTCAGGGCGTCCGCCCGAACATTGTTTATTCCAGGTAAGTATGAAGCCTTCAGGGTGATGCCATGCTGGATGCACCAATTCCAGAGGCAGATGGCTTCGGCGCACAGTGACAGGGAGCAAGCTTCCTCCTGCCTGTTTATGTAAAACATGGTTGTCATGTTGTCGGTTAAGTATGTGAACAGTCTGGTCAATAATGAGCAGAAGAAAATAGTTGCAGGCATTCCTCACGGCTCTGAGCTCAAGGAGGTTGATATGCAATGAGGATTCGCGTGCCGACCACCTGCCTGGAACTGTGTGATTAAGTAGATGCGCACCCCAGCCAATAAGGGAGGCATCTGTAGTCATCCGTCTGGACAGTTAGGGCTGGAGGAAGGGAACGCCTGTTAGAAGGTTGGAGGAAATTGTCCACCATGTGAGTCCAGCACCCTCTTGGGGAGCATGACCTGTTTGTGTAGGGAGTGGAGGCCTGGTCTGTAAAATGACGCTAACCGGTGTTGTAGGGCTCGGAAGTGGAGGTGAACATATTGTACGACATAGGTGGTAGCCACCACGTGTCCCATTGCTTGTAGGCAGGTCAGAACCGTAGTGGTAGGGGTAGTCAGCAATACGGTCACAATGTCGCGTAATGCTGAGAATCAGTGTTGGGGGAGATAAGCCCTGGCTGTCAACGAATCAAGGCAGGCCCCAATAAATTCTATGCCCTGAGTGGGGAGCAGGGTCAATTTCTGTTCGTTTATTAGAAGGCCCAGATGGTTGAAGATCTGCCTGGTGTTGGCAATCATGTCAGCAGTCTTCACCTGAGATCGGCCTTTCATACGACAGTTGTCTAGATATGGAAAGATGATGATGCCCTGTTGTTGGAGATAGGCTGTGACCACACCCAGGACCTTTGAGAAGACTCTGGGAGCCGAAGAGTGCCCAAAGGGAAGTACTCTGTACTGGTAATGGGTATATTGTGATGGGTGTATGGTGATATGAAAGTATGCGTCCTGAAGATCAAGGGCTGCAAACCAGTCCCCTTCATCCAAAGCTGGTATAATCGATGCCAGTGTTACCATTCTGAAGCGCTGTTTCCTCAGGTACTTAACTTGCATAGATCTAGTATGGGTCTACATCTCCCTGTGTGCTTTTGTGTCAGGAAATATTTAGAGTAGAATCCTCTCCCTCGAAAGGCCCGTGGAACCTCCTCTATCACACCCAAGTGGAGAAGATGGTTGATTTCCTGTCTGAGGAGCATCTTGAGAGAGGGGTCCCTGAAGAGGGACGGGGAGGGGGGATTGGCAGGGGGAAGCAACATAAAGGGGATGGCATATCCTGTACGGATAATCTCAAAGACCCATCAATCTGATGTTATGATGTCCCACTGATGGTAAAAAGGATGAACTCTGTTGGTGAAAAGATGGTACTGGCCCGTTGGCAAAGGTCAAAGTGGGAGGTCGGGCAGGCCCTCGACCAAACTCTCAAACCTGCTGTTTTGTTGACTGGGGGCCTGAGGAGCGGACTGAGGGTGGGCGTCTCCTCTGAGGGCATTGTCTAGGGCGGTTGTAATCGTACTGTCTTTGCTGGGCACGGTTGTAGTAGCTATCCCTGGTCCTACTATATGGGGTATAACGCCTTTGATGACATAGTGGGGTGTACATTCCGAGTGTACGGAGGGTGGCGCTGGAGTCTTTGCTACTATGTAGGACTTCATCAGTTGTTGATGCAAAGAGCTTGAGCTTATCAAAGGGAAGATCTTCCACCCTGGACTGGAGCTCTTTAGGTACCCCAGCCACAAGGAGCCAAGAAGCTCTTCTCATGACCACGGCTGTGGCAGTTGCCCTGGCCACTGTGTCAGTTACATCTATTGCGGAGAGGAGAGTTGTATGAGCGGTCGTGTGACCCTCATGTATAATGCCCCTGAGGATGGACCTTTGGGAGTCAGGGAGATGTTCAATCAATTCAGCCAGTTTGGAATAGTTGTTGAAGTCATGGTTTGCTATCAAGGCTGCATAGTTGGCTATCCTTAGTTGAAGGGTGGCCAACAAATAGACCTTCTTACCAAATAGGTCCAACTTCTTGTGTTCTTTATCAGTAGATGCTGTTTTGGTATGAGGGGCTTTTGCACGTTGGTTAGCTGCATCAACGACCAGAGAGTTAGTTTGTGGATGCGAGAAAAAGAAGTCCAGATCTTTTGGGGTACAAAGTACTTCCTGTCAGACTTCTTACATGTTGGCTGAATCGAGGTAGGGGCTCACCAGATTTTATCAGAAACCTCTACTATTACCTCATCAATAAGAAGTGCAATTCTGGCTTGTGAAGCGGGGTGGATATTCTTTAAAAGCCAATGCTGTTTCTCCCCGACTTCCTGGAGGTGGACGTCCTCTGTTATTGCCACCCTCCTAAACAGCTCATGGAATTATTTTATGTCATCAGATGGATGACTCTCATCCGGTATTACCACCTCTTGGGGGTGTGAGGACGTATTGTCATGGGGTGAATCTGCCTGTAATTCAGCATGATCAGAGAGTTGACCCTCCTCTTCTTCGTCCAAATCTGCAACTGACAGTACAGATTGAGGCGAGGAGGGTGGAGATAATCTCCCTGAGGCAGAGGACGATGCAAGATGTCTCTTCCATACGCCTCAGTGATCCCATGGCGCCCAGCGAGGCAGGTTGTAGGGTGGAGGGTACGGGTACTCCGAGTACCAGGCTGGGTACAGTAGTCTACCCTGGAAGTAGTAAGAGTGACAAGATGTAGTAGGGGACGAGTGTTGCAATGAGAAGACACTGTATTGGTCCTCCCGCCTGATAGCCTCTCGTTCAGATAATGCCGGAGATCTTGGATAGTGTAGGGAGAGCCCTGGGGAGGGCTGCATGGGGGAAGCCCGTCTGGAGCACATAGGTGAAAGCTGTGGTCTGTCACTTTCACCTGCGTCCTGCTGAGGCTGCACTGGAGTCTCCCTAGGGGGCAGCATAGAGCTGTAGGTGGACAAGCTAACCTCCGAACCCCATTCCCTCCTAACAGGCTATGTGGTTGTGTGTGGCGTAATTATCTGTGCCGCGTCTGTTGTTGCTGCCGGCACCAGTGTGCATGGGTGCTGGGAAGTGCTCTCCAGTGCCAAGACTGATCTTCCCAGCACCAAGGCTGAGCGTGCCTTAGAGATCACAGTGCTGCTTGTGGCATTAGATTCCCCGGTGTGGGGGGTGCTTGACCAATACACTCCCGACACTCGGGGGGATGGAGTTGGGGGCAGGGACTTAGCTGGACATTGTCCCCTTTTTGCCCGTGCCACTGGTGCTGGTGAGGCGGCCCTTTTCCTGGCGAGCTATGCTGCTGGTAAAGAGCCCTGAGAGCACTTAGGCTGCATTGCCTTGTCCAGCAAAATCATCTGTGTCTTTCCTCGCTCTTGCTGTGAGAGAGCGGCAGAGCTCACATTTGTGGGGAACATGCGTCTCCCCAAGACAGCAGATGCAATCCGCGTGTTTATCTGAAACTGGCAGGGGCTCCTGGCATGAATGACATTTCTTAAAGCCAAATGAGCTAGGCATTGCGGCTTCTGACAGGCTCTCCGCCAGTGTTCTATTGAGGGCTGCCCCTGTAGCCGTTACTGCCGTTAACGTATGAGTTGCGGTTTTGTTTCCTTTGTCTTTCTTTCTTTTGTTTTTTGTTTTGTTTTTTAAGATACAGAGAGAGAGCGGCTGAGGAAAGGAAGCAGCGAGGTTAGTGGCCGCCTGCATGCGGGCGCCCGCTGAAGTCGGTACTATGTGAGAGGCTGACAGAAATCTTTCTCTCTTCCCCCTTTTTCTTTTTTTTCCTTTTTCTTTAATAGTATGAAGCCAAACGAGAAGGCAGATGAGAGGAGATAGGGACAGTGAAACCAGGGAGGTTTCTCGCTCCTCCTGAGGAGAAGCTGAGGAGAACAAGGAACTCCGTCCGAGACCAAGGACAGGAGAAGAGGAACTGAGGGGAGGAGGGGCGAGCCACACGTGCGAGGCGCCAAGCAGAGCACAGCACAAAGCTTTCCTCGCACATGCACAGCTTGCAGGCACTGCTAGAAAAAGCTCTGCTCCAAGACTCCAGGATGTCCCTACACCTGACGTGGAGCACCCACGGGGACATCACCCAAAGAAGAATGTTGTGGGTGTATTTTGCCAGAAGTGCCATATAATTGGAAATTCTGAGTTGCAGGCTGGCTGAAGAGTAGGCCTTCCTGCCAAACAAGTCCAATCTCTTCCAGTCCCTGTCATAAGAGGTTGTGCGAGGTATTTGTTGTCTACCCTGCTGGTTAACAGTGTCCACCACCAGAGAATTTGGGGAGAAAGGCCAGAATAAGAAATTTGCCTCTTTGGGGGCTATGTAATACTTTTCATCCAACCTCTTGCATGTCAGGGGGTACTATGGCAGATATCTGCCAGATGGTTTTCGCTGGATCCATCAAGGCGTCATTCATGGGGTGTGCAAGTCTACCGTGCAGAGAGGCATGCGGTATATTGATCAGCTTATGCTGATTTTCTGGCATAGCTGATAACGGAATTTCTAGAGAGTCTGCCACTCTCTTGAAAAGCTCCTGGAATGACTTGAAATCATCCCCCACAGTTGGAGGTGGGTGCATGATTGTGTCATCAGGAGATGATGATGACAGGTGGGTGGGTGGGGGGCGAGTCAGGTGTTTGCTCCTCACCCGTCACATCAACCTCCTCCTCCTCTGCGTTGGAGACGGATTGGTCAGGCAACTGAGTGGTGGGTGCCTGGGACCTGGTTGCTGGGAAGGCTGTTGTAGTTGCTGCACCCATGGGTCCCAATAAGGCCAGCTGGGCGGGATTAGTGGAGGCAGCCACTGAGGTGGTTGCCACTGCAGAGGTTGTTTGCTTGGCTTAGGTGAAGAATGCCTTGGGGTATGTACCTCAAGAGGCTCGTCATCGTTGCTTGACAGTGGTTGAGCCGATCCCACAGGGGTACACAACACACTAAAACGGGATGTGTTTGGGGTGCCAGCAGTGCCGAAGAGCAGCATCCCCAGCATTGAGGAGACTAGGAGTTCAACACTGGCAGTGAATGTTTGTGGTGTCAACATGGAAGGCAACAACACTGGTATCAGTGTGATTTGTGGCAGTGTAGGCTAAATTGCCAGTGCGGGATGCTTGGCAGGGATCAGTGCTGCTTGTTTCATCTGTGCCGCAGGTGCCAGCTGTGTGGGCACTGGCATGGTAGCGCTCAGAGCCAATGCCGAACGAGGTTTGGTTGGCACTGCAGTCGGTGCCAATGGTGCCTTGGCTGATGCCAACATAGAGGGCTTCTGTTTAGCATTTGTCGGTGCCCTGGAGGAGGATTGAGCCTTGTCTTTGGAGTCTCAGCACTTGTTGGTGCCGGAGCTGCCACCTGCTTGCTTTTCCAGCACCTTTGGTGCAGCCAATGCCAGGGCAGCTTTTTTGTACAGAGAGCATTTTCTCGAGGGGAAAAGGGGAGTCAGTCCCTGAAGAGGAGTGGGATCTCTTCTTGGACACCTGAGCCCAGTCAGAGTCCTTGGGGCTCGACCATGCAGGAGCCGCTCTCTTGGAAGCTGCACCAAGATATGGTTGCCTGGATGGTGTCGTGTGATCTGGGTCAAAAGCAGGTCGGACCATTTTCTCAAGGAGCATCATTTTTAACTGAAGCTCCCTGGCTTTCCTGGTCCTTGAGGTTAGCTTCTTGCAGTGGGAGCACTGGGCGGTAGATGGTGCTCCTCACCCAAGTAGCGGACATCTGAAACAGGAATGGACAGCCTGCAGGTTATACACCTTTTAAAACCAGGTGAACCAGGCTTGTCCCCGCAAAAAAAAAAAAGACTGCTGAAATGTAGGACCCGTAAAAGCCTAAAACTAGCTGTCCTAAGGAAAAAAATTACACTATAAACTGTGAACTATTAAAATGATAATAACCAAGAAAAACTGCTGCTAAGAACTATCTAACACTAACACTTGAGAGAGACTGCTGGGTTCCAACCGAAGCCAACGGCGGTAGAGGAGGAACTGAAGGGATGGTTGGCTGTGCATGCAGAGTAGCCATTTCAAATGTCACACACCAGCAGCTCTGCATGCACAGCCGACCGTGGGCACTGCTACATAAAATCTCTAATTAGAAGCGCAGCCGTGCTCAGACACCTAAGGTGGAGCACCCACAGGGACAGCCATCTCGAAGAAGAATCTCTGGTTCTAATCCCACTCTGGGAGTGGACTGAGGTCTGGTGGTTAGAGAGGTGGGGAGGGACCAGGAGTCAGGAGTTTGGGGTTCTAATTCCACTCTGGGAAGGGAGTAGGAGCTGGTAGGTCAGAGCAGGGGAGGAAGAGCCAGGACTCCTGGGTTCTCTTTCCTGTTGGGGAATGGACTGGGGGGGAGGGGAGGATGCTCTTAGGACTCTGGGGTTCAATTCCCAAGACTACCACTCTCTCTCTGTGAGCTTAGGTATTTCCCTTTCCTTTTCTATGCCTCACAGCAACTGCGAATTTACCCACGTCACAAAGGGGTTGGGAAACAACTTTCTTAAATGCATGCTAAGGTCTGTGAGCTCCTCAGATGACAAGAGCTAAGGAGAGGCAGAGGACTATTCATTTCATCAGTGGGGTCCTGCTGCATCACTGACAGATCCCCAGGCACACAGGATCTCATATATTGCTCCCCAGAGGAGCAGCTTTCAGCCACTCTCCAGAGGGCAGCACAGCCTCTCCAAAGTCCCAGAAGTTTGGGCCAGCAAAATGCATGCAGAGTCTGCAGATGAGCCGTACTTACCTCTCCCTCAAAGCCGGGTTCCTGAGGTCCGAGATCAGGGGCATTGTCCTCTTAAACTGCTCAATCTTCACCTTAGAAGTCTCGATAATCTCCCAGTTCCGATCCTTTGATTGGAAAGCAACACCAGTTTAGGGGGGCAGGGATCAGCAGGGAGGGGGGAATACTCACTTGGGTGTCCCCCCAGCATGCCTTTGACATGCATCACACCCACACGCAAAACTTCATGCATTGGTGCACAAGAAGAGATCGTGCTCCCAGTGCACTGCTCTGGCTGAGCCTCTGCACCAGGTCTAATGAGGACAGGAAACAAGAGCCCTGCAGCTGCACCAGTCCGATTGGTCCTTCCAGCACAGTCCCACAGAGCCTCTCTGGTGACCTCCTGGGAAACCCCCTTCTCTGCTGCCCCCAAAGTTCCCCGGTTCCCCCTGCCATCGCCTCCCTAAAAGCCCTTTCCATACACCACAAGGGGATTGGCCAGCAGCACCAGGCCAAGGGAGCCTCTTTCTTGCCTTAAGCTCCCGGCTCAACTTGTTGAGCTTCCGGAAGAGCCCATACGCCATGGTTTCCATCACTTCAGTTTGCAGGGTCTTGAAGCTTCCTGTCTTCCACTCGTTCCAGTTGTCTTCCCAATCTTTCGTGATCTCCCACACCTGCTGCAGGTAGTCCAGCTCCTGCGGGGCACCAGAGAGAGAGCTTAGCCATGGAAAGAGTGACAACTGGGTCCACGTTCTTACCAGACCAGTAGGGGACCCCCACTTCCCAAGCAAGGGCTAGTGCCCAATCCCAGGGGCTGTATGTGGATTTGCTCTCAGGCAGCGGCAGGGTATGATCCCTCCAAACCCCCACCTCCAAACCTTCAAGGAGGAGAAGTGAGCCTGAGCTTTGGAAGCTGTAATGCCAGGGAGGGGCTCCCACCTTCTCAAGCTTCTGCAGGTCTTTGGAAGCTGGCTGCTCAATTTTGAAGATGCCCAGGTTGGACCGCAGGGTACTCTCCTCCTCCTTCATGGTGGCCAGCAGCTGCCGCATGGCCGCAATCTGCTCAAGGGCAATCTCGCAGCTCACAGCATTGGTAAATGGACCTACAACAAAGAGCTCAGCAACCTCTGCCCCTGCTGCTCCACATCCAGCATAGGGACCCCACTCCTGTGCTTGGAGATGGGACAGGAGGCTGAATGATGTGATCAGAGCAAGTGGGAGCCAGGAGTGGGGCTGGTGGGTTAGAGCAGAGGGGGCTGGGAGTCAGGACACCTGAATTCTCTTCCCAGCTTTGGTGGAGGAGTGGGGGTTAGTGATTAAAGCAGAGGACTTGAGAGCCAGGACTCCTGGATTTTCTCCTCAGCTATGGGAGGGAAGTGGATCTAGTAAATTAAAGCAGATGGAACTGGAAGCCAGGATGCCTGGGTTTTATTTCCAGCTCTATGAAGGGAGTAGGATCCAATGGGTTGGAGCAGCGGGTGGGAGAGAGAGCCCTGAGTTCCTTCCCCAGCTGTGCCAGGGGAGGGCAGTCTGATGAGTAAGAACAGATAGGGCAGGACTCCAAAGTTCTATTTCCTGCTCTGAACAAAAGTGGGATCTAGAGGGTTTGAGCAGTTGGGGCTGGAAGTCAGAATTCCTGGATCCTACTCCCAGCCTTTCAGAGCATGGGGAAAGTTCACCAGTGCTCAGTTCCTGAATGACTTTGCAGTGAGGGAAGATGGGGAGGTACATGACAGGGATTTGCAAGAAGACTGCATAAGTTAATGGGCTTACTTGTAGGGAGGGATGTTCGATTCAAAATCACTAATTGTAAATATCTCAATCTACTGAACCAATTTCTTCCAACTTAGCTTGCTCTTTAGGTCTCACAGAGATCTACAAAACGAGCCAAGTATGGTGTGTCCAAGGACATCTATCCTGGGTGTGGCGCCACCACCACCCACCTTTGGTGCCAAAATCCTGAAGAAGGACCTGGGCCTTTTTCTTGAAGTCATCCGCAGAATGGATTAGGCCCGTCTTGAACTTCTCTTTGTGTTTCTTTAGCATGACATCACTCTCCAAGATGCACTGCTGAAAGGACAGCCACTCGGAATTGAGTGCTCCTAGTGTTTGCAGCACCTGGGACACAGAGAGCAGGGAGAGGGAGGAAAATGAAAGATGTCATCTCTTCAAGATTACCACTGCTTTAAGGAAAAGGCTGGGCACAGTGAGTTCCAGAAACATGGGTAGGATAAATAGACACCTCCTCCACCCCAATGGAAGGGGGTCTTACCCACTTCTGAGTATTCGCTGGGGCTGGACAGCACAGGAGGGGGGGCATCTGGAGATGCCTTTGGAGATGGGGTTGGAAGCCAGTGACTGTTCTGTGGCACAGAATGGACAAAGAAAATGGAGAGAAGGGCAAATGGAGCAGGAGGGGTATAGGGAGGGAGTACATGGGGTAGATAAGCCAAAGAGGCTGAGACACCCCAAAAGAGCAGGAAAGAGATGATGGGGGAGAGGAGAAAGTAGAGCTAGGTGCCTGGGAATTCAGAGCAGAGAGGCGCAGGGAGCCAGGGAAAGGTCTGCAGGGACAGCGGCTACATGACTCTCTTTGCCTGAATGTAGAGAAGGGCTCAAATCCTCAAAGGGATGTAGGTTCCTAATTTCCATGGAAACTACGTGCTTAAATCCCTTTGGGCCTGAGCCAGCATGGCAGGGGCCACGTCCATACTTACGCCTTCATCCACAGCCACTTCGTATTTCTCCAGGATGGCAAACTGCTCATGAATGGGCGGGATCTGCCCCTCTAGCTTTGGCAGCTCATGCTGCAGCGTGTCAAGGAGCTGCAGGCTTTGGCCCAGTTCCTCCAGAGTCTGTGGAGGCCGGCTGACGCTGCAGGGGAAGAGAGCAAGTGAGACAGGACTGATTCAATGACAAGGGCTCTCTTGTGCCTGGGTCAGAAGACTGGCACTGTGGTGGCATAGGGTAACCAGTGATGCTGCACTTCCCACATCTGCTCTGCTCAGGGAAAGGTATTTCACACCCCCTGGCAGGACTGGTATGGCAAACCATTGAGGCTGAGGCCCACCCCCACCTCACGGCTCTCTCCCCATGGGCCCCAGTAAGGGTTGGGACTGAGCCAAGCTAAGGTGGGGCCCTACTTAATAGTAAGGTTCTGCTCTGGGTAGGGGGCAGCTGACGAGTTCCACTCATAAGCTGATGAATCTCAGACTCTCAGACAGAAAGGGTGAGATCTGGCAAGGGGAGGGGATGTCTCTGAGCTTTTGCTGTTTTCACAGCTCTGTTACTCTCAAGTACTTTTAAGAGTAAAATCACTGGGCTTAAGAAGCTCCCCTGCTGAGCCTGTCTTCCTGATTCTCCTGCCATGTTGCTTTATGAAGGAATTAAACTAGAAGCAAAGAGTGCTCTCTAGATGGGGCTCTGCAGAATTGGAGGCTTCAGGAGGCTTTGGCTATATGATGACATCCCATGTTCCAAGGAAGGACAGGACCCGAGAGTCCCAAAGTTAGAAACAGTGACTAGACTACCCAGACCCAGCTGACTCAGAGACATGTGAGACCTAGAGATGGCGACTGTACAGTGGGTAACAGAAGAACTCCCATCAGTGGGGAGAAGGGAAGAACAGACTGGAACTAGCTGTTCAGGGAGATGGGCATGGGCAACACAGACAGTTGGCTGTCCCTTCCCCAACCAGCAGGGCACTGGATCAGGAAGAAAGGTACAGTATGGCCTCTGCCTGTCCAGGGAATGCCTCACTTCTTAGCGTTCTCCTGGAGGTAGGTGAACAGCTCCTGTAGCCGGGAACTGGCCAACTCATTCAGCAGGTTGGTGAGCTTGTTCTGCCATTCGTTGCAGTGCTGGACCACAGAGAACTTGAGATGGGAGCAGTCGAGCAACACAAACTGGATGTTCAGCACTGTCTCCTCCTTCTGCACATTGTTGGCCACTTCCATGTACCTGCCAGGCACATAAACAGACCAACCCTTCAGGCAGCTGCTTAGTGCAGAGCGTGAGAGCTCAGCTTGGCAGTGCGCAGCATCCATATGACTATGGATGAGAATCCCAGAGGCCTCTCTTGACATGAGATGGGGCATGGAGGTGACTAGATGGAGACACCTGGATTCACACTGAATGGATCACAGAAGCACAGTGAACTAAAGTGGGGATCCTTCTTATCTGGGCTATACAGGCCTTGTGGGAAACCAGTATGGCATTAGGGAGTGCTGTGCTGCTTGAGCTGGCTGGGGGATATCTCTCCCATAACAGTCAGTGCTCACACAAGCGCCCCAGCATGGCACTATGGGGCACTGTGCTGCAGGGAGCTGGCTAAGGGAGTGCTCTCGCCTCACAGTCACTGTTGACACTAGTGCCCCAAAATGGCACTAGGGGGCCCTGTGCTGCAGGGAGCTGGCTGAGGGAGTTTGCTTGTGCGCTCTCTCTCTCTCTCTCTCTCCTCCAGCGAGATTGGCACTAGATGGCACTGTGCAGCATGGAGTTGGCCAAGGGAGCTCTCTCCCTTCCCAGTCAGTGCTGACACCAGCGCCCCAGCATGACACTAGGAGGCACTGTGCAGCATGGAACTGGCAGATGTTGCTCTCTTCCTTCGCAGTCAGTGCTGATGCCAGTGCCCCAGCACTAGGGGGCACTGTGCCACAGGGAGCGGTGTTTTAACCCATAGCTGTGTTCTACTTTTTCACCCGCAAACTCCTGCTTGCTGAGAGGTGCCATACTGCTGACAGCACTGTTTGTTGTATGAGCCATGATATCGAGGCCTCATGCTCATTAAGACCACCTGATCTTATTGGAAAGTCAGTAGCATTTCTATCTCCTAAACCAGCAGGGAAGGGGCCAGAGTAGTGGTTTTGGGGAGCGGGGACCACGGTAAGGTTTACAGCTGCTACATGGGGTTTCACCACCTACATTGCTTAGGATCACAAATGTGAGCCACACATGTGCACCAGCACAGGCCGTGAAGCTACAAGGGCACTGACCGTAGCCTGATCACTTTATGGCCAGGCCACACCTCAGTGGAGCTGCGACCCACTACCAAGTTGTAATACCTTTCACTTCAAATTTGTCCTGGCTGCCCTTACCATGAGGCGAACTGAGGCGGCCGCCTCAGGTGCCAGACTGTAGGGGGGTGCCACTAGGACCCAGAGTGTAGAAAATTGTGTCTGCTGTTGGTGCATATGTATTCTCTCTGCTCTAGATGCACAGAGATGGTGGAGTGCTGTGCTGGAGGAAGGAGGGCACAAGAGACATAACAGGCAGGCAGGAGAAAAGGTGGCATAGGGGTGTCATTTGAGCTCCCCGCCTCAGATGCCAAAATGTTGTGGGCCGGCCCTGCTGGCTGCCACCCCAAATCTCCTTAAAATGACTTTGAAAATGTTGGTCAATGTGCCTAGATAGCAGCACTTACAACTTCCAAGCCATTCCTGGCCCTTTGTGCTTAAACCCTGATACCAGTCTGGTGTAAGGATGTTAGCATGCGGTTAATTGACTAGTCGACTAGTCAATAGGCACTTCTGCATTCCTCCTTTGAAATGTACAAGAGCCCCCCCTGGGTTTTTCAAAGGAGGAATGTGGAACTCCCTGCACGCAACATGCCTGCTTTGAAATGCACAGGAGTCCCGAGCAGCGGCTCTTGTGCATTTCAAAGCCATGGAGACTGGGGTCAGCGGGGGACACTCAATCCCGCACTGACCCCGGGCTCCATGCTAAGCTGCATGCCACTAGGTGCCCAGGGTCAGCCACTTTGAAGTACCCTTCCCCCGGTCCCTCCTTCGCTGCCTCTATCTCATAGAGGCAGCAAAAGTGGGGAGAATATTGACTAGTCGACTAGTCTTTTACATCCTTAGTCTGGTGTCCTAGCAACCAACACCTGATGATTCCTGGGGAAGGTGAGGATCCGTAATACACCTGACCAACTGTACAATGCTGTCCCAATCCTTCCTCAAATCCTGCAGTGATCAGCTGGTGCCCTGATGAGAACTGATCACTTCGGTCATGCCATTCCTTAAACATGTACCGCCGGTGTTATCCATGTCTCACAGGTGCTTACATACCACTGTGAATCTATGTTCTGTAACCTATTGAGTTCAGTTAGGCTCTAGATTAACATAATCTATCAACTAGGGTTAAATTCCAAAAGGGAACACAACAATCTAGAACAGGGGTGGCCAAACCGTTCCAGACGAAGAGCCACAATAGTAGTGGAGACAGCGTGAAGAGCTGGGGCAAAGTTGTTGAGGGAAAAAAAAAAAAATAAGGCCACACTGGGGTACATCCATCCCAGAGCGCAGCTTTTTTTTTTTTTGGCTCAACAACTTTGCCTCGGCTCTTCACACTATCTCCACTGCTACTGTGGCTCACAAAAAAAGCACTGGGAAGGGGGTGAGAGGTGCAAGCTCTGGGTGCAGGAGGAAGTAGAGAAGAGGATGCTGGCTCAGTGACGGGTGCTCCAGGCTGGAGAGTGTTGGGGTCAGGGCGAGGGTTGGGGTGCTAAGCAAGCCGCAGGCTTGTGGCTGTGAGGGTACAGGAGTTTGGGCTGGGGTGCATGAGGGACTCAGGGCAGGGAGGCTGGGAGTATGATGGGCTCAGGACACAGATTTGCAGTGTGTGGATGGTGCAGGAGCGTTGTGGCAGAAGACTGGGGATGTGGGGGTGCAGGAGTTTGGGGATGTGAGAGGCTCAGGACAGGGGGTTCCAGTGCATGATAGGCTCAGGTTTGGGGTTGGGGTTGGGGTGTGTGTGTGCAGGAGTGTTATGATGCTGCGGACAGATGAGGGCTTGTTGGCCAGACTTCATTTTTAAATAAACTATTACGTCAAACACAAAACGTTTCAGTGTTGTCTTTATTTATGGGGGGGAGACCCGTTTTGAGTCAGGGATCACTGACCCACAGAAAAGTCAGTCGGGGCCACACAAGTGAGATTCAAAAAAACATCTGCTCCAAAACCCACCAAGCCTCACTAATGTGGCCCCAACTGTGCTCGTGGGGGCAGGGGACAGGGTGCTAGGGTAGGGTGCTGGTGGGTGCTGGGGTAGGGTACTCGTGGGGGGGGGTCTGGCCAGGAGGAGGGGACAGAGACATCTGGGGCCAGTACCTAGGGATCCTGGGTCTCAGGAAGTGCACTGGCTGCTCTTCCCCTCCCATCCCACAGGCACTCCCCCTGCTCTAACCCAATCCCCTCCCCTTCCCCAGAGCCAAGCACACACACCCCAACCCAATCCCCCTTCCCTTCCCCAGAGCCAGGCACACATACTCCAACCCAATCCCCCTCCCCTTCCCCTTGCCCTTCCCCAGACACACACACACACACACACACACACACACACACACACACACTCACTCTCTCTAACCCAATCCCCTCTCCTTCCCCAGAGCCAGGCACATACACCCCAACCCAATTCCCAGCCAGGCACCAGCCCCCTTTATACCAATCCCCTCCCCTGTTCTAACCTAATTCTTGGCTCCCTTAGGTGGAGCCACCAGTACAACCACATGCGTCTCCCTCCAGGCGCTGAGGCACATGTGCAGAGCAGCCGGCCTTGAGACGTGCTGGCTGGGATGCCGTGTGCAGCCCCGCGCCCCCCCACCCCGAACCCAATCTTCCTCCCTTTCCCTCCCCTCCCCTCCATTAGACTAGAGCCAGGCACACACACACACACACACCCCGTGCTCTAACCTAAATCTCAGGTCCCGGAGCCGCCGCCACAGCCGCACGTCTCCCTCCAAGCACTGGGGCGCGTGCGCTAAGCGGCCGGCATGCCATGCGCACCCCCCACAACCCAATCCCCGTCCCCTCCTCTCCCCTTCCCCAGAGCCAGACACCTCCCCTTCCCGCTCTAACCTAATCCCCCTCCCCCACTAACCTTATGCTCAGGTCCCGGAGCTGCCGCTGGCGCCACCACAGCTGCACCCGGAGCCGCTACCTGCGCTCAGCAGCTAGCTGCTAGCACGTGCAGGCTGGGACGCTGTGTGCAACCCGGCCTGCACATGCAAGATATGACGCAGTGCACTGGGGGCCGTGAGCGGAACGGCACAGGCCGTGAGCAGGCACATGGGTCACAGCAGCCCAGTCGCAAGAGCAGCTGACCTGAGTGGTTCCGGGTTCCGTCCCGGTTCCGTCAGGAGCCACAATTTTTTTTGGCCACCCCTGGTCTAGAAGAAACAGATGTATTAGATTTTAGAATGATCAGAGATTAGTGAATTATAATCTAGTCCAGGATCCAGATTAGATTTGATGTAGCAGAGAAAACATTTGGATGAAGAAAGCCTAAATGCAAAGGGGAGGAGCTTCCCCGAGGGCTCAATGTGGGATTTGGAAGTTGCTTTAGGCAAAAGGAGCATTTTTAAAAGGAGCAAGGAATGTGTTATGGCACTGCAATGGGAGCAGCTGCTATTAGGAAAGAGAAATCCATTCCCTCCAAATGATTTGTTAATTGAAACATGTTTTTATTTCTTTGCTCCTGACTCATCCAAGTGAGGCCAGCAGGTGGAGGACAGTTCTGGCCCCGTGGGATCTTATTAAATCTTCCTGACTGTTCCATTAATTAATTCCCCGTCTATGGGTCACTGGAAACATGAGGCCAAACTTTATTAAACAAGGAAACCAAAAATGGCCCCAGAAGAGACAGATGAGGAACAGAGGCAAACGGGCATATGGTTGCTGGAGAACAGGCAGAAATGGATAGGGAGGCAGCATCTAGTTACGGATCCAAATTTACCTCTGTCCTACACTGAGCCTGAAAATTATATATGTCAAACACTGAGTCAGCACAGCACACAGGATAGGAAAATGCTGCTTGTACTAAATACATTAATCCTGCTCATTCCTTTTAGCTGCTGGTTTTCAAGAATGCCTCGTTCTGGGTCTGTGTTCCACCTTCTGGCTTACAACTGGGCCATGCCAAGGTGGGAGGCACAGATCACACAGTGGAATCTTTCTTCCTGGTACTGTTCTAAACAGCCCTCAGAAGGCTTTCAAGGCTTTAATAGTGAATGCTTCTTCACATTGAAGCACGTTTGAGGAAATGGGGAGCAGAAAGCCCATAAGCTGCACTGTAAACTAAAGTATTCCACAGGCAAAACTGCAATTGGTTTAGGGAGTGGTTACACTGTAATAACAACCAACTCCAAGGCCCTGCTCACAGCATGGTTCTCTCCTGACCTGCTTACAGCACAATTCCATTGCTAGTCATTTGTTATCTTCTTTCGGAGACTGACGAAAGCAAACCAGAACTGCAAGACACATACAGGCCTTAACTGCGTAAATGCTAGAACCCCTATCCATGCTCATGCCTTTAGTGCATTTCTAAGGTCCCAAAGTGCTTTTAAAGTGGGGAGCATCATTAACCCCTTTCATAGACAGGGAAGTTGAGGCAGAGAGGTGCAGTGACTTGCCCTAGGGCACCCAGCAGGCTAGTAACAGAGCTTGGAAAATAATCCAGGTCTTGAGAGTCCCAATCCAGTGCTCTACCCACATGAGAAGAAAGGATTTCATTTACCTAGGATGCTAAACCAGTGCCTTGTAGCTACCAGAGCCCTCAATGCAATGCCTGCTGGGAAACTATAAAAACATCCTATTGACAAGTTGACTGGCTCTGTTTCTCTCACTTTTAAAAAAACATAAATAAAATTGCTTGCAATGTTTGCATGTAAACAGAATATTGGTTTCTTCAAAATTCAACTGCTCCTGCTGCTTCCTCTTTCAACCCCATCATTCACACAGTGCTGAAAGCTAGCCACCTCCAGGGAGGGAGACAGCACCCATTTATCCACACACAGTGGTGTGCCACAACATTTTCCAATGGAAAGGGCAGCGAATAACTCTGTGGTTGGAATAGCAGGGGTGATTTAGGGAAGCAGAATGGAATTGCTGCAGCTGGGATCCAGCCAGCACACTGAGGTTAATGCTCTAACTCGGAGGAAAGGTACCAGGAAATCTTTAACAACCACAAGCCATCAGATATTTAGCTTTGTATCTGAGCAGTATCACTTCCAGCAGCATGTGTTCCCAGCACTAGGCTGGGGTATTGTGGTGAGTGCTAGTTTGTAGGGAAAAGTCCACAGCACCTAGCACCTCGCCGGGACCAGTGCTGGCTATGGGAAGAGCCCCTTACGCTGCTTCTTGCAACATAGCACCTGGTACCTACTCAGTGCTGGCCAGTGTTCCCTGTAAGCCGTGCACCTGGGCATCGGCCCAGGAAAGTCTCAAATTCTGCCCAGCTAATTAGCAGAGCACCCACAGCCACCTGCAGCCAGCAGCATGTGCTTCTATTGGTGGTGCACATCAGCACATGCCTCAGTGCATGCAACAAAATTCATTATGCATATGGATGGAAAAAATTAAAGAACATTGATGCTGGTTATGGGAAGAGCGCCCCACTGAGCCACCCACATTGCCCCCTTGCAACACAGAACCTGGCACCTCTCCAGGGTCAGTGCTGGCTATGGAGAGAGCCCCTTCTGAGTCACCCACATGACTCAGTGGGACTCAGATTTTGATAGAGGTCTCTTGTTCAATATCCAACAGGACAGGCCCTATTTAGCTTGTGAGCTCTATCAATTTCCGAAGGACAGTAGAGTGGACATCCCTGAATCTCCAACATCACTGGTCCAGGAGACCAGTCTGTTCAAGGAGGAGGACGTAGGGTTCAAGCATCCATGGACAGAGGCCCTCACTTACCGAGCAGTGTCTGCATCAAAGGATGACACGAGTGGGTTGAGGTGACGGTAACGGTTAATGAAGGAGTCCTTGTTGACCTCCCAGATCTCACGGTACACATCCCAGGTCTTCAGATATGCCTGGAGGAGCGTGGCATTTGCTTGCATGCCACCACTGATCAGTGCCTGGATTTTCTTGATATCCTCATCACGCTCTGAGTGCAGAGAGACAAACAGAATAGTGATCAACCATCTCAAGTGCCCAAAAGGCTGGTCCCAGTGAATCAGAACCCCTTTTGCAAAGCTCGCCAGCCCTCTGGAAAATACTGAGAAGGGGATGAAACTGAGGCACGGAGCAGGAACATGCCTTTACAGGGTTGGGTGTGCACATGCAGGAATTCATTCCGTGACAAATGTACACTATATTCAGTAGGGATGTTAGATAGCAACAAATTGAATAGTCATGTAATCATATCAAAATTAGCAGTTACACGAATATTCAATAGTATCCAGTGGCAGGCCCAGCAGCCGGTGCGCTCCCAGCCCCACTCCTGGGGAATCCCCTGCCACTGAGTCTCTGAGGCAGCAACGCAGGTGACAAATGGGAGCCGGTCTGTGAGGGGATCTGGTTTAAATACAGAGTCAGCAAGTGTGGGGCAGCAGCAGCAACAGCCCCTGTTTGCGGGGGGGGCCTGAGCTCCCCATGGACAGAGGCTGTGCCAGCATCTCACAGAGCAGCCTCTATCCGTGGTGGGCCCAGGCTTGCCGCACACAAAGGCTGCCCCACGCAGACACCCCTACCCTCTTCCCTCCCCCCTGCCCCCCATACTGCTGCCTCTGATAGAGACAGGAGCACACGGGAAGCAGGCAGCTCCCACCCCGAGCACTGGCTTCTTCTTGTTCCTCCTTGCTGCCTCTGTAGGAGGTAGCAAGGGGGGGGGGGCAGGTAGCTGCATGGAGCTGGCACGCAAGGAGAGCCAGCTTAATATCCAGCTCCCCACACATACCGGTTCCCACTTGGCCCCCCTCCCCACACTGGTGCCTCTTGAAAGCCGGCTTCCCACGTGTACCAACTTCTGCCCACCGCAGCTGCCTCTGATACAGAGGCAGCAAGGAGAAGGGATGCATGTAGTCGATCAGGTTAATTGTGTATTCGACTACATGTTTACATCCCTAATATTAAGGCAATGTCTGTCTAGATGCAACATATGACTTGCAGGAGCTGCTAAGCCAGCTACCGAGTGCCACAGAGTGAAATAAATACAAATAAAGCATTACGGCAAGGAAACTGAACGAAGGGAAAATCACAGCTGAACCAGGCTGGGGAATCATCTGCTCCAGGGATCAAGTAGGAGAATGGAACCAGCCAAGTTACCTCACCCGGTTCCTTGTGGTCTGAACACAGAGGACATCTCTACACTGGGTTTTCAAACCCACAGCAGCAAGTCACAGAGCCCAGCTATACAAACTCAGGCTCACACTATGGCACTAAAAACAGCCGTGTAGACATGGGCTGGGCTGGGCTGGACTGGACTGGACTGGAGCTCAGGCTCCAAAACCCATTTCTTCCCCAGCTTCGGAGCCTGAACACCTATACAGCTGGTTTTAGCATCGGGCTCAAGCCCACATCTGTAGCGTCAGGCTCTGAGACTCACTGCTATGGGTTTGAAGACACAGCATATACACACCCAGAGAGATTGAACTAGGGATGTTATAAATCAAAAAATTGTGTAACTGAATTTCTATCAGTTACACGGTTAACCACAGCCTTAAAGTGGGGCTGGTGCAGCTCCCAGAAGCCACTGTGGGGCTGTTGAAACTGTCAGGGCTCCTGCAGCTCCCGGTCTGCAGAGCTGCTGTAAGCACCCAGAAACCCTATGAAAAATGTAACCAGTGCTGGTAACCAATAAGCGTTAGCTTATCGGTTAAACAGTTAACCCCGGTTACACTCTTATATCCTTAGACTGAACAATGTGACGCATCGCCCTGAACAGCAGACTCTTTTAGACGGAGCTATAGTCCACATAGGTAGCATCTGAGTATGAGGGTAGCCTCCTTACCCACGAGGATCGAGATGGGATCACGGAGGAATTTGCGTTTGGTCAGGATCTCTGGCAGGTGGCGGAAGACAGAGATGCTGGTAATTAGGTGACTGCTGATGTCATTGACCATACTGGCAAGCTGGGTCAAAGTTGGGGAAAATTCAACCTGGGAACACAAAGTGGCAGGGCTAGTAGAGAGGGGGACCCAACAGAGGTAGGCAGGCAACAAATGATCAGCAAACTCAAAGAGACCTACCACATAAGCACTGGAAAATCTATCCCATCCCCACAGCTGGAAAAGCACTGGCAGGCTGCAAGATACTGGACCTGAAAATCCTATCATTCTGATTTCCATCTTTCTACCCCCTTCCTCACCCAGCTCCCATGCACAACAGCTCCCACACACACCAGCCCTGGCCCCGCCACTCCTCGGGCCACATCGCTTGTGGGAGGGACTGGGGGGAAAAGGTGGAATGGGATGGAAGGGAAGAGGAAGGAGAGGCAGGGAGAAGGCGGAGCAAGGGCAGGAAGGGGGCAGAGCAGAGACGGGAGAGAGGTAGGGCCTGGGGCAGAGGCCCTTCCCTGATCTGGGGGGCAGTGGGTCACATAGCCAGTGGGCCCCTGTGGACTCTTCTTCCCAGTTGCCCCTAGTCAGAGTTGAGGGAGAAAGAAAAGTGAAAAGGTAATCAGATAGCCATGATTTTAAGATCAAATCTCTTTTGCCTGAAGGCATGCAATGAATGTGTTAGCCTGGCACAACTGAGCAGTAGGGATGTAAACAAGCAGTCGATTAACTGATAAGCTTAGGCTTATCTGTTGATCTTCTCAACTACTCACATTTCCCACCCCACCCCCCCTTGCTGCCTGGACCCACCACAGGCAGAGACTGTCCCCAACAGCAGCCCCTGTCCGCAGGGGGTCCGAGCCCCGGACAGACAGAAAGAGCAGGGACCCCCTGTGGACAGGGGCTTCTGCCAGACCAACTTCTGTCCATGGCCAGCCCAGACTGCCACAGACAGAAGCTGCTTTACAGCAGCCTCCCTCCCTCTCCACAGCAGCCTCTGTCTGTGGGGAGCTCAGACCCCCCGCAGACAGGGGCTGCTGCCACCCTGCTCTGCTTCCTCTGTATTAGAGGCAGCAGCACAGGGCAGCAGGCAGCTGGTCTGCACAGGGAGCTGTTTTTTAAACTGGCTCCCCTCGCAGACCAGCTTCTACCTGGTACCCCACTCTGCTGCCTCTGATACACTCTGCAGCAGCATGGAGTAGCAGGGGGTTTCCCAAGAGTGGGGCCAGATTGCACTGGCTGCCGGCCCCACCCCTGGGGACTATAGAATAGTCAAGTAACCACTAAGAATTCATGCAGTTGCTCACCTATTAAATTACTCGATATCTAACATCCCTACTGAGCAGCTGTAATCCCAGCCTTCCAGCATTCATTTCTGGTATGCAGAATATTGGCTCTTAACTCTCTCACCAGTCCTTAGTCAGGCTGTACTTTGGGGGGGACACTACTTAAGAACTGAATGCAGCAAGTCCCAGACTTAGGATCATTTTCAATCCCTGCGTGACATGCCACTAATCACTGGAAGGGACCATCCAGTGGGGCTCAGCTGCCCTGTAGGCACTGACAGAAGCTGCAGAAGAAGGGCTCACCTGTGCAGAGGGTGCCGGGTAGTTGTCCTGCAGGATTACCTTGATTCTGAACAGGGGGTTAGGAGTGGTCTTGCCATCCCCATTGATGGCCTTGGAGAGTTCTAGCAGGGACCACTTGACATTGAGCCTGAAAGCTTCCTCCATCATTCTGTTCATCTTAACAGTGTAGGCCATCCAGTACTGCTGCACCTGAGGGGAGAAACAAGTTAGCTGAGAAAGGCAGCACAGGAGGTAAAAGACAACACAGCATACCAGAGCAAGGGCAGCCAGGGTAAAAGACAACAAATGCTAAGCTACATTTAAAGGGCTCAGCACTCCAGCCACCACCGCAGTTGCAGCAGCAGTGGCCAGGAGTCCTGGGCCCTTTGAAATCACTGGGCCCCGGGCAACTGCCCCTTTTGCCCTCTGCTGTCAGTGAGCCCATGGGTGGGCAGGGACAGCTGGGTGAGAAATTAAAGACGTTGCAGGTGACAGAGAGGGTCTCTGTCACATAGTGCAGATCTAAAATGTGTACAGAACACAGGCCCTTAACACAGTTGTCTCCTGATAGAATCAAATAGAGCACTGCATGCTGGGACTTGTCCCTGATGGCAGACAGAGCAAGGCTTACTGGAAGCTGCCAGGCCCCAGGCCTCTCCTTACCTCAGCACTATCATGTTTGAAGACTTCATAGGTTTGACGCATAATGGTGATGACCTCCTCATGGATACCCATCAGTTTCTGCTGCATCCAAGCACGGTGCTCCTTCTGGTCCTCCTCAAACTCCAGGTCATTGTAGACCCGCTTGCCAGTGATCCGCACCAGCAGTGCCTCGCTGATCTGCTGGGCACTGCGAGCGATGGTAAGGGTGGCTGCCTTGAATTCATTCACAATAGTCTGCACCTGAGGGTCAGCGGCAACAAAGCAGGTTCAGGGGCCCAGGGTCTGCCAAAGGTGAAACTGAGTAACTGCGGCTCTGTTTGGGCAAGGCAGGCATGAGGCTAAGGGATGGGAGGCTCTCCCTTTGCCGCCCCACCTGGATTCTGGGTGCAAACTGTTTCTATTTCTTCACTCACTAACCAGAGGCTGTTGTCTGCCATGCTGGGTTCTTTGCTCCCTACCTTCATAGATGCACAATAAGCAGAGAACACCTGTGTTCTGAATCTCCCCCACTGCACCCAAAACTAGGCTGAGTGAGTAGCGTGCACATAAACAGAATGCCAGCAGCTGGAGATCCCTTACACGTCTGCTACTTGAGATCTCCATGTAGGAAGGATGGAACTTTGGGACTGGCTAGTCAGGCTTGGGGGCAGTGGAAGCTGGAGGAAAGCTCACCTTGCTGGCATGCAGTCGGCACTCACCAATGAAGGCAGTGCTAGCCCCTTTCAGTGACCAGTGCAGCTTCTTCAGGCCGGGCTGGATCTTCTTGTCCAGGTATCGGATCCGCTCCTTGAACAAGGCCCTCTCCTCTGGGGACAGCATAGCAATGATCCTAAATAGGGGAGCACAGAGGGCAAGCCAAGTAAAATGGACTGATGAAGAGCTAAGGTTTAATATTATTACTAATCTGCTGAAAGGATGGTCCAAAGGAGGCCACTGCTCTCCTCAGTCACTAGGGTCAGGCCAAGAAATTAACAAGCTTGAAGAGGCGTCTGGCAAGGTCTGAGAGGTAATCAGAAGAACAGATTGGGGCAGGAAGAGACCAGATGCCAGTCCAACCAGAATGATTGGGGGGGGGAAGGGGAAGGAGAGAGTGGAACTCCCACCTTGTCCCAGCACAGGAGGATAGGGATCACCCAAGTACATCTGTTCCAACACAACTGAGCCCTGAGTGCCAACAAGCCAGCATGACACAAACATTCCCTCTTCCGTCATGTTAAAAATACACTTGCCAAAACGAACCTGTTTCAAGCAACACTATCTCTGCAGAAAAACGCCCCCAAGTCACACTTTTAAAAATACCGGAGCAAAGAGAAACCCTCCTCCCCACGACAGTTTAGTCATGAGACAGCTCACTCATTCCTTCACTCATTTCTTCAACTGATGGTGGTACCAGACTGGGAGTGGTGAAGACTGACTCACTGTGCATCCCCCACACAATCTCCCCCCAAAACATACAAACTCCCTCAACCGACAAGCCGAGGTTTTTCTCTGAAGAGACCTGCTGTAGTGCGGAGAGGGAGTTCTGGGGGCCAATCAGTGTCAATTATCCTAGTGGCTTTTGTGACGAGGACATCTGTTCTGCTAAGAACTGGATTCAGATCCCATCCCCCTACAATTCATTTCACATAAGGACCACCAAATGGGCATCACATGGAAATGACTTTCAGTCACCACCAACATGCGTCTGAACTGAAACCAAGATCCTAGAGGTGAAGGGCTTCACAGACCACTCCTCAGTGCCAAGGGCCACCCTGTCCCTCAACCTGGGAGCAGATGGGAACTGGCGCCTGATCTAAATGAAATGTGAAAACTCAGGTTTGAACTTTTAAAGACACCTCTCATTTGGAAATCAGATTTGACCCCCTACCATAAGACCTCTCAGAATCAGGCAATTACAGAGAGCCAGGGAGGTGACAGAGATATATAAAAAGTTGCAACTGTATACACAATTGTGCGTCACTGACTGTGTCCCTCTCTCACTACATACCACTTGCCTTCTCAGATCATAAGCTGTTCGGAGAGGCCCTGTTTTTCTGGTGTTTGTCCAGCACCTGGCACATGTGGACCCTGATAGTAACTCCAGCCTCTAGGAACGGCTGAAAAATGCAGGCAAGAGAATCATACACTTGACTACTCAAGGCCAAGCTGTACACCTAGCTGGGCCCTTGTCCCCACTGCAGTGGGGCCCTTTGTGCAGAAATTAGTGGAAATCTGTCTTCTCTGGTTTTCCAATTCTCACCAAAAACAGAGAAATTCTGACATTCTGAAATTCTGGGGTGGGGAGTGTCACAGAGGAGTAGGGGCCTATGGTCAAACCCAAGTGTGATCCTCAAGAAGGGGTATCATCCCAAGGATGGGTTCCTCTGCGGACCATGGGAAGTGGTCCCAGGAGACGGAGTAGCCTATGGTCTAACCCTTGGGGTGGGTTGTGACCCCATGGATGCTGGCACACTGAAGGGATTCTTCCTGGGAATTGTGGGGCGCTGCAAGCATGGGCCTGTGAGGCTGCAAGCCCTTAAGAACAGCAGGGAGATGGCTGATATCCTTCTCTATAAGAGGAACATTGTCGAGCTGTGAAAGGAGAGAGAGATGAAGATCGGAGGGTTCAACAAAGCCCAGCTAATTGTCCAGCTGCCAGAAAATGATCCCCCCCATAGAGCTGGATCCTGTCAGAGCTGGGAGCAACCAAACACCTCCATGGACTGCACCACAACTGAAAGGGCCCAGCTCCAAGATGCTGAGACAAAGCCTGTTCCTGCAGGACTACGGCATGGATGGGGTCTGTGTTAAGGACAGTGCCAAGTCGTGGCTGATGCTCTGGTGTAGAGAGAGGGCCTAAACTTTCCTAGGTCACTAGCTAAGTGACCCTGCTCAGTTACATCTCGAAGTGTGGAGATAAGTGACAAAGTGGGGACTGTATTCACTCTGTTTGCTTTGTTATGTTGTACATGATTTCTACGGTCTTGTGTTGCTCCATTGTAACGCTATAGGTGTGCCTCAGTTTCCCTGGGCACTGCACTGGTGTCCAGCTTGGGATGGGAGTTTTGGGTGTGACTCTCACTGAGGGTGAATGTAACCTGAGCCTCACTGAGAGGTGCAACTAGGTGACACTAGGTGACACCTTTTGGCCTGGAAGCTGGACAAAGGAGGCGGCAAGGCTGCTTGCAGAGCTGGAACCACTTGCATAGTGTGTGAGTTCTCTTGGCTGGCTTAGGATGCAGGGAGGGGGCCCTGGCTCTGGGCCCCTCTCTCCCAAGGATGGATTGTACTGGCTGCTCCTTGTTCCTGTGTTAACTACAAGTCTGTGCTATGCTGTAACCCTGTGAACGAATAAACCTTCTGTTCTATTTGCTAGATAAGAGTCATATCTGACTGCAGATGGGGGTGCAGGGCCCAAAGACTCCCCACCCCTCAGTGACAGGGGGTTAGCTGAAGCTGGAGGGATGACAGGGCTGGCCAGCACGGAGGGCTGAAGAGCCTGTCTAAGAATAGGGTGACCTAACAGGAGGTCACCACCTAAGCAACCAAATGGTTTGAGCGAAATCTGATTTTCCCCCAAATCAACCAGCTCCAGTCCACTGACACCTAAAAGATTCCCTGAACATCTGGAGTCAGCCAGACACGGCTTTGAAAAGTTAGACAGCTTTCCCTGCCTTAAAATGCTGAGAGGCATCCGACCAGGAGGCTGCTGAACGCTAGCAGTAGAATGGCAAGGATGGCAAACCTGTTATAGTCCCGGGCAACCAGGAGCAAATTCTCACGGAGGTTTCGCAGATCTTCCTTCCTGTCATAAACTTCCACTACATAGTGCGGGATCTCAAAAAGCAGCCTTTCCCAGTAATGGATTTCCACAAATAATTTCAGCAAATCCCTGCAAAAGGAAGCAACAGGAAAGGCCTGTCTCACTTAACATCCACCTACTGCCGCCCGGCCAGGTGCGGTCCTAGACTAGCTGCCAGCAACTGGCGCCCTAGGCGAACCATGCAATCGGCGCCCCCACCTCCAAACCCCTCAATGATATTGAGCCACCATTTGACGCCCCATTTAACTTGGCGCCCTAGGCGACCGCCTAGTTCACCTATATGGACGGGCCGCCCCTGCGCTCCAGAAATTGGTCTGCCCAGGAGACAGTGACAGACCAGTCCCGCTTACTTGTCAAAATTAATGTCCAACATGCCACTCTTCTCGGTGCTGAGGATGAGGAGGGGAGTGTCCAGGCGTTTAAGGCTGTCTTTGTCCAGAGTCTGAGTCCATTCCTGGAATGTTTTCCTCTCAATCTCATCCATGGCCTGGATCAGCAGCTGATAGGCCTGAAAGCTCTCTTCCCCGGTCCCAATATGGGGCAGGAAGTGAGCATTGGAAAGACACTGCAAGGCAGATGGAAAGCTTCAGCCAGTGTTTATACTTCCACTGGGGAGAACGGGGAGCAAAATTTTGCATAGGAGGAGCAGAAATCATTAGCTGGGAAGAGGCTATTGAGGGCAGATATTGCACCTAAATCCTGACTCACAGCCTTACTCCTCTCCCTGCTATTCCAGTCCTAAAATCCACGCAGCTCAACCCTGACTCACAGCCCCACTTTCAACCCCCCTACACACCACTATCGCAGCCCTGGACTCCCCCTACCCATCTCTGGGGTCCCAGCTCACAGTCCCCTGTTGTCCAGGCCTTCTCTCTCCAAATGCAGCTAGGTGATTAAGTGACTGCCTGGTGAACAAGTGAAATCCAAAGATAAAATTCTCACTGGACAGTCAGCTCTCTCAGACTAGCTTGATAAGGAAACCAACTCACACACATATGGAGCCACTCATTCAAAGCAATAAAATAAATGGCGGTAGGGCAACCAAAAGCAATTGAAGAGTGAATGTTCTGAAGTCTAGGGCCCTAGAACACTGCGCTGCTGGAGCGGGTTTCTTGCAGAGGAGACACAAAATGAGAGTTGTGACCTCTTATGGTCAATAAAGTTTTCATGGTGCCACCCCAAGAAAACGCGATAACTTCCCAGTTGAGTTCTTCCTTCTCATGCTCCCTGCTCACCCCCACTCACCCTGCTTGTTCCCCTCTACATCACTGAACTCTCAAGAAGCAACAAAAGGAACTGAGGAAGGAGGGGGCTGCATGAGCCCCAAGAAAGCAGCTACAGCCAGCTATACTCACTAGGGAATTCCAACACTGCAGAGCCTGCACATAAGCGGGACTATGCAGAGGGCATAGTGTAGAAAAGTGATGGCTAACTGTCCTCTTGGGTGACTCCTTCTGTAACTTCAGCCAGCAGTGGGCATCTCCTTTATGCCCTGTTTTAAACTGCTAAGCAGCAATACTATGAAACAGCAGCTGAGTCCCAAGCCAAAGGCATTTATATTTCAGTGCTGTCTCTTTAAATGCTGCTGTATGGCTGGCAAACTCCTCCACTGCTCCCCTCCAAAGAAATCTGACGAAGTGGGTCTTTGCCCACGAAAGCTTATGCTCCAACACTTCGGTTAGTCTATAAGGTGCCACAGGACTCCTCGCCGCTCCTCCAAAGAAAATGATCAATGCAAGTCTATAAACTTAAAAAGTGCTCTGAGATCCTTCAAGACGAAAAATATGAGCAAGAGGTATTTCTATAATCAGTCCCAGAATACCAAGAAGACCTATACTCCAGGGCTGAGGCAGCCCATGATTATATGACTAACAGATAAAGCAGGGCAGAGAAACGCGAGCCATGAAGTAGGAGAGGTGAGACCTAGAATGCCAAATCCTTGACTTGGCAGGTAAGAAAGGCAGAGGTGATTTTCAGGCACTTTGCTTTACTCTGTAACCACATTTAGCAGTTGTGAGTCTGCACATCCTAGAGGCCTTGTGATTGGTGCTGGAAATTCTGTTTTGTTTTTATCACAATGTGTAATTAAACCTGTCAAAGGAACTCACTGATAGAGAATGTTATTGAGGCAAATAGTCAAAGACAGATGAGGTAGTTAGATGAATAAGCAACATAGGACAGGGCTAGCTTGAAACAAGATGGCATGTTACACCTTGAAGCATTAAGTTTTGGCCCCTATCAGAAGCAGAGACATCACACTACATCAGGAGTGGCCAACCCATTCCAAACGAAGAGCCACAATAGCAGTGGACACAGCGTGAAGAGCCAGGGCAAAATTGTTGAGCAAAAAACAAAACAAAACAAAAGCCGCACTGGAGGGGGGGGGGGGGGGAAGAACATAGGTGCTGGTACATCCATCCCAGGGCACAGCTTTTTGCTTTTGTTTTTTTTTTTTTGGTTAACAACTTTTCCCCTGGTCTCCGCGGTCCTGCCCCCCCCCTTTTTTTTTTTGGCTCAACAACTTTGCCCCGGCTCTTCATGCTGTCTCCACTGCTATTGTGGCTCACAAAAAAAGCACTGGGAAGGGGTGAGAGGTGCAAGGTCTGGGAGGGAATTTGAGTGCAGGAGGAAGTAGAGAAGAGGATGCTGGCTCAGGGAGAGGGCTCCAGGCTGGAGAGTGTTGGGGTCAGGGGGAAGGTTGGGGTGCTGAGTAAGCCACAGGCTTGTGGCTGTGAGGATGCAGGAGTTTGGGCTGGGGTGTATGAGGGGCTCAGGGCAGGGAGGCTGGGAGTATGATGGGCTCAGGACACAGATTTGCAGTGTGTGGATGGTACAGGAGTGTTGTGGCAGAAGACTGGGGATGTGGGGGTGCAGGAGTTTGGGGATGTGAGAGGCTCAGGACAGGGGGTTCCAGTGCATGATAGGCTCAGGTTTGGGGTTGGGGTTGGGGTGTGTGTGTGCAGGAGTGTTATGATGCTGCGTCCAGATGGGGGCTTGTTGGCCAGACTTCATTTTTAAATAAACTATGTCAAAACACAAAATGTTTCAGTGTTGTCTTTATTTATTGAGGGGGGGACACCTGTTTTGAGTCAGGGGTCACTGACCCACAGAAAAGTCAGTCGGGGCCACACAAGTAAGATACAAAAAGACAACGGCTCCAAAACCCCCCAGGCCTCACTAATATGGCCCCAACTGTGCTGGTGGGGGCAGGGGACAGGGTGCTGGGGAAGGCTGCTGGTGGGTGCTGGGGTAGGGTACTCATGGGAGGGTCTGGCTAGGAAGAGGGGACAGAGACAGCTGGGGCCAGTACCTGGGGATCCCGGGTCTCAGGAAGTGCACTGACTGCTCTTCCCCTCCCATCCCACAGGCACACCCCCTGCTCTAACCCAATCCCCCTCCCCTTCCCCAGAGCCAGGCACACACACACGCCACAACCCAATCCCCTCCCTTCCCCAGAGACAGGCACACACCCCCCAATCCCCATCCCTTCCCAGAGACAGGCACACACACCTCCTCAACCCAGTGTGAAGGCCCTCTATACCAATCCTCCCCACTCTAACCTAATTCTCGGGTCACGGAGGCGGAGCCACCACCACTACAGCCACACGCGTTTCCCTCCAGGCGCTAGGGCGCGTGCGCTGAGCAGCCGGCCTTGAGATGTGCTGGCTGGGATGCCATGTGCACCGTCCCCGCCCCAAATCCAATCCCCCTTTCCTCCCTTCCCTTCCCTTCCCCTCCCCTCCCCCAGACTAGAGCCAGGCACCACCCACTCCCCCGCTCTAACCTAATTCTTGGGTCCCGGAGCCACCACTATAGCCATGCGTCTCCCTCCAGGCACTGGGGCGCATGTGCTGAGCGTCCAGCATGCCATGTGCACCCCCATCAACCCAATGCCCCTCCCCTCCCCTTCCCCAGAGCCAGACACCTCCCCTCTCCGCTCTAACCCAATCCCCCTCCCCCATTAACCTTATGCCCAAGTCCCAGAGCCCCTGCTGGTGCCGCTGCCACCGCCCCGGGAGCTGCTGCTGCTGCCTGCGCTCAGCAGCTGGCTGCTAGCACATGCAGGAAGCGCTGTGTGCGACTCAGCCTGCACGTGCAGGATATGACATAGACATAGTGCGCTGGGGCCGCAAGCAGAACGGCACAGGCGGCTCACAGCAGCCCGGCCGTGAGAGCGGCTGACCTGAGCGGTTCCAGGTTCCGTCCCAGTTTCATCAGGAGCCACAATTTTTTTTCTTCAGCTTGCGAGCCGTGGGTTGGCCACCCCTGCACTAGATGAACCATTAGTCTGAGTAGGTGCAGTGTGAAGGCAGGGATACCACACTACACGGACCATTGCTGACACATATGGAAGGCTGGAAGACTGGGCTAGATAGGTACATTGGTCTAACTAGTTCCCAGGAGTGGGCTGGGTTTTCAGTCCTGCCCTTTTCCACTGACAAGCAGATTTTGAGAAGGAGCTTTCTTCTGTCCCTTCAAGAGCCACGTCTGCAGCTGATTATGGGGCATCACTACCAGGCCCCCACGGAGAGCTCTGTCCCCTTTGACAGAGAGAGAAAGGGGAATCTGACATGGGGCCATGAGACAGGGAGAGACAGACATGCCAAATTCACCTTCAGGGGTCTGTCAATGCGCCGGCGCAGAGCCCGCATCCAGTGAGCCAGACCCGAGTAATGGCACATGTGTGGTGGCAGGAAGGGCAGCTTCTTGCTCAGCTCTTTGTTGACCAGGGAGAGCTCTCTGTTGAACAGCATGTAAACATCCACAGCTTTCTTGTCAAAGGTGCGCTTGATGGCCTATGAGAGGAAAGAGGGGTATGAAGCACTGGGCCAAGACCACTAGCCATGCAATGCAGCAGCTACACTTGCAACCCCTTTCCCATCCAGGGGCTCGTCCCAACCACTGAATAACCTAGAAGCTGTCCCCCTACTTTGGGAAGATGCACTCACTGGCATAACCTGGGGGCTGTCTGCACTCTTGTCACCCCCAGCTAACCAGTCTGGGAACAGCCCTCTCACAGCTCACAACACCCCAGTCTAGGAGCATGATTTCCTGACTACCATGCCTGAGAGCTGCCCCCCACTCAGCCCCACCAGTCCAGAAGCTGTTCCCCATTGACACTCCAGCCTTGGTGCTGCACCTGCTCCCCCCTTCCAGGAGCTTCCAAATTTCCCAGCTATCCAGTCAGCGGCTGGCTGGGAGTTTGGCATCTGTGCCTGGAAAGATTAATAGTCTGGGACACAGTTGCTCTGATGGGGTCTCGTCCTGCTATCCTGGCACAGGCCCCATACCTCTCGTGAGGAAAGGTGATGGAAGATATCCTGGATTTCTACGCCATGCTCCACATCCCTCACCGTCTCAAAGGCTGAAGTGATCAGGTTTTGGGTCATCACCTCCAGGTCTTTGACCCCGGAGCGGAACCTAGCGTCACAGGGCACAGGGATTCACAGTGAGAATGGAAAAGGTGTTGTACAACAACAGAGAGAGGCACAAATTCACCACCACCATCTTGTTGGGACAGCACTAATGGCTGAGAGCAGGGAGCCACAATTAGCGAGGACATGGTAACAGCTCTGGTATCCTTCATGTACACCTCAACAGGCCACATCCCCACTTTTCCAAGCATGCCTCTCACCCAGTCTCCCCTCTTCCTGGAAGCTGACAACGGGTAACAAGAGGCACATATCATCCCTACCCCACAACTGACTACCTCTCCACTCTCATTCACCATCCCTTGCTTTGTGACAGCAGATCCCTCTGGAACCTCCAGCCCTCTCTGCCTGACAATACCGGAAGGAGTGCCTCTGTCACACAGCCCATTTCCTCCACCGCTAGCCACAGGGGTAGGAAATGGGACCAATTCATCACTACCCACAAAGGTCCCTGCCCAAGCACTTGGGCACTGGGGCCTATCCCGGCCTGACCCTCTCTGCTGCTACTGCTCAAGTATCATCTGCATGGATGGGACTTCACCAGGCGGACACCCATGCCCACTGCAAAAGCTGTCAGAAGGGGAAGACCCTGCACCTGTGAGCAGAGGCCCCTTCTCACCGGTTAAAATCCTCATGCCAGAATGTGTTCTTCACATCCAGGATCTCGCCCTTCATGTTCCGCAGGGTATGCAGATGCTTCTGAAAAGTCTCCTCTATCTCCAGCAAGTTCCGGGTCATCTGGGGACCTCGGTGCCCAAAGAAACAGGGCAGTGGGGTCTGCTTCCCATCCTCCCAGCGGGCAAAGTGCTGCTGGCAGTCGCAAACCTATTGGCAAGTGCACCACAGCGTTATCAGCTTCATTTCCCATTGCTCTGTATGAATCCCACCCTCACCCACTGACTTGCTGCCTCAGGAGACACATTTCTAATGGCTTCTGGAAGATGCAATTCAAGCCCACCCCACCATGGCAGGGCAGCCACCCACCCTGTTGTTATTGTTATTTATCTAACCTATGTATCAGCCTAAAGCCTTGACTACCCACTGAGTCAGTGAAAAGGGCTGGAAACAGCTACCGGCATGTTTGGGAGTGCCTTCTATTCAGAATATCTCCAAAATCACTGGATTTTGCTGTCTGTTACCACCCAATTGTTACAGTCTCAGCTATTCTGACTTTAGGAATTACACCTGTGCTAAGCAAGGCATGTACCTATGCCACATCAAGAGTCTGTGGTACTGAGGTAACTGCCAGCACCTCGACAGCCTGAGTCTGCAGAACAATGGAGACATTGGATGTGTAGCAGGTAAGGGGCATCTGCCACAGCCCTGCTACTCATCAACCCCAGGATGGGACACTAAAATGAAATCCACCCGGAGCGGCCAAGATGATCAGACACTCTGAAAACTCCAGCAGGTGCAGAAGGATGCGTTCCCCTCCTCACTCCCCAGGGAGCAGGACTCCCCATTTCATGTGGCAAAAAGCTTTGGACTAAACACTGTTGTGCTGTCAGTGTCGGGAGTGTCTGATGCCAGGCTCTGAGCTGTTAACGATCACTACACAGCACCTGCTACTTGTCTCAGGCACTGCAAGCCAAACTGCTCTGTCATGGAAACAGATGGATTTGTCCTGGTGCACTGCAGAGCAGCCACTGGCCTAAAGCAAATGAACACCAATAACGTCAGGCTGAGATGCAGCCTTCTCTCACAACAACGCCAGGGTGCAAATGCTGCAAGATTACTACCCTGCAGGACAATGCCAGGCCCTGTCCCTAGCCCTGAAACCATAAGGGGGATCATGTATCATTTCCACATACCTCCAGAAGGTCTTTGCAGCGCTGAACAAAGGCATCCACTTGGGCAAAAATGCTAGTCTGGTCAAGGACCCAGCCTTTTCCAGAAAGCCTATTAGAAGTGCAGAGAGAGAAAACTTGTCACATCCAACTGTTGCCTCAGATGCAGGCACCAAGAAGGGAAGTACATCCTTCTCAGTGGGCATCTATTAGCTTCGTTGCTTTTCAGGGTCAGCAGCATGTTTACTGTCCAGAGCCTTGCAGTGCCCTGGGGACAGAAGGCAGTGCCCTACTGGTACAGAGGTTAAGAATGTCACACAAGAGTTCCCTAGTTCACAGACCCTAGGATCTGCCAATCTGAGGTCTAGGCCATAAATCCCAGGGCAGGATTTTGCAAATGGATCCTAGGAGATGTATGCTATTTGAATTGAGAATCAGCCCCCAATGGGCACACCAAGCCTACTCCCCCTCCCAAGAGAGCCCCAGGAAAGAACAGAAGAGCTCACAGTTTTTGAGACATTGCAGAGACTCTTCCCACTGATAAAGGAGCTAGGGCTGTAGGAAGACACGGGGATTAGCCTACTCATGAGCTCTGGGGAGATCATAGACCCAGAGAGCAAATCTGGAGTACATAATCCCCACTCAGCTGTATTTGCCTTGCTACATTGCTCCTTGTATGTTAATGTCTTGACTTATAAAATATTGATCCAGCTCTATAAATCTGAATCTGAAGCAGACGAGTAACACTTAGACTTAACTGTCAAGGATCAGGCACCCACTTAAACCCAACATCCCTAATCATAATGATAGATTATGGTTTTTACCACTCAGGAGAATCAGGCAGGAAGGCTGGAGCCAGGCAGAAGGGGCTGGCTCTTTTAGGGGAATGGGGCACAGAGCCTTTCCCATCTGGCTCTCTGATTCCACTCATTCCTATCTCCCAGGCAATAAGGGGGTCTCCATTTGTCCCTAATGGGCTGTATGTCTCTGGCCCACCTTTTGGCACTCTGAACAAAAATACCAAGAATTGAATAGCCCACACAGACTATCCTTCCTCCAGCCCAGGAAGGGGCTGATAGAGCAGGGCTGACAGCATCTCAGGGGAGGAAGTGGTATAACATAATTGAGATGGATCATCTTGCCAGTACCTGTGCTGTCCCCGTTCTTGGGATACAAAGAAAAGTAGCTCATCTGGGTTCTGCAGAGCACAGCTGTCAGGCTGTCCTGCTACCCACCTGTTGTGCATCTGAGCTGCATACAGGTAACAGTCCTTCCACGCATTCACACATGATATACAGTCATGGAGACACTGTCTGCTGGATACCACGTAACCCTCAAAAATCCGGTCCAGGGAAATGTCTCGACAACACATCTGGATAATTTTATTGCTCATCTAAGGAGAAACAATTCAAGGGTCAGCATAGCTCTGCCAAAGCCTCTTAAAGTAAACAAAGACTCTTCCCAGGCAGTGATTTTTAGCAACAGAATTTAGCTTCCCATGAACTTCAATGGCAACACACCTAAAAGTGATTGGAGGAAATGATTTCAGGCAGAGCACAGGAACTTGCTGCCACCAGAGATAACTGAGGCAGAGAGCTTACTAAAGTTCAAAGCCAAATGAGACTCAGAATAGCCACTACCTGGGCTATAATGCAGCCATGCTCTAAACATGTAAACTCAACTCCCTTCCCAGAGCCAGAGCCAGAACTCACGAGTACTGATTTTCAGCCCTCTATTCTAGCCACCAGCCCTCACTCCCCTCCCTGAGCCAGAGAGAGAACCCAGGAGTCCTGACTTTCAGCCCTCTACTCTAGCCACTAGACATCAGTCCTCTCCCACAGCCAGAGACAGAAAATAGGAATCCTGGGACTCCCAGCTCCCCTTGCTCTAACCACTAGCTCCCCACCTTTCGGAAGAGGGCTGTGATTCTCTCTCTGGTATTGTAGTACGGTGAGTTGACCCATATGATGCGGACGAGGTTGATGAGGTGGGGAAGCTTGTCAGGGATGTCTTTGGGCCGCAGTGTGGCCAACTCTTGGAATGGCTCTTTCAGGATGGAAAGGAATCGGAGGTTCGACTGAGCTTGCTCAGACCCATCCTGCAAAGCAAACCCCAAGGGGGAGAGGAAAATCTCAGACTCCAAAGCGAAAATCACCATGGCTGTTCTCCAAGGGACCATCTCATCTGGGTTTCTAGAAGGCAATCCCATCCTCAGGAACATGGTGACTCAGAATCTGTTAGGCTCCAAGTGAACACAAGATGCTCTGACTGCAAAGCTCCAAGGCCCAAGTTAGACTCTCAAGGCCTTTTCAATCCCTGAACCAAAGTAATAGTGCATTCCCTCATTGCTATCTTTAATGCCTAGATTTGAGGGGCATGAGCAAAGCTGTGTGCGCGCAGAGCCTGGGACTGGAATAGTAGGGAGGGCTATAGGTCGGTAGTGAGGGAAAGCCACTGAGCTATGTATAGGAAGGACATAGCAGGGGGGCAGTGTATTGAGAGTGATGTGTCCTGTGAGGCTATGTGCTTCAGCATGGGAACCCAGGGCTGGAAAAGTGAGGAGCATTGTGGATTGGGATTGAGAGATTGAAACCAGGAATGGAATTACTGATTGGGGCTGAAGAGCATGCACCCTACAAGCATGAACTTGGCACAAGATTTTACATCAGGGTGGCCAGAGGGGGACACAGTGCCAGTCTACTCTTTACAGAGCTCCCTGCACAGCCTTGCCCGGTCTTCAGTCCTACCTGTATCTGCCTGGCCAGCCTTTGGAAGGGAGCCACGTAGGAGGACTTGGAAAGCACCAGGATGGACTCTATATGCTTCACCCCCTGCCTACAGAGCTGTTTGCTGATCTCTGACAGATCAGTGCAGCGGTTCTTCCAGAACTCAATCTCTTCCAGTGGCCCTGTGCTCTCCCTGCTTTCCACTGCCTCCTGTGCCCTCAGCACCTCCTTGATCTGGCGCGTCCAGTGGATCACGGAAGCTGGAACAAAAAGCCAGACAAACCCAAAAAAGTTAGGTAATCAGACATTGTTCTGGGCTCTAGTGTCCAGGCCTAGATGGCAGGGTATGAGAAGCAATCTAGGTTACTGCTTAAGGATTTTTTCTCTGTTTCTCCTCCACTAGCTGGATAGGTATATTCTACTGGAGCACATGGTGCTGAATAACAGATCCCAGTGGAACATGGTTACAGCAAAGAAACAAGAAGTCTAGACTCCAGGATTCTGGGAAGGGGACCTAATCTTGTGATTAGAAACAAGGACTAAAATTCAGGACTAATCCGTGCCACCTCGAGCAAGTCACATCAGCTCTCTGCCTTTCTGTTTCCCTTTCTGTGAACTGCAGGCAATGATATTTCCCTACTTCAGAGTGGGGGTTGTAAAGTTAAATTCATTAGCATCAAGAATTTGGATCCAATGTAATTCATAAATGTCCAAGGAGCAGAGCTGGGAGGGCAGGGAAGAGTGATATTCTTGAGTCACCACTGTGGTCAAAAATGCACTTAGAACAGACAGAAACTGCCTTTTAAACTATTGCTTTACCCCAGGTGCCGCTGCAATAAGCTGAGCAGAACAATATGCATTCCTGTAGCCCAGTGGTCCCCAACGCGATGCCCGCGGGCACCATGGCGCCCGCCGGGGCATTTATGTGCGCCCGCCTAGTGACCAGGGCCGGCCCGAGCCATTCTTGCACCCCGGGCACCTGGTGCATGTGCGGCCCCCGGCCCGGGCACGCGGCGGATGCGCGGTGCCACCCCTGGGCACGCGGCGCATGCGCAGCCCCTGCCCCGGGCGCATGAGCGGTGCCGCCCCCGGGAGCCCGGCAGCCCCAAAAGGGGGCTGTATGTGTGAAACAATCAGTTTCACACATACAGAATGGGAAGCGACTGTCTAGGAAGGAGTACAGCAGAAAGGGATCTAGGGGTTATAGTGGACCACAAGCTGAATATGAGTCAGCAGTGTGATGCTGCTGCAAAAAAAGCAAACATGATTCTGGGATGCATTAACAGGTGTGTTGTAAGCAAGACACGAGAAGTCATTCGTCTGCTCTACTCTGCGCTGGTTAGGCCTCAGTTGGAGTATTGTGTCCAGTTCTGGGCACCGCATTTCAAGAAAGATGTGGAGAAATTGGATAGGGTCCAGAGAAGAGCAACAAGAATGATTAAAGGTCTAGAGAACATGACCTATGAAGGAAGGCTGAAAGAATTGGGTTTGTTTAGTTTAGAAAAGAGAAGACTGAGAGGGGACATGATAGACGTTTTCAGGTATCTAAAAGGGTGTCATAAGGAGGAGGGAGAAAACTTGTTCATCTTGGCTTCTGAGGCTAGAACAAGAAGCAATGGGCTTAAACTGCAGCAAGGGAGGTTTAGGTTGGATAATAGGAAAAAGTTCCTAACTGTCAGGGTAGTCAAACACTGGAATAAATTGCCCAGGGAGGTTGTGGAATCCCCATCTCTGGAGATATTTAAGAGTAGGTTAGATATATGTCTATCAGGAATGGTCTAGACAGTATTTGGTCCTGCCATGAGGGCAGGGGACTGGACTCGATGATCTCTCGAGGTCCCTTCCAGTCCTAGTATTCTATGATTCTAGGATACGGAAGATGAGGCAACATGTGGAACAGGTAAGGAAACCAAGTCTGGCGCGGCCAGAATGGTGCTTCTAGGATTAGTGTTGCTCTGTCCACAGCTGCTTTCTATAGGATCTTATGGATTAGGGGAATGGGTGGGAATGCGTACTCCATTTGTATAAGAAGGCATCCCTCTTTGATGTGAGGCCTATGCCCGCTCTGGAGCAGTAATGAGCGCACTTCACATTGTACTGCGTGGCAAAGAGGTGCACCGCTGGATGGCCCCAGCAGGAGAATATGCTCTGTAAGACCTCAGGGTGTAGTTCCCATTCGTGCTGTTGGGCAAAGTGCCTGCTAAGCGTGTCTGCTGTCATGTTGTCATCCCCAGGGAGGTATACTACCGTAATCATGATATTGTGTCAATTGCACCAATTCCACAAACGCACAGCTTCCCTGCACAGTGTACGGGAGCGGGCTCCTCCCTGTCTGTTTATATACTAGACAGTTGTCATATTGTCTGTGAGTATTCGCACTCCCTGGTTGCATATCCAGGGAAGGAAGTGGTTACAAGCATTATACACAGCTTGTAACTCGAGCAGGTTTATATGGCATAGCGATTCCAGTGCCGACCAACGACCTTGAGCTTGCTTACCCTGCATATGGGCCCCCCAACTGAGTAGGGATGCGTCTGTTGTCACCTGGACAGTTGGCTGGGGTCTGTGAAACGGTATACCTGTCAGCATGTTGTGGGGGATGGTTCACCACTTCAGGGATTGCTTGACCGTGTTTGGTACAGTGACCATTCTGTGGACGTCGCGCTTGTGAGGTGCGTATACTGTAGATATCCAGTGCTGGAGGCATCGGAAGTGTAGTCGAGCATGTGGAATGACATATGTTGTCGCTGCCATATGCTCCATCAACTGCAGACAGGTAAGCACAGGGACTATGGGGCTTATAGTGAGAACCTGCACAAGATCCTGAATAGTACAAAGTCTGGAGTTGGGTAAGTAGGCGTGTGCCGTGATGGAGTCAAGGCGAGCGCCTATAAACTCTATGGTCTACTGAGGTACGAGAGATGACTTTTGGACATTGCTTCTAAGACCCAAGGTGTTGAAGAGCAGTCTTGTTGTGTTGACAGAGCTTAAGGCTTCGTCGAATGATCGGGCTCTGAGAAGACAGTCGTCTAAGTAAGGAAAAATGATGACTCCTAGTCAACGTAGGAAGGCTGCCACTACCGTCAGTGTTTTGGAAAACACCGTTGGGGCTGACGAAAGGCCGAATGGCAGGACCTTGTACTGATAGTGATCAGAGCCTACCAGGAAGCGAAGGAAGCACCTGTGGGCCGGATGAACTGTTACATGGAAATAGGCATCTTGTAAATCAAGGGATGCAAATCAGTCTTGTTGCTCGAGTGCCAGTATGATGGTCGTTAGGGTCACCATCTTGAAACGCTGCTTTACGTACGTATTGATTGAGATCACGAAGGTCCAATATAGGTCTCCAACCCCCCGACTTTTTCTGTGTTAGAAAATAGCGGAGTAAAACCCTCTCCCTTGGAAGGGCTCTGGTACCCTCTCTATTGCTCCGATGTCGATCAGGTGAGCTACCTCCCGCTTGAGGAGGAGTTCGTGAGATGGGTCCCTGAAGAGGGACGGGAGGGGAAGGGTGGTAGGAGGAAGGGACATAAAGGGAATTACGTAGCCCGCTGTTATTAGCTGCATGACCCATCTGTCTGTTGTTATTGCAGCCCAGCGATGGTGAAAGGGCCTTAAGTGATGGTGGAAAAGCGTACTACTGGCATTCGAGGCAGGTAGTATTTGAATGGCTTGCAATCCCTAAATCCACGCGTCAAACTTGCTGTTTGGTTTGTTGCTGATTTGTTGGTCTGGCGGCTTGTGGCCATCGTCTTTGAGGCCATTGCCTAGGTCGCCGGTGCTCGTATTGTCGTGGTTGCACATAAGAGAAAGGTCTTTGTCTCTGATAGGGCGTGTACTTTTTCCGTCAATATGGCGGCATATACATGCCCAAAGTCCTGAGCGTGGTGTGTGAATCTTTGCCAGAGTGAAGCAGCTGGTCTGTCCTGTCCGCAAAGAGGCCTTGTCTGTCGAAGGGCAAGTCTTTGACTTTAGATTGAAGCTCCCTCAGAACCACTGACATGTGGAACTCCCTCGGAACCACTGACATGTGAAGCCATCTGTGCACATTATGACAGATGTTGCTGTCGTCCTTGCTGCTGCATCCGCTGAGTCCAGAACGATGTGAAGCACTGAACAAGAGGCGGTGTAGCCCTCTTGAATAATAGCTTTGAGCAGCTGTCGCTTAGTATCTGGAAGGTGGTCGAGTAGGGGAACTAACTTCACGTAATTGTCAAAGTTGTGATTCGCTAACAGCACCGCGTAATTGGCCATTCGGAGCATTAGCGTGGCCAAGGAGTACACCTTTCTGCCCAAGAGATCTAGGCACTTGTTGTCCTTATCTCCAGTGGTGGTTTTCTATTGGGGGCTTTGGCCCATTGTTAAGCTGCGTCGACAACCAAGGAGTTAGGTTGGGGATGGTTAAACAAGAATTCCATCCCATTGGCTGGGATGAAATACTTTTTGTCGGCCTTTTTATTGGTCGGCAGCGCCATGGCAGGAGTTTGCCATATCCCATTGGCAATTTCAAGTATGGCCTCGTCCAGTGGGAGAGCGACCTTGGATGAGTGGGAGGAAGGATTTAAGTTTCTCAACAGATGATGTTGTTTCTGTTGGACCTCCGTTAACTGTACGTTCTGAGTGTCGGCTACCCACCTGAATAACTCCTGAAATTTCTTCAGGTCATCTGACGGTGAGGTGTCTCCAGTGAGGATGGCATCGTCTGGCGAAGAAGACGCCACGTCCGTAGGGGACCTTTTATGTGATGCCTCCATGTCAGAGGTGTGCACTACTTCCATGGTGGGCTGTTCTGTTGGTGGTTGATCACCGGATGGAGTAAGTGGTCTGGCAGAGGGCAAGGTGGGGGATCTACTCCTGTCACAAGTTGTGAATGACGGAGCTGGTGAAGGTGAAGTGCGAGTTGAGTGGGAATATCGCTCTCGACGGCTATGGTATCTATGCCAGAGATCACCGTAACAAGGCTGGTATCTACGCCTGTGGTCATCCCTGTATTTAGAGCTCCTGGAATATGAGGGAGACCTTGGGGATCAGGATCTGTGCCGAGAATAGCAAGGAGACGGCGAGCAATAGTATCGATGATAGTAGTGCCTTGGTCGAGGGGAGACACTAGGTTGGAGCCGCTTGGTTTCATGCCGAGTTGAAGGTGGAGAAAGGGGTTTGGGGGAAAAGATCCCCTGTTGCGGACTCGCTGCTCCTCCTCCTCTGCCAGTGGAAGAAAGGGAGAGTTGCATAAGAGGCGTGGGTGGTGTCACGCTAGGTGTTGAAATTTGGCGCGAGTATGGAGGTGTTCGAGAGTGGTGCGCTGGTGCCGATGGTTCCGGTGCCGAGTATGTCGGTGCCGACTGTGCCAGTGCCTTAGGCGTCGGTGCCGGTGGAGCTGGCACCCTGTGCGTCGCTACAGTGCATCCCGGTACCGAGTTTGTCGGTGCCAGGGAATGAGGTGCATGCTGCACCAATATGGTCTCTGGTGTCGGTACCGGTAGGTCGGAGGGAGATGGGGCAGGTGCCGACAGTACCAATGCCACGACTGGTGCCGACGTCGGTGCTGACTTTGATCTTGGTGCCGAACGTACTGCCAGGCTCGGTGCCGATATACTACGCGCCGGTTTGCCTTTATGCGGCTTTCAGGCTGCCGCTATCCCCGAGGTGCCCGGCTTATCTCCCGTGCTCACTCTGAGTGCTGGTAAGGAGCAAGATAGTGATCGGCTCTTTTCTGAGCTCGTTGCCTTGGGGGAAGGCCGACGAGTCGTGGAAGGGGGAGAGAGCGGTTGAGCTAGGGTTTCTGCCTGCGGTTGAAGTGCCTTATCGAATAAGAGCATCTTGAGCCGCATCTCCCGGTTGCAGCATGCCCTGGCCGTCCGCTTCGTACAGTGTGGGCACTTTTGGGGAATAGGTCCTTCCCCCAGGCACCTTATACATGAGGAGTGCCCGTCTGACACAGGCATTGACTCCCGGCACATCAGGCATTTTTTGAAGCTTGGTGACCCAGGCATGGTGAGAGAAAAAGTTGGGGGCTTTTTTGTTTGTTTTTTTTAAAAGCGCTAACTAGAATCTAACTACTGTAACATTAACTAATTAACTATATACAAATTCTCCTCTCTCAGTCCTGACAGGATCAACGCGAGAGGGAGATGTTTCTCCGTCTGCACCTGAAGACGGTCAGGAAGAACTGGCGGGAGCTGGACCGTGCGACCAGAAATGGCGCGAAAAGCCGCAAGATGGCCGCCGCGCATACGCGGTCCAGCAGACAACGGCTGAAAGATCTCCGAACTGTGGCACCTGGACGAGCCCGACACCCACAGTGGAGCACCCACAGGGACACTACCTGAAGAAGCAGCTCCATTTCGAAAAAACGCAGTGGCCACGTTTATGCTAATGAAGCGCTGGATATTTAAATCCCTGCTTCATTAGCAATTTTGATGTGCCTAATCTACATCTCTCTGTCAACAGAGAGGTGTAGTCTAGACATACCCACAGTGTCCAATGGGATACTGCTCAGTTTCACTGGATGTCACTAGATAGCATCTGCACTACAGTAGCTATGCCACTGTAGATACTATACAGTAGACAAGCCCTAATGCAGACTTAGATAGAGTACAACAGACTTGAGGAAAGCCATACCCACACTTGATTTAGCAACAAAACATGTGCATGTATATAACAAATGAGCCTCACTGGTGTTAAGTAAATGGACTACCTGTGTAAGAGTAGGTTACTCGCCTGTGCAGTAACTGATGTTCTTGAGATGAGTATCCTCGTGGGTGCTCCACAGCAGGTGTCAGTGCTCCCCTGCGCCATGGATTGGGGTCTGAGAGCTGTGTCCCTGGGACCGCGCATGCGCAGATTCAGAGCCAAGTGCTCCAAGAGTGCTGGTATTGTGCATGCGAGCTCCCCCACCCCAGTTCCTTCTCTACCTCAATGAGAGATCACTTGAAGAGGCCAGAGACCCTGAAGTAGAGGGGAGGAAGGGAAGGTAGTGAAGCACCACACGGGGGCACTCATCTTGAAGAACGTCAGTTATTGCACACGTGAGTAACCTCCTCTTCGAGAGAGAGATGTCCCCATGGGTGCTCCACATCAGGTGATTACAAAGTTGTATAATTCAAGGAGGCAGGGACTTTGGATCTGGCATGAAGGCGGTGGAAAGGACTGCCTGGGAACTTAAAGTTGGATAATGGTCCTTGAGGTAGTGCATAATGCTTTGCGAACGTCTGCGCTGATGCCCATGTATGTTTGGCAAATGCGCACAATGGGAACCTTGCATAGAAAGGCTATTGAGGTAGACATGGCTCTCTAGTGGAATGCACTCAGATATTCGTAGGAGGATTAGTGAAGGACAACAACAAAGTCTAATACAGTCCGAGATCCAATAAGAAAGTCTCTGCGATGAGATGGGTTAATCTTTATTAAGGTTTGCTATGAAAACGAAAAGCCTAGAAGATCTAAATGGTTTTATACGATGTAGGCAGAAAGAAAATGCCCTGTGTAAGTCAAGTGTGTGCATCTTTGATTTGAAGGAGTTGGCATGAGGCTTCGGAAAGAAGTGGGGAGATGTATCCTCTGGTTGAGATGGAAGGAAGAGCGTATTTTGGTTAAGAATTTCGGGGGGTGCTGAATCATAGAGCTGGAAGAGACCTCAGGAGGTCATCAAGTCCAGCCCCCTGCCCAAGGCAGGACCAATCCCAACTAAATCAACCCAGCCAGGGCTTTGTCAAGCCGAGACTTAAACACCTCTAGGGATGGAGATTCCACCACCTCCCTAGGTAACCCAGTCCAGTGCTTCACCACCCGCCTGGGGAAATAGTTTTTCCTAATATCCAACCTAGACCTCCCCCACTGTAACTTGAGACCATTGCTCCTTGTTCTGCCATCCGTCACTACCGTGCACAGCCTTTCTCCAGCCTCTTTGGAACCTCCCTTCAGGAAGTTGAAGGCTGCTATCAAATCCTCCCCTCACTCTTTTCTTCTGCAGACTAAACAAACCCAAATCCCTGTCTCTCCTCATAGGTCATGCACTCCAGACCCCTAATCATTTTGGTCGCCCTCCGCTGGATCCTCTCCAATGCGTCCACATCCTTTCTATAGTGGGGGGCCCAGAACTGGACACAATATTCCAGATGTGGCCTCACCAGAGCCAAATAAAGGGGAATAATCACTTCTCTGGATCTGCTGGCAGTGCTCCTCCTAATGCACCCTAATATGCCATTAGCCTTCTTGGCTACAAGGGCACACTGTTGACTCATATCCAGCCTCTCATCCACTGTAATCCCCAGGTCCTTTTCTGCTGAACTGCTACTTAGCCATTCAGTCCCCAGCCTGTAACAATGCTTGGGATTCTTCCATCCCAAGTGCAGGACTCTGCACTTGTCCTTGTTGAACCTCATCAGATTTCTTTTGGCTCAATCCTCTAATCTGTCCAGGGGCGGCCCTAGACTAGCTGCCAGCAACTGGCGCCCTAGGCTAACCATGCAATCGGCGCCCCCACCTCCAAACCCCTCAATGATATTGCGCTACCATTTGGTGCCCCATTTAACTTGGCGCCCTAGGCAACCACCTAGTTTGCCTATATGGACAGGCCGTCCCTGAATCTGTCCAGGTCACTCTGGGCCCTATCCCTGCCCTTCAGCATATCTACCTCTCCCCCTAGCTTAGTGTCATCTGCAAACTTGCTGAGGGTGCAATCCATCCCCTCATCCAGGTCATTAATAAAGATGTTGAACAAAACCGGTCCAAGAACCGATCCTTGGGGCACTTTGCTAGAAACCGACTGCCAACCTGACATCAAGTCGTTGATCACTACCCGTTGGGCCCTACAGTCTAGCCAGCTTTCTATCCATCTTACAGTCCATGTATCCAATCCATATTCCCTTAACTTGCTGACAAGAATATTGTGGGAGACCGTATCAAAAGCTTTGCTAAAGTCAAGGTATATCACATTCACTGACTTTCCCGTATCCACAGAACCAGTTACCTCATCACAGAAGCTAATCAGATTGGTCAGGCATGACTTGCCCTTCGTGAATCCATGTTGACTATTCCTGATCACTTTCCCCTCTTCCAAGTGCTTCAAAATGGATTCCTTGAGGATCCCCTCTATGATTTTTCTGGGGACTGAGGTAAGGCTGACTGGTCTGTAGTTCCCTGGATTGTCCTTCTTCCCATTTTTAAAGATGGGCACTACATTTGCCTTTTTCCAATCATCCAAGATCTTTCCCGATCTCCACAAGTTTTCAAAGATAATGGCCAAAGGCTCCGCAATGACATTTGCCAACTCCCTCAGTACCCTCGGATGCATTAAATCCAGGCCCATGGATTTGTGTATGTTTACCTTTTCTAAACAGTTCCTCACTTGTTCTTTCCCCACCAAGGGCTGTCCACCTCCTTCCCATACTACGTTGCCTAGTGCATTTGTCTGGGAGCTGACCTTGTCCGTGAAGACAGAGGAAAAGAAAGCATTGAGTACTTCAGCTTTTCCCACATCATCTATCACTAGGTTACACCCCTCATCCAGTAAGGGCCCCACACCCTCTCTGATCACTCTCTTATTGCTAACATACTTGTAGAAACCTTTCTTGTTACCCTTCACATCCCTTGCCAGCTGCAATTCCAATTGCGTTTTCACCTTTCTGATAACTCCCCTGCATTCTTAAGGTCATCTTATCCTTAAAAAAGGTTGCATACAGAGGATCTGCCATAAGCGTGGCAATTTCTCCCATTCATCTGGCTGATGTAATGGCTACAAGGAACACTGTTTTCATAGATAAGTGTAATAGGGAGGATGTAGCCTTTGGTTCACAGGGGAGCCATGTAAGCACATTCAGTAATAAGTGCAGATCCCAGGGTTCAGGTGGTGAGAAATAGGGATATTAAGGACTAGTCAAGTAAGCATTTGCTTATCGGAAGCATTTGCGTATTGGAAAGTCGACAGGATAGTCGACTAGTCGCTTCCCCCTCCCCACCCCCCGCTGCCTCTATCAGGTAGAGGCAGCAAGAGGAGGGGAAAGAGGGGGTTACTTCAAAGCGTCAGAGCCACACAAAGCCCAGCATCTTGGGCTCCACGAAGAGCTGCCACTTTGAAGCGCCTTGGCAGTGTTTCAAAGGGGCAGCACTGCACGGAGCTGACCCCAGATTCCATGGGGCACTGCCCCTTTGAAATGTTGCCGCAATGTTTCAAAGGGGCAGCGCCCCACAGCTGACTAGTCGATAGGCATTTCTGCGTTCCGCCTTTGAAATGTACAAGGGCCCTTGAGGGCTCCACTAACCCAGGGCTCCGTGCAACATTTCAAAACAGCAGCACCACTTGGAGCCCGGGCTTTGTGCCAACTTTGAAATGTACAAGAGTCCCCAGCGGGGGGCTCTTGTGCATTTCAAAAGAGGAAGTGCAGCATGGAGCCTGGGGCCAGTGCAGGACTCTGAGTTCCCCACTGACCCCAGGCTCCATGTGGGCGTTTCCGCTTTGAAATGTACAAAAGTCCCCGCTGGGGCTCTTGTGCCTTTCAAAGCAGAAGTGCCCCCATGTGGAGCCCAGAGTCAGCGGGACTTCCTGCTGGCTCTGGGCTCCACGTGGTATTCCCATCGACTATTCGACTAGTAAATTAATCACTAGTTAACATCCCTAGTGAGGAAACCTCTGGATAAAGTGTTTGCAGGCCTTTTAGGAATCTTTTTGTGATGGGATGTGCAAAGATTGAGGAATCATCTACCTTAAGGTGAAAAGTTGTTATAGCAGCCAAATATACCTTGATGGAACTAGTGGCAAGGCCTGACTGTTTAAGGTGCAATAAGTACTCACGGATAAGGGGTATGGAGGCCATCAACAGAGAGAATTGACGATCCGAGCACCATATGGAAAATCTCTTTCATTTCTGAATGTACTGTATGTCTTGCAGGTGTTCTGGGCCCTGCTATGGAGTAGTACCCGTTGAATAGATTCTGAACATTCCAATTCTTGTGCAGAAAGGTACCATGCTTTGAGGTACAACATGTGAACGTTGGGGTAATTCGTGGGGATTCCCAGTTGGAAGAGGAGATCTGGGGTCTCTGGTAGAGGGATTAGTGGAATCAGTAACATTCCGATTAGGAAGGGAAATCAAGGCTGTCGTAGTCACGATGGAGATATGAGTATCACTCTGGCCTTGTCTGTTCTTACTTGGTGTACGACTGTTTAGGAGCGGTATGGGAAAGAATGCGTACAGTAGGTGAGAGGACCAACTAATTAGGAAGGCATTGTCTAAGGATGCCTTCCCCATTCCCACTCTGGAGCAGAAGAGATGACGCTTCTTGTTGGTTTGAGTGGCAAAGAGATCTATGGTGGGGTGGCCCCATTGGTGGAAGATCCACGCTAAGATGTCATGGTTGATTTGCCACTCGTGTTTGGGAGGTAGTGCTGGGCTGACCACGTCAGCCCTAGTATTGTATTGAGATTGCCTGGGAGATGAAAGGCAGTGATTTTGGCCCTGTGTTTTATGCACCAGTTCCAGAGAGTCATGGATTCTGTGCATAGTGCATGTGATCAGGCTCCACCCTGTTGAGTTATATAAAACATAGTTGTGACGGACACCCCCCCATGCTCTTGGAAACGGACTTATGGACATGAATATACATATCTCAAAAGTGTTTGGAGTGAATCATTTTGTGTAACCCATCAATCTTCATGTCACGATCCACTGGTTCTCTTTATCTTACTCCGTTGTATGTATCATTTGCGTGTGTAAAATTAGACACAGGGAGTGGGGAATAATTTGTGAGTTTCAAATGTATGAACAAGAGACATGGAGGGTGTTACCCTCTACTATTAAATTATCTCTTTTGTCCTTCCGCCTGAGCAGGGGTTGGTAGGGAGTGGCCTCAATCCTTTAACAAAAAGAATAGGAGAGGAGAGGAGAGGTCGAGGTCTTTGGGCTGGGCTGCACCTGGAGGAGGGAGCCTGAGACCCCAGGGAGGGAAGACAGCCCTGGTTTAGGGTGGCAGCTGGAAAAGAGCTTTTAGGGTGAGTTTGATTAAGTTTGTACTGAGGTTTCAGTGTAGAATTAGCCAAGCATTTTTGTTTCTTTTGCTATGTAACCTACTTTGCTCTGCCTATTTTCACTTACTGCTACTTAAATCCTACTGCTTCAACTTAATAAAACCATTTTCATTTTCCATCAAACCCAGTGTAAGCGATTGTTACCTGGGGGGGGCAACCCAGTGTGCACATTCCCCCTTTCATTGTTAAAGGTGGCTTACCTAATTCTTTAGGGTGTGATCCCATCCAGGGAGTGCTCTCTCAGGAGGCTGGGCCCTAAACTGCACTCTCCTTGGACCTGAAGTGGTTCAGTGGCTGTACTGCTTCTCGGTGGGGGCAGGGACCTCAGCTCGGGGCCTTGGCTGGGGAAGACCAGCAGAGCTGGCCCAGCAGGACCGGGTGGTGAGGATCCCCAGAGAGCAGGAAGCCGAGTGGCAGTGGCCGTGTCAGCACCCCGGGAGGTACCCCTAAGGGGTCGTCTGTGACCACACCCCGTCACAATAGTCACCACGTTGTCTGTGTATATTCTGACATAACTGTTAGTCACAAAGGGAAGGAATTGTTCACAAGCATACCATATGGCTCGAAGTTCTAGGACGTGTATACAGAGGTTCCTCTCTTTGTTGGACCACAATCCCTGAACTGTACAGGCTGCCCCTGACTCACGACGCGATCGGTTCCGGAGATAGCATCGCAAGTCGGGGGCATTGTAACTCGAGCCCGTATTTACAACAGGCATTGTATGCCGTCATAAATGCGGGGCCGAGGACGTAAGCGGGGGATTTCAGCCCCTTCCGCACTTACGGAAAAGGTCATAAGAGCAGGGGGTCATAAGTCGGGCCGTTGAAAAGCGGGGGCTTCCTGTATAGTGTTGTAAGTGTACTCTCCACCCAGTGAGAGAGGCATCTGTGGTTATGGTGATGGAGTGGTCTGGTGTGAAAAATGGAACCCCCGAACAGAGATTCTCAACTACTGTCCACCATTGGAGGGACTGCCTCACTGTTGTGGGGACAGACAGAATAATGGGTGTATACTGGATTTGTACACCCTCCTGAGCCAACCCTGAAGGCATCGCATGTATAGGCGACCATTTATTACTACAAAATTGCACGCAGCCATGTGCCCCAGTAACAGCAGGCAATCATGAGCCATAATTTTGTGGCTGGACTGTAGTCTGCATACTAGTTCAGCTATTTTGTGGACTCTTTCTGTGGGAAGAGAGGCAATAGCCATTGTGGAATCCAGGTGAGCCCCTATGAATTATATTTTCTGTGTTGGAAGTAGAGTAGACTTTGTTTTGTTTATTTGCAGGCTGAGAACATCATGACAGACATACTGCAATGAGAGTCAAGTTTGGAGCATGCTTGAGGAGGCAATCATCCAGGTAAGGGAATATAAGAAAGCAAAATGTTATTATTAGGCACTGATGACAGATAATACTTTGGAGAATACCCTCGGAGCAGTAGATAGGCCGAAGGTAATACCTTGTATTGGTAGTGGTTTGAACCTAGGACAAATCAGAAAAAATGTCTATGAGCTGAATTGATAGAGATGTGAAAATAAGCATCTTGCAAGTCGAGGGATGAGAACCAGTTGCTCTGTCACAGCGAGTGTCACCATTTTAAATCTTTGTTTCCGCACGTACTTAATCAATGCTCTCAGGTCTAAGACTGGCCACCCATCCACCCAATTTCTTCTCAGTGAGGAAGTAGTGAGAATAAAAATCCTTGCCTACAAACTGTGAGGGGACTGTTTCTATTGCTCCCAGGGGGAGGAGGTGGTGTTGTCTCTCCTGCTGGAGAAGAGTCTTGTAAGAGTGGTCCCTGAAGAGGAACGGGGAAGGGGGTACAGTCATTAACAGGAATAATGTAACTGTGTTTGGTAAAACAGGAGGAGGCGGAGTTGGAAGAAGTTGTGAGAGGATGGTGGCATTGGAGAAGGCAAGTGGCTTTCCAGGCTCTCAACATATGTCTAAAATCTGCTTACTGGTCTGCTGGGATTGTTGCATGGTATTGGAAGATGGGCAACTACTGCTCTCGTAGAGTGGACTTTTGGTTGGGATTGGAGAGGTTTATTGCGAATGGCATAGCAGGTGATAATGCATGTCACTATAAGCCTTGCAATGGTTGGATAAGGCGTTGCCTTTGGATCGTTCTGCAATTGATACTATCAGCCAATCCGTTCTATGCCAGTCTCAGGTTCTGTCAATATAAAAGGAAAGTGCTCAGCGTACGTCAAGTGTATGGAGCAGAGCTTGTCGTAGAGAAGCGTGAGGTTTCGGATAAAAAGAAGGTAACACTATGGGTTCATTGATATGAAAATTAGAAGAAACTTTGGGAATAAAAACAAGTGGTAGATGCAATATAACTGAATCTTTGGTAAACGATGTGAATGATGGTGTTGCCATTAGAGCGGCCAACTCACTGACTCTGCGTGCAGATGTGATTGCCAAGAGAAAAACCAATTTCACTGTAAGCATTTGGAGAGATGTCGTGGCTAACGGTTCAAATGGAGGATACATTAGAGTATCCAATACTAAGTCCAGGTTCCAGGAGGGTGGTGCTTGTCTACGTGGGGGATTAAGGTTCGTCAGACCTTTTATGAATCTTTTAATGATTGGGTGAGCAAATATCAATACCCCTTTTATGGGATGATGAAAAGCACAGATAGCTGCCAAATGTACTTTCAGCGACGAGATAGAAAGTCCTGTTCGTTAAAGGTGAAGGACGTTATCGAGGATCTGATGGAGGAGCGACATATTGGGGTGGATCCAATTGTCAGAGTACCAGAGCACAAATCTTCGCCATTTCGCAAGGTAAATTGTTCGAGTAGACTTCCTTCGACTATGCACTAAGACAGCTTGTACTTGTTCTGAGGAGAGATGCTCAGCTGCCTTGGACCAGTCAGGAGCCAGGCCGTTAAGTGCAGAGTCTCTGGCTTGAGATGGAGGAGAGAGCCGCGATTCTGAGAAAGAAGGTCCGGCAGGGGAGGAAGAGGGTAAGGTGGCTGCACAGACATTAGGCGGAGGAACGGGTACCACTGTTGTCTCGCCTATGCCAGAGCTATGAGGATTACCCGTGCTGAGTCCATACTGATTTTCTCTAGTACTCTGGGTATGAGCACGGTCAGGGGAAATGCGTAAAGCAGCGACATCTTCCAGCTGATTAGGAACGCGTCTCCCAGCAGTCCCTTTCCAATGCCCGCCCTGGAGCAAAAGTGCCAGCACTTTGTGTTGTCGCCGGTGGCAAATAAATCTATTTGAGGAGTTTCCCACAAGCAGAAAATGCGTCGAAGGATGTCTGCATGTATTTCCCACTCGTGATTGTGAGGAAAATGTCTGCTCAGAGAGTCCACAATAACATTGTTGGTGCCAGGTAAGTAGGATGCTATTAAGGTGATGTCATTTAGAATGCACCAATTCCACAATCGGATTGCTTCTGCACACAGGGAACGTGAACGTGCTCCTCCCTGCCAACTGATATAATACATCGTCGTGATATTGTCGGTCAATATTCTGATGGTTGTTTCGGCTATGTAGACAAGGAAATGTCTGCATGCATGAAAGACAGCTCTAAGCTTAAGAAGATTTATGTGAAGAGCCCCTTCTGAAGCTGACCACCTGCCCTGGACCTTCATGCCGTCCATATGTGCGCCCCAGCCAGTAAGGGAGGCGTCTGTTAGCTGACTGGTAGGTTGCAGGCGATGGAACGGGACATCTGCCATGAGATTGTGCAGGTTGGTCCACCATGACAGGGAGCTGCAGACGTAGGAGGAGCTACTGACTTTTGAATGCTGTGCCTTGTGGGAACATATACCAAAGCCAGCCAATGCTGAAGGCAACGGAAGTATAGTCGCGCATGATGCACCATGAATGTGGTAATGGCCATGTGTCCCATCAGTTGCAGACAAGTGAGTATCGACACCGTAGGGGCGTGTACGAGGATGGTTACCAAATCTTGTATTGCATGGAATCGTTCTATCGGTAAATACGCCCGTGCCGAATCGAGTCTGGCGCCTATGAAGTTTCTTGTCTGAGTTGGTTCCACTATGGTCTTCTGCTCGTTGATTATGAGGCCCAGGGAGTCGAAGGTCTGTCTGACTAACATGACTATGTGGGACGTCTCCTGTCATGATCTGCCCTTTATGAGACAGTCGTCCAAGTAAGGAAATATGATGTCTCCGTGGCGCAGATGTGCTGCCACCACCGAAAGCATTTGAGAAAACCCTGGGAGAGGATGCCAAGCCCAATGGTAGTACACGATATCGAAAATGACCGTCACCGACAACAAAACAAAGGAATTGTCTGTGCACCGGATGAATGGTAATGTGGAAGTAGGCGTCTTGCAGGTCGAGGGCTACAAACCAATCTTCGTTGTCTAGTGATGCTATTATAGTAATAAGCAGGGCTTGACAAACGGCGGCGAAAGCCGCTCGCCAGCCCCGCACTGCGCATGCACAAGAGCTGCATTGCGCATGCGCGCGCCGCCAGCAAACGGGGCACACGGCTGAAATCTACTCGCCAAGGGCGAGTAGATTCTATAGTTGGTCGAACCCTGGTAATAAGGGTCACCATTTTGAAGCGTTGCTTCCGGAGGTGACGGTTCAACTTCTACAGATCGAGAATAGGTCTGCATCCTCCCATTTTCTTCTGAGTTAAGAAATAACGGGAGTAGAAGCCTCTTCCTTTGAACTGATTTTGAACCCTCTCTACCACTCCTATAGACAAGAGGCAATGGAACTCTTGTCTCAAGAGATCCTCGTGAGATGGGTCCCTGAAGAGGGACGGGGTTGGTGGGGTGGTAGGAGGAACGGAAGTAAACGGGATTGTGAATCCGGAATTCACAACTTCCAGAACCCATCGGTCCGATGTTATACTGGCCAATTGGTGATAGAATGGCCATAGTCGGTAGCAAAACAAAAGAGGGACCTGGTGTTGAGTCCCGACAATGTAAACTGTGTGCATGCCCTTGACCAAGGAGTCAAACCTGCTGCTTTGTGGTTGATTGATTGGTCACGCGGGGTGGCTGGGCGCGTCTGCATTGCAAACATTGCTTTGGGCGAGACTGATCATAGGGGTGATGTTGTTGCCTTTGGTATTGGAACTCATATCTCCTCTGATATGGATAGTATCTCTTACGTCTGTACAGGGGAGTATACATCCCTAAAGTATGCAATGTTGTACGTGAGTCCATCCCTGAGTGGAGGACTTCATCTGTCTTTTCTGCAAAAAGCTTGTGTTTCTCAAAAGGGAGGTCTTCTACTTTACTTTATAACTCTTTGGGAACCCCAGCTGTGGCTAGCCAGGACGATCTCCTCATAGCGATCGACGTAGCTGCGGAGCGAGCAGCTGTGTCCACTACATCTAGGGCAATCAGTAGTCCTGCCCTAGCTGATGTGTATCCCTCTTGCACGACGGACATTAGAAGTGGTCTCTGAGTCGGGGAGATGTTAGAGCAGTTCCATCAATTTCGAGTAATTATCGAAATTATTATTTGAGAGCAGGGCGGCATAGTTCGCTATGTGAAGAAGCAAAGTGGCCAATGAATAGACTTTCCTGCCAAAGATATCTAATTTTTTACTGACTTTGTCTGCCACGGTGTTCCAGTATTGTGGTACCTTCGCCCTGTGTTGCGCTGAATCAACCACCAGAGAATTCGGTTGTGGGTGACTGAATAAAAACTCAAGGCCCTTGGATGACAAAATACTTTTTGTTGGCCCGCTTGTTTGTTGGCGGTACAGAGGCTGGTGTCTGCCAAATTTCTTCCACGGCCTCCATTATCACTTCATCAATCGGAAGTGCAATCTTTGACTGTTGCTGAGGGTGTAGGTGTTTCAGCAGACAGTATTGTTTGCTCTGCACCTCTGCCAGCTGTACCTCTTGGGACTCTACAACTCGCTTGAAGAGCTCCTGAAATTGCTTCAGGTCATCCAGAGGAGATATAACACCTGGAAAAACAGCCTCATCCGGGGAGGAAGAGGACTGGTCTGTCGGAGATGTATCAGGTTGTTGCTCCTCTGCCTCAGATAACTGCCCCCTCCTCCAGCTCCGACTGTTGGTATTGCAGAACCAGGCTGTGTGCCAAAGGAGTTGGCAGGTGCTCTTGCTGCTATGACTGTGGTTCAACCGTAGCATGTTGAGAAACTGGCAAATGGCAGCAACACGGGGACCACCTATACGAATGGGATCTGTAGTAAAGGGGAGATGAATAATGAGATCTATGGTAATGGTCATAATAACGTTAAGAGCGAATAGGAGATGAACGTCTGGATGATACAACACTAGCGTTCCGCCTGTAGTATACTGAGTGCGGAGACTGTCTTGGCGAACGAGGCAAACATGGGGAAACCTCGAGCACGGTGACATGGAGCTGTGCCTATCCCACTGCCTCGAATACTCCCTCTGCGATTCCCGGTAAGGGGATCTCACATTGTGTCGAGGGGAATGAGAGGCATCTCTAATCCGATACCAAGGATCAGTATGCGTGGGAGAGTGCCACACTGGCGGCGATGGAGACTGTGACGGAGAAAACGTGGGAGATGGAGAAATGGGACTCCAACAGCTGTCTGACTTGTCAGCAGCTATCCTCGGTGCCGATGTGGTGCCACGCCTTGAAATCAGCCGTCTCCGCCCTTTCTGGGGCCATCGGTGCCGATGTGTGTGTCTGCAACAATATCGGTGCCGCTATGCTCTGGGCCGTTGTCGGTGATGAAGTACGTGACACCGTAGTTGGTGCCGAACATCCCGGTGCCAGTGGTGCAGAGAGGGACGACGGTGCAATGGTCGTGCTATCGGTGCCATGAGACTCTCGGCTTGAGTTCCCAGTGTCGCTGCCAGTCTCGGTGCTGACGATGTCTTCGGTGCCGAGGTTGTCGGCTTTCTAGATTTGGCGCTCATAGAGGTTTTTGAGGCCACCAGGGCAGTTCCGGATGTACCCGGTTTATCCTCTCTACTGATTCTGCTGAGTGGTTCAGCAGGCAAAGATTGCATGGAGGACGCTCTCACTTTCTTCGTCGCAGTCACCCCCGGAGAACCTATACACTTCTGCATCATACCCGGCCCTGAACTCGGCAGTGGAGCCAGGTCCGCTGGTTGTAAGGCTTTGTCAAACAAGAGCATTTTGAGGCACATTTCTCTGTCCCTACGCGCTCTAGCAGTCAGCTTAGAGCAATGCATGCACTTTTGAGGGAGATGCACCTCCCCACGGCAACAAATGCAGGCCGAGTGGCTGTCGGATGCCAGCATGGCCTCACGGCGAAGGGAGCACTTTTTAAAACCCAGTGAACCAGGCATTATATATAGTTGGGGATACTTAGGGCGTAAAACTAACTGCGTCAAGTCTCTCTCTCTCTCTCTCTTTTTTTTTTTTTTTTTAAGTAAACTGCTAAAAGTCAAACAAAGCTTTTTTTTTTTTTTAACTAACTAAACAAACTGTAGAACTGTAAAACACTAGAAAAACTAACACTAATTCTCTATTAACTAACTATTGACAGGAAAACTCTGACCAAATGAGAAGAGTGGAGTTCCGCCTGCGACCGAGGATGGTTGAGAGGAACTGGCGGGAGCTGGACCGCACGTGATGATCAAAGGGTGCAAACGGCACGAGACGCTGACCATGCATGCGTGGTCCAGCTGACTACAGCTACAGAAAATCTCCGACCTGTGGCACCAGGACGAGCCCATCGCCAGTGGAGCACCCACGGGGACCACTCGAAGAAGAAAGGCTGTTCTCAGTAGTGACGGATGGCAGAACAAGGAGCAATGGTCTCAAATTACAGTGTGGGAGGTCTAGGTTGGATATTAGGAAAAACTATTTCACTAGGAGGGTGGTGAAGTACTGGAATGGGTTACCTAGGAAGGTGGTGGAATCTCCATCCCTAGAGGTTTTTAAGTCTCGGCTTGACAAAGCCCTGCCTGGGTTGATTTAGTTGGGATTGGTCCCGCTTTGGGCAGGGGGCTGGACTTGATGACCTCCTGAGGTTTCTTCCAGCTCTATGATTCTAAGAAACTTGAGAAGGAAAAACAAGGAGCAGACCTGCGGCACCTTCAAGACTACCAAAAATATATATAGTATTATGAGCTTTCATGAGCAAAACCCACTTCTTCAGATGAGCTGGCATCAACCCATCTGAAGAAGTAGTTTTTGCCAACAAAAGCTCATGTTACTATATATATTTTTGTTAGTCTTGAAAGTGCCACAGGTCTACTCGGTTTTAAAGTTACAAAGCGGTAGCCATGTTAGTCTGAGATTTGAGAAAGTAACATAACAGGAAGATGTAAATAGTGTGGGGCGAGGGAGACACCTTGTTTTTCAAGTGAAGATCAAAAGGTCTGGGTTTAGTACAAAAGGAGTAAGATAAAGCTCCGTGACTTCTAACTGGGACTAGCTGAAAATTCTAAGAAGAGGGCTTGGGGAAAGCTACCCTCTAGAAAACAGGCTGATATCTATGCACTAGAAACTGTGCTATCATTCTGTTTTACATGTAACCATTTTTTTCTAGTATTCTTACCTTCTTTCATTCGCATTCTGTTTTGATCATAAACTTATTCTTGCTTTCACTATAAACATATCTAAGTGGTGTGTGTGAAGCAGATTGGGGATCCTTAGTTGGATCTAACAACCTGGTGTGAGTGATGCCTTTCAGAGTAGCAAATCTGAGCATTCAGTGGAGCAGGTGTTTTTCACTTCAAAGGGACGTTCCGAGAATTTAGTGGTTGGTGTGTGCCTACTGCTAACCTGTGCAGAAACAGCAAGGCCTGCAAGGGCCTGGAACATGGAAGTTGTTACAATCAAAGGCATCTGAAGGCTGTCTCCTGGGTGATTTGAATTTCCCGCGCTTCATTTGCATAATGGCGGCTGCGGCTTACAGGATCTTTCGAAAAGGGGCATTTCTGTCGAAGGATCCCTGTCTTGACCGCGGTTTTTTTTGTTTTTTTTTTGAAAAGCGGCTTTTTGAAAAATGCCGCAGCCGCCATTATGCAAATGAAACATGGGAAATTCAAATCCCGGCTTCATTTACAATTTTGATACGTCTAATTTACATCCCTTTATCGAAAAAGAGATGTAGTTTAGACATACCCCTGCAGTGCAGGGTGGCAGCTGGCTCCCTCGGCTCCAGTGTTCATCAGAAGCCAACTTTTAAGCCAGCTCCTGACGAGTACCAGATCCGGTCTGCAACCCCTCTCCAGAGGAGCTGGCTGCCATCCCTGCACTACTACCTCTGATACACAGTCAGCAGCACATGTTGGCAGCTGGCTCTCCAGGAGCGTGGCAGGAGCTTACATGTAACCATTAATAGTAACCAATAAGACCACGTTTATACTTTTTATACTTTTACATGCCTAGCGCCTAAGGGAGGTTCTGAGGATGCTGAGTCCCATCACTGAACCTCCCAGCTGACCTCACCTCTGCTTAAAATTTTTACTGCCTGGTGTCTCTCTGCTCCTTGAGGGATATCTAAGTGAAAGCAATAACACTGCCAAAAGATCCTACGTGCTCTTCGGGCCCCGACAAGCCTCCAAGTGATTGGGAATGATGGATGCAGCTCATATGCTGCTGGAGGTTAATTCACTTAGACTCTATTCACTGCTATTCTCACCACCTCCTCTGTTGAGTTTATTCCCACCAACCAGCCCCCTTCCCATTACACTGATCTTGTTACTGCGCCTCTCTCCTAGGCTGTGCAGCACTGTGATCCCCAGAGAGCTGGGCTGCAGAGCTACTCACTTTCCAGTCTCTGTACCAGCGCTTTGTCTTTTACTACCACTTCGGGCTTCATCGTCAGGGCTTCAATTGGGATGTAGAGAACCGTGCGGCCCTTCATTTTGGAACGTGTATCTGGAGAAGGGAGAAAGACAGACCTGCTGGTACACAGCCAATCCCTCTCTTTGGGTCCTCTCTCCTGCAGCTGCTGGTTTGGGGGGTGGATGGTGGAACAGACATCTCTTTTCTCTGATTGTATTTGCTCAGAGGAGTCAGAGAATGGCACATAAGGCCTTTCACCTCTAGGGAGACTCACCCTGATCAGTGAACACTGACCAACTCAAACTGAGTCAGTGAATGAGACAGAAAACTTTTCGCTACTAAGGACCAGTTCCATTCTGGCCCTCTGTCAATGGACAAGGCAGGTGAGGTAGTATCTCTAAAGCTAGTTTCTTTCCCCAACAGAAGTTGGTTCAACAAAAGTTATTACTTCACCCACTTTGTCTCTCTCTTATGCTGGGTCCGAGACAGCTCCAACAATACTGCAAGAGCATAAAGCAAGGCAACAAGTGTGTAACAAAACACGGGCCAGGGACCAATATCAGGGTGGAGGGAACCAGAGGAGGGCAGCACTACGAGACAGCTAAATGGTAGAGGCACCACGCTACCTGTAAGAGAGGTCATGAAGTGGTATATTTCCGAGAAGAATTCGTTCTTGATGCTCTCCGGCCAAGTGGTGTTGTGGAAGAGGCGAGGCAGGAAGACACTATTGAGAATTCGCATCAGGGAATCAATGTAGGGTCTCCGAACAGTGCCAAATTGCACCGTCTTCTGGAAATTCTCTGCCGTGATCTCTGCATTCTCATGGCGAATGAAGTAAGTGAGCTGTTTCTGCTCCTGGAGGAGGCAGCCAATGACAGGGTGAGGTAATTAACAGCAGGCTTTGCCACCTCACTGTACCTATGGGGCATGTGTCTTGTCTACAAGCCCAGTACACAGAGTTATAGCAATGCCCCCATAGGTTTGGAACATAATTAGAGTAAGGAAGTTACAGTCGTGAACAAGATATGGCACAGATAAGTTAGCCTGGCTTCTGTAAAGGAATTCTGCACCTCTCTTACCTGTTCAAATTCCCTAAGCATCTCAGCCAAAGAGCAAATAAAGGAGAGCTGGCTGATATCATTTACTTAGCATTTCAAAAAGCTTTAGGCAAAATCCTTCCCAAAAGGCATTTAAGGAAACTAAGGCCCAGAGTTTGCAAACACTTATGCGCGTGCTTCATTTTATGAATGTGACGAGAATGCCATTGAAGGCACTAGGGATGTAAAAACTGCCCAGAATAGTTAACCGGTTAAACAATGTGTTTAATTGATTAACCACCAGCTGAGAGCGGTGTTCCAGCCCCCCCATCCCCCACCTCACCCCCGCTCACCACAGCCACAGGCAGTGGGGGGCTGCTCTGGCCCTGCCAGCGGTAGTGGAAGCTACTCCTTCCCCAGCTGCTCCTTCTGGTTGCCTCAGCACTGCCATAGCTGCAGGGGCTGCTCCAGCCCCACTGTGGGCCGGAGATGGAGAGAGATTTGAGTTAACCAGTTAGCTGGTAAGCATGCCAGCAAGGCCTGTTAACCTTTAACATCCCTAGAAGGCAGCATGCTGAACCACCAGTGTCCCCTCACTCTCATGCAGCACAGTGATCCCTAGCACTGTGGTGGGCCATTAGGATCAGCAATAACTCACAGGGAAGTTACTCCCAAACCTGGCAAGAGCCAATAGGATCACAACACAAACTGGTATGACTGCAACCCCTGGGTGGGAACTCTCATAGGACCTAAGCAGCAGAGTGCCAAACAAACCTGATATGGCATGTTATGTTCAACCTTCAGTCCAGCAAACTCATCTATGTAGACAACGAGCAATTGCTTACTGACATCCTTCAAAAAGAGATCCAGGGATGCAGCATGCTCTTCTGTCCACATGTCATCCCTTAGGCCACTCAGGACCACCCGGCTTTGGATGCAGGGTTTCTGGGGAAAAAGGACAGAGCAAAACCAAGGAGAAATGAAGAAAGAGGATGTGGGTAGGAGGAGGTGTGAGGGAGTGAGGTGAATTATTTCACTGGTGACACATGACAGCTCTGGAGAGTGCAGTGTTCTGTGTGTGCAACAAAAAGAGCAATATAAGCCCTATGCATATCACCCACCAATCTGCTCTTGAGAGACCTTGAGGGTGCTGGAATTGGGAGAATCAATCCATGGGCAGATCTCAAGTTTCTGTGAGGCAACGCCTGCTTCTCTCAGAACTGGACTGAAACATACAGACTCTTCACACAGGGGCCTGTGTATGTCCTCAAATGGGAGTGGATTCTCCTCTGCAGCAACCCACATTGCACTGGGATTGGATACTAAAAAGTGAAAGCCTCCTGATCTCATTACAAATCCTGTTACCCAATCACTGTCCCCAAGAATCCTCAGGAATGTATAGGGGAAGCAGAGGCGTAACGAGGGTGTTATGCGCCCGGGGGCAAAGGAAAAATTTGCGCCCCCATCATGTGGCACGGCCCCGAACCTGGTGCACAGCTGAGGGGAACTTGTACCGCATCTTCCCATGAGCAGAATGAATTTTGTGTTGTGCACCAGTACTGAGTTCATGGGGCTTGTTTGGATGTGCCACTGTGGCACCCAAGTTATTAATAAATATTTTATAAACCTTTACCTTTTCTCTCTGCTGCCATGTCTCCTCCCCTTGCTCCATCATCTCCCCTGGTGCCTGCTGCCCTCCAAATCCTCACCCTCCTTTGCTGTCCTGACTCCTGCCCTTCTCACTGCCCTCAGCCCTCCTGTGACCTGCCCCCCTCCACCAGCCCTTCTTTCCCCCTTGTGCCCACTCCTCCAGTAGCCCCCCACTGATCATGTGAGCTACCCCTCCTCATCCCCTCTTCTAACACCTCCCTCTACACACCTGCCCTGCCTCTCTCCTCTCTTGCTGGTCCCTCCCCTGCAGGTGTCTGCCCTTCTGCTTCACCCCCAGAACCCCCTGGCACCTGCACCCTCCTGGTGCCTCCCCCTTCCCTCACTGCCCCTGCCCCTTTGCCCTCTTTTTCCCTAATGCCCACCCCCTCACCACTCTCTGCTCCCATTCCCCTCATGCCCCTGTGCCCTCACACATGACTTGCACCATCCCCACCTCTCTCATGCCCACCCCTTCTTTCAAGCCTTCTCCCAGCACCTTCTCCTCCCCGCTCTAGACCCCAATGCCCTTACCCTCTCCTCTCCCAGCCTCACCCTGTCCCCCTCCCACTGACACCTCGCCTCCTGCCCTTTTCCTCATTGTCTCCACTTGGCCCCTTGGCATTTGTCTCTCCTCCAGGCTGTCTTTGGTGCCTTCCCCTTTCTTCCCCTCCCCGCACAAGCCCCTTCCTCTCCCACCCCCAACCCCTCCACACAAGCCCCTTCCTCTCCCACCCCTTCCCCCTAGTATTCCCCCTTCCCTGCCCTGCCGTACCTTCTGCCTTCCACTTTGCGGGCCGAAGTCTGCACTCGGGCCCCAGAAGTCCCTGGACTCTGAACTGGGAGCCAGTTCGCGGCGCAATGCCACGCCGAGCAGTTTTAAAGTCCCGGGCCATGACGTCATGTCACACCCGGGCATCTCCCCGGTCACCTGGAAACGCCGCGCATGGCGGCAGCAGCAGCTGGCAGCTCACACCGGCAAGGGGGAGCCGACTGAACGCTGCGCACGGCAGGGACGGTCTGGGGCCGGGGGGACGCGCAGGGGGGCCGGAAGGTGGGGGCCTGGGCCCGCTCCAGGCAGGGCCGGGGGAGAGACCCAGCTCCAAATATTGCTGGAGCAGGGCCCCCGGCTCTGAATATTGCTGGAGCATGGGCACCACGAGCCCATATAACTCGCCGCCCATGAGCATCAGGTGAGCCTGCGCAGCATGCACTCGCTCTCACCCCGGCCCGGCAGCCCCCTAGCATGGCGCCTGGGGCAATTGCCCCAGCGCCCCTTCACTACGCCTCTGAGGGGAAGCTAATTTGTAAATGTAGTTGAAAGACAATCAAAGCTTTCATAGCCTTCTGGGCTAGGCTGTTAAGCAACCTGATCCCTGCTGGGGAGGAGAAGGTAAGACACTACAGAGTCAAAATGATAAGGAATGAAAAAGCAAATTCTGAGCAGGGTAGGAGCTGTTGTTTGGCTTGGAAGGTTTTTGGTTTGGGGTTTGTTTGTTTTTTAAGAACAAACAGTATGTCCTGTCTCCATTTCTCATTCCCAGGGGCATCTAAAGAAAATTTAGGAAATTAGGATCAAATTAAGAGAATGTCTGGCATGAAAGTTTAGAGCCAGATGTTACCTGCATTAATGTGACAAAAGTATTCTGTGCCATACAGAATCAGGGCTCTGAGATGCCTGATGGCAGGTTAGACCTAGATCACAGCTCAGAAAAGGCAGCCAATCCATGCTGTGTAACTGATCTGAGAGGTACGATGAATTAATGTTCATTGCCAGTAATCATCATCAGAATCACTTATGATGCCATCGAATCTGTAGGAGCTTTGCAGTATGAAATGCAACACAGTGCTCACTGCTGAAATTCATGCCCTAAAGGGGCATGTGGCAGTGTGATGAAGTGGGGATTGTATTCTTTCTGTCATTTCATTATATTGCATGTGATTTCTACTGTCTTGTACTCTTCTGTAGTAATGTTGTATGTGTGCCTCAGTTTCCCTGGTCACTGGTCACTAGTGCCCAGAGGAGAATGGGAATTTTGAGTGTGACTCTCACTGAGGGGAGGCTGCCCCAGGTTGCCCAGGCCAGCATGTTCACAATAGCCCAGGCTCACTGTAACATGAGCTTGGGAGGGGGGTGTAAACAAGCTGGGAAGCTGGACAAAGGAGGAGGTGGGGCTGCCTGCAAGGTGGGGACTGGTTGCTGAGTGTGAGAGTTAGTCTCTGCTGGCTTAGGATACAGGGAGGGAGCCCAGGACTATGGCTCTAGCATCCCCCCTCTCCCGAAGATGGATTGTACTGACTATTTCTGGTTCCCATGCTAACAAGCCTGTTCTACACTGTATCCCTGTGAACTAAGCAACTTTCTGTTCTACCAGCTGGCTGAGTCACATCTGGCTGCCAATGCACTGGGAAGAGGTGTTCCAGAGAGATGGAGCTAGGTTGTCTGCTGCCTTTCTTTCTCACCCCAGCCCTGTCATGGAGGCTGCATCATTCTTTCATGATATTATGGACCAAGAATGTCAAACCCGCACAGCTGTCCAAAACCACATGGGTGACACAATGGCCCATAAAGTACATTTAGGCCTCCTGACCTACCAGATCCACCTCTATTTCCTCTGGAATGGTGACTGCAGCTGTGTCTGCCTCACTTTCTCCCTCGCCATCACAAGGTCCAACAGCACTGACCCCTTGAAGAAGACAAAATAAAAAGACATAAAAAATAAGGGGCTCTTCTCTGAACCCTAACACTTTCCCCGTCCTTTAATCACTAATGAGTTTAGTTTAGCACTGGTACAAGGTGCAAGCTTAACAGCCCCTGGAGAATGAATCAAAGGATAATAGAATCTTAGGACTGGAACAGATCCAAATAGGTCATCTAAGTGCAGTGTCCTCCATTGAAGCAGAACTAAGAATTATTCTAGACTATCCTGACAAGTGTTTGTCTAACATGTTCTTTAAAAACTCTAGTCACAGAAATTCTACAACCTCCTTAGGGCCTTTTCTATACTACAAAGTTTTGTCACCAAAAACTGACTTTTGGCAACAAAACAGTGAGACTGTACACAATCAATGCAATTCTTGTCAGGAAAAACATCCAGTTTGGAGGACAAAAGACATCTTTCTTTTCCCTTCCCTTTATTGTCAATAAAGATGCAGTGTAGACACTGCTGTTTGTTTTATCCACAGAATTGGCTTCCGTCAGTATCCCACAAAGCCTGCCCTGATGGCTATGCTCAGTGTTTTGATCTCTGCTGTCCTGCAGGCATGCACCCTATCCCTTTCAAAGCTCCAGGAAGTATCCGACAGCTGAGTGAGCTGCTCCATCTGGGGAACAAACAAAGAGCAAATCATTAGATTGGTCCTGTTCTGTCCTGTAGGACAGCAGTAGGCAGACCACTGCTGCAGGGGATGGGGAAGAGGCTGCTCTGCTGCTTTGACATTCCTCAGCAACCAGAGCTACTTACAATGCCACTCCCAGCACCTGAGGCTGAGGGAATCCCAAAACATGAAGATATCAGTTCAGCTTTCCCACAACACAGCATTATGAGATACATACCCACGATGCATTACTCACACTGTCAATGATGGTGCTCCCAGTGTGTGGATGTGATCCATTGACAGAGGGAGCAAGCGTGAACACTCTCTGGCCATTTTTGTTGACTTTGGGTATCAACATACATTTTGTTGACTAAACTTGACAGCATAGACCAGTGTTTCCCAAATGGTGTTCTGCAGAACCTCAGGGTTTCGCGAAGTGAAAATAAGGGTTCCGTGAAAAATTCCATTACAATAACATTTTATGATTAAAAATAATAATTAATATTTAATAATTTATTAATTTTATTGAAAACAATTTTCATTTGTGTTTACCACGATAAGTGTCCCTGTGTAATGCCAGCTTTGCCAGAGAGTGGGGACGATGATGTCACTACATAACGCTGCGCACACGCGCAATCACTGATGCGATCGCATGTTACATACCATATATAAGACTGTTATTAGGGGATCCGCAAAATTCTTTCGAGTTTAAAAGGGTTCCATGGCCAAATAAAATGGGAAACACTGGTGTAGACAAACCCTAATAAGTAATTTGTTCCAGTGATTAACTAACCTTCTAATTAGGAAAGTTTTCCTAATCTCCCCTGCTGTAATTTAAATCCATTACTTCTTGTCCTATCACCCTCCCCTTTATAACCACCTTTGACATAGGTGAAGACTTATCATGGTCCCTGTCCTCCAGATAATCTTCCCTTCTCCAGATAAAACAACCTGATTTTTTTCCAATCTTCCCTCATAGGTCATGTTCCCTAGCCCTTTAATCATTTTTCTCTCTCTCCTCTGGACATTTTCCAATCTGTCCATATTTTTCCCAAAGTTTGTTGCCCAGAACTGGATGCTGTACTACAGATGAGGCCTTATCAGTGCTGACTATAGTGGAAGAATTATCTCTGCTAATCCTTCCCAGAGTGAAGTTTAATTTTTCTTTTCTTTGCAACACTATTACCTTGCTGACTCTTATTTAGCTTGTGATCCCCTATAATCCCAAATCCTTTTCCTAAAAGGGCTCTAGAGGTGATCCTGGCAATTACAGACCAGTAAGTCTAACATCCGTACCAGGCAAATCATATAATTAAGAATAGAACTGTCAGACACATAGATTAACGTAATTAGTTGGAAAAAGTCAACATTGATTCTGTAAAGGGAACTCATGCTTTACTAAACTACTAAAGTTCTTTGAGGAGGTCAACAAGCATGTGGACTGGGGGGGATCCAGTGGATATAGTGTACTTAGATTTCCAGAAAGCCTTTGACAAGGTCCCTCACCAAAGGCTCTTACGTAAATTAGTTGTCATGGGATAAGAGGGAAGGTCCCCTCATGGATTGATAACTGGTTAGAAGATCCATGTTATGCCCACATCTTGAATACTGCATACAGATGTGATCGCCTCATCTCAAAAACATATATTGGCATTGGGAAAGGTTCAGAAAAGAGCAACAAAAATTATTAGGGGTTTGGAACGGGTGCCATTTGAAGAGAGATTAAGAAGACTTGGACTTGTCATCTTAGAAAAGAAGAGACTAAGGGGGGGTATGATAGAGGTCTATAAAATCATGACTAGTGTGGAGAAAGTGAATAAGGAAAAGGTATTTACTTGTTCCCATAAAAGACCCAGGAGTCACCAAATGAAATTAATAGGTAGCAGGTTTAAAACAAACAAAAGGAAGTTTTTCTTCATAAAGTGCAGTCAACCTGTGGAACTCCTTGCCAGAGGACGTTATGAAGACCAGAACTTTAACAGGGTTCAAAAAAGAACTAGATAAATTCATGGAAGTTAGGTCCATCAACACTTATTAGCCAGAATGGGTAGGAATGATGTCCCTAGCCTCTGTTTGTCAGGGGCTGGAAATGGATGACAGGAGAGGGATCACTTGAAGATTATCTGTTTCTGTTCACTCTCTCTGGGGCACCTGGCATTGACCACTGTTGGAAGACAGGCTACTGAGCTAAATGGACCTTTGGTTTGACCCAGTATGGCCATTCTTATAATACTCTTTCCTAGGCAGTCATTTCCCATTTTGTAAGTGTGCAATTGATCATTCCTTCCTAAATACAGTACTTTGTATTTGTCTTTACTGAATTTCATCCTTTTTATTTCAGACTATTTCTCCTGTTTATCAATATCATTTTTAATTTGAATCTTGTCCTCCAAAGTGTTTTCAACTCCTCCCAGCTTGGTATCATCTGCAACCCTTGCAAGTGTACTCTGTGCCAGTCCCAAATTACTTATAAAGATATTGAACAAAAGACCCAGGACAGATCTATGCAGGACCCCTCTCAAGTTCCACATCCAGCTTGATGGTGAACCATTGGAAACTACTCTCTGAGTACCATTTTCCAGTCAGGTGTGTACCACCTTACAGTATGTTCATCTAGGCTACATTTCCTAGTTTGCTTTGAGAAAGTCATGAGAATCAAAAACCTTATTAAAGCCAAGATGTATCACATCCTACTGCTCCCCTGCCCTATCCACCAGGCTTTCTATCCTGTCCAAATAAGATATTCGCAGAGCAGGAGGCAAAGGGAGTTTATGGTCCCATCTCCAAAGACTTTCACCCTGCCCTACCCATGAAAGTACCAATGAGGGCATCCAGGGCTGGCTTGAGCCATTCCTGCGCCCCGGGCAGCGGGCGCGTGACGCATGCGTGGCTCCGCCCCCAGGCGCACAGTGCATGCGCGGCCCCACCCCCCGGCGCGCTGCGCACCTTACAGCTGCAATCGGGCACACGGCACCCCTTACAGCTACCATCAGGCACCCCCCAAAGGCTGGTGCCCCGGGCAGCTGCCCAGCTAGCCCCCCCCCCCTTAATCCGGCCCTGAGGGCATCTAGGAGTGATAGTTGCGATGAGATTTTACCCACGAGGATGGCACTAAGAACTGAACTCAGACTCCAACATAATTTCATGCAGGGGCCCCAGAATGACTGCCAGATAGGAGCTTTCAGCTGCTACTAAGTCACTTTGGAAATGATTCCTTAAAGCTGAAAGCCTCTGTATCCTCCCTCATCTTGTGAAGCAGTTCATCCACCTTACCTGAGGCCAAATTGGATCTGATGCCCTACATACGAAAGGCCCAGTGTCCCATCCCCTGAGCCAGCCAGCCAGTCCTCACCAATCTAAGGGCAAACTAGATCCAGTGCCCTAGACATGAAAGGCCCTGTTATCCCATTCCTCAAACCCTTGAGCTAACAGTAAACCTTGGGCACAACAGCTTAATTAGTAACAGATTATTCCATTGTCTTCGCACATGGGATGAGGGATGAAGAAAAGGAAAGAGGGCTATAGGAAGAGATGGAGGCTCACGGATTTTGGAGTATTTTGTGACAAGGGCTCCTAAAGCATCATGAGGTTCCCTCACTCAGAGTGACAAGGATACCCCATGAGCTTTCTAACACATTAAGTTACAGAAGCATGACGTATAGCTAAATGTTTCTGTTCCCAACGATCAGTGCTACAATGCAACACCCTGTAAATCCAGCACAGAGGGACCTCGGGTACACTTACAATGTTGTCATGAAGCATGACAAATTAATAGTCAAGCTGAAACTTTCTAATAACAACTCTTTCCATTAACTGTCCCCCTCTCCCACCTAGTGCTCCTCAAATCAAACACAGAGGGACACCCCACTGCCCACAAGGAGCTATCATTTGTTTCAATTGTACCAGCACTCAGAGTGAGGCACCCTCTGCTCATAGCACAGAAATGAAGAATTCACTCTGCTAGGCTGGATACACCAGCCTACGGAGTACTTCATTTAATCAGCACAGGAGGGTGCAGCTGGGCACTTTCACCCATATACTGACCACATCCATGTGCTTCAGTAAGGGAATCCCCTGTAGAGGAAGACAAGTGTTTAGTCTACAGAGTCCAGCTTTTAAAGGTGTTTGGGTGCCTTGCTCCCATTGATTTAAAATCTGTGCCTATAGTCCATTTGGCCTTTGCATCTCTGCTGAGACTGCCAGCCGAGGAGCAGATGGTGGCAATAACTGTAGTGTAGAACTGACTTGAATTCATTTCACAAATGAGCAATCAAATGGTATCAGATAGGTACGAATTCCAACCTCTATTGACCCATGCACACCCCTTCACAGTTTGCAATCCTGTTTAAAAGTTGCTTTGGAATTTCTCTCCATTTGAATTTCCAGTCAAAACACCAGCAGGCTAGAATCTCACAGCAATGCAGCAATCTGCTCATGCAACCAGACTCACCTGAGGATCTGCATTTCTAGAGCATGTGCCCTAGTCTTAGAATCAGAGAAGAGATGGAAAGCTCTATTAAGCCAGGTGCTATCTTGCCCAGATCCAGCAGCATAGAGCACCTCAAAACTCGGGTATTTAAGATCTCATTTAGGAGACCCCCCCAAGATGTACAGGGAGGTTTGCCAACAGGGAATTAGCTACGTATTAGGGATGTTAGGTATAGATTAATTGAATAATCATTTAAGCACATTAAATATTAGTGGGTACACGATTATTTGATAGTCCCTAGGGGTGGGGCCAGCAACCAGTATGTTCCTGGCTCCACTCCCGGGAGCCCTCTGCCACCCCCACACTGCTGCCTCTGTATCAGAGGTAGCAGCATGGGGTGGCAGGCAGGAACCAGCCCATGAGGGGAGCTGCTTTAAAAATCGGCTCCCTGCACAGACCAGTTCCCACCTGCCACCCCATGCTGCTGTCTCTGATACAAAGGCAGCAGCATGGGATAGCAGCAGCCCCTGTTCTTGGCCCGCCAGACTGAAGCTGCTCCATGGCAGCCTCCCCTTCCCCCCCTGCACTTCTGCCTCTGATAGAGGCAGCAGCGTGGGGGATGGAGCAGGCACCTTTTAAGCCAGCTCCCCCTAAGCACTGGCTCCTGCCTGGCCCCCCCGCTGCTTCTGTGCAAGGCAGCAAGGGGGGAGAGCAGGCAGCTCTGCAGGAGCCAATATGGACAGGGAGCTGGTTCGAAAGCCGACTTCCCATATGTACCAGCTCTTGCTTGCCCCCTTCACTCTCTGTACTGCTGTCTCTTTATCAGAGGCAGCAGTGGGGAAAGGGGGTGCAGCTCCACATGATCCTGCACAGTTAGCAAGAGGGTGTGCGTGTATTCTATAAGATCAACCCATAAGCCCAGGCTTATCAGTTAATCGTGTAGTCGACTACACATTGACGTCCCTACTACGCATCAGGTCTGAAATCTTTAGGTACTAAAATCCTACAAAGATTGTCTTGCTCTCTCCACCTTTCTGAGCCCATGAAAGGTATCATTTGCTTTGCATGAGTATTAAAGATCCTGTGGGATGCTTTTTGTAAGAGTCAGGAATTGCTCTGATACCCCATCTAAAATTTCCTTTTGCCCTCCTGTCTGTTGTGCTCTACTTCGGAATTGGCTACATTTCACTGGTGAAATTAAATCCAATGGATAAGCCTTAGCTATTGTCACTCCCAGTGTTAATCAACAACATTCAGTGCCATACCTATCCCACTTAGGGATGTAAGTGACTAGTCGACTACCCAAAAAGCAAATGCTTATCGGGTAGTCGAGTAGGAACTCGACTAGTCGCTTCCCCCCCTACCCTAGCTGCCTCTATCAGACAGTGGCAGCAAGGGGAGGGAAGCACAAGCTGGTGCTGAGGGGAGCCAGCTTAAAAGCCAGTTCCCCTCCCCCCTGCACCATCGCCACCGACGGCATGAAAAGCAGGAGGTACTGGGGAAACGGCACGAGCGGGGATTGAAACAGTCCCACTCATTCTGGTCCCACTGCTGCACCTCTCCTTTTGGAATGTATAGAGCCGCCTGCAACTCTTGTACATTTCTAAGGAAGAGGCACAGAGGGGAACCCCTGCAAGCAGGGACTACTTTGCTCCCTGCTGGCCCGGATTCCCATTGCCTCTCTCCCTTTGAAATATACAAGAGCTGCAAGCAATTCTTGTACATTTTAAAAGGAGAGGCGCAGTGGGATAGTGAGCACCCCCCTTATCGACTAATCGAGTAGTTGATGGAAATTACATCAACTACTCAATTAGCTAATTAATTGAAATTTAACATCCCTAATCCCACCTGGAGCACAAAAAAGCCAAGACACTGGGGCAAAATTTAAAATGCCTCTGGAAAGATCAATACCAACAAGTCAGCCTACTATAGGACGATCACACTAACAGACACTTCACTATGGTGAAACATGCAAAGCTGAGGTTGATTCTTAACAAATACAGAATCAGTGACCATAAACTAGGAAAGCAGGAGACACAGTTTCAAGTTAGAGGGAATTAACAGCATAGCCAGCACAAGAGAGACTGAGGCTACATCTATACTTACATGGAAGTTCAAATTAAGATATGCAACTCTAGCTACATTAATTGCGTAGCTGGAGTCGATATTCCTTAATGTGAACTTCGGTGCCATCTCCCATCAACTTCCCTTAGTCCTCGTGATCTGAAGAGTACTGGCATCAATGGGGGGGTGCCCTTTGCATTCGATTTAGAAGGTATTCACTAGACATGCTAAATCAAACTTTGGAGGTGTGAATGCTGCAGCATCAATCTTCCCAGGAGTGAAGATGTGGCCTTAGACAGAGAGACCTCCTACTGCAGTGTCTAAAATAAGAGGGAATACCAGAGACATTTTCTCATAGTATCAGGAAAACTTTTCATCCTAAAGCTAGAGCAGCTTTCCACGGGCACAGGACTGCAGTGACAAATAGACACAGGATAAAAGCCTAACCTGGTGTGATGCTCCAGCCTGGATAAGTGATATCTGCCTTGGAAACAGACTCGACAGCTATTCCCTTTTACACTTTGGCTCTGTACACAGCTTAGTGAACCTCCTGCCCAGAATCTCTCCTCCTCCGCCACCACCCAATAGCCACTGAAGTGGCAATTGCTGAGTGATGCTAGTGCCGCATGACCAGCCACACTCCCCACTTCTCTCCCCTTCTCCTACCACCTCTTCTCTTTCTGCAGCGCTTTATAAACAGCTCCACTTATTAATGGACAATGACATGACTGAGCCACATATGTGAGGAGGAGGGGTGGCTTGGAGGAGAACAGGCAGTCATGGATTCTAGAATGAACCACCTGAGCATACAATTGCCCCCATTGAATGAACTGGAACTATTCAGGCATGCTTCTTAGCCCCTGCATGGCCAGGGGCTGCAGGAGAATTCTCCTTTCACTCAAGTGTTAACGGCTCGAGACTCTGGTGCAGGAGGAACTACAGATATGTTTTCACTGCAGTAAGGACAGTGCACACTGGCATACCCCAGCTAGCTTGGAAGAAACTAGCTTACTCCAAATAGAAGTGTAGCATGGCCCGGGGCAGAACTGTACTCAGACAGCTAGTCCAGCTACACTAGTATTCTTAGCAAGCTATCTCAATCAAAACTAGCTCAGACATGCTGACATCGCACCTCCTGACAGCTGCATAGAGAACTCAGGGTGTGTCTTTCTGCTTCTACTGTGCAGTTCTGAGCCACTGCAGCGCAGCATAGCACCTGGTGGCTGTCACTAGCCATCAAATGTTCAACCCAAGGTGCCTCTAATACTCACTGTCCCATTCAGGACCTGATCTTCAGAGGCACTGACTGAGCAACCCCAGCTCCCAATGGCATCAGCTGAAATTGTTGGTGCTCTGCAGCTCGGAAAATCAGGCCCAGGGTGTCCTCATATAAGAACCGAAAACAGAGGCACCCAAAATGAGTGGCCACCTCTAAAGGGATTTGTTACCAGGAATGCAAGTGAGGTAATATTGGATCAACTTCTGTTGGTGGGAGCATCGTGGGGCAGACCCAGCTATAACTTTGTATGCAACCATGGCCAAGAAACAGACAGGAGACTCCTGCCAAGAGGGGAAATCTACATCTGGTCCTGATGACTCAGGGCATATCAAAGGGGACCAGCATGTGGCCAGGCCATGCCCAGGCACAATGATATTATAGACCTAATCTTTGTTCCCTTTCATCTTTTCTTCTGTTTCTTGTTCCCTTGTCCCTAATCAAACCCTCTGCACTTGGTGAATAAAACCCACCTGCAGCTTCATGTCCCAGGGAGCACACCCATGCAGCTCCCAGGGAGCTGCTTCCCAATTCAGCCAGCATTCAGCTGCCTGACACGGGGATGTCATTTCACTGACTGTCGCGGCAGATTGGATTGGAGCAGAAGCTCTGAGCAGAGCTGGCTTCCTGCACGTTACATTAGGCAGCAATGATCACTGGAACGTAAGAGCTAGCGTGAGCTCTGAAGAGCTGCTGCTGGGAATCCGGATGGGTTACTGTGGTAACACGCTGAAGGGAAACAATTTGAGGGGGAGGAGGGCTTGCAGACCTGGTTAAGATAAACATCTACAGCTAGGAGTTTGAAATGATGAGTCTGAAGAAAGGACTCCTTGAAAAAACAGGATAAATTGGGAGTCCAAGACTGCGAGACAGAGCTTTTCACCTCTAGAGCATCGGTATGGTCTCACATGTGGGGGACCAGCTGGCTTACAGGGAAGCAGGGAATGGGATACAGGGCCTTTCACCTCTAGGATGTGAGTTCTGATCCAGCCCCATAGAGGGAGCAATATCTGGCTTTTGGAAGGCAGGGAATGGGAGAGACACTGGACCTTTCACCTCTAGAGCAGTGGCTGCATCTGGCACCATGTCAAAGATGACTGGTTAGTTTAGGGAGTGGGATAAGGAGCCTCTCACATCTACAACAGCAGTTCAAACCCAGTGCCAGGTTGATGACATTTTAAACAAACTCCTCTCCCTCCCCCATTAAAACTATTTTAAAGGCAGATGGGTCTCATGGATGCCTATAATGAACAACACTTGCAGATGTCTTCAGTAGTCTCATATATTTAATAGGGTGAAGGGCAGGGCTGCATTTCACTTCCTATAGCAGGCCAGAATGTTAGCACTAGGTTTGATTGAACAAGGCAAGGCTTACACTGGGCAGAAGTTGGGTATAATTTCCCACCCTCACAGCTCTAGCACTGTGTAGGAAGGACCTAAATCATTGCCTATATCTTAACCAGCCTCTCATGTGAGCCAGTGATTAAACCAACACATTAGAACCCAAGAGCCGTGACTCTGCCAGAGATCCATTCTATGGCCTCAGGCAAGTTCTGGTGACTTCAAGTCATTCTCCCTAGTGTACTTCCTGTATAGCTAGAGCAGTGGTCTCCAACCTTTTTACACCCAAGATCACTTTTTAAATGTCAGGACAAGTCAAGATCTACCCCATCCCTTCCCCAAGACTCCACCCCTTCCCTGAGGCCCCGCCATCTCTGTTCCCCTTCTCTCCATCACTTGCTATCCCCAGCCCTTATACACTCTCAGGGTACGGCTACACTGCCACTTTTTTTTTTTATCCTTCTGTTGGAAGAGATTTTTTCCGACATTTGGCCCCGTCTAGACTGGGCCAAATGTCGGAAAAAAACCTTCTTTTAGAAGCCCCCTTACTCCTCATGGAATGAGGAATACAGGGGCTGCCAAAAGAGCGTGTTTGCCGGAAAAACTCCTGCAGTCTAGCCGTACCCTCACTAGGTTGAGAAAGGAGGTGCAGGGCTCTGGGGTGGGAATGAGGGATTTGGGTGTGGTAAAAGGTGAGAGGTGCAAGCTCTGGGAGGGAATTTGGATGCAGGAGGATGTTGAGAAGGGGTTGCTGGCTCAGAGAGGGCTCCAGGCTGGGGAGTGTTGGGCTCAGGTGTAGGGTTGGGGTGCTGAGCAAGCCACAGGCTTGTGGATGTGAGGGTGCTGGAGTTTAGGGGTGAGTGAGGGACTCAGAGCAGGGAGGTTGGGAGTATGATGGGCTCAGGACACAGATTTGCAGTGTGTGAATGATGCAAGAGTGTTGTGGTAAAAGACTGAGGATGTGGGGGGTGCAGGAGTTTGGGAATGTGAGAGGCTCAGGACAAGGGGTTCCAGTGTATGATAGGCTCAGATTTGGGGTCGGGGTGGGGGTTACAGGAGTATTATGATGCTGTGGCCAGATAAGGGCTTGGCCCTAATTGGGGGCTTGCTGGCCAGGCTTCATTTTTAAATAAAATATTATGTCAAACACAAAAGGTTTCAGCATTGTCTTTATTTATGAGAGGGACGGGGAACCTGTTTTCAATCAGGGGTCACTGACCCATAGAAAAGTCAGTCAGGGCCACATAAGTGAGATACAAAAACACAACCCCTCCAAACTCCTCAAGCCTCACTAATGTGGCCCCAACTGTGCTGGTGGGGGCAGGGAACAGGGTGCTGTGGCAGGGGATAGGATGCTGAGGCAGGGGACAGGGTGCTTGTGGGTGCTGTGGCAGGGGACAAGGCGCCAGTAGGTGCTGGGGCAGGGGACAGGGTGCCGGGGCAGTGGACAGGGTGCCAGTGGGTGCTGGGCCAGGGTGCCGGTGCAGGGGACAGGGTGCCGGTGGGTGCTGGGGCAGGGGACAGGGTACTTGTGGGGGTCTGGGCAGGGGGAAGGGACAGGGACCGGTACCTGGGGATCCTGCAGTTGCGAGCCAAGGCCCAGGAAGCATGCGGGCTGCTCCCCCGACCTCCAAACAGCGGCGCAGTACCTGAAACGCTGGTCTGTCGCACGCCTGCTGCCTTCCTGCGCCGGGGGGGGAGCAGTGGGAGGGGGAGTCCTGGACAGTGCCAGCTCCAACTGCTTGGGCTGTGCATGCCTTGCTCCTCTGCTCCCCACAGCAGCACGTGCTGCCTGAGCAGTTGGAGCTGGCATAGTCCCAGACTCCCACTCCCTCCCCCGCGCGCAGGAAGGCAGCAGGGGAACAAAGTCCCCAGGGCGACAGACCGGCATTTTAGGTACTGCGCCGGATGTTTGGGTCAGGGGAGGGAAAGCAGCCCGTGCACTTCCGGGACCTGGCACGCAGCTGCAGAACTCCTCCCCACTCCGCAGGAAGCCCGTGCTACTTCCGTTGTCCCTGGAGGTAGCATCAATGCAGCGTTCATCTTGGGGGTGGAGGCTGTGAGGGGGGCCCCCCAAAAGTCTCACGATCGACTGGTCAAGTCCCCAGGATCGACCAGTCAATCGCAATCGATGGGTTGGTGACCACATATCTAGAGTGTTAGCTCTGTAACAGGGACAATCACTCACCACTCTATTTGTAAAATGCAGCACTATAGGCCCCACTGTAATCATAACAATAGACCTGGTAGGAGCAGGTTAGATCAGAAGTTTGCAACCATTTTTCATTTACAGGCCCCTAACATTTTTTTTAATGGAGATGCAGCACTCTTTGACAATTACAGACACATTGCTCTATAGGAACAATCTTCTTTTGCAGACTCCTTAGACATATCCTGTGGTGTCCACAAACTAGAGGTTGAAAACAACCGAGTTAAATGATACGGTGGCTAAAATGCCAGAATCCTGTTGGCCAATGTTAGCATGAGAATAAAAGGGGATAAACTGACCACAAATAAATGTAGGCTGGAAATTAGAAGGTTTCTGACTCTAACCCAACCTTTCAGCCTCCAGATGAATAAATCATAGAAATCTGGTCCATTTCCTCCTATCTCCTAGTGAGGTCTAGGTGCCTCCTACAGCCTGGAGGATTAGAGACAGGTTCTGGAACAGCCTCCCAACAGAAATAGTGGGAACAAACAACTTAACGGGTGCGTCTAGACTGGCAAGATTTTGCGCAAAAGCAGCCGCTTTTGCGCAAAAACTTGCCAGCTGTCTACACTGGCCGCTTGAATTTGCGCAAGAGCACTGATGTTCTAATGTAAGAATTCAGTGCTTCTTGCGCAAATACTTTGACGCTCCCGCTCAGGGATAAGCCCTCTTGCGCAAGAGGGCCAGTGTAGACAGGCACCTTAATTTTTTGTGCAAGAAAGCCTGATGGCTAAAATGGCCATCGGAGCTTTCTTGAGCAAAAGCGCGTCCATACTGGGCACGGATGCTTTTGCGCAAAAGCACTTTTTGCGCAAAAGCATCCATGCCAATCTAGACGCTCTTTTGCGGAAATACTTTTAACGGAAAAACTTTTCCGTTAAAAGTATTTCCACAAAATCATGCCAGTCTAGACGCAGCCAACTAGTTTAAAGATGGAGCTTGATATGTTTAAACAGAATATGACAGGATGACTTGGAACATAACCTAGGAGGACTTTGTCAGTCCTATGTATGTGGGTTCTCCCACAGATGGAGCTGACAACTCAAACAATGCAGGGAATGTTAAGGCCTGCAGTTCTCGTGGACTTCAGCACAACACTTGAAAATCAGGCCCTAAGAGTACAGTCAAGGCCCAAGAGCCTGCAGGCTGGCCAAACGTCTAGTGATTTGACATGACCTTTGCATCCAAATTTGAAACAGATTAGGATACATAGAGCTAGTGGCAAGATTTACAGAGGTGCTGAGCATTTGTGTTCATGGCATTATGGGGCACTCAGATCATTGGATCATCTGCATAGTAGGCAGCACTAGTAAAAGGTTTGAGGAAATACCCGTCTCCTCTGGTGGGGGTGCCGGCTGGCCCACTTCACCATCCGATACCAAAGAGGATCTCTGTGCAGTGCTTTTGCGCTGTTTTTTGTCACCCGCCGTGCCACGGCGGCGAGCACTCATCGTTCACCAAAGACTCTGTGAAGAAAAAGAATGTGTATTTAGGAAACATACTGTTTAACTGGAAGAAAGAACAGTATAACACAGCAGGTGGGACAGAGAATCAAGGTCCTATTCCCAGCTCTTTGAGGGGAGTAAGGTTTTGGGAGGGTGTCAGGAGTCAGGACTCCTGGGTTCTATCCCTGATGCTGGGAGGGGAGTGGGATCCACAGGGTTACAGCAGGAGACTCTGTTATCCTGCCCCTTGCATGGTCCTTTACCCAAGAAGAAAGCAGGCACAAAGTGCTATTGTTCTCTTCAGGTGGCTTTTACACCATTTGCTGTGGGGTAAATGATTGCACACTGAACAGAGCAATAGAGGATCAGGAGTTCTGTTCCTGCTATGCCATTAACTAGCTGTGCCTTTGAGGGAAAGTCACTTCCTGTCTCTAGCAAACCCATGTATGCCCTGTTCTTTCTCCCCAAATTCATCCTGGAGAAGGAAGAAGGGGCACATGGGAGAGGTGGCTGTGGGGGTGGAGGCAGATGGGAAAGAAAAGGTGGGGTAGCTGTGGGAGTGGGGGCAGGTGGAAAGAGGCATGTGGGAGGCAGCTCTGGGGGCAGGTAGGAGAGGGTGGGGTCAGGGAGTATGTAGGTGGGAAGGGATAGCTGTGGAGGAGGGGCAGGTGAGGTGTAGCTGCTGGGGAGGGGGCAGGTGAGTAGGACTGAGGGAAGGACAGGTGGGATGGGTAGCTGTGAGGGATGAGCAGGCAGAGGGGAGGGAGCAGGTTTAAGGGGTAGTGTGGGAAGGGGATAGGAAAGGGGTGTAGGCATGGGAGAGGAGCAGGTATTAGGGATAGCTGTGGAGCAGAGAATGGGGGAGAGCAGGGGTAGATGGGACATGAGAGGGATAGCTGTGGGGGAGAGATTCTGGGAGTACGGTCAGAAGAGCAAACTAGGCCACACATCCATCCCACACTCTTTTACCTGCCACCTAACTCATGCCTCCCTCTCATTTGCTCCTGCTCTCTCCTTCCCTTCCAATTCCTGTTCTCCCCACCTCTCCAAATCTCTTATCTCAAACCCCTCCCTACACATCCAACCTCCTCACTTGTTCTCTCCCAGTTGCTTCCCAGGGCTCCTCACACCTGCCTCTCCCCATACTTCACATCTGCCACTCTCTCCTCACCACCTCCCCTCCTCCCAGCTGCCACCACCTGCTCTTTCTCCTCCCACAGCTGCCCATCACTTCACAACTGCTGCTTCCCCACAATTCGTACCTGCCCCCTCCCTCTTCATATCTGCCCCACCAGTGCTCTTCCCACTTCCCCTCTCCTCACCTGCCACCTCCACTTGTTAGCCCTCCTTCAGACTGCTCTATCTCTCAGTCTCCCCACCCACTTTTCCTTCCCCTCCACACCTGACCTTCTCCTCACTTACCACACCCCAAGAAACCTCCACCTTGAATCTGCACCCCTCACCCACATGTCCCCTTCATTTCCAGCACCTACCCTCTGCAGGGCATCCCCCCCTCCCCACCACAGCTTCCCCTCCCACTTCCCAGCTGTCCCTGCCCTCCCCCTTCCCTATGGATACCCCTTCCCATCTGTTCCCTCCCCCACAGCTACCCCTTCTAACATGCCCCTCCAACCTACCCCCATCCCCACAGCTGCCCCTTCCCCACACCCGTCCCCTCACCCCAGACCCGCACGCTCCGCTCCAACTCGCCCCTCAGGTCCTGCCCACCCGCAGTGTCTCCCCGGGCAACCAAGCAACGGACGCTGTGGCGAGGACGCGCGCCTGGGAGGGAGCCAATGAGGAAGGGCCGCGGGGGGGGGGAGGGGAGCGCGTTCCTCTTGAGTGTGACGCTTGGAGCGAGGGGAGGGGTGGGGAGGAGCGCGTGCCGCTTGAGTGACGGTTGAGACGAGGGAGGGGAGGGGTCGGGGTGGGAGCGCGCGCCGCTTGAGTGACGGTTGGGGCGAGGGGAGGGTGGAGGAACGACTTTGGCGGGCAGAGAGAGACGCCTGATTGGAGAACCTGGGGGAGACTGGCGGGAGCAGAAGAGATGGGCGGGACTATCAATCTTGTAGCCTGTCAATCTTGCCCAGGGAGGCCGCTGATTGGAAGACTGGAGGCAAAGGGGTGAGAAAAAGGGGAGGGTCTCCCCAAATTCCCTTGGGGGTCAGGACGATTTTATTGCTTTGTCACAGTTCCTATCAAAGCTTAGGATTAGTCCCAGAATGGATTGCTGAGCCCCAGTGTGAGCATTGCATTGCTGCACTCTGGTGCTAGCAGAGCTCTCAGAATGCATTGCAAGTGGTGCAAGTGGTGGTCCCAGAATGCATTGCTGCACCACAGTGCAAAAGGAACTCACACAATGCATTCCTGTGCCTTGGTGTGAGTGGAGATCCCAGAATGCATTGTTGCACCCCAGTGCAAGCGGAGGTCCTTGAATACATTACAGCAGGTGCATATCTCCCAGAATTCATTGCTGTACTCTGGTGCAAGCAGAGCTCCCAAAATACATTGCTTCACCACATTGCAAGCGGAAGCCATAGATTGCATTGCTGTGCCCCAGTGTGAGCGGAGGTCCTAGAATGTCTTGCTGTAGCACACAAAGAACAAGGCCGAGCTGGGAGAAAGCTGCATTGCTTCCTTGGTGCTCTGGGGTTTGGTACCCTGTGGAGTTGGTTGCGAGCTGTGCCCTGGCAGTCGTGGCATGTGTCCTTGGCATGGTCACAGGCTGCATGCTGGAACGGGTTGGGTCCCTTCAGCACAGGAAGTGGAGAAGATTCCCATTTCTAGTGAAAATAGCAAAGGGGGAGGGGTCATAACTCCCTGGAGTAGGGGAAGGAGCTGGTCCAAAGCCAATTTCCTAGGAGCTTGGAGCAGGAATCTGCTGGGGGGAATGTGATTGCAAGGAAGGGCCTGGCTATCCCTGAATATGAGGGGATGTGGGCTTTGCTTGAGGGTCTCTGGGTGGGGCAGCAGCTAACTGTCCTACGGCACCAAAAGAGAGGAAGAGTCAGGAGTCTCAGCGTGGATGGATGGATGGGCAGGTCCTCGCGTAGACCGTCCAGTGCTCTCAAACCAGCCCCTCCATTCAGTGTTGTGGAAATGCAGCCACCTCTGGGGTGGAACGGGAGGTGGAGCTGTGAGATGATAGACAGGCGGGTCTCAGGCTGCTGGAGACAGCCTGGAGTGGCAGGGTTAGCAGAATGGGAAGGATTCTGGACCCACCCCAGCTCCCATGAATCTGCTCCTACCCTCATTCTCCCCAATCCTGCCCAACCCAGTGATGACCTCACTGCCACACCAGCCAATAGGAGAGTGTGACAGCTCCAACGTGCCACTGTGACATCCCCTGTTTACTTACAGTTTGCAGCTGCTGGTTACCGACCCCTGGTGCCAGCAAGAGGACCCTGGTGTCTGAGCCCCTTTGTCCCACTCAAAAAGTGAGCAGGGCTGGGCGGCGGGTGTGGGGATGTGGATGGGGCCACTGCGTGGCAATAGGGGCTGTTGGGCAGGGATATCCCAGAGCCGGCACCCCCTGGAGGGAATGGGTCCCTGTCCCATTTCCTGCCCCCCTAAACCAGCCAGTCCCTGAGCCAGCTCCTCCTGAGCCAGCCAGTACCAGCCCTGGGGCCGGGTGGGAGCTGGCACCCCTGCAGGGGACAGGCCTTGTGCCCCATTCCCTCCTCCAGCCAGCTCTACTGCGGCCATTTTTCATCTCTTTTCCCTCAGGTCATGGCTGCCCATGTGCCCCTACCCCCAGGCCTGCCCCAGTTGCTCAAAGCTGGCACCAGGTTCTTCTCTGGCCTGCAGGAGTCACTCTTCAGCAACATCGCAGCCTGCCGGGCCCTAGCATTCTGCTTACGCACTTCCTATGGGCCACTGGGCCGCAACAAGCTGGTAATCAACCACCTGGGCAAGACCCTGTGCACGACCCATGCCGGCACTATCCTGCGGGAGTTGGAGCTGGAGAACCCTGTGGCGCGGCTGCTGGCTGCCGCCAGCCAGGCTCAGGAGGAGGAGATGGGCGATGGGGCCAACGCCGTGGCACTGCTGGCTGGGGCACTGCTGGACAACGCTGAGAAGCTGCTGAGATCTGGCCTGCCCATGGCTGCTATCCGGGAGGGCTATGAAGTGGCTGGCAAGGAAGCCCTGCGACTGCTTCCCAGCCTGGCCTGCCACATGCTGGCAGATCTCTGGGACACAGAGGGGGTGGCCTGGGCCCTACATGCCGCCGTGGGCAGCAAGCTCTTTGGCTACCAGGATTTCCTCACTGGCCTGGTGGCCCGGTCCTGTGTGGCCGTACTGAGCCCAGAAGGCACCTTCAACCCTGATAACGTCCGGCTCTGCAAGGTGCCAGGGGGCGGTGTCACCGATTCCTGCCTGCTGCAGGGTATGGTTTTCTGCACTGAGGTTGAGAGCCAGTCACACCAGGCAGAGGAGGTCCGGATTGCCATCTACTGCTGCCCTTTCGGCCTAGCCAGTACCGAGGCCAAAGGCACAGTGGTGTTTCAGGGGGCGGCGGAGATGCGGGCTTACAGTGGCACCGAGGAGGAGCTGCTAGGGCGGCATGTGAGGGCCATTGCTGAGGAGGGAGCTGCCGTGGTGGTGGTGGGTGGGCGAGTGGACCCACTGGCCCTGCACTACGCTGACCAGTTGGGCTTGCTGGTGGTGCGGCTCAGCTCCCGGCTGGAGCTGCAGCGCCTGTGCCATACCGTGGGTGCTACCCCCCTCACAAGTCTGGTACCCCCACCGCCCGGCACCATGGGGTACTGCCAACGTGTTTACCTGAGCGAGATCGGGAGCACACCTGTGGTGGTGTTCCGCCAGGATGGGGCCACCTGCCCCGTGGCCACCGTGGTGCTGCGTGGCGCCACCGACGAGCTCCTCTGCAATCTGGAAGAGGCAGTGAAGGATGGCGTGAATGTCTACAAGGCCCTGGTGAGTGACCGCCGGCTGCTGCCTGGGGCAGGTGCCACTGAGATGGCCTTGGCTGTGCGTCTGTCGAAACTGGGTACCTACACCCCTGGTCTGGAGCAGTATGGCATTCTGGAGTTTGCCCAGGCCTTGAAGACCCTGCCAGCAGCATTGGCAGAGAATGCGGGGCTGCCAGTCAATGAGACCATGGCCATGCTGGAGGCTCTGCACCAACTGGGCCGGGCCAACACTGGTGTCCAGTTGAGCAAGGAGGGGGCTCCCACCATGGACGCAGCCCAGGAGGGTGTGTTGGATGCCTTATTGGTCAAGCAAAGGGCCATCTGCCTGGCCACCCACACAGCCACCACCCTGCTGAGCGTCAGCCACATCCTAATGTCCAAGAAGAGTGGGGGGCCCAAGGTCCGGGGGGACAACCCTAACTGGGACCTGGAACCAGACTCCCTCGAGTGAGCTGCTGCCTGAGACTGGCACCCTTGTAGAGCCCCCCTTGGCCCCAGGGCCTCCACTTTCCTCCCACCCCTTTCCTGAGATCCCGCTTTTGACACCCCAATAAACAGTGTTTCATGGTGTCCCACACATGCTGCTGTCAGTCTCTTGCTGGGCCCCTGCTCAGGGCTATGGAGGGAAAGGGGTATGCATGAAGATTGGACAGATGGTAGGGGCTGTGCAGGGAGAGCTGGGTGTGTGGGGACAGACAGAGAGGTATGCAGAGAGATGAGTAGGCAAATGGGGAGGATGCATGTAAGGAGATAGACCCTTCTGGGTTCCCTGGGAATATACAGATATCTTACTGCAGCATGCACAGGCTTCAGCCACGCTGCTCAGACCTGCCCCCTTGAGTCTGAGATCAGAGCCCCATTGCATCAGGCCCTGCAGAGACCCCCCTGGTCGAGGTCAGCAACTCCTACTGCATGCACCAGTTGCAGGGAGTGGGAAGCTGCTGGGATGTGGGTCCAGCCCTGCCTGCCAGGGGAGAGCAGACCCTGCAGATCCTCCACCCCGCTCCCTGCCCCACAGTGCACCTTAATGCCACCCTGGGGCCCTCATTTGTTTCCATCCTCTCAGGCCCACTACAGGCCCCAACAGGCAGGCTGGTCCTTCCCCCATTGCCTATAGGTAGCTCTGAGAGCCAGCAAACCTGGCCACTATGCCAAGCCAGACTCTCCACACTGGCTGGTGGCCATTGCAGGCCCAGCACCTTGGAGCCAAAGATGCAACAGGGAACTCCCCAGTGAGCTAACATCCTTGCTTCAGCCAGGCCAGCTTGTCCACACCTCCCATGCACATTAGGCATAGTCAGTACCATGTTAGAGATGGAGAAACCGAAGCACAGAACAGGTACTAGACAGGACAAAATATATAACCCAGGCGTCCTGGCTCCCAGCTCCAACCCACCAGTACCCACTCTCCTCCCAGAGCCAGGGAGAGAACCCAGTCCCTTGCTCTAACCACCAGACACCACTCCCTTCCCATAGCTGGGGAGAGAATCCAGGATTCCAGGCTCCCTAGCCTGGCTAAGTTCAACCCACTAGGGCACCAGTGATTTCTGTCACTCCAAGAAGGAGAAGGTCATTAGGTCTAGATCAGAGCTGTTGCCAACCTTCCCTCTACACAAAGGGCCTAGATAGTGCTCTGTAGCCAGGGCCATAACAAAGGTGGGGCAAGTGGGGCACTCGCCCCAAGCACATCATAATCAGGGTTGCAAATACGCAATAAGGAAAAATAATAAGCTGCCAAAGTAAAGAGCGTGACACATGCTAACCTAAGGAGAGGGAGCACATAATTAATATTTTACCCCGGCACAAAAATACTTAGCTACAATGCTGTCTGCAGAGCCCTCGCTCTCTTCCCCACCCACTCCCACAGTGTTGCAGAGGCTCAAACTTCTCATACCCCCAAGGGCCAAACAGAAAAGTAGAACTGGGCGGGATAAGGAAAGGGGGGGGTTAATCCTCACCCATGCACGATGGCAGAGTCACCACCAGGTGGCACCATAGCAAGGCTGTCTGGCACCCTCCCCTGCCCTGGGAAAGAGCCAAATTCAGCTCCAAGTTGATGAAGCTGCCAGGGCTGGGCTAGCAGAGCCTGTAGGTTGGGAGTGAGAGGCACTAGCGGACCTGGGGAAGCCCAGCGTTGGGATGGCAGAGGTTGCAAGTGCCATTGGGGGCACTTCCCTCTTGACCTGCATTAACCTCCAGGGTGTTGATGGAAGTGGGAGAGGGACTGAGTGGAATCTCAATTGGCCCTAATTAAGCCCTGGCTCAGGAAGAGCCCTTGATTGCATTTACATTAAAAACAAAACTAATGACATTTCTTCCTTGTACCTAGGATTGTCCCCCCTCCCATCCCACATGGAGCTGCACAGCTCACCACTGGGGCAGAAGGAAAAGATGCAACCCCCTTCTTGAGGCAGGCATGGATGGGGAGACATATGGAGCCCCCAAGATCCCTCCCATCCCTCCGGAGCAGAGATGTAGGTGGGATGGCAGAAAATCAGGGTGCGGGCTTAGCACTGGGTGCTCTCCCTCAGCTGGCAGCCCTGGGTGGCCCTAGTGGGTATTGTGGGGCAGGGGCTTGGAAGGGGGTGCTCTCCCCTGGTGGGTAGGGCTGGCCCCAGAACGGTGCTAGGGGCAGCATGCAGGGCAGAGGACTCAGAAGGAGGTGCTTTCCCTTGGCAGGCAGGGCTGGATTGAAGCTGGAACTGGGAAAGGTCCCCACTGTCTCCCCAAACCAACCCCTCCCTCATCTATCCCCATCCGCCCATCTTCATCCTCTCCCTCTGCCCTCCCCACCTGTCTCCTACCTAAGCCAATCTCTGGGGGCCTGCCACCACCCTAAATCTTTGGGGTATCCCCTTCCCACCTGCACTTCCCTGTCTCCTCCAGCACCTACAGTAGTGTCCCACACCATGTGAGTATATCAGCCTGGGTCTGGTAGCAGACTATAGGGGGCTGGGGAATTAAGATGCATGTTGCTGAGCAGGGAGGAGGCTGCGAGGGCACTATGGGATGATGATGGAGGCCACTGGCAGGCAGGGGGCCTGGGAACAGCCCTGCGCAGAAGTTAAAAATTGCCAGTTGGGAAAGGTCAGGTCCCTGCGGGAGCAGATGCCTGAACCACCGTGCCCAGCTACGGGACGGTTTCCCCGGTTCCGCATGGTAGGCAGCCCCTGGAGCCGCACCCACAAGGACCTGGCCTTTACCAGTTGACAGCAGTTCCTTTCTCCATGGGGCTGTTCCCAGCCCCCTGCCTGCTAAGGGGGAACAGCCAGTGGGGGGAATGTGCCAGACAGCAGGATCTCAGGCACAGACATGAATCCCACGTCTTGGCTTGCACTGAACATTGGGATCCATGCCAATGTCTGCTGTTCCCCTCACTCCTGACCCACAGCCCTTGCCCGCCCAGCCCTGGGCACCCTGAATGGCTTTGTCTGTCCGCAGTGTGTAGGGGTGGCTGGAACTCGCTGGTTCAGAGGATCGGGACTCAGCTGCAGGACTGTCTGAGGGGTGCTGGTCCCACTCCCTTCCCACCAGTGGGGAAGGAACCCAGGAACCCTTGTTCCAACACACACAGACCCAGTGATGTGGGCAGGCTCCGTTTGATTCATCCCCATTTTAATAAGGTCAGATTCCTGCCCCACATGGCCATTGCCTGGAATATCACTACCATGGGGAGGGAGGGCTGTCAAGGAGAGACACCCCCCTCCCCTTTTCCCAAAGCCTTCTCCAACATCTCCTCCACAGGCTACCTGCCCTTTGGGCCGCATCTGGTTCACACTTGCTGGGTTCTGCGTGGCTGTGATATATCTCTGCTAGCACCTGCAGCCCTCCTGGTGTCCCCTGGCCCCGCACCTCCCATGCTCCTACTCTGGTCCCCTCCCCTCTCACCTTCCATCAACCTCTTCATCTGCTGCACCCCCCCATCTCCTTCAATCACCCACCTCCTTCCCTTCTTGCCCCCCAGTATTCCCCAATGCACCCGTATACTCCCAGGACTCCCTCAGCTCTGCTGGCCCCTCACTCCTGACCCACAGCCCCTCCCATCCCAGTCCTGCCACCCCCAGCTCTGCTGGTGCCCCTCACTCCTGACTCATAGCCTCTTCCTAGCTCTGCCCTCCCTCTCTTCCAGCCCCTACTCTCACGCTGAGCTGGCCCAGGAGTGTGGGAAGCCAGGGACATTTGCAGACAATTCCCCCCCCCCTCCCCGGCCATGTGTGATTGATGGGGACTTTAAATTAAAACTCGATATTTTCTCTCCTGTATTAAATGTCTGTTTCCAGGGCAACCCCCACCCCGCACCATCCTTGCCTGACAGTGCCGGGCCTGGCCTCTCGTTCCCTGTTTGCTAAGCGCACAGCTGGGCTATTGGCCCATCCCAGCCGTCACCCAGAGCAGTCCCTGGCCCACACAGCCCAATGCTACAGAGACCACATAGGGCCTGTCCCTTCTAGGGGGCGCCAGCTCCCATCCGGCCCCAGGGCAGGGACTGACTGGCTCAGGGAGGTGAGGAATGGGGCACAGGGCCTGTCCCCTCTAGGGGTGCCTGGCCCTTCTAGGCAGCCCTGACCCCTCCCCTACTGCACCCCATATCCCTACTCTAACATCACACCTGCCCCAACCCCAACTCTAACCTCTGATCCCGCCTCCTAACTCTGATCCTTAATCCCTGACATCTAACCCAACCCTGAACCATGACCCTGACTCCTACACTCTGACTCCAACCATAAACCCTGCACTGCCCAAACCCCTCTGCAAGCCCCCCTCCTCCCAGTGTGAATCCCTCACCCCCCAACCCCCTCTGCACCCCACTGAGCACCAGGCTGAAACACCACAACCATCGCAAGCCCCCAGCAGGCCCAAACCCTGCTCCTGTGCAACCAGTTCATAGGGAACTCTGTAAGGGAGCACCAGACCTATCCCCTACTCCTCCCCCAGAGGGCTGACTGCCCTCAGCCCTGCCCCTTCTGTCCTTGCCTCCCCTTTCTGGGGGCACAGAGGTCACCCACCTTGCCACAGAGCCCACAGTGGCTGTCAGCCCCACTGCCAGGGAGAGAACCCAGGAGTCCTAACTCCCAGGCCCCCTGCTCTAAACCACCAACCCCCACTCCTCTCCCAGAGCCAGGGAGAGAACCCAGGAGTACTGATTCCAAGCCTCCCTGCTCTAGCCCACTAGGCCTCACTCCCCTTGCAGAGCCAGGAAAAGAACCCAGGAGTCCTGACTCCTACCCCCCTCCCCATCACAGCAGGCCATTGTGACCCCAACAGTTGGGCTGTGGCCTCACACGCAGTTGCCAGGTGTCCCACTAGGGGGCAGCGTTTGCCTAGATCTCTCTCCCTCCTCTCATTAGTGCGGGGGGGGGGCATGGGGGGGCAGGGGAGGGGACTGGCCCAGGGTGAGGGGTGGACACACCGTGTGCGCCTGCTAACACTCCCTTGGGCAAAGGGGGAGCAGTCTGTGCTCTGGTTCCAGAGGACGCTGGTCAGGCAGTAGACTGGCTGACCCAGCCCATACCAGCTGCAAGGGGGGAAATGGGGCAAGGGAAGAGGGGGCTATGAGTGTTGGCGGGGCTGGGGAGGGGCTGTGAGCCCACAGCAACTGACTCTCATCATAGGGAATAGACCCTCTCAGTCATGCGAGGCCCTGCATCTGGGTGGGGGGATGGGGGCCGAGTGGAGGATGGGGGAAGGCGAGAGAGAGGGAGAGATGGGGTAGATGGGCATAGACAGACAGACAGACAAGACAGATTAGATAGATAGATAGATTAGATTAGATAATGTGAGGGAGCTTTGCTGGCAGACACAGACTGAGGGCTATATGTAGATTGGTTCATCTGGGGCAAGATATTTCTGACCGCACAGTGGGCACTCTCCCCTGGCAGCCAGTGCCAGCCCTAGGGCAGCCCTCGACCCCACTGGCCTCCCGAAGCTGGGCATGTAATCCAAGCAGCCTGGCACCCAGCCACCTCTCCCCTTGCTCTGACCCATGGGTGAGGGGCCAGCTGTTCTCTGACCCTAGATTTATTCACCCCATTGCCCAGCACTCACCAGGGCTGGGAGCCAGGGGAGGGGAGACATTTAAAGAGACAGCAGCAGATGTGACCATTTGAATTTTCACCCACTCTCCTCCCCATGTCTGCTCCACAGCCCAAGGCTGGGACCTCTGCCTCAAGCTGCCCCGACCCCTCTGAGAGACACAGTCCCTGCCCTCAAAGCGCTCACAATCCTTGTGCTCTGACTCATGAGGCCCCACTCCCCTCCCAGAGATGGCTCCCAGGCAAGGGTGGGGGGCAGGGAGGCTAGAGGCTACAGCCTTGTTTCCTGGGCAGGAGAAAAACGTGACCTAATTGGGGAGTGACCCCAGGTGACCCCTGGCTGGAGGCAGGGATCTGTGGCTGGCTGAGCTAATAGCCCGGATGGTCCCTCATTAGCTGCACCTACCCCCCTTCTGTGCCCCCCACATCGCTCCTATGGCAGGGGGTGGGAAGGTATGGGTTAGAAATGGCAGTACTAAGTGCCAGAATGCTTGGGTTCATGGGGAGGGAGTGGGAACTGGTAGGTCAGAGCATGAGAGCTGGGAGCCAGGACTCCTAGGTTCTCTCCCTAGCTCTGGGGAACTAGCGGGGCTGGTGGTTGGGGTGGGAGCCAGGACTCCTGGGTTCTGTTCTGAGTCATTGCACCCCTTTGCATGGGACCTGATTCTAACCAGAGCCCCCTAGAGGGGAACCCTCACCCCCTTATCTGCCAATTCCCTGTTTCCCCCTCCTCCCTGCTGCTTCTGCAGCAAATTCTGCCTCCAACCACGCTGCGCGAGGCCCTTGTGTGAACGGATCTGACAGCAGCCGGCCCTCCGCTTCCCACCTTCCCTCCCCAAGCTGAGTCTATCCCATGCACCATGGATCTAATGAGGATTCAACACCCTACCCCACCCTCATGTGCAGTCTCTCCAAGATTGGGGGGGGGGTAAGGCCTGGATTTCCAGTGCCCTACTTTGGCCTGGCTTACATCAGCTAGGAACAGAGACAGGGTCCCCCACCCCCAACCCCAGCCCTGTCACATCTAGGATCCTTGTCAGGGTGAAGCAGCGACAAGGACTTGGGAGGTTATTTCATGAGAGGAGAGAGACACTAGGCAAAACTCGGCAGGCAAAAGGGCAGGGAGGCTGTCCCCTCTAGAGGGCACTGTCTCTCATTTAGCCCCAGGGTAGGAGCTTGTTGACTCAGGGGAGCAAGGAATGGGGCACAAAGGCCTTTCCCCTCAAGGGGGCACCAGCTTCCACCCATCTCCAGGGTAGGGACTGTCTGGCTCAGGGAGTCAGGGAATGGAACATGGGGCCTTTCTCCTTTAGGCTCCCAAGCCCCCTGCTCCCATCCAGCTCCAGGGCGGTGACTGCTTGGCTCAGAGGGGCACAGAATGGCGCACCAGGTCTGTCCCTTCTGGGGGGCATCAGTAGTGACTATATATGCCAGGTGCCCACCCAACTCAGGATGTGAAGCCACAGTGAATGTTCCCCCCTTGCTGTACAAGAGGGGGTGGACGAGGCTAGGGAGTCAGACAGACCGAAGGTGCAGACAGACTTCTGGACAGAGAGTGCAGACAGGAACAGATGGATGGACACATGGACAGAAGGCACGAATAAGAATAGACAGAATGTCCAAACAGAGACCAACAGAGTGGGCAAATGGGAATAGATGGACAGAGCATGCGAATGGGAAGAGACAGACAGAGGGTGTGGATGGGAACAGAAGGAAAGAGTATGTGAACAGGAATAGACGGACAGAGTGTGCAAACAAGAATGGACGGACAGACCAACACAGCAATAACCTTGCTGGAGGGACCTATCTTTATACGTTTTCCAGAGAGTGAAATTCCTGCCCAAGCTGTTGTCCGATGTAGTGTTTTGCAAGGACATTACCTGTGCAGGTATCAGTTGCGGCTAGGTAGCTGGTCTCTGGAGCACACCCATCTCGATTTTTGCTGAGCTCTGCAGGCAGCTCAGGAAAGTCATGGCATTCAAGGCTGCAAGGACTCCTTGGATAACAAGCCAGTTCATCTTCCCTGGGAGCAGTCCTGCCCTGGGACTGATTGTTTCCTGGCTTCATTGTTAATAATTGGGGTCTAATTTCCAGTGTGAGCAAGTCTGGCTTCAGTTTCCAGCCATTCGCTTGTGCTCAGCCTTCCCCAAAGCTTGGGATTGACCAGAGCACTCTGTCATGCAACCATGATTAGCCACGTTTACCCAGACTCTGTCGAAGGTGTGGCTGACACAGAAATGACTTTTCCAAAGAACTTTTGCCCACCCCCGTTTTCAACCTGATGTCCCGCAGTGAAAGTGAAATAATGCTCCTCCAGATGGGGCTTTCTGGGGATTGGCATCAGAGGGTACCATCCACCTTTCAGACCCACTATATCCAGCTTCTGTCTGCCCACCCACCCTGATCCCCAGTGGCTTTGCCTTGCACAAAACCCAGGCTATGTCTGTATTACAGAGTTTTTTCATTAAAACAGCCATTTTTCTGAAAAAACTTCACTTACCTCCACACTGCAATTGCGTTCTTTTGGAAAAAAAATTGAAAGAACAGAGGGGTTTTTCCGACATTGGTAAACCTCTTTCTACAAGGAAGAAGCCTTTTTCCGAAAGAACTCTTTCAGAAAAAGGCGTGTGTGGACGGGGAAGAGGGAGTTCTTTCGAAAGAAGAGGAAAGAGGAAAAAGCACGAGTGCCCTGGTGTCCACTCCATGCATAGTAATCACAGCTTACATGTGAGATAGCGTCCATTCAGTGTGGACGTTATCTTTCGAAAAAGCAGATCACTTTTTCGATGTGCTTTGGCAGTGTAGATGTTCTCTTTCAGAAGAAGTTTTTTCAGAAGATCTCTTCCGGGAAAGCTTCTTCCAAAAGAAGCCTGCAGTCTAGATGTAGCCCCAGTGACACAGGAAGCCAAAAGGCTCACCAGCAGAAATTTCACACAACAGCCAGGGAGGCCCCCAGAGGTAGAGGGATTGACCCAGAACACCTTGTGGCCAGTGTTCCCTCTAAACTGCGCAGCAGCACCACAGCTTCACAGGTGATTAATCAGCCCCACCCAGTCAGTCAGCTCCCTGCATGGAATCTTGAACCTCTGACTGGACTGGGCTGGGCTGATTCACTTGTGAACCTGGGCTGCCGTGCAGTTTAGAAGGAACACTGCGTGTGGCTGTTTAAATTTTTTTTAAAGAGAGATCTGCACATTTTGAGGCCAGCCAGGTCCCCCTGTGACCTTCCAGTCTGGAATACAGTCTTCCTTGATCAAAAAGTATCATCAAAACCAGACTCAGGGGCACAGCTGTGTTTGAAGAAGGGCCCCTCCAAATCACCTCTTTACTTCTATGCAGATGCCTGTTTATAGTGAAGTGGCTTAAACTGATCTAAATGCATGTAGATGGCTTTTATCAGCTTTGTTTTCCCCGTTATTTACAGTGGGAAAACATGTCCTAGAAGAAAATGCTTCCCCATAAGACAAGTCCTCAGATTAAATATCTCCCCTCCCTCTCTCATGCACCATACTCCAGAGGTGTGAAAATCGCTCCTTGTGGACTCATGGGGAAAAACAGGGGGACAGACGGGTCTGAAATAACCAAAAGTGTCCAGACAGATGCACAAGAACTTCTATAATGCACGTGATTGAACAGTAAATTCCACCAACAAAGCTAAGAAATTCCCAGGTCAAAAAACTTTGTTAAAGCCCTCAAAGATTCCACCTCCCCCATTTCTTTTGCCTTGGAGCCATTTCCAGCCAGAAACAGTCAGTCCCACCCAATACAGGAAGTCACATCCAAAAACAGCAAGTCTCTCCCTAGCCAGAAGCTCTGTGTGCCTCATTTCCTGTAAGGCAATATGTCACTTTTAGTTGAGGTTGGTCCTGCTTTGGGCAGGGGGTTGGAGTCAATGTCCTCCTGAGGTCTCTTCCAGCCCTGGGATTCTGTGATTCAATTCCTGTGGATTAAAGTTCACTTCTTGCAGAATACAGGTGTGTGAAAATGACAAGTCCATCCTTGTAGCTCCATGCCTGGCCCCCTCAGGTAAAAATGTCTCTCTGATCAAAAGGGTGGGGTGTGCGACCTGCAGCCATTTTGTTGAATCACATTTTCAAACAGTGGCATAGAAAAGGCCCCAGTGGAGCCGTGAAGGATCTAAATAATCAAACTTTTCACCCCTCCCTCCACTTTTCCACACGAACAGGGATTGGGCAGAAAGAGGGGAGGAATGAAACTGACCCCCCAGGAGGAATCTCCTGAAAAGGGCTGATCTCCCTCCCACTCTACCCTGTGACATGAAATAGCCACTCCTGCCCTCCCCCCGCAGCTCCCATCTCCGATGCAGCAGGGGTGGGGAGGCAGGGCCCTGGGTGCAAGGGATTGTAGGGATGGGGGAAGCTGAGCTGGAGTGACTAGGGAAGGGGCCCCCTCTGAGCCACCCCCAGAGAGAAGAATGGGAGATGTGGGGAACCCCAATCCCCATTAACCCTGTTGGTGCCCGGGCGCTCTGTACAAGGAAGTCCATCTTTGCAGTCTGTTAACTCCATCTGTGCCAGGGGCTGTCCGTGTGGGGGGCAGGGGGTGTTGTCTCCATCCAGCACAGGAGGGGGAGCCACCTTTGCTGTGGGTTAACCCCGCCAGCACTAGGGAGCAGCTGGTCCACCTTGGGGGAGGCGTGTGTCCATCACCAGGGCCAGGAGGGCCCAGGCCCCCCCTCATACTTTGTAGTAGATGTTGGCAGGACTCTGAGGGGGCATCTCCTGGACGATATAGACGGGGTGGCCATAGTCTCCGCTCACCTTCTCATAGTGGGGGCAGAAGGCACCATCCGCAGTCCGTAGTGGGATGATGATGTCACTGGGCTCTGAGCCATTGTTGTTCCCACCCCCGCTGCCAGCCCCCCGCTTCGGGCTGCTCAAGCCACTCAACGAGAGGGACGGGTGGTGAGTGTCACTCTGTTTGGCCCGCCGGCGGCGCCAGCACACAGCCCCTGCCACACCTGCCGCTGCCAGTGCCACAAAGGTGGCCCCTCCCGCCGCCCCAGCCACCACTGGCACGTTGGACTGGGGCAGGGGCCCATTTTCACCCCCAGCCTGGCTTGTTGAGTTCCCAGCACCTGAAGGGGAGGGAGAGAGAGAGAGAGAGGGGGCTAAGAGCAGAAAACCAAGGAGTCCTGGCTTCCATTCCACCGCCCCACACACACACTCTACCCACCAGCCCCAACTCCCCTCGCAGAGCTGGGGAAAGAACTCAGGAGTCCTGGCTCCCAGCCCCAGCTCTAACCACCAGTTCCCACTCCCCTCACAGAGCCAGGGCAAGAACCTAGGAGTCCTGGCATCCCCTTCCCCCTTCACAGTGGCAGCTGGCTGACTGGCTGTGCGAGGGATGGCGGGGGGGAGAGGTTCTGAGCCCTTCCTGTCTGTCAAAGCCAGTTAACAAAACTAATTGTCTCTCTGATGCCTCCCCAGCCCTGGACACCTGGGTCCTTTACAGCCATCAGCATCCATCAGACTCAACCCTGGCCTCTCCCTCCAGGGCAGGGAACCACAGTGGCCATTAACCTCTTCATGCCGAGCTGGGGGCAGGAGGAGCAGGCTGAGTTCCACCTCCAGCCCCACAACTAGCCATACATCCCTAGGGGCTCTTTCCCAGTCCCCCTGAACCAGCCAGTCCCTTCCTAGAGCTGATGAGGGGCTGCATTTAAATGGCAACAACTCCACTTAGTGCAAGGGGGTTTCCCCATTTCCTCCCCATAACATTCTCATCCCAAACTGCAGCCCCTGCTAGCCCAGCCTCCTGCCTCTCCCACTTTGTTGGTGCCGCTTTCCCCTGACCCCCAGCCATGGGCTCCTGGGGGAGTGGGGGTCCTGGGAGCCAGGCTCCTGGATTCTCTCCACAACTCTACCACTTACGTGACTTTATTCAGTTTCCTTCTGAGAATGCACGTGGTCGGGGAATGATGTGAGCACAGGGACAGAGAGCACTGGGGGCTGGAGGGTAGCACCCACAGTACCTGGTGGAGGATGGGGGGCAGCTCTGTACCTGTACCACTCTCCTTGCTGGGGTCTGCTCCTCCCAGGGTCCCACGCGCCTGCTCAGGTGGCATTTCTGGCCCCGATTTCTGGGACTTGGAGCCTGTGCCAGGATCTGGGGGGGCAACCAGAGATGCATGGGTGATGGGGGGGTGTCTGGAGGGGATGGGGAACACAGAGCAAGGGATCCAAACAGACCCTTCCCCATTGCTGACTGCAGAACCCTCTGTATCCCCACAAGCTCCCCATTTATCCCACCCCGGCCCCTGGGACAGCACCCTTCACCTCACTGTGCTGCAGTACCACACCCAGCCAGGAGGGGACTCCACACACCATTGGAATCTATGGTACTCAGGACCACCCCTTCCCCATTCACTTCAGAGCCCACAGCCCCTGCTAACCCAACCCTGGGCTCCAATCCAGCTCACAGCCCCTGTTAACCCAGCCCTGCCCCTCCAGCTCTATGGGGGAGGGGAAAGGGATGGTTGCACAGAGGCTGCCCCAGAGGCTGTGGGTCATTCTCTGTAATTTGGGACCCATGGGAAAGGAGCCTAGAGTTGCTGGAGGGGGTTTTGGCAGCTGCCAATCACAGCGCCAGCTCCTCCCACTTTCCCCTTCCCCATTTGCTATTTTTCCCTTCCTGCATTCTTACCGCCCTCCCTCCCCGTTCCAATCATGCAACGCTAATTAGCTCGCTGGAGGGGCTCAGCGGGAATCAGCCAAATCAATCCAGTTGGGAGAAAGCCAGGGACTACCAGAGGAGAGCACCCCCTGCTGAGCCCCTGCCCCACAGCGCCCCCTAGGGCCACCCTGCGCCAGCCCAGCCTGCCAGGAGAGCCCTGGCTGAGCCCCCCTTCATGCCTATTCCATGACTTACGTTGTCCGACTTTCAAGATGACTTTCATTCCCTTAGACAGGCAGGCACCACCCTTCAGGTTCTCCAGCCCCTCCTTGGTACCGTCTGAGGTGGCTGTAGGGAGAGAAAGGACATCAGAGTGGACAGTAGGGGGCGCTCTCCCCTGGCAGGCAGGGCTGGCCCCCGGGCATGCTAGGGGAGCAGTTCCCAATGAGGCAGTGTTGGTCAGGGCGGGTCCGTGCCATGCAGGACAGAGGGTTGGCAGGGGGTGACTCTGCATAGGGATGCTGGGTATAATGTGTGTAGGGTTGCCAGGTGTCTGGTTTTCTACCGGACAGTCCAGTATTTGTGCCCTCTGTCCGGTAGAAAAATTCAGAAAATACCGGACATGTGCAATGTCCGGTATTTTCTGAATTTCCGGCTGGGCACCGGAAGGAAGCCTGGCAGGGGCAGGGGAGTGATTGGGAGGCGGACCGCGATTGGCGCTGGGAGCCCTGTGGTCGCGTGCAAAAGCCGGGCGGGGCGGGACGGGGGCAGTGGCTGGGACTCCCAGCCACTCCCCCTGCCCGGCTTCTACTATCAACTAGAGGGAGTGCCTGCTGGGGGCACGGCCTGTTGGACTCCGGCTGTGGCCAGTGGCTGCACCACACCCCCCGCCAGCTCTGCTTCCCGCCCCCTTCCTCCCAGCCAGCCCCGCCCCCCTCCCGGCCGATCCCTCCCCCCCCCCAACCACGATCAAGTGTGTCCAGTATTTTGGGGGGGGTCTACCTGGTAACCCTAGATGTGTGTGTGTTGTTGCTCAGGGTGTGAGCTCCCTGTCACATGGGCAGTTTGTGGGTTTGGCTCCATGCATCTGACCGTGGGCAGGGCTTGGTCTCTGTCTGTGTGCTGTGTGTGTGGGCTTGTGTGGCCGTGGTGTACGAGCTCTTTGTTGCTGTGTGTCAGGTATCATTAGACCCGGGTGTTTACGACTCTCGGTCCAGGCAGGGTGGCACCCACAGAGACCCAGATACACATACACAGGCCTGGATCTTACAGACACACTCCTGGATCTTATACACCAGCCTGTATCTCTCTCACACACACATATACACACACACACAGCTCCTCGCTGTGTTACTAGCTGTTGTGCTGTTCTCAGCAAAACACAGCACTGGCAGATGCTGATGGATGGACCCGCAGGGACCATGAAGCCCCCAGCCCTCAAAGACACGCTAGAATTACCCAGAGCTCCCCAACCCTGGCTCCTAGCCCCCTGCTCTAACCCACCAGCCCCCACTACTCACCCAGAGCTGGGAAGAGAATCCAGGAGTCCTAGCTCCCAAATCTCTTGTTCTAACCACCAGCCCCTATTTCCCCCAGAGCTGGGCTTCCAGCCCCTATCCCCACCCCCGCTCTAGCGAGGTGAGGCTGTGGCCCAGAAGCCGGGGGCTGAAGGTTGAAGTGGGCAGTGGGCAGTGAGGGGCACTTAGGCTCAATGCTCAGACCTTGGGGAATCATTAAATATCCTTTAACCCCTGGCCTAGGGGACCCAACATGAATTTTAGGGATAAGAGGATTTCAGTGGGGAGCTTAATGTGTGTCTGTTGGGTTGGGGGAGTGGGACACAGCAATGCTCCTCACTCCCAAACTGCAATCCACAGTCCATAGCCCAGTCCTGGGCTTTCCCCAGCTCTGCCGGTGCCCCTCACTCCCGACCTGCAGCCCCTGTTAGCCCAGCCCTGGGTTCCCTCAGCCCTGCCGGTGTCCATTAACCTCTAGTCAAGGTTAGAATGGGGGACTGGGAGCCAGGACTCCTGGATTCTCTCCCCAGTCCTGTAGAGGAGGTGGGTCTAGCAGACCAAGCATGGGGCTAGGAGTGGGAGTCAGTGCCAAGGTTGAGTGAGAATGGTTGCCCGGATGCCAGGGTCCCTGGGGAGTGGAGGGGGGGCATTGCGTGCATGCAATGGTGGCAGGCTGGCTCTGGCAGGTGCCCGGGGCACTGGCAGGCTGGGCCGTCGCATCGGGTTAGCCATGCATGGCTGGACCCTTTCACTGCCCCGCATGGGGTTGGGGTGGGGGGTTCAAAGAGGGTATCTACCCAATCAGCCCACCCCCTGAGAACCTTGCCCACAGCCCCCCTCCCTGTTAGGCCCCCACACAACCCCTCCATGGCTCCCCGCTGCCAGAGACCCATATAGAGCTACCTCCAGAGCAGAGACGCCCCAACACCCTCCCACTGAGCTGCAGCCAAAACCTGCCCAGTGATCCCCACATAACTCCGTGACAGCCCGCCACCCTCCACAGGTCTGATTCCTGTGCTGGCTCTAAGGAAACTACCTCTCTCCACCCTCTGGACCCAGGAGTCCTGATGTTGTAAATATCTGTAATAAATATTTCTGCATTAGATCCAGCCACTTCTGGAGCAGCAGGGCGGGTTACACAGGGACCCCTTGCCAAACACTGAGATGCGGCCACCTCTGGGGTGGAGCAGATGCTTACACAGGGAATCATCACTCTGTGCTGCGATGCAGCCATTTCTGGGACAGTGTGTCTGGCCGGGGCGTTTTCCAGTTCTGTCACTTCCTGTCTTACTTGCCCCTTGCCCCACATCTGGCTGGTCAGAACAGTCATCTAACAAGAATCTGGGTTAGCTCCTTTGGCTCCTTCTTCATTCCACCTCTCCTCTCCCCCCCATGCTCCTGCCCTTCTCCGTACCCTCCTCCCCCAATGTGCCATGTTCCCTCCCTCCTGCTGCCAGCTCTCCCTCCCCCACAGGGATCCCCTCTAGGCCCCTTCGCTGAGGAGAGGAGGCAGCTTTCCTTCCCCAGACATGATCTCCCAACCCCACTAATAACTCACACAGGACAGGTCCCGGGTAGGTGGGAGATAGCAAAGGGGAAGGAGATGGAGATGGGGGGGAATGTTGGGGGAAGGGCAGAGAGGGATGGGAAGGAGTGGAAATGGTAGAGGGAGGTGGAAAAGGGAAAGGGAGGGGACAAGTAAGGGAAGAGATGGGAATGGAGGAGGGTGGGAATGGGTAGAGGGCTGGGAGGGAAAGGGAGGGGTCAGAGAAGAGAAGGGGTGGGAATTGGGTCAAGGAAAGAGGAAAAGGGGTGCAAAAGGGGAGAGGGCAAGAAGGAAGAGAGGTGGGTGTGGGGATGGGGAGGAGAGAGGTAGTAATGGGGGAAGGGGCAGGGGTTGGAGGGGTGGTAATGTGGGAGGGATCAGGAGGAAGGGAGTTTTTTAAGGTCTGAGGTCCCCTCCCCAGGTTACACCCATCCCCCCTTATGAGCCCCATCCCCCCACCTTGCACTCCCCATTTCTCTGTGTGGGGAACAGTCTCTCTGGGGTGGGGGCCCTGGCCCCCCTCCCCATGGGGGGCATTGCTGGGGCACTGTTACCATGGTGCCAGGAAGTCACTGGTTTGTCAGGAGACAGTTGCCATAGCGATGGGGGAAAGACCACCCGGGCCTGTGATGTGAAATCGTGGAGGGTGGAAGCGCTGCCACCCTGGTGCTAATGGGGAGGGGAGGCTGTGCAGGTGGATTCCCCCTGAGGAGCAGAATCTATCCCCTCCCTTTCCTTCCCCTTCTCAGCTGATTCTGGCCAGCCTCTCCCCTGTCCTATCCCCTCCTTGCTGCTTCGTCCCCACCCCCCGCATGACCCAGATGTCAGAAGCATCAGCTCTTGGATTTCAAAAGAGAAAATATCCCAGAGCAGCCGCTGGACTGGAAGTGGGGAGGCAGCTGCTCAACCCGGCCCTTCACACACACGTGTGTGCACATTCTCACATGTGTGCACACTCACACACAGGCAAGTGCACCAGCCACTAGGGGACAAGCCCTTTGAGGAATTTTGTGCCAGCTGAAGGGAGGGGATGGTGAATGTGCATGGGAGGCTGTGCATACTGGCGTGAGGGCATGCACGAGCCTGTGGGTGGCACAGAAGGGGGATTTGGCCATAAAAGTGTACGAGAAAGGGATCAGGGTGGAGTGCAAGGGGATGAATGTCAATGCTGTATGTGCAAAACACTGAGTGATGGACCACATAAGGGAGCAAATATCCACACTGTGTGCGTGTGCAGGGTACCCATTGAGAGAGCAAGGGATTGAACTCCCATGCCGTGTGTGCAAAGGAGTGAGTGTGAGCAGGTGAATGTTCAATGGACCACAGGGGTGTGTTTTGCATGCGCTAGCTTGAGTGAGCATGCTTGAGTGAGTATTAGTGCAGCTCCTGGCCTGGGGTATGTGTAAGAGGGTTGTAAGGGTGTGCAAAGAACCAACCAGGACAGGGACCAAACATGTCCATGAGTGTGCAACAGAGTGTGGCAAGAAGGTTGGTGTGCAAAGGTGAAAGGCACCATGGGTGTGCATATGTGGTGGTATGCAAATAATGAAGCATGTGCAAGGGTGGGGATGCTTTATGGAGGGGGGATGCAACTGTGAAAGCCAAGGAGGCAGTGCACAAGGCACTCAGGAGCAGAGCAGCTCAGTGTGCAAGGAAGAGTGTATGCAGTGGAGGCAGGACACAGAATGAGGCTCCCCTGGTGACTCTGACACAAGTGGTGGGCATGCAACAGCCATATCTCTTCACATACACACCTCTCATACATCCTGTAAGTATTTCCCCCATGTATGTATACTCCAGTGCATGCGCGCAGGCACACACAGTGTACACAAATTGGCACACCCAATGAGCACATGTCCACCCTCCCACAGGTTTATCTCCTTGTACCCATTGCTCAGGCACACTCACCCCTTTGGCTGTGCACCCTCGCACATAGCTCTATGCCTTCTTCACGTTGGGCCCTTACATACCCAGAGCATACACAAGCATGCCTTGAACATGCCCACAAGGTGCATGTGCATACAGTCCTTGCATGCATATACATATCTATGCACATACCCCTTGCACATGCACACCAGTCTGCACATATACCCAGTTCATGTGCACACCAGTCTGTGCAAAACTCCTTGCACACATTTGCCCTATACATGGTGCCCCATTTTCTTGTGCACCCATCCCATCCATGCCAACAGTCTAAAATATCTCCTGCTGAAAGCCACTGCCCCAGACAAACAACCCTCCATGCCTAGGAGCCAACACTGGACTCAGGGGGGTCACCCCGGGGCTCCATCTCTGCCCTCCCTCCAGGCCTCAGATTCTCTGATCCTGGCTGGAAGCTCTCCATGGAGTCAGGTGGACTCAGCAAGCAGGAGCTGTGGGTGAGGAGTGAGGGGCACCAGCAGGGCTGGGGTAGCAGGGACTGCAAGGTGGGAGTGAGGGGCACCAGTAGAGCTGTGGGGAGCCCAGGCTGGCAGGGGGTATGGACTGAGAGTGAGGGGCACTGGCAGGAGGAGGAGGGGTAGGGCTGGGTTAGTAGTGCCTGCGGGGCAGGAGGGAGCGGCATCAGTAGAGGTGAGGTTGCAGGGACTGGAAAAGACAACAGATGCCAATGGCTTGTGCGTGGTGAACAATTGACTCAGTGACAAACAATGTAGGAGGGCAGGAGACACACAGACAGAATAACGGACAGACTTAAGAGTTAGGAACAGCCCGTAAAATTCCCAGCTCACTGACACCTCTCCTCCCCACTTGGACAGGACAGGTCCTAAAAATGGGGTCTATCACCCAGCACTGAGATGCGGTCACCTCTGGGGCAGGATGGCCAGTTACATGGATGCTGAGATGTGGCCACCTCTGGGGCAGGGCAACTGGTCACACAGGGACACCCCAGTGCTGAGATTCAGCCACCACTGGGGTGGAGCAGATGGTTACACAGGGACCTCTCAATTCCACTGAGCCTTTGCCTCCTGCCCAGACGAAAATTGATCAAACCTAATGCAGTATCCCACTCCCCTCCCAGAGCCAGGAAGAGAACCGAGGAGTTCTGGTTCCCAGCCCTCCTGCTCTAACCACCGGGCCTCCTTTCCCCCCCCAACCAAACAAGATCCCAGGCATCTGAGTACTCACTGATGATGTAATATTCTTGATTGCTCTTGAATTCGTGTCCCCAAAGATTGGGGCTGTACTCCTGGAACTTGATGGTGAAACGCACATCATGCTCAGGACGGTCGCACGTCAGCAGCAGGTTGGGAGTGCGGAGGATCTCGCAGGCCTGCGCCTGCTCCACCGGCACCAGGTACAGCTTGTAGAACTCATACTCATCTGTGGAGAAGGGGCCAAAGCGGGCGGGAGCGCGGGCAGATCAGATCCAGCCGGTCGCCGATCTGTGGGTACAGGATGTAGCCGCCTGCCGCCTGGAACCTGCCGGAGGGGGGATGTCAGTGAGGGAACAGATCCTGTGCCCCATTCCCTGCCCCCCTGAGCCAGCCATGACTCCAGCCCTCCCACCATGTCTTTGGCCATAGACCAGCCTCAGGGTGAGGGGAAGGCCAATGGGGAGCCGGCTGCATTAGTATCTGGGACCCAAGGAGATCTCTCTCTCCTGGCCGCACGGTGCCCCCAGCAGCCTGCCACGTCCCAGCATAAGGGTGGGCCCGAGCATGGCCTCCATGACAGGCCCTAGGGCGAGGGATGCAGAAACATGGGCTGCTCACCTTCAAGGCATGAGAAACGCCCTCTGTGCCCAGAGCAGACAAGTCTGATTCCTACCTAGTCCCCTACAACAGGTGCAACTTTGCACCCTGCCTGCTATGTGACACCCCCTGACCTTCTGGCTACAGAGACCGCTCAGCTCCCATAGAGACCCAGCCCCTTCCCCCCGCCAAAGCTGCCGATTTCAGGGAACAAACAGAGGCAAAACAGCCTCCAAAATGGCAGCAACCTCTGAGGCGGGGCAGCCAGTTACCCAGGGATCCTTCACCTGGCGCTGAGATGCAGCCATCTCTGGGACATGGTGCCCGGTTACATAGGGACTCCCTGCTCTAGGTGAGGGGTACCACATGCACCCTCCTCCCTTCCTTTGGCAAAGAACCCAGCAGTCCTGGCTCCAAGCCCCGCCTTTGCTCTAACCACCACACACACTTTCCCCTGTCTGCAGTGGAGTCAGATGGAGTCAGACCCCACCAGGGGCTCCAGGAAACTGATTCTGTCCCACCCATGTCAGATAAATGTTCAAGAGATCCCTAGTCACTTCCCTGTCTCTGGGCATGTTCCTATCAGGCCTGCTGGGGGTGACCCTGCAGATTCAGTGAATTCAGTGACATCCTGGCTTCTCTCCCCAGCTCCAGAAGGGAATGGGGGCTGGTGGGTCAGAGCTGGGGTCTGGGAGCCAGGATTCCTGGGTTCTCTCCCTGGCTCTGGGAAGGGAGTAGAATCTGGTGGGCCAGAGCAAGGGGGGGATTGGAGCAAGGACTCCTGGTTCTTAGCTTGAGAATGGGAGCTGGTGGTTAATGTGAGCAGCAGGGCCAGGGCTGGAAGCCAAGACTGCTAGGTTCTGTGCCAGAGTTAGGGCTAGCACCAGCAAGTCCTGTTGGCCATGGGCACACCAGCTGCACTGTCTCTCTCTAGGACTGGGAGTTCCAGGGAATTTATCCTGTATTTCCTCTGCCAGCCTGGGCCAAGACTTCATGAATTTACACAGGTTGGGACAGAACATCTCACCAACTATTCCTTCCTGCCCCACCAAACCACGGCCGGGGGCTCAGATCTCTGTATCCCTGTGCTGTCTAGCACGCAGCCCTCATTGAGAGGCACTGCTCTGTGAGTACCACAGCCTGGAGATATCTCTCAGTAAATTCTTTGCCTACTGGCCTGGTTCAAAGACGTGCCTTCACAAGAGACGTGCTGATTTTTGTTAGGAGGGGGCCATGCTGGGGAGTAAACTCCGTGTCTTTCTCTTTGGCACGTCTTTGTTGAATATCAGCATCTAATTTGAAAGTATGTTGGCATGCCGTGCTGTATTGATTTTGGGCATTCAAATATTTGCTATTTAATAAGATCAACTGCTGTAGATTTGTATTGATCGGAGGGGGGCGAATGTTTGCTACTTATATATTTAATCGGAGGACTTGATTTCTAGCACAGCGAGACAGTATCACCATCATTTTACACCTTTGCAAGTCAACGTGCTTAAAAATAAGTCTTTCTTATCACATATAAGTGGAGGCCATTTTGAAAGTTATCCAGTAGCTACTCCCCACGTCAGAGGCGGCCGCCTCTCAATCCAGGGTGAGCCTGCGGGGGTGTTAAAGGTTTTCTGAGAAGTCACACAAATCGGCGTTGGGCCCAACTGCGAAGCTCTGCTCCGTATTCCTCCTGGATGTTAAAACATTTGCCACGTACCATTTGTGATAAAGGACTGATCCACCAGATTGGGCACACGTTAAGCTGCTCTGTCTAATAAGAGAAACTAATTTTCAGCTGCTTAGTGCATTATATTTGCCTTCCTAATTTTAATCAAAGGCTAGTGTTCATGAGAAATAACTCCACCTGCGCCGGGGTGAGTGTTGCAAACTTCCATGTGTCTTTTAAAACACCTACAGAACTCACTGGGAGTAGTCTTAATATCTACTACAGGGCAGCTAGTAACACAATATACTTCCTGTCCCTTCTGGCCTTGGTATCTAGAAAATGGTCAAGTGGCTTCGAAACCAGAGCCCGAGGCAGAGTTTTGGAATAAATATGAGTTATCGCCATGAAAGGGACTCCCAAAATTTTCGCTTTAGAAAACATCCACTGTTTAAGATCATTTAAAAAATCAGTCAATGGCTCCTGGTGGATTTGACACCAAAAAATCTTCATTAACTCCCCCCAAAATGGGAGTATTTGAGGGTCACATAAAAGAAAACCACTTCTCCAAGAGTAGCATGGAAAAATGGATTCTGCCAGAGGTGGGGGGAAGAGTTATTTTGCTATTGGGTTTCCACAGGTCCTAAGAAATTCTAGCAGCCAAGGCTGACCTACTGGGGTGTCAAAACATTACGTGGCAGCCGGACATACTTCAAGAAAACTAGTTGCCCTTGCAATCGACAAAGAACCAATACAGAGCTGGAGAGAGACTTGGAAAAAAACTGGTGTCTGGCCAGGCTGCCGAAACTCACAGGCCCTGAGTGCAAGAGAGGAAGAAACACATATCAGTAGTCCCACCTCGGTTGATCCTGTATGTCTCCTGGCAACTAGCTTTCTCAGCTGAAGTCAATGGGTCATGTATGCAGAGGGCAGGATTCTTAGCTGATATCCATGGGCATCGGACACAGCCAGATGCCCATGGGAGTCAGTTCTGGGTACAGTCCAGGGACGCCGCACCCACTCCCAACCACTGCAGATCCCTGCTGAGGTTTGCAACCCTTCCCACCACTGGAAGAAGGGCCCTCGGCTGGTAATGTGGAATGGACACCCAAGCGAGGGGCAAGCACAGTCCAATTATTCAAAGGGGCCTAGGAGATTCAGAAGCCTGCCTGGGAGCATCACGCTATTACAGTCCAGTTCTCCCAAGGGATTTTGATACCTTCCTCCTACAGATTTATCCAAGTGGCCTAAGCAGGGCTTCATTTGTTGCAATAGAGGCCTCAGGTCCTTAAATCTTTTTTTTTTTTTTTACGTGTAACTGATGCAGACAGCCCGGAGGTGCGGGGAGCTCTGAACTGGCCAACACCTTGGCACTGGGCCTCTGAAAATGGGACTTGGTGTTCAGGGCATATTTTTAAAACCTTTTGAACATTTTCTAGCCATAAGCCAGTCGGGCATCTTCATACCTTTAATGATCCATGTGCTTGGAGACAAGTGTGAGTGTGTATGTGAGAGAGGGATGGAACCTAAATCAACTCCCAAGCAATCCTAGTTTTCTTTTCTTAAAGAAAGTGGCTTAAAAAAATGGCAACATTTATTTATTACCCCCCCCACACACACACACACATGTGCCAAATCCCAGCTCCACTAGTGACAATGAAATTGGTCCCCACACGCAAATGTAGCTACCAGCTCATGTGCTATTTTTATTTTGTGCCATCAAATAAATATGTTTTAAAAATAAAGCAGCCCCTCTCTTTTTAAAATCATGTCTCCCATCCTTTGGGGATGGGGGAATGAAAGGAAGGAAATATCCACCCAGAAAGAGGGGAACAGGAGCTGAAAGCACCCTTCTCCCTGGATCTGTAAGCTGAGGCCTTACGGAGCCAACGGACCCTCTTTTCAGGGGGCGTGTGTGTGTGTGGAAATGATTTAGACAAATAGATCCATTAGCTAGAATATGTATTTGTTGCTAGGAAGCGCTGACACATGCTGATGGGATAATTGTAGCATTTATGAATCACAGTTATGTTCCATATTTCTGGCAAACGGCGGCGAACCAAGCTCCACACCACTCCATGCTCGCAAACCCACTGAACCCCTGAAAACTTTGTCATTTTCTCAGTATGCGGAAGGGGCTTTCGACTGAGCCCAGAGGGGTGGGTCACCACAATTCCTAGTGGATGGAACAGCCTGGCAGTCCTGTGGAATAATCTAGCCAGAAGGGAGGAAAATAGATACTTTCTAGATCCACGGGCAGAGAAATGCCGGTGTATATTAACACTGGAGGCTGGGTATGCTCTCGAACCCCATAAAACAGAGTTCGGATCTTCAACAAGCAGAGGTTGCATGGGTGGTGATCAAAAATGAAAATTTCTGTGGGCTATGCAGAGCCACACAACATGGCTCAAGACCTAAAGGTAACTTTAAAGAAGCCATCCATCTAGAGCGGGATGAACCCATTTATTAGATACACGTTCTCACTAAATAATTTCAAGGGGACAGCAAACCACACAGGCTCACACAACTTAAGAAGTCACCACTATAAAGCTAAACACACACACTGGCATTATTACACACAGGAAGAATTAAGTGCGAGGACAAGAAGGAGTCCCGTGGCCCCTTAAAGACTAACAGATTTATTTGGGCATAAGCTTTCATGGGACAAAAACACTTTGTCAGATGCATGGAGTCAAAACACACACACACACACACACACACAAAACCCTAAGCACACACAGATGAACTTTAAAAAGCCACCAATATAAATCCACTATCTCCATTAGGCACACATACTTCACACACACTGACTGAAGGCACTAAGAAAAATGCACACAAATAACTTGGAATACACACATTTATACACCACCCACCCAAATGCTGCGAATGAAAGCCAGACACCCAAACTATTCAGAGCAAGCAGCTACCAAAATGCACACACATCCCTCTTTGATGCACAAACTTTCCCTCAAACACCACCATCTCTTACACACCCATACTCCGGTACCCTCTCCCACTTCTAAAGGCCACTAGATTTTTTTTCTAAATGCCAAAACATCTCAACTTTACAATAAAAACAGATTTTTCCTGATTTTAAAAAATAATTTTAAAAGACCACCAATTTCAGAAACTGATTCTTTTAAATAAAACATTGTCCTAGACTGAAGGGATACAAAATACCATTTTATGAAGAACAGCCCCCCTTCCCCACACACCCACCAAACATACTTTTCAAACTGGGTTGAATGAAGAGGCGGTAAAAAGGGAAAGAAAAAAGTTTTCCAAGAGGATTACATTTCAGACTTTAGGGAGTGAAATAGACACAGATGACTGTAAAAAACATTAGTCAGTTACACCTGAAATTGACGAGATGGGGGCTTGCCATTTATTTTTCTCTTCACTTTTTTCCTCCCCTCTCCTCTGAGATTTGTAGCAACTAAAATTAATCCCAGCAACCAGTGATTCCAAACTTGGGGGGGGGTCCTTCCCTCCCCCCCATACATCCCCTCTTTATAACAGAAAACCAAGATTTTTCCCTTTTCCCCACTTACTTTTTGTTTGCTGTATTCCAGTATATTGGCTCCAAACTCACAGCGGATATAATCCACAATTCCAGCAAGGAAAACAGTAGCCCTATATAAAATCCAAGCAATGAAGTCCCAAATGCCATGACTGCAAAGGAAAGGAAATGTTTACCCCTCTTCTTTCTGTTTTCTTCTGGAGAATCACACACATACACACATACACACACTCCAAAAAATTAAGCTGATCTCAAACTTTTACGACTTTGCTCCCAGCTCCCTCTCTGCAAGCCCTTGGCTGGGTAAAGTTTTATGAAATTTTTTTCCTGCCTGGATTTTTCATGCAAGCTTTGCCATAAAGCTAGAAAGTTGTGTGTGTGCGTTTTTCCAAGCTCCTAATGCCATCTGCAGAGATGAAGCTAGCTCTGGAGAAAAACATACATCTATACACACAGAGAGCCAGAGCATTCTCCTCCACTTCTCTTCTGTGCCTTTCTGCTCCCAGCTCCCCTGAGTTGTGAGGACACAATGTTGTGAGACACAAGAAAGGGAGGGTGAGGGGAGGAATTCATTTGAAAGCACCCCCTGGAATCCTTGTCTTTGGTGAGATGGTTTTTTTTTCTTTCTTTCTTTCTTTTTTTTTAAAGGTTCAGCACTGAGTAACTCCAGAGATGAGCACACAGAATGGAAGTAAGCAAAAAGGAGGAGGAGCAGGAGAAAAGAAGCGGTGAATGTGAAAAACTGGAAAAAAAGAGAGAAAGAAACACAGAGGGACACACACACACAAACAGAGAGCCCGGGATCTGGAGTCTGGACATGAAGGAAGATGTGGAAACAGGATCAGGTATAAAATTCTAGCCAATGAACAGCAGCACACAAATAAAACAGCAGAGAAAGCCAAGCAAGGTTGCTACAAGACAGGAATATTTCGCAGCTCAGTTCTCCCTGCCTCTCCACCTTCCTGTCAGGAATAATCAGCTACACGGTCGCTTGACACAAAAAGAAAGACATCAGCCTCCTCTCCCCAATCTGCTTTGCACAGAAAGGAAAAAAGAGAGAAATTTCTCTAGGTTTATGTAGCAAATGCCCAGCACAGTTCTTTGTGTGGGTAGGAAAAGGCAGATTTGGGTTAGAAAGTCACTTTTAATCTAGGTGGGTGAAATGGTTTTGGGGAGGAAAGATGTGGATTTGAAAATTGTTTTGGATTGGGAAAGGACTTTAAAAAATCTTTTTATTTCTGCACACACACATACACCCCCAGATGTGGTGGGTTTCTTCAGCTGGAAGGTTTTCTTGGGTCTTCTTTGAACCAGACAATCTGGCAGGGCTGAGAGCGTTTGGGGCCTGGGATGGAACTTCACAAAGCAAAATTTACCAGGTGGGATTTCTCCGTGAGATCGGGGGCAGAGAGGGGGATCAATTTGAACTCCTCCCTCACATTCAATTGCCAAATCTGATTGGAGAGGGTTCCCAGTCTCTTTAAAAACCCTGCATTCATTCAAAGGCCGTGACTGACCCTAGCCTCCTGTCTCCTCCCATGGGGGAGGCCAGAGGACTTTGCAGGGATGATTCCTTCACTAAGAACCACTTGTGGAGGTTCATTAAAAATTACTCCAGGGTTTGCTGGTGTCAACTCACAGACACAGGGCCCAACAGGGTTGTGAATTCGCTTCAAGACAGAGTCGATTAGGGATAAACAGTTGCTTTTATTAATCTCACTACGTCACTACTATTACAGGCTTAATACTGGCAAATGGTTACACAGCTACTGCAAAATAATACAAACCTCAGCATAGGCAAAGCAATGCATATAAGAGTAACAGGCACTTGGAAATGCTTACACCCTTCCAGGTCTGCAGGGAGTCCCATTCTGGTTACCTCTCATCTGGCCGCAGTGGATGTGGCTCCAGCTAGGGGGATTCAGGACACCCTTCGAGGTCTAGGTCCCTGTTGAGACTCAGTGGACACGGGACTCCCTACATTATACTACAGTTGTTTACCGGGTGTGCACGTACCTGGCTCAATGCCATTCTTATCACTCTTATGGGCTGAGACTGAGGTCAAACTTGTTTACCTCTTAGTAGTTTCCCAGCTCAAGGCATGGGTTAAAGCTGATAAAGCCCAGCTGCGGTTTGGGCTTGCAGCATCCTACACCATGCTAAGCTGGGTGCAGCAGGGATGGAAACTTCCATCCCAGGCCTGCTAAGCTGCAGGACCCACATATGACTTTCATGTGACAGCTGGTTTTAAGGGCAATGGAGTTTCCTATTTATTTGGGCCATGGCCTGTCCCAAGACAGTTGCATGGATGGGGAACCATTTTCCAGCAGAGATCTTTGAACACACCTCCAAGACTTGCTGGAATTTCTTGACCTGTCGAGCTTCCAGGGTTTGTGTTTTCTGGGGAAGGTGAGGAGGGGCTTGTGAGGAGGCTGTGAGCAAAAGGAAGTGTTCCCCTGAGCCAGCCAGGGCAGAAGGGGTCAAATGGGACAAACAGGAGGGAAGCTGGCACGACACACAAAAGGGTATTAGCACCCCTATATGTAGGCAGGGAGGGGAAACTTGGGGGGACAGTATAATTTTAGTGCCAGGAGTAGTGCCATAGGGGATTCTGTAGGTGGAGCTGCAGGGAAGTTGAAAGCCAGTGACACCCAGCTCTCCAGCCCCAGCAGAAAATCAGGCCCCTACGAGGCTGTGAATGGATAGATCAATTCCCCTCTCCCATGACCCTGGTGCCTGAGGAGGAGTCTGGGGAACAAGGCAAGTGCCCTTCAGAAAGGGAAAGAAACTATCACTGGAGGGTGGGTGGAGGGGAATCTGATCAGCTTCTATGATGAGGTAACTGGCTCTGTGGACATGGGAAAGTCAGTGGATGTGATATACCTTGACTTTAGCAAGGCTTTTGATACGGTCTCCCACAGTATTCTTGCCAGCAAGTTAAGGGAATGCGGATTGGATAAATGGACAGTAAGATGGATAGAAAAATGGCTAGAAGGCCGGGCCCAGCGGGTAGTGATCAACGGCTCGATTTCAGGCTGGCGGTCGGTTTCTAGTGGAGTGCCCCAAGGTTCGGTTCTAGGACCGGTTTTGTTCAATATCTTTATTAATGACCTGGATGAGGATGGATTGCACCCTCAGCAAGTTTGCGGATGACACTAAGCTAGGGGGAGAGGTAGATACGCTTGAGGGCAGAGATAGGGTCCAGAGTGACTTAGACAAATTGGAGGATTGGGCCACAAGAAATCTGATGATGTTCAACAAGGACAAGTGCAGAGTCCTGCACTTGGGACGGAAGAATCCCAAGCACAGTTACAAGCTGGGGACCAACCAGTTAAGTAGTAGTTCTGCAGAAAAGGACCTGGGGTTACAGTGGATGAGAAGCTGGATATGAGTCAACAGTGTGCCCTTGTAGCCAAGAAGGCTAATGGCATATTAGGTTGCATTAAGAGGAACATTGCCAGCAGATCCAGAGATGTCATTATTCCCTTTATTCTGCTCTGGTGAGGCCACATCTGGAGTATTGTGTCCAGTTCTGGGCCCCCCACTACAAAAAGGATGTGGACGCATTGGAGAGGGTCCAGCGGAGGGCAACCAAAATGATTAGGGGGCTGGAGCATATGACTTATGAGGAGAGGCTGAGGGAGTTAGGTCTGTTTAGTCTGCAGAAGCAAAGAGTGAGGGGGGATTTGATAGCAGCCTTCAACTTCCTGAAGGGAAGTTCCAAAGAGGATGGAGAGAGGCTGTTCTCAGTAGTGACAGATGGCAGAACAAGGAGCAATGGTCTCAAGTTGTGGTGGGAGAGGTCCAGGTTGGATATTAGGAAAAACTATTTCACTAGGAGGGTGGTGAAGCACTGGAATGGGTTACCTAGAGAAGTAGTGGAATCTCCATCCCTGGAGGTGTTTAAGTCTCGGCTTGACCAAGCCCTGGCTGGGTTGATTTAGTTGGGATTGGTCCTGCCTAGAGCAGGGGGTTGGACTTGATGACCTTCTGAGGTCTCTTCCAGCTCTATGGTTCTATGATTCTATGAATGAGAATCTGGATCCCAGGTTTGGCACAGATACCCCTTCCACTAGACCCCACTCCCCTCCCACAGCCGAGGAGAAAACCCAGGAGTCCTCAATCCCAGTCCCCCTGCTCTGACCCACTAGCCCCAGTCCCCTCCCAGAGCTTGAGGAGAGAACTCAGGAGTCCTGACACCCCACAGGGTGACCATCGCAGAGTATCCCCAAGTTTCCAAGGGGAAAGAAGCCTCTGTTTTGCTTCCAAACCATTGCAACATTTTGCTCTCATGTGCATCACATCCCTTCCCCAGCTGCCCTCAACTGGAGCTGCATGAAAATGCCTGACCCCCTTCCCCACCCCCCACACTTGACAGCACTATCCAGCACCCCCCCACAGGCCAGGAGGAGGGCTGGCAGGACTTTGTGTTTAATAGAAGCCCTGATATCCTGCTAAGCAGGGCTGGGCTGATACAGAATTTGGAAGGGAGATGGCAGCATGATGGGAGCTCCACAGGGGGTGCTCTCCCCCAGAAAGCAGGGTGGTGCTCAGGGGCAGGGGTTTAGTGGGGGGGCCTGTGTATCAGAGCCATGGGAAGGGGGGAGCTGTAGCCCACAAAGAGGGGTCATGGGGGTGGAGTATTTGCCCAATGCAAACAAAGGCAGCTGGCTCCATCTGGTGGCCTGTCGGGTTGGTGCAGTCACTCTGCACTGGCTGCCAGGATCAGGGTAACTGGGAACGCCCTGCACTCCCCACAGCACCTCCTACTGCAAAAGGTTAGATCTCCCTCTCCCCCCAGCCCCACACCCATAGGGGACAGCACTTCTGCCCCAATTGTGTCACCCTCTAGCCAGAGAAGCGGCTGCATCCACCCTGCCTCCCCCAAAACCCACATCCATGTCCCCTGCCAGGGGAGATGGGCAACTCGTCGCAGTGCAGATCCAGCCTGCGAAGGTGTGAGATTGAGGCAAGCAGAGACAGGCACCAGGAGGAAACTTGACAGAGCTGCTGAAAGTGAGAGGAAAAAGGGGGGTATTAAATCTTATTATAGCTGAGCGGGTGGGGGAGAGATATGGGAGATCACAGACTGCTATGTGTCATAGCCCCTACACTACTAAGTGATGAGGGAGATTCCTCAATGTATCCTGCCCCCCCCCCAACAATGCTGAGATCTGTCACCTGTCCCCCACAAATTTTCAAGGTTAATTTGTCTAACACAAAAATCATCCCCAACCCCATCCCAAACAATGGAACCGCTTGGTGGAGAGAAGCCCTACAATAATAGATCTTTAGGTCTTTTGAGTACACTGCATGGTTTTGTCTTTGTTATTGTAGGGTCCTTTGAACTCCAGCAGTGGTCACTTTGTTACTGTAGGGCCTTTAAAACACAGACAGCCGAGGTCACTTTGTTATTGCAGGGTTTCTGGGGACACAGGCGGTGGGGGGGAGAGCAAACACAGAGATTCCAGGGCACAGAGAGACCGATATGTCTCTTTGACCAGCACATGCACACACACATGCATGCTCACTCACACACACACACACACACGTGTGCACTCACAAATACAACCAGCCGCTAGCTCTCTTTACACAGTTGCCAAGTGACACTGTGGCCAGCCAAGAAATCACATTATTGACAATGCAGACTGGACCAAGGAGGCTTTCTCCTTCCCCATGCACCCATAGCATCAGTCCAGATGGGCCCATCTAGCCCAGCATCCCGCCCCCTCCCAGGATCAGAGCCAATGGCCCATCTCGGCAGGTTCCCACCCTCTTGGCACTGGCCCAGATCAGGCTGATGGGTAAGAAGAGGGGGCAGGGGTAAGACTAGGAGGGGGGCTCAGAGGATGGGGGGTACCAAAGGTGTTTCCCAGAAGACAGGGAAAATTTTAGCACATCAGTGCCCCTCCAGAGTTCATGGCAACTGACACAGCCATATGTGCCCGACACCTCCACTCCAGCAGGGCAGTGAGGGCTGGTGGTTAGAGCAGGGAGGCTGAGAGCCAGGACTCCTGGGTTCTCTGCCCAGCTCTTGGAGCAGAATGGGAGTGGGTGTCACATGGTGGGGATGCTGGCACCAGGACTTCTGGGTTCTCTCCCTAGCTCTGGGAGGGGAGTGGAGGCTGGTGGTTAGAGCAGTGAGGGCTGGGAGCCAATCTTCCTGCTGTCTAGCCCAGCATTGAAAGTTGAGCCTTTGGCTGTGCAGGTTGTTCCTCTGTTTCCCCACTGGATAACCACCCATACCCAGCAGTTCTGCATCTGCGTGTTGCTTGGGGACCTAGGGATAAATGGCTGGAACTTGAGGCCCTCTTTACTTGTGGAGCTGTGGGGCCGGGGACACATCCCCACATGGAACATTTCACTCCTTGCAGCCACAGGGTCTTAGATCAGTGAGGGCAGGAGCTCCAGCCAGGGCCCCAAACCCCTCATGCCAGAGCCAGTAGCCTGAGAGTGAGGGAAAAAAATTGGTGTGACCTCTATTCTGAACCAGAAGTCCTGGCTTGTCCCCCCCCGCTCTCACCACTAGCCCCCAATCCCCTCCCAGAGCCAGGTAGAGAACCCAGCAATAAGGGCTGCACGGTCCCTTTAAAGGGGAATGTGACTCCTGGCCCTGTCTGGTTGCCCCTAATCCCATCTATGTGACATCAGAGGAGGTTGCTGTGGCAACCGGATGCTGCTGGAAATAGGAGACTCAGGTGGGGAGGGAAAGAAGAGGAAGGTGAGCTCTTAAAGGGACCCCTCCCCCAGCACTGAGCTGCTGCCATCTCTGGGGCAGGGCAGCTGATTATCTCCCCACTGCTAATGCATCAGAGCCCACTCCCCTCTCACAAGAAGGGAGAGAACCTGGGCATCTTGCCTCACATCCCCCCATGACCTTTCGAGGGACATTTGTGCCAACTCCTGGCCCACTGGCACCTTCCCTCTGTCCACCCCCCCCAGCGAGGAAGTGCTATTTACCCACCTTCAGCTGTGTTTGAACAGCCGCTGCCAAGACAAACCAGCCACACTGCTCCAGACAGCAGCTCTGGGGTAGGTTTCACATGCCCAGTTGCAGGGGGGGGTCAGGCCCACCTTTCCCTGTTACTGGGACGACCAGTGGAGCCAGTTGCAGGGCTGGGAACCCAGCTCATTGCAGCTCTGGGGGAGCCTCAGGAGCATGGGTAGATTTTGCCCCCCGTTTGGTCCTCCTTCCTCTTTTTCAAACAGGCACTTAATTGCCTACAGCCCTGGCTTGCTTGGGTGGTTTGTTATTGTAGGGTCTCGGCCCCATAGCCCGAGACACAGTTGTCACAGGACAGGCTCCAGTGGGCTGGGCAATTCAGATGGGTGGAAGAGGTTGTTATAATGGCGCATTATTTAAATCCAAAGAGGTGGGCACGTGCTAGCCTGCCCACTGCTAAAGGCTCCTCCCCCAGCCTTGTGGGAGTGACCATTGGGCCCGGTTTTCAATTAATTACAGGGGACAAATAATGAAAAACAGGGCCCGGGGTATGGGTCAGAGGTTTAAAACAAGGGAACCAGATGGGGACACTGAGCAGAGAACCCCGGACAGCGCCCACTGCTCCTCGAAACTGTCCAAGGAGCCAGCGGACGCTGCCCAGAGGAACTCTGCCCAGATTTGTGAGACTAGGGAGCAGTCACAGAGCACTTCCTTGCCCAGCATCCTCCTCCTGGCATTGTACATAGCAGCTTTCGCCAGGGCCAGAAGGAGGTTGACAAGGAGGTCTTGCGACTTACGTGGGGCCATGGCTGGGGTGTGCATAAAGGAAAATGTGTGGGGAAAAGTGTAACCAGAAGCTCAACAACAGATTCTGGAGGAGCCAGAAAGTGGCTGCAACCTGGCACATTCAAGGTAGGCATGCACCAGGTTCTCCCTCATGCCACAGAAGGAGCAGGTGTCAGGGATGGGGTGAACTGCCAAGTACAGGCCTGTGCTCACGGCTCCATGGAGAAGTCACCAAGTGATGTCCTTGATGGGCTGTGGGGTCAGAGTGGAATACAAACTGGCCCACTGGGGTTCCTCACCCTCCACAGGTGTTAGGTAGTCCTGCCACTTAGTATCGGGGCAGGACACGAGGGTGAGGAAATGTAACACATGGAGCACGAGCGTGTACAGATGTTCAAGGCACGGTTCGAAAGCAAACTGGCTGCAGATCCTGCAGCCAGCTGGGGGCCCTGGGATGGGGGGCCCCTGGAAGTGGGGCCCAAGAAAAAGGGACAGAGGGCTTGTAGTGGGGAGGGGGTGTGGGGCCTACCCTCCCGTAGGGCTCGTTGTAGGAAATTGAGAGCGGGTTGCAACAAAGCAGCCTTCACCTCCTGGAGTATACGCAGGGGGTTTGGAGGATGGAGAGCCCCATGTGCTGAGCACTCGAGGATCCACCCATTCTCCCCAGCTCCTCCTCCATCGTAGTCCAGGAAGTCTCTGACCCTGGTCGTTTCTGCCAGGACCAACCTCCAGTGTACTGAGGGAAACTCCGCCACCTGCACGCACATTATGATAGGGCAGGGGTGGGGAACCTAAGGTCCAGGTGCCGGATGCAACTCCTGGCTTGCCTAGATCAGGACCCTGAGGCTCGGGGTTCCCCCCAGCATTGGGGAATCCACACTGGTGAGGGGTGGGTTTTTTTGTTTCTCACTTGTGTGCAGCTCCCGACTGATTTTTTCTGTGGGTCAGTGGCCCTGACCCAAAAAAGGTCCCCACCCCTGTGATAGGGTCTTACAAATAGCAGTACAGTCCTGTTTGTTATGATAGGGCCTACCAGAAGGGAAGAAATCAAGGGACATAAATGTAAGAACAGCCAGACTGGGTCAGATCAAAGGTCCATCTAGCCCAGTGTCCTGGCCTCCAACAGTGGCCAGTGTCAGGTGCCCCAGAGGGAATGAACAGAACAGGTAAGGCTAGGGACAGACACCATTCCTACCCATCCTGGCTAATAGTCACTGATGAACCTACCCTCCCTCATAAGAACATAAAAGGGGCAATGTAACCCCCCGGGGGAAGTTCTAGTGGTTAGAGCACACTGCCACACTCCACACCAGAGGGCACAAAGACAGCCCTATAGTGGGAAGACTCCATGCTCCCTTCCCTGCCCCCCCGAGCCGGCCAGATCAGAACCATTGCCCTGGCGGGAAATACAGAGATAGCAGATGAGGTAGCTGGGAAAGCAACCCTACAAATACCCAGGATCCAGGACAGATCCAGTCAAAGCTGCCCATGCTGGCAGGTTGGGCCCCACTCTCCCCCACTCACCTGCCCCCCAAAACATGAGGGGGCACAAAGTAAGACAATAAAAAAGTTTTATGGCTCCCAACAACAAATTGATACAAAACTGAGTGCACATGTACAGAACCTCTTCCTCAAGCAGCATCCACCCCAATTCTCCATAGCTCAGCAGCCCGCAAATCTCAAACCCAGCCCCCAGCTGCCCTTCCCTGACCCCCCAAAGGCTGTGCCCCTGGGTCTGCAGCATCACACAGCAGGAGGGGCTGGGTCGTGCCCCCCACTCTCCCCGCACCACCACAGCTGCAAGCAGTTCTGGCCCCCGGCTGGGCGCTGGGGGTGCCCAGATCCCCCTTCTTCGTCCTCCTCGCTGCTGTCCCATGGCTCCAGGAACTCACGCTGGCCGGAGGCGCTGGCCAACATGGGCAGGCTGGGGTGCAGGCTGGAACAGAGGGGAGACAGGGTCAAGAGGGCGCAGCAGCCCTCACACTCCCATCTCAGAGCCAGGGAGAGAACCCAGGCATCTGGGCTCCCCATCCATGGTACCTGATCCCATTTACGCAGTCCTGCAGGGCCTGGAACTGAAGTGCAGGTTCCAGTACTGGCTCCAGGTCCCCAGTGGGGGGCTGAGCTGTGTCCCACACAGAGACCAGACCCTCCGTGGTTCCACTCACCAGGAAGCGGCCACTCCTGTGGGGAGGGGGACACCCAATTGAGAGGCTGCAGCTGAGGGGATGGGGTGGAATTTATAACTCCAAAAGGCCCTCGGGCTTCACACCCCACTGCCAGCTGGGAGACAGGACACCCATGTTCCCTTCCAGGCCCCCAACGTCTATCTGAAGGGGCATTATTTGGGGCATTATAGTAGCAGCAAGCCACCCCATGCCAAGGGTGGAATGGACCCATTGTGCCAGGCACTGCTCAGCCCCATGGCAAGTGACACTACCTGCCCCACAGAGGAAGGAGCATTATCCCTCCTCTACAGGTGGGGAAATTGAGGCACCGAGCCAAAAAGTGACTTGCCTTTGATTATACTGAATGTGTGTCAGAGCCGGGGATAGAGCCCAGGAGTCCTGGTTTCCAGCCCCCTCCCTCCCCCCAGCTCTAACCACTAGACTCCACCTCCCTCCCAAAGCCAGGGGGAGAACTCAGGAGTCCTGGCCTGCAGCCCCTGGGCAGAAATGTTGGGGCGGGAACAGGTGTTTCCCTGGCCTCACAAGCGGAGGGCACCTGCCAGGTAGGTGGGGGACACTCACGGCTCTAGGTCGAAGTAAAGGCGCTGGTTGGTGGCCACCATGCGATGCATGGAGAACAGCACCCGGCTGGGTTGCCGCAGGTCCCAGCAGAGGATCTTGGGGTCCTGTGAGGGCGATGGGGTGGCTGTGAACCTGGCATAGTCCATTAGAGAACCCTGACACGCATCCCAAGCTCCACCCCCAACAGCCTCCCAGCCCTGTCCCCCCCCCCCCCCCCAGGCTCTACTACTAGAGGCATTCCAGAGACCCAGACCCCACCCCCACTGATGCAAACTGGGCCCCAGAACAGCAGAATGCCAAGGCTCTGCCTCCAGCTGCTGATTCCCACCCCCAAGCCCCTTTAGGCTCCACTCCCAGGCCCCCAAGCCTCTGCCCTAGAATCCACAGGCTCTGTCCCCAGCAGCCTCCTGATGCACCCCCAAGTGTGGCAAACTCTGCACTCAGCAATCCTGCCCAACCAAGGCTCCGTCACTTCTCAGTCCTTGCCCTCCAGCCCTGCCTACCTTGCGCCCACCAGTGAAGAGGCAGGTGCCATCAGGTGAGAAGAGGGCGTGAGTAACACCACCCCGGTGGCCCTGCAGCATGGCCAGCAGCACGCCCTCGGCCCGTGAGTACAGCCCCACCGTCCGGGAGTAGGAGGCACAGGCATAGAGGGGCTGGGCTGGGCTGAAGGCGATGCAGGAAATGATACCACTTTGCCCCTGTTTCTTGGCTGCATGAGGGATAGAGGGGAGGGAAAACTGAATAGGAGTTTAAAACCAACAGGCACCCCCAGAACAGCTTTCCCACCCCTTCTGCTCAGCATCGAGCCATTGACTCTGGAACTTAGTGATGGTCAGTTTTTCCAAATGTCCATGCAGTGGTGGCCTTATGTCACCATGATGGGAGTAGAGCTGTGTCTGCGTCTGAGCCAGCACAGCCCCTTCACGTACCCTGACCACCTGAGCCATATGTTAATTCTGGACCCCAACGATGAGATGCCAGCTCCCTATTTCAACGTGGCAGGGACTGGGAATGACCTAACACGCCCCACCCCCTTCATTTACCCTGTCTGCCTGAACCTCAGTAGTGTATTACCTCTTGATCCTAACGACAGCAACATGCCAGTTCTTTATTTCACCACAGAGAGGAGGAAGGAAGTCATTCCTACATTCCCTTCAGCCTCTCCTGACCCGAAACCACTGCTTCAAATCTTGGCAGCCCATTACATGGGGAACTTACCGATAGCAGGGATATGCCTAATGGCTATTGCACTGGAAGAAGGGGAGCTGAAGCGGTCGACACATATTTCACCCCTACAAAGCCTCTTCCTAAAGCAAGTCTTGAGGTCTGTTAACTCTGAAGCCTACCAACAACCTTTTGGAAGATTTATTTCACTGTGGCAGATAGCTCATGTAGAGCCTCCATTCACCCCCTTACACACACATCCAAGTTACTATGATTCAAAGTGATGACAATGTATTGGCACCTAACAACGATGACCAAGAACAATTCCCCATTTCTGTCCAAAAGCTTCAGCATCACCCCTCCCTTGATCTCCACAGGCCTCTGCTGCCCCGCCATTAACACTGAAACCTAATGACATGTTATAAAGCCAGCACTGACGTGCCATCAGTAGGTGCGGTGCCAGGGGACACGCTCACCAAATGTTGGACGGCTCTCGCACATGCGCCCCGGGCGCTCCGTGTCGAACACCCGCACAGCCTTGTCAAACCCACAGAACAGCTGGGAGCCGTCGGGGGTGAAGCAGAGGGAGTGAGCGGCTGTTAGCTCATCCTGGGGACAGATGCACAGAGAGAGGTGTCAGGACTCCTGGGTTCTAGGAGGGGTTGGGGCCTAGTAGTTAGAGCAGGGGAAAATGGGAGCCAGGCTCTGTACCCACCAGGTGGTTGTAGCAGCGGAACGTGGCCCGCAGTTCCCCATGGAAAGCGTCCCACACGTGGATGGGGTTGTCTCGGCTGCTGCTGGCAAAGCTGCAGGATCACAAGCGGGAAACATGAGAGTGTGCAGGACAGGGGGACAATGGTGGAGCCAGCGCTCCAGAGTGTGGACAGGCCACATGTCCCATTCCCCGCCCCCTTGAGCCAGATAGTCCCTGCCCAGGGCCTGATGAGAAAGGCTTGCACTCTCTCTCAGTGTAGTGGGGTAGACAGCCGTCAGTAGGGGACGCCCTTTGCAGGCTGCAGCATTTACAAGCAGGTGGGGGGATCCGCAGAGCTCATCAGCGGGAACCAGCAATAGTCGTAAATGGTGTCTCCCTCAGCCATTCGCAGCACAGGACTCTGGGAGGAGACAGAGACACAGATATGGACAGTCAGGCAGCAAAAGGTGCATCAGGGCAGGGTGGGGCAAGGGAGAACAAGCAGAGCCAGAATTCCTGGGTTCTCTCCTGGTTCTGGGAAGGGAGTGAGGACTAGTGGTTAGAGCAGGGGGCTAGGAGCCAGGACTCATGAGTTCTCTCCTCAGCTCTGGGAGGGGAATTCAGGCTGGTGGGGGAGCAAGAGATTTTAATCTTTCAGACACCTAAGCCAGGAGCAGACTACAATTTGGGGGAACACCCCAACCCCTTTACCAGCCGACTAGCCCCATCCTGCCTGCCAGGACAGCTGGCATTTAGAGGCCATTTAGAGGCCATCCCCCACCCACACACCCATGGAACCAGCACAATCCCACCCCCACAGGGAGCAACTCTCCCTCGACAAGCTCCTCCTGCCCCACTCCCCAGCAGTGCCCCTCCCTCCTACCATCTCGGCCACGTCCCCCCACTCCGGGCCGTACAGCTCCACGGGCAGGTTGTAAATGCGCAGGGTGTGATCAGCGCTGTTGGTCAGGAGACAGGAGCCGTCTGGGGCCCTGGAGAGAGGAAGGCAGAGCCAGGCCATCAGGGTGACCCCTCTGCCCTAGAGCTGGGGAGAGAACCCAGAAGTCTTGGCTCCCAGCCCCCACTGCTCTAACCCACCAGCCTCTAGTCCCTGCCCAGTGCTCGGCTAGAAATTCCCTGTGCCTCAGTTTCCCCACCCACTCTTCTGTACTGAGTGTATGAGCAGCACCCATCCCACTGTGGGGAGCCCTCAGCCCTGCCCAGCAACCAACACAAAGGGGTCCCCAGACCCAGTCCAGGGAGTTAGAGGAACCAATTTTGGGGCTCTGTGCTGCACAGAGGGTAGCCTATTTCCACGAGGGGGTGCTATGCCACCCACAGCCCTCCAGGGGCCTCCAATCCCAGGGCAGAGTCCCCAGATATCTACCCTTCCCCAGGCCCCAGCCCAGTCACCTACCACTTGCAGCCCTTCAGGAAGTTCTCTGGCACCTGGCTGTATTCGCCCCAAGCGCCTGTCAACAGCTTGGGGGGAGCCAAGAACTCATAGCCCGGCAGGCTGGGAGGGGGAAAAGAGAGGAAGACACTGGTACAGAGGTAGCCCAGGACACCTGCTCTAACTCATGCAGCCCCCACTGCCCTCAGAGCCAGAACCCAGACATCCTGGCTCCCAGCCCTTACCCCCAGTTTTAATGAGCTAGGCTCTGGTTCACACAGTAGCTCAAAACACCCCTCCCCAGCTCAGTCCCCACAATCAGAACCAGATGCTCCCCGTGCCGCTGAGATCCAAGATCAGCAGCTGTATGTGTGGGGCCCCACTTGTCACCAGGTCCTTACTAGCCCTCGTCTTCCCATGCCGCTTCTTGCCCTCCATCCTCCACCGCTTCATCCCCGTCCTCTGCCGGCCCCACACTCTGCACCCGCTCTGGCGCAGATACTGGGGGGGAGCTGTTCTGCCTGGCCAGCTTGGCAGGCAGCTCTTGGGACCCGGGATCCCCTCCGATGGAGTCATCCACAGTGTCATCGGGCATGCCCGGCTCCATAGCACAGAGGGCTCAGCTGGCAGAGCGCTCAGGGATGTGCGTCTTCTGGCTCCAGCTGGAGCTGCCAAGGGTGCCTGGGGAGTCAGTCATCCCCAGAGCACAGGATGAGGCACCTGCGGAGCCAGGTGAGAAAGAGTTAATGGTGCAGAGCAGCTGCCAGAGCCTGGGAAAGAACCCAGCAGTCCTGGCTCCCAGCCTCCCTACTCCAACCACCAGCCCCCCACTCCCTTCCCAGAGCTGGGGAGCGAACCTCTGAGTCCTGGCTCCCAGCCCCGCCCCCAAGACCAGGTGTCTCCTAGTTCCAAGCTCTTACCCACGAAGGGATGGGGGAGGGGAGGGGAGGGGAGCGGAATGGATGGATGGAAGAACCCACTGTCTAGGGGGGCGCGGAGTGCATGGAAGAAACTATTCTCGGGGGGGGTGGAATAGCCCACTCTCTCCGGTGGAGGGAAGGATAGGTGGAAGAGTACACTTTGTCCTGGGGTGAGGGGGATGGAAGAGTCCAGCTATTTCGTGGGAGTGGGGGAAATGGGTTGGTGGAAGAGCCCAATCTTTCCCGTACGGAGGCCCCGCGGGAAGGTCCACTTTTTCCCGGGGACGTCTGGAAGAGCCCACTCCCTTAGGGAGGGGGAGGGTGAAAGAGCCCATTCTTCCTCGGGCGGGAGGGAGGAGGATGGAAGAGCCCACTCACTCCTGGGGCGGAGGGAGGTGGAATAGCCCACTCTTTGCGGGCGGGAGGGCGTGGAAGAGCCCACTATCTTCGGGGCTCCGTCGTTACCTCCCAGCAGCACCAGAAGCTCAAGGGTTGACGGCGGCCATAGCAGCAGGAGACCCCGCCCCCTCGCACACATCTCGCGAGAGGTGCCCGGAAACTCTACAGGATCTGAACCAATAGCTCCCACTCCCCCCCACTGAAATCCCGCGAGATCTCAGCCCCTCAGCTGGGCCCCGCATGTGGCCTAATGGAGGTGGGGGGCAGCTGGGGCGTGTCTATCCGGACTGCAGGGCGAGAGAATGTCCCCTGGCGGGGCAGCTGGATCTGGGCGTGCGGGGGCTTGGGGAGGGGAGGGAGGGTGGTTGGCGCGGGAGGGAGACACAGGCCTGGGGGCCATGCAGCACCCCCTTTTGGGGGGGAGCTCTTTGCAGAGCCTCCCTCGCCTCATCGCCGGGGCGGGGAGACATTGGTAACGTGGAATAATTGTTTTATTAGCAGGTAACAAACCAACAGGAGAGAGCCCCCCCAATCCCAGCTCCAACCTGGGACTGTAACAATGGGGGTGGGGCGGATCTTCTAAGGTGCCACTGCAGCTCTCCGGATGCTTGAGTCCCTTTCTCCCAGGCCGGCTGAGTCCCTCCACAGCTGCCTGGATGCCTGGGCCCTTTCCCTCAGGATGCCTGAGTCTCTCAGCAGCTCCCCAGATGCCTGGGTCCCTTTCTCACAAGCCAGCCCAGTTCCTCAGCTACTTCCCAGATGCCTGGCTTCCTTCCAGGCTGGTCAAGTCACCTGGGCTGGCACTGTTTGTGCTGTACCCATGTGGCTGCCAGGCATCTATGGTCTTGGATTTCATACAAAGCCAGATGAGAACCCAGGAGTCCTGGCTCCAAGCCTCCCTCCTCCCCTGCCCCAGTTCTAGTCCCCACTCCCTTCTCAGAGCAGAGATCCCAGAAGTTCTGGCCTCCAGCCCCACTGTTGGCAGGTTTGTTCAAAGACCTCCATGATGCAAGCTCCATTTGCAACCTTCACAAAGTTTTTTGTGCCTGTAGTTTCCATAGTTGTATTGGTTTGTTTCAGGGCACGTGTGCTCGTCAGCAGCCCCTGCTGGCCAGGGTGGAGTTCTGCTGCCCTCTGGTGATGAACCCCTTTCACACACTCCTGATGGGAGGTTTGGCTCCTGAATCTCTGGTGGCTGAATTCCTCTGCAGCTCCCTGGACACCAGTATCTAAGTTCTGCCCATCCTGGCCAAATCCCTCTGCAGCTCTCTGGATGCCTGGGTCTCATAGGCGGGCCCTACAGGCGGAATAGGCCCAGGAAGGTCCCATGGGGGCTAAGGTCCAGGGATGCATTGGCTCGAGGGATGCGAAGGCTTAGCCGGTCTCCGCGCTGGAGTTGGAAAACACCTGGGGGGGACATTATGGGATGTGTGTGGAGAGCCCACCTCCCAACCTGCTCATGGCCAGATCCCCCCATTCCCTGTAAATCGCTCCCTCAGTGGCTGCTTCTCCCTCTTTCCCACTTGCCCCTCCCCCCAGTGGTCTTTGCCCTGCACCCCCAATAGCTGGAACCTGCCTCCCAAAGCCAGGATTCCCCCACCTGCCTCACCTGCACTGTAACAACTGTTGTAGGCCTGCTCCGGCTCACGGGGCATGCTCTGCACACAGCGCAGCAGGATCTGCCCCCGGGCCTCCGGGTGGTGCCCGCCACAGCACCTGCCCCATGGTGAATGTAGGGTCATGGAACAGCACCTGGGGGGCAGGGGAGAGGATTGGATTGGCTGTCACTGGGGAATGGGGCAGGAGACTTGTCACCTCAAGGGGGTGCCAGCTCCCATCTGACCCCAGGGCAGGAAATGGCTGGCTCAGGGGATCTGGCAATGGGGCACGGGGCCTGTCCCCTCTAGGTGATGCTGGCTCCCATCCAGCCTCAAGGCAGGGATTGGCTGGCCCAGGGGGTGGGCAATGGAGCACAGGGCCTATCCCTTCTAGGTAGTGCTGGCTCCCATCCAGCCCCAAGGCAGGGATTGGCTGGCTCAGGGGGTGGGCAATGGGGCATAGGGCCTATCCTCTCTAAGTGGTGCTGGCTCCCATCCAGCCCCAATACAGGGATTGGCTGGCTCAGGGGGTGGGCAATGGGGCACAGGGCCTATCCCCTCTTGGTGGTGCTGGCTCCCATCTAGCCCCAAGGCAGGGACTGGCTGGCTCCGGGGGTGGGCAATGGGGTTTGGGGCCTGTCCCCCATAGCAGGGGGCGTTTACCTGGCTGTAGACGAGGTACAAACCCGTCTTCTTCACAGTGATGTCTGAGCCACTGATTTCCAGTGCCTGGCCCTGCTGCAGGAAAGGCTGCCACCAGATCTCAGTCATGTCCCCTTCGTCTGCAAAGCAGATGGGTGGCTGTTAGTGCCCCTTTGCTCCCAGCTCCTCCTGATCTACCCTGTTGGAGCCAGCTCCCCTCCAGGGACAGGAGAAAACCTAGGAGTGCTGGCTCCCAGCTCCCTCCTGCTCTAACCCACCAGCCCCTACACCCCTCCCAGAGCCAGGGAGAGAACCCAGGAGTCTTGATTTTCAGTGTGGGTCATCCATAGAAGGAGGGTACTGTGGTAGGGGGTTGAGGGGGTTGATGACTCACCATTGGTGGAGCGGTGGCTGGGGGCCAGATGCAGAACCGATCGTTTCCCTGGGGGTAAGTTGGAGAGATAGAGACTGTGACTTGCCAATTTCCCTCCCCACAACCTGCCCTTCCTCTCCTATCTGCTCTCCTTTACCCTATGGCTGCCAGGGCCTGGATCTGCCACTGGGAACTTAAACAGCCCTACCAGGTGGCACTTGATCCCACTGCTCACAACAAGCAGTGTGAGCCAAAGGGCTTGTCTGGTCTCCCCAGAACTGCCAGGTTACAGCCCAACCTCAACGCCAGGTACTATCCCCAGAGCATCTCAGGCGGCACCACGCAAGGTCCATAGCTTCACTGAGATAATCAGTGAGGTATCCCATCTCTGCCACCATCTCAGCTTGGGGTTCCACTGCAGGAGCAGGTGGTAACAGCTCTTACCAGAAATTGACCTGAGGGCAAGAATTGGAAGCAGAATCCAAGCCTGACACCTCTGCCGTCAGGGGTGACTCCAGATTGAGAGAGCTGAGATCAGCGTGCGGTGCTTCCCTCCCCTGAGTTGGTCACTTTCCATTCTCTCTTCTCCCCCTCCCCCCCCCCAGTCAGTCCCTGCCCTGGGGGCTGGATGGGGCTGGATGGGAGATGGTGGCCCCTAAAGAGGAGAGGCTCTATGTGTGTCCCATCTTCCACACACAGGGAGAGGAGGACACACACACATTGATTGACAGCTGCAGCCCTTGTCCCTTCCTCCCCCGCTCCTCCCGCCAGCCCCAGACACTGACTATGTGGCTGTCGCTGGTCCTGGTCCCTTGAGTTCTCCTCGGAGAACCTCTTCCCTCTTTGCCGCAACAGGGCCCCCCGGAGCAGGCCTGGCTCCCCGGACTCCTGAAAGAACGACGGACAGGAGAGGGTTAACCCTGGAACAGAGCTCATTGCTCTAACTCCTAGACGCCACTCCCTTCCCAGAGCTGGGGAGAGAACCCACAGGAGTCCTGGCACTCCGCCCTCCTGCTCTAACCCACCAGCCCCCACTCCCCCCGAGCAGAGCAGAGAACCCGGGAGTCCTGGCTCCCAGCCCTCCTGCTCCAGCTATCCCCACGCCCCTCCCGGATGTGGGTGTAGCTGGGCAATGCTCGTTGGAAGTGGAACTAGGGAAGCGAGGCCGCTTTTCAGCTCTGTAAAGATTACCCAGACCTGCAGTGCAGTTACACAATGTGCAGGGGCCCGGGGAGGGGGTCGGCCTCCTGGGTTCCCTCCCCGGCTCTGGGAGGCGGTGGGGGCTGGTTGATCTTAGCAGAGGGTGGGCGGGGAGCCAGGGCGCCTGAGTTCTCTCAGCAGGTCATGGAGAGGAGTGGGGGCTGGGAGCCTTCCCCTTCCCCTTGCGGGGTTTCCCAGAGCTGTGGGTCGTTTCCTCCTCCTCAGCCCGCGCTAACGATCGGGCTTTGCGTTTGCGGCTTCGCATGTCCCCCAGCCCCGCGCCCACCCCAATGGGGCGACCCTCAGTTTTTTAACCCTTCTGGGGTCTTCCCTCGAGGCTGCTCGTGGAGAACAAGGGGAGAGCGAAAGCAACGCAGCGCCTCGGATTTTCCTTGGTAAGATTCCCCCTCCCAGGGCTGGGGAGAGAACCCAGGCGTCCTGGCACCCAGCCTCCCCCCGCTCTAACCACCAGCCCCCACTCCCCTCCCAGAGCCGGGGAGAGAATCCAGGAGTCCTCCCCCCCCCCCCATGTAACCACTTGACTCCCCTGCTCTCATAGGGCCCCCTGTGGATCAGTGGGGGGGGGCCGGGTCCTCACCTGAGTCATTCCTGGGGATTGGGTCTCTCCCCTCCTGGCAGCCGCCAGCTCCCCCCGCAGCCGGGCCAGCTCCCCCCGGAGGGCCCCAAGGTTGGCCTGCTGCACTGTGAGGGCCATGAGACAGGCTAGCACCCCCAGGGCTGCGCCCCCTCCCAGCCACAGTGCCCCCAGAACCTGCCACCCTGAGGCTCCAGCCATGGGGGCTGAGAGTTGCCTCCCCGGTGTAGCCCCCCACCTGATCTTCCTAAGTGCACTCCCAGAGTACCCCACAGTAGCTGCTCCCCAAAATCCCTCTGCAGCTACCCCCAAATTTCCTTGATAGAGCTCCCACCCGTTTTCTAATGGCTTCCCCCTGAATCCCTTTACATTCTACCCTGGATGCCCCCAAAAATTCCACATCCAGAGGCCCCCGCCACCTCTGTCCTAGCTGCAGCCCCAAGTTGTCAAGTTCCTGTCCAGACACTCTCAAAACCTCCCTTCCACAGCTGCCACCCCTCCCTAGTTACTCCCTTTTCTCCCTCTCCAGACACCCCCTCCAAATCCCACTCCCAGCACCCACCACCTTCCCCAACTTCCTGCCCAGGTTCCTCCAAAAACCTTCCCGACTCTTCTCAAAGCCACCCAGCCAGCTCTCCTAAGCCCCAAACCTGCCCCCCACCATCAAGGTCTGGGTTGGCAGAGGGGTGTGGCTGGCATCTGGGGGTGCTGCCGTTGTCCCACGCCGGTGGGGCCCTGTGAGTTCAGGGATGGCTGGTGAGCCCCTGGCTATGGCTGGCTGGTGGCGGGTGCTGGCGTTCGGCTCTTGCGTAAGGGGATATGGGGAAGAGGGCGTGGGGCAGGAAACCGGCTGATGCCCAGGACTGCCAGCTGTATCCGTCTGCCAGCCAGGCGCTGCTAGACCCCCAGCGAGGGGGAGATTGTCAAACGGGTGGGAATCCTCCCTTTCAGATCTCTGTGGGTTTACCCCAAGCTCACACCCTGCATTTTTACATGCACCCCCAAGAATCCCCCCAAAATCTTAATCTCTGTTTGAGTTGCCCCCAAACTCTACACCCCCAAATCTTTCCCCTCCCCTTGGCCACCTCTCAGTCCCCACAAATCTCTCTCCAAACTTCTCCCTCTCTAGGGGTAACCCCAAGGCTCTGCCCTCCCTCTGAATTCACCCCAAATTTTCCAGGGAACCCCCAAACTCCTCCCCAACTATCTGGCCCCACCCTTCTTGCCATTGACACCCAAGATCAAAGTCACCTCTTGATTTCCATACCCCCCCCCCCCAAGTTCTTGCCTTTATTTGTATATGTATAGGAAGGATGAATGCACTTGGCTGACTGGGTTTTGGCAACAGCTGGGAAACGGTCTCCTCCCTCCCAGGAATGGAATAGAACCCAGGAGTCCTGGCTCTCAGCCCTTCTGCTCTAACCCACCAGCCCCCACTCACCTCCCAGAGTCAGGGAGAGAACTGGCTCCCAGCCCCCGCTGCTATTCCTGCACTGGTGTACCCTCTACCCCACATCTGCCAGTGCTCCTCAAAACACTCATGCAGCCACCTCTGGTGCAGGGCAGCTTGTTACACAGGGACCCCTCACCTGGCATTGAAAGGCAGCCACCTCTGGGGTGGGGCAGCTGTTGAGAAAGCCTGTACAGTTTTTCTCAGGAACTGAACTCTGTGACAATCGGTTTGTTCTAGTGAGAACACAAGATAAATACCTGCTTTCCTGACCCAGCCGCCCACGCGGCTGCTGCTCTGGCAGACTGATCAATCACATCCTGATGGCCTTCACTCCACAGGTTAGAAGTGAGGAGCCCTGGTGGGGCTAGGGCAGCAGAGGGGTGATCGACCAAGGCGGGATGGGGAGATGAGGCCTGGCAGAGCAAGGCAGGTCACAAGGGGGTGTATGTCATGAGGTGAGTTGATGGTGGAGGATGTGTGGGGAGGACTGGCCAGCTTCATGTCGTGTAATCCGCTGAATGAACTGTGTTTGTCAGCATACCTGCCCGGTGCCACCCACTACTAGCCAAATGTAACTGCCTCAGTTCCCCCACATGAGTTCCCCCCTTTTGGCCTCTGGTCTAGTAAGTCCTGCATGAAGGCTTTCAAAAGGAAAGCCACACCTACAATATGTTCCTCCACATTTCTGTGGGGTCAGCTGCCTCCTCCCTCAGCTTCCTGTTCTCCCAGTACCTGTCATCTGGAATTCTGCCTCCCTCTGGGCTGCGCTTGCCAGCAGCTATCTCTGTCTTTGTAAGCTGCCCCGTTGGGTAGCTGGCCATGAATCCAGGTGACTTGGATTCCACTCTCCTTGTACTAGGTTGTCATCTTGGGACAAACTGATTCACGGCTGGTTTCAATTCATTGCTTGACAGATGGCCTCCCACTGCGTAGACCAGGGGTCAGCAACCTCTCAGAGGTGGAGTGCTGAGATTTGACTTATTGACCTCTATGTATGTGTCTGAGTGCCGGTGATACTTTTTAAAGTCAATGATAGTCCTACTTACAGCAGCGTCATCAATAAAGAAAGATGCAGATCTTACCTTTTAGTGCAGGGGTCAGCAGTCTTTCAGAAGTGGCGTACCAAGATTTAACTTATTGACAGATCTGTGTGCCGGGGAAGGAGGGAGGAGGGGAGGCAAGGACAGGATGAGTATGGTGACCATATTTTCTGAACCAGTTGCAGCTAGGGAGAATGGTTTAATTTAAATTATGAAACAGATTAAGTGTTTTAACTTTCTCATGTTAGTTTATCAAACTTCATTTTAAATAAAGTAAAACATTATGTCCAACACACAAGGTTTCCATGTTTTCTTTATTTATGGCGGGGGTGGGGAACCTTTTTTGGGTGGGGGGGTCACTAACCCACAAAAAGAACCAGTTGGAGACCACACCAGTAAGAAGAAAAGAAAAAAACCTCCTCCAAAAACCCCCAACCCTCATTGATGTGGCCCCCAACTGAGACACCTCACTCGTTTGGTGCCCCAGCCTCATGGGGTGAGGGGAAAGAAAGGGGGGGACTGAGGTTCAGGGCTTCCCATAGAGGGAGGGTGTCAGAGCAAGCTGTGGGTGTGGGGTCTTGGCAGGCGGACACGAGTGAGGGGATTGAGGTGTGGTGAGGTCTGGGCATGAGGGGGGACCTTACCTGGCTTTGTGCCCCCTTGCAGCAACGGCCATGGCCAAACTGTCCTGGGCTGCCCCAAAGGGAGGCCCCGCTGCTGCTACCAGGGCCCACATGGTCCGGAGCCAGTCCTGGACCGCATGGCCGCAGAAGTGCCTCCAGTCCTGGCTGAAGCGCCGCTGAGAAGCCTCAGCCAGGGCCTGCCCGAGCCATTCGTGTGCCCCGGGAGCGTGGCGCCGCCCGTGGGAGTGCGGCGCATGTGCAGCCCCGCCCCTGCCCGATCTGGCAGCCCTGCGTGGCGCCCCCTACAATGGGGCGCCCTGGGTGGTAGCCTGGTCAGCCCGTAGGTTGGGCCGGCTCTGGCCTCAGCCCCAGCATTGCCTCCTCCCACCACAACCTAACATACTGCCGGGAGGAGGGAGCGCTCTCCAGCGGCTGTGCGCGGGCAGAGTGGCGGGGCTGAGCTCCCTCACATGTACCACTGAAAATCGGCTCGTGTGCCATAAATGGCACGCATACTGTAGGTTGCTGATCCCTGGCATAGACCAATCCCTTCCAATCCAGCAAAACAGAAGGAGCAACTAAATGTGTTGCGAGAGCTGAAACTGTAGAAAGCCACCACCCAAGAGAAGTTTGAGCGGGTGCTAAACTCTACGGATGCATGGCTTTCCCTGGAACCAATGGTTAAAGGAGGGGTGGGGAACCTTTTTTGGTCAGTGGCCACTGACCCACAGAAAAATCAGTTGGGGGGGCCGCACACAAGTGAGAAGCAAAAAAACCAACAAAACCCTTCATTGAGGTGGCCCCCAACTGAGACACTCCCCACATTCCCCTTGCCCACCAGAGCCTTAGGAGGGCCTAACCAATAGATTTTGGGTGCTCCAGCCCTGCAATTAGTCAGCAGGGGGGGCTAGAACACCAGCTCAGGCTCCCCAATGCTGGGGGGCCCCATAGCCTTGGGGGACTGGATTCAGGCAAGCCAGGAGCCATATCCGGCCCCCGGGCCTAAAGTTCCCCACCCCGGGTTAAAGGCATGGAATAAGGGGTCACTTGTGTTGCCATTGGGTACACATGACAGACAGAAAGCAAGGGAGGCAGGTGGGGCGTCCGGAGAGGCATCTACGAGAGAGCTCGCTGGGGCACAGGACCGGGCAGAAAAGCAGGCCTGGGGATTGCTGAGACAGGAAACCAGTTGGAGCTGTTGGTCTCAGCCATGGGTAGGGAGATGGGCCAGCGTTGACCGTTCATGGTAAAATAAACAGGATTGTGCCAAAGAACAAATGTGAATCAGACCATCCATTTCTTCTCCTCTGCAAAATGCCCCTGGTCGCCATTTAGGTCTGGGGAGAGAACCCATGAGTCATGGCTCCCACCTCCCCCTGTTCTAATCCACCAACCCCCACACCTCTCCTAGAGCAGGGGAGAGAACCCAGGTGTCCTGGCTCCCAGCCCCCTACTTTAACCACTAGACCCCACTCGCATCCCAGAGCACCCAGGCCAGCAATTCCTCCATAGGCTGATGTGAGGTGGATGTCACAGCCAATCCCATGTTAGTTTAACTCTTTTTTAATAAGTTTCTGCTTTAAAATACTTTGTGTCCCATGTGCCCCCCCTCCCCCCATGCTGTGTGTGTGCGCGCGTGTCCCCTTTGTGGGTGGCTGTCCATCACCATTGCTGGGAGAAGTTCATTGGTTTGCCGCAAGACCCCCGCCCACCGTGAGGCAGTGGTGATGCTGGCATGGTGTTATTGGCTGCCTCTGCTGTTGGGCGGTGGGTGAGGCAGGCAGTCTGCCTCCTGGCGGATGCAAAAGATAATGCACCCTCCCAGCCAGGCTGTGGGTGTTTCTTTGCACACTCTAGTGGCTGCAATGGGTACTACGCGCTTAGCCAGGCAAAACTTAAAAAACAAAGAATAGTCCTGCAGCACCCTAAAGACTAACAAAACATGTAGATGGTATCATGAGCTTTCCTACGTACAACCCACTTCTTCTTTCCATGTGCCCCCTGGTGGCCACAATGGTACTGCAGCTCGAGCCAGGAGGCAGGTGTTTCCCTGCACCCCTGCTGTCTGCAATAGGTACTGCACCCTCAGCCAGGTGAAGGGTGTTTCCTTGCACCCACTGGTGACTGCAACTATGACCCCAGCTCGGTTCCAACAGTCCCAAGGTGATGTGCTCAGCATTTGGGACAAGAAGTGCAGGAGAAGCTGTCTTTAAAAATCATGAGGAGGGGGATGAGGCACCAGGGTTTCCCGGCCCAACTCTCCTGCTCCCACAGCACGCTCTAGAGATGGGGCCAAGCACCAAGACCGTGGGATACAGGAACAGTCCTGTGCAGTGCTCCCATAGCTGGGGAGCGAACTTAGGAGTCCTGACTCCCAGCCCCTTCCTGCTCTGGCCACTCAACACCACTGCCCTCCAGGAGTCCTGCTCTGCCGGCCCAGGCTCAGTGCACCTGGAAGAGCCCGAAGAAGGTGAGGTAGCGCTCGGCCTTCAGCCTCACATTGGGGATGGTGCGGATGCTCAGGATGGAGGGTGGCTGGAGCAGCAGCAGTCCGGAGACCTGGCAGACCCGCAGCTCAGGGTCATGCGGGCCAGCACTGGTTGGGGGGAACTGCTCCAGGCAGCGCAGTGCCAGCACCCCGTCCACCACCACGTCCAACTTCATGTACACGGTCCGGCCCTCGTTGAAATGCACCTGCCAGGAGCAGAGGAGGTGAATAGAACGCAGGTGTCTGGGTCTCAATCCCCACCCCCCGCTCCAACTGCTAGTCCTCAGTCCCTTCCCAGCACTGGGGACTTCTGGCTCTCAGCCCCCTTGCTTCAACCCCCATCCCCCACGCCCTTCCTAGAGCCGGGGAAAGAACACAGGAATCCTGGCTTCCAGCCCCACTAGCCTGGCTCTGTTCCCCTATCTCCCACCCTGCTCAGAAACCCAGGCATCTGGCCACACCTCACCTGGCAGTATAGGTAGTACAGGCCTCTCCGTACTACGGCAAATTCTCCTTTGGCTGGATTGTAAGTCAAGGGGCTTGTCACATTGAGCTGCGTCTCTGCCCAGCCCTGGATCGTCCCATCAGATCCTGGCATGGGGCGGGGAAGGAGACACAGAAGAGAAGAGGTCAGCAGGATGTGGGAGGCTGGTATATTACATGCTACAACCCCACTTCTTCAAAGCCAAGAGCTGTCCTGGCCCACTCCCTCTCTGCCAATGCCTTCAACCCCAATGCCTCCTTTGTCCTCCACCTTGATGTATTCCCCTTGATGCACAGGGTTCCCCCTGCTGACTGCCCCCAGAACTGCAGGGAGCCAGGGCCAGAGAAGGTATATAGTATATTGGAGGGACAGACCAGGTCATGCTGGTGCAGAAGGGGCACTGTATATGCAAGAAAGCACAGAACCAAATGAAGGAAAAAATCTGAAATGAACCAAACAGTACTACAGAACCTCTTGAATTATAAGACTATAGCAGTCAGGATATATTACCAACCACCAGCCTAGGCTGCTGATAATGGCTGTGAAATGCTAAGGAAGATTAGCGAAGCTATTAAAATAAAAAACTCAGTGGGGGATTTCAACTAGCCCCACATTGACTGGGTGTGTGTCATTTCAAGACAGGACGCAAAGAGAAACATAAGAACCGTCATACTGGGTCAGACCAAATGTCCATTTAGGCCAGTATCCGGTCTTCCAACTGTAGCCAATACCAGATGCCCCAGAGGGACTGAACAGAACAGGGATCAAATGATCCCTCTCCAGTCATCCATCTCCAGCCTCTGACAAACGGAGGCTAGGGACACCATTCCTACCTAGCTCTTTTTTGAACCCTGTTAAAGTCCTGGTCTTCACAACATCCTCTGGCAAGGAGTTCCACAGGTTGACTGTGGGCTGAGTGAAGAAAAACTTCCTTTTGTTTGTTCTAAACCTGCTACCTGTTAATTTCATTTGGTGACCCCTCGTTCTTATGTTTTGGGAACAAGTAAATAACTTTTCCTTATTCACTTTTTCCACACCAGTCATGATTTTATAGATCTCTATCATATCCCCCCCAATCGCCTCTTTTCTAAGATGAAAAGTCCCAGTCTTTTAATCTCTTCTTATATGGGACCTGTTCCAAATCCCTAATCATTTTTGTTGCCCTTTTCTGAACCTTTTCCACTGCCAATATGTCTTTTTGAGATGAGGCAACTACATCTGTGCACAGTATTCAAGATGCGGGCGTACCATAGTTTTATATAGAGGCTCCCAGTCTCTCCCCCTCCCGCTCTGACCCATCAGCCCTCACTCCCCTCCCACAGCTGGAGGAGAGAACCCAGGAGTTCTGGCTCCCAGCTTGCTGCTTTATCTCTCTTATTCTCTATCCCTTTTAAAATAATTCCTAACATTCTGTTTGTTTTTTGACTGACTTGCACATTGAGTGGATGTTTTCAGAGAAATATCCACAAAGACTTCAAGATCTCACGCTTCAGTAGTTGTAGCTAAATTAGTCCCTATCATATTGTATGTATAAACTTAAAAAACATCAAATAGTTTAGTAGCACTTTAAAAACTAATAAAACATGTAGATGGTATCATGAGCTTTCGTGGGCACAGCCCGCTTCTTCAGATGCCTCTGACAAACAAAGGCTAGGGACACCATTCCTACCTATCCTGGCTAATAGACATTGATAGACCTATCCTCCCTGAATTTATCTAGCTCTTTTTTGAACCCTGTTAAAGTCCTGGTCTTCAGAACATCATCCAGCAAAGAGTTCCACAGGTTAATTGTGCATTATGTGAAGAAATGCTCCCTTTTGTTTGTTTTAAACCTGCTGCCTGTTAATTTTTTTAGTGGCCCCTACTTGTTGTGTTATGGGAAAGAGTAAATAGCTTTTTCTATTCGCATTCTCCACACCAGGCATGATTTTATAGACTTCTATCCTATCCCCCTTAGCTGTCTCTTTTCCAAGCTGAAAAGTCCCAGTCTTATTAATCTCTCTTCATATGGCAACTGTTCCAAACCCCTATTCATTTTTGTTGCCCTTTTCCAAACTTTTTTCCAATGCCAAGGTATCTTCTAGTAGGATCACCAATGAAGTAGGTTAGGATTTACTGTCATGGTGTCCTGACAGGTCTCCAGCTCCGTCGATGATAATAACCAGAAGGCTGCATGCATGGGTGCTCAGTCATGTGTGCCATGTTGACTTGCTCAATTAGTCAATAGAGCAGACTCTGAGAGAGCCCTCAAAGACCACAAATCAGATCAGGATCGAAGGCGCCTGGCTGGGTTTATTGTTAAGCGAAGTACAGTGATAGTTATCAGTAGACTCAACTGAACAACTACACATATATACCCCGTAACAATGGACTCAGCTCAATCAGTAGGATGTCCCATTGCCCCCTCAGCTGGACAAAGACTGTCGCCCCAATACACCACTTTATATACAGGTACAAACAAGTTACACATCACTCCTGATGTGTCAGGTTGCCACCCTCTGACACTATTTAGATACCACCCACCACCCTGTACCTTGTGGTTTGATTAGATCATCTCTATCCATCATGCTGTCATTTTAGACCCTTTCCTGAACCTGGGTCGCCATTTGTGCAGAGTCTGGGTACCAAGGTCTTTTTTAATGAGCTGGTTGTACCATCCTTTTGGAATGTGCTTTCAACTTATGACCAGTACCAATTACTGTTTTATAGTTGGTACCTAGTACCAATTGCTGTTCTACATCTGGGCCTATTACCAATTAGCATTTTACACTCTCAGCCCTGTTCATGCCAAGTTCTGTGAGCCAGGGCCTGCTGCTTACTCACAGTTTAGCTTTGCTTTATATTAGCCAAGTGTTGTCCATTGTCAGCTAAGCCTCAGGCCTCAAACCAGGCCTGTGCTAAATGGGCTTTTGTTTCAGGCCCTCATCTTACTACATATCTTAAATGAGGTGATCACATGTGCATGCACTATTCAAGGATGTGGCTGGACCATGGATTTATACAGCGGCAATAAGCTATTATCTGTCTTATTCTCTATCCCTGTCTTAATGATTCCCAACATTGTTTGCTTTTTTGACTGCTGCTGCCCATGAAATGGATGTTTTCCAAGTGGTCTAGCTATATTCATCTCTTAGACCAGATTCTTCACTCCAATTAGGACTAAATCAAGACTTGTCTCTCCTCTTGTGGATTCCAGAACTAGCTGCTCTGAGAAGCAGTCATTTAAGGTGTCAAGAAACATTCTCTCTATAGAATCTTCCATAGAATCTCTATGGATAGTAATTCCATGCTCTAATAATAAGAATATAGCTGTAGGGATATATATTGACCACCTGACCAGGATAATGAAAGTGATTATGAAATGCTAAGGGAGATTAGAGAGTCTATCAAAATAAAAAAATCAATAATAGTGGGGGATTTCAACTATCCCCATATTGACTGGGTACATATCGCCTCAAAATGGGATGCAGAGATAAAATGTCTTGGTACCTTAAATGACTGCTTCTTGGAACCCATAAGGGGAGAGGCAATTCTTGATTTAGTCTTAAGTAGAGCACAGGATTTGGTCCAAGAAGTAAATATAACTGGACCGCTTGGAAATAGTGACCATAATGTAATAAAATTTAACATCCATGTGATGAGAAAAACACTTCGGCAGCCTAACACTGTGACATTTAATTTCAGAAAGGGGAACTACACAAAACTAAGGAGGTTAGTTAAACAGAAATTAAAAAACAGAAATGATCTGGAGAAAGGGGTAAACAGTGAGGTAGCAAAATTTGCAGCTGATATCAAACAGCTCAAGATAGTTAAGACTAAAGCAGACTGTGAAGAGCTTCAAAAAGATCTCACCAAACTAAGCGATTGGGCAACAAAATGGCAAATGAATTTAAGTTGAACCTCTATTATGGTGTCTTTGAAGAGTTTATAGGAAGCTTGCAAGGATTTCACTGTGCCTTTTAATTTCTGTGAAACTAACCTCATTTTTGTGTAGTTCCTCTTTCTTAAATGAAATGCCACAGTGCTGGGCCACTGTGGTGTTTTCCCACCACAGGGATGTTAAATGTAATAATATTATGGTCTCTATTTAGAACATAAGAACATAAGCACAGCCGGACTGGGTCAGTCCAAAGGACCATCTAACCCAGTATCCTGTCTTCCGATGGTGGCCAATGCCAGATGCCCCAGAGGGAATGAACAGAGCAGGAAATCCCTCTCCTGTGATCCATTTCAAGCCTCTGACATTGAAAAACATAGTAAGAGAACCAAAAAAGTGCCACCATTACTTAACAACGAAGTAAAAAAAACTAGTGAGAGATAAAAAGGTATATAACAAGTGGAAATTACATCCTAGTGAGGAAAATAGAAAGGAGCATAAACTCTGTCAAATAAAGTGCAAAATATAATTAGGAAGGTCAAAAAGTAATTTGAAGATCAGTTGGCCAAAGATTCAAAAAGGAATAGCAAAAAAAAGAAATTTTAAGGACATCAGAAGCAGGAAACTTGCTAAACAACCAGTGGGGCCACTAGACGATCAAGATACTAAAGGAACACTCATAAGGTCATTGCAGAGAAACAAACTGAATTCCTTGCATTGGTCTTCACAGTTGAAGTCATGATGAACACTCCCAAACCTGAGCCATTCTTTTCAGGTAACAACTCTGAGAAACGGTTCCAGATCGAGGTGTTGTTAGAGGATGTTTTGGAACAAATTGATAAACTAAACAGTAACAAGTTACCAGGACCAGATGGCATTCACCCAAGTATTCTGAAGGAACGCAAATGTGAAATTGCGGAACTACTAACTGTGGTTTGTAACCTATCCTTTAAATCAGCTTGTGTATCAAATGAGTGGCAGATAGCTAATGTGACGCCAATCTTTAAAAAGAGCTCTAGAGGTGATCCTGGCAATTATAGGCTGGTAACTTTTACTTCAGTACCAGGCAAATTGGTTGAAACTATAGTAAAGAACTGAATTGTCAGACACATAGATTAACATAATTTGTTTGGGAAAAGTCAACATGGTTTCTGTAAAGGGAAATTATGCCGTAATAATCTATTAGGGTATGTCTACACTTGCAGCCTATTTTGGAATAGGGCTGCAAATGTAGGCATTCGGAATTGCAAATCAAGCCTGGGATTTAAATATCCGCGCTTGATATGCATCTTCTTCGGCAGACGCCATTTTTTGAAATTTACAAGCCGGAATAACTGCCCGCGTCTACACGCGGCAGTGAAACGGGCATTCCAAATAAAGCCCTATTTCGAACTACCTGTTAAACCTCATTGCTGGAGGAATAACAGGTAGTTTGAAATAGGGCTTTATTTCGAATGCCGTTTCACTGCCGCTGTAGACGCTGGCAGTTATTCCGGCTTGTAAATTTCAAAAATGGCGCCGAAGATGCAAATCAAGCGCGGAATATTTAAATTCCGGGCTTGATTTGCAATTCCAAATGCCTACATTTGCAGCCCTATTCCAAAATAGGCTCAACATGCATGTGGACAAAGGGGATCCAGTGGATATAGTGCATTTAGATTTCCAGAAAGCCTTTAACAAGATCCTTCATCAAAGGCTCTTAAGCAAAGTAAGATGTCATGGGATAAGAGGGAACGTTCTCTTGTGGACTGATAACTGGTTAAAAGATAAGAAACAAAGGGTAGGAATAAGTGGTCAGTTTTCAGAATGAAGAGAGGTAACTAGTGGTATCTCACAGGGGTATCTCACACTGAGATCAATCCTATTCAACATATTAATGCATGATTTGGAGAAAGCGGTAAACAATGAGGTGACAAAATTATCAGAGGAAACTACACTGTTCAAGACAGTTAAGTCCAAAGTAGACTGCAGATTAAAAGCTACAGAGGGATCTCACAAAACTGGGTGACCAGGCAACAAAATGGCAGATGAATTTTAATGTTGATAAATGCAAAGTAATGCATATTGAAAAACATAATCCCAGCTATACATACAAAATGATGGGGACTAAATTAGCTGTTACCACTCAATAGAGAGATTTTGGAGTCATTACGGATAGTTCTCTGAAAACATCCACTCAGTGTGCAGCGGCAGTCAAAAAAGCAGACAGAATGTTAGGAATCATTTAAAAAAGGGATAGAGCATAAGACAGAGAATAGTTTATTGCCTCCATATAAATCCTCATGTTACACCCACATCTTGAACAGTATGTGCAGCTGTAGTCACCTCATCTCAAAAAAGATATCTTGGCATTGGAAGAAGTTCAGAAAAAGGCAACAAAAATTGTTAGGGGTTTGGAATGGCTGCCATATGAGGAGAGATTAATAAAACTGGGACTTTTCAGTTTAGAAAAGAGGAGACTAAGAGGGGATATGATGGAGGTCCATAAAATCATGACTGGTGGGGAGAAAGTAAATAAGGAAACATTATTTACTTGTTCCCATAAGACAAGAGCTAGGGCAATGAGGAGTCCTATGGCACCTTATAGACTAACAGATTTATGGGCAAAGACCCACTTCGTCAGATGCACAAAAGCTTATGCTCCAATAAATCTGTTAGTCTATAAGGTGCCACAGGACTCCTCCTCGCTTTTGCAGATTCAGACTAACACAGCTACCCCTCTGATATAAGAGCTAGGGGGTCACTCAATGAAATTAATAGGCAGCAGGTTTAAAACAAACACAAGGAAGTATTTCTTCACACAATGCACAACCTGTGGAACTCCTTGACAGAGACTGTTGTGAAAGCCAAGATGATAAAAGGATTAAAAAAAGAGCTAGATAAATTCAGGGAGGTTAGGTCCATCAATGGCTATTAGCCAGGATGGGTAGGGATGGTGCCCCTATACTCTTTGCCAGAAGCTGGGACTGGGTGACAAAGGAGGGGTCACTTGATGATCCCTGTTCTGTTAATTCCCTTTGAGGCACCTGGCACTGGCCACTATTGAAAGACAGAATCCCAGGCTAGATGGACCCTTGCTCTGACCTAGTGTGGCCAGGCTTATGCTTTTGTCCAGATACCCGGTGTCCCCCCCCCAAAAAGGCAACAGGTAGAAAAGCCCAGTCCCCTGCCCCACTCTAACCACTAGCCCCAACCCCCCTCCCAGAGCAGGCAAGAGAACCCAGGAGTCCTGACTCCCAACCCCCACTCCAGCCCCCCGATCCCAGGTGGGATTGTGGCCCTCACACAGCCTCGCCTGGAATTACCTGAATAGATCCCAGCTCGGTCCTCAGCAGCTCGCACTGAAACAGAGACCAACACACACCGTCATATGCTGGGAAAAAGGGGGCAGTTGGGTGCCCAGATGCCTGGGTTCTCCCCCCAGTTCTGGGAGGGCAATTGGGACTGGTAGTTAAACCAGGAGGCTGGGAGCCAGGTCTCCTGGGTTCTCTCCCTCAGTCCAAGAAGGGAGTGGTGATTAGAGCAGGGGGCTGACAGCTATGATGTTTTCATGAGCTAAGTCCAAGTATATACATTTGTAAATATCTGCCTCCCTCACCCATCCAAACAGAAGGGTGAGTGCTCTGGGCCCATCCCAGGTCTGTCTCACCTTCGTAGTGTGCAGCAGCAGCTTGGGACGCTACAAGTTTCTGGCGCCGCGACTTCTTCCCCTTGGGGACTGACAAAAAGAAGGGAGAATTGCACTCAATTTTGTGCCATACAGGTCTCATGACACACATGGGCAACATTTGGTGGGCTGCCCCTAGAGAGCAGCATTACATGCAGACATGTGGACAGGCAACCACAGAATCCACTCACCCCTTCTCTGACTCACCAGTCCACACTCCCCTCCAAAAGCTGGGGAGAGAACCCAGGCATCCTGGCTCCCAGCCCACTGCTGTACCCTACCAGGCCTCACTTCCCTCCCAGGAGTCCTGGCTCCAGCCTCCCTGTTCTAATTCACCAGAGCCTGGGAGAAAACCTAAGTGCCTGGGCTCCCAGCCCTGCTGCACTGGGGTGGGGATGTTGCTGTGGGACAAACAGCTGGGGTTCATTCACCTGATCGCCTCTCCCGCAGTACTTCCTCTTGGGCCAGGTGTTGCAGGAACAATCCCTGGGAGCTGCGGCCAATAGGGGGCACCAGCTGGGTGGGGGACAGTGCAGTGAGGAAGCGATTAATGGAAGTCCAAGTGATACACACACAGAGCACACCACCACCACCCCTGCAATGTCTGTATTGACACCCCTCCTCAATAATACACCTTCGGAGGGCTCCAGCCTTTCGGAGTAACACAGGGTGGGAGGTTACTTCTACTCTCTTCAGAGCTCTGATCCCTCAGGAGAGGACCCAGTCTCCCCCACCCCCTACCGGGGTCCCAGCTGCCCTGCCCCCTTAAAAAGAAAAGGGGATGAATAAGAATGAAGGAAAAGATGGATAAAGGAAGAAACAGACAAAAACCCAGAGAAAACAAAGAAAGGAATAACATAAGAGCAGAGAAAAGCAAAGCCCAAGAGAGAGGAGGGGAGAAGTGTCAGAGAGTGATGGACAAATCAAATGAATGAGTGAGGGCTCATCTAGACTACGGTCGAAAGAAGATATGCAAATTCCTCAAAAAAGGAGGTTTATGCGACTTTTCGACAAGGGGGTTCGACGAAAAAGCCATGTGTCTTAACTACTTTCAAATTCCCATGGAATTTGCATATCTTCTTTCGACCGTTCCCCGTAGCCCTCAAAGAGAGAAAAGAGAAATGCAAAAAAAAAAAAAAGCTGAGCAAACGGAAGATGAAATGGCAAAGCCACAGAAAGAATAGACAAAATAGGCCCTGCAAAGAAGGGCAACAGAATGTATGAAGAGTGGAGAAAAATGACACAATTAAGAAGAAAGAGAGGGACAGAATGAATAAGCTTATGATGGAGGAAAGCAAAATAAAGAGCAATGAAAAGAGAAAGAGTAAAAAAACACAATGCAAAGACAGATGGAAGAAAGACAAAAAACAAAACGAATGAAAAAAAACCAAGAGAATGAAAAAAGAAAAGGAAAAGAGAGGCCGTGGAAAAAGGCTGAACGAGGAACTGAACAAACAGAAGAGCGAGGGAAATAAAAGCAGAAGGATGAATGAGGAGGGAGGAATGAGGCAAAGACAAAAAGAAGGAGGAACGAAAACCCAGCAAAAGGGGAAGGAATGACGCAATGGCTAGAGGAAAAAGCAACCAAGAAAAAGAGTGAAGGGTGAAATGAAGACTGGAGAGAGAAAATGAGAGAGCAAGGGGATTGCAGATGGCAAGGATGAAGGGAGGAAATACGAAAGAAAGTAGGAACAAGAAAATGAAAGAACAAGAGAAATATATTCAACATCCAAATGACATCAAAAGCTATCAGACACTTACAGCCTACTCTGCTAGCCTCATTTAGCCTGGACACTTTAATTGACAGGTTTTTTTTTCTCCTTCCCCTCTCCCCTCTTTTTCTGCTTTATAATTCAACCTGTGTGCCTCTTGCTCCATATTTGTCATCTGAAGAAGTGGGTTGTGCTCACAAAAGCTCATGATATTATCTATGGGTATATCTATACTATGGGACAAGATCGAATTAAGAGACGCAACTTCAGTTGCATTAATTGTGTAGCTGTAATCAAAGTATCTTAACTCGACTTCTGGCACTGTCCACACTGCAGGAAGTCAAAGGGAGAACACTCTCCCTTCAACTTCCCTTACTGGCTCGACCAGAGTGCCCCTCTCAGTTCGAACTAGCATGTCTTCACTAGACCTGCTAATTTGAACCCTGGATGATTGACAGCGGCAGCTTCACTTGTTCTCAGTAGTGTAGACGTACCCTATATATATATTTTGGTTAGTCTCTAAGGTGCTACAGGACCAATGCTTTTTTAAGTTTTTTCAGAAGAAATGAAGAGAGAGAAGAAAAAGTGAATGAAAAAGCAAAGGGAAAGAAAACAATCCAGAAAATGAGAAAACCACACCCATGGGGAAGGGAGCCAATGTGTGGGGCAAGGGGGAAGGGCACTGACATACCAGCTCCAGTGCACCTGGCATCTCCTCCGGCAGGTCCTTGCAAGAGAGACATAGATGGAATAAGGCATTGCCAGGAAGGGGCGCTCAGCCCGGAAACCATGAATCCTGACCCACAACCCCCAGCTTTGGGCCCCCACCAGCCCTGCCTCTGCCCCTCACTTCCAATGCTCAGCCCGCCCACTCCCAGTAGCCCAGCCCTAGGCCCTCCCCCCCCCCAGCTGACTGTCCTGTTCTTGTTATTCCTAGAGTCAAGGTTTGAATGCAGGTGCCCTGGACAAATTCCAATTTTGGTTTTTCCCTTCTGCTTCCCTAAATCCTACAAGTGTGTTTCAGAGCTGGGCAAGGGGTCCCTGTGTGACCAGCTGCTCTGTTGTGCCAGGGGGGAGGACCCCTGTATTAACTCATTGGGCTCTTTCAGTGTGAAAGGGACTGAGGCAAGTTGCTCTGCAGCTCATACAATGGCTTTGTGGGACGTCACATTTTGTGTCAGTTGCACCCTAGGACCTGGGATAATTGTACCTGGGTTTGACGCCTTTTGCAAGCGACTTGGGAGCCCTGGACAGCTGGAAGGTGCCAAGCAAAGAAACCCACAGCCTGACAATAACATGGTGAAATGCTGCCACGGCCACTTGCCTCACAGAGCCCAGGAACTTGCATCCCATCCCTGGCACCAGCCAGCAACAAATGTCAACAGCAAATTGTCTCCCTTAATGGCAGGCAGGACTGGCCCCAGGGCGGCACTAAGGGGCGCTGTGGGGCAGGGAGCAGGGTTGGGGCTCAGCAGGGGGCACTCTCCTCCTGCAGGCAGGGGCTAGCCCAGGGCAGGGCTAGAGGGCGCTGTGGGGCAGGGAGTGGGATGTGAGCTCAGCAGGGGGTGCCCTCCCCCCGGCAGGCAGGGCTGGCCACAGTGTCCAGTAGCACAGCCTGAATTCAGAACACCATGTTCAGGGCATCTCAAAGTTTGTACCTACTAATGCCCCACCCATCCCTACTGCTGGAAAAGCATCACTTCACCCCAACACACAGGGGAAAATGAGGCATGATGTGGGGGATACAGACACTTTCATCCTGAAAGCCCGCTGGGCTGGGTGGGTTTGGGAGTGAGTCAGGAAATAGAACAAATCTAATCAAGATACAGAAGATTTTATAGCGAGGTGTGTGCGTGTGTGCACACATGGTGTTGTATGTTCAAGTGGTGTGTGTTTGCACAATAAGTATGTATGTGTGAGTAGCTGCAAAGCATTGTGTGTGTGTTTGTGTATAGTAGGGATATTTGCAAAGAAGTGTGTGTGTAATAGTTTGGGGGGGTGTAGTGGAGCGTGCAGGAATGTAGTGAAGGATTGTGTAATGATGTGAGAGTGGTTGTATTGTATAGCGGTGGGGGGTTTGAGTTGTGGGGTTTATGTGTAGCAGGGTGTATGTAGTGGTGTGGGGGTTGTATAGCGGGTTATGTTTAGCGGGTGAGTGTACAGCAAGTGTGTGTAGTGCTGATGTGTAGCAGAGTATGTGTGTGGGGTTGTGTAGCTGGGTGTATGTAGTGGGTTGTGTATGTAGCAGTGTGTGTGGAGCAGGTAGGAGGATCGTGTGGAGTAGTGTGTTGGTGTGGAGCAGTGTTGTATAGCAGGGTGTCTGCATAGCCAGGTATGTGGCGGTTCTGTATCAGGATGTGTAGCAGTTTGTGTGTGTAACAGGTTGTGGAGTAGGTTGTGTATAGCAGTGTGTGTGTGTGTGTGTGTGTGTGTGTGTGCAGCAGGATGTGTGCATGGCAGTGGTGGTGTTGTAGACCAGGATTGTGGAGCAGTGTGTGTTTAGCAGAGTGTGTGTGTTGTGGGTTGTGTAGCAGGGTGTGTCTAGTGGGGATGTGTTGGGGTTATGGAGCGGTGTGTTTGTGTGTGTAGCAGTGTATGTGTGTGTAGTCTGATACTGTTTAGCAGGTTTGTGGGGGGTTGTATAGTGGGTTATGAAGTGGGGATGTAGTGGTGTGTGTGTAGCAGGGTGTGGGGGAGTGTAATGGGTTGTGTGTGGGTGTGTAGCATATTGTGTATTCAAGTGTGTGTAGCAGTGTTGTGTAGCAGGGTGGGGGGCTATGTAGTGGCATGTGTGGTGCAGGTTGTATAGCAGAATGTGTGTGGCTTGTGTAAGGGTGTTTGTGTGTAGCATGTTGTGTAATGGTGGGGGGTTGTGTAGAGGTGTGGGAGGATTGTATAATGGGTATGTGTGGAACAGGTTGTGTAGTGGGGTGGTGTAGCAGGGTGTGTGTGGGTTTAGTGAACTGTGTAGCTGGGGCTTGTGTAGTGGGTTTCGTAGCACAGTGTGTGCAGCAGGGCATGTGGGAGTTGTGTAGTGAATTGTGTAGTGTGGTGTGTAGCGAGGTGTGGGGGGTTGTATAAGCAGGTTGTGTAGTGAGGCCATGTGTACAGGGAGGGTGCACGTAGCGGTGTTGTATAGTGTGGTGTGTAACAGGGTGTCTGGAAGTTGTGTAACTGGGTATGTGTAGCAGGTTGTGACTGGGTGTGTGTTTGTGTAGGCACGTGTGTGTAGTGGGGTGTGTATGTAGTAATTGTGTAGCAGTATTGTGTAGCAGGGTGTGTGTTTAGTTGTTTGTGGGGGTTGTGTAACAGGTTATGTAGTGGGGTGTGTAACAGTCAGGGGGTTATGTAGTGGTTGTGTAGAGTGAGATGTGTAGTGAGGGGTGTGTGTAGCGAAGGGTGGAGTGGAGTGTGGGAGTTGTGTAGCCGGTTATGTAGCAGTATTGTGTAGCGGGGTGTATGTGGAATGAGCAGTGTAGCTGTGTGTGTAAGGAAGGGTGTTTGCAGAGCAGTGTGGGGAGTTGTGTAGTGATGTATGTGTGCAAAGCGCTGTATGTGTGTAGCATGTTGTGGAGTGGGGTATATGTGGATAGGGGTGTGGAGCTGTGTGTGTATAGCGGATTGAGTGCCATGAGGGTTATGTAGTGGGGCATCTAGCAGTGTGTGTAGCAGTTTGTGGGAGTTGTGTAGCAGGTTGTGTAGCACTTTATGCACTGGTGGGGGTTGTGTAGTTGGGTGTGTAGTGCTATTTAGTGGTATTGTGTAGCAGTGTGGGGTATGTGTGCATAGCAGTGTGTGCATGTAAAGGTTTGTAGGGGTTGTGTAGAAGGAGGCGTGTGTGTAGCGGGTTATGGAGGTTGTGTAGCAGTGTGTGTATAGCGGGTTGTGTAGCGGGCTAAGTTTCCCTTCCCCCACCCCTTCCTCCAGTCGTTCGGTCCCGTAGCCGGGGGCCCCGCCCCCCGAGCCTGGCCGGGGAGGCTGGGGGCTCGGGCGCGCCGCGCAGGGGTTCCCCACTGGGCTGGGGAGCCTGGGTCCTGGTCATTCACCCTCGGGGGGCCGGGGAGCCCGGGGCGGGGAAGTCCTGAGGGGGATCTCGGACTCGGGGATGGGAGCTGGGGGCGCTAGGGGGTCCCGGTGACTCAATCTCGGAGGGCGGAGGGCGCAGGGAGGAGGCTGGCGGGAGCTGGGTGGGAGGCGCAGCGGGGCCCGGGTCGGATCTCGGGGAGCGCTGGGGGGGGTCCCAGGTGGGAGGCGCAGCGGGGCCCGGGTCGGATCTCGGGGAGCGCTGGGGGAGTCCCAGGTGGGAGGCGCAGGGGCCTGGTCGGATCTCGGGGAGCGCTGGGGGTCCCAGGTGGGAGGCGCAGCGGGGCCCGGGTCGGATCTCGGGGAGCGCTGGGGGGGGTCCCAGGTGGGAGGCGCAGGGGGGGCCCGGGTCGGATCTCGGGGAGCGCTGGGGGGGTCCCAGGTGGGAGGCGCAGGGGGGGCCCGGGTCGGATCTCGGGGAGCGCTGTGGGGGGTCCCAGGTGGGAGGCGCAGTGGGGGCCCGGGTCGGATCTCGGTCGCCGATGGAGGACCTAATTTGGGGGGCTACAGGGAGTCCCGGTCACTCACCCTCGGGGGGCTTCGGGCCCAGGCGTAGGCCGCCAGCAGTAGCCCCAGCCCGGCCAGACTGAGCGCGACCCCCGCCGCCAGCCCCCGAGCCCACCCGGCCGGTGCCCTCCGCCGCCTGCGCCCCATGGAGCCGCCCGCGGCCCCTTGCTCGGGCCGGGCCGCCCGGGGCGGGGCGGGGCGGGGAGGAGCGAGGCGGCCGGGCGGGCCAGAGACAACAGCAAGCGACTGGAAATAGTAGCGGGTGGGAAAGCCGGAGAGAAATGTGTGTGTGTGTGTGTGTGAGACTGCTTGTCTGTACTGCGTGTGTGATGTGTGTGTATGTGTCACTGCGTGCGTCACACTGTGTATATGTGTTACTGTGTCTGTGATACTGTGTTGTGTTGTGTGTATCATTACACGTGTAACACTGGGTGGTCTCACTGTATGGAGGGAGGTGTCACTGTGCAGGCATAGAAGTAAATCCTCCCTCTGGCAGACATCTGGCAACACACGTGTGTGTGTGTGTGTGTCTGTCTGTCTGTGAGAGTGTGTGTGTGGGTACTCCCACGCTCCCCGGATCCACCAGCCAATCCTTCCCCCACAGCAGGGGCTGAAACCCAGGAGTCCTGGTTCCCACCCTCCCCACCCTCAAAAAAAACCAAAACCAGACCGCACCGTCTCCTAGGTAACAATAAATAACTTCATAGTGGGGTAGGGGAGCTGGTTACCGAGGGACCCCCTCGCCCGAGGCTGAGATACCGCCACCTCTAGGGCGGGGCTGGATTCCCACCTGAGCTGAGACACGGGCTGACAGGCGCGCAGGGCCAGGGCCGGTCTCTGTGGCCAGCGACTAGATTTGGCTGGGTGGATTCACTAATCCCAGTTAGGCAGCTGCTGCCCCCGCCTAGAGCCGCGGGACACCCGCACGTGCTTGGAACAGAAATCCCATGAGCTCTCCTCTTCCCCACATCTGGCCTCCCAGAGCATCGGGCCAGGAACCGGCCAGGGCTGGGGGCGGGTTTTCAGCCAGGTCCGCTCCAGATGGCTCCGGAGACCTCCAGGAATTTGGCTCCTGCCCTAGACAATCACCCTAGACAGCTTCATTCCACAATATCCAGGGGGCTGCGCGTTCAGCGTGAACAACGGCTCTGAGCTGCGCCTGTCCAGGGCTGGAAGGGCAGGGGCTGACTTTCAGGAGTGAGACATTGGTCTGACTGACTTGGGGAGGACCCTCTGGTCATGTGGGGATTAAAATCTTCTTTTATAAAACAGTAACAGTTTGCGTTGGCCGGGAATCGAACCCGGGTCAACTGCTTGGAAGGCAGCTATGCTCACCACTATACCACCAACGCTCTCTGAAAAGTGCAATATCTGATGGTAGTTGAAGCCCATTGCTGGGAGGAGCAACTCACAGCTTGTGTTAGCTGTTTCCCTCCCTCCTCTACTTACTGCCAGAATCTGAGCAAAGTTAAAATGCTTCAAAAAGTACTGCTGGCAGCGGTGGGATTCGAACCCACGTCCCCAAAGAGACTGGAGCCTAAATCCAGCGCCTTAGACCGCTCGGCCACGCTACCACCCAAGGTTTGCTCTATTGTTGGATATCAAAGGGGGAGGGGGAGAAAAGAGGGGCCTAGCCAAAAAGAAAAAGGGGTGTATGTGTGTCAATTACTCCATCAAAGCCAAATGTAGAAATGGAACTAATGCTGCTTCTGCTTGCACCACTCTCCTTCATGATGCTTGGGCTGGTATAAACCAACTCAACTTTTCCGGACTGCTAGATCCCTTATTGTGCAGGCACATGCCTGCACACACTCTTTCAGGCTATGTCTAGACTATGGAGTTTTATTGGAAAAAGGTATGCAAATTGCACTCCACAATCTGCATACCTTTTTCCGATAGTTTTGAGGGAAGAGGCTTTTCTGAAATTTGGCCCATCTACACTAGGCCAAATTTTGGAAAAACCTCTTTTAGAAGAGCCCTTCTTCCTCGTGGCTTCCAAAAGAGCGCATCTGCTCTTCCACAAAAAATGTCTGAAGAGCAGATGCGTTCTCCATTGTCTAGATATAGCCTGACACACAAAAACACCTCACTTGAAAAATTGGGCATAAAAACTACACCCAGGGACACCACATTGAAAAATGGCTGCCTGTCTCATTGGCACCAGATCATAATAAAATAAACCTTTTGGGATATAAATATAGGGCTGACATTTCAGTAGCCAGCATCTAGAACAGTCCACACATGTCACACGACATTTTAATTTGCACTGGCTTTGCTAGACTACTGTAAAACCTAAATGAGTTGATGGACCCCTGGAAAACCCCCTCAGGGATACACAACCACAGCTTGAGAACCACTGATAGAAACACAGCTCACCTCTTTTTTCCCTTTTCAGCTGCATGAAGAAAATAATTCCTCCTCCAGGGAAATCACAGATTTGGAAACTATTTTCCCCTCCCCGTTCAGGTCACAGAGTCAAGAGTTTAGGAAAAGTTGGAAATACAAAACCAAAATAAACAGAAGTGTCCACTTTCAATTTCAGCCCTTAAAAAAACCACTCAGAATTAGCTCCCCTTTCATGATAGAAAGTTGGCTTTCAGTGGGAATTTTCTGCTGAGAACATTTTTCACCTTTCACATTCAGATTATTTCACTCCATTTGAGAAGTTTGTCTCAAACTTTCAGCCTTTTCCCTGGGCTACACCATGGTTCTGGTGGATCATGCTGGTATGGATCCAAACCCAGAAATTACTCCCACTACCAAAGCTACTTGCCATTTCTGGCCTCATCCCAATGTAGCCATGATCCCGTGCTAACCTCTAATCCTAATCCACACTACATTGAAATGGCTGTGCTAATGCAAACCTGTTAACTCAGATTTAGCACTCATTCCTAATCCTGTAATCCTAATCTCAAATGTAATCCACATGCAAAAACATTGCCAATTCTATTCTGATTAAGGCTCGTTCAAGATGACAAATAACTAATGTCTAATCCTAGTCCAAGCAGTCAATACCATCTTTGCTAATTTTAATATAGTAATCTCAGTCACAATCCCAAATGTAATTCAACCATTGCTAATCCAGTCGTAGAACACCCAGAACCTGGTGCTAATTTCAATCCACACCCAAATGCAAAAATTAATTTTAATCCAAATCTGGAAATTATTCTTCCTTTTCAGAACTAATGTAAATGCTATTTGCATCCCTTCTATGGACATGACCCAGACCTAGTACTAATTTCACGTCTTAATCTGAAATCCAAGTAACTCCTAATCCAAAATCTGAAATCACTTGCCATGTTTACAAGAGCAGGAATACTAATTTGATCCTAAAGACAAAGAAATTTAATTCCAATTCTAATCGTTCCCAATCCTAATCCCATAATAAATATAATTCTCATCCAAATCCAACTGCTAATTGATTTCTAATCTATTTCCCTACTATGTTAAACCCCTTTGTTAACCACTCCCTGGTACACACTTGGCTTGATGTGTCCTGGCTGTTGGTGTGCTGAGCTTGATCATAAGCACCAGGACTGACAGCAAGATCATCATGGAGCAAGTCACCCAGATCAATGCAGGGAGGCAAGAATGAGCTGGAAATAAAAGCAAAACTCCAAGCAGGCAGAGGCCTCCACACCACCCTCAGCCAGAGGTGCAGAGCAATGCTGGCAGCACAGTTCTAACACAATGGTTCTGTAATTGTTTTCTAACATTGTAACACATTTAACAACTTAACTGTAGCTGGGCAGGGGATGAAATTTTTGGGTGTAAAGTACAAAAATAAAGTGCTGTAAAACTTAAAACAAAAATCCAGTTTTCTCCAAGTTTCAGTTGTGTTGATGTACCCCCTCAGACTCTGATTGAGAAACACTGCTAGGGTTGCCAGGTGTCCAGTTTTTGCCTGGAACAGTCCAGTATTTGTGGCCTCTGTCCATTTAAAAAAAAGGGAAAATAAGGAAGGCTGGAGGGGACATTTTCCCCCTGCTGCATCTGGTCTGGCCCAGGGGGTGGGGGAGGCAGGGGAGCAGGGATTTAGAGGGACAGCAACCTTTTTTTTTTTTTTTCTCTGTTCAACAACTTTGGTTCCCCCCTCCCTTTTTTTTTTTTGCTCAACCAATTTTTTTCCCCGCCATGTTCGGGATTTTTTGTGAAAGTATCTGGCAACCCTAAACACTGCTCTAATCCACTCTCATGCTTCCAGGCTCCAGGAAGGATGTTTCCCACCCTCTGCAAAAAAAGGGCAAAACACCTAATTCTCCAGGCCTTGTTAGTAAGCAATTGTTCAGCCTGCTAAGAGTTAATATGCCTAGGCATTAGTGCCAGGTAGGTGGGAGGCTTTTAAGCATTGATCCTCCCACCTGGAACTAAGGAAGCATCTCTGGGGCAGGGTGCTTGGCTACACAGGGGCTCCTTGCCCAGAGCTGAGATGAAGACACCCAGTATGGCAGCTGATTAGCAAAACTGGTTGAACTAGAGTTGAGGGCCAAGTGTCCTGCAGCACAACTACAAAGTATCTTCTCTCTGGGAGCTTGGGGGAGGAGGCAGCACTAAGAGAATGAGCTGGAACAGCTGAAGGCTGAGCCACCCCACTGAACAAGGGGAAAACCAATTTCCAGGAAAGCTGCTCAGATAGCAAAGTACTTGGAGATCTACTGCAGGGGCTGTGCTGGGTGGAAAGTAGGGTTTATAAAGTGTTCTCCTGCCTGCCTACTGGGTGTTTGAGTTAAGTCATATGTAAAGAATTCCCCCCAGTCAAGCAGTCCCAGCTCTGAGCCACCCGCCCCCGCTCCTCTCCCAGAGCAGGGGAGAGAATCCAGGTGTCCTGAGCTATTTTTGTGCCTGGAAGAATGCCCCCTTCCTATCCACCACAGGTCCCCAAGCTAGCCTCGCTCCTGTGGGGGAGCTGTATGCAGTCTTGTCTCACTGGCCACAAGGACTCAAATTCAGCTGCTGCCTTGAAGCAGCCTGCATCCCTGGCACTACATATTCACCCCAGGACTGGTGGAGCAAGTGGCTGTTCACAATGCACATGGGCATGCTCTCTCCCAGACCTGCTGGTAGACTAGGGGGGGTAGATGTGGGTTTGATTCCTGGTCAATGCAAGTGTTCTAGTTACTTTTCTTTTAAAGGCATCAGTGGCATCTTAGGGAGTCAGCCCCCACCCCAACAACAGGAGGCGGAGAGGACACCCCTGCTGTAGCCCCCTTGGGCATGGAGTCCGAGGCACTACACATATGGCATTCATTCTGAGTACACACAGTAGGGGGCTTGGAGCCAGGCTGGCTCTTGGGTTCTCTCCCCAGCTCTGGGAAAGATGTAGGAGTTGCAGTGGTTGAGGGGGAGACTGGGGGCCAGGACTCCTGAGTTCTATACTCAGCTCTCCCTCTCCATCTCTTCCATTTGCCCATCCCATAATGTTCTCAATTCTCACAGACACACAAACACTCCTTGATCAAAATTAGTAAAATTTTTATTTCCCTCTCACAAAGGTACAGTTATTTCTTCCTCCACGCAGGGAGGTCAAACTTGAGAAACACAAAAAAAACATTACAGAAGTTGGGGGGTGTCATTTACAATCAGCCTCTCATCCTGACCAGATGGATCATGGGTGGGTGGGTGGACAGACACCCCCCTCCACACAGACATACAAATAGCCCCAGAAGAAGTTTGATTAAAAGCCCTGGGTAATCAGGCATTCCCATAACCGTCCCCAGAGAATTTCCACACTGGTTAAAAACTGCTCTAACGTCGCAGGTGAAAGGAAGTTTAGAAAAAAACAGTCCCCGTTTCAGAGGCTCACTACCACGAGAACACAGCTTCTGCCATGGAAAGCGAGCTGGGCGCGAGGCAGAGAGAACGTGGCCCGCAGAGGGGAAAAAGAAACTGAAGCCTAACAAAATGAAGGGCTCCGAATACCAGGGGAAGAGAAACTATGGAACTGCTTGCAGTTCTGGCTGTATCATGGCAGGAGGGGCCCCCACATTGCAGCAATACTCTGCCCCTGCCACTAGGTAGTCTAAATGTATGTACAAAGAGAATTAAAACAGGAGGCACAATTCAGCCCTGGTTGGGGGGGGGGGGTGTCACGAATCCACATACCCCCATATTTTTGCCCCCCCGTACTACCCCACAAGGAATTAAAGGGACACAAGCCCCCTAGCCTACCCCCATGGAGATGAGATACTCCTGGCCCCTGGATTTCCAGAGGTGACTGTCCCCGCAAAGAGACATCAGACTCCTACCTGCCCACTCCCCCCTCCCTCCCCCTGCAAGGACAAGGGTGATGCTGGGGCCAGAAATAGCGTCCCCTCCTGGCCAGCTCAGTTGTCTTCATCACTGTCATCAGGGCTGATGGCTGGACTGGTGAGGCTGTAGGTCGGCGAGGTGGGGCTATAGCCAGGCGAAGTTGGGGAGTAAGTCGAGCCCTTCGGTGAGGTGGGGCTGTAGGTGGGGGAGGTGGGGCTGTATTTGGGGGAGGTGGGGCTGTAGGTGGGGCTGGTCGGGGAGTACTTGGGAGAGGTGGGAGTGTAGACAGGGAGGTTGGGGAGTAGGTCGGCGAGGTTGGACTGTACTTGGGGGTGGTGGGGCTGTAGGTTGGTGAGGTTGGACTGTACTTGGGGGAGGTTGGACTGTACTTGGGGGAGGTTGGACTGTACTTGGGGGAGGTCGGGGTGTACTCCGGCGAGCTGGGGCTATAGGAGGGGCTGGTTGGGGTATATTTGGGGCTGGTCGGGCTGTAGCTGGGGCTGCTGGGGCTGTAGCTGGGAGAACTGGGGGTGTAGGTAGGTGACTGTGGGGTGTAGCGTGGGCTGGATGGCGAGTAGCTAGGAGACGTTGGGCTGTAGCTGGGACTGGTTGGGCTGTAGCTAGGAGAGGTGGGGCTATAGTTTGGCGAGGTTGGGGTATAGTTTGGACTGGTGGGGCTGTAGCTAGGAGATGTTGGACTGTAGCTAGGGCTGGTGGGGGTATAGTTGGGAGAAGTCGGGCTGTAGTTGGGGCTGGTTGGGCTGTAGCTTGGGCTAGTGGGGCTGTAACTAGGCGATGTGGGGCTGTAGCTAGGGCTGGTTGGACTGTAGCTTGGTGATGTGGGGCTGTAGCTAGGGCTGGTTGGACTGTAGCTTGGTGATGTGGGGCTGTAGCTAGGACTGGTCGGACTGTAACTAGGCGACGTGGGGCTGTAGCTAGGACTGGTCGGACTGTAACTAGGCGACGTGGGGCTGTAGCTGGGACTGGTCGGGCTATAACTAGGCGACGTGGGGCTGTAGCTGGGACTGGTTGGGCTATAACTAGGCGACGTGGGGCTGTAGCTGGGACTGGTTGGACTGTAGTTGGGGCTGGTGGGGGAGTAGGAGGGGGACGTAGGGCTGTACGAGGGGGACGTAGGGCTGTAGCTGGGACTCTGGGGTGTGTAACCTCCAGGTGATCGGGGCTCATAAGCTGGTGATGTCGGGGAGTAGCTGGGGGACATGGCCCCACCTGTGGTGGAGAGCAAGCGGAGAGGGAACCATTAGATGCAGGAGGAAACAATAAGGAGTGAGGGGTCAAGTTCCGACACTCACCTGGTGATGGGACATAGGGGCTGGAGGGCCCTGGGGAGCCAGGAGAGCCAGGAGTGGGAGACCATGCTGGGGAATAGCCAGGGCTGAAGCCACTGGCATCAGAGGCAGCACTGGGAGAGAAACCTGCAGCACCAGGTGTCATGCCACTTCCTGTGGAGGAGGAGGCACAAAGAGGGGTGAGTTACGGGGGCAGATGTAGGGACATCAGGAAACTCCCCCTTCTCCCCACTTAGCATGCTGGTCATCCCCTGCCAACCACAGTCAATTTCAACCTGACAGAATAAGGGTGTGTGGGGCAGAATTCACCCCCAGCAGGAATAACTTCAATCCCCTCCTCCCAGTAAACCTCCCCCCTAAGCTAGGAAGGTCCTAAATAAGTGGGGAGCTTGCCCAGGCAGATACCCTACCACCAAGGGAGCATTTTAAATTGGAACCAATCCCCCCTCCTCCCATGCCGAGACCTGTGTTAACCCCTCCCCCTCCATACGCACCAACACTTGGGGACCAGGCTCCATAGGCTGGGGTGGCGCCCTGGTTCCAGGGGGTCATGGCAGGCGACATCCCCCCCCCCATGGGGCTGGGGGCAGAGCCGAAGAACATGCCGGTGGCTGCGGAGACAGAGCAAGGTCAGAGCTGAGGAGATTGGGGGCAGAGAGGACACCCTGACTCCCTGGCTGACTATAGTATGACCCCCCCAAATACTCCCCCAAAACTACCCTCTGCATGCCTCCCCTTCCCCCGCCCGGCTGCCAAGGAGCTCAGGACTGCTCCCCCACAGGGGGAAGCTGGTAGCCAACACTACCATGAGCGTCCTCACCCCAACACAGGCAGTGAACTGGTATGGAAAAGAGAGAACAGGAGTTCTAGCTCCCAGCCCCCCCACTCTCCTCCCAGAGCCAGGGGAGAGAAACCTGGCTCCCAGCAAGATGCCCAGCCCCACCCCACAAGTACTCACGGACGCCCACGCCCAGTCCCGGGATATTGGTGGGGATCTCCATGCCATATTTGCACTTCTCAGCATCTAGCAGCAAGTCAAAACAGCCTGTGCCGGCAGGTGCCAGCTGCCCCAGCATGATGTTCTCTGACACCCCCTTCATGGGGTCGCTCTCCCCATGGGCTGCTGCCTCCATCAGCACATCCACCTGCAGGGGGTGGAGGAGAGCCTGGGGTCAGGAGCCATGTCCTGCAGCACTGCCTGGCAGGGCTGGAGAAGCCACAAGCTCCCTCCACAGCCAATGCCCCTGCTGGGAGCAGCTGTGGACATAGCCTGCTCACCGTCTCCTCGAAGGAACACTTCATGAGGGGCCCGGTATCCTGGCGGTTGACCCCGTGCCGGGTGATGGCCATGAGGTGCCCGCGGCAGGTCATGGTGTCGCACAGCAGTGCCAGGTGGCGGTAGTTGACATAGGAGCCATCGAAGGATATGACGTGGTAGAGTTCCCGCTCCAGGGCCTTGCGCACTGCCTCGATACCCAGCACCTGGGGAGGGGAATGCAAGGGTCACTGGTGCCCACCTGACAGCTCCTCCTCAGCCAGGGCAGGCAATGGACCCAGATAGTACAGGATTGGCCCCCATTTCCACCATGACCCCCAGCCCCCCTGCTCTACCCACCAGCCCCCACTACCCTCCCAGAGCTGGGAGGGGACCCAGGAGTCCAGACTCACAGTGAAGATCTCCACTATGTCATTGGAGGTGGTGCGCACGGGGTCCACGTCCTTCTCGCTCAGCACGCGCATGAGGCTAACCCCGTCTGTCTCCAGGATCCACTCCTGCAGGGCCTTGAACTCCCCGTCCTCGGTGATAATGATCTTCTTCTTGTTATCCGTCTGCGGCAGGTGCATGTACACCTGGGGGCACAGGGCAGGTCAGTGCTGCACCCCTGGGCCCTTCACCCAGTACTGAGATGTGGGCACCTCCAACACAGCTGGTCACACAGGGACCCCTCACCTGGTGCTAAGAGGTCACCACCTCTGCAGTGGGGTGTGGTAGTAACCGAACAGCCATGCAGCAATGGTGTCAATCGTTTAGGACAGGAAGTGAGGCACAACATTTGACTGAAGCTGCAGGGTGGGTGGTACAGGAGTGATCCAGTGACACCCCCTGAAACAGGGCTGGGCCAGAGGCCAGGGTTCATGCCTCGATTGATGCGACGGGACCGCAGGGTCCACTGGACTTTACTGATGAGGACCCTGGCCAGCAATGCCCACTACTAAGCACTTCACCCGGCTCCTGCAGCACAGCCCCCCTTAGCTACCTGGGGCTCCAGCCCAGCTACCCAGAGCAGGCGATAGCCCCTCACCTTGCTGATTTGCTCAATGCCCTGCAGAGTCATGTCCGTCAGCATGTTGGACTCGATGCAGCGAAGGAACACATCATCGTCCATCTTGTCCACCACCTCCTCCTCCTGGGCCGGGCGGGGAGAGGGGCTGGGTTAGATACAGACCAGGCCTTCTCACCCCCACCCCCATTTCTCCAGCACCCCTGCTGGGAGGGGCTGTCCCCCCTGCCACCACGCACCCACCTCCTGCATCTTGTTCTCGTCGCTGTTCATGATGCGGATCCGCAGCACCAGCTTCTCTGCGTTGTCATCATTGAAGATGCAGTTCAAGTCGTCACCGAAGCCTGCACCAGAGAGGGGAGCTCTCAGCAGCAGCCCAGGGCCTGCAGCGACTCCTCCCACCCTGGCACTCTCCCTTCCCTAACCAGCTCAGCAGGGCAAAGGGTACCCCCGCAGGCAATGGGGACAGAGCCCCATGCATCACCTCAGGCCCCAAGCTACCAGAGAGCACAGCTAAGGTGCCCCAGGGCAGGAAGTGAATAGGGGAGATGGGCCCAGCAAACCACCCACACCCCACCCTGCAGGCAACCCCCCCAAAATCCCTGCTGATATGACCACGGGGTGGTGGGGGGAGGGGAAGGGGAGGAGATCTCCTTCCCAACTCCAAACCTGGCTAGATGCAGACAAAGTCCAACAGCCAGGAAGCTGTGTCAGAAAGCCGTCCCACCACACAACACACCTCCTGCTGGCGGGTGAGCTTGGCTACTTCGGAGGAAGGTGCAGAAACAACCCCCCCCCCGCGTGCACACACACACACACACACACGTGTATCCAGCCCATTTTGCACTAAACCTTGCAGACCCCAGAACTGTGGGAGGTGAGGAAAAAAGTCTCTGCTCCCCAAATGTAAGCGAGAGAGAGAGAAGACAGGGCCAATAGGTAGTCCCTGGCCCCTCACCCGCATTAATCTTCTCAGCAATCTGCTCCATGGTGAGCTTGCGGTCGGTCATGTGCTTGCGGTCGAGCTCGACACGGAGCAGCCAGGGCGAGATGCGGCTGACATCGAAGTCGGGCATCTCGTAGTAGACGTTCACCCACTCCTGGTCTTCCGCCACCACCGTGCTCTGTGGGTTGGGGTCGTAGTAGATGGCCGTGTTGGCTGTCACCTTGCGCAGCGTTGTGTGCTCCAACCGGCACAGAATATCCTGGGGAGGGAGACAGGGTGAGGGGGGGACCCACATGCCCTCAGCATGTCGCCACCCGAGCAATGCTGAAGAATCCCTCCCTCCCAGAGCCCCATGGCATTTACCTTGGCCCGCTCAGCATCGCGGGCGGACTGCCCCAGCAGGAAGACTGTGAGGGAGGGAGTCTTGGGTTTCTTGGAGATGTTGATCAGTTCTTTGAGGCGGGGAACACCCAGTGTGACATTCTTGGCTGAGACACCGGCGTAGTGGAAAGTGTTCAGAGTCATCTGGGTGGCGGGTTCACCCAGCGACTGGGCCGCCAAGGCACCCACCATCTCGCCCGGGTGAGCCTGTGGGCCACACACTGTCAGAGCTGGGGATGGAAAGGGGGAACCCAGCCCAGAAGATACCCTGCCCCGCCTCCCCACCAACGTCCCACGTGGGCCCCAGATCAGCACAACCAGACATTTGCATCCCCGTCCTGAAGCCTGAGTGCTGCTTGATGAGCCCGCCCCTCCCAGCACTGTGTGGCAGGAAATTCCCCCAGCAGCAGAATACTCCCAGCCTCCTAAACTCAGGGAGGCTGAGACAGCTCAATTCCTGTGCTCAACTTCACCATGCCCTCTCCCAGCACTCACAATGGCCTGGTTGAACTTGGATTCGATCTCGCCCAGCAGCCAGTCGAAGGCTTCCCCGCTGAGGCGGAACTCCTCCACCATGCGCCGGCTGCAGAGAGTGGAGCGCAGATGGATGTTGAAGAGCAGGGTGGCATTCTCCTGTGCCTGCCGGCTCAGCGGGTCATCCCCATTCACGATCACCAGCCTCTTGCTCAGCTCCTTCACACCTTGAACATAAGAACACAAGCACAGCCAGACTGGGTCAAACCAAATATCCCTCTACAGCCTGGTGTCCTGTCTTCTGACAGTGGCCAATGCCAGGTGCCCCAAGAATGAACAGAACAGGGAATCATCAACTGAACCATCCCATTGCCCGTTCCCAGCTTCTGACAAAGGCTGGGACCCCCTTCCCTGCCTATCCTGGCTAATGGCCATTGATGGATCTATCATCCATGAATTTATCCAGCTCTTTTTTGAACCCTGTTGAAGTCCTGGTCATCACAATATCATTTGGCAAGGAGTTCCACAGGCTGACTGTGTGAAGACACTTCCTTGTATTTGTTTTAAACTTGCTGCCTATTAATTTCGTTTGGAGACCCCTTTTTCTTATATTATGGGAACAACTAAGTAACTTTTCCTTATTTACTTTCTCCACACCAGGCATGATTTTATAGATCTCAATCTTATCTCCCCCTTAGTTGTTTCTTCCAAGCTAAAAAGTCCCAGTTTTATTTCTCTCCCTTCATATGGCAGCTATTCCCAAACCCTAGTCATTTTTGTTGCCTTTTTCTGAACTTCTTCCAATGCCAATGTATCTTTTTTGTGATTAGGGAACCACATCTGCACACAGAATTCAATATGTGGACGTACTTTGGATTTATATAGGCGCATTAAGTTATTTTGTCTTATTCTCTACCCCTTTCTTAATAGTTTTTTGATTGCGGCTGCACACTGAGTGGATGTTTTCAGAGAACTATCCACAATGACTCCAAGATCTCTTGAGTGGTAACAGCTAATTTAGTCCCCATCATTTTATACGTATACTTGGGATTATGTTGGGATCAGGGTGGGGTAGGCATGAGAGGGGGATGGGGAGGGGATGCTCACCTTCCACCACCTTGATGGGGTGCAGGTCAGAGGGCAGGCGCGCATTGATGTGGAAGATCTTTTGGGCGTTCCAGATCATGCGAAGCAAGTTGCAGGGCAACACCACCTGGTGGGAGGGGGGTGTGACAACAGGGGTTCAGCACATGGTACAGTCCAGATCCCAACCCCACACCACCAGGTCCTTAGGTTTAGAGTGAAGGTGGTAGCGATGCTGGGGGCCAGGTCTCCTAGGTTCTCTCCCCAACTCTGGACAGGAGTGGGGACTGGTGGGTTAGAGCAGTGGGGCTGTGAGCCAGGACTCCTGGGTTCTCTTCCTGGCTCTGGGAGGGGAGTGGAGCCTAATGGTTAGCATAGAGACTCCCAGGCTCTGCCCTGCCCCACTCACCTTGCTGTCTCCAGTGGGGAAGATGACCCTCAGCACCTCGCGGTCCTCCCGCATCTTTTCAAATTCCCTCTCCAGCTCATTCTGGATGTGGGCATTGCTCAGGATGTCCTTCACCATCTCCTCCTGCAGGGTGCGCCGCAGCGCCCGCTCATTCGTGTAGTCAAACTTGAACCTGTGACATGGGGGAGGCGCTAGGTGAAGGATCTATGGGTGGAACATCCCCCCCCATCCCCTAGCTCCTGCACCCCCCTTCCCTACACAGCTTTTCCCCACCTGGGAGCTACTTCCAGCCCAAATGGGCACTTCTGTACCAAAATGCAACCACCTCTGGGGCAGGATGGCTGGTTACACAGGGACCCCTTGCCTGGGACCTACATGTGACCACTTTTGGGGCAGGGTCACTCACTTCTTCTCAAAGGCCTTATTAGAGGGCTTGAGTGTGGCGAGGTTCTGGAACTCCACACTCTCTCCCGCCAGCCCGTCCTCGCCGTAACGCAGCTGCACCACCTGGTTGATGGAGTTGCGCACTGTGGCGTCGTACTTCACCATCACAGACTCCATGGACTTGATCAGCCGCCGCTGGATGTACCCTAGGGATTGGAGGGGGGACACATCAGTTGAGTCGGGGGGCCACCACTGCCAGATTCCCAGTGAGCTACTCCCCAAAGCAGCCCTATCACCCTGCCCCTTCACCATGGAGATGGAATTTTATACTCTGCACAAAGCATGCCTTGAGGCATGCGTGGAAATTCCTTGATCGGGGCAGCATCAACAGCCAGTCGCATGGTGTGCGCTCTCACCGGATGGACCCTTAAGGGAATCCACACTGCCAAGAAATATCTACATACAAGGATTTCTTAGAGGGGGCCTAGAAACACAGCAACTTTCCAGCAAGCTGGAAGACGCTATAAAAGGGGCAGATGTGATGTCATCATTTTGGTCTCACTCCCCCACGACACAACCCGCGGAGAACAAGGAGTGGAGGGATTCAGTGCATGAAGATTGTGATCAGCTTGTAGCAGGGCAATGTACGGATTGGTTCAAATCCCATCTGCTCTGTGGGTTTGGTTCATCTCTTAGGTAGCTAACTGGGATCCACATGCTCATTGCTTATAATCACGTCACGTTTTTCTGTAGTTAAGTCTGTTTATTTTTCACCCAAAAGAGCGGGTTTTGCTTGAAGTGCAAAGGAGGGTGGAGCGGGAGATAAATGTACAGTCGGGCCTCTGAGCAGAGCCGGACATTACAGCTCAGGGGCGAAGGCTGGAACTGGCTGGTTCTGAGTGGCTGGGGAAAGCGTTCGTGTAACTCGGTGTGGATAGCTGTGGGAGTGCTGGACCTGGTGGGATCTGTGCCTTGTCACAGTAGGAGGGGAGCCCACAATTGGTAAGACAAAGGGTTCAGTGGTACCCCAATTCCAGGCTGCACCTTGGGAACTCCATCACAACCACCCCTTTGGCTTCGGCAGCCGGTTACACAGGGACCCCTCACCCAGCACTGAGATGCAGCCACCCTAGGGGCGAAGCAGTTGGTTACCCAGCGACCCTCTCACCTGAGTCTGGGCACAGGGCTAAGAACCCACCTTGTTCAGCAAGTTCACTAACTCTGAGGAGAGTGCCCTCAACTGAGATCTCCATCCTGCTCCCTGCCCCACAGCTGCCTCTAGTGCTGTCCTGGGGCCAGCCCTACCTGTCAGAGCAACCCCTGCGAGGCCCCACCCACAGCACAGCAGCCCCTAGTGCCAGCAGCTCACCCGTCTCGGCTGTCTTGACGGCTGTATCAATGAGACCCTCACGCCCACCCATGGCGTGGAAGAAGAACTCGGTGGGTGTCAGGCCAGCCAGGTAGGAATTCTCCACGAAGCCCCGGCTCTCAGGCCCATAGTCGTCCTTGATGAAGTGGGGCAGCGTGCGGTGCTTGAAACCAAATGGAATCCGCTTCCCCTCCACGTTCTGCTGCCCCACCACAGCAATGACCTGGGGTGGGGAGACAGGGAATGAGCCTGGTGCGAACTCTGGTCCCTAGCCCTCCCCTTGGAGTGGACACCCCACAGTGCTCTCCATTTCACTTGCCAAGCCAGGACTGGGTCTCCCCTCTTCACCCAGCCCTAGCCCACTGGCCCGCATCCCCAGGATAGGTGGAGATGGCATAGGCTGCACGGACATCCCCCCCCGACTGAGATCAGGGCCCCTGTTGTGTTGGGGGATGCATTGGCCCCCCAGACATCCACAGCTGGGATAAAAGAACCTGCACAGTTCCCTTTTTGAGAGGGGTTCATCAGCCAGAAGGGCTGCTCCTGGGGGCGGTCTGGACACACCTCCCAAATACGTCTGCAGGTTCTGCTGCTGCTTCCCCCCACACCAGCCCCACAGATTCTAAGGAAACCGGGGACAAGGTGAAACCACCTGTTGGGTGGGGGGTTGACAGAGCCCCCTTCCCCAAGTAAGAGGGCAGGGCAGCTGAGAGAAAGGGGTACTGCAGGAGGAGGGGGGGGTCTCCTCTCTGGGAAGAGTGTAGGATGGGGCCACAGGAAGTGGGGCTAGGAGAAGCCACCTCCCACTTTCCCAATTGAGGGGGTGGGGCACAAAGAAGCCTTCCACTCCCAGAAGGGACGCTCCAAGGTCCCATAAGCAGGTTCGAGCCCTGGCTCGCGGGCAGCACCCACCTGGGAGATGTTGATCTTAGAACCCTTGGCGCCCGACACCACCATGGACTTGAAATTGTTGTACTCTGACAGGGACTTCTGGGCAGAGGAGCCCGTCTTGTCACGGGCATCATTCAGGATGCGATTCACCTGGTTCTCGAAGGTTTGCCGCAGCGTGTTGCCTGGCGTGGGCTCTAGCTCATTGTTGTGGGCCTTCTCGATCACCTGAGGAGTGAAGCAGGATCCAGGGCATGAGCCAGGGCCCTTCCAATCTACCACAAGCCCTCCCACTCCTCTACTGCCCCGCACCTCCCCAAACCTACTGCCAGGCCCCCACTGCCCCCTCTGTCCCACCAAACCCACCGGCCCTACTGCTGTTCCCAAACCAAGTCCTTCTGCTTCCACAATGCAACCTCCCAAACCCACACCCCACATCCACCCCCCCCGCCACAAAATCCATCTTCCAGACACTTCCATCTCTCCAGCCTTCCCCCATAACATTCTCCATGTCCCTTCATCTAATCCCCCAAAACCCAGCCCCCTCCACCAACCCAACCTGCCCTCCAAATCTATTCCCCAGCCCTAATTTTCTTGCCCTCCAAACCCAGCCTCCCATTGTCTTCTATGGACGTTAAATATAATTTACTAGTTGAGTAGTCGATGGAATTTTCATCGACTACTCGATAGGCACTTCCACATTCCTCTTTTGAAATGTACAAGAGCCCCAGCGGCGACTCCACCCGGGGCCAGCAGGGCAAGTCCTGCTGGCCCCGTGCTACATGCCGCACCGCATGCCAGCTATGGAATGTACAAGAGCTCTTGTGCATTTCAAAGCGGAAGCGCCCACATGGAGCCTGGGGTCAGCAGGACTCAGTTGCCCACTGACCCTGGGCTCCATGCAGTGCTGCTGCTGCTTTGAAACGCCCCACGGAGCCCAGACCCCGAGTTTTGTGGAAATGCCAGGTGGAGCCACTCCCCAGCTGACCCTGGGTTCCGCGTGGTGCTGCTGCCTTGAAGTACCCCCCTTTCTCTCCCCCCTCTTGCTGCCTCTGACAGTGGCAGCAAGGGGGGGGACTTGTCAACTATCCAATGAGCATATGCTTATTGCAGTGGTGCGTAACCTTTTTTCAACCGCGACCTCCAAGATAATTTGAGCAGCATGGCGCTTAGATCCTGGGGCTGGGCCCGGCCATTGGCGGCCCCGCAGCGCGGTGCTTAGATCCGGCCAGGGGCTGGGCCCAGCTGTTGGCAGCCCCCCAGGAAGACATCCACAACCCCCCACCCATGGGTTGCGTACCACTGGTTTACTGGACAGTCGACTAGTCCTTTACATCCCTAGTCTCTTCTACGATTCCCCGCACTTCCCCTCCCCAGTAGCTCCATCCAGCCCCTGCCATCACCCCGCTGGCCTACTCCCCTGGGAGTCTCTTCCAGTCCCCCCAGGCAGCTCAACACTCCCCTCCTGCCTTCCCCAGGCCTGGCACCTCTATGACGTCCTGCTTGGCTTTCTTGATGGTGTTCTGAATGTCCTGGTAGGTCTTGGCATCGGCGATGGAGTCCCCAATGCCAATGGTGTGGCCTGGGGATGAAGGACTGGTCAGACCTGGCCCCCAGGACTGGCAGGGCTGCTCTCCTCACCTCTCAGGTCCTGCTGAGCCCTGGGCCACTAGTGGGATCCACCCATGAGCCTCAGAAATAGGGGGAGGGTGGATTTCTGGTTTCCACCAGCTCATGACAGACCCAGGGTCCCACCTCCAGAAGGCAGCAGCGTCGACTAGGGGCTGGGAGCCAGGACACCTGGGTTCTCTCCCTGGTTCTGGGAGTGGAGTGGGGGCTGGTGGGTTAGAGTGGGGGGCTGGGAGCCAGGGTTTTCCTGACATCAGGCGATTCCCTACCCTGTCCACCCTTTGTCTCAGACTGGAAGATGTTCGGTGCAGGAACAGTCTCCCTCTGCAGTATGGTGGGCCCCTAATCTCATTCCGGGGGGGACAAGGGGTGGGCTGGGCAGAACAGGAGACCCCAGTCTCCCCGGTAGTGCTTCTAAGCAGCCAGTCCTTTCTGCAGGAGCAGGAAGCTGTGCCTGACTCACCCTCAATGAGCAGCCAGTTGTTGATGACAGTCTGGATGTTGCTGTAGAAGAGGCGGGTGGTGTCATGCCCCATCTCCAGGTAGGAGATGTGCACCAGGGAGCCGGCCGAGGTGCCCAGCGATTTCTTGCAGAGGATGCCCATGATGAGCTCGCCATTCTCCACGATCACCTGGTGGGACAGGAGACTGTGAGGAGGAGGAGGAGGAAGGCCAGGCTCCTCTTCCCCTCCCTGGCCCCATGGACAGGCACCTTGGTGTCGCCGGGAGAGATGTGTTTGTAGGGCCCACTGTCCTCGTCGTCTGGGTGGGTGCTGTGCGTGCGGATGCAGTTGATGTGCCCCGGAATGATGAGGGAGAAAATCTGTTTGCCTGTCCAGAGTGGGCGGGGCTTGAGGATGGCTGGCTGCGGCACCTTTCCATCCCACGTGGACAGGAACATCAGCAAGTTCATCACCTCGCCCTGTGGAGACCAGTGTCAGTGTGGGGTGAGGGATGTCACTTGCCAAGCCTCCTGCTGGACCCTCCCCCAGGGGCTCACCCCTGAAAGCTGGACTCTCCCGCCACCCCCAGGGGCCTGCACTCCTGTCAGCCAGACCCTCCTGCCAGCCCCAGCCACCCACACCCCCGCCAGCTGGACCCTCCCACCAGCCCCAGCCGTCACCAGGCTGCCCACACCTCTGCCGGACTGTCCCCCAGCCCCAGCCACCCTGAGTACCATCAGATCCCTCCCCCAATTATAAACGAGACCCCTTTCTCCCATAGGCCTCCTGGCCCAATGCTCTCTCTTCTTGCAGGCCATGCTACCCTTCCCTGCCCAGCATCTCCCTCCTCTCTAGCCCCCAAACTCCATCCTCCTCCAGGCCTCCTGGCACCCAACCCAGTGCTTCCCTCCTCCCCTGGCACCCCCATTCACCTTGGCTATATTACACGGTGGTGTTACGAAGTAGCCCTTGTGAGTTTCATTTGAAAAGCTGGATCTGTGGAGCACCAACTGCCTGTCGGCTGGCATGTGCTGCCGTTGCAGGGGGAGCCCTTTGCTATGGGTGTGCCGCTGAGCTTGAGAACAGCCCAAGCCAGGCCCAGGCAGGAAACATGTGCCATTAAAGGAAACAACGTACGCAGGTCCTCCTGGGATAGCCCTGGGCAGCAAGGCAGGCTGCTCAGAGGAGGCACTGAACCAGCGGAGACTGTCTTGTATCCCAGCGAAGTACGTGGAAGTTCCTGATTGATTTCCCCGAGGCAGGGAAAAGGGGGGACAACCAATTTTTTTCCTCTCCGCGTTGGTGCTTGGCTAATCAGCTGGGCAGCACCTGAATCTCTCATGGGCAGCCGCCCAAGCACTCAGCTTACAGGGACCACTGGACACAATGCCATCACTTGGCCTCACCCCGCCCACAACTCTACACCTGGAAACAAGTCTGGAAAGACAGAAGAGGGGAGCTGGTCCCAGGCTGGCAGGGAAAAACCCAGCCTATGTCGGAAGGAACTACACCAGCAGAGTGAGACACTGCGTGAGTCAAACCCTGACTAGTCTGTAGAAATATGGGATTTCTAGAGCCCGATAAATCCATGGGTTTCCGCGGCTCATTTTTGCAGATACGGATACAAATTTTATACCTAAAACCCTGCAAATTTGTGGATCTCCATGGATGTGGCTCCCTGTGGCTCATTTTTCCAGATGCAGATACAATTTTGTATCCACACAGGGCTCTCGTTATTTCTTGACCTGTACGCATTGTTCCCTGTAAGCTGTGTGCTTGGGCAGCTGCTCAGGAGAGATTCATATGCCACCCAGCTGATTAGCAGAGTGCCCACAACTAGGTTTGTGTTTCTATTGGTGGGCCACATTTGCACATGCTTCTGTGCACATAAAATTGCTTCCACAGGTGGATGGAAAAAATCTGCATGGGGGTGAAAAAGGAGGGAACATTGCCTGCAATCTCTTGAAATCGACATTTCTGCAGTAGTTGTTAAATCCGTTTCACATATAAAAGCGTCTGGTGTCTGAAGAGCTTGGGGAATCCTTGCTCAGGGAGCAAGGAGTGGTGCGTGTCCTCTCCACGTCGAGGGGTGGGGAAAGCGCAGAGTGGAACTTACACTGCCAGGCCTCTGAGCAGGGCGGGACAGCTCTGGGGCCCTAGGCTGGGGGAATGGGCTAGAGTTTATGGCTGGTTTTAGCAGCTGGGGAAAGCATTCCTGTAACTCTGGATGTGGATGGTTGGGGGAGAGCAGGACCTGGCAGGGTTTGCAGCTTGTCATAGGGGAAGATGGGGTCCCAGTAGTTAGAACAGAGCTGAGTGGTACCCCATTTCCAAGCTGCATCCAGGAGAACCCTCCCAACCCCCCACTCACCCTCTCCAAGAAGACGTCCCGTTTGGTGAACTTGCGGACAGCTGTGAGTGTGTCCTGCACGATGCCCATGACTGGCCGGTTGGACTGGGGTGTGACAATCATCCGGGGCACCATGGCGAGCTCCTGGATCTCCGCCCGCGTCTCCAGCGACTGAGGCAGGTGCAGGTTCATCTCGTCCCCATCGAAGTCAGCGTTGTACGGGGTGGTCACACTGCATGGGGTGGAGGGACACAGCCCATGAAGGGTGGGAGCGCCACCCTGCGCTCCCTGTGGGGCTGTGCCCAGCAGATCAGACACCCACACAGCAGCGATCCGGGGCCACATCAATGGACCTGCAAGGATGCCCCACATGCCCAACTGCCGCGCCCCCCCCCACAGATACCCCCATGAGGTGGAGGGGGTGTGGTTGCAAAGAGTCCCTGAAATGGAGGGGATGCACAGGGAGAATGTGGGGGGCAAGGAGCAGGTGTGTTGTGGGTTTGCACAACCCATTGCAATGGGGGAGCTGATCCAGGATTGGGGCACCCAGCTGTTGCGTCCCAATTTGACCCCCCTAGGCCATGCAACTGCCCCCCAATTTAGGTCCCATGGGGGGGCTAGGGTGCAGCCCAGAGCAGGGGAATTGAGAGCCTCCAGGGTGAGAGGAGCCAGGAGATAAAACCCACCCTGGTTTCGGGGAGGAGGCTACGGCCTGCAAGCCCTCACCTGAGATTGAGGCGGAAGGTGGACCAGGGCAGGATCCGCACTCGGTGGCCCATCATGGACATCTTGTGCAGCGTGGGCTGGCGGTTGAAGATGACGATGTCTCCATCACACATGTGCCGCTCCACCTAGGAGGAAAAGGGGGAAGGAAGTGAGTGGTACAGGTCTCCTCAGGGTGCCCGAATGACCCTGCCCCACAGACCCTTCGCCCTGTCCTATTTCCCACACCCCTCTCCCTGCAGGTCCCCTCACTGAACCTCAATTCTCCCCCAAAGATCTTACCCTCACGTCCTTCCCTCAACTGCTCAGACCCTACCTCTTTCCAAGCCCTCCTGCCCCATCCCCAATCAACCTGCCCTCAGACACTGCCCTTACCTGCTCCTGCGATCCCTCGGCACACCCTCCTGCCAGACTCCCCGACCCAACTGGAACCACATCCCAGCCTGCCTGCAAATCACCCCCACCGGGTGACCAAGCCCAATCTGCACCAGGGATGTAAAATCCCAGCTAAAAAGTTAACCAGTTATATGTAATGTTTAACCAGTTATCTGTGATCCCACAGCTGGGACTGCTCCAGCCCGGCTGGGCCAGAGCACCCACTGCCCGCAGCATGTTGGCCTGGAGCAGGCCCCCACTAGTTAACCAGTTACCTCAGTGAAGGGCATACTTACTTGATAACTGGTTAACCCTTTACATCCCTAACCTGCACACACATTCCGGGTCCCCAGGCCTAATCTGCACAGAGACCCCATGTGGTCACTGGGTGAATCTCCAACCCATGCTGCAGACCAGCCTGGGAGATGGGGAAGCAACGCCCCCCCAACCCCCACCTTGTAGCCGATCTGCAGGTGCAGGTCACTGGGCTTGGGATGGAAGCGCAGGTCAATGCGGTCGCCGTTGTCTCGGATGATGTACTTCGCCCCCGGGTACTGGCTGTTGCCCCTGCGCACCAGTTCCTGCAGCCTGCGGGGGCAGGGCATAGGCGTTAGCTGGTGGGGAGCTATGTCTGCCCTGCCCTGCATCCCCCCCGCACACGCCAGCAGCCTCACCTGTCTATGTTGAAGGGTGTCACTATCTCGGCAAATGTCATGTTGGCGGCGATGGAGCGGGGTACCCCCACCTGGTCGATGGAGAGGTTGGGGTCTGGGGTGATGACTGTCCGGGCAGAGAAATCCACCCGCTTCCCCATCAGGTTCCCCCGCACACGCCCCTCTTTCCCCTTCAGCCGCTGCTTCAGGGACTTGAGGGGACGCCCCGACTTCTGCATAGCCTGCAGGGGGAAAGGGGAGGTTAACTGGGCTTGGGTGCTCCACATAGGGCTGTGCTGGCAGCTGCAACAGGGGCACCCACTATCTGCGTGAAGTGCAGCACGCAGGAACCACCATCATTAGTGTGGAAGTTCTGCCTGGCTAGAGCTCCAGCATGCAACACTGGGCCACAAGCAGAGCCACGGAATGCAAATCCCAGCATGCAATGCTGCACCTTGAGCCAACCGGCCCAGCAGAAATGTATCCCAGCATATAGCGTTCCATCACAAGTCGTGCCAACCACAAATCCCAGCATGCAATGCAGCACCTTGAGCCAAGCCAGAAACTACAAACCCCATCATGCAATGCTGCACTTCAATTGCAGTCCCAGCGGACATGACTGGGCACACAGTGTTCCATCACAAGTCAAGGAACAAGCAGCAAAGACCACAAGCCCCAGCATGAAACTGACCTTTTCCAAAACAGATATACGACCCACAGGGGCACTCCCCAGCATGCAACACTTCATCAACTGAAACTACAAATCCCAGCATGCAATGCTCTATCTTTCCACCCCCTGTATTAAAATTCCAGTTAGGGAAAGCTCCCAGCACAGACACAGGAAATGGAGACTACAAATCCTAGTATGTAACGCTGCCAGCCGTGAACCAATAGATGGAAGGGACACACAAGTCCCAGCATACACTGCACTGCCAGGCTCCCAGCAAAGGGAGGAGAACCAGACACACCCCAGTCCCCAGCTCAGAGGAGCTGTGCCGGAACAAGCCACCCTCCCCTCCCTGCCAGGGCTGGCCGTGCTCACCCGGGGCAGGCCGGGCAACTCATTGTCCACCATAGTAGCCACGTGGAACTGCAGCAGCTTCACATCCTCAGCAATAACATGGGCAGCTGCTCCATTCTGCTCATTGCGCCGCAGCTGGTTGTTGATCTTCACCACATCAGCCAGCTTGTGGGTCAAGTCATCCTGAGGGCAGGGGAACAGCAAGAGTCAGGGCTCCATCACCCACAGGGAGAACCCTGGAGTCCTGGTTCCTCGCCCCAGCTCTAACCCATTAGCTGCCACTCCCCTCCCTGAGACAGGGAGAGAGGAGTGCTGGCTCTCCCACAAGGCTGACCTGGTTCCTGGCAGAGCCCTGCATTACTACGGCTGGACGGACAGAGAGTGGGGGCACGGGCAGGACAGTGCAGATCATCCACTCAGGCCGGGCGAACTTGGGCTCCATGCCAAGAATGAAACACTCCTCGTCTGAGATGCGCTTGAAAATCTCGTGCACCCGCTCTGGGCTAAGCAGGATCTTCTTCTCCTGAGAGTCTTCATTGACGTGTTTCCACTCGGCGTAGAGCTCCAGGCCAGTGCGTCGGATGCGCGGCTGGTACCGCCCGCAGCCCCCGTGGCCCTGGGGAAGGAAAGGAGCTCTGGTCAGGTCCAGCCTGGTATGAGGGGCTCCCCAGCCCCACCAGGTCTCCTCCCTACCTTCTCCTTGGTCAGGTCCTCATCTCCTTCTGGCTGCTCCACGCCAAACTTGTTGTCCATCTCCTCCCCGCCCTCACAGATGTTCTTGCCCTTGCACAGGTCGTAGACATGGGTCAGTCGCTTTTTGGGCTGCCCCTTCGACTTTCCAAGGATGTCTTTGATCTTCGGGTTGTTCTGGGAGGGAGAGAGTAACATTGGTGGCTCAACATTGAGCAGAACTCCCTCGGCGACTGGGGAAACCCCATGACCCCCGGATGGGGGAGAGGCAAGGAGGGTGGGTGGGACTCATGGGATGGATTTATGGCTGAGGTCCCCAAAGTGTAGGGGGAGGCTGGAATGTCTGGAAGGCATGGGCCAGCCCCCATGGCCCTTTTTCCTCTAGCTTTGCTCCAGCACTGCCCCCAGCTTTGGTGCAGCCCAAGTTCCACCCCTTTACTCTATCTGCACCTCCACCCCACTTCAGAGCTGTGATCTCATCCCCTTACACTGTCTGCATCCTCCATCCCAGAGCCAAGACTCCACGCCCAGACCCTTCCCCAGCTGTGATGCCAGGCTCCTTACCCGCGGATGCTCCTAGCTGGGTATGGATAGGGATGGGGGAAGTGACCCTCAAATTTGGAGACCACTGGTCTATGGTCTACAGAGCAAGCAGGGGCAGAGGAGGGACTTGTCTCAGGGTGGAGAGAGAACGGATTTCTGGGAGGGAGGTGTCCATCAAAAGAGGCACAACTGTCCCGGGGCCAGACCACAGTGCCCTCCCCCCAAAACAGAAATAAAGGGGGAGGCCAAGGTCAGGGATCATGGGTGACTGGAGATGGGAGGGAGGGTCTACAAGAGCCCCCAGCAGGGTGACACCAGTTCTAGCTCTGTTGCAGTTTCCAACCAAGAGGCTACCCAGTCCGGGGCATGGGGAACATGAAGAGGCCGCTCACCGAGTCCACCAGCAGCTTGGAGCAGAAGAAACAGACGCAGCGCAGGACCTTCATGGTCTTGCCCAAGAAGCCCACATGAAAGACTGGTTTGGCCAGCTCGATGTGCCCGAAGTGGCCTGGGCACTCGGTCATGTTCCCTGCAGGGAGAGCAGCCCCAGTGAGCGACGTGGCTACAGCACCCCAGAAACACCCTCGCGCTGCAGGCTGGTGCATGGCCAACACCATGGGCCTGTCTCCTCTAGGGGCACAGCTCCCACCTGGCTCCAAGGCAGGGACTGGCTGGCTCAGAGGGGTGGGAAATGGGGCTGTAGAGGTTTGATGCACAGCAGTTTGCCCAGGCAATACCTACACAAGCTTCCAGCATCTGGCAAAGCACGGCCGACATCCGGGGTAGGGAGGATGGGGGGAAGGTACAAGGGTGGATTTGATTTAAACCGTGATTTAAATCACAAGTCAGAAAGACTATTTAATCAGGGTTTTCTACGTAAAAGTGCATTCTTGGTGGTTGTCATAATCTTAATACATATTCTTCACAACTCAGAGATAGATGCAGGTTTCCTTTTTAGAAGGCACACGCTATACATTTCTAAACAGTGATTTATTCTGAAAACATTTCAGATTAGTTGTACAGCTATATCAGAAAACGAATGATTGTTTGGTTCTCATTTACTAAAGGAAATTGAAACATATTTATGAAGTCATTGGGAGGTGCACTATCTCCAATTCAACAGGTTAATCATTAATATTTGGAGGATTTTCTTGCCATGCTGTATTAGGAGAAAATCACCACACAGACATTTAAATTGTTCTATTTAATTAAAACAACAACATTATGTATTCCAGATCTTTTTCTTCAACATCACGTAATATTTTATCAAAACAAGCATATGCATTTTTTAATTTAGTTAAGCATTCAAGCTTTTTAAAATCAAGTTTATTTGTTAAAATTGTTTAAATAAAATATTTAAATGAAATATTGTTTAAATGAAAATTAAATTGACTGTCAGCCAAGTCAAGATGAGAAACTTAAAATATTGGTTTATATTCACTGAACTTTTTGAAACTTTGCACTTTTGGAGATGTAAAGGACTGACTCTGTGTGCCCAGATTTGCAAAGGGATAATAGGGTCGAGGTCTGTTAGTTCTCACCTCTATATATTTATTTATTTGAAAACATTTCTGCTCTTAATCACATTAGCTCTGGGAGCACTACAAAACTAAGAATCTCTGATGGTATCTTCAGACCAAGCTCCACTGCGCAAATAAAAAGATTAACCTAAATAAACTGTAAAGAAGCCTCTGGAACCCCATACAATTTATTCCCTAATCCATGAACTATTGGAACTCATTCACAAAACTTTTCTTAAGCATTACATGAATTAGAATTCATATACCCTATTCCATGATGAGATATCTTTGAGCTATGATGCATCTTAATTAAAACTATCTTTACATAGGCTTTTCCCTCAAAAAAATCCAATTTAAATAAAAACCCAATTTTTAAAAATAATTAATTTTTATCCACTCTGCAGGGTACCCCCGCCCGAGGATCTCAGTCTCCAGGGGGCTGCCATCTCCCCCACACCACCCTCAGAAGCAAGGACTTTTGGTCTCACCTGCACACGTCTGGCACCGGCCTGTCTTCTCGATCACTCCCTGACGGGGGTCCATCAAGCCCCCCAGCTTGGGGCGGCCCCCTTCTGTTGTCTCAGGGTACTTGATCCCCCCCTCCGTCACGGACATCCGTTTCTGGTGGGGTATGAAATGGAAATTGAGGATCAGGACTTGTTGGAAATAGCACCACTCACAAGGTCAATGGTGCAACAGCAGGGTGGACTGTCAGCCCCAGTGAAACACAGGTCGGGGGCTTAAGGACTATAGAAAGCACAAGATGTTTCATGATGGGTCTGACCGATGGGTCCCTTTATCCCAATATCCTGTCTATAATGCCAAACGCTGGATTTCCCCCTTGGGCTAGTTTTTTTATTCTCCAGCAATGCTTCAAAGCGTGAGTGTTTACCCCCTTTGATTTGCATCCTTATGCAACTGAGGCTATGAGTCCCATCAATATATAGCAGTTTGTAAATACTGCCTCCATTTCATGTGGCATGGAGTTCCACAAGTTAACTTGTACTGTCTAATAACGTAACCCTCCTACACCCAGCACCAACCTGAAATTATCACCCTGCTATAAGCTTGCCAGGCTTTTCAAACTAAATCCATTCAAGATGGATCTTCAGAAAGCTAAATCTAGTGGCTCCCAGTAAGTCAATGAGCTGGTAATTTACACATTGCTTACAGACCACATTTCACCAAGGAGGGCTAATAAAACAAATTAGGTGTTGTAGGAGCCATCAAAACTCCCTTCCTGATTGCTGCTGTAAGGTGTAACTGATCATTGTTAGCCCTTTTGTCAACACCAGCCTTTCACACAAACCCACAACCCAAAATTACAGGTCTGAGTTGCTACATTTGAACCTAGAAATAAAAGTGACCACCCACAATATATTCCATCCAATTGGAGCAGTATACACATTTTAAAAACTATAACAATTTGGTTTCTGAAAACTAAGTTAATATCAATATTTGCCTCAACTAGTTTTTTATTTAAATAAACACCATGTTTTTCAGCTGGCTCACAGCACAACCAAATTAATTCCACTTTTTTAAACTTACCACTGCTACAAATAATGCTCAAAAATTACTGCAATAAGAAAATTGGTGATCAAGTCAATTTTTTTTTTTTGAACCAGCTGGCTTTTTGTATCACCAATTTCCTTACTTTTCACACAGCAAACACACAGAGAAAGAACATGACAAAACATTTACATGTGGCTGGAAGATCACAACATTTGACAGGACTCAGATGAGAGTACCTGAAATTACTTTGAACTGATTTAAAAAGTTATTAGCAGCATCACTTTCCAATGGATCTGAGAGGTTAATACAATGCTCTGCAAATCACTTCTGAAAAATGTTTGGAAGGAATCAAAACTTTGAAATATTTGCACTGTCTCCATTCGCAATCTGTATGAAACTCTCCTTCCCAAATAAAACCCCTGCAAAGCGTCTCAGTGACCCGTCATCTGAAGTGGGCTTTGCCCAAGAAAGCTCATACCACCATCTACATGTTTTGTTAGTCTTTACGGTGCTACTAGACTATTTGTTGTTTGTTAAGTTCTTCCTGTTACAGACTAACTCGGCTACCCCTCTGAAGCTTTCAAAAATCAATGTTGCTCCCAGAATCTGGCAACCAACAGCACAGAACATAAGCTTTCCCTTCCACCATTGTACATCTGTCTGTGCCTGCCCATACTCCACAGAACATGCTACTGACTTGGTCACAAGCCCCCTTGTTTGTTTATAGCATGACCTGCTATAAGCATGACCTGACTTTTCCACACTTTTAATTAAGTTACATATCTCACAAACATCCTTCACTTCCTAGTGTCTTCAACACTCCAGTTATGTCACACCCTGTCAACTTCCTGTATCCCTTAGTTATTGTGTACCCCTACTCTGTTATATGCAATCCCCAAACCCACTCCTTTCCCCACAAACTTGCATTCTTCTCCCTGCTATCCATCTAACTGAGCTGGCCACACTTTCCATGCTGCCCCAAATGCACTGCCCAGGCCACTAAAGCTGGTCACCTCAAATATATTGTATATACCCGGTTTATAACACAGACACTATCAAACAGGCCTTATTGCTCCACAAATTTGTTGCATATTACCTCCCACCACCATACACACTGCAAGAACCCTAAATGCCCCCTCCATCTGCATAGCCAACTCAATGCTCCTGTGTTACAGGGCACAACCCCACACTGTCACTGCAATGCACCCTCACACTGTACAATGTACCCTCCCCATTGCAACAGTATACCCCTTCTCAGTGCACAGTCCCTTGCACAGTGACCCTAGTAGCACTGGACTGTGCAATGCACCCCAGTGTAATGCATTGGTCCTATGGGCCATTAGGCCTCTTGTGCAAGACACAACCCCCTCACCCTAATACACATGCAGTGCACCCCACAGCACAATGAACCCTCAACCTCCAATGAAATCCCCAAACACGACTATACTGTACAATGCACCCCTAATTGAACAGTGTCCAATATCTACCATTACACCATGCAATACACCCCCAATGCAATGGACTCCCAACACATCCTAGACAGCAATTACACGGTGCATTGCACCGCAATATACTCTGAAAAACCATTACACAGTGCAACGCACCCCCAATACACTATCACATCGTGCGACGCATCCCCTTGTGCAACGCACCCCCAACTGCATTGCACGTCACGCCCCCCACTTCGCCTTCGCTCCCGGGCACCCACCATCTCATCGGGGCTGAGGATGCCGAACTGCACGCGCTTGATAGTGCGCAGCGGGCACGCGCTGTCCCCGGAGGGCGGCCCCCCCCGTGCATATCGGATCACGTGACGCGCCCGCGCGAGGCGGCGGCCTTGTCCGGCGGCTGAAACTGTCTCGTCTCCCTCCTCCCCTGCTCCGGGACCCCCCGCCCCTCTTACCGGGCGGGGAACCCCCCCCAAATACCGCAGCCCCTACGGATCGGTGCGCCCTCCCGCACGTGCCCCCCCCACTCCGATCCGTCCCCTCCGCGCTCCTCAGCGCGATTGAACCGCGAGCGCCAGGGAGCTGCCTTATATAGCCTCGCCTCCCCCCTCCCCCTGCCGCGGGGATTCCTGGTCCCGGCGGCAGGGACAAGCACGCACGACAAGGGGCGTGGTCAAGGTCTGGGAGGGAGCCAGCCGTTGGAGCGAAAAAGCGAGGGGAGGAGGAAGGAGACTGAACTAAGTGCAAAGGCGGTGGGAGCGTTCTGGGATGAGGGCCTACGTGTGACATATTCGGGTGGAGACGCGGAATTGCATTTTTTTGCTCCCTACTTTGGGTAGGAAAGGAAGGGAACGGATCGGGCCGAGATGGCCCACGGTTCTTTTATTAACTCTCCCCCCTCTCCGGTGCCATGGTACATCCTCCTGAATAATTAATCAACATACACCCCACCGCTCGCGCCCCCCTCCGTATGAATAGTTAAATCAGCCTTCGTGAATATGCATGAGCGGAGGTGGGGGTTAGCCGGAAAGGGTTGGAGATAGGGGGAGGGGCGTCGTGTCGGGTCGGGAAGGCTCCAGGTGGGGCCTGTGGAGCTGGGGCCTGGCGTGAGACATCGGCCGAGAGAGGCGCCTCGCGGGGCGGCCGCGCGGGCTGGGACAGGCCGCGGCTCGGGCCTTGCTCCGGAGCGGGCCGGTTCAAAGTGTCCGTTCAGGGCGCTGTCCGGGCTGGGGGGGAATCCGGGGCAGGAGGGGGTCTGGCTGGCGGGGGGCGGGCTGGTTCTGGGTTCCTTCAGCGGGCGCGTCGGCGACGAGTCTTAGAGCAGGGGGTCGCCTGAGTCCCAAGTTTCCCCCGGTTCACTCTCTGCGGGGGGAGGGGCGGGCGCGTCTGTCTGCCCCCGGCCCTGGCCCCGGCCCCGGCCCTCTGCACGGCCGAGGGTTTGCTAGCAAGGGAGTCGGGTCTCAGTCAAAAACCCTTTCTCCCCGCGCCCGAACCTCCCCGGCGAGGGGGAAACGGGCACGAATCCCCTTTCCCTAACGCGTTTCAGGGCCCTAGAGCCTGTCAGGGCGGGTAGCCGCAGCTCGCTTTTGCGGATACAAATTTTGTATTCGCCCTGAGCTCTACAAATTCCCCACCGGCGGCTGGCCCTGGCCTCTCCATTAACGCCAACCCTGATCTGTATATTTTAACCTTACAGAGGGCTCCAAATAGATCTGACTTCGCTATCAGTGGCAGGAAAACAGTGGCCATCAGCTTGGTTTCTTGCACCTGAAGCACTATTAGATCAGTCCAGAAATTGCTGGTGTCTGTCTACCCCAGATAGCAGGTGGTGTGGGGAATCATACATCTGTGCAAAATCTTAGCAGTTTACATTGTTCTGGATCATTTTTACACTCAAAACTTACCACTGAGAGTATGAAAAATACTTCCTCCTAGGGGCCTAACCTGACCCTCACTGTAGACAGTGCTGGGGTCTTGAGCCAAGGTCTCTGTCTGGCTTCCCAGGGAGGAGAGTCAATCTGAATGTTGCTGGTTCTTGCGTTATCTCTCTGGCTGACTTGTTGATGTGAAGCTTCAGGGGGTAGCTGAGTTAATCTGTACAGGATAAACTTAAAAAACAGCAAATGGTTTGGTAGCACTTTATAGACTAAGAAAACATGTAGATGGTATCATGAGCTTTTGTAGGCACAGCCCACTTCTTCAGATGTGAAGATTCTTCAGACCGGTTATGTGAAGAAATGGGCTGTGCCCACAAAAGCTCATGATACCATCTACGGCAATGTCTACACTGGCCGGTTCTTGCGCAAGAACAGCCGTTCTTCCACAGAGCATCCACACTGCCCGCCTGCTCTTGCGCAAGAAGATTTACAGTAAAGCGTGGTAAGAGAGGGCTTCTTGCGCAGGAGCTACGCTCTTTTCTAACAAGTGTAAGCTCTCTTGCGCAAGAGGGCAGTGTGGATGCGCAGCAGGGGTTTCTTGCGAAAGAAAGCCCTATGGCTAAAATGGCCATCAGAGCTTTCTTGTGCAAGAGAGCGTCCACACTGCCATGGACACTCTTGCGCAAAAGCACATGGCAGTGTGGACATGTCCTTGCGCAAGAGTTCTTGCACAAGAACCCGCCAGTGTAGACATAGCCTACATGTTTTGTTAGTCTACAACAGGCATGTCAAACTCAAAGCCTACTGAGGGCCGCACAAACGAAAACTGATAGCTTTCAGGGCCACCTAGGGTTCCCAGATGGTTTGTTGAGCAAAAAAAAAAAAACCAAAGCATTTTAGGTGCCAGGCAGAAGGCACCAATACTGGACACTTGGCAACCCTAGGGCCACCAATGAAAAGGTACTTTGTTGGAAAGTCGTAGTTATTTATTATTATAGATTGTTTTAGGTATATTTTATAATATTACAATAATTTGATGTGTAAAATTATTTGCTCATATTAAATAATTTTAAAATAAATTTTACATAATTTTTAATTTAAATATAAATTTAAGGTACTTTTAAATTTGTGTATGATACATAACTTGTTTTGTTGAAATAAAAACAAGTATAGGCCATGGTTAATCAAATAGAACAGGCTTCTGAAAAAATTTCAGATACTTTGTAAGTTTGAAATTTTGCATAAAGATATAATTATTCATGCAATTGCAAAAAATTGACATTTATTGATATAAAATTAATATATATTTTGGCTATGTCTACACTGCCGGGTTCTTGCGCAAGAACATCTTGCTTAAGGGTTCTTGTGCAAGAAGACGTCCACACTGCCATGTGCGAGATGTACTTTTGCGCAAGAGCTCCCATGGCAGTGTGGACGCTCTCTTGCGCAAGAAAGCTCTGATGGCCATTTTAGCCATAGGGCTTTCTTGCACAAGAAATCCCTGCTGAGCGTCCACACTGCCCTCTTGTGCAAGAGCTCCTGCACAAGAGAGCTTATACCTGATAAAAAAGAGCATAGCTCTTGCGCAAGAAGCCCTCTCTTACCATGCCGTACTGTAAATTTCCTTGCGCGAGAGCTGGCGGGCAGTGTGGACGCTCTGCAGATTCTTGCGCAAGAACAGCTGTACTTGCGCAAGAAGCCGCGAGTGTAGACATAGCCTTTGTGATTTTATTTGGGAATAAATAAATAAAAACCAAAATATTAACAAAATAACCCCTTCCTCTCCCCTGGAGCCAGGCACTTCCATACCCCCGTTCTAACCCACTCCTCCTCCACTCCCCCAGAGCCAGGCCCCCCCAGCCTAATGCTACCCTCCTCCCCCAGAGCAGCCCCTCCAACCTAATGCCTCCTCCTTCCCCAGAGCCAACCCCCCCAACCTAATGTCTTTACCCTCCCCACAGCCAGGCACTCCCAGCCTAATGCCTCCTCCCTCCCCCAGAGCCAGGCACCTCCAACCTAATGCCTTCCCACTCCCCCAGAGCCAGGCTCTCCCAGCCCCCCAACCTAATACCTGGGTCACGGAGTCAACGTTGCCGCCTGAGGCGTTTGGGGCAGTGTGAGCACAGCGGCCCGGTGTGAGCACAGCGGCCAGCTGTGAGCGCCTGCTGGCGTGCCCAGCGCAGTGCGCCCAGCCGGCCGTGAGCGCGTGCGCAGAGCAGCCCGGATGGCTGTGAGCAGGCACTCAGCTACGTGCTCCGAGTGGCCAGTGGGCCGCACTTCATTCTTTTATAAAAATATTCTGGCGGGCCGCAAAAAATTTCAATTAGGCTGCATGCGGCCCTCCAAATGCCAATTTGACATGCCTGGTCTGTAAAGTGCTACCAGAACATTGGTTGTTGATGTGAGTCAGTTTCAATCAGTGCCCTGTTTTATCAGTCCTGATGTGCAGGTGGCATTCATGTCTATGCCTTTGTTTGCCCTGGGAGTGAACTGAACCCTTGTCCCCTCACTATATGATGTATGGGGAAACTGGGGCTTCCTAGAAATAGTATGGAAAACTCCTGCTTTACCATAGCACTGTACATTGAATTTGGCAAGGTTGGAGAGGAAGTAAGGCCAGCGATGGTGGCAGGGAGGGTTGTTGCAACACAAGGGGAGTGTGGGGAAGTGGGGAAGCCACCCTGAGTGGGAATGGAGACAGAGAGAAAGGGGTGGAAGAGGCCCAAAGGCTGAGGGGGCACTCAAAACACCAATGGGAGCTGATCAGTGGCTTCTGGGTCAATCAGAAGTATCTGAAGGGGAGGAGGCAGTGGTATTAACACTAAGGATGTAAGCAAGTAGTTTACATCCTTATGGTATGATCAGCCTACCATAAGCCTAGGCTGATCAGGTAGTCCAGTCAACTGCCTCTACCAGAGGCAGCAAGGGGGAGAAGCAGGAGCCTGGGGGGGTGGGTAGGAGAGGCTGCCGTGAAGCAGCCTATGGCTGCAAACAGTGGCTGCTCTGGCAGCAGCCCCTGTCCGTTGGAGGTCCCAGCTGCCCGCTAGTACCGCCTGCAGACAGGGGCTCCTGGACCCAGTGTGAGCCAGAACTGAGCAAGCCTGGCTCAGTTCCCGGTTCATGCTGGATCCAGGACCTATCCCCGCTGTGGCTCTGCAATTTAAATTAGAAATTCTATTGACCACAGTCCAGTGGTTCTCAACGTGGGCTATATGGCTCCCCAGGGGGCCACGCCTTACTTCTAGGGGGCCACATGGAAAAAAATGGAACATTAGGGGGCCACAGTAAGTTTCTGAAGGGGCCACCCAAACACTTAACTGCCAGGCGTATGATGAATGAGGCTCTGAAGGGGGCCATGAGCAAAAAAAGGTTGAGAAACACTGGACTACACAATTAGCTGATTACTCGCTTCCTAACATCCCTAATTAACACATATTTGGCTGGGGAGACTAGGGGACCCTAGAGCTGTAGGATGCTGTTGGGGATGGGGGACCATTGAGTAATGGGGGGGAAATATGGGTTTGGGAAGAATATGATCAAGGCCCCTCCCCCAACTTCACCTGCTGGAAGGTCCCTGTTGGAGCATGGCTGTGAGTGCAGCTCTTCCAGTGGACACTAGATGGCATTGGTGTGTATTCAAAACCAGCACCCATTGGGCCCACCCTGTTGGCCACCCCTCTGAGCCAGCCAGCCTTCATCCTGGGACTGGATGGGAACTGACATCCCCTAGAGGGGACAGGCCTTGTCCCTGCCCTGGGGCTGGATGGGAGTGCATGCTCCCTAGAAGGGACAGGCCCTTTGGGCACCTGGTCTGAGGTGTAAGTTAAGGGTCAATATAACCCCCAGGTGGTTGGTATCTCCTATAAATGTTTGTGGCTCTATTAGCATTTGAATGGGGAGCTGGTTTGGGCCAGATGGCAGAGGAGTCTGGGTTAGGGTGGCTCTAAGGGGCTCCTGCCTGATGATTTCCCAGCCCCTCCTTCCCCCCCCCAGTGCCAGCTGAGTTAACAAAGAATGGAACAGAAGGGTCCTGACAAGCAGATATTAAATAAAGCTGGAACCGTGCATTGCTCACCCTGCCCTGGTGTGTCTGTTTCTGGTATGATTCCTGGCTCTGTGCTGTAACTGCCAGCCCCACTGTCCCTCTGAGAGCTGGGGAGAGAAACCAGCAGTTCTGATTCCCAGTCCCTCAGCTCTAACCACCAGGGCCCCCGCCAAAGCAATGCACCACTTCCAAGGTTTTGCAATGAAAACATAAATGCCCCAGAGCCCAGTAGTGGCCAGAGCAGAAACAGATCAGAGCACCAAGTGACTAGGCCTCCCTCATGCCAGGGGCTGCAGGATCCCAGCTCATGTGGACGTCTCCTTTTCCCTTTCCACTTCACCGATTTAGTCCCTTTCCGGGCTCCAGAGCCCAGTCCACATTTTAAACCTCATGCTTCAAGGCCAGAGCTGAGCTGTAATGAGCAGAGGTCAGGAAGGGATCTAAGGAGGAGGGAAGGTATTGGCTGGTGGGGCATTTACAGCATCACAACAGGCTGAGGAACACGACAGCTAGGCTACTGGGCTGGATGGATGAAGCTTCCAGGATGGAAATGGCTATTTAGGGTGGCCAAGTCCATGGGGAAATCTATAGCTGCCCTGCATCCCATCCTCAGACATACAAGTTTTATTTCTGACTCTTGCTTTGGACACGTTACATCCACCCGTCTGGTGGCATCTGGCCGGAAGAACTGTTGAGGAAGAGTTTTAGAAAGCCAAGGTCCAGTGTGGCTGGTGGCCCTGGACTGGGCCAGTTCCTTCCTCCCATCTGCACTGCAAAAGGAGCTGCCGTCCCGTGCAATCATTATAGGGTATGCATCTCCACACCAGTGTCCACCAGTGCCCTGTGGGATCAGGCCTCGTTTGAGGGCCAAAGAAACCCCTGTAGTCCATGGCGGCATGTGCTTCAGAGTCTCCTCCAAGTGTGTCCATGGAGCAGAGGGCCCCAGTTACACCTGGTACAAGAGGATTTCTTCCAGGTGTGTCCATGGGACAACGCGTCCCGGGGCAGCTTGGGACATAGGGATCTCAACCAGGGATCCAAATGCTGGAGTGTCCCAACAATGTGGCACATGGAGGGGGTGTCGAACACGTGTGTCCATGGGGTGGAGGGTCCCAGCTACACTTGGTACAGGGGGGTCTCCAACAGGCATGTCCATGGGGTAGAGGGTCCCAGCTACACCTGGCACGTGGGAATCTCTTCCAGGTGTGTCCATAGGATGCAGGGTCCCTGCTACATCTGGTCCTTGGGAGTCCCCTCCAGGCATGTCAAGGGGGCAGAAGATCCTGTCACCACCCTGGCTGCCATCTCCACTTTCAGCCCTCCTGCCTTCCCTCATCTTCATCTTCATCCTCATCCTCATCCTGTGGGTGGCAGCTGACGTTCTGGGCGGCGATGATGGCAATGCTACCCAGGATGACGCCAGCTCCCATGACATCAAAGGGTGTCACGGCCTCCTGCAGCACGTAGTACTGCACGGCCAGTGTCACCACCACCTCAGAGTGCAGCACGGCACACACCAGTGCTGGGTGAGCCAGGGTGGCTGCGTGGCTGGCACATAGGAAGGACACCATGGCCAGGACCCCGATGGCCACCGTGCAGGTCCAGGTGAGCGGGTCGGCGGGCAGCACTGGCTCCTGCAGCAGGAACATGGCAGGGGCACACACTAAGCCCCCCAGTGCCCCGAAGGCGAAGGCAGCTGTGGGCAGCTTGGCTGGGAAATCTAAGGCCCGGAAGATGACCAGAGTCAAGGCCAAAGCCACACCGCCCAGGCAAGCCAAGACGTACCCGAAGGCATCAGCCAGCCGAGTGCTGGTGTCCAGGCTAAGCAGATCTGGCACTACCATGATCAGCAAGCCCAAGGTGCTGCCCACCAACCCAAACCAGTCATAGCCACTCAGTGGGCGGCTCTCCACGCACAGCGCCAGAAGGGCCGAGCCCACAGTGGAGGAGCCCTTGCGCACGGTGGCAGCATTGCCGCTGGGCACCACCACGAAAGAGCTGTAGGCACAGGCCACGGAAACCACATTGGCAGCTGCATGCATCAGCAGGCGCCGGCGGCCTGGGGCAGGCCCCAGCAGCGGGGCTCGGCGGCAGCGCAGGCACCAGGCGAAGACCAGGTGGAAGAGGCAGCGGACCAGCAGGATCTCCAGTGAGGGGATGGACGAGGCCTCATGGGCCATGCGGGTGAAGGGGGCCACAAAGCCAGCCGGCACCCCGCCCCCCAGCAGTGCCACCAGCAGCCCCTTCATGCTCTCTGACAGGCGGTAGCGGCGCCAGGGCAGCCAGCGGGCCGGCACTGCAGGGGTGGGGGAGCAGGGGCGGGAGGAGCGCAGCAGGGTGGCCAGCGGCCAGGGTGGAGTGCTGGGCGGCGGCATGGCGATGGGACCAGCAAGGGGCAGCATTCACACCGTGGCCTGGTGAAGGAAGGAAGGGAGGTCAATGGGGCAGAAACCAGATTATCTGTTGCCCAGGGATCATCTACAGCATCCCCCACTTCAGTTGGTCCCATCTACCATCATCCATCCATTCTTCCATTTGCCCTGTCCTTCCATCCCCCTCCACCCGTCCCTCTATCCTTCTATCTGCTCCTCCATCCATCCCTCTGTCCTTCATCCCATCCATATGTCCATCCCCTGCACCCTAGCCATCTGCCCTTTCTTCCATTCCAGCCCCCTCCAAACATCCGTCCTTTCATTTGCCCTTCTCTCCATCCATCCATCCATGCCCATCTACCCCATCCATCTGTCCCTCTAAACATGCCATCCATCCATCTCCATCTATTCATCCCTCTTCTCCATATACCTCTTCTGTCTAACCCTCCACCCATCTTCCCTCTGTCCTTCCATCTGCCCCATCCACATACCCCCATTGCCTCTGCTGTCTCTGTACCCCTCCATCCCTCAAGCAGGTGCCTGACCCTTTCAGGACCAGGAGGGCAGGGGGCTCCACCAGCCTAGTTCTGGAGAGCCAGAGCTGGGACAGTCGACCCGGGGGGTCCCATCTGGGGGATACCAAGGCAGAGTCTACGCTAGGTGGAAGTCCAGGACTGGGAGGGGGGCCACCAGCTTTAGGGGTGTAGCCAAGGAGTGAGCAAGTGGACGTGCTGGGCCCTCATGGGCTGGCAGGATCTGGCCCATCTGTGACCTACGGCCCCACCATGCAGGAGCAGGAAGGTGCAAGAAGTTATTGCCCCATTGCACTGACCACTACGCCTTGGGGTAAGAGCTACCAATGGGGCAGGGGCTGTCTGGTCATCCCAGACTGGAGCGGCCAGTCTACAATTCTCCCCTACCTCATCCAGCCCATCTCCCAAATCTGTCTCTCCCCATCTACGCCTGTCTTCCCCCATCCATCTATCCAGCCTCATCTTTTTCCCCCTGTCTGTCTGTCCTTATAGACGCACACAGCACCCACCCGGTCCCTTACATAGCCCTGGCTGTCCCTGGCTGTCCATCTAGCAGTCCTGGCTCCCAGCACCCCTCTTCTAACCCACCAGCCCTGCCCTCCTCCCCTTGATGGGGAGAGAACCCAGGAGTACTGACTCCCAACACCTTGCACTCACTAGCCCCTGCTCTCCTCCCAGAGCCAGGGAGAAAATCTAGGAGTCCTGGCTCCCAGCCCCCTGGCTCTAAAACACTGGGCCCCATTCCCTTCCCCATGCCCTGCTCAGAGCCAGCCATGCTTGCAGTTGGGGTACTGGCCTTTAGCCCAGACCAGGTCTCTGGTCCTTACCTCGGGCTGGGGTCCAGACCTGTCCCCCCAGCACTTCGGTGTGAATCCCCCAAGGGCAGGACTAGGGCAGGTCATACACAGCCCCCCACCTCACTCCTTGGCACTCCAGGAACCGTGAGGTCATCCACCCGGCTCTATGACATCACCTCTGCCATTGCTGATGTCCTGGCTGGGCTCAATGGTACCAGAGTGGGCTTTGGAGAGCTTGTGGGGACAAGCTGTGTGTGAGAGGACGTTGCAGGAGTGTGTTGGTGTGTGTGTGTCTACACATGCGTGTGCAAACTAGTCTGTGCGAGAGAGGTGTGGGCCAGTGTGTTGAATGTGTAGTCGGGCCTTACATGAGATCGGGGGGGGTAGGAGGAGGCGTCATCTAGGCATGTGTGAGTGTGATCTAGGCTAAGTGTGTGTGATCTAGTTTTGTGTGTGTGTGTGAGAGAGAGAGAGAGAGAGATCCAGGCTTCTGTTTGTGTGATCTAAGGTGCTGAGTGTGATCTAGGTGTGTGTGTGCCTGTGTGTATGTGGGGGGGAGGAGGATCTAGGCCTCTGTGTGTATGTGTGTGTGTGTGTGTGTGTGTGTGTGTGTGTAAGTGTAATCTAGGCTATGTGTGTGAGATCTAGTCATATATGTGCCTGAGACAGAGAGAGATTCAGGCCTCTGTGTGTGTGATCTAGGCTTGTGTGTGAGTGTCTGTGATTTAGCCTCTGTGTGTGAGATTTAGGTGTGTGTATGTGCCTGATGTAGGCGCGCGTGTGTGTAATTTATGGTTCCGTGTGTATGATCCTATGTGTGTGATCTAGGTCTATGTGTGTGTACATAGATGTGTGCAAGCTAGTGTATGCGAGACAGCTGTGGGCTGTCTGGGCCTGTGTGAGATCTAGGTGTGTGTCATGTAGGCCTCTGTGTGTGTGTGTGTGAGAGAGAGAGAGAGACAGAGAGAGATCTAGGCCGCTTTGTGCATGTTTGTAGCTCACGTAGACACAAACATGCACCAAGAGGCCTAGGTCAGGGTCATAGAAGTCTGTTTGTGTGACTGGAGGGTGGGGAAGCTCTGTGCCTTTCTATGCCTCTCTGGCTACATCTAGACAGGCATGATTTTCCGCAAAACGAAAAGTTTTTCCGTTAAAAGCATTTGCGGAAAAGAGCGTCTAGATTAGCGCACGGGCGCTTTGCGCAAAGCACTTTGCGGAAAAGCGTCGTGCCAATCTAGATGCGGTTTTTATAGAAAGCCCGATCGCCATTTTCGCCATTGGGGCTTTTTGCGCTAAAACAGTCCTGAGCTGTCTACACTGGCCTCTTGCGCAAATACATTTGCGCCAGAGGGCTTTTTCGAACGGGAGCAGCATAGTATTTGCGACAATCTTACATCAGATCGTCAGTGTTCTTGCGCATAAATTGCGCCAGTGTAGACAGCTGGCAAGTTTTCATAAAGCAGCCGCTTTTGCAGAAAAACTTGCCAGTCTAGACGCAGCCTCTATGTGTATGCTCGCATACATGTGATCTAGGCCTGCGTGTGTTTGAGATTTGGCAGGGCAAGGGAGGACATGTGATCCAAGCCCATGTCTCTGTGAGATTTGTGTGTGTGTGTGTGTGTTTTATGACCTGCTTTTGTGTGAGATTTGGGGGATACATGTGATATAGGCCTGTGTCTGTGACATATGGGGGGTACATTTGAGCTTAGACGAGTGTATGTGAGAATTGGGGGGTATGTATGATTCTGGTCTATGTGTGTGAGAGATTTGGGGAGTATGTGTCATCTAGGCCTGCATGTGTGTGAGATATGGGGGGGTACATATGAACTATGCCAGCGTGTGTGTGAGATTTGGGGGGTATATGTGATCTAGGTCTGCACAGTGATATCTGTGTGTATGACAGTTCTAGGTCTGTGCGTGTCTATGTGAGAAAAATTTACCCTTGCATGCGTAAGACAGAAAAAGACAGTGGAAAGCATCTGTGTGAGAAATCTAACTCTCTTCGTCTGTGTGCGTGTAGCCCTCTTTGAGTGTGCACATCTGTGTTTACTTAGAGACACGCAAGCACACACAAGGCAGCCTAGATCACAGACGTACAAGATTCTGCACGTGACCCCTGTCTGTGCACGAACCAGGCCTCTGTATGTGTGTGTGAATGCATGCTATCCAGGCCTGGGGGCAAGGGGAGAGTGCGCATGAAGAACAGGCGGGGGAGAAAAGGAGGAGGAGTTGCATTGTATGTAAGAGAGCAGTATGATTGCTTGGAGCTCCAGTACTTAGAGGGAGAAAAGACTGTTGAGAGTCTATGGGTTAAATTTAGAGGTGGAAGCAACAGAGGTGATGTTGTGGTTGGTGTCTGCTCAGGGCCGGACTGAGGCATGGGCGAGCCGGGCAGCTGCCCGGGGCGCCAACTGATGGGAGGCGCCTGATGGCAGCTGTAAGGGGCGCACGGCGTCCCTTACAGCTGCCATCAGGCGCCGCGCGCCCGGCTCCCGCAGTGCCGGCCCCGCGGCACCAGCCAGCAGCGCCCTTCCCCCCACGGCCGCGGGGCCCTGCATGGTCCGGCGCGTGCGCCAGCAGTGCTGGCCGGGCCGAGCTGGGCAGCGCATGCACTGTACGCCCCGGGGGCGGGCCCCAGGCTGCACGCCAGCGGCTGTGGCCGGCCTGTGCATGCGCTGTGCACCCTGCAGGCGGGCCCGCACATGCGCTGTGTGCCCGGGGGTGGCACCATGCACCCGGGCCCAGGGCGCCAAAAGGGCTCGGGCCAGCCCTGTGTCTGCTATAGCCTGCCGGATCAGGTGGATGAGGTAGACAAAGCTTTCTTTGGACAACTGAGAGAAGCTTCCAGATTGCAGGCCCTGGTTCTCATGGGCAACTTTAATCACCCTGACATCTGTTGGGAGACGAATACAGCAGTACACAGACAATCCAGGAAGTTTTTGGAGAATGTTGGGGATAACTTCTTGGTACAAGTGCTGAAGGAACCAACCAGGGGCCATGCGCAGCTTAACCTGCTACTCACAAACAGGGAGGAACTAGTAGGGGAAGTAGAGGTGGGTGACAACCTGGGAAGCAGTGATCATGAGATGGTAGATTTCAGGATCCTGACCAAAGAAAGAAAGGAGAGTAGCAAAATACACACCCTGGACTTCAGAAGAGCAGACTTTGACTTCCTCAGAGAACTGATGGGCAGGATTCCCTGGGATGCTTACATGAAGGGGAAAGGAGTCCAGGAGAGCTGGCAGTATTTTAAAGAAACCTTATTAAAGGCACAGGAAGAAACCATCCCGATGCGCAGCAAGAAAAGAAAATATGGTAGGTGACCAGATTAGCTAACCGGGGACATCCATGGTGAGCTTAAACACAAAAAGGAAGCTTACAAGAAGTGGAAACTTGGACAGATGACTAGGGAGGAGTATAAATATATTGCTTGAGAATGCAGGGGAGTTATCAGGAAGGCAAAAGTGCAATTGGAATTGCAGCTGGCAAAGGATGTGAAGGGTAACAAGAAAGGTTTCTACAGGCATGTTAGCAATAAGAGGGTGATCAGAGAGGGTGTGGGGCCCTTACTGGATGAGGGAGGTAACTTAGGGTATGTCTAGACTACATGGCTCCGTCGACGGAGCCATGTAGATGAGTTTACTAGACATAGGGAAATGAAGCGGCGATTTAAATAATCACCGCTTCATTTACATCAAAATGGCCACCGCACTGTGCCGATCAGCTGTTTGGCGGCACAGCGGGGCAGTCTGGACACTCCGCGGTCGACAACGGAAGCCTTTGTCGACCGCTCCGTTATGCCTCGTGGAATAAGGTTTACTGGAGTGGTCGACAAAGGCTTCCATTGTCGACTGCGGAGCGTCCAGACTGCCCCGCTGTGCCACCAAACAGCTGATCAGCACAGCGCGGCGGCCATTTTTATGTAAATGAAGCGGCGATTATTTAAATCGCCGCTTCCCTATGTCTAGTAAACTCATCTACATGGCTCGTCGGACGTCTGAACATACCCTAGTGACATGATGTGGGATAAGCTGAAGTACTCAATGCTTTCTTTGCCTCTGTCTTCACGGACAAAGTCAGCTCCTAGACAAATGCACTAGGCAACGCAGTATGGGAAGGAGATGGACAGCCCTTAGTGCGGAAAGAACAAGTTAGGAACTATTTAGAAAAGCTAAACATACACAAATCCATGGGCCCAGATTTAATGCATCTGAGGGTACTGAGGGAGTTGGCAAATGTCATTGCAGAACCTTTGGCCATTATCTTTGAAAACTTGTGGAGATCGGGAGAGATCCCGGATGATCGGAAAAAGGCAAATGTAGCGCCCATCTTTAAAAAAGGGAAGAAGGACAATCCAGGGAACTACAGACCAGTCAGCCTTACCTCAGTCCCTGGAAAAATCATAGAGGGGATCCTCAAGGAATCCATTTTGAAGCACCTGGAAGAGGGGAAAGTGATCAGGAATAGTCAATATGGATTCACAAAGGGCAAGTCGAGCCTGACCAATCTGATTAGCTTCTATGATGAGGTAACTGGTTCTGTGGATACGGGAAAGTCAGTCGATGTGATATACCTTGACTTTAGCAAAACTTTTGATACGGTCTTCCACAATATTCTTGCCAGCAAGTTAAGGGAATATGGATTGGATACATGGACTGTAAGATGGATAGAAAGCTGACTAGACCGTCAGGCCCAATGGGTAGTGATCAACGGCTCGATGTCAGGTTGGCGGTCAGTTTCTAACAGAGTGCCCCAAGGATTGGTTCTTGGACCGGTTTTGTTCAACATCTTTATTAACGACCTGGATGAGGGGATGGATTGCACCCTCAGCAAGTTTGCAGATGACACTAAGCTAGGGGGAGAGGTAGATACGCTTGAGGGCAGGGATAGGGTCCAGAATGACCTGGATAGATTAGAGGATTGGGCCAAAAGAAATCTGATGAGGTTCATCAAGGACAAGTGCAAAGTCCTGTACTAGGGACAGAAGAATCCCAAGCACTGTTACAGGCGGGGACTGAATGGCTAAGTAGCAATTCAGCAGAAAAGGACCTGGGGATTACAGTGGATGAGAAGCTGGATATGAGTCAACAGTGTGCCCTTGTAGCCAAGAAGGCTAATGGCATATTAGGGTGCATTAGGAGGAGCATTGCCAGCAGATCCAGAGAAGTGATTATTCCCCTTTATTCGGCTCTGGTGAGGCCACATCTGGAATATTGTGTCCAGTTCTGGGCACCCCACTATAGAAAGGATGTGGACGCATTGGAGAGGATCCAGCAGAGGGTGACCAAAATGATTAGGGGGCTGAAGCGCATGACCTATGAGGAGAGACTGAGGGATTTGGGTTTGTTTAGTCTGCAGAAGAAAAGAGTGAGGGGGGATTTGATGGCAGCCTTCAACTTCCTGAAGGGAGGTTCCAAAGAGGCTGGAGAAAGGCTGTTCACAGTAGTGATGGATGGCAGAACAAGGAGCAATGGTCTCAAGTTACAGTGGGGGAGGTCTAGGTTGGATATTAGGAAAAACTATTTCCCCAGGCGGGTGGTGAAGCACTGGAATGGGTTACCTAGGGAGGTGATGGAATCTCCATCCCTAGAGGTGTTTAAGTCTCAGCTTGACAAAGCCCTGGCTGGGTTGATTTAGTTGGGATTGGTCCTGCCTTGGGCAGGGGGCTGGACTTGATGACCTCCTGAGGTCTCTTCCAGCTCTATGATTTTATGTGCAATCCAGACCGCTGTGTGTGTGATCCAGGTTTCTGTGTGAGTAGACAATGTGGGTGTATACACACTATCCATGCTGCTCTCTGTGGGCATGTCTACACTAGGAAATAATTTCAAAATAAATAATAACTCCCAAAATAGCAAAATCGAAATAGCGCGTCAACACTACAAGGCAGCATTGAAATAGCTCAGAATTATTTTGAAATAGCACATCCTCACTGATCGGAGCCTGCCTTGGACTTAGAGCCCTTGGAAGCACTCCAGGGAGGGCACCAGGAGGGCAGGCACTTCCTGTGGCTGCTTGGTCAGGCAAGCTGAGACACATGCTTTCAGGGGCTCCTCTCTATGGCCGTGTCTCACACGCCGCTCCTCCACTGCCTGCCCGCTCGTGGGACTCCAAACCCATGCAGTGTGCTCTGGTTGCCCTTGCCACAGCACTCACATCGCGGAGCCAGAACTGCTGCAAAGCAGAGCCATGCTCCCGGGTCACATGCTGCGCCTCATGGCCAGTGTTCCCTCCAAGTTGCGCAGCAGCCCAACTTCCAGACAGAGGCTCAGGACTCCATGCACGGAGCTAACTGGGTGTGCTGACCCCTGTGAAGCTGGGCTGCCGTGCAGCTCAGAGGGAACACTGCTCATGGCGTAGTTGGTCCACACTGCCCACATACTGCTCCAGCAGGACAATGACCAGCCCCAACTGGAGGACTCCTTCACCCAGGTCCTGGGGCTCCTGCTGCTGCAAACACCCCCTAAGCCCTCTGGACACCGTGGAACGCCACTTTTGGCGGAGGGACCCCAGTTCCGACTTGTGGGACTGCATCATCCTGCAGCGATGGGATAACCAGCAGTGGCTCCAGAACTTCTGCATGCTGAAGGCCATCTTCCTGCAGTTCTGCAAATGACTCATCCCTGCCCTCTGGCGACAGGACATCTGCATGAGACCTGCCATCTCCCTGCAAAAGTGTGTTGCCATTGCCCTCTGGAAGCTTGCCACACCGGACAGCTACCACTCCATTGGGAGCCAGTTCGGCCTGGGTAAATCCACAGTCGGGGCCATGCTTCTGCAGGTAGCCAAGGCCATCAACAATGTGCTGCTACACAGGGCTGTCACTAGGCAATGTCGACACCATCGTCAATGGCTTTGCTGCCATAGGCTTCCCCAACTGCAGGGGGCTGCAGATGGCACTCATATCCTCATCCTGTCCCCTGAACACCATGCCTCGGACTATATCAACAGGAAGGGATATTTTTCTATGGTGCTGCAGGCCCTGATGGACCACAAGGGCCAGTTCATCGACATCACTGTCTGGTGGTCAGGGAAGGCACATGACATCCGCATATTCTGGAACTCCTGCCTGTTCCAGAAGATGCACGCTGGCATTTTTTCCCTCAGTTGCACCATCAGAGTCAGGGACGTGGATGTGCCCATGTTCATCCTGGGAGATGCAGCCTACCCCTGGCTCCCCTGGATGATGAAGCCCTACACAGGCAGCCTGGACCCCACCAAGGAGCACTTCAACACCAGGCTCAGCAGGTGCCGCATGATCATGGAGGGTGTGTTCGGCCTCTTGAAGGGGAGGTTCAGGAGTCTCCTCACCTGCCTGGACCTCAGCAAATGAAACACCCCCTTCGTGGTGGCAGCCTGCTGTGTGCTCCACAACCTTTGCGATAGCAAGGGGCAGACTTTCCTGCCAGGGTGGGGGGTGAACGGCTGGCCAGGGTTTATGAGAAGCCAGACATCAGTGCCATGTAGAGAGCACAATAGGGGGCTGTGCTCATCCGGGAAGCATGGAGGGAGAGTTTCAGCCAAAGTCAGTGTGAGACTCTCCCCCAGGCCTCTCCGCAAGGGCCCCTGCATTGCCACTGTGTGCCTTTCCTCCCCCATCCCTCCCTTCCCATCTTTCCCTCTCCCACACAGAGCAAAGAAAAAAGCTTTTTCTTTCTTTTTTTTTTTTTTTGTTAACAAACAATTGTCTTTATTTGGGGTATATAAAACAGTGGAGGGACTGGGGAAAGAACATGGAATGGGGAGCATGGAAGGGGATTCAGGGATGGGGCTAGGACTGGGACCTGCCTCCAGGTGGCCGGGAGGCTTCAGCTGCCTTGAGGTCCCAATGCCCCATTTTTGGGGGCCCTGTGGCCCCTGAGGAGGGCTAGGAGGAGAAGCCAGGGAGGCAGAGGTGGGGATGGTGCAGGGAGGTGGCTGGTGGCCCGCTTCATGTACTAGGCCAGTGTTTCTCAACCATTTTTTATAAAATACCCCCTTTAAAAAAAGTAAGTACCCCAGTACCTACAGTTTTCAGACACACAATTATTTTCTATCATTGCAACACATTTGTTTAAACAACTTAATTGTAGCTGGGAAGCAATGAAATTTTGGGGTGTAAAATAGAAAAATAATAAAGCGCTGTAAAACTTAGAACAAAAATTCAGTTTTCTCCAAATTTCAGTTGTCTTGACGTACCCCCCAGACTTCTCTTGAGTACCCCTAAGGGTACTTGTACTGCTGGTTGAGAAACACTGTACTAGGCCATGCGCTCCATCACCAAGGTGAGCATATGGCCTCATGCTGGCTTGACAGCTGGTCCCAGGTGGCCTTCCACTGCTCCTAGTCAGCCCAGCGCTCCTCCCAGTCAGCGGCCCACTCCTGGCACTCGTCATCAAGCCCCTGGACAAGGCACTGGAGGCAGGTCATCTGATCCTGCAGCAGGTCTTTGCGGGTTCTCTTTCTCTTGTGGATCCCGCGAAGTTGGGAGGATGGTATGGGAGGTGGTAGATGTACCACGCTTGCAGCTAGCCCAACTGTGAAGAAAAGTGACAAGGGCAGTCATCCCAGGAGACAATGCGCATGAAGCCTAGCCCTAATCTCTGAGCCAACACCAAAGGTCTCCTCTGCATCGCTGCGCTTGACCAGGAGTGGATGCTGCCCGAGTGCGGGCATGAGCCTGTGTCGTGTGCAGCATTACTGTGTGTTTCCATGACCCCAGCCTCCTTAGAAGCTCCTTAGAATCCGGAATAAGGCAGGCCCTTCAAAGAACCTTGTAAGAAGGAACAAAGGGTTCCTGTGTCAGAGCATCATGGAGCTGAGTGCTCTGGACTGGTGCTCCATGTGCACCAACGTGCACAGGCTGTTGTGCAGCCCTCCGGCCAAGAAGGCCAAGAGAGGAGCACGCAGCCCCCCACAGCCTGCCCCTGCATGTGTAAAGGGAACATTATGGAACTCACCTGAAGTGCCTTCCCCAGGTTTGTCCAATGCCTGGGAGACAGGGGCTGGCTCCAGAATGAAGAGCAGCTCCTAGCTTGTAGACATGGTCAACTAGCTGGCTACCTCCTCTTCCTCCTCCTCAACCCCGCCCTCCCAGAAGCTGATGCCAGGCATCTCCTGGTTGGACTCCATGACAACAGTGGAGGGAGGTGACCGAACCCCCTCCCAGGATAGTATCAAGCTGGTGGTAGTATTGGCACATGTGCAGGGCCACCTCAGAGCATCTGCTCTGCTCTCTGGCCTTATTGTAGGACCACCTGAGTTATTTAATTTTCATGCGCACCTGGTTGAGGGTCCGCATGTGTGTCTTCTCGGCCAGGCTGGCAGCCATCTGGCCGTAGACACCCATGTTGCTCCTTCTGGTGTGGAGTGCCTGGAGGTTGGTCTCCTTGCCCAAGACCTCAATGAGATTCAGGATCTCCGCACTAGTCCAGGCCGGTGCTTGCTTGTGTCCCTGGCCACGGGCAGCCAAGGGTACTGCAGGAATGCTGGCAGCCGTGGGGAGCTCAGAGGGAGTGCTGGGGTCAGCCATGGCTCCTGTGCTTCTGCGGTTTGGCACAGGGCTTGCAAAGGTCTGCACGTGCTACAAGCCCTTTTCCTGCAGCCTGTTGCTTTCTAGGCTCTGCAGAAGAAGGGGAGCAGTGGAGATGGCAGGTGTGGCCAGAGCGGCCACAAGTGCAATTGTAAGAGGCCTCTGGAGGCCAATTATTTCAAAATAGCAGCAGCTGAGCGTCCACACTAAGGCTATTTTGAAATAAGCATTATTCCTCCTGGAAAGCAGGAGTACAGATTTCAAAATAACCAGCCTGTTATTTCAAAATAACGGACTTGGTAGTGCGGACGCTCCGCTTGTTATTTCAAAATAAGGGGAGTTATTTTGAAATAACTCTCTAGTATGGATGCGGGCTGTGTGTGCAATGCATGGTTCAGGCCACTCTGTCTCTGTGTGTGTGCACATGCGCAATCCAGGCCTGAAGGGGAGGGCAGTATATACACACAAGAGCCAAGCATGTGTGTGTGTGTGTGCACATGATCTAGACCCAGGTGTGTCTGTTTGTACATTTGTGGGTGTTCCCAATCCAAGTCTCTGTGTGTGCACACATCTGTGTATGTGCGTTTAATCCACATCTGTGTGTGTGTGTTATTCAGGCCTCTATGTACGCATGCACACTTCAGCCCTGTGTGTGTGTTTGTATGTGCGTGTATGTGATCCATGTATGTGCTGTAGCCCCATGCATATTACGTAAGAGAAATGCAGGCCCTTGTGTTTTGATGTCTATGAAGAAGACCTGTGAGTAGATATGTGCAACACAAGCCCACATCTGGGCAACGAAGGCCTTATGTGTGTCTCTTAGGGCATGTGTGCATGTGGCACAATCCTGTACTTCTGTCTGTGTTAAGTGTGGACCAGATGCTGAACAGGGCTGTGCGTGCATGTCTATCTGTGAGTGATGCAGACCTGTGTGTGTCTGTGAATTTGTGTTGCAGGCTCGTGTCTGTGTGTTTATGCATGTGTGTGACAAACGCTCGTGTCTATTTTATTCGGTGTGTGACGCAGGTTCAGGTCTGTGTGCATTTGTATCCCTATCCATGCCCCTGTGTATGATGCAGGCCTCTGTTTGTGTGTGTGTGTGTGTGTGTGTGTGTGTGTTTGTGTGTCTCTGTGCATAAGATGCAGGCTTGTGTGTGTATGTTTGTTAGCATGTGTCTCTGTGTGATGCAGACCTGTGTCTGTGTGTGTGTGTGACATGTGACACAGGCTTAGGTTTGTTATGTAGGTGTGTGTGACTATTGTATATGACTGTGTATGTCCAACTGGGTATGTGAGTCAGGCCCATGTCTGCATCTTATTGTATCATGAAGGGATTTAGCAGGGGTATGTGTCTGATAGAGGGGTGTAGTAGCGGGGTGTAGCATTGGTGGGATGTAGCAGGAGGTGTAGCCTGGCATGGGACGATATGCAGTGACAGGGCCAGTCCTGGGATGTAGCGGGGGGCTATAAATGAGGAGTGTAATGGTAGTGGGGTGTAGCCAGGTCTGGTACGTAGTGATGTAACACTGTAGCGGGGCTGGTACTGGTATGTAACTGTACTGGGAGGTACACTGGGGGTGTAGAAGGCAGTGTAGTGTAGGGTATAGCGGGGCGTGTAGCTGTACCAAGATGTGTAGCCCAGCATGGGGTGATGTCAAGTGATGTCAGGGCTGGTACTGGAGTTTAAGGAAATTTCTGTGGCAAGGTGTAGTGAGTACTGGGTGTAGCCAGGAGTGTTCAAGTAATGGAATGTAGTGGGGGATGTAATGGAGCATGGAGTGAAGCCGTACTGTGGGGTTTGGCCAGGCCTAAAGTGGTGTGTAAGAAATGTGTTGTGTGGGGATTGTAGCTGTAACAGTACTGGAGGTGTACCCAGACCTGGTACAGGATGTAGTGGGGGGACAGTGGGGAGTGTAAAGTTGGCAGGCTGTAGCTGGGGGTAGCTGTAGCAGTACAAGAGGATGTAGTCAGGCCTGGCACAGAGAGAGATATAGACATAGACAAAGATGTGTGTGTGTGTGTGTGTAGTAATACTAGGGGTGTATCTGGCCCCAGTACAGGGTATAGCATGGAATTGTAGGGGATGTAGCTATAGCAGTACAGGGGGCTACAGCCATTTGCAGTGTGGTGTAGCAGGGTATAGGGTGTGGAGGGTAGCCATAGCAGTCCCAGTGGTGTAATGGGATTGTAGCCAGGGCTGGCGTGGTGTATATCAGGCTGTGTGTAGTGGTAACAGGAGATGTATCTGGGCCTGGCATGAGTTGTAGCAGGGGGTAAATCTCTAGCAATACTGGAGTCTGCAGCCATGCACAGCATGGGATGTAGACATTTAGTACGGTGTACTGATGTGGGGAGTGCAGCTGTAGTGGTACCTGGAGTGAAGCCAGGTCTGGCACATGGTGTAGGGTGTAGCAAAGTGTAGGAGTGGTGTAGCTGTAGCAGTACTGGGGGGTGAAGCCAGGCCAGGTAGAGGATGTTGCAGGGTGTAGTGTGGGATACAGCAGGGGTATAGAGTAGGGTGTAGCAAGGTGTAGGAGTATAGTAGGGAGTGTAGCTATAGCAGTACTGGAGGTGTAGCATATAGGAAGGTGTAGCTGGAGGATGTAGGAGTCTGGGGATGTAGTGGGGTATGTGTAGCTGAAGCGGAACCAGGGGTGTAATCAGGCCAGGTGCGGGGTGTAGTAGGGTATAGGGAAGTAGCATGGGGTAGCTATAGTGTACTGGGGGCAGCAACTAGGCCCAGTGTGGAGTGTAAGGGTGTAGCAGTGGCTGCGTATGGCCAAGACAGTATAGTAGTATTGGGGTTGTAGTGGGGCTGTAGCCCGGACTCACATGGAGTATAGCAGGGTGTTGTAGCGGGATGTAGCATGGGTTTAATTGTAGTGGTTGTAGGGGTGAGTGTAGTGGGGGTGTATCTGTAGCAGTGCTGGGGGCTATAGCTTGGGGAATGGGGTGTGAGGGTGTGGCAGTGGCAGGGAGTGGTCAGGGAGGTATAGTGATACTGGGGGGGTAGGAGGGTTGTAGCCAGGCCCAGTGCAGGATATAGCAGGGTGTTGTAGTGTGGTGTAGTGCAGGTGTAGCAGTAGTGGGAGTGAGTGTAGTGGGGTATAGATGTAGCAGTACCAGGAGCTGTAGCTTGGCCCAGCATAGGGTGTAGGGCTGTAGCTGTAACTGTATCAAGGGTGTAGTTGGGCCTGTCACAGGTGTAGCGGGGGGATGCATTGTTCTCTGTAAGCTGTGAATTTATGTGGTCACTCAGGAGAAAGTCAAAGTCGTGGTCTGTGTGTAGTGGTGGTACTGGAGGACCTATCCTGGCCTGGCATGGGGTTTAAGAGGGGTGTAGCTGTAGTGATACAGGGTATAGCAGGGTGTTTACACACCCAGGTACAGGGGGTGTAGCTGGGCTCTGTGCAGGGTGTAGTGGGGCCCTGTGTGGCATGCAGTGTTGGGTGTACTGGTGAAAGGGATGTAGCTGTAGTGGTATTGGAGGTGTAGCCAGGACGGGTCCAGTGTGTAGCGAGATATAGCAGGATGCGGGGAGCGGAGTGGGGGGCTGTGGCAGCATTTGTGTAGATGTAGAGGTACTGGGAGGTGTAGCCAGGGCTGGTGTAGGGGAGTGTAGTGGGGCATGTAATGGTGCCATGGGTGTAACTAGGCCTCTGTGGAAAGTCATGGGGCAGGGTGTACCTGGGCTTGGGGTATGGTGTACCCAGCCCCAGTGTAGAATTTTATTGGGGCGGGGTGTACAGAGGCCCGACACAGAATATCATGAGGTGGGGTGTAGCTGGGCCAGGGTGGGGTGTAGCCAGACAAAGTGGGGAGTATAGATGGGTTGGTGAGGATGTGGGGTGTAGCCAAGGCAGGGTGCTTTGGTGTGGGGTGTAGCCAGACAGATGGGTTATTGCAGAAAGAATGTTATGGGGCGGGGTGTAGCCAGGCTCAGAGCAGGGTGTTGCAGAGCTGGGTGTAGCTGGACCAGCATGTTGTTGTGGAATGGGGTGAAATTGAGTTGGCAGGGTGTTGTGGTAAGGGGTATTACGCAGGGCAGCGTGTAGCCAGGCCAGTGGGGTGTAGTGAGACTGGCAGGGAGTTGTGGAGTGGGCAGTAGCTGTCCCAGCAGGCTGTTTCAGGGCAGGGTGTAGCCAGGAAATCAGGGTGCTGTAGCCAGGCCCTGAGGTGTTGTGGGGCAGGGTGTGGCTGGGCTGGCAGGGTGTTGTGAGGGCCTGGAGCAGGGTATTGCGAGGCAGGGTGTAGTTGGCTTAGCTGGGTGTTTCAGGGCAGGGTGTAGACAGGCAGTGGGGGTGTAGACAGGCCCGAGCAGGGTGCAATGTGCGTATAGCAGGGAGAGTAGCTATAGCGGGATCGGGTGTAGCTGGCCCAGCGGCGTGTTGCGGTCCAGGGTGTAGCCAGGCCGGAGCAGGGTGTTGCGGGGCCGGGTGTAGCTGGCTTAGCGGGGTGTTGCGGGGCGGGGTGTAGCCGGGCCGGCGGGGTGATGTCACGCGGCGGCGGGGCCGGGCCGGGGCGGCGCCTCCATCTTGGGCTGCCGGAGCCAGCGGCCGCAGCGCAGGTAGGGCCCGGCCCCCCCCGCAGCGCCCCCAGCCCTGCTCCGGCCCCAGCGAGGGACCCCGGTGGGGGGGCGGGTCCCCGGGCCGTGCCCAGCCCCCCTCCCGCGGAGTTAGTGGGGGCAGGGCCTGGCGGCGGGGCGCGAGGGTGCGGGGCGGAGCAGAGCATTTGGGGGGGGGGATTCAAGCTCCCCCATCCCGTGCCGGCCCCCCAATGCGTCCTCTGCATTGCAAATACCCCGGTTCCGCCCCCCCGGCAGCTCTGCCTGCCCCCCCGCTGCAGAGCTCCCGCCCCTGAATCTTCCGGCCCTGCTGACCTCCCAGCCCCGGTGCAGCCCTTCCTCCTGCCCCCTTCATCCCTCTCGCCGCCCCATGTAGTCTCTCCTGTCCCCTCTGTGCACCGCCCGCCCGTGCAGCCTTCTCTCCTATTCCACCCCGTGCACCTCCTCCTATATGCTTTGTACCCCCGCTACAACCTGTCCTTATATCCCACCTCTACTACACCCCCAACCCCTGCACCCCATATACTGCCTGCTGCAATCCATCCCCATGCTCTCTCCCTCTTGCATCCCCCATATGCCATGTACCCCCTCCCTTATATGCCCTCCTCTGCTACACCCTTATCCTATGTGCTCCCTGTACAACCCTCTCTTACACTCCCACCTATGCTGTGCCCCACGTATCCCCTGCTCTCCCACTTCTACTGTGCCTTCCCTCACAAACACTCTTAGCCCCCCCCCCCACTCTAGTGCCCATCATATACTGCCCTGCTCCATGGCCCCTACCTATAGTCCTCTCCCTTGCACTCCTTTCTCCCCTCCCAGCCCTTCCCCAACACCTGGTATTTACAGCCATGTCCCACTCTCTACACTGCCCGTGGTTACCTACATGCCCATGCCCCCTATTATGAGTCCTGTCCCATGCCCCTCACCACTTTGCCCCCTCTCACACACACACACCTTCCCGCCACACATTCATCCTTCACCCACACCCCCTTCACTCTCATAACCACCTTTCACCACACACCTCTTGTCCACCCCTCTGCATCCTCACATGCTCTCTTCACCCCATATACACACCCCTACTCCCCTTTGCCCCCCAAGCACACCTCTTCTTGCCTCAGAGACCTCACTCACACAGTCTCATGCGTACACCCTCACCACCCTTCATGCCCTTCCTTACAACCCTTTTACAACCCTTACTTCCCTGTTCCCCTCGCACACATCCTCTTTCAAAGGCTCTCTATTGCCTTATCCCCTTCGCCCCTCAAACACTGACACAGCTGTCACCCCCCCCTACTCAGCCCTGTCCACTTGCACACTCCCATGGCCTGTTACACCCCGCCCCTCCATGCACACAGCATTGTTGCTGGGAGGATGGGTGTTGAGGGAGTGAAGGGCAGCTCAAACTGGGGCCTGACATTGGGGTTCTTCTTTGAAATATATTAACGACAAGTTCTTGTGACTGTGTATGTATGTGTGAGTGTGTGCCATCGGGTGTGTTTGTGCATTGTTGGTCCTATGTGTGACACACTACTGTGTACACTGCTGCACCTGACTGTGCGTTACCAGATACAGGCGTGCGGGTGTGGTGCCAAGCGTGATTGGGTGCGTGGGATTGTGTGTGCGAACGAACATGTGTGCGCCAAGGGTGAGTGAGTGTGTGTGCAGTGTTGCGTGTGTGTGTAGTGCTGCATTTTTGTGTGTGTGGCGCCTGTGTGTCTGGGTGGTGCTGTGCATGTGTAATATGTGTGTCTGTGCGGTACTGCATATGTGCAGGCATGTGGAGCCTGTGGGTTTGTGTGGTGCAGTGTGTGCACATGTGTAGTGTGTGCATCTGTGTGGTGTGTGCTGTGCTGCACATCTCTGTGTGTGTAATGTGTGTATGCACTTGTGCAGTGTATGTAGGTCTGTGGTGCTGTGTGTATGTGTAGTACTGCACATCTGTGTGTCTGTGTAGTGAATGTGTGTCCAGGTGGTTCAGCATCTGTGTGGTATGTGTGTCTGCGTGGTGTTGTGCATCTGTGTGCATGTGTGTTTGGCACCGCGTAGGCGCACTGTGTGTGGTGCATATGATTCAGTTCGGTGCTGTAGTGTCAGTTGTGATTGTGTGCTCGGTGCTGGTATGTGCTGGTGGGGGTTGCCAACTGCGATTGAGCGTATGCAGTACTGTTTGCTGCTGTGTGTCTGGGCGGCGCTATATGTGTGTGGAAGTGTTTGTGTGTGACTGGGCACTGTTCTGTGGGCATGCGCTTAGTGCCAAGTGTGACCGTGTCTGTGTGGTGCCATGGAGTGTGTGAGTGTGTGTATTGTGGGTATGATTGTGCATTTAGAACTGGTCTGGTGGGGTTGGCATGTGGGAAGTGGGAGAATTTTGGCTCCAATCTGAGCCACCTAACTAAACTCAGTCCTATTGTGACCTATAGGATTCCCTGCCCTGCCCCGCAGATGGGTCCCGTGTGCCCCGCCCCCCTTGGGTGTGGGGCTCTTCTGAGGACAGATGGTGCATGCAGTGGATGATCTGCAAGAGGGGCCGGTCTGTGGGGAGGGTGAGAAAGAAGGGAGATCTCTGTTCCCCAGCACCGTTGTGGTCCCTCTTTTCCAACCCTGGGCCCAGACATGGCTCCTGCTGGCAGCCACTTTGGGCAAAGCATTCCCGGGGCCTGGAGCACTCTTTTGTCCGGTTCCCTCTGCGCCTTTCCACCCCTTTGATCTCTGCTGTGCCTGGCAGCAGCCTGCCTCTCTCCCTCCATCCCCTGCTCTCCCCAGGCCCTATGACTCAGGCCTCCTCCGCTAATGGCAGCCGGAGGAAAAAGTCACTTCTCTATGGAAAACAGCCCAGTGAAACAGCAGCTGGCCCGCGCCCGACTGCCCCGTTGCTGAGAACTCTGCCAACAGGGCCCTGTTTTTTAAAAAACAATCCCAAATGGACCAAAACCCTGGCAAAATTCCTCAACTGAAAACTTTGGGAGAATGGAGAATGGTTTTGACTTTTAAAAATTAGCACATGCAAAATGTTCTAAGAGCCCCCTTGTCCTGTGCTGAGATCGGACCACCTCTAGGGCAGGGTGGCTTTTTATACAGGGACCCTCGCTGAGATGCAGCCACCTCTGGGGTGGAGTGGCTGGTTAGAGATTTCTCATTTAATGCTGAGATGCGGCCAGCTCTGGGGTGAAGCTGCTGTTTTATATATGGATCCTCCACATGGCACTGCAGCACCAGGCTCAGTGCACACTGCTGGGGCAGAGCACCTCCTACTGAGCTCCCCACCCTGCTCCCTGCAGCACCCCGGGTCTCCTGTCGTTGGAGTGATCCAGCTGCTCACTGATTAATGGTGAGATCAGCCTGGATACCGGGCCAGGGCCAGGGCTGCTGTCGGCCAAAAGAGAGCTGCTTAAGATATTCCAGACGTATGAGATGGTGAACTGCTGAGATGTTTTAGTTTGCAACATGTTTGATACCGCAGAGTGAAGCTCTCCTAGTGCAAGAACAGTTCACTACCGGCTAGTGAGTGCTTGATCTTGAGTGCATGCACTAATGTATGTGTGTATGTACATATGCCTCCTTTTGGGAGGGAGTGTGTGTGCCACACGTGTGCAAGATATGCTTGCAAGCATGTTTGTGAGGGCATGTTTGTGTGTGTTTCAACAACAGGTGTGTGGATGTGAACGGATGTGGATTTGCATGTGTACGGTGGGTTTGTTTGTGAATGAGTGTGTGTGTGTGTAGAATGGGTGTGTGTCCATGTGCCCTGGGTGTGCTTATAAGTGGTTGACTTGGTGTGCACATGTGGGTGTGTGCAGTGTGTGTATTCATTTGAAAAGTGGGCCATTGTATACCATTCATGTGTAAGCTATGTTTGCCTGTTTGTGATTGAAGTTGTATTTGTGTGCCAGGTAAGGGGATGTTGGCAAATGTCTCCTTGTTTGTACAATGGGCATGTAAATAGAGCCTATATCTGTATTGGTGGGTGTATTTGTCGGTGAACCTATTTGTGTATGTATGATGTGACCATGTGTGAATGAGTGTACAGCATGTTTCTACAGGGAGCATGTGAAAAATGTGCATTTGTGTTTTCAGTCAGTATTCCTGCAAGTAGTTTGTGTGTATTTGAGTGTTTGTACAATGAATATGTTTGTGTGGGCACCCTGGATTTTGTGTGTGTTGGTGCATAGTGTGTGTTTTACACTATAGACTGTGATTGCGAACATACATTCTAATATGTGGTAATGTACAATGTAGGTATGTTGTGTTTGTGTGTGAAGAATACATGTATGTATGGGTGTACAGCATAGGAATGAGTGTGTGTTTGTGTATTTGGAGAGTGGGTGTGCACCCAGTGTAGAGGTCGTATAGGGGTAGGTGTGTTGAGTGTCTGTGTAGAAAGACTTTTGGGAAGTTTGTGTATGGCTTAGGCCAGGGGTGGGGAATCTCAGGCCTGGGGGCTGGATCTGGCCCCAGCTTGCCTGGATCCGGCCCTCGAGGCTCAGGGTCCTCCTCAGCATTGGGAAGTCTGTGCTGTTGCTCCAACCTCCCTACTGCCCCACCATGGGGCTTGAGAACACAGAAACTACTAGGTTGGGCCCTCCTAGGCTCTGGTATGCGAGGGCAATGTGGGGAGTGTCTTTCTCCTCCTCAGTTGGGGGACATATCAGTGAGGTTTTTTTCTTCTCACTTGTGTGCAGCCCCCAACTGATTTTTCTGTGGGTCTACGGCCCCCTACCCAAAAAAGTTTCCCCACCCCTGGTGTAGGCCTACAAATGTATGTTTGTGAATTAGGATGTATCTGGGTGTGTTGGCAAGGGCGTTTATGTTGCGTGTATACAGCATGTGAGTCAGTTATTGTGTGTGATGCTGACGGAGTGTAAAGTCTTATGGAACTGTGTTTGACTGTTTGCATTTGTTACACTGTATCCCATGTGATAACATGTGTTTGTGGCAACACCCATGGTATACCACTATATGGATGTCTATAGCATTGTCAGGTGTGGTGCTTGGTATGGGTCTATGGGTACTGTGTGTGAATGCATGGGGTGTAGGAGTTGTCTGTGCCAGGTGTGAGTGTACTCTGTGTGTAGGTGAGTGAGAGATTTGCAGAGTATACATGTGTGTTTGTTTTTGTACAGAGTGTTTTTGGACAGCTATCTGTACAGTTGGTATATGTCTGCAGCATGTGCATTTGTGTTTACATAGTATGTTAATACAGTGCATGTGTGTGCCTGTGTAACGTGTTTGTGGGAAGTTGTACAATGCATGTCTGTGGCATGTGTGCTTGTGAAAAGTTGTACAGTGTGTGTGTGTCTGTGCAGTGTGTATGTGGGAGGTTGTACAATATGTGTATGTGTGTTCATACAGTGTGTTTGTGAGAGGTTTTACAGTGTGTGTTGTCAGTGCACTGTTTGTGTTTGGGCATGTGTGTGTCTGCAGTGTGTGCGTGTGGGTTTGTGTCTGTGCAGTGTGTTTGTGGGAGGTTGTCTGTACAGTGTGTGTTTGTGAGAGAGAGCACTCCCTTCCTTTTAAAGGGGCATTTTGCTTGGAGGTCATTTTTGTAGGGGTTGCTTCTTTAATTCAGGTCTCAACTGGAGCAAGGGGTTGACATGGGAAAGGGCCTGGTGACCTCCCAGCCAGCTCAGCCGACGAGTACCCAGGTGAGCGAAGTGCATCCCCTTGCTTGCATCCTATTGGCTCAGGGGTGTGTTTGTGAGAGCCTTGGGAGGGGCTGGAAATAGCCTTAGTTGGCCAGGTTAAAGGTCTTTCCGCTGCCAAGACCTGGGTTCTGGGGCCGTTGCTGCAGCAACAGCGGGTGACATGCTCCTCCCTAGAGAGCACGTCTCTGCCACATCATAGGCTGTTGTCATGGGAACCGCCTGACCTGGCTCTTGGGTCCTGGCAGGCAAGTGAGGGAGGAAGCAGATCTGTCAGTCACCTTGGACAGCTGGTTAGTGTGGCCAGGTGTTGTTTGTTTGTGGATTTGTTGGATTGGCTGGTGCTGGTTGCAGCTGGGGGCTGACATGGTCAGGATGGATGTAACAGTGAGGGATATTGGAACCCCTGATTTCCATCACAGCTGTGATGCCTCCCCTGCCATGCTGTCAGATTGCACTTGGTATGTGCACCTCATGACATGAGACTGTATTCATTGTGTGTCCCCCTAGTGATGTCAGGTGGTAGCTGTCACATACATCAGACTGTATTCTTCATACACATCCCAGTCACATCATTGTGTATTACAAACCCACACCCCAATTATGGCAAATATACACCCCCATTACATCAGACTGTGTCTTTGAGATACCAATCAATTACATCAGACCGCATCTGATGTGAACACCTGTGACATCACTTTGTACTCAGCACAAACAACACAACAGTCAGATTGTACCTGACCTATGTGCTCCAATTACATGAGATTTTATCTAGCATATACACCCCAGTTATATCTTACTGTGCTTGATACATACACCCTAATGACGTTATTTTATCTAATGCATACACCCCAATTACTTTTGATGGTATTGTGAGCCACACACATGGATCAGTTAAAGCACATTGTACCTCCATTTATATCATATGCTATTCAAAACACATGCTTTGACTTTGTCAGACTGACACACACACACACATCAGAAACATCACACCCTACCTGACATGCATCCCAGAAACATCACACTGTCCATAAAACATACCCCAAACATACCCTGCATCAAATAATACACACACCAACTTCAGCTGACCGCACTTGAGAACCTTCAGTTATGTTACACTGTAGCTGTGATACAGGTCTCCCATCTCTGTCTAGACCTGACTGTATCAGATGCACACTCTCCCCCTCCCCAGTTACAGCAGACTAATTTTGATTAGGGATGTGACTGATGAGCCTGGGCTCATCAGTTAACATTCACAATTATACTCGAGCCCCACCCACAGCTGCTGCCTCTGTATGTGGGGGGGGAGGGCAGGCAGGAGCTGGTGCTTACGGGGAGAGGCAGCAGCGCGGGGGAGGGAGGTGGCTCCGTGGGAGCCGGTACATGTGCCCCCCCCCCCGTTGTGTGTAAACATGTACCCACTGAAAATTTCAGTGGTTATGCATTTACCCCAAAACCCCACATTTTAACATCTCTCATTGTGATACAGATCTCCCATCTCTGAGTAGATCTGACTGTAACAGAGATGCACGCCCCCCGCCAGCTACATCAAACTAGCTGTGATATTCCTCTTCCCCCTCTTTGATTAGCCCCGACTTTAGAAAGCCTGGTTACCTCAATGCGTGCTTTTTTTCTACCTGTGATTACTTCTGACTGTACCTGGGGAACCCTCCCTCACATGTAAATTAGCATGTAGCTCTGATATACCTCCCCACCATCTCTTGATTAACTCCGACTGTACACTGGGGGAAGAAACACCCCCACCATTTATATTTTAGTGTAGCTGCAACACAGCACTCGTCTTAATTCCATTATATCTGACACTCCCCCTCCCCCTGAATTTTAATAAAAACATATCTTGCAATACAGCTCCCTACTGTCTCCCCATTAGCTTTGGTTGTATCTGCGACACACACACCAGTTACGTCATGTTGTAGCTTGCATACCCCTTCCCCCTTCCCATCTCGGAGCCTGTACCACTGACACGCACACGCCTCTCCGGTTTCTAACACGTATCCAGTCGCTCCGCCAGACTGTGCCTGTGACCCATTTGCCTCGATTCGTTGCACCGTGCGGGTGACGCTAGTCGATTACAGTCACGGGAGCCACCGGCTTAGGTTTTGTTTAGCTTCTGGGGATTTGTGTGTGTGTGTGTGTGTGTGTGTGTGTGTGTGTGTGTGTGTGTGCGCGCATGTTCTCTCAGCTGGGCCCCTCCAGTGTTCAAGGCAGGCCACGATGCTTGTGCAACAGCCGCTTGGTGGAGATCACAGGCTGTCTCCAGAAGTACAGGGGGATCCTTTTCCCACTGCAGTGTTTGCTTAGCCCATGGCTAATGTTCAGAGCCCCATGGCCTGGCTTTGCTCCAGTTAGAGTGGAGGGGGAAGGGGAAGACTCCCTCTGAATTCAGCTGGACCTGAAGCCAACCCTTAATTAGTAACATGTTACCATATGACCTTGGCATGGGACTGTGAGCCAGGATTTCTGGGTTCTTTCACAGCGCTGGGAGGGGAGTGGGGTCTAGTGGTTAGGGGCGGGGGAGCCAGGACTCCTGGGATCTCTCCCCAGCTCTGAGTCGGGAGTGGGGTCTAGAAGATTAGAGGAGGGTTGATTGAGAACTAGGATGCCTGGGTTCTCTCCCTGGCTCTGGCAGGGAGTCATGTCTAGTGGTTAGAAGAAGGGTTTGGGAGCCAGGACTTCTGAATTCTGTTCCCATCTGTGATCAGAAAAGTCCCTTCCCTTTTGTGCCTCAGTTTCCCCACTTACAACATTGGACTAGCTATCCCTCTTCTTCTCATGTGGGGGATTATTTAATGACTGTCCCTCCGAGACCAGGGGAAGGAAGATAGCCTGTAAATAACCCCAAGTAACTCACTGGTTGATGGACCTGTGACAGCCACCTCTAGGCTAGATTCATTTCTTTGTACAGCCCCTTGCACAAAGGGGAGGCAGCTATCCTAGGGCAAATAATTAGTACTAATATTAATAGTAATAATTAAGTAAATATTCACTTGAGCATCCCAACAACAATCAAGTCCCTTTGCTAAGCCTTTCTGTGTTGGTCCCCTCATAAGGGACAGTTTGTTAATCATTTTATGATTTAACCGTTGTTTTTGAAGGCCATGCATGCTGGTGGCTAGCACGTTGGACTGGAGCCATGTGGTTTCTATGTCCGGCTGTGCTGCTGGCCTGCGGGGCAAATAATTTTCCCCGCTCTGTGCCTCAGTTTCCCCACATTTAATACGGGGTTGATTATCCTTTGCCGAGTGCTCGGTGATTTCTTTCAGTGGAGGACGCCTGCCCATCCAGTACTTCTTGAAGGTAAGAAATAAAATCTGTGTGAGATTTCAGTTTTTCCTTTATTTCGCAGAAAGGGAACGGGGAAAAAGCTAAGAAATTCAGTGCAAAATACTCTGTTAGGGTTGGGTGGAAAATAGGGATTTCAGTTTAGAGTATTTTAGTAATTGAGTGGTCAATGGAATTTGTATCGACTACTCGATTCTCTATAGGAGAAGACAGCCCCTCTCAGTCCCGGCTTGTGCCAGGAGCAAACCCCGCCACAGCTCTGCAATTTAAAAGGCAGTACGAGTCAGGTAGCCTGTCCTCCAGCTCCTACTGCGTTTTAAATTGCAGAGCCACAGTGGGGTTTGGTCCCGGTGCGAGCTGGGTCTGAGTGGGCTGCCTGCCCAGCTGATAACAGCCCCTGTCTTCAGTGCCTGGCCGTGGTCCGGGGCTGCTTTGCGGCAGCAGTCTCTGTCTGTGGAGGTCCCAGCAGGAAGTTAGGACCCCCCTGCAGACAGGGGCTGCTTCACGGGCAGCAGCCCCTGTTCATGGGGGGGGGGGTCCCAACTTCCCACTGGGACATGCCATGGCCAGGGGCTGCTACTGGAGCAGCCTCCCCTGCCCCTCTCTGCCTGCTGCTTCTGATAGAGCCGGTTCTGCCTGCTGCTTCTGATAGAGCTGCTTTTAAGCCGGTTTTCCCCAGCACTTGCTGCTTCTCCCTGCCCACCCCCCTTGCTGCCTCTATATAGAGGCAGCAAGAGTGGGGGGAGAATGCGAGTAGTTGACTAATCAACTACTCTCTTACATCCCTAGTGGAGAAAGGCAGCTGGGTGTGGTAAATGCAGAAGTTTGGGCTAAGTAGAGATGTGTTTTTGAATCCAGGCCTCTCTTATCCCAGAAATTCTGATGTTGCTCTACCATCGCCCTGAACCTCAAGTGTCTAACTCCCCCTTCCCCCCACACACCATTAGCTTAATAATTGAGGGATTTTAACATGGTCCTCATTGTATTTATTTTCTGGGTTCTGGGCCTGTAGCTGGGACCCATTTTCTAGCCTCTTCTCTCTCATATATGAAAACTTTAATCCAATGACTCTGGGAGCTGGAGCTTTAATAGGCTAGTGTGAGAAACTTGCAAAGAGAACTATTCTGTTGGGCACTGGGCCCAGAATATGCCCAGAACATGCTGGGACAAGCATGACATGGATACACAATGCCCTCCCGCTCTCTGCTCCATTGTACGATGCTGCATTCCTTGGATTAGACAGAAGGGAAACTGAGGCATGGGGGGAAGACAATGGGCCTCACTCATGGCCACAAAATGAGTCAGGAATAGAATCCGGGAGTCATGATGCCCAGCTCCCTGGCTCTGACCACTTGATGCCACTCCCCTCCTGAAGCTGTGGATAGAGCCCAGGAGTCCTGGTGCCCATTCTCTCCCCCAACTCTAACCACCAGCCTCCACTCCTCTCCCAAAGCCGGAGAGAGAACCCAGGTGTCTGGGATCCCAGCCCCCGCGCCTGCCTTGAATCTCAGCGCCTAACCTTTGGCGTCTCTCCACAGAGGATCCTGTCCAGGGACAAGCAGAGCCGAGGGGCTGTGGGGCAGCAACACATAGTCGATGAGGCCACCTCTCACAGGTAAAGGGGCAACTAACCCTTGCTAGGCCCCTCTGCCCAGGTCTCCCTGGCAACGCCAGCTGGATCTAGAACCCTGCCCTCTGCTAGGCCCTCCTTGGGTCTCCATGGCAATGTTGGCTGGATCTAGAACTCTGTCCCCTTCTAGGTCCTCTTCCTTGGGTCTCCTTGGCAGTGCCACCTGGAGCTAGAACTCTGCCCCCTGCTAAGCTCTCCTTCTTAGGTCTCTGTGGCAATGCTACCTGGGTCTAGAATCTGCCCCTTCTAGGCCCTCCTGCTTCGGGCTCTGTGACAGTGTTGGCTGAATCTAGAACCCTACCCCTTTTAGGCCCTCCTTGGGTGTCTGCAACAACACTGGCTGGATCTAGAACCCTGCCCTTTCTAGGTTCTCCTGCTTGGGGCTCCGTGGCAATGCTGGCTGGTTCTAGAACCCCACCCCCTGCTAGGCCCTTCTGCCCAGATCTCTGTGGCAAGGCTGGTTAGCTCTAGAAATACTACTAGTTTGTTCTAGGCACTGTTGCTCAGGTCTCCACAGTAACCTGCTCTCACTGTTTTGCCTGGGAGGGGTGTGGGAAAGTGATGAATTTCTGCTCCCCAGCCCCATAGCCTCTGTGCCAATGGTACCCCTCTAGGGGATGCCAGCTCCTATCTGGCCCCAGGGTAGGGATTGGTTGGCTCAGGGAGGCAGGGAATGGGACAGCGGCCTGTCACCTCTACAGGACACCGGCTCCCACCTGGCCCTAGTGTGGGCACTGTCTGGCTCAGCGGGGTGGGGAATGGGGCAAAGGCCTGTCCCTTCTAGAACAGGGGACCCAGCTGATCTCCTATCCCTCTTCAGTTCTCACCCCTAGTTTTGGGGACTCTGTTCTTTGAGGAATGTGGGAAAAGAGGATCCAGGTACTGGCTCAGGGTGGATCTGGGATCCATGGGAAGGGCATGGAGGGATGAGGGAAAGGAGTGAGAGGACGGGGAATGTGGGTATGGGGGCAGTTCAGGACCAGACAGACAGGTTTGGCTGGCTGCCTGATAGGGCCTGTCCTGCCCCTTCCCTGACCCTGGCCTGTCTGGGCATTGTCCCCACCTGCCCCCCTGCCTGGGAGCTGGGGCTGGGCACTGCCGGTGCCAGGCCCAGAACAGGTGGCTCTGAGGGCTGGTTGGGTGCCTGGGGGCAGGGTGAGAAGCGGACGAGCCGACGTCTGCTTGGAGTGGTGGGGCCGGGCCAGCTCCTCGCTGCTAATCGCAGCTGGCAGCGGCCTCCGCTTCCCTCAGCCATTTTAGCTGCCAGCTGGGAATCCCTATGCAAAATGGTTCCCGTCTGGAGAGTGGGAGGAAGCCCGGAGGGAGAGGCTGGGGGCTGCCCCCAATCTGATAGGCAAAGCCCCTGAACTTCTCTGGCGCGGACCCACCAATGCCAAGTCTGGCCTGCAGCCTAGCCCGAATGACGCCAACCCCATCCGACCCCACAATCCCCCTGGCCAGACCAAGGCCGACCTGCATCCCCAGCCCAGCCTGACGGATGCCGAGTTGGGACCCAGCCTGACCCATGTCCCAGCCTCACTGATGCCAAATCCATCTCGACAAACGTGCCCCCCCCCTCCCCCCCGCATGCCAATCCCAAGCCCCGAGCCTTGTGTTGCAGTCCTGTCATGGGGCTGCATGGGCCATGGAAACAACACCCCGCCATGGGGAGAGGACATAATGGGATTGGGGGGGTTGGGTGTGTGTTTTGAGAGCTTGCAGCACCACCACTCAGGGCTGTATAGGGGGCAGGCACCAGTCCCAGTCCAGTGTGAGCCACACTGCCCCGTGGTGCTAATCACTAGCTCCCCCGTCCTCCCAGAGCCAGGGAGAGAACCCAGGAGTGCTGGCACCCAACCTCTCCTCTCCCACTCCAGCCACTAGTTTCCACACCCCTAATGCTTGTCTCTTCCCTATCCAGCTCTGTGGCACCGGGATGGCGCCAGTCGTGGAGCTCTCGGACGTGGGTCACTCCCGCTCCCTCCTGGTGGAGCTGAATGAGCAGCGCCTGCGGGGCCAGTTCTGCGACGTGACCATCATTGCTGAAGACACCAAGTTCCAGGCCCACAAGAACGTGCTGGCAGCCTCCAGCCCTTACTTCAAGGAGGTGCTGTCGGAAGAGCTCGCCGGCTGCCAGCCTGCCCAGGTCCTGGAGCTGCCCGACATCCAGGCTGGGGTCTTCTCTGACATCCTTAACTTCATCTACAGGTCCCGCCTATCGGTGTCCAGCCCAGCTGCCGCTCAGCGGATCGGGGCTGCTGGGCGCCGCCTCGGCATCGCTTGGCTGGAGAACCTAGACCACACGGCTCCAGCCAAGGAGATGAGCGACGCTTGGAGCCCCGAGGGCTCTGGAGATGCCTCGGTCTCCTCCCCCAGATCCTGTGCCTCCCCAGTGGACTTGACGTGCCCGTCGCGGCCAGCTGAAGCCGCCAGCCCCGTCTGTGTCCAGGAGCCACCCAGCCCAGAGCGGGAGGCAGACAACGAGACTGCAAAGATCCTCTACGCGCTCAGCACAGCACCCACTGAGCCGGCCCTCCTGCATGGTGCCTCTGAGTGGGAGCGGGACCGTGGCAGTGAGCCCCCTATCACCGAGGCCGCTGGGAGTGAGCCAGCACCCTCTGCATCACCAACAAGCAGCAGCTTCCGCTGCGGGCTCTGCAACCGCTCCTTTGCCACCCCGGCTGCCCTCAGCCTGCACGTCAAGCTGCACCGCTCCCGGCGCTCCCTCTCCTGCCGCCACTGTGGCAAGACCTTCATTCACATCAAGCGGCTGCAGACGCATGAGGTCCTGTGCAAAGAAGCGGGTGAGGAAGAAGAGGAGGCAGCGGCTGCCCCAGAGACATCACTCAAGCCCCAGCCGGCAGCACCGGCAGCGGCTCCCTCTGCTTCTGCACCGCCCAAGCCGGTGTCTTCCAAGAAAGGGCTGCTCTTCCGCCACCGGGCCTTGCAGCGGCTGGACTACATCCCAGAGCAGGACCACTTCGTCAAGGTGGTGGACGGTCACATCATCTACTTCTGCACCGTCTGTGAGCGCTCCTACATGACCCTCTCCAGCCTCAAGCGCCACTCCAACGTCCACTCCTGGCGGCGCAAGTACCCCTGCCGCTACTGTGACAAAGTCTTCGCCCTGGCTGAGTACCGGACCAAACACGAGGTCTGGCACACCGGGGAGCGCCGGTACCAGTGCATCTTCTGCTGGGAGACCTTTGTCACCTACTACAACCTGAAGACACACCAGAAAGCCTTTCATGGCATCAACCCGGGACTCATCTCCTCCGAAAAGACGCCCAATGGGGGCTACAAGCCCAAACTCAATGCACTCAAGCTCTACCGCCTGCTCCCCATGCGCTCCCAGAAGCGACCCTACAAGACTTACAGCCAGGGGCTGTTGCCTGAGGGCCTGTTGCTGCCCCCGCAGCCCCTCCCTGTGGCGCTGGGTGACGCGGACCCCATGGGACGCTCCGGGGAGGTGGGTCCTGTCTTCGGGGCCGCCAGTGCATTGGAGATGCCTGAGGCTGAGCGGTTCCTGTTGCCAGCGCCGGCTGAGCAGAGCGAGACAACAGCACCAGCGCCGCCATTCCCGGTTGAAACGGGCTTCGGGGCGACGACAGAGGAGGGACGGCGGGTGCAGCCAGATGGCGAGGCCCCCTCGGTCATCGCCTACGGTCACCCAGCCTCCTCAGTCATCGTGCACAGCACGTCGGTGTTGACTGCAGGAAGCGGGGGTGGCCAGGCCTCCTCTGTCATCACCTACAACAGCAAATTGGCCACTCCCCGCCCTGCCCCGGCTGAGCCCCTCAAAAAGCAAGTGCTGAAGGAGTACATCCAAGCCCAGAAGGCAGCGGCGGAGCATGCCTCGGAGGAGGCGGGCAGTGGGGAACCATCCAAACCCCGCAGCCTGCGGCCTGGCCGCACCATGACGTACATGGCCAAGCCAGCCTATGTGGGTGCCACCTCGGAGAGCCGCAGCGCCCCGCTTTGCCAGATCACAGTGCGGATCGGTGAAGAAGCCATCGTTAAGCGGCGCATCTCTGAGACGGACCTGATGCTGGACAAGAGCCCACGTGGCCCCAAGCGCTTCGATTTCAGCCCAGCTGAGAAACCGGCTCCTGGCTCTGGCAAACGTGCCAGCAGTTCCTATGCCAACGAGAGTGGTGATGAGGAGAGTGATCGGGATGCCGAAGATCAGCTCTGGCGTCCCTATTATACCTACAAGCCCAAGCGGAAGGCCTCTGGCTCGGGTGGGGCCGGGTCTGGCGTCCCCAAGGTGAAGCGCTCTTCGCGGTGGCGCCGGAAGCTGAGGTCCCTGCGCTGGATGAAGCGGGCGGAGAAAGAGGAGGAAGGGGTGGAGCCCAGCGCAGCATCCGCCCAAGCGTCGCCTAGTCCCGGTGGTTCCGACGTCACGGCGCCTGAGCCAGTGCACAAGGCCGGGCGCGGCAGCACAGAGTGGAAGCATGAATGTGGAGCTTGTGGCAAACTCTTCTCGGCCCTCAAGAAACTCCGGAAGCATGAGCGCGTGCATGGGCGGTCAGGCAAAGACAATCCGGCTCCGGCTCCAGCCCACCGGGTAGGCCGTAAGCCTTCGGTTAAGTTCACCTGCACCCACTGTGCCAAGGTTTGCAAGACAGCAGCGGCGCTGAGCCGGCACATGAAGCGGCACGAGGGGGAGAGCCGGGAGCCTGTCCCTCCTGCCCTCACCACCGTCATCGCCTATTCCAAGAAGCCAGAGGAGCCGGCACTGACTGCCGTCAAGGAGGAAATTACTCAGGAGATGCAGGTTTCGTCGTCCAGTGGAGAGGCACCAGCTCTAGAGGCCAGCCGGGCCCACACTGCCAGTCAGCAGGACACGCCGGAGAGCCAGGGGGCGGTGATAGCGCCACCCCAGGAGGAGGAAGAAGAGGAGATGCCACCAGAGACGGGCACAGCGGTGGAGGCGGCTGCCCCTCTGGCCGAGGCCACCACCAGCCATACTGAGTTGGCTCCAGCGCTGCCCGGCCCCCCAGCTGCCCTCTCCCTGCAAGACCCCGTCATCTCGCACACCGGCCTAGCCCCGGCACCCCCGGAGGAGGAGGAGGAGAGGGAAGGCTTCCAGGAAAGGTACCCAGTGCAGGAGTACCCACTGCCCCTGCTGGCACCGGGGGGCTGCCGGACCCGGAAGGAGGCAGAAGACAAACCTCCCTTCCTCGCCTACCCAAGCGCCATCCCGTTTAGCACCATGGGCAAAGCTGGGTCTGGAGAAGGGGAGGGCAAAGTGAGCTTCTACCCTGACCCCTACCCGCTCATGTACGGGCACCAGCTGCTGGCCGCCTACCCCTACAACTTCACCAACCTGGCTGCGCTGCCTGTTGCTCTGAACATGGTCCTCCCAGATGACAAAGGACAGCCCCTGCCTTTCCTGCCCAGTGTTTTTGGCTACTCGGTGAACCCTTGCCGGAATGAGGCCCAGGAGGCGGGGAGCACCGGGGCCCATGGGGCTGGCAGCGGAGCTGGGGTTGGGGGTGGGACAGCCATGCCCCGGGGGGTGGTCCGGGGAGAGCCCTCGGCACCCGAGCGCCTGAACAAGGGAAATCTCCTGTGAGAGTTGGGGGGTAGGCGCCGGAGCTGGGCTGGGTGGCAGGTGCTGGTTCTGCGATGGGGGGATGCTGGAGGCAGCAGGGTTGGGGGAGATGCAGGGGAGCTCCAGGGCTGCAATTAGGGGAGGGTATTTTGGGCCAATTAAGGAGGCACCCGACCCAAGGTGGGAAAACTGCGGAAGAGGTGCTGCAGGCAAGTGGGGGATGCCCCCAGAGCTGTGATAGAGGGGAGCTGTGCCAGAGCCTAGTTGCTGAGCCGAAAGAGGGGGAGTAGAGGGAAGGACACTGGAGTCTGGCTTGGAGGTGCCGAAGATGAGATTTGGGGATGGGGTCCCAGAGCTGGGCGGTGGAGACGCTGGAGCAGAGGTATAGGAATGGAGGACGGGGTGCCAGAGCTGAGGCGCGGAGGTATTGGAGCTAACCTAGGGGCGTGGAGAAAGGAAGGAGTGCTGATGCCTGGCTGTGGAGGTGCTAGAGCTGAGCTTGGAGACAGGGCAGAGGGGGGAAGGAGCAGTGCTGCAGCCAAGTTGGGGAGGCAGCGGGAGCCACAATAGGGGGGGTACTATGCCATAGCCTTGCTGCGGAGGTGCTGGAGTCAAGGCAAGGGAGTGGAGGGAGGGGTGCCGGAGCCAAGTATAGGAGGCCATGTGATGTGAGGAGTATGCTGGAGCTGGGATGTGAGGTGGCCGGGGCAGGATACTGGAGACGAGATGGGGCAGAGGTATTGTTCCTGACTGGTGCATATGGGGGGAAGCAGTGATTGACAGCCTTCATTCCAGATGGAGTGCCCCCTTCAATCTCTTCCCCCTTCCATGACTCCTCAGGACCCTCCCCCCCTTGCCACACCTTTCAGGACCCTTTCCCCTCATAGTTCCCCCCAGAGCCCCTCTTGCTCCTGACACATCTGGTGGGGGCAGGGCTCCCAGGCATGCACTGTGATGGGGTTGGGAAGGAATTGTAGCTGAGAGGGACCAATGTGGGGGGTCTGGGAGATGAGGGTGCCTCATTTACTGTCCTGAACCCCCACCTCTGAAGGGTAGGGAGACAATTTGGGAGTGGGGGAGCCTGGATGGGAGGGGACACTATATCTGCTCCCAGAATGCACTGCAGCCCCCTCCCCAAATCCAGTTCCTGCAGTGTCCCAGCAGGGGTTGGGGGGGAGCAGGGGGAGCTCCCAGCTACCCCAGCCTGGCTGCTCCCAGCAGGGGCACAAATTCTCCAGCAGTTCCTGGGCTCCCTCCTCACCTGTTGCTGCCTTCAGCTTCCTGTCCCAAGCACCCCACCCTGTCCCCTGCCCCCCTTTCTCCCTCTGCATACAGCCTCCACCCCAGCTCCCCCTTTTCCGCACTCCCAGCCCTGGCGGGGCGCCAGGCTCTACAGTCACTGGTGACGCTTTGCTTTGGAGCCTCAACCGGCTGAGTCACATTTTCCTTTCGGGCCGGGGAGCCTTCCACCGCTCCAGCTCTTCGGCCCTATTGCACTAATTGTTCTCCAGTCTGGGCCACTGACCCTCCCTGCTGCACTAGCTGCACTAGCCCTTCTCCTGCTTACCCCCCGTGATGCCAAGGTGGGGGGGGTCATGTAGGAAATGGGAGCATCCCCCCCCTCCAAAAGAGACTCCTCATAAACAACTGTGTAGTTAAAGCAACTCCAAAAGCAGGGAGGGTTGTGGTGAGCCCTTCTGCCCACCCAGCAAACTCCAGCCCCGATCCCTCTCCCCCCAAAACCTGCTCTCCATGCCTGCAGCCTGAACATCCACCCCTCTGCCCCTCCAAAGCAGCTTCCCTGCCAGTGTCCCTAAAGTCCCCTTCCCCGGTCCTTCCCTAATGGTGCCTCCTAAACCTGCTCCCTGTGCCCCACCACATCTACCACCTTCCCCCTCCCCGTACCTCTCCCACCAGCTGCCTTGTGACACCAATCCATCTGCTCACCAACCGATCTCTGGGTGTAGGGTTGCATTGCAGATATTTGGGGTGACAGGCACCCCTTATTCTGCAGATCTTCCCCCCTCCAAAAGCCAGATTCCTTCACTCTTTTGGGGCACATGAGGGGTGTTAGCCCCCCAATCCCTAACCTTTGGGGTACCAGTGACTTGAGAGACACCGTGGAGGGGGTGGGATTTGGAAGTGGGTGGGCCTGGGATTGTGCTGCTCCCAGAAGCCTTTGCTGCCCTAGTGGGTCACATTTGTGGGAGCAAAGGGATGTGTGGATTTCCTTGGAGCTTGGGGGGGGGAATCTGAGGTTTGACCCCATTTATACACCCTAGTAGCTGGGGGGAGTGGTATGTGATCTCCTTGGCTTAACTTGTGAGGTGGAGAGGAAATGAGGGATGCAGTTTGGAGGAAACAAAGCTGACACCCCCCCATCTCACTGCTGCCCCCAATCTCCCCTTCCTTATCCCTGAATTATCCCCCTAAATTCACCTGACCTCCCCCCATCTTGCCCCTGAACCAGCCCCTAAATCTCTCCCTAACTTCCCCCCAAAACTCGCCCATGACCCACATGGTCCCCATGGATCATTGAGCTGGGTGGGCAGTAAAGAATCCCTCCCCCATTCCAAAGGTGGGGGGGGGCTATCACTGCCCCAGCTGTCTGGCCAGCAGGGGGTGCTGCCTGGCACAGAGCTCATCTTGGACTTGGAGGTTGGGGAATGAGGCCTTGCCCTAAGCCTTGATTGACTTGGGGGATCCTTCCCAGCCCAGCAGTACCCCCCAGTGGCTGCAGGGGCAAGGGCTGCAGCACCTGAAGTTGGGCCGGGGTGTGTGCGTGTACATAGCCATTGGGCGATTCCTGCAGCGCGGCAATGCAGCGCACTCCTTTGATGCAGTGAGGTGCTGCATTGGGACAGCATGGCTGCCCCCTCTGCTGCAGCCATGCAATTCCCTGCTCTCCTTCCTGCAGGTGGCCCCGGGGCCCGGCAATGCAACGCTCCTTCCCTCACTCCTGCAGCATTCGGGCGCACATCATGGACATTCCAGCCCCCTTCCCGGCCGTGCCGCACGGCTCCCCTGCGACGTGGTGCCACACCTGCTGCACTCCACCCCTCCCCATACAGCGCTGTGGCTGTTGCATCCTGCCCATGTATTGCAGCTGCCTCTTCTGCTACATGGTGGTGACCTGTAGGGATAACGGCAGCCCACCCCATCCCACAGCATTGCAACAGCCCCACATTGCAATGACTGGCATCCCCCCTTCACTGCAGCAGCTTGCAGTGGCCATTGCATTGCTCACAGGCAGCAGAAGAGTACATTGCAGGTTGCATGGGGTGGGGAAGGGGGGAATAGAGCAGAAAGCACCAAAGGCATTGTGGGAACGTGTCCCACTCTCCTCCCCCAGGAGCTGGAGTGGAGGTATGCAGGGGGTGGGGGCGTGGGAGGGGGGCAGTCACCAATCTGTACATAGCTGTCCGTCTGAAACCTTTTGCACTTTTGTCACTGAGTCCTCAGTGAGCGTGGAGCATTGCTACTGAATGTACCTTTGTCTTTATTTTCTAGACGCACCTCTGGTTAGTTTTATGGCACTTTAGAGATCTAACTAAATGGTTTAAAAGAAAAATAATCAAAGCAACAAATGAGCAAAAAACCCACGTATTCAACCCCACAGAAATCCTGTGTTCCAGCCGCTTTTAGCCTGGTCTCTCTGTTCCAACTGTGACTGTGTGGAAGACCCGTAGAGAACAATCCAATATTTATCTTTCTGCATCTGTGTGTGTTTAACCATAACTTCTCCGAAATAAAAAGACAACTATATGCTCAACCCAAAAGCTGCCTGGCAGCCTCCGCACATCTGACGCCTTTAGGGGAGCAGTGCGTGCTTCTCTGCCCATTGGGAGCCTTCCTCCATTGTGGAGATGCAACCACCTCTGGGGCAGAGCGGCTGGTTACACAGGGACCCCTCGCCAGGTGGCCATCTCTGAGCTGACTCCCAAGGGAAGAGCACTGCATAAGGGCCAACACTAACTACCAGGGGAGGGAGATATTTGGGGACACAGCCTGATTCCTGGCAGGGGAGGATATTCCCCACCCCCCGTCTACCTCAACCCCTCCCTGTCTGGGATTGCAGCCAATGTAACTCTTAGCAAACATCCACTGCCCACGGGGAGCCAGGCAGGGTCGAGGACTTGGGGCACAGTGTGGTTCTGGGAGAAGGGGGCTTACTGCAGGGCTGAGAAACGAGTCTCTGTGCCCAAGAAGGGCTCCCCTTGCTGGCTCCCTCAACCCCCCTCTACACATCCCACGGTGCCAGGTTCCATACCTTGTACCTCAGTTCCCCCCCCCCCCATCCATCTGCAGGTGCTGCTTCTGATCTAGCCAGCTGGGGCGTGATCTGCCACCTGCCTCCTCACCAGGGCAAATGCCCTGTCATCTCTTCCCCCACCACCACCAACCCTGACCCTTGAGCCACAGCTGACGTCAGCTGTTCCTATTTACCTGCCCTGCAGATCAGCTGGCAGGCCAAAGGGGCTCAGACTGGCTGGCCCTGAGCTCCACACTCCTCCATTGGATCCTTTCTCCTGGCTCTATGGGCTTCCTAGCCAGTCTCCTCGTCCTGTTGGCTTTGGGCAGGTTTTCAGCAGAGGCCGTGTCGGACCACCCGATAACCCATGGGGACTCTGCTAAGGTGAGGCCGGCAGAGGGCTGGGTGGGGAGGGGGGCTGCTTGGCTAGGGGTCAGACCAGCTTAGTGCATTGGCAGTCAGTGACCAGGCAGTGAGCACATGCTGGACACCCATCTTGCTCTGCCCCCCCTAGCTGCACCGTCAGTACACAAGGAGATGATGCTGGTGGGTTTCACTGATCCTGATTCTGCCAAAAGCCTGACAATTCTTTAAAATCTCTTTTACTTATGGACAGTGTCAGGGTTTTATTTACCCGTCCAGCAGCAAAATTACCATGGAATTCCTGTCTTAAAAAAAAAAAAAGAAATTGTATTTTCAAAGATCAGACTCCAGATGAACAGTTTGCTGTGTGGTTCTCAGTAACTCCACAGACAGCATTCTCCTGTTATAGAATACCCCATTCCCAGCCCCTTGGGGTAGTGATGAACATTTTGTTGCTCCAAATGTAGCACACCTGCCGAATTTCATGGCACAGTTTATAGTGAATAGATGTGGAATTGGAAATTTCACTCCATGTCTGGCCTACGCACCCTGTTTCTTTGACAGTTAAAAATTTGATCAACAGGTGGAATAGGTCTGGCTAGCCCTGAGCTGGGATTTTTCTTCTTTCCCCCCTCCCCCCGCCTGCCGTGATAGGGTGACAGATAATCCCCGACGCACAGGAGAGCCATGGGGTCAGGAAGGACATGGAGGCTGGGAAGTTGTGCCAAGTTGGGCATATCCTGGTTGGAAGAGGGCTTTTTAAAAAAGGGGGGGTTCTATTGTGGCTGGAGAGAGGCAGATTCACACTCACTGCTGCAGAAGGACCATGGTGGGCTTCCCAGTGCACGGCATGGAGCAATCAGCATGTGAGTCAGTCAGAGGTTTAGAAACACCCAGAGTCACGTTCCTGGCCATCTAAGTTAACAGCCATTACTGGACTGAGCCCTCCTGGAATCTCATTCATTCTTTTTTCAATCCTGTTACACTTTCACACCATCCATCAGCGAGGAGTTCCACAGGTTGTCTGCACACTGTGTTTGTTTGAAACCCACTGCCTATTACAGTTAGAGCCTCCAAGTTACAAATATCTGAGTTATGAACTCCTTGGTCAGCCCCGCAGCCTTCCTCTGGAACTGGAAGTGCACAATCACTGCATTAAACATAAACTACTAAAAAAATAAAGGACAAGTTTAAAAGCAGAGTCCATGCTGGCTCTTTGTCAACAATAAAGGGAGGGGAAAAGACAAAGTCTCTTGCAGGTGTGGAAGTTTTTGGCACAGAATTGGGTGTTTTCCCCAACAAATTGCATTGTAGTGTAAACGCTCTCATTGTTTTGTTGCCAAAAGGCGACAGAATGTGCCAGTGTAGACAAGGCCTAAGTTGCAGAGGGTCACTGTTAGTGATGCTCATGAGAACTGCCTCTGCTGCCTTCCATCCATGGAGCTTGAAAGATGGAGGCCTTAGGTTAAAGTCACTGCTGATGAAGTCGGCTTTGGCTCCGCAAGACCAACAGTCTGAGTTGGTGCCAAGCACCAGTGCCTTGCAGAGCACCCTCCTGGCGCCAATGATGTCTCGGCACCAGGAATCTTCAATGGTTCTGAAGAAGCAGGCCAAGAAGACAGGGAAGGACAAGTTCCTCGGGCCCAAGCTGGCATCGGACAAGGACGAGGCACCAGAGAAGGCTCCCCACCCCCAGTCACTGACCATACAGGTCCCCTCCACCTGGAGGTGCTTCAGGCAGTACAGGACATTATTGGGTTGCCCATCCTGCCGACACCCTTGACACCGGGGTCCTGGCACAGGGGCAAGTCCTCGCTACTGCTGCAGTCGCCAGCCACCCCATGCTCCACTCTCCAGCAAGGTCTCAGGAGAGCGCTCCAGAGCCCAACACACCCTGCCATGGGGAGGCAAAGGTCAGGCTCGAGAACTAGAGCTTTGCTGGAAGCGGCGCAGACCTTCGGAGGCAGGCGTTGTCCAGCAAGCCGGACACGGTGGGGCCAGTCACTGATCCTGCCAGCAGAGTTGATCGCAAGACAGGTCCCCACAAAATGGATGCCGCTCCCCACACTGGGACTATCGCATAGCACTGAGGTTTCTGGGGCAGGTTCTCCAGCGCCGGTTCCTCTTCCCGGCACCAGAGATCTCCATGTCACTGGTCATCGCCATCGAGAAGTGGGTCCAGGGGCCGCTTTCAGTCACTGACTCGCAGCCGTGGGCATTCCTCTTGGTCTCTGAGATCGCCTCTTCCTGCAGCTCCCAGCACTCCAGGGACTGGAGTACCATCCAGCATAAGGACTGTGGGGGCCCTTTTGGAACGGTCTTCCCACCCACTGGCGCAGGCATCGTCATCAAGACCTGAACCGCCCACCCTGGCACCTCCCGGGGTCACACAGTCATCGCCACAGCCACAGCCACCGTGGCCTTCGCAATGATACCTGTGGACCCCATGTGGTTTCTTGATGCAGCTGCAAGTTACCCAGTCAGTAGCCAGGGTTTCTGAAGCGCCCCCTGTACCACCGATTATCCAGCCCCGGCACTGAGTTCAGCCAGATTGAGCACCCCACTGGTGCAGGAGGAGGCAGAGGGCCAGCATCCACCTCCTGAGGAGGAGCAGTCAGCCCAGGCCTTGTGGTCCCCCTTGCCTGATGCAGGGTGCCAGGGTACACCAGGCTTTCTTGAAGTGGGTGGCTGCCCACCTGGATCTCTAGGCAGAGGAGGTGGAGGAACCCACCGACACCCTCTTTGGTGTCCTGGGGCAAGTGGCTCCGGCCATGGTCGCCTTGTCTCTGCATGAAGGAGTAGCCAAGCTAGCCAAGGCCCAGGGGCCAATACCCTCCTCAGTCCCCACAGTCTCTAAGAGGCGGGAACGCAAGTATTTTGTCCCTGCTAAAGGTGACTATTTGTACACCCTCCTGGCCCCAAACTCACTCGTGGTAGAGTTGGTGAACCACAGGCAGCAGCCAGGTCAACTGATCCCACCCCCAAAAATAGACTCCAAACGCCTGGAGCTTTTAGGATGCAAACTGTATTTGTCAGCCAGTTCCAGGTGCGTGTGGCTAACCAGGCCTTGACTGTCTGACAGGACTGGAGCCTGGGGCAGTCAGTGGCAACGTTTGAGTCCTCTTTGCCAGAGAGCCCCAGGCGGGAGTTCAAGGCGCTGCAGAGGAGGGGGCAGTGGTAGCTAGAGCAGTGCTGCAAGTGGTATTGGACGCTACGGATTCGATGGCCTGATTCATGGCCTCAGCCATCTCCATGCACAGGTCGGTGTGGCTCCTGCTCTAGGTCTTGTCTGTGGAGGCCCAGAGCTCACAGTCAGGCCCTGTTGGCAGAAAACATAGACATCAAGTTAGACTCTCAAAAGACCCAAGGACCAGCATAAAACTTCACAGGTTCTATGTCCAGGGAAAGGAGAGGGAAACATTTCAACCTCCTCCCTCTCCTTCTTGTGGAGCCTATACTGGGCAAGGCCCAGTCCAAAGGAGTCCAAGTCATACAGAAGGAAGCAGGGCAGGCAAGCACAGCCAGCCACCCAACCCACCTCTAACCATTCCAAGGCCCCCAGCAAGTGCCCCTTTTGAGAGCTCACTCGGAGGCAATATACCTGGAGATATCGCTGGAGATATTTGGGAGCAGGTTAGATAGACATTTATCAGGGATGATCTGGACAGTGCTTGGTCCTGCCGTGAGGGCAGGGGACTGGACTTGATGATCTCTCAAGGTCACTTCCAGTTCTAGTGTTCTAGGATTATATACCTCTCAAGCCGGATCCTCCTCCCCTTTTGTTTTCATCCCACCTCCATCCCTACCTCTCAGCCTGGAGGGCCATCACCTCGCATGGCTGGGTCCTCACCACAACAGGTCAGGGCTACACCCACCAGCTCTCCTCTACCTTACCTTCCCACCCACCTTCCCCATCCCACTTCCGGGACCCATCTCACGAGACTCTTTTCACACAGGAGGTGGAGGGATTGCTCTGCATGGGAGCAGTGCAGGAGGTCCCACCCTTGCATGGAAACCAGGGCTTTTATTCTTGTAATTTTTAATTCCCAAAAGCCAAGGGGGAGCGACATCCTATTTCTCGACCTGCAAGGCCTGAACCACCATCTACGCAGACTTGAGTTTTGCATGGTCTCACTGGCTTCCCCCAGCCTGGATGCCACCCTCAACCTCAAGGACGCGTACTTCTACAGCTCGATCTTCAAGTGGACTTTTGTTGACAAAACTATACCTGCATCTACACTACCACTGAGCAGTTTTGTCGATGGCGGTAAACCTCATTCTACGAGGAATAACGCCTTCTGTCAACAGAGGGCGTTATTGCATCTACACTGTCCTTTGTGTCTACACTCTCATGTTGACAAAGTGGCTTGCTTTGTCGACAGTATCTGTCGACAAAGCCTCTGTCAACAAAAGCCTGTAGTCTAGACGTACCCCAAGTGTGTGGTGGTGGTGGCAGAATACCCAAGGGGGTCCAGGTACTTTTCTACCTCGACGACCGGCTGGTCACAGGGCCGTCCGAGATCAAGGTCCATTGCGATGTCGCTCTCCTCCTGGACACGTGTCAGCGACTGGGTCTCCCGGTAAACAAGGAAAAGTCTGTTAGTGCCAGTTCAAAGGATCGAGTTCAGCAGAGGGGTCCTCGACTTGGTGGCAGCGCAAGCCGTTCTACCTCCAGACAGGTTCGAGTCGCTCGCGGGCCTCATTCGCCAAGTGTCAGCTGCACTGCCAACCACAGCCAGAGCATGCATGAGCACACTGGGCCTTGTGGCAGCTTCGCCAGGCTCAGGATGTGGCCTCTGCAGCTGTGCTTGGCATCAGCTTACTCATCGGCCAGACACTCGCGAAATGGAGCGATGACCCTCCTCTCAAACATCCTCCAGGGGCTGCCGTGGTGGATGGTACCAGAGAATGTCCTGGCAGGAGGGCCATTTCGGCTGCCATGACGCGCCCTGGAGTTGGTGTGTAGTGCCTCAGATCGGGGCTGGGCAGCCACCTCGGCACATTGCAGACACTGGGAACGTGGGGCCCCACGGAGCTCGGCCTTCACATGAAGCGCTCCGGGCAGTCCACAAGGCGTGCGAAGTGTTCTTCCCAAGCCTGCCAGGCAAGGTGGTCAGGGTCCTCACGGACAACGTGGCCACAGTGTCCTATATCAACAGGCAGGGAGGGGCCGCTCTGCAGCCCTTGCCAAGAGGCACTCGCTCTCTGGGACTCCTGCCTCACACACGATGCCTTCCTGGAGCCAAGAACGTCCTCACAGAAAGCCTGAGCAGGCCGTTTGCCTCTCGCCACCCATGGGACCTTCGCCCCAAGGTGGCTTTCAGGCTCTTCCAAGAGCGGGGATCTCCCCAAGTCAATCTCTTCCATGCCAGGCAGAATGTGAAGTGCCCTCAGGTCTGCTCGCGACTGGGACTAGAGGAAGGTTCCTGATCAGATACCTTTCTCCTCTCTTGGGCGAGGGGTTTCATGAGCCAAGCCCTGCTGAGCCGATAGCACGTGGCCGATGGCAGCTGACCCTTATGGATGCTCTTTTGGGACTTGAATGACTGTATCTTGCCTGTTCTAATGTCTGGCTATAGGGACAGACTAAAGGAGGGGAGCTAAGCTAGCTAGAACCGTTTGAGAGAGATCTGGGAGTCGTCTCTGCAGATGTAGCTGCTGGATGCACAGCAGTAGGCCAAAAACTGAACAGCATGTTGGGAATCATTAAGAAAGGGGTAGATAATAAGACACAAAACACCATATTGCCTCTGTATAAATCCATGGCACGCCCACACCATGCAGATGTGGTCACCCCAGCTCAAAAAAGATACCTTGGCACTGGAAAAGGTTCAGAAAAAGGCAACAAAAATGATGAGGGGTGTGGAACAGCTTCTGTAAAAGGAGAGATTAATAAGACTTTTCAGCTTGGAAAAGAGACGACTAAGAGGGGATAGGATAGAGGACTATACAAACATGGCTGGTGGGGAGAAAGTGAATAGGGCAGTGTTATTTATCCCTTCACATAATAGAAGAGCTAGGGGTTCCCCGATGAAATGAATAGACAGCAGATTTAAAAAGAACAAAAGGCAGTATATTTCTTCATACAATACACAGTTGACCTGTGGAACTCCTGGCCACTGGATGTGGTGAAGGCCAAAAGAATAACTGGGTTCATAAAAGAACTAGGTAAGTTCCTGGAGGACAGGTCCATCAGTGGCAAGATGGACAGGGATGCAACCCCATGCTCTGGATGTCCCTAAACCTCTCAGAGCCAGAGGCTGGGAGTGGCAAACGGGGTGGATCCACTCACTATCTGCCCTCTTCTGTTCAACCCTCTGATGCGTCTGGTACTGGCCACTGTAAGAGGACAGGAACCTGAGCTAGATGGCCATTGGGCTGACCCAATACCATGAAGCAGGGAGAGACAAAACGGGAGAAAGGCACAGCACACCCTGTCTGGTTCTAGGCTGATTCGCTGCCGACTGCCTATGGGCCCATGTTTTGCTCACAGTTCACAATACACCCCACTGTGAAAATCTGGAAAGGGTCCTGCCCACCCCCCAAGGCCCTTCCCTCCTCACCTGCTGGCGTTGTAATCGCTCCGCATGGGGACAGATGATTAACAAGCTGGCTAACTGGTGATTGGCTCAAACTGAGGCTGGTGTGCCTTTGGACCTCAGCTGCCAACAGAGGCATCTGGATGCTACGGGACGTCCCACATGCCCCCTGGATCTAGCGCACGCTGCTGGTGAATACCGGCTTTCTCCACTCACAATCTGAGGACGGCACTGAGCAGCAGAAGCCAGTGACAAAGGAGAGACCCAACTGGCTGCCCTTGGTCTTGAAGGGTCCCCCGGGGCCTAAACCATCTCTCCCCATTCAAGCCACTAGGCCCCCTGGCATAGCCCTGGGGTTATCTACAAGACCCTTAAGTGGAAGCAGGGAAAGGCCTTGAAACCAGCCCCTTCATGACTGCCTTGGCTGGAACAGCGGCCTAAGGGGCAGATACACCCTGGGAACCCAGCCCACCTTTCAATGAACCCTCACTTGCATCAGCTGCAGGCAGCTGGCACTAAGGGAGCCATGGAGAGAACCCAGGAGTCCTGTCTCCCAGCCTCCCCTCCCCCCACCCTGCCCACTATAACCCACCAGCCTCCACTCCCCTCCCAGACACAGGAGAGAACTGAATCGGGTAATTGAATAGTTGAGTAACCACATAAATTCTTATTGGTTACTTGACTATTCATAGTCCCTGGGGGCCGGGGTGGCAGCCAATGCAATCTGGCCCCACTCCTGGGAAGGCCCCTCCCACCCTGCACTGCTGCCTCTGTATTAGAGGCAGCAGCATAGGGTGTCAAACAGCAGCTGGTCCACGATGGGAGCCAATTTAAAAACCAGCTCCCCACAAAGACCAGCTAGCTGCCTGCTGCCACGAGCTGCTGCCTCTGATACAGGGTAGCAGCAGCCCCTGTCTGTGGTGGGGGCCGAGCTACCTACGGACAGAGGCTGCTTTGCAGCAGCCTCCCCTGCCCCCCCATGCTGCTGCCTCTATCAGCCTTTTAAGCTGGCTCCCCCCGCACTGGCTCCTACTCCCTCCCAGCTGCCTCTGATACAGAGGTAGCAAGGGGGTGAGAGAATGCATGCAGTTGACAAGATTAACTGATAAGCCTAGGTTTATAGGTTAATTGTATGATTGACTACACGTTGTCATCGATACCCAAGTGTCCTCTGCCCCCCTTTCTAACCCACCAGGCCTCACTCCCCTCCCAGAGCTGGGGAGAGAACCCAGGAATCCTGGCTCCCAACCCTTCCCCCTCTTGTTCTAATCCACTAGCCTTCACTCCCAACAGTCTTACCTATCTATGGAGCAGTGATGACATCTGCTGGCCAGTTGAAGTAACACAATGTAAAGGCCCACAATGCAACAAGGCATCTCTGGCGGGGCGGGCAGGGCGGAGGTAAATGAAAACAATGGAAAAGCAGTTCCCATGTCGCAGGGGCCAGAATGCAGAATTAATTACAATGATGAATCGTATTATCATTATGGAAATACAATTAATAAATAAAAGGAGCCAAAATGACCCCTAATGGCCAGGTGGGGTAATGCAGGGCATGTATTTCCCCTTCACCCCCCACAGAGCAGCAGTGCCACCTAGTGGCCAGTGAGGGGGGGTGCATAAGGCCCTTTAAGACACCACTAATTTTCTCCCCCCATCCCCGGCAGGATGATCCCTGCTTCCAGGCCCTCAAAGGCGAGGAGGGGGCTCTGAATATAGGCCAGCACTGGGGGAATGTCACCCCAACAGCCACCATCCACATCGACCTCCGCCAGGTGACCAGGTACAATTTGGAGTGCAGGGTGGCTGGGAGCCAGGATTCCTGGGCTTTTCCCAGCTCTGGCAGTGGGCTGGGGGCTGGTGGGTTAGACCGGGGGGCCGGGCACTAGGATGCCTGGGTTCCATGTGCTTGGCATGGGCCCCTTTCTTCCCAGCACCACGTCGTCCTTCGAGTTCCGCACGCTGGACCCGGAAGGGGTGATCTTTTTCGGAGATATGGGGGACCACAGTGACTGGTTCATGCTGGGGCTGCGGCGTGGCAGGGCCGAAATCCAGATCAGCAACACTGTCACCAGCATCACCGTGCGGGGCGGCTGGCGCCTGGATGATGGGCTCTGGCACCGGGTACCAGGGGCTAGGAGGAGTCAGAGCACTCCTTGGAGAGGCAGGGGTGCTGCCAAGTGGGACAGGCAGGGGAGAGAGAGGGGGCTGGGTGTGTTTTGGGGAGTTTCTTGGGGCAGAGGGTCTGGGGGGATCAATAGAGGTGGGGGTGGCTGGGAGGAGAGGGAAGGTGTCAGGGGGTCTCTTGGGGAGCAGTAACTGGGATGTGGGTGTTTTGGAGGCACCTTTAAAGTGGGGGTGCAGTGTGGCTTTGGAGCTTCCCCATGAGTGGTAGAAGGTGGAAGGGGGCTGGCTGGGTTTGGGGAGGACTCTTGGAGTAGGGGTGGCCATGATAAGATTTGTGGTCCCCCCAGGGCAGTAGCCCTGGGAAAGGGCTAGTGTAAGTTTTGGGGTCCCCCCAGGGTGGAAGTGGCTGGGTGAGGTTGAGGGGTCTCTCAGGGCATAGAGAGCTTGGGGTAAGTTCCCCCCAGGATGAAAGTGGCTTGGTGAGGGTGGGGGTAGTGTCAGGCCAGCAGGGGGCTGGAGGAAGCTTGGGGCCCTGGGGGGGAGGCGAGGGAGTGGGGGCCGAATGGGTGGCAGCACCGTGTTCTCCCCATCCCTAGCTCCTGGTGCAGAACGAGGGGGACAGCGTGCTGCTGGAGGTGGACGGAGAGGAGCTGCTGGCCCTGGGCCATGTCTCATACCCCATCGTTGAGCGACTTGCACCCCAGATGCGCATTGCCATGGGGGGTCTGTTCCTGCCTGCCTCACAGCTGCTGGCCACGGTGCGAGCTGGCGCCTGGATGCCTAGGCCTCTGCCTGGCACTGGGGGCGTGGGGACTAGTGGGATAGATTGGGGGCATGGGGTTGCTGGGAGCCAGGACTCCTGGGTTCTATCCCTGGCTCTGGGAGGAGAGTGGGTCCTGGTGGGTCAAAGTGGGCGAGGGAGGCTGGGAGCCAGGACTCCTGGGTTCTCTCCACAGCTCTGGGGGCTGGGGCTGAGCTGGGGAGGCCCAACTCTCACCCCCACCCCGGTGTTTCAGATGAACACGGCCATGGATGGCTGCATACGGCACTGGGCCTGGCTGAACCAGAGCACGACATGGCAGGAGGACGGCACCCTGGAGAGGAGCCCCAAGCGCTGCTTCAGCACCCTGCAGCCCGGCAGCTTCTTCCCCGGGGCCGGGCTAGCCAGCTTCCGCCTGGCAGGTACTGCGGGGACCCTGGAGTCCGGGCCGCCTGCCCGGCGTCCCTCCCAGCACAGCCTGTGTCACCCATGGGGACACCTATCCCAGCACCTCTGCCCAGCACTGCCCCCCAGACTGGCCCCCCAACCCTCCAAGAGCCCCCATCTCCCCTCTTCCCAGCACTGAGCCACAGACTGACCCTCTGCCCCTACAAGAACCCCCACACTGCCCCCTCTGCTCAGCACTGCCCCCTAGACTGGCCCTCTCCCCCATAGGAACCCCCATTCCACCCAGCACCCCCTGAAATGACCACCTACTCCCTATGGTGACTGCTGAGGCCCCTCCCAGCCCTCCTGCAGTAACCCCCCCATGCCCCCATAAGACCCCCCCTCTCCAACCCCCACCAGCAGCATCTCCTCAGGAAGAATCCTGAGCTGCCCCCCTTCCCCACTGCCCAGTGAACCTGCCCCGTGTTTGTCCCCCCAGACCTGGCTGGTGGCACCACACCCCTCAATGAGAGCTGGGCACTGGAGGTGGAGCTGGGGGTCCAGGCCCCCCGGCAGACAGGGCTGCTGCTGGCGGTGGCCACCCTAGACCAGAGCTTGGCATTGAGCCTGTTGCTGCAGCCCACGGTGAGTCTCAAGGGGGCTCAGTGCAGGGGTCCTCTGATTGGAGGGGTGAGATTCTGGGGGTCTGCTCATGGGAGGAGGGGGTGTGGCGACGGGGTCTGCTCATTGGGTGTCTGCAGTGCTGGGAGGCCACTTGCTGGGGGGCCCTGGTGCCAGGGGTCTGCTTGTCGGGGGGCCGCAGTGCCAGGGGTCCACTCATCAGGGGTGCACAGTGCCAGGAGTCTGATCACAGGGGGGCACATTGCCTGGGGGGCCTGCTAGGCAGAGAGCTGCCAACGAGGCCAGCTTTGGGGGTTCTGGGGCCCCTTTTCTCCCCCCCAGACACCGTGCCTTGCTCTCCTGCAGGCTGTGCTCGCACGCCTGGGGAATGCGACCGAGCTGCAGCTGCCACTGCCCAAGGGACCCTGCCTGGATGCCCCACTGCACCTGCAGGTCTCCTCCACCCACCTGGCACTGCGGCTGGGTGCCCACGGAGACTCCCTGACCAGCCAGCCCCCTGACTTCCAGAGGCTGCGGGGAGCCTGGCTGGGCCAGGGGGGGCGGCTCTTCATTGCGGGGCTGCCAGGTACGTTTCCCCCTGCCAAACAGTAGCAACCCTCCCATCCATGTCTGGGTACCACTGGACGTATCCCATTCCCACCCCAGCTGGGCCAGTTTTGTCATGAGTCCCTTCTCCACACCCGCTGTGAGCCCTAGAAGGGCAGTTGTTGTGGGGGTGGATGGAGTGGGGGCCCCTTTCTCCCCACCCTCTGACCCCTTCCCCCCATATTCCCTTGCAGAAGGGGGTGAGACCCCCAGACCCAAGGAGTGGGGGTCCTTCCGGGGCTGCCTACGGGGCATCCAGGTGCAAGGCCATCTGCTGGATCTGGATTCGGCCCTGTTCAGGAGTGACACCATCTGGGCCCACAGCTGCCCCGGGGACCATGAGGTGGAGGGAGTGGGGCGCAGCACCCATTAAAGGGTCCTCCAGACAACATCGCCTCCCCCGTTACTTGGGCAATGGACAATGTGGAACGGGGAGAGGAAGGAACAGGCATGGGTTGTGATGGCGGGGGATTGTGACCCAGATTGGCTGTGATGGTGTGTGGGGCTGTGACAATGGGGGGACGACGACTGTGTCTGGGTGCAAGTGTGCAGCTGTGAGTAGGAAGGGGCTGTGACAGGTTGGGTGGCTGTGAGGCGCTATGCTATGATAGGGCACAGTTGTGATAGCATGGGCCTGCGATTGTGACACTACAGGGGCTGTGTCTGGGAGTGGTTGTCCGTGACAGTATCAGGCTGTGACTAAAAACAGCTGTGATGGAGTCAGACTGTGACCATATGGGACTATGCCTGGGAATAGTTGTGTGTCTGGGATAGTGTCAGGCAGGGCTAGGCCTAGGAGTGGTTGTGTGTCTGGGACAGTGTCAGTCATGACTAGGAGTAGCTGTGACAGTGCAGGGCTGGGCCTGGGTACGGTTGTGATGACATGGGAGTGTGCTGGTGCTGGGGGTCAGCCTGTGACTAGGAGGTTTGGTGCTGCTGTGAGGATGGCCAACTGACACTGGGGAGTAGGTAGACAGTTGTGACAATGTAGAGCTGTGGTTCTGAACACTTGTGCAGCTGCCACAGTGTCGGGTCACGTCTGGGAGCTGTTGTGATGGTCTCTGCTTGTCTGTGTGGCTGTCAGCAATGGTGTGGCTATGAGCAGCTGAGATCAGGTACAATTGTCTAGTTGTGATGGTGATTGTGAAAGGCTGCCTTTTTCAAGTGAGATTATTTTGTAGTTCCATGACTGATTTTGCAGCACATTGCTTGTGTGATTGTGCTTATGTAGCATTGTGGTGTGTTTGTGGCTGTGCTTGAGCAAGACTGTGTCTATGGTGTTTGTGTTTCTGGGTGTCTGTGTCTTACACAGTGATTGCGCAACAGTGACTGTATGACCGTGTGTGTTACGTGTGTGACTTAATCTAGGTGATTGGGTGACTGTTACTGTTCGCACAAGACTGACTGTGTACACACAATGGCAGTTCTGCAACCAGTGCTTTGTGTGTCAGTCTGTAAAGGGCTGAGTGACTGAATGTCAGCCTGCTTGTTGGCACATGCATGCTTCCAAGGGTCTGATTTTTGTCATGCTCCTTCTGTTTTGTTGAGGTGACTGTGATTGCAAGTGATGGTCTGATATTGCGTTTATGTGCACACACTTCAGCTCCATAAACAGCCTGCAAAAACTCACTCTCTATATACAACTGAGACTGTGTAACTGTGAATGATTGTAGTGTGTGTGTGCATGTGTGTAATCCAAAGACTTGATGACTGTGTGTAGTGGTGGATAGAGTTTATCAATTTTCAGGCCAGAAAGGACTTAATTTTGACCTCTTGTCCAGCACAGGCTGAAGTATTACACCCAGATGGCCTGTACAACTTGGATTCAGCTGAAGCATCTTTCAGACAGGCCTCTGGGCTGTTCTGGCATTTATCTGCCTTCGTTTAATTCTTTGCCAATTGAAGTAGTTTGTGTGTGTGGCTAAAAGATGGTACAAGTGTGAGTATGTGTGACTGATTGGTGTGTGTGTGTGTGTTTGAGGCTGTGTAATAGTGGGCAACTACAGTTTCTTAATTACAGACACCTAGGGTGTGTCTAGACTACAGGGTTTTGTTGACAAAAGTGGACTTTTGTCGACAAAACTATACCTGCGTCTTCACTACTGCCGAGTTCTGTCGACATTATGTCAATAGAACTCAGCAGTTTTGTCGACGGCAGTAAACCTCATTCTACGAGGAATAACGCCTTTTGTCGACAGAGTTCTGTCGACAGAAGGCATTTATGCATCTACACTGTCCTTTGCGTCTACACTCTCATGTCGACAAAGCAGCTTGCTTTGTCGACAGAACTGGATGTAGTCTAGACGCTCTTTGTCAACAGAAGCTTTGTCGACAGTATCTGTTGACAAAGCCTCTGTCGACAAAAGCCTGTAGTCTAGACGTACCCCCTAGAGTCTACACATACCTAGAGTCTCATAATCACACATCCATCTACAGTCATTCACTGATATTAGATATAATATAATGTTGTAGACTCTCTGTCATACACTTACACACTGTGGTTATAGTTGTACAGTCACACAATTTCTCTTAGGCTCTTAACTACACTACCCACAACTACAGCCATTCATAATTACAGTCACATTAATACAATATTTTAGTCTCTTTTATATAGTCTCCCACAATCATACTCTTTTAATCATGCACACCAAACTACAGTCATTCACAGTTGTGACCATCAAGTTTTAGTCATACATACAGTTACAGTAATTCATAGATGTACAGGCTCAACTCCAGGCTCCTAATCTCAAGCACAAATACAGTCGTGCTGTTATAGTCTTTTACTTATGCATCCATACACAACTGATACAGTGTAACTGTGAATGACTACAGTTGTGTGTGAGGGTGCATAACTAAGATTATGAAGCCATGGCTGTAGTTGTGTGTGAGATTAAGAGACTGTGTCTGAGCCCGAGTTTATGCATCTGTGAATTACTGTATCTGTATGTGTGACTAAGACTTTATGGCTGTACTTGTGAATGACTGTAATGGGGTGGGTTGATTAAGAGATTATGACTGTGAGAGAATGTACCACATGGGAAGACTAGGAGACTGTATGGGTTGTGAGTGCAATTGTGAATGACTGTAATTATGTGTGTGTGGGGGGGGAGGATGTAGTAAAGAGTCTATGACAGAATGACTGTAGATATGTGTGTGACTATGACTTTTCAACTATGATAATGGTGTGTGTGAGTGAGAGTGAGAGTGAGAGAGAGAGAGAGAAACAAATTGTGCGGCTGTGACTATATCTCTGAATGACTGTAGCTACAGGAACAAGAGCTTGTTTGGCTGTGAATGCATATCTGTGAGTGATTGTAGGAGTGGGGGTGGGGTGTGTTTTAGGAGACTGTACAACTGTGACTGAAGTTTGTGTGAGATTGCAACCCTGCTGGATGTGTAGCTTATGTCTACGCCCACCCACAACACACGACACAGGTGCCTCCCACCCTCCCTGTGCATGCCTAGGATAAAGACCAACTGCAGGCTGGTCCATCTGCAGTGACCACAACCCCATTTATTATTATATACAAAATTGGCTACTAAACTCCTCACGACAAGGGGAATGGAGCTACCATGCCGCCAGACAAACGGCAGAAGAACATACACCAAACTGGATGGCAGACCACCCAGGAGCTGTGTCATGGGCTAGAACCCAGTGACCACCTCTAAACAACTCAGGAAGGGACAAAGAATTGACCCCCCGCAGCCCTCTGGTCCAAAGACGGGACCTGCTGGCCTAGAGGTGACAGGCCAGGACTCCAGGGTTCCAGTCCCATCCCTGATGGACCATCAGCCCTTCCTGCCTCCCCGCCCAGCTGTGTGTGAAATCGGGGAGGATCCTGACTGTAGGAAATGAAAGGGGAATTACTTAATGGGGGGTAAAGTGCTATTGAAATGTTACGCTGATGAATAGCAACAAGTATAATTTTTCCTCAAACTTCTTGTCCCAAGAATGGAACACAGGAGGCCAGAGTCCTCCCCTCCCAGAACCAGGGAGAGAACCTAGGAGTCCTGGTTCCCAGCCCAAGCCACCACCCTAACCCCCCAAGCAAAGAATGGAACCCAGGAGTCCTGGGTCTCACTCCTCCCCCGCACTCTAATCTTCCAAACCCACTTCCTTCCACAGCTCTGTAAGGGGAAGGAGGTTCTAGGGGGTTGGGCGGGGGAGCTGGGATCCAGGACTCCTGGGTTTTCTCCTCATCCCAAGTGGCTGTGAGACCACCGCTGTAGGAGTCATGAGGTCTCTAGTGGGCTGGGAGCAGCTGAGTCTCTGGGGCGACCCAGGGGGCAGAAGGTATGTTTCCACCCCCACCCACCCTTCACAGCAGGAGGCACGTCCCTGATTTGCTGCTGACGCTGTTGGCGGGCATGGTGTGGTCAAGGTCCCTGGGGATGGTGCCTTTGGGCCCCCAGACGTTGAGTTCCCCGAAGACCCCGGTCTCTACCATCTCCTCCTGCCAGGGGATGGGGATGTTGCCAGAGGAGAACTCCTCATAGAATGCCTTGTCCTGGTCATCCAGCATCACCCCCTTCACTGTGGAGAAGGCGCCCACCTCCCCGATGTCCTTGGCGTAGACCGTCTTGGGGTCGGGCACAAAGGGTGGCTCCAGCAGACCTGGATGGGGGGACATGGAAACATGGGTGGAGTGTTAGGGGCTATGGAGGGTCAGCCTCGATGCAGAATGCAACTGGCTGTGCACAGCACAAGCCTGTGTACACCCTCCCCACCATGATCACTGCACACACAATCCAACCGCAATCACAGCACAGACAATGCAACCCCATGGTACCACTGCCTGGTTCTGCACTGTGATCAACGCACACACAACCCAACCACTACCACCGCACATCCCACACAACTCCGTGGCAACACTGCTCAGTTCCTCACCATGACCACCGCACACACAACCCCACCTCAACCGCAACACACACAACCCAACCCTGTGGCACCATTGCCTGGTTCCCCACTGTGACCCCCCCCTCCACACAGCCAGTCTTGTCATCACCAACACTGGTTCCTCACCATGACCAGCACACACACAACCCAACCACGACCAATCTATACATAACGCAATACACCTGGTTGCCCAGTGTAACCACCACATGCCCCTCCCCACTTCAGCACACTTGTCCTCACTGCAACCACGACTCTCAGTCCCCACCATAGCACCTGACATGCACAACCCCCAATAACCATTATAGCCACTGCATACACAAACTCCAATATCCACCAGACAACTCCCAACACACCAGAAACATCATGCACGCAACCTAACATTCACAACCCTCAATACTCTCCACAGCCATCACACACACAAACTCCAATATCCACCACACAACCCCCAATGCACACCACAACCGCTGCAGACATGGCTAATGACACCCCCAACCCCCAATACCTGCCACAGCTCCCATGCACACAACTCCCAATGAGCACAACCCCAATATACACTGTAGCCCAAAATCCACCCCAGCCACCGCACACACAGATGCCCATACACACCACAACCACAAACCCAGTACCCAATACCTGTCACAGCCCAAGGTACACAGCAACGCCAACATACATGATGCCCCAATACATATCACAACCATCCCCCCCATCTGTACACACCACTGCTCCACTGCATGCACACAAAGGTCCCTGAAATACAGAACCACAGGCTGTGCACTCTGTAACACACACACACACACACAGTGGTGGTGCCCTGGGCAGGTAGACTTGAGAAGATGAGTTGGCGACCCATCATCTCTACATTTGCTTTCTCTTGGGGGGGGGGGGCTGTGCATCCCTTGTACTGGGGGTGGGCAATATAGGGGGATGGGTCAGGGTGTGGAGGACCCCTCCTAATTCTGGGAGGGTTCAGTGGTGGACCCCTCATCTTGGGGGTTGGGACAGGCCAGGGGGGCCTCTCAGCCCTGGAGGATGGGGGATGGGATGGGGGTTTTGGGGAGCCCCTCATCCTGGGAGCTGGCAGGACTTGGGGGAACCCTGGAGGACTCAGGGGGGCATGTTACCTGCCTCTAGGCGGCCCCAGTTCATCTTCTGGAAGAGTGGCAGGGCTTTGAGCTGGGCGCACTGGTTGTTGCAGAAGCCCAAGCGACCGGCCGGGTCCTTGGCCAGCAGCCCCTCGCAGGCGGCTTGGCAGGCAGGGCTGAACTTCTCCGAGTACCGCACAGGGTCATGTAGGATGCGCCGGGTCACCTCTTTGTTCTCCACCTTCACGGTGGGCGGGACAATGGACAGATGGACGGACACCCCTGGCTGTGCTGGGCCTGGTCCTTGTCACCCCCTTGTGGGGAGGCTGAGGATCCCAGATCCCCCCTCTGATTCCGTTCTCCTCCCACCTCCAGCTCCACATCTGAGCCCTCTACTCCCTTGACCTTCCCCTGACCTGAGCCCCCTCTATTCCCAGTCCTTTCCCTCCCAACCCTCCCCTACTCCCAACCACTTCTGCTCTAGCCCCTTCCCCGCCCCACATCTGAGCCTCCCTCTACTCCTGGACCTCCCCCTCCCTAACTCCCAACTCCTCCAGACACTCCTCTCCCTCCTGCCCCCCATTGAGACCCCTCTCCTCGCAGCCCCCCTTCTAGCCTCTCAATCCAAGCCCTCCCCCTCTCCATGGATTAGGGCTTCAGACTGGGAGGGACAGACCAGGGATAACTCTGGGGCTCGTTTGGAGGCTGCATGGTGGGGGGAGCAGGTCCCCTTTACCTTCTCGCCCCGGCTACGAAAGGGGCCCTTGGCCTCAATCATCTCATAGAGCGTCACCCCCAGGGTGAAATAATCCACACTCCAGTCGTACTCCTGGTTCTGCAGCAGCTCCGGGGCCATGAACCCTGGGGGAGAGAGATAGGGGTGAGAGACCCCAGGCAGGAGGCAGGGCAGGGTGGAGGAGGGGTTGGGGGCTGAGTTGGGGCTGGGGGGGCTGGGATGGAGGGCTGGGGTTGGCGGGGAGCTGGAGGTGGGGGCTAGGACTGGAGGGGTGGGGAAGGGGTGGAGTGGGGAAGAGGTCTGTGATGGGGAGCTGTGGAGCTGGAGGTGGGGGCAGGGATGGGGTAAAAGGGGCTAAGGGGCTGGAGTGGGGAGCTGAGACAGAGGACCCTGGAGTGGGGACTGGGGCTAGGAGAGGAGGCTTGAGGTGGGGGAAGGGCTGGAAGGAAGGGAGGGGGCTGGGGTTGGGGAAAGGATTGAAAGGGTGGGGATGGAAGGAAGGACTGGCTGGACTGGGGAGCCTGGAGAGGCAGCTGGGAGAAGGAGGGCAGGGCTGAAGAGGTGGAGCCGGGGGACTGGAGCAATGGGAGCTGAGATGGGAACCCTGGAGAGGGGGCTGGGAGAGGGGCTGAGGAGCTGGGGCAGAGCAGGAGGGGTAGGGAATGGGAGGGGAGGGGCTGGGATGGGGGACCCTGGAGTGGGGACTGGCAGAAGGGGGACCAGAGCAAATCCCCTGAGACAGCCCCTCAGGGAGCTGCGATTCCCCATTTTGCTCACCTGGTGTCCCTGCATACCCCTTGGTCTTGTCCTTTCCCTCTGGCAGCTCCACCGCCAGCCCCAGATCTGATAGGCGGACATGGCCTGGGCAGACGGGAACCAACATTAGATGGGGTGGGACGCCCCCTCCCCCCGAGACCCTCTCCCATGCCCCTACACACAACCACTCCCCTCAGGCCCTTAACCCCTCCCTGCCCTCACCCCCAGAGCTCCACCCCATGACCCCCTGCCCAGCCCCACCCCCTCACCCGCGTCATCCAGTAGCACGTTTTCGGGCTTGAGGTCGCGGTAGATGATGCGGTTCTGGTGCAGGTGCTCCAAGCCACAGATGATCTGGGCTGTGTAAAAAACTGCCCGGGACTCTGGGAACCCAGGGTTCTTCTCATCCACGTTGTAGACATGGTACCTGGGGGTTGGGGAGCGGGAAGGAGGCAGGTGATGCAGAGATGCGGTACCTGGGCTGGGTGGGGAGGAGATGATGTGGAGATGCAGTATCTGAGGGGAAAGGAGGGAGGTGACATGCAGAGGTGGTACTTGGGGAGGGCAGAGGGGTAGGTGACGCAGAGACACAGTACCTCTGGAGGGAGGTTGGGGGGAGGTGACGCAGAGCTGAAGTACATAGGGAGGGCAGGTGGGAGGTGATGCAGAGACATAGTACCTGGGGCAGGTGGGGTGTGTGTGACACAGGGCTGTAGTACATAGGGAGGGCAGGGGTAAGGTGTGACACACAGACTTGCTACCTGGGGAGGGCAGAGGGGGAAGTGACTCAGAGACATGGTACCCGGGGACGGGGGGACACATGACCAGGACAGAGGACCTTGGCTTGGAAGACCATGCACCCTGATTGTCAGATTTTGCACCAGGGGACATGAGGCAACTGAAATACAACTCCCATGATGCACCACATTCTCAAGGAGAGGAAGAGCAGTGAACCATGGGAATCCCTGGCCATGGTGCATGATGTGAGATGTTGTCTTGCCAGGGAGCCAGGCCCACAGAGAAGACCATGATGGCGAAGGGGGAATAGATGGAGGGATGGATGAAGAGGTGGGGGGAGTTATGGGGGCTTGACTGTAGCCAGGATAAGCCCAGGAGGGGGAATTTCCTGAGACTGGGTAGATATTCCCATGATGCCACCCCCATACAGGGAGGGGCACAAAAGGGCCCCACTCACCTGAGGTCTCCACCATTCATGAGGGTCATGACCAGACACAGGTCCACCTTGGTCTGGAAGGCATAGGCCAGTGTGACAATGAATCGGCTGTGCACCTTGGCCAGGATCCTCTTCTCCACAATGGCGCCCTGGTGGGGAGCGGAGGGGATGGATCAGTGGGGAGTCGCCCCTGGGCACCAGCAGCGTGGGGCATAGGGCACACAGGTGCAAGATGCTGGTCCATTGCAATGCCTCATAGAGAGGTGGGGGAGGGGTCCAAAGGGAGGGAGACAATGTTGTGTGGGGAGGGAAGGCGGCAGGCGTGGGGAACCTTTTTTGGGTCAGGGGCCGCTGATGGGCTGATGGACAGGTGCATTGTGGGGGGATGGATGGATGATGGGTTGTGGGGGGTGGATGAATAGATGGATGAGTGCATTGTGGGAGTGGATGAACGGATTAATGGATGCATTGTAAGGGTGGATGGATGGGGTAGATGGGGATGGATGGTGGGGATGGAGGCATTGTGAGGGTGGATGGATGGGGTGGAGGGATGGGTGCATTGTGGGAGGGTGGATGGATTGTGGAGGGAGGGAGGATTGTGGGCGGATGGAGGGATGGATGGGTGCGTTGGGGGCAGGGTGGAAGGAGTGTATAAGGAGGAAAGGAGGGAGGTTGGCATCCAGCACATGAGGCTCAGCCCCAAGCCTCTTTCCAGGGAAGCGTGGCCAGGATTAGCTGGTGCTAATTTGCTTGGACCAAAATAACTCAGTGCGGGGGTGGGCGGTTATCTTGGGGCATGGCTGAGGGGGGTGTGTGTGTGTGTTGTGGGGGAGGGCCTGTGTGTGTGCATCAAGTCCTGTGTGTGTCAAACTGAGTGTGGCTTTGGTGTAGGGATGTGTGTTTTAGGCCATGGTGGGCTTTGCTAAGTGGGGAGCTCTCTCTCCCCCCCACGCACAAGCAATCATTTGCATGCACACACTCACACAGTCTGAACACCCCCAACCTCGCCCTGCATCTTACAGCCACCCCCCCTCGAATGGCTATTTCCAAACTCAGCTCAGCCCCTCAGTCTTCCCTCTCAAACTCAGACCGAACCCCCAAACCTCCCGCATACCTCACCTCAACCCTGCACCCCAAACTCCAATGGCAGGGCTCAGGCTGGCATCCCCTGCCCCTGCCTTTTCAAGATGAACCCTAAATCTCAAAGTAAAGCTGTGTCTGAACTGCTCCCCACCTACTGCCCCCCAGATTGCTTCCGGTCATTCCTTCCCCATTGGTAACAGAACAATTCTGATGTCACTGATATGGAGAATTACAGACGGAACCCTACGATCCCCGCCTCAGACTTGGGCTGTGGGACCTTGGCTGTTTGGGGTTAGCTTCAGCTGCCTGAGACCCTCGCAGTTAGAGGAGGCACTTGCCTCATGCATTGCTATTGATGATGTTAACTCTGAAACCTACTGATGACTTCTCACACTTCTCCCAGATGACTACAGAAACACCCAGGTAATATATGTAGTCGGGCAGCCCCTAAATTACACACACACACCTCCGCAGGACACTGTCTACCCCACTTCCTTGCTCCAGGAAATCAGGCTCCTTCTCTCTGGGCAGGGCCACATGGCACAATTAGCTGACACTGCCTTTAGCAAATATCAAACCACTGAAAATGTTGGGTTGTGAAAGCAGCAGACGCGCCAACGCCATGGTGCGAAAACACAGCAAGATAGTGTCCCAGCTCCCAGTCCCCCCTGTGCTAAGCTCTAACCCTCATTCCCTCCCAGAGACAGGGAGAGAACCCAAGAGACCAGGCTCTCAGTCTAGCTCCCTTGTCCCAAGACTGGCTCCTGTCTCTCCCAGCTGAGTCGGGCCCCAGCACCAATGAGGAGACCCAGGGGATGGCTCCTCAATAGCCAATCAAACTGTGGGAAATGTTTGCACTAACCAATCAGAAGGTAGGAAAAATCTTTATACCAAACCCTCCATCCCTGCCCATCCATCCTCAGTCCCCCCATCCATGTGCTCCACTGTCCCTTCTCCACAGAAGTGGGGAGCAATGCAAAGGAAGTTGGGGTCTGCACCAGCCTCCTGAGCACCCAGCAATGAAACAAGGCGGGTCACCATAGCCCCACATCTCTGTGGTGGGGAGAAGGGCTGTGTCCCTGCAGACAAACCCCCGGCCCATGGAGCGACCCAGCTGCAGGCACTTCAGAGAGCCCTCGAGGCCACACCTGCGCCCCGCGCCACCTGGGACACCCTGGCACCCAGGAGCCTGTACACAGCAGCCCACACAGCTCTGCCCCAGCCAACTGGATCCAAGGCCATGCACTCAGGAGAGCCAGCTCCCCTCCCAGAGCTGGGAGAACCCAGGAGTCTTGGTTCCCTACTCCTCCCCTGCACTAACCCATCAGCCCCCCAACTCCCGTTCCAGAGCCGGGGATGGAACCCAGATGTCCTGGCTCCTAAGCTTGGGGCCTGCCCCCCCAAGCTCTTGCCTCATATCCATTGCGTTTTTTGAGCCGCTTCTTGTTGAGTTTCTTGTTGGCGTACATCTTGCCGGTGGCCCTCATCTGGCAGGCGCAGACCTCACCAAAGCCACCTTTGCCCAGCACCCGGAAATCCAGGAACCACTCCTCCGTCACACTCTGTCCCTCCAGCCACTTGAACTGCAGGAAGCGGGCGAAGAACAAGCTGTCCTTGTACTTGGCCAAGGCCTGGTCCTCCAGGTGCTTCAACAGGTGCTGTTCTGTCTCTTTGAAGAGGTCTGCTCGCCCATGCTTGGCATCTTCCTTGACCCTCATGACGACTTTCTCCTCCAGGAAGGAGCAGAAGGTCTTGGAGGCTGAGTCAAAGAATTGGTTGACAGTCTTCTGGGCCTTCTGGGTCCTCTCGTTCTCCTCGGCCGCTGCGTAATCCTCCATGCTCTTCCAGAGTCCGCCAGCCGCCTTGAATGCCTCCTGGTCCTCCAGGAACTGTTGGAAGAGCCGTTTGCCAATGGGCTGCCGGAGGCAGATGCTCTGGAAGTCCAGGTCCATCTGGTCCTTCAGGTGTTCACACTGCGTGATGTGGGGCAGCTTCAGTTTCGCCCGCATCTTCTTGTCCCGCAAAGTGGAGGCTGCACTGGCATCCACGCTGCCCCGGGCTGACACATAGGCTGAATTGGCCACCACCGTCTCCAAGCCGCCAATGTCCATGGCGGTGCTGAGTCACCTGCAGGAAAGAGAAGGGAGAGGAGATGAGGAGCCGGGTGCTGGAGGTGGGAGGGCAAAGCTGGTATCTGTGTGGCCTCCCAGAAGGAGAATGCATCTGGAGAGCTGGCCTCAGCTGGTCCCAGAGACCCCCGACACATCTGGGTGGTGTCCTGAGACAAGCATATCTGGACATGGAACTCGGACAGCCTTCCCCAATGGCTGCAGGTCTCACAAACATCTGGATGAAACAGGGAAGGAAGCCTCTGCTGCACCCAGCCCCACCACACATCTGGATACCCCTCCCACATACATCTGGCCAGCCTGATCCATCTCCTATCTGGATAGCCCAAGGCTCCCCACACATCTGGGCCTAAGTGGACCTGGCATGGTCAGCCAGACACATAAACCCTCCTCTTCCCCCCGCCCCAAACCCAGCTGTGCACGAGGGCTCCACAGCCTCCCACACATAAACTCAACTGGACAGGCTATACACCTTGCACTAGTGCAGAGGTCCACCCCCTCAGTCCCTGTTTGCACTAGGGCATGGTGTTTTCACCATCCACATCATCCTGGTGCAGAGATTAGCTGGGGGATGTGGAGGTGGCAAGGGAAAGTCAACCAGAGTATGTGTACAGTGGTGTCCATGCAGTTTCATGAGTTCACGATTGAGCACATGTTCATGCAAGACTGCATGTGTGCATGCATGCCTGCATTTGTGCTTTGTGTATGCAGGCGTGTCTGTGTGCGCATGCAAGATACGGATATAAAATCCCATTTCATTGGTTAACTGGTTAAAGGGGGCACGGGAGAGGGGGTCCCTGCCTGTAGGGCACCCAGATTCCCTATGGAGAGAGGCTGCTCTGGACACCGGAGCAGCCCCTGCCTGTGGGATGCTCCGGCCTACTGTGGACAGGGCTGCTTTGGATGACCAGAGCAGACCCCTGCCCACAGCAGGCAGGGAGCTGCTCCAGCCCCTACCGGTTAACCAGTTAACCTTTCACATCCCAAATGCAAGATTGTGCAGGCATGGGCACATGCAGGCAAGAGTGACTGTGAGCACGCTTGTGTTTGCACGAGCATTTGTGTTTAGGGAAAGTGTATGTATATTGCCAGATCAATATATTTGTTTTGCTTGTGCAGGTGAGCGTGGGCACACATGCGTTTTCTGGGGCTGTGTGTGCGCCTACTCTTGCACTGCTAGTACTTCCCATTGACTTGCATGTGTTTGTAGCTATATGCAGCCCATATTTGCACAGTTTGCATGTGAGATTGTTTGTGTGTTGAGTGTTTGCATCTTTCCCTGTGGATTCATATATCTGTATACATGTACATGTGTGTGCACATGCACACTTGTGCTTGCATATTCGTGTCTCTGTGCACGCCTGTCTGTTAGCATGTGCTCAGTGTTCCAGAGCATGTGTTTTAGTAAAAGTATGCTTGCCTTGAGTGCATGTGTGTATCTGTGTGCTGACACACTTGTGCACAGGATGGAGCTATTTATAGCGTGCATGCACACGCATGTGCAGGTGTGGAAATACCTCCAGTGTACATGCACATGTAACCGTACATGGGCGTGTTTGTGCACAGCGCACGTGCACGCACATGTGTCCTGATCTGTTTGCAGCATGCACACACACACACGGACATGTCCATATTCAACACACGCGTGTCCATGTGTGAACATTTATCAGTGAGCTTCAGCCTTTTCCAGCCACCCAATCACACTGTGCACCCCCAAAACCTCCATGAGCCAAATGGAGGCTGGGGAGGTAGTGCGCAGGAGGGAGGGCCTGGTTCTCCTGGAATTCACTATGGCCTGTCCCCTCTCCAGTGGCTGTAGGTGTCACTTCGGTACCTAGCAGATCTCATGGGGGGCAGAAGGGAATCCAAAGCTCTCTTAATCTGTGATGCATGTAAGCCGATTTCATGGCCACAAGTGCAGTTCACACGAGGAGCCCTCCCCACGGCTGGGCTATCACAGGTCCAGAGGAGGCAGGGGTGGGGGCAGGAAAGAGGGGACCCCCAAAGCTGGATACTGATGAAGATCTGCCCCCTCATATGGGTCATGGAATGGAGGGGGACCCCCTTACTCTATAGCACCCAAGCACCCCACACAGACTGGGGCCCCTAAGCTTGCTCATATTGACATGCAGGGGGACACAAATGGCAGCTAGTGACCAAATTTCAGAGCACTCCAGCCCCAGGTATTTCCCCAGCTCCTCACGGCCTCCACCACCCTATTCTGTCCAGAAAGACCTCCTCTCCCCCCCTTCCCCCTCCGCCTCACGGCCACCTCCCCATGCCTCTCCCACAGCCCCCATGGCCTTCCTCCACAGAGACCTCCCTATCCCCACCTCCCCACAGCCATTTCTCCCTGTGCCTGCCCCACATTCCCCGTCTTCTCCATTCAGAAACGTCCTCTTCCCCACCCCCACAGCCATCTCCCCCTGTGTTTGCCCCACAGCCCCCTGTACTCCCGGCACAGAGACCTCCACCACTCCCTTCCCTCATAGTCGCTTTCCCTCCTTCACTAACCCTCTACCTGACCCACCCTCCAGAGCCCCCTTCAGCCCCAACTCTCCACTCTCCCATGGACCACCCACTCCTCCCATCCCCTGATTGCCCCCCATGGTTCACCCCTCCCCCACCATTCCAGCCACCCCTCTCTTCATCCACCTGTTAGCCCATTCCCTGCTGCCCATGCTCTCTTAAAGGAGCACCCCAGTGTAGTGAGGAGGGGCAGACAGCAACGCAAAGACAAACCCCATACTCCCCATCCCTGCCCCAAGGTGGCTCCCCGCATGGGACTTACGGAGCGTGCTCAGCCAGAGGGGGGGCTCTGTCCGGGGATCTGGCTGCCCCCTGGGGTTCAGTCCACGCTGGCCGGCCAGGCCTGAGTGCTGGGCATTTCCCTTCCCCCCCGGCCCCAGCCACCGCCTGCGCCCGACTCTGGGAATTAGCCCAGGGGCCAGGCAATCCGCCCGGGGCTTCATTAGCGCCCCAGATTAGCTCCCACAGGCCCCAGGGCCTGTCAAAGGCCATTAGCCAAATCCCTTCTGCCCAGCTTTGGGGAATCAAAGGGCACTGGCCAGCCCAGCAGGGGACAGTAAACACCCCCCAGGAGAGAACTCAAGAGTCCTGGCTCCCAGCCCGCTGCTCTAACCTACCAGCCCCCACTGCCTTCCTAGAGCCTGGGTTCTCTCCCTTGGGGGTGTTGCCCATGAGTGCCCAGGAAGGGGAAAGAGACGGTTGCTGTGCTGATAGGAGAGGGCAAATTTGGGGGTCCCACCTTGCTCTGATGGGGGGCAGTGCCACCCTCCCCACCCACAACCCCCAGACCTCCCTGATCCCTCACCCCTGTCTGCCCCTGCCAAAGCCCTGCAGCTCTGGCTGGGCGCAGTTCTGCCCTTCACCACTAGAGGGCACTTGAGCACAAGCAGCCTCCTAATGCACCTGCCCAGGAAAGACCTGTTCTGGTGGGAGGGGCAGCGCGCAGGGCTTCAGCTGGCCCTGGGACTGCCTGGACTGAGCCAGTGCCTGGAGCAAACAACCAGCGCTAATAAAAGCAGCTGGGAGCCTGAGGGGATGTCACTGCCCGCCCTCCCCTGACAGCCTATAAGCCCAAAAGAACCCAGGAGTCCTGGCTCCCAGCCACCTCCCCGGTGCTAACTACTAGCCTTCACTCTGCTTTGCAGAAAAATATATCACTGACTCTTTGCCCTGAGCCAGCAAATGTTTAATCTCTGTCTTATCTGGTGGAGTGACTCCTGTTTGGCACCAGGTAAGTGAGGGGGAACCAGTCCCAGTGCAGTTGCTCCTGGTTTACACCAGGAAATATTAAATCCAGCCGCAGTCTGGGGCACACGGAAGGGCCCTGGCTTTGTTTGTCTTGCCACAGCCCTATGTGACAGCCTTTCAGTCCCAGGCCTCTGGGACAGATCTCCCACAATCCAGATCTGGCTTGAAGAATCTGGGTCCAGCTGGGCCCAGAGTCAGCAGCATCAGGCCCAGCCTGCCTGAGAATGAGGGCAGAGAGGTGGGCGAGGTTGTGGGACCCAGCCCAGCCAGATGCTCAGATCAGGCCCCTGCTGCTTGCACTGTGAGCCCTACCAAGCTGGCCAGTCCAGTGTGACATGCTCCCTCTTCAGTCTTCAATTAGGGTTGCCAGGTGTCCGGTTTTGAAAGTATTTGAGTTTTCTGTTCAGGAAACAAATTGAGAAAATATAAATGTCCAGTATTTTCTAAATAATATGCAATGTAGATTGTGATGTAATGTCAAGTGTGTCTGGTATTTTTGTTCAAACCATCTGGCAACCCTAGTTCACTTCACCCCCGCCCCCCTCCAAGCCAGGGACAGAACTCAGGAGTCCTGGCTCTTAGCTCCCCTGTACTCTAACCACCAGCCTCCACTGCCCTTTCAGAGCTGGGGTGAAATCCCAGGAGTCCTGAAACCCAGCCCCCCTGTTCTAACTCATCAGCCCCAACTACCTTCTCAAAGCCAGAGAGAGACAGCAGGAGTCCAGGTTCCCAGCCCTCCTGCTCTAACTACTAGCTCCCACTCCCTCCATAGGCTGGCTGATCCATGGCAGCCAGGGAGACAGACTGGACTTTACCCCCCTTAATCCGAAGGCCGCTGAGGCCAACCCCTTCCTTGGACACACACCCAACCTTGCGACATTGGGCCATTTATTGTGACTTTGTTTTTCAGAGGGTTTTTGAAGGGGGACTGTGTTGGGGAGGGTCCCCTGGGGCTGTGAGAACCACTTGCCAGGCCCTGCGTCTGGGGTGCTGTCTTGTCTGACCACAGCCCCCACAATCAGGTGTCAGTCCCCACAAACTCCTCCAATATACCACCCTTCTCCAAAAGCTTCCCCGTCTCATCCCCTGAGAAGGCCTGGGAGCCAGGATTCCTGAGTTCTCGCTCAGAGCTCCCCCCAATTCATTGCATCCCCCAAACTCACCAAGATTCCCCAAATGGTCCCCCCCCAAAATTCACCCCCAAAGTTCTCCAAGTTCCCTCCTGGTCACCCCTGACCTCTGAAAACCTGTTCCTGAAACTTACCCCGGACCCTTCAAACTCCAGCTGAGCCATTGGAAAAACTCCGCTTACCAACCCCCTGGACTTTCTATCCAAATCATGAGGGAACCCCAACCCTACTTCAAAATGTGACTTCCCATAGACACCACTGATCTTCCTGAACCTTCACTCCCAAATCTGAATCTCACCCCCTTTAAGATCCCTGAACCCAGAGCAGCTATCTAGATCTGGTACCCCAAAATACCAGCTGCACCCCCATGCCCCACTGGAATAGCATGCCAGCTCCCTGCCTAGTGAGCCATGCCAAGAATCTAGGCCAACCTTGCTTGCTGTGGTGGAATGCAACCAATCCGGGCGGGATGGCGGCTGGGCCCTGAGGTTGGGCTCCGGGCATCTCACCTGTCTTCTCCATAAACTGGCTATTTCCAGCTGGCTGAATCACTGGCAGGAAAGGGGTGTTGTTTGCATCGTATGCTGGGTCAGTGCTGGTCCTGCCCAGGAACCTGGCTGAGGGGCGAGTACAAGTGGAAAAGATGAGTGGTCTTCAGGCAGCCTCTCATTACCCCAGTTTCGCAGTTGGGGAAATTGAGGCACAGAGAAAGGGCAAGATGTGCCCAAGGTTATGCAGTGAGTCAGGACAGAGCTACAATTAAAAACGAGGTGTCCTGGCTCCCAGCCCTCCCCACCCTCTCTAATCCACTAGAATCCACTCCCTTCCCAGGGTCAGAGAGAGAACTCAGGAGTCCTGCCTCCCCGTTCCCCTCTTCTAACCAACAGCCCCCGCTCTCCCCCCAGAACCAGGGGAGAATCCAGGAGATGTCCTGGCTCCCAGCCCCTACCATTATGCCACATAGCTCAGTGTAGGATGGGTTGACCCAGTTCCCTCTTTCTCCAATGGGTCAGCAGCACCCAAGGCCACTTATAGGGCGGGTCAGTTTCTTCCCCACGCAACTGGGTCAAATGCCGAGTGTCTGACTCCCTGTGATTCAAACTGGTATGTTCTTGCCCCACCCCTTCCCCATCCTAGGGGCCACTGGGCCCACTCCGCTCCCAGAGCCAGGGAAAGAACCCAGGAGTCCTGGCTCCCAGTGTGAGTCCCATCCTATAATGGGATCAAAGGGTGGTTGAGTACTGTTACTGTCACTCACATGCTCCCTGCTCCACAAGGGAAGGGGTCAGGAAAGCCTGTTCACCAGCCACCCAGACTTTGGAGGGTGACTCTCTCCCCAGGCACTTCCTCTCCCTAGGCACTATCTCTGAGGGGGAAGGGGAGGGAGGTGGGCATAAAACCCAAGTATCCAGGGTGGGTGAAAGCGGGAGGGGGAAGGAGACAAACCCAGGTGTCAGGAGAGGTGGAGGAGAGAGGCTAGAACTCAAGCGGGGTAGTGGGTGGAACGAGAGGCTAGGTACGCAAAGGGGGGTACAGAGACCCAGATCTGCAGATGGGGATGCAGGGGAGAGATAGGACCCAGGGGTCCAGATACAAGTTAGAAACTAAATGTCCATGATGGGGAAAGCGGGGTGTATGTGACTGAACCTAGAGGTCTGGAGGCTGAGGGAAGGGAGGACATAGAAACCAGGTGTCCGGGTTATAGGATGAAACACAGCTGTAGAGGCTAGTGGTTGGAGCCAGAGGGTGTGGGAAGAAGCCAGGACTCCTGGGTTCTCTGGGAGGGGAGTGGGGTCTGGTAGGTTAGAGCAGAAGGTTCTGGGAGCCAGGACTCCTGGGTTCTCTCCCCAGCTAGGGAGGCACTAGCTGTGCCAGTGTTATTGTTCAGCTGCAGGGGGAAGTGAGAGAAGGGCTGTGATGGAGGGCAGGGGACAGCTGGGGACAGGGGAGAACCAGGGTGCATTTGTCCCAGGCTGCTGTCAATCCCTGCTGAGCCAGTGGCTGCCCCACAGCTGGCTGGACCAGTTGAACTAGTTTGGGAAAAGGAAGGGGGTGCTGAGCACTTCCTGGTTCTTTGCTCCAGCCTACTGTGGGGGGTGGGGGAGAGGACAGCAACCCACAGATACCCCTCTCCACCAGTCCCCCAACTTACAGACCACCTCAACTCCCATCCATTTCCACACACAAAGGCTGGGAGCCAGGACTCCTGGGTTCTCTCCACAGCTCTGGGAGGGACATGGGGGGAGGGGAGTCACAGAGCTAACTCCCTGCATGACCCTAATGATAAATCTTTAGCCCCCAACTTCATCTCTTCTGTGACCACACCTCCTAGCTAACAAGGCCACATCCCTTTCCTGGGCCATACCCATGCACTGCAAGACTTGCCCCCTTAGCTGAAGGATCCCCACGTCCTCTGTTTCTACCAATTCCCTCCCTCCCCGGTCCCATGGGCAGGAGATGAAGGGCAAGCCATGGCTGCATTCTGCCCCACCCCTGAAGGGAGAGGGGACCCTGGCAAAGCTTGGGAAGATCCTGGCTACACTACAATGTGATGAACCCTTCCCCCTGTTCCCCCAACCCCACTGAAATCTAAGGGCTGTGCCCGGGGAGGAATGGCAGATTGCACCAGACCTCAGGGTGCAGATGGTGGGAGGGGCGGAGGGGTGTCTGTGGGAAAGAAAGGAGGCAAGGATGCATGTGGGGATGGGGGCAGTTCCCAGCTCTGACCCACTGGCCCCTCACAGCTTGACTTAGGATCTCCATGCCTACAGTGGGTGCAGATCTAATGCTGCTGGCTCCAAGCGTGCCCTGTCCTCAGCCTGTTGGGAGCCCTTTCCAGTCTGTGGCCCCTTCCCCCCCCCCCCCCCATGCAGGTCATGTCCTTCAGCACTGAATGGGCCCCATTTGACAGCCCCGATCTTATCTGGCTCCTCTGTCGGCACCTGCTCATTAGCGGCCAGAGCTGGCAGCTGGCCACAGGCCAAGCCTCAAGGACAGAGCTGGGGATCTGGGGTGCTGACCCCACAGACTGTGCTGTTCTGCACAGCCAAATGCTTTCCCACATCTGCCCCTCCCCTGATGCCATCCACCCTCCCCTACATCCACCTAATCCCATATGCCTCCCCCCACCCACCCTGCCCTACATCCCCCGTGCACCCACCTAATTCCATATGCTTCCCACCATCCATCCATCCACCCTGCCTGCCTGGCCTTAGACTCAAGGGTGGGCCAGGTGAGGAGTGTCTTTGATGGCCACTCCATTTCTTCAACCTGTGACTACCTGGTTCTTTGTTGCATTTGTAGCCCACTTCACTGACTGACTGTCTGTTTGTCTGCCCCATCCATCCCCCCCTCTCTATCCCCAGACACTTATCTATGTATCTATCTAGCTATCTATTCCCCCACCCCAGAGGGCAGCCCCTTTTCCTTACGGGGGAGGGAAGGGGAGACTCCCCCCCACACACACATTAAGCCCCGCCCTCTGACTGGCCGCAAAACCTGAATGAGCAACTGGGCCCCGGGAGAGCTCATTTGCATATGCACGAGGGGCAGGGCCTGTGGAACGAGATAAATAGCACCCCCCCCCAGCCGGCTGCTACCGCTGCCTTGCGCTGCTCATCAGCTGCGGAGCCGGCATCTCGCTGCTGTAGCCGCAGTCTCAGGCCCCCCGCCAGTCCTCTCGAACAGGGGATCTAGGGCTCCTTGCTCCAGTTCTTCTCGCAGCCAGGGGACCCCCCAGTCCTGCCGCAGCCCCTCACCATGGCCATCGAGAAGGAGAAGAAAACCTGCGGGCAAGTCATGGCGGAGTGGAGGGAGTTTGTGTGGAACCCCCGCACGCACCAATTCATGGGGCGCACCGGCACCAGCTGGGGTACGTGGCCGGGGGCGGGAAGTGTGAAGCTCTGGAGAAGCGGGGCGGCCGTGACGGGGGGTTAGCTCCCGAAAAGCTGGGCACCCGTGTAGGGGTTTGGGGGGGGCGCTGATATAGCGGGAGGAATTGGAGGTCTCTAGCTGGAGCCCTTAAAAGGAGGGAGAGTTGGGGGCACAGATATAGCGGGAGAAACTGAGGGGTCCCTAGCAGGAGCTCTTAACCCTCTCCCAACCCCTTTCTTTTTTCTAGGGGAATAACTGGGGGTGTCAGGCACGGGAATTTTGGGGTGTCATGGACTAGCCCTACAAGGAAGGCGATTTGGGGGTGCTATAGATTTGGAGAGAATGGGAAGTATTGGATTTGGGAGGTCATTTGGGGAAGGCTGGGGACTCATAATTGCCTTAAAATGGAGGTGATTATTAGGGTAGGGGCTATGATCTAAGCCCCCTAAAAATGGTGCCTCTTTCGGGGTGTTTTATGGGAGGCAAATGATCACAGGCCGGGGGCCCCCCAAAATGGATTTTCTAGTGGGGGCACTTGGACAGCTCCCTAAAGGGTGGTTGGGTAGTTAAGGGAGGTACATGCCCCACATTGATTCCTCAAAAGAGGATTATGGTGGGGACAGAAATCAGGCAAAGAATTTATTGGGGGTTGAAATGGGGTGGGCTGGCAGGGGGTTATGGGATGTCTTTGGGTTAGGCAGTGGGGGTTTTCCTTCATCCCAGGGAAGAGGAGTGGATGTGGGGCTAGGATTCCCCTGGAGGGGAGGCAGGAAAAGGGGGCAAAGAAAGGGTGCATGGGAATATGGGAGAAAACAAGGCAATGGGGTGGGGGTGGGGGTCAGTTGGACTGACTCAGGTTGGACCCAGGTCTAGGATTTGGGGAGGGGGTGAAGAAGCAAATTTTGGAGGGTGAGAGTGTATATGGGGGGCTTTGTTCCCTGTGCGCCCCCCCCCAAAATCAGGCTGTTGTTTATGCAGTACTGGGGGGAGTTGGATTTGCTGGGGGGTGGAAAAGGGACATAACAGGATGGCCTCTCAGATGGGGATGCAGAGAAGGGGCTGGAGGCATAGGGCTACATAAGGGGCAGGAGCTGTGGGGGTTGGGTAATCCCCCCTCTGTGTCTCTCTTCTTCTCCCCAGTTACAGAGCGCTGCGGCTGGGAAACTAGGTCAGTCTGCTTTCTGTAGGAGCTGGGCGAGTCTTAGTTGTCTCCCCCTTCCCGTCTGTCAATACAGAGCCACCCTTCCCCCTCCCCCCAAGTCTGTCAACACAGAACCCCCGCTCCATACAGAGGGGTATTTTGGAGTAGGGCTTTTTGTAATGAAGTAAGGGGAAAAAATCCAGGATTGCCCCTTCACCTCCAAAATTAGCACCCCTTTATTGCCCCCTGATTTCTCCCATGGCTCCCCCACTTCCCTGTACAGCCGCTTCCGTCCCCTAGCTAGCTTTGTCCCCCCCCACTTTGCAGACCCCCCCCTTCCTGCCTGCAATGGCCTAACACTGCCTCCACCCCAACAAAGATGGGGAGGGAGTGGAATATAGGGGTAGAGGGAGTTGCTAGGAGGCCTAGATATTGATGCTCCCGCCCCCCCCAGAGCAGGTTCCCCACTCTGGCTGCCTTGATTGGACTAGGGTGCAAAGGGCAGGCATGGGGATGGGGACTTGGGGATGGGGGGTTGGCTGGGGATTCACCATTAATCCTGGTTTAGAGTCACTGTGTAAAGCAGCACTCCCCGCTCATTACTACAGCAGGTGGCTGGGGGGGTGCTGGGTTCCCATCTTGCTTTGGCTGGGGGAGACATCTTGGCTTTTTGCATTTGCAGTGGCTGGCGGAGAGTGGAGAGCTGGGGATGAGGTGAAGGAGGGGCTGTCTGGGGGGTTGATAGGGATGTGGGGGCAGTGAAGGAAGGGGGAGTGGGGAAAAGAGGTATGTGGGGGGCAGGCAAAGGAATGAGGGGCAGGTGGAGGATTATGGTGGAAAGGGGGGGACCTGGAGGGCCAAGCTTGGAGTGGTGGGGGGCTTTGGGAGGGCTGGCAGAGGGCAAGATGTGAGGTGACATTAACTCTTCCCCTGCTCTCTTCTGGAATCACAGTCCAACCCAGACAACCCCCACCCCATCCCCACTGGTACTTGTCACCTGCTCTGTGACCTGCCTCTGCCAGTCCTTGGGCTAAGGGGCTTTGAGCCGCCATTTGGGCTGACTGCTGGCCAAGGGCTTTGTATGTGGGTTAGGGTGGGAGCCCTCTACCCCACCGCCCTCCCCCTGGGGTTCAGGTGCAGGAAGCATTTACACTGGGCAGCATTAGCCATGATTGCATTTCAGGTTACTCTGGATTTACTCCTGGGAGTAGCTGGGAGCAGTAGGTCGCTCTCCAAACTCCATTATCTTTGGAGTCATGCTATCTACTCTTGATTTACACCTCCAATTGGAGGGGCTACTTTTGGTCTTGGTCACCTCTTGATTTGCACTAGGATTACTACAGATTTACACCTGCTCCTCTGGATTTACATCCTGCCCATGCTCAGGTGTGCTGCAGGGGCTGGAATTTGGCTTAGGTTTGCACCAGGGAATAGCTGAAGGTGGAGAGGGCAAGTACTGTGGAGAGAGAGACTTGTATGTTTACAAAGGGGTTAGTCTGGATTTACACTGGGAATACTTGAGGGCAGCTCTCTGATGCCCCCCATTTTCAGATATTTTTCAAGTTTGCTGCTGGGTTACTTGGGATTTCCACCAGGAAGAGCAGAGGGATCCGTTGCCCTCCCCCATTAGATTTATGTTGGGGTTTCACAGACTGTAGCTCAGAGCTACTCTGTTTTCTCTCACTTTTGGGTTTACTCCTGGGGAGGACAAGGGCTAATCTTCCTCCTCTTTAGGGTTACATCAGGATTACTCTGAATTTGCACCAGGAAGTAGCAGGGGAGTAGAGGGCTGATTATCAACCCCTTTAGGTTTACACTAGTGTTCCTCTGGGTTTACACCCAGGAGTACGTCTGAGCTAGCCTCTGTTCTCTCACCTTCGGGTTTCCTTGTGGATTCCTTCGGGCCTCTGCCTAGAGGGGAGCTGAGACTTGCGAGCTCAAAGGCAGAGTGGTTGTTGAAGGCTGGCCATGAGGCTGTGCCAGGGATTGGAACAGGAGAGCATTGGAGGTGGGGATTGGGGGGAATCTCGCCCATGGCTTTTCTGGTGTCCCAATTGCCCTCCTCCTAATCTGTGGAGTTCTGCACAGGGGTCCCAAAATGGCCTCAGGATACATAGCTGAGGCAAAGTGTGGGACTGGGTTCTGCTAGTGGAGGGTGCTTTTTAGGGTTTAGTGGGGGTAAGAGGTGGACCTAGGGTGCATTGGGGAGTTTATGGGGGTACCCTGGCTAGGGTTGCCAGATGGTTTCAACAAAAATACCGGACATCACATCACAATACCATTACATCACAATCTACATTGCATCTTATTTAGAAAATACCAGACATTTATATTTTCTCAATTTGTTTCCCAAACAGAAAGCTCAAATACTGGACTGTCCGGTTCAAAACCGGACACCTGGCAACCCTAGGAGGGTGCAGGAGGGAGGGGTAGATCTGGGGGTGCAGTGAGGGTGCATGAGGTACGTGACTGGGGATGCAGGGGGGTGGGGTGGATCTGGGAGTCCAGTGGAAGGTGCTTGAGGGTGTCATCCCATCCCTGCTCCTCTGCCCCCATGTCTACTCTCTCCCTTCATCCGTACTCCTTCCTCTCTCTCCCAGTGAGGGAGGATTGAGGGATCTGACCTATTGAGTCTGAGGAAGGCACAGACCCCTGTGCCTGGAGGGGGAACATCCTGCCCCCCTTGCTGTGTGAGCTGGGGACATATTGGTGTTCCCCTCCTCCCCCACTGGGGACCCCATACATGCCCAGCTCCTTCTCTCCCTCCATGCAAGATTTGTCTTGGAGGGTTAGACTGTGTTGGGGGAAGGTACCCCCCTGCTCATTAGAGAATGGAGGGGCTGGGAGTCAGGACACCTGGGTTCACTCCCTTTCCAGAGCCAGGGAGAGGGAGCTGGTAGTTAGAGCAGAGGGACTGGGAGCCAGGACTTCTGAGGTCTAATCCCCATCATGCCCCATCCAGTCCCTGCAGCCCCCCCATTTCTCTGGCTCCTCTAATTTCTACTCCCCCATGGCAGGATGCCCCCCAAACCTGTTACCCCACCTGGGAGAACCACCTATAACCTATCCTGGGAGGGAGACCTGTACTGGGGAAATGACAGGGTAAGTGCCTCCCCTGCCCACAAGCTAAATGCTGCTGGACTCCCCCACACACACACACACACACAATTCCATTCATCTCCTGCCTAATTGACTGGAAGAGGGGCAGTATGGAAGGGGTGCAGGTGTCCACCAGAGGGTGGGTGTTGGGATGAGATCCAGTAATGATGTAGGGGAAGTGTTGGGGGCAGGGTTTGGGGAGCACAGGAGAGCTCCCCCTCATGTAGGCTGTGCTTAACCCCCTATTTCTTCCCCCAGCACTGATTTTGTTGTTCTACCTGGTGTTCTACGGCTTCCTCACTGCACTTTTCACACTCACCATGTGGGTCATGCTGCAGACGGTGGACCCCTACATCCCCAAGTACCAGGACCGCCTCTCTGTGCCTGGTAAGGTCCCTGGTATAGGGAGGCACCTGGGTGGGGGGGAGGCAGCACGCCAACCCCCCCTCGCTGCTCTGGGTTCCCTCTCCATAGACATACCCCAATTGTGCCATCCTGGCAGGGTTGTGTCCTGTTGTGGAAGGGGGAAAGTCCCTCCTCTCTTGGACATGTGTGTAAGCCCTCCCCTTTTTGAACGTATGTGGGCAAGAGTTGCACACTCATGCATGTGCCCCTCCCATCACAGGCATCTGGATGTGTTGGTGAAATTGGGGGGAGGGGCTAGAAGGGCTAGAACTGCCCCTCCAAACTGCCCCCTTCTATTCTCCCCCCCGCCCCTGTAGGGATGATGATCCGCCCCAAGACGGACACCCTGGACATGACCTTCAACGTCAGCAACACGGAGACCTGGGACCATTACGTCAAGATGCTCAATGACTTCTTGGAGCGTGAGTTGGAGGCTGCAAACCCCATCTCCCCTTCCCTGGATGAACCCCAGCAACCCTGCCTGACCAGGAGATGGGAATGGGAGGAGGGGAGATGCAGGTCCACATGGAGTTCTGGTTCCATCCAGCAGGGTGGAGGGGCTGGATGGCTTCCAGTTGTAGGTTGCCCTGAGCATGGGGAAGTGGGGTGACCCTTTGGGAGGAGGGCAGGGGAAGGTGGATGGATTTGGAGGGATGGAGGAGCACATTTTGGGGGCTAATGGGAAGAAAGGGGAGAGGCAGACAGGGTGTGAGGGGGAATTTCAAGCCTGGGTAGATTTGTTTTATTTTGGAAAGGATGTTTGGACTTGGGAGGGGAGAGCCAAATTTGAGGTGGGCACCTGGCCCTTGATCATGGCCAACCCACCCTACTGAGGATACCCATTTAGCACCCCTCCCCCAGCATTGCATCTGGCCCCTGCAAACAGCCTCCTATATCCACATCATGCCTTAGCCCATCTGTGCCTGATGGACCAGGGCCACAGAGAGGTAGGGTGCAGGAGAATGGCCAACTGCTGCCCCCAGTGACCATCAACAGAGCCTGCGATCCCCATCAGGGCATGATTTAACCTGTGGTACTCTCCACCACAGAGTTTCCCTCAGAGAAGTAACTCACAGCCCTTCTCTTCCCCCATTCCCAAATGTTACCCTCTCCCTGCCCATCTGGGAGGGTGAATCTGGACCTGGGGTTTTGAGCAGCTAAGCAGTGTCCCAGAGTGAGTTGGGAGGAGAGGGGGGGCAGTACGTCAGGAACAAATCTCATTGGTATTTCGGCGGTGGTGGTGGTGGTGGTGGTGGGGCTAGGCACACTGGTGGGTCAAAGCTCCCTCTAAGTTTTTCCATTGCTGGGCAGAATAAATTTTGTGTGCACTGAGGAATGTGCAGATGTACTCCACCAATAGAAATGCATGCTGTCCGCTGTGAGCAGCTGTGGGCACTCTGCTGGGTGGCACTTGAATCACTGCTGGGTGGCTGCCAAGCGCTCCGCTTACAGGGGACACTGCTGTGGGTGCGCTCAAAGGTGGCAGGAGAGGGAACAGGTGGGATACCAGGCTAGATGGGCCTGTAGCTCCTTTAATGCTAATGTGTACCGCCTTCTTCCTCCCTGTTCCCTCTCCACAGCCTACAACGACTCCATCCAGGTAGCCACCAACGATGTATGCCGCCCAGGGCGTTACAACGAGCAGCCGGACAACGGGGTCCTGAACTACCCCAAGCGGGCCTGCCAGTTCAACCGCACATCGCTGGGCGCCTGCTCCGGCCTCAGCGACCCCTCACACTATGGCTACGCCGACGGCCGCCCTTGCATCCTCATCAAGATGAATCGGGTAGGTGACGCCCGGGAGGTGGGCCTGGGCTTCGGGTTCGGAGGCCCTCAAAGTGCTTTTCAAACTTGGGGGCCTCCCGTATCCAGGCTGAACCCCCTTCTTACTCCTTTCAGGTCATCAACTTCTTTGCAGGGGCCAACCAGACCATGAACGTCACTTGTGCTGCAAAGGTGAGCCCCCCCGCTGACCCTCTTCTTTGCTCCCACCCCTTTTCCCTCCATTGACTCTTCTTCCTTCTCTCTCTCTCTGGCTGGTCCTGCACACAGAAGCCTGTTTCCAAACTAGAGGCGGTAAGGGACGTATCTGAGTAGTGGGAGTCCCCCAAATATATACCACCTTCCCCAGCTTATAGCACACCTATCCCCATCCTGTAGGAACTGGGGGAGCCCTGTGCTGAATTGATCCTCATGATTCTTGGTTCAACCTCAATTTGAGATGGCCCCTTAAATGCACCTTAGGAGCAGTAAGCAGTGAGACTGACCCTCCCCCCCGCCCCCCAAAAGAACTGCACTCCAATCTTGGATAATTCAACTGCTACCTGATCTGAGAGCCCTCCCAATTCCCTGCACCCCATTAGTTCCCAGCCACACAGCAGTAAATGGCTTAGCTGATCCTCCTGAAAATCTGCACCCCAATCTTAAATAAATCCCACCTGTACCACAATCTGAGCTCCCCAAAACTGCACCCCTTTTAGTTCCCAGCCAGAGCAGTAAGTGGCTTAGCTGATCTTCCTCCTCCCCCCCCCCCCCCACCAAAAAAAACCCCTGCATGCTGATCTTGGATAATGCCCAACTGCACCCTGATCTGAGTCCCTCCCCAAATTCCCTGCACCCCCTTAATTCCCAGAGCAGCAAGTTTCCTGACTAGCAGCACCCTCTTTCTCAATCACTGATTCACTCATTTCATCTTCCTCTCCTCCGCCTTCCGGCAGCTGAACCCCGAAATGTGGCGCGCAGTAAGGACAGGAAATGGGGTCTGGGGGAGAGGCTCAGGGCTTGGTAATATGAGGGGTGTTGGCTGGTGGCTAGGAAAATGAAGGAGGGGTGTACCAGTGTGTGTGTGGGGTTCTCAGGTGGGGTTGAAATGAAGGGCAGAGTGGGTGGAGAGGGAGGCTAAGGTTGGGAGGATGGGGAGGAAGCTAGGGGAGGATTTTTTTTTTTGTCATCTCCTCCCAATGTGAATGCACGGGGGGAAGTGGGAACAGGCTGGCGCAGTCTGGGTTAATCCTAACCCCCTCCCTGCAGAAAGAGGAAGATGCGCAGAAGCTGGGTGAGATGGCTATGTTCCCCCCTGGCGGCCACATCGACCTCATGTACTTCCCCTACTACGGCAAGAAAGTCCATGTGAGTGGGGGAGTTCTGATGTCTGTCTGGGGGCAGCCTGTGCAGCATTGGGAGGCTGGGCCTGAGATCAGCTGGGGGAGTCTGTATTCTCTCCCTGGGCCTGGGAGGAGAGTGGAGGCTTATGGATCACAGTGCAGGGGCTGGGAGGCAGGACTCCTGGGTTCTCTTTCCAGCTTTGGGAGGGGAATGGGGGCTGGTGGGTGAGAGCAGGACTCCTGGGTCCTATCCTTTGTTCTGGCCCACCCTTAACCCTGCCTCCACCTTTAGGTGAACTATACCCAGCCGATCGTGGCGGTAAAGTTTCTGAGCCCAGAGGCCAACATGGACCACCACGTAGAGTGCAAGATCAATGCGGCCAACATCGCCACCACTGATGAGCGGGACAAGTTCGCTGGACGTGTGGCCTTCAAGATCCGGGTCAACAGGGACTGAGCCCCACCTTCCCCACACCTCTCCTGGGGATCCATCCCCCCAGTGGGCAGGGCTTACTGGAGGAGGAAGAACCTGTTTCCTAGGCAAAGAATGCCTAGGGCTTCACCCCTAGCATGTTCTGGGCGGGGCTTGATGGAGGAGGAGGAGCCTATTTCATTGGCAGGGGATCCCCTAGGAATTTTTTTGCGGTGGAGGAGGGGTTGCTTTTGAAATTGTCCTGTTGACAATCCTAGGATGACTAACCTGGCTCTTATGGCTGTTTTAGTGACCCTCCACCCCTCTTTGATTTTACCCCTCACGCGCTCCCGAAATTTGCCGATTACACCGATGAGTCTGGTACCATCCACACACTCCCAAAAACCTTTGGAATGCTACGTTGCTTGATCTCTTCTAATGCCCCTTCCTCCCTTCTTTTGGGGGGACACCTCAGAGCCTGTGACTCCCCTCTTTCCCTTGAAGTCCTATTGAGATGTTTCCTAATATAATAATAAATGTATATAGATATTTTTTATATATATATATTAAAAATTAAGGTATGTCCGAGTCCTCTATTTTTCCCACCATGCACCTCTCCCTGATCACCAATGCCTGCACCAGTTTTCTGTCCACCACTTCACACCCCTAAAATTTTTCTTGAGCTGGTGGCCATTTTGTTTCCCTGAACTAGTAGGTGCCAAGTTGAGTAGGTCCCTTCAGTTCCATGGCCAACTGTGTGGCAGCTGTGGTCACAGTAGGTTAGGAAACAAAATGGCCACCAGCCCTTTAGTGGCATAGCAGCCATTGGATGTGTAGACTAGGAATCAAAATGGCCACCATTCCACACTCAGTGAGATGGCAAGTGTTGTCCATATTGGCGGTGAATCAAAATGGCTAAACAATGGCTGTCAAATGGCAGCTATTTTGACTCCCTGATAGGGTTGCCAGGTGTCCGGTTTTGAACCGGACAGTCCAGAATTTGAGCTTTCTGTTCAGAAACAAAGAAAATAGAAATAAGATGTAATGTAGATTGTGATGTAATGTCAAGTGTGGCCGGTATTTTTGTTGAAACCATCTGGCAACCCTACATCTGGTAACCCTACTCCCTGACCTGCAGAATAGACACAGCAGCCACTGGATGAGTAGGTCTGGAATCAAAATGAATGCCACTGTGTGGGGAAATGTGGCCATTTTGTTTCTTAACCTATGTGGTAAAATGTCTGGCCACTCCATCTGGAGCATGTGTGCTAGGAAAGAAAATTGCTGCTACTTTGGGCCTACATTTGGCTACATCTGTGAAGAACAAAATGGTTGTTGTCATCAAAGGCTTTCTATAGCCTCTGAGGAACAGAGGCCATTTTGAGTCTTGGCATTCATGGCTGTGGAATGGTGGTCATCTTGGATTCCTGACCTCCATAGCTGAGGCTGCCATATTGGACTTGTGAACTGTAACTCCTGTAGCGCCTCCTGAGTTGTACTCCTGCACCTTACCAATGTGACCCCCTTCCTCCTCATAGGGTCTGTCTTCCTCTTTTAATGTACAGTTTGTTCTTAATGTCTTCTCGCTTAATGGGGCATATGCACTGAGAAAATACTTGTCCCTCCCCAGCATCCTGGGAAATCTGTTGCACCCTTAACTCTGCCCTTGAAACAGCTGATGCAAACTTTGCCTGTATTAGACTCCTGCTTGGTCTCTGCTCTTCTCTGCTGCTGTCCGTAAACCATTTTTGTTTTTGGTTCTGTTGTTTTTTTAAGAGGGGGGGAAAAACAATTTCCTCTTTATTTTATTTTTATTTTTATTTTTGGAACTGGAATTAACTTTTTAAAATTTAATTCCTTTCTCTCTTCCTGCCCCTATTTTCCTCATGCTGCATCCTTGAGAGATCACTGTATGAATGAAATAACTTAACTCCTTTGCTTTTTAACTTTTTTATTATTCTGGTTCATTTTTTATTTGCAGAATTATTTAATTGCCTGTATCAATCTACTATAAAAGATGAGGAGAAATAAAAAACCCCACCCTTTTAAAAACTATATACGGTAATGCAGTGTTTAATTTTCAACATGGAGTATTTTAGAGCCAACAGCACTCACTGCAGTCATGTACTTGGGGTCACAAATGGGATATAAAAGTCAAAGTGCAACTATTACAGTAGCACTTAAGCTTCAGGAGGTAGCCGAGTTAGTCTGTACAGGATAAACTTAAACAACAAATAGTCTGGTAGCACCTTAAAGACTAACAAAGCATGGAGATGGTACCATGAGCTTTCGTGGGCACAGCCCACCTCTTCAGATGAACTTCAGTAGCACTTAAGTTGGAGCCTGGTGTAATTTGTCTCTAGCCCTGGGGCCAGATATGGGGAATGGGGCATAAGGCCTGTCGCCTTTAGAGGGCACTGGCTCCCATCCAGCCCCAAGTGAGGTATGCTTCCCCCCCTGCTTCCCCCCCAAGTTTACAGGTGGGGAGCCAGGACTCCTGGGTCCTCTCCCCATCTTGGAGGGGGACTGGTGTTTAGAGGTGGGGGGCTGGGAGCCAGGACTCCTGTGCTGTCTCCCTGGCTCTGGGAGGGGGGGAAAGAGGTCATCACAGCATGAGGGATAGACTTGGGGAGCTGGGAGCACAAACCTCCCCTCCTGTGTTTTCCCCAGGATACTGTGCTGGGTGGGCATCCCCTGACATCCTGGGAGGAATTTTCTCCCCTAGTAACCTACATATTTTTTCCCTTGGGTGAATTTTATCTCTTTCTCTTCCCCCCCAACCCCCATCATTTTAATCCCACCTAGGCCTGACAGATTGCTCTGTGATAATCTTCTTGGGCTGTGCAATTGCTCACTGGCTGATTGGGGCCTGGGGAGGATCAGGATCTGAGCTGTGGAGCCCTGTAGCTGGGGGTCCTGCCCCCTGCATTTGTGTGGGGAAGGCCCAGTTGTAACAGGTGCTGCATAGGCACAGCCAGACAGGGCTGGATTAAGGGGGGGGCTAGCCGGGCAGCTGCCCGGGGTGCCAACCTATGGGGGGCACCTGATTGAAGTGGTAAGGGGCGCCATGGAGCCGCGTATGCACTGCGTGCCCAGGGCAGGGCTGTGCATGTGCTGCGTGCCCGCTGCCCAGGGTGCAACTATGGCTAGGTCCAGTACTGCAGCCAGAGCTGGTCCCTGCTGGGAGGGAGGTAGGGCTGGGAGCCAGGACTCCTGGGTTCTCTCCCTGGCTCTGGGAAGGGAGTGGGGGTTGGGGGGGGCACGACATCTGGTGTTTATTCACACTGTACCCAGGGGCCCTTACCCCCTACATCTCACTCTGGGGCTAGCTGGTGCCTCACAGAGCTCTGGAGGGGGGAGCTGTTCTGGGGAGGTGCATGTGTCTGGGCAGGCTGCCCTAGTGTGGGGGGAAGGAGGGTATGGAGGCGCATTGTGCTGCCGCCATGGGAAGGAACGTGGCCTCGTGTGCCCCTGCTGCTGCACAGCCAGGCACTGCCCAGCCTGGACCAGTGCCCAGCTTGGTGCCCCCCTTCCCCTGCTTAGTCTCCCTCAACTGCCCTGCTCCTTGCCTCCCCAGGGCCCAGCTCCCTTCACCTGTTTCCCCTCCCATCATGCCCTTACTGTATATTCCCACTCCCCTCCCAGAGCTGGAGAGAACACCCAGGAGGCTTCCAGCCCCTCCCTCCCACTCATAGTCTACCCCCCCCCCCATTGCCCTCCTGCAGCCTGACCCCTCCCTCTCTGCTCGTTCCCTTCCTCTGCCCAGCTGTGTCCTTGCCATGGCTGGCCGCCCCCCCCCCCCCCCCCACCCCCGTTTCCTCCCTCCTGCTGGTGGATCAATAGGTGTAAAGTGCCTATTTCCTGTTGATAGGGATCCATAGCGGGGGGGGAGGGAGGAAGAGTTGAAACACAGCCAGACAGGGATGGAGCTCACACCACCCTGCCCCCCACACTGCACCATGTACACAATAACCCACAATTTCCCTTCACATTCTCTGCACCACACGTGCACAGTGGATATCTGCGCACCACACGTGCACAGTGGATATCTGCACCCCCCAGCACACAACCACAGATAGACATTGCATCGCATACACAAACTCACAATGGAGTTTTACTCCACACCAACAGACAACCGTGCACACACATACTGCACCCCATACACAAACCTACAATGGATATCTGTATCTCACACACATGCACACTGTACCACGTACACAAATGCACAATGCATATGTGCACACACACACAGCGCCACATATACAAACCCACAATGGATGTACACACACACACTCTCTGGAACACACTAGTGTGTGCACCCCCTCCCACACAACCACAGTGGATATACACATGCTCATGCACAAGGATGGATGTACACCCACACCCATGCAACCACAATGAATACACACACAGCAACACAACCACATGGATTTGTACACACAGACACAAAGGGGGGTGGGAGGGAACACAGACACACACGGGCAGGACTGGGGAACAGAGCGTCCTGGCCCAGCAGCTAGGGGGAAGCCTGGCATGGAGCCTGGGTCCCTCCACTCATAGAGCTTCTCAGCTGCCCTCCATCCCAAGTTTGGCTCCTTCCCCCCCAGGAGCTCCCTTTCCCCCTCCCTGCTCTGAATCTCATCTCCCCTGACTCCTTTCCTGTCCGCACCCTTGACTCCCTTGTGCCCCCTGAGACCCAGAGTGGGGTGTGTACCCCACAGCAGCTCCCACAACCTATTAGGGGAAACCCTTTGCTAACACAGCCCTGTCTGTGACCCCAGCCCAGAATCAGCCCCTCCCAGCTCCCCCACAGCTCTTCAAGGGTTAACCCAGGCCAGCAGGGCTTAAGGATCTGGAAGGACAGGGCAAGAGCAAAAGACAGAGCTTATGGGATTTTCTGGAAGTGAGATAATCTAGTGTGGGGAGGCGAAATGGATTTTCTGCACCCCCAAACCCAGTGCAGCTACCGGGCTCCCCCCACCCTGTGCTATATAGCAAAGCCCTGCTCATGCAACAGGAGTGTGTTGGGGATGAGGGCAGGATGCCTAAGGGCTGGTTGCAGAGCAAGTGCGGAATAGACCTGGAGTTGCAACAATGTGGAGGCAGGAATGGAACTGAGCCCAGCCTAGGCAGGTGGCTGGATGGAGGGTACATGGGGATGGAGGGGAATGGGAAGTGTGGGCCAGGCTAAAACTTCCCCTCATCTAATAAATCCCACAGACACCTTCCCATCTCTCCAGGAGCATGCCCAAGCCTTTTAATTGGGGGAGTGCCAGTTAAATCCTGATTTCCTCCCCCCCCCCATACCTAGCCACCCCCCAAGCCAGCACGAGGCAGGCCAAGTCCAACTCCAGGTGCTGGCTAGAACATGTGTTGGAACAATGTGAGCCAGCCAATCAATTGCTGGCAGGCGTGACACCCCCCCTCCCATGGGGGGGGTGAGCAGTTTGTGGGGGGATTGTTCTCAACACTCCAGCCTGGACTAAGGCTTGAGTGTATGGGGGGGTGTGTGAGAATTTGCTCCCCCCTCCAGAGCGTGCGTGTGTGTGTGAGGACTGGTGGAGCCCCGCAGTGCCTCCCTGTGTCTTGCATGCCAATACCCCTATGGTGAGCCCCCCCCCTCTCCGTAACTTCTCACCCTGGCACAGGTAGCAGCCATGCTCCACATGGTCACGCCCAGCACAAGTACTGCTGCCTCATAGACCACTAGTTGCAACAGTGTCAGGATGAAGGAAAAAATAGCATCTAGCTCCATCCTCCCTGTCCCCAGATCTTGGAGCCAGGACCCCTGGATTCTCTCCCTGGTTCTGGGAGGGGCGCAGGGGGCTGGTAGGTTAGAGCAAGAAGGCTGGGAGGCAGGATTCCTGGGTTCTTTCCCCAGCTCTGAGAGAGGAGCAGGGGCTGGTGGGTTAGAGTGTAGAGAGCTGAAAACCAAGACTCCTGGGGTCTATTTCCAAGGGAGGCTGAACCATCAGCTGGGGGAGGGGCATAGCCTTGAAGACACCCCCCCAAACACAGCTTGTCTCCACGCCACCTGGTGGCAGAAGTGGGATCTGCCTCAAGGTCAGTGGAAGGGGACGGAGGAAATTTCCAGTCTGCTCTTGGCTGAGATGAGAACTTGGCAGGCACAGGAGGAGGAGGAGGGGGAGGGGGGGTTGGGTTCATTCATCCCTTCCCTCCCCAAAGTGTGACGTGGTGCCTCAACCCAGCTGGCCAGGCAGTTCAATCACTCCATTCAGCCTCTGCCATGGGGGAGGCAGGTCTGTGCTTGTGCTCCCCGCCCCCGACAAGCTCATCAGCCCATGAAGACTGGGACTACAGATGGAGGGGGAGAGCTCAGATGGCTGCCCCACTACCTACCCCAGGGTCACGCCCCATCATGCAGCCCTGCCTCCCTCCTCAGGCCCTTGAGAACGTGCCCCCTGCTGTGGAGAGGCCGCTGTCCAGGGACACGATGTCAGTTCCAGCCCTCCCTTCCCATTTACTCCCCCCAGCACCCCATTCCATTCACAGAAGCAAGTTCCTTGTGTTGAATGGGGGGGAAAAGCAGGCCAGTGCTGCCTCCCTGTGGCAGATTGGGGAATGGCAGGTGAAAGAATAAAGCGGGGGGGGGCATGGGAAACAAGTAGGTAACAAGATACCTGCAGCTCCCCCGGTATCTAAGCCCTACTCCCCCTCAGTGGCACTCCCTGCCAGGATCTGTCACAGCTGACTCCTGCCAGCAAGTGCTGAACCTTGGGGCAGCGGGGGGAGGAGGAGAGCCCCCGTCTAACAGACGCTGTCAGGGCCAGCCCAGCCAGTGGGGGGAAAGTAGTTGGCGAATCAGGGGAGGACCCATCCTAGCTCACACTTGACACCTTCATTTCTTCCTTGACTCATAGAACCATAGAGCTGGAAGAGACCTCAGAAGGTCATCAAGTCCGGCCCTCTGCTCTAGGCAAGACCAATCCCAACTAAATCAACCCAGCCAGGGCTTTGTCAAGCCAAGACTTAAACACCTCTAGGGATGGAGACTCCACTACTTCTCTAGGTAACCCATTCCAGTGGTTCACCACCCTCCTAGTGAAATAGTTTTTCCTAATATCCAACCTGGACCTCTCCCACCGTAACTTGAGACCATTGCTCCTTGTTCTGCCATCTGTCACTACTGAGAACAGCCTTTCTCCATCCGCTTTGGAACCTTCTTTCAGGAAGTTCAAGACTCCTTCACTTCCACAAGGCCAGACCAAGTCTATTTACTACCCCCGCCCTGCCAGGGGTGGGTGGGGGTGGGAGTGTCCAACTTCTTCATAAAACCATCCAGTGATGGCTGGCAGCAGCCACCTGTGTCTCCAGATGGCAGCATTGAGCGATTCTGAAAGTTAACACCATCCGCCTCTCATGTTTTTTCCTGCCTTTGTGTGGCCACTGAGAACAATGGTGGTGATTTGAGTCTTCCCTATGAGGGCAAATTTGCATAATTTCTCATTGCTGTTCTCTGGGCTCTCTTCCAGAAGTCCAGCCTGCATTCCTCCTCAGTTATTCCTTCCATTTTCCAGACCAAAATATCCAGAACAAAATTTCCAGACCAAAATATCACCCCAATGCCAATCTTCCCTAATTTTCTCCATCCATGTGGAGAATGAATTTTGTTATGTGCACCAAAGCACGTGCAGATGTGCACCACCATAAAAACACATGCTGCTCACTGTGAGCACTCTGCTAATCAGCTGGGCAGCACCTGAATCTCTCCTGAGCAGTCGCCCAAGTGCTCAGATTATAGGGAACACTACTCGATGCATCCCAAGAACTTCTCAAAAGTTTGATATTTTGCTGCATCACTTTTTCAACACACTTCCATATAGTTAACGCCCTGGGCGTGGGACATTTCTGCTATATGGTTATACTGGGGGAGATTCTTTGCTGGAGGGTTTCAAAAGGTATCTGGTCAGCTGTCTGCCTCATATGGTTTAGACACAACAAATCCAGCATTTAGTGTATTGATGGGCCCGCTGGTTCTGTTGTAAAAAACCCTTTGTGAGAGACCCCAGCACCCTTTTCTTCACCCATGTTCTATTACTGGGATATGTTTTGCACAAAGTACGTCTTTCTAGAAGTTGTGACCAGCTAGGCAGGAATATCTTGGTGGATCATATGTGTTTTTGCAGTACATGAAGTTACAAAGTTTGGCTGGGTATGTTACTGAAGCATTTTGAGGTTGAAAACCCACACATGGCAAACAATGTTAAATGCCTATTGAGTGAATGCACACAAGGTTTGCCCCAGGAATCTTCCCGAGATCACCCTGCACAACAGGGACCACTTGGCCCAAGAGCACAGAGAAAGAGCTTTCTGGCAAATGGGAAGAAGATATAAAAAGGTGGAAGTGACATCATAGAAGGGACCACACTCCCCCTAGGACAACACACCTGGGAATACCTGAGCAGAGCCCTGAGTACCTGCATCTGTAAAAATGAGCCACGGATATCCATATCCACTCATGCGGCTATAAGTGGCTATCCGCAGGTTCGCGGGGCTCTCCATCTGAGAAACAAAAACTGAATGGCAGGCAGGAAGCGCTGCTCCTGGGCTAACAGGATTTCTAACCTGTGCCTTAAGAATCAGCTGGCCTGTTAATTTGTTAGTTCATATTCTACCTACCATGTGCATTAAGCTCAGTTTGTGGTTGGGGCTTTCATTTCTTTGCTCTGCCTGTAATCACCTCACGTCTCTCCTTGTGCAGCAAATAAACTTGTTTTCTCTTTTCACCCAAACCAGCTTGGACGAAGGTGTCTGGGGAAAACCGCAGCTTGCTTCCCGCACAGCCCCTTTTCCCACTGAAGGTGACCAGTGTTCCCTGTAAACCAGATGCTTGTGCGGCTGCTCAGGAGAGATTCCAATACTGGCCAGCTGATTTGCAGAGCGCTCACAGTCCCCATGGCTAGCAGAATGAGTTTCTGCTGGTGGTGCACATCTGCACTTGCCTTCGTGCACAGAACAAAATGTATTCGGCTCATGGTTGGAAAAGATTAGAGGGAACAGTGGAGGCAACCCAAGATCAAAGCTGTATATTGGCCAGATTTGACCAGAGCAGGACAGTCCCAGACTGGGAAGGGGGAGGTCAGAGAGCCAGCATGTGACTGTTGCTGGGGGCATCCCTTCCTGTGTGAATGCCAATGAAAGTGCAAGCTTGCAGGGCTTGGCAGTTGGGTACAGCAGTGCAGTATGAGGGAGCCCAGCAGATGGGTTGGGGGGGTCTGACAATGCAGTCAGGGTTCCCCTGACATTGCACCCCCGTAGCAGCAAGAACAGACTCCACCAGCCAGTAGAATAGAGGGTTTATTGCTTCTCCAGGATACAGCACAGCATAGACGTGCTATTGCTACAGGAGTCTGGGCTAGGATGCCTCCGACTGCTTGAGATGGGGTCCCAGGGCCCCTAGATTCCAGCCCCCTCCTTAGACTGGTTCCTTCATGATTCCAGCCCAAAACCAACCCTTTCCCCGAACACTCACTTCCCTAGTTCCCTCGCTGCCCCAACTGTCTGACTTGTTGGGTCTTTGTCTACGTGACTTAGGCAGCCCACCTGCCGGGCAGTGCTCACAGGCAGAGGCCAGTAGGGGTCATTCACAGCCCAAGCACGGCAACCAGCAAGGTACTGACACTACATCACAACATGTGGGTGAGTCAGTGGGAATCACACATCACAGTGCAGGGGCACCCCAGGTTAGTGAGCAGACAGCACCCCCACCATGCCACAGGGGGATCAGTGGTACCTCAGTTCCAGGGGTGAACCCATCACACCCTCCTCCACCTCCAACCAAATCACTGGGAGACACCCCCTTTCACTCCCATTCTTCTTGGCTCGTCAATCCCAGAACTGGAGCCAGTGCCCCAGGGCCAAATCCACAGGTCAAATAACCTCCTTGCTCCTCCTCCATCTCCCCTCTCAATCTGACCCCTTCCTCCACTCGGGGGTCACCCGCTGTGATGAGGTGGAGATTTTATTCCCCTTGGCTGCGTCTAGACTGGCAAGATTTTGCGCAAAAGCAGTTGCTTTTGCGCAAAAACTTGCCAGCTGTCTACACTGGCCGCTTGAATTTGCGCAAGAACACTGACTTTGTAATGTACAAAATCAGTGCTTCTTGCGCAAATACTTTCACGCTCCCGCTCAGGCATAAGCCCTCTTGCGCAAGAATACGTGCGCAAGAGGGCCAGTGTAGACAGCGAAGAACTGTTTTGCGCAAAAAAGCCCCGATGGCTAAAATGGCGATTGGGGCTTTCTTGCGCAAAATCGCGACTAGACTGGCCATAGATGCTTTTGCGCAAAAGCACTTTTTGCGCAGAAGCATCCGTGCCAATCTAGACTTGCTTTTGCGGAAATACTTTTAACGGAAAAACTTTTCCGTTAAAAGTATTTCCGCAAAATCATGCCAGTCTAGACGCAGCCCTTGTGTATGTGAGTTCTACTGTCCTGTATTAACCCCATGCATATGCCTCAGTTTCCCTTGGCCTTGCACCAATACCTAGATGGGGGTGGGAATTCAGTGCCACAGCTTCCCTCCTGTACACAATGGCTGATGCCATTTGTAACGTGAGCCCAAGAGGGGGAGCCCAGGAGGAGGAGGTGACACCTTTTGCCTGGAAAGCAGGACAGAGATCAGAGGAAGAGCTGGGCTGGGGGCTAGGACCAAGACCTGGGAGTGGGTCAGTCTCACTGGCTTGGGGAGGGAGTCAGGGCCCTGGCTCTGGGACCCCTCTCCCCAAGACTGATTGTCCTGACTGTTCCTGGTTCCTGTGCCGACAAGTCTGTTCTACGCTGTGTCCCTGCCAACTAATAAACCTTCTGTTCTACCTGCCAGCTTAGAGTCACGTCTGGCTGCGAATGGGGGTGCAGGGCCCAGTGGCTCCCCCGCATCTCAGTGATACCAGCAAGGCTGCTGTGTGTCTTCAGCCCAGTGCACCCGGGATTAATACTGCTGGGGCAGAAGACCGGAACCCGAGTGGCACCAAAACTGTTTGAGACTGAGTCCCCGTCCCCAGCTGGTTTGGGACCCCTTTCCCCGCATTCTCACACACACGGCAGGGGAGGCGGCAGCTAAGAAAAAGCTAGATTTATTGTATAAAAGTTGGTATAAAAGTTCGCCAGAAGGGATGGGCATAGAGAGCGGCGCAGGGGCGGGGACAATAGGGGGCGGGTTCACCACAGGGCCTGTGGGTGGAGTTAGAGCTCCAAAGGGGGCGGGGTCCTCAGTAGGATGGGACCAATCTTTCCTCCCCACAATCCTGAGAAGGGGGGAGCCCCAGTGCAAAGAGGAACCGTAGGGGCTGAGCCTTCTCCCTGGGAGAGGGGAGATTTCATAGAAAAAAACTACTCTGTCCAAAAGTGGCAGTGAGACTTAGCTGAGTGCAGATAGGATGGAGTGGGGGGAGGGGGTGTGTGTGGAGGGATTTATTCTGAATCCTCTTCCTTCACCAGCAGTTTCTTCCCGCTTTGAGGCAGCGGCCCATCCCCCCGCTCCTTCCGGGTCTTCAACCACCTGCCGCAGGGGAGAGGGAGAAGAGATTCAGAGCCAGGGAGAGAACCCAGGAGTCCTGGCTCCTAGCCCCCTCTCCCCCGCTTTAATCCACCAGCCCCCATTCCCTTCCTGGAGCTGGGGAGAGAACCCACGAATCCTGGTTCCTAGCCCCTTGCTCGAACCACTAGATACCCCTCCCCTCTCAGAGCAAGAGGAGAACCCAGCAGGATCTGGCCCACAAGGGTAGAACTGGATCCCACCCCTTTTCAAGCAAGGACCTGCCCTCTGGGTCAAGCCAGGGTCTGCCCTTTTTCCATGAAGAGTGGGGGTAGAGGAGCCTCCCATGGGGCAGTCAGACCCCCTCCCCAAGAGGACAGCTAGGCCCCATCTCCTTCTGCCAAGGGGAGGACCTTCCTGTGGTGCAGCCAGGTGGATACAGGCTGGCCCTGCTCCCTTTCTACTTGGGGGGTGTCACTCACGCCTTGGGGTTCCTCTGAGTCTCCAGCTCCCCCTGCGGCCTCGCAGCCGCCACCTCCAGGGCATAGTTGATTTTCTTCAGCATCTCGTAGTTTTCGCGCCCATGAACCTAGGGAGTGGGGAGGAAGGAAGTGGCGGGGTTCAGATCTCCCCCAGACAGACCAATCCTCACTCCAATAGCACACAACAGACAGACAAACCTGACCCCACCAAGACTGTCTAAGACAGACCTATTCCCCTATATCACACCCTAGGACTGGAGAAAACACCACCTGGGCCCAGAACCAAATCCCTCCCCCCAGATCAGTCCAACCACTCTCCCAAACCTCCTCCCCCATACCACATGCACCTGTCTACCACTGTTCCCCTCCACAGCAGTCTGATCTCCCATTCCTAGCATCCCCTCAGCACACAAACCGCCGACCCAGCCTACTGCGTGTAAGGTTGGGTCCCTCATAGAGTCAACCCCGCCCCCCCATCAGAACCCTGGATCCAAAAGGCTCCTGGATCCAAAAGGCTACAGTCCCAACACCCCCTAAACTCCTTCTAGAGCCAGAGAAAGAACCCAGGAGTCCTGGCTCCCAGAGCCCCCTGCTCTAATCCATCAGCCCCCACTCCCCTTCCTGAGCCAGGAAGAGAACCCAGGAGTCCTGAGCCCAAAATTTCTCCACCAGGACTCACCTCGAGGCAGAAGACCTCTTTGTCGGAGGACACGGCCCGCTTCTTGGGGTTCTCAGCTGCCTCCATGGTGGCCTGGAGAGCTAAGGGGAAGGTAGAGCACATGTAACGCTCACTGGGAAATCACTCGGCCCCATGCTGGGGAACGTAACCCAGGTCTCCCAGCCCTCTCCTCTAACCACCAGCCCCCCCGCATTCCCCTGCCAGATACAGGGAGAGAACCCAGGAGTCCTGGCTCCCAGCCCCCCTGCTCTAACCCACTGGCCTCCACTCCCCTCTTTCACAGTGGCAAAAATTAGGGGGGTTTTCATTCCAATTTTTATCTCACTTTTTTTCATGCCAATTTTTATCTCACATTCATGCCAATTTTTATCTCACTTTTTCACAGTGATGAAAATTAGGGTTTTTGAACATTTGCACCAGTTTGGATCCATTTCTTTTTGTCATTATTGCAGGAAACGATGGATAAGGGCCCCCCAAATATTCACCAAGCTTCAAAAAAATAAACAAACAGTTTATAACTGCCAACAATACATATTGCTGGCACCACCCAGTCAACAATATTCCCAAAACCAAATATTCCAAACATGCTCAGTCTGATTCAAGGATATTGACTTGAATATTTGCCAATTTGTCAATTTCTATTGGTGATGGAAATAATTGATCATTGCTTTGCGTGGGTGAAGCAAACAGAACGTTTAATGATATTTTCCAATACTGTTCCATAGGCTTTATGAAAATATGCTTATTCTGTAACTGCAGATGTGAAAGTGTAAACGTGTACAAGGTTAACTGATGAGGCAGCAGCGCGGGGCGGGAGTAGGCGGGAGCTGGTACATGCGGGGGAGCCAGCTTTAGAGACAGCAGTGGAGGGTGGGGGCAGGTAGTTCCCCCCCCCCCCATGTAACCGCTGAAATTTAATGGAATTCCCACTTAAACATTTTACAAAAAAAAAAATTAAATGGACAAATTTCAGCCATCCATTTTTTTTAAAAATCCAAAATAAAAATTAAATTAATTTCATAAAAACAGCACTGTATTTTTGAAAAATACAATCATTTCAATAAAGCATGTATGTTTTCCTTTTATTTAAAAACAAAAACAATGAATTGAGTTAAAGACCCCGAGCCACACCAGATAAATCTGCTAGTACTTAAAAATCCCTTTTGTTTAGTAGTAAACCCATTAGTTATTACTACCTTGGGGGAGCAAGAAGCCTGTGCGTCTCTCTCTACATTGAGAATGAGGGGGAATTTGAAGAGCATAGACTGTATAGCTCTCTGTACAGCATAAGATTTATCTAAGGTTTGTAAGTATGTACTTAACACTGCATGAGTACTAGTGGCTCTGTTCACACCTAGATCTATAGAACTATTCATTAGAGCCCCATGTGGTTTTCGATTAATTAAGCAGCTTGTTGATTGGCTAAGAACCTCATTGGAGGCAGATAGTCCGACCTTGGAGTGCAAATCACCAAGCCAGCTTCTGCACCATTCCAGTGCCGGCTAGAAACCGGGCTAGCGGAGGGATGGGACCAAGAGAGGTATGTATGTGGGAAGCTCCCAAGTGGAGCGGAGCCAACAGTGGGGGTAGGGATGTAGGGGACATGGCTAATCTGGCTGGGTTGATTTCAGCTTTGATATGCAATTGCTGCTGAATTAATGACATTCACTCCCATTGGGGCAAGTCCCTATTGGCTCTGACCCTCAGGAGCCCCATCCCCCTTCACTCTTGGCCCTTCCTCTCATCTACCCCTTCAGTCCTGCCTCCTCAAAACCCCCCACGCTCCCTTCCACTTTCCTACTCAGATCCCTAGGGCCTTCCCCCACACTCACTCCTCTTGGCTTTGCTCTCTTTGAGGACCACACTTCCGCTCAGGGCCCGGCAAGACAATTTTTTGCGGTGGTTCTCCTCCTCCGTCCTGCGGTCCCGCCCGGGGCAGGCGCACACTCGAACCTCAAAGCATCGGCGCCCCAGGAGCTGCCCGCTGTGCCAGGAGGTCAGAGGAGAGACATTAGAAACAAACAGAAACCCCGGAGTCCTGGCTCCTGATCCCCCTGCTCTAACCACCAGCTCCCATTCCCCTCCCAGAGACAGGGAGAGAACCCAGAGTCCTGGCCCCCAGCCCAACAGCTCCCCAATGCCCCATGGCTGACTGGGCAATCAGAGGTTGTGCAGGGCTGCCCAATTCTCTCCCAAGCTCTGGCCCCAGAGGGGAGACAGCTTAGCCCTGGCATGAGACAATGGGGCAGGCTGCCCAGGGCAGCACTGGGGGGGCACTTACTTCTTGCTCTCCAGAGTGATGATGGCCAGGATGGGGCGGCGGTTCATTCCCCCCATACAAGAGCTGTTACACATGAAGTTGTAAAGCACAGTGGTGCAGTCAGACCCCACCTGCAGGGAAGAGATGGAACTGCAATTAGCCTGGCACCCCATAGAGGGGACAGGCCCCTGCCCCATTCCCCAACCCCTGAGCCAGCCAGTCCCTGCCCTAGAGGCAGGTGGGCGCCAGCGCTCCCTAGAGGGGACAAATCTAGTGCCCCATTTTCTGCCCCCCTGAGCCACACAGTCCCTGCCTGGGGCCATGTGAGAGCAGCGCCCCCTAAAGGGGACAAGCTCCATGCCCCATTCCCTGCCCCCCTAAACCAGTCAATCCCTCCCCTAGGGCTGGGTGGGAGCTGGTGCCCCCTGGAGGGGACAGGACCCGTGTCCCGGTACCTGGGGTGTCTCATAGGGCACCGTAACGCTCTGGCGCTTGGTGTTCTCGTCATCGCGGTAATAGGCCTGATGGTTCCCTTCTATGCGGATCAGGTGCTGGGCTGGGGCGACCCCTGTCCAGAGAAACAAGGGAGCAGCTCAAGAGGAGACACCTCTAGGCCCCCCTTCCCAGCATCCAGCCTTTTTCTCCCACAGATCAGAGCCCCCTCTGCATCCCGAGATCCCTCCAGCCCAGTCTCCCATCCCCTGCAGCAGGGAGTTTTGCTGGTTGTCATCCCCCCAAGCTGTGCTGCCTCACCATCACTGTAGTCTGCGGAGCGCTCATGGTGCGGGCAGCGTCTCACCACTTCAGCCACGTGCTCCGATTTTTTGTAGACAGCTGTGGCCCGGATGACAGAGCCGAGCGGGGGCTGGCTGGACACCTTGATCTGCACCGGGCAGGTCTTCGCCAGCTGACAGAAGAGCTTGTTCAGATCTGGAGAATACTACAGGGGGGCAGAGAGGGAGAGTGGGACTCAGCAGAGGACACTCTGCCCTGACAGACCCCAGGGCAGCGCTAGGAGGAACTGTGGGGCAGGGAGGGTCTCAGCAGGGGGTGCTCTCCTCTAGAAAGCAGGGCTGGCCCCAGGGTGGTGCTAGGAGGCGTTGTGGGGCAGGGAGCAGGGGCGGGGCCTCAGCAGGGGGTGCTCTTCCCCAACAGGCAGGGTTGACCCCAGGGAAGTGCTGGGGGCACTGTGCAGCAGGGAAATGGGGTGGGGGCTCAGTTGGGTTACTCATCCTCCATCTTCCTTGCAATGCCCCCCCCCCCCAGTCCGTACGGTGCATGTGACGGACTTGGCAGTCCCTGACTGCTGGAAGGCGAGTTGAAAGTCGTGCTCCCCAGCGTAATCTTCAGTGGAGGGGACAGTGGAAGAGGTGGGCGGCGGCTCCAGGGCCAGGCCAGGGGAGATCCCAGCCTTCATAGCTGTGCCCGGCCTGCGGAAGTAGGAGGGAGGAGTCTGCAGAGCCAGACAGGCCCAGGCTCATGTCAGGTAGGGTCTGCGAGGGAGACATGATGAATGAAGGGTTAATGCTACACTCCAGTTCTGCCCCTGCTCCTGGTACCTCTGCCCCCCACTGAGTCCCCTGCTTGCCCCTCAACCTAGCCCCACCCATCAGATCCAGCCAGCCGAGCCCCTCCGTGCATCCCTTCTTTTCCCGTTCCCGCACACCCAACCACACCCCCAGACCCCAACATGGTAATGCACCCAACCCCCCTTCTGAGCACCCTTCTGGGGTCTGGTGCTCAAACTGGGAAAAGCGGGCCGATTCCGGGCTCCTATCCACCCCACTGGACACCAGCACTTACAAACAGCTCCTGGCTCACCGGTTCCGCAGGCTTCACCAGGAACTCTTCTGCCAAGGGGCTACTGAAAGACAGAAAAAGGAAAAATGTACTGGGGGGGGGGTTTCCAGGCTGCCCTCCTGCCCATGAAAGATGAACCCTGCTCAGCCTGTACCCTCTCTGAGCTCACATCTAAAGTTCAAAGGGTGTGGGACCTGTCAGTGGGGATGATGGCGGGGTTGGGACAGGGTGGTGGCCTGGGGGGCAGGCAAGAGGGCGGATGAGATGGGAGAGGGAAGATTATGCCAGGGTAGGGGGGTGAAGCCCAGGGAGAACCAATGGCGGGAGCTAACAATTTGGAGGGGGGGCAGGGAGTGAGGGGATTTACCCCCACCTAATACTTACAGTGTTTTCCATAAATCGGAGAAGCTCTCCTGACTCAGGGGAAGATCCAGTCCGGTGTCCAAGATCGGCTCCATTCCAGCTGTTCCCTAGAGCTGGGTGACAATTAGAGATAAGTGTTAAGTGCAGGTTAGGGTGATATTGCATGTTAGCATTAAAGTGAACTTGCTTGTTAAGGTGAAATAAGAAATTAGGGTTAGAGTAACACTGAAGATTAGCATTAAGGTGAAATTGCAGATTAGGGTGAAATCAGAGATAAAAGTTAAGGAGACGTTAAAGGTTAGGATGAAATCAGAAATAACTATTACAGTGAAATTGCAGGTTAAGGTGAAATCAGAAATAAGAGTTAGGGTAACGCTGAAGATTAATGCTAAGGTGAAAATGCAGGTTAGAGTGAAATCCGAGATAAGGGCCAGGTAAAGGTAAGGGCTGGCAAGAGGGGTCAAGGTTTGGAAAAAGGTAACAGGATTCCAGATACCCCTCTTTTTCCTAGAGATTCCAGTCTAAATCTGACCAGATTAAACAGACATTTGGTACACCTCTGTAGGCTGGCCCAGGCCCCTTCGCTATTCCCCGCTATGCTAATCTTCCACTGTTCCCATACACCACGTCACACCAATGTTTGGATCCATTGAGAAAAATGCCACATAGCGTCAGACCCAGAACCCTGCAGGATCTGCTTGGGACCCTCCTCCCCACCATGCAAGGGTGCTTTTGCCTTGGACAAAGTCTGTCCATTAGGGAATGCTTCATCCGCATCCCAGGCACAGTACTGGTAATTGCATTGCTCTATATTTTGAATCCCAACTCCAGTGACTAGATGGGTGAGGTGATTCCCATAGCAGCTAAAGGGCCTACTTCAAAGTCATCCCACTTGCCCTTTCTTACACAACATCATCACTCTTCTAATATTTCCCTAGCCTTGCAACATTTATTTTATATCAACATTGGAAAGCCAAAGACCTCCCTTGGCCAACTCTCTGTGGACTCTTGGATGTAAGTTATTCCATTCTGCGTGGATGCATCATCCTGCTTCTTCCCAAACACAGAACACCAATGTTATTGACCATTTCTACCTTCTTTTCATCATTCTTAATGGTTTTACTCTTTGGCTATGTCTACACTACAGGGCTTTTGCACAAAAACAGCCATTTTTGCACAAAAACCTGTGGAGCATCCACACTTCAAGTGCATTTTTGCGCAAGAAAATGTATAGTAAAACAGCAGAACAGAGGGCTTTTTGCAGTGTAGGTATACCTCTTTCTACGAGGAATAACTCCTTTTTGCACAAGAGTTCTTGTTCAAAAAGGTGTGTGTAGACGCTCAACAGGGGTTTCTTGTGCAGAAAGAGCCTATTAGAAAAAGTGAATGGCCATCAGAGCTTTCTTGCACAAGAGTGTCCATGCAGTATGGATGCTCTCTTGTGCAAAAGCACATTGCTTTTGCGATGCACTTTTGAGGTGTGGACACGCTTTTGCACAAGAAGTTTTTGTGGAAGATCTCTTCTGCAAAAAGCTTCTTGCACAAAAACCCTGCAGTGTAGACAAAGCCTTTTTTTCTAGTAAAAGGCCTGCACCATTGCTCCAGTTTCTTCTTTTCCTAACACAACTTCAAAAAAGAAAAAAAAACTGTATTCCAGTTAGCCTTGCCAGACATGGTTTTTCCTTAATATTGTTAGCCTCCCATACCAATTTTCTACACTTCATAACTTCTAATTTCTCCTTTCCTCCAATTGTACTTTGCTTTCTTTTTATTTCTCACTGCTGTCTTCATTTAATCATGGACTCCAAATTAGCCAAATCTACTTCTCTCTCAGAACTGTAAAAACCTAACTTTTTGGGGGAGGGAAGGATCTAATCAATGCTTTTTAAAGAACCCCCAATTCTCATTCACATTTTTTCTGTCTGTATTTTTCCTCCCTGATGTTGATCAGAATTTTCTTCTGCTTTGGGAAATAAGCAGAACTTAAGAGTATATACTACAGGTTGTGAGCATCAACTGTTGCCCATAGTGAATGTAACCAGGTCACAAAACTTAGTCCCTAAGCAACCACCAGTTTCCAGTCCTAAAATTAATTCACCTTTATTCAACATAGCAAAGTCCAAAATACAGACACCTGATGATGGGTACAATACTGCTTGTGTTACAAAAATAGCAGCTATTGGCTAGAGTGGGAGGGGGGGGGCTGGGAGTTTAGGCATCTGTCTCTGGAATAAAAGTGGGGGCTGGTGGGTTAGAGCAGGGATGGGGACTGGAAGTGGGCATCTTTGCACTATCTCCTCCTACACCAGAGTGGCATCAAAGTCCCATGCTTTTTAATACTGACTCCATGGCGGGGGGCATCCCCAGGGGCCACAGAGCTGCTGGGAGGAGTGGGTAAGTGACTGCATGGGGAATTTGGGGACATACCCACACCCAGCCAGGGACACTCAATATTCCCCTGGGGGCGGTGTTAGCACAGATCCAAGGAGCAGGTGGGGTTGCTGAGCCATGCGGAAGAGGGACCTGGGGACTGAGCCTCTGCGCGCAGGAATGTGGGATGGAGGCCACCTAGTCCCCTTTCCCTCCCCACATCTGAACCTTTTCCACCCCCCATTCCTTCCTTCCCTGCCTCCCCAAACTATCACCACCTGTCTCCCCTGCCTTCCTTCTCTGCCTCACCTTCTCTCTGCCTCACTCTCACCCTGTTTGTCCTCCCCCACCTCCCTTCCCTGCCTCCTCACCTTCTCCCTACCTGTCCCCCCATAACCATCTCTGCCTCCCTACCTCCCTGCCTGTCTCTCCTATTCCTCCTCCCTTGCTTCCTTGCCTTCTTCCTGCCTCTCTCCTATTCCTCCCTTGCCTGCCTCCCCACCTTCTCCCCCTGTCCGCCACACACCACCCTTCCCTGCCTCCTCACGTTCCCCCACCCCGCCTGTCTCCCCACTGTCTTCCCTCCCTCAGCCTTCCTCCTCTCCTCGCCCCCTACGACGTTCACAGAACGTTCCACGATGCCCCAGGGAAGGAAAGGCAGAGGCTGGGCCATACCATTCCTACCAAGTGGGGGGGGGGAGAATGCCTTAAAGACCCTCCCAGTAGCTCAAGGTTTAAGGGCCACACCCCGCCCTCAGTGAGTGGAGAGTCCCCCTCCCCACAATAGGCCATCCATACAGACAAACACACACAAACACTTGGGGTGCTCCTCCTCCCACTCGTTTTGTACAATGGTTCCTTCCAAAAGCAAGGGGAAGAAAGGGCTGGCGGGCCCTACCATTCTGGACACAGGTAAGGGGGGTGTTCCTGAAAAAAAGTTGAAATGCTTTAGGAAAGGAGGGGGGTGTCCAGCCCCATCTTTAATGGGATACAGCCAGGCAACAAGCCCACTCAAAAATATGCAACTCCCCCTCCATGAAGACACAATGGGCTAGTCCAGGATGAACCAAGGCTGGATAGAGGGAGAGTTAAAGTTTCTCCTGAGCCACGCCTCTCTGAAGAAACTAAAATAGCCCCAGGAAAAGGCTCGCGCTTAATTGTTTAACCCTTTCTGCCCTGACCCAGCAGTCCCTGCAACCTGCTGCAGCCAGGTCCCCAGTGCCCAGACAGACCCCCCCACATAACCCTCAAACCCCTCCCATCCCATTCAAAATGCAGACCGTGCTCTGCCTCAGCCCCACAGTCCACCCTTCTACAGACCAAGATTCATTTCAGAACCCACCCTCGATGATTTTTTCCATCATATGGGGGCGAACCTCTCCCTTCTTTGCCTCCATTCCCCCTCCCCCCGATTCTGGTGTCCCCCTCAGGCGACGCGGCCTGCCATGACAGCCTCGATGTCAACTCGCTCGACTCCCAGAAACCAGCCCCCCCCCCCGAAAAACAGGATTGTGTCCCCGTCTGTTTGTCTCCATTTATTGTCTCTTGTCCCACCGGTGAGTGGATTCTCTCGGTGTTCCTACAGCACCGGGCGCAGATGGGATCTGGCCCGAGAGGGGTCCTACACGGGCACTGCTGCTACCCCGTCATGGTCCACGGTCCAAGTCTCTTACTCCCTCCCCCGGCTCTGTGAATCTCGAGAGTCAATGTATCGGAAACCCCGCCCCGCCAAAACTCCATGGATCAGAACCTTCGGTGGATCTCAATATTCCCTGGCCCGGAACCCTGCAGATCTTAATGTTCCAAAGACTGGAACCCCGTGATTCTCGACGTTCCACAGCCCAGAACCCATGGATGTCAGTGTTCCATGGAGTAAAACACAATGCTCCATGGATCAGAACCCTCAGTGGACTGCAACATTCCACGTACTGGAACCCTGTGGATTACACTTCACGGACCGAAACCCCATAGATCACAACATTCCATGCACCAGAACCCCACAGATCTCAATGTTCCATGGAACTGAACCCCTTGGATCTCAACGTTTCACGGACCAGATCCTCACAGATCCCCGGTATTCCATGGACCGAGCCCTTGCGGAACTCATGGCTCCATAGATCAGAACCCTCAGTGGACCCACAACGTTCTACAACCTGGAATCCCGGGAATCTCAAAGTTCTATGGACTGGAAACCCGCGGATCTCAACATTCCATGGATCGGAACTACCCGGATCTCAAAGGTTCTACTAACCGGAATCTCGCGGATCTTAACCTCAATGTCATCCCACCCCCTCCAACTCCCATTTCTAAGCGGGAGCCAGACCAGAACTGATTTAATGACTCAATCTCTGATTCATCGATTCATCCCAGAACGGCTGGGCTCAGCTCTCAGGCCAACTTCACGATCCCTTCGTCCATAATCCCCACGCCTGGCTCTACGAGGAGGCGTCCCTCATCATCCCACTCCACCGAACCCCCTTCCCGGACCCCCGAAAGTCACCTCCACTAAGAGCACCACTGCCTCCTCCGCCGGGTAAAATACTTTTGAGTCCACATGCACGAAGTAGGGAAATTCCCGGCAGCCCACAATGCATTGCGCGGCGGCATTGTCCACGTGACAGCAGCCCCTGAGGCCAAAGGCGCCATCTTTATTGTGGGCAAAAAAGGAGCGGTGGGGAGAGTCTGCTGATTTCTAAGACCATGGAGGCCTGGGTTCTCTCCCCGCTTCTGGAAGGGGAGTGGGGCCTCGCGGTTAGAGCAGGGGAGTTGGGAGCCATGATGCCGGGGTTTTTTTTCTGGCTCTGGGAGGGGGGTGAGGGCTGGAAGCCAAGACCTGTGGGTTTTAACCCACTACACCCCACTCTGCTTCCCGAGAACCCAGGAATCCTGACTCACATCTCATTAGTACCCACAGGCTGGAGCAACTCTCAGAGCTGATTCCCCCTTGTTAATCTGGTGGGTGTTTGTGTCCTTGTAACTGTGCTGGCTGGCAGTGGCTTATCAGGCCTAAGGGGGAATAAGTGGTTCACGATGGAACATTCACCCTGACATGTTGCCCAGTAGCTGCCTGCCTCCCTTCCCCCAACACTCCTGGAGGTGAGATTTCCCCCAGGCAGCCAGATCCTGGCATCATGCCCATTCACAGTCCTGGGGGCACGTAGGCAGGATTTGCCAGGCCATAGCAGGGGAGGTGTTGTTTGGGGAGTGCCGCCAGGCGGGGGCGGGAACACAGACTGTGTAAATTACTGTGCTAAATAGATCTCAGGGCAGGAGGCTGAACGGTCACATCCTGCACCTGCTGGTCCTGCTTGGCCATGGAGTGCATCATCCACCCTGCCCACATTGCTGACTGTGACCGAATCATGGCTATGATCTGTGTGAGCTTCCATGGGTGGGGGTGGGGCCTGCTGGGGGTATTGAGACTCTGGAGTTCCCTTCCTTGCTTCTCCGGTGGGTCTTCGGCATTGCTTTGCACCTCAGTTTCCCCAGAAGGGGAGAATCAGCTGTGCTCTGTCTTGCTCTGTTAAACCTTGATGTCTTGCCTTTGCCAGCCATCCCTACACTTCTCATTGATCTAACTAGCCCCACAGCATAGGGCTCCCCCCATCCTGAGTCTCACTCATTTCTAGGGTCTCTGATTCTGTTTTTTCCCCACAGGAGATTGCTGAACATCATAACCTGCTGAAGGAGATCAAAATCAATGCCCAGGGTGAGCCAAAGAGGTGGATGCGGGAGGGGACACCCTAAAACTCATTTTGACCTCTCCAACTTTCCCCAGAAACCTCCCCCAAATCGTCCCCCCAAAATTCACCCCCAGTTGATTCCTTACATTCCCCCAGATTCCTCCTTGACCCCTGAATCCTTGCTTCCACCTCCAAAAAACTCCCTCCATCCTTTGCCTCTCTGTTCCATTGCTCCCCCTAGTGCTGAGGTCTGATGGATTTGGAAGTGACCCCTTCTACCAATGTCTTCTGATGGAACTGGCCCCAGAGCAAGAAGGCAAACAAGGTAAACAAATTAATCGCTCTCAGCAGCTTGTCCCATCTTGCTTGCTCCGGGATCAATCAGGATTCAAAGTCACTCTGGTGTCAATCAGGAGTCAATCCATTGACAGGGCTGCTTTCCCCTCTCACTCTGGTGTAATCAGAAGTCACTCCACTGGTGTCAATGTGGTCAATTGCCATCTCATTCACTTTGGTGTCAATCAAGGAGTCACCACTGGAGCCAGTGATCTGGATCCCAAACTGGTGTGAAGCCAGAGTAGCTCCATTCAACTGCAGTGTTGTCCCAGCCTAAACCAGGACCAAATATGCCTCTGACTGATCCAGCCCTGGACCCCAGCTCCTGTGTGGTGGACCTCCCCCTCATCCATCCTTATTCCACAGTGGCTGGTCCTCTTCGATCCTTCTCTTCCCCCCCTGCAGGTAACCCTATCAGCTATGCCTTATTTTTCTTTGGCTACAGTGTGAACACTGGCTGCATTGTCTTCCTGGAGAATCTATATGTGGTCTCTGAGTTCAGAAGTAAGGGGCCATGCTGCATCCTTTGGGGAGTGAGCCATCAGGAGGGGGAAGGAGGAAGATGGAGAACAGAGTGAATCGGAAGTGAATTAGCACTAGTGTGACTCCAGTGGAGTCCTGATTGACACCAGAGTGGAGCAAACAGCAAGCATCAGCCTTGCAATGAAGAGAGAAGTAAGGTTTCTACTGTGAGATTTCTCAGCCAAAGATTAAGGCCAGCTGCTACCTCACAGCCCCAGAAGACTCCTCCCCTGTCTGTTCAGGTTATGGCAATAAATCTGCTGGGGGGGGGGGGTGAGTTTATCAGTGGTTAATGAGCCAGACAACTGGGATGGAACACAAAGCAGGGAAATGCGACAACCCTCCCAGTAGGGAAGCTGTGCTCTCCTAATGCAAACTTCCTAGTGTCAATAGTCACTTCGGGGGAGTTCACAGAGCTGGTTCCTCTTTTGCTCAATACGGAGTCAATCCGAAGTCACTTCACAGGGCTGGTTCCCCTGTCACTCAATCTGGTATCAATCAGGAGTCACTTGATCAGGGTCAAATTTCAAGGCTAGTCTCCAGTTTCTCACTCACTCGCAACAATGTGTGCAATGCTATTCTGTAGGAAGCACTAGGTTTGCTCCAGTTTGGGAGCTGTGGGTGGAGGAGGATGCTAATTGGGGGAGGAGGGGTGAGTGGTCAGGGCCCATATAGACCTGAACAAGCTGTAACTCTGTTTTGCTGGGCTTTGGCTTCCCAGGCCAGGGAATCGGGAAGAAGCTGTTAAGTGAAGTGGCTAAGGTAAGATTTTTGCCTTCTCCCACCAGGCTCTCCCCACAGTCCCTGGCCAACCCCCCAGTGAGGGAAGGGGATTGGAGTGTGGGATTTGGGTTGGAATGTTATGGAGTCAGGCAAAACCCTACCTCCTTCACCTCACCCACCCCATCCCAGGGGAGATTAGGCAGCTCCTAATAGGTTGCAGCAGCCCCCGGGGGAGAGGTTTTCAGGGTGCCACTTCCTTCCACTAGAATTGGATTGGGATTAAATGAAGAGAGTCTGTGATAGATTACAATGTCTGGACTGAGATTAGGGCTAGATACAGAAAGGCTATGTCTACACTGGCAGCTTCTTGCGCAAGAACAGCTGTTCTTGCGCAAAAACTTGCCTGCTGTCTACACTGCACGCGCGTTCTTGTGCAAGTAAATTTACAGTATAGCATTGTAAAACAGGGCTTCTTCCAGAAGAGTTATTCCTCTCCCCACGAGGAATAAGCCCTCTTGCGCAAGAGCTCTTCCACAAGAGGGCAGTGTAGACAGGCAACATGAATTTCTTGCGCAAGAAGCCCCTATGGTTAAAATGGCCATCAAAGCTTTCTTGCGCAAGAGAGCGTCCACACTGCTGTGGATGCTCTTGCGCAAAAGCACATCTCTTGCGCAAAAGCATATGCCAGTGTAGACGCACTCTTGTGGAAGACTTTTTGCGCAAGAACTCTTCCGCAAAACAGTTCTTGCGCAAGAAACTGCCAGGGTAGATGTAGCCTAAGTGTGGATTGGGGATAGATTAAATAGTCTGGATAGGGATTAGGGCTAGATAATGTAGTCTTGAAGAGGGTTAAATAAACACTGATTTCAGACTGGGATTATTTTAGAATAAATACAATCTGGATTACAATGTAGTTTTGATTTTATTGGGATTATGGCTAGTAAAATAAAGGATCTCTCATTTAGGAAAGGATTAAAAATGCATGTAGTCAGGGGTGGGATTAGATTAAAAGAGCCCAGATTGGGATTAGGGATCAGTGAAAAAGGTAGTCTGGGTTGGAATTAGGGCTAGTATTAGAGAGAGGTAGCCAGCTTCACAGGTGATTAATCAGCCCCACCCAGTCAGTCAGCTCCATGCACTGAGCCCCTGACGCAGTTTAGAGGGAACACTGCTCAGGGCTAGATCAAATGAGTTTGGATTTGGATTATGGTTAGAAAAAAATGTGCAGGTGATTAAATGGCCTGGTCCTAGCATAGGATTAGGGCAAAACGGTGGGAGTAGGGTTAAAGGCTAGATGGGGTCAGGGTTGGCTGGGGACATCTGTTAGGATTAGATGTGGCCTGTGACAACATCAGCATTATAGATGTGGTAGCAGAAAGTGATGAAACCAATATTCCTTTAACTTGTAAATAAAGAAACAATAATGATCCCTTATCATTTTAGCTACAATTTAGGTGTTGCTTAGTAAAGCTTTATTCTGTTAAGTAGAGGGCACTATGTAGGAGAAACACACAGTGCTGCTAGGTAGCCATAAAGCCTTTCAATAATCTAGATTAAGATCTGGATTAAGGTTAGAGGTGGAGTCAGAATGAGCTTTTGAAGGTGGGGTGTGGATTAGGGGTAGAAGAGCATGAGTTTGGTCTAGAGTTAGATGGCGAAATCTGGATTATCTTTCAGGCTAGTATGAGTGTAGGATTGGGGACATTAGGACTGGGGTAGATGAGTATCTAGATTGGGAATTGATCTTGGTGAGGGCAGAATTAGGTTTAGAGTTAGATGAAGATTGGCTGTCCCCTAAACTCTGACTCCAAACCAGCCCCCCCCCCAACTCCAGGTGACCTGCCCCTCCCCCATTGGCACAGGTGGCACTGGCCCGGGGCTGCAGGGAGATGAAGTTCATCGTGGCGGAATGGAACAGCTAGGCACTGGTGTGGTACCGTCACCTTGGGGTGCAGGACAAGATGGAGGCGTACGGCTGGCATGGCTTTGAACTGGAAGGTGAGGCCTTGTGCAGGCTGGCAGGGTATTCCGGGCCTGATCAGCCTCTGGGCATCCCCCAGCATGGCACAGGGCCCAGACAGTGATCCGGAGCCTCGTGGAGCAGGGCAGGGCACAGCCAACACCAACGGGCAACGGCTACATAACTAACCCAGTCTGACAGGCCCCACAGTGGTGTCCTGGGTCCATTCCCCTCCTAGCCCACACTCCTCTACCATCGTCCCATCCATCCCTCTACCACCTGCTCACCCACCAGTCCCCCCATCTGTGGGAGCTGTGTGGCCAGACCCCTCACCATATCATGTGGGAGAATAAACGCAGCCTGGATGGGGGCTGGGCCACAGGGAAACAACCGTGTCTTCTTGCATTGGTTTCCCAACTTTGGAAACGTCTATGAATGCAGATGAAACACCTGGCCTGGCGCGGCCCAACCCGAGCAGTCCCCCCAACCCCACTGAGCGACCTAGCGGGTTGGTTAACCGTAGTTTGACTAGTTAACATTTTAAACGGGATTCCCCTCCCAGAGTCAGAGAGAGAGTCCTGGCTCCCAATCCCTGCTCCCCTGACACCGGGGTGACTCAGTTACTGCAGGGATGCTGGTTGGGACCCTACACTGCCCTTAACAGCAGGGGGCAGTGGGAGCTGTGGGGGTGGGCACAGCTGGTACTGAGCCCTAACAGCCTGGGGGAAGTCCGTAGCCTGTCACCTACTCTGTGGCGGCTCCCCCTGCTGGTATAAACAGGTCACAGGTGCCAACTCCAATCCATCAGCGCAGTGGGGGGCTCCAAGGGGGGCTATTGCAGCTCTCCCTCCTCTGTGACTCTGTTCCCCTCTCCCCCTCCTTTCTCCAGGTCCTGGCAGGCTCCCAGCCCCCGTGGTCTAACCCAGTGTTTCTCAACCTTTTTTTATAAAGTACCCCTTTTTGAAAAACAAATTATAAGTACCCCCAGTATCTACAGTTTTCAGGCACATAAAATTTTTTTCTACCGTTGCAACACATTTGTTTAAACAACTTAATTGTAGCTGGGCGGGCGATGAAATTTTTGGTGTAAAAACTACAAAAATAATAAAGCGCTGTAAAACTTAAAACAAAAATTCAGTTTTCTCCAAATTTCAGTTGTGTTGATGTACCCCCAGACTTCTCTCAAGTACCGCTAAGGATACTCGTACCACTGGTTGAGAAACACTGCTCTAACCCACCAGCCCCCACTTACCTCCAGAGCCAGGCAGATAACCCAGGAGTCCTGGTTTCCAGCAGCCCTCCCCCCATAACCTCACAGAGGGCTTCTGTGAGGGGCACAGGGGAGTCTATGGAATGGGGCAAGTGGAGGGGTGTGTGATGCCCTCATTCTGTGCCGTTCTGCCACCATAATTGGGCTGGGGAGGCAGCCCCTCAGGGATGGGGGTGCGGAAGACACTTTGGCAGAGATGCCCCTCAGCTGAGACCAGATTCCTGCTTTGTTCAGCTGCAGACAGATTGGGGGTTGGGGTGCGGGGAGGCTGTGACTTCATCCCTCCTCCTTTCTCCCCCCCCCCCGCTGGGAGCAATTAAGGAAAAACTCATCATGTTTCATAGTTAGCAGCAGGAAGGTTGGGATGAGCACCATTAACCCTCCTAGCACCAGCACTAAGAATACTGAAAGGGGGGGCAGAGAGGGGTCATCCTCTAGTGGGGAAAGAGAACAAAGCTGGGGTCATAAGTGGCCCTGTGAGACTCCACTCTCCTCCCAGAGCCAGGGAGAAAACCCAGGAGTCCTGGCTCCCAGCCCATGCCCCCGACTACCTACTTGACCCCATGCCCCTCCAAGAATTGGGTTCTCTCTCCAGCTCTGGGAGTGGGGTGGGGGCTGGTGGTTAGAGCAGAGGGCATGGGCGCCCCACATTCCTGAGTTCTCCCCACAGCCACCCATTGGCAGGAACAGATAGGACCCCAGAGACGATGGCTGAAGGTCAGCACAAACTGCTATTTTATTGTCATCTTTGGGGACTGATTATGGAAGTTGAAGAGACCCAGCATGGGGACGGCAGAGACCCCTGGGTCAGAGGGTAGGAGGCTGGGAACCCCAGGGACAGAGCTAGCAGGAGGTAAGGGTTTTCCAGTAGAAGCTCTTGCAGCCAGTCTTGCGCTCCCAGGGAGATGCGGGGGGTGGGTGCCAAGGAGTGGCCACATCTTGCGGGGGCAGCTCAGCACGGAGGAGTCCAGAGACGGCTCTTAGCACCAGGGTCCTGGACAGTGCCTGGAAGGGGTGAGGGAGACCAAGAGTCACCCAAAGTCCCCCCACAGAGAGAACACAGTCCCCCCTCACTCTGACCACCAGCCCCTCCTCCCCTCCCATAGCCGGGGAGAGAACCCAGGTGTCCTGGCTCCCAGTCCCCAACCCCCACCTCTATCCAACACCCTTCCCCTTTGTGTAAGCCCTGAATCAAGCTGAATTAATCTCATACCTGACTGGGGGACCCCAAAACAACTCCCAGAGCCCTCCCTTCCAGATCCCAGCTTCGTAGCCGGGGCTAGTTCCAGGCTGGAGTGGAGAAGAGAGGAATAAGGGAGCTGGGCTGGGATACATCTGGAGGGTACCTGGGAGAAATGGGGGAAAGGAAAACTGCTCGGCCCACCCCATGGCTCCCCTTAGGGTCCATCCCAATTAAGAAACAGAAGGTCCCCAACTGACCACCCTCCTTGGTCATCAGCCTCCCCTCTTTAGGGTCTCTGCCTTCAGTGCCTCCTCTCTGTGGCACCCCCAATCTCAGTCTATGCAGCCACCACAAACTACCCCCTCAGGCACCTGCAATTTCTGCCACGGCAGCCCCTGCAATGCACTGGCCCTCAGTCCACCTGGAGCCTCCCACGTTCTCTAGTGCCCTGTGGCACTTCAGTCTACCCCCCTGGAGCACCCCAATCTCTATAGCTCACCAGGACACCCCAATCTATGCAGTCCCCCAATCACTTCTAGAGCACCCCAATTCCTGCAGAGCCTCCAGCAATCCTCATGCAAACCCTGCCACCCCCAATTTCAGTCACACCAGGGGCACCCCCATTTTTTCCACAGCCCCCAATGCACTTTTACTGCTCAATTTGCACAGCTCCCCCAAACTCTTGTGGGGTGCACCCCGTTATACCCCTTGCCTTGCCCAGGACCCCTCCAAGTTTATTACAGCTCCTCCATGATATCTGAGATACCCCCTAATCTATGCAGCACCCCAACCACCCAGTGGAGCACTCTAGTTTCTATGTAGCCACCCAAGGCACCCCCAAATTACATAGTGTCCCCTAACCTCCAACACCATTCCACTCCATCCCTTCTCAATCACTGCAGGACCCCCCAGTCCCTACAGCTCCCCCAAATTCTCTCCCCCGACCAGACCTCCTTAAGCTTACCTGGCTCCCCAGGTGGGGGAGACGGGGATGGGGGGCTCTGGCAGGCATGGGGCTCCCGGGGTGCAATGCGGTGCTGGCGAGGAGGAGCAGGATGAAAAGTAGGGATCCCATGGTGCTGAGGCTTCCCCCAAAACCAAACCACCAGACACTAAGCTGGGAAGCAACCAGAACTTGTGTGTGACCCATCCCCCCCTAGCCCTGCCTCTTATACACCTTCCCCCTCCCGGAGAGAGCAGAAGGGGGCAGCCCAGCCAATGCGCTGCTGGCGGGGGGGTCCGCGGTGGAGAAGCAGAAGGTCTGAGGGTGGGAGGGAGGAAAGATGAGAAGAAGGGAGGATGGGGAGGACAGGTGGAGGGGAGCAATGGGAGCTGGCTTGGGGGGCAGCCACAGGTATGGTGAATTGTGTGAGGAGGTCCCCTCCTTGTTCCCCCTCAGTCATGGTGAACAAGTCGGGGGACGAGGGGCAAGGAAAGCAATGGAATCAGAATGGGAGTGCTGGGGCTTCATTTGTTGGTATATGCAATCATCGTACCAAATCACCCCTAAACACGCCAGTATGGTCACAGTTGGGGGTCATTGAGCTGCATGCCACCAGTTCGAGGTCTCACGCTCTCCGTGCTCGAACAATTCCCCATGAGAGATGTGACCAGCAAGACAGCCACCAAAGGGAAAGTCTCTTATGGCCGGCTGGCCAAAAAGAAGCCAAATCCCAGGCGTGAAAATGAGTAGCAGCTGAGAGTGCACACTTTTGTGACTTCACCGCAACTAAGAGATCGCAATCCAAACTAACATTCCTACACAGCTGTGCCTGCAGTGCTTCACAAGGGCTGTTTCCCAAAGTAGAAAGCCACGAGTCACCAAATCAGCCAGGAAGGAATCTGAATGGATCAGAAAAACCACAACTACGACTTGGGGGTTGTTTAAGAAAGGTTTGCTATGGGCCACACTGGAGGGGAAAGAAGTTACAAAAAACCTGACTCAGTTTGAAGGGGAAAAGGAAGGCAGCTATACAGAGGAGCCTGTAATGCATGGAAAAAAGGACAGAGAAATATAAAGCAAAAGTGAGGAATTGTAGAACATTGGTAAGGGAAGCAAAAGATACGCAAAGACCTCCATGGCCCACAGAATTAAGGACAATGAGTTTGTCTTTAAATGTACTACGGCAGACAGACATCTAGGAACAAAGATACTCAGAGCCCTGTGCAGATACAAAACTTGTATCCACCTCCGCAAAAGTGAGCTACAGATATCTACATCCGTGGATGCAAATAGAATGGATATAAAGTGGATAGCTGCAGATTGTAGGGCTCTAAAGATACAGGTTAGGGTCTTTTATCCTGGGAATCAGGGACCCTGAGATTTGGGTGTCGTAATGGAGGAGCTGCCAGTGCAAGGCTGTGGCTAAAAATGTGAATGTGCTCCTGGGACAGATCAATTGGAGAATGTGGAGCGGGAGAAGAGAGGTGGCTCCAATGCCCACAATTAATGGAGAAAGGGGCTAAATTGGAGATGGAAAAGAGCCTCGTGGAGTATTAAAAAAATCCAGGACAGACTCAAAAGATCATCAGTGATTTATAGCTTAAGATTAAGGAGTGAGTTGATCCCAAAGATTTGTAATAAAAGACTCCCCGGTTCAGTGAAAAAACGTCCCATGGGAGCCAACAGCAGGACATCCAAGCTGGGCTAATTCAGGGGAGACAGAAGGTATGTTTTTGACTGAAATGAACCCACTGGTGATTTGTACATTGAGACGGGACATTGCCTTTGAAGACCTGTGGGAGGGAAGATTTCAGGGCAGGACTCTAGCCTGGGAGGTACAGGTCAGACCAGACCACACACATCCGGGCCTTGGAAACTTCCCTGGTGCAACTGTAAACACCAGCACAGTGAGTTGCTGGTCTATACATGGACCCTGACACCTACCAACTAAAGGTCTGTTATAGTGCCTGGCTGCCCCCACCTACAGCTTCCTCCCACAGCAAGAGACAACCCCCACACATCTGCTAGAGCCAGGGAGAGAATCCAGGAGTCCTGGCTTCCAGCCCCGCCTGCTCTAACCCACCAGCTCCCAGAGCTGCAAAGGGAACCCCAGTAGCACCTCTGAACAAAGGAAGGCAGGACACGTGACCGTTTTGTTGCCAAGAGTGAAAAAAATCTTTAATCCAGCCCCCCTCCCCAGAAAGGGAGAGGGAAGTTTACAGAGGAGGGGGGCAGAGAAGCATGCATTAGAAATTAGTGGTGATGAAGGAACCTTCTCCTCCAGCCCAAGAGTCCTGGCTTGCAGCCCTTCCCACTCTAACCACTACCCCCCTGCTCCCCTCTGAGAGCCACGGCGAGAACCCACATGTCCTGCTGTCACCTGTAACACCAGTTGGGGGTTGTTAATGGTGTAGTATCATCTGCCCTCCACTCGGCCCATGAGACCAGCTGAGGGTCTGAAGGGCCCTCCCAAAAATAAGTGGGGTATCAGGGCTTTTCCAGGGGAAGGGCAGCCCCCTGTGACCCTCAAAGAAACCGTGACATAGCATTTGAGGGGAGAAACCCCTGGAGTTGGGAAAAACATCACCCCCATGAGAAATACTGTACTAGAGAGACTTGCTGGTTGAAGAGGCAACTGACCCCTTCTAGAAATACTGGCAACTCCCCTCCCCATTATAATTGGATACACCTCAGCTGGTAGAGGAAGGCTGGTACAGGACACACCCTGAAGGGACAATCCCATTTGATCCCCCTTCAGGGCACAGCAAGATGCGGGCAGGGCCAGGAGAAATGACAACCCATGGGGAAGGGGCAAAGGGAAAGTGGCAAGTGGGAAGGAGCCAGACAGGAAATGGGGAGGGGCCAGAGGAAGTAGACAACTGGAGGTGGGACCAAGAAGGGCTGTGAGTGGCCTGGGAGAAATGTGGGAAGGGGGAAATGAGACCGCTGGCTCCCTCCGCTGCTACAAAGCCCCACCCCTCTTTGTACCAATTGGGATGGAGGTCTCCAGAGAGCCAGTCCCCCCATATCACAGCAATGTAACCGCCCTGATGCTGTCCCCCCCACCAATCCCAGCCTGGTTAGCATTAGGGGCCCAGGAATCGGGGAGGCACAGTCAGCTCAAGCTGGAGGTGGGGCTGGAGCAGAAGGAACCCCAAATTAACAGCTGTGGGCAGAGCAGGGATTGTGGGGGTGCAAGTGGGCTGGGGCCCCCCAGGTAAAGAGACAAAGGGGGCACAGAGGGGTGAATAGACAGCAAAGGAGTAGGGGGCAGCAGGGATGAAGGTTCTGCCCCCGCAAATGAAGGGAGAAGCAGGGTTCAGTGGGATCCCCAAATATCTAGATGTTGACATAGCCCAGCTCAGGAACTGGGGAGACACGAGGCAGGGCAGGGACAAGTGGAAGCAGCAGTGAGCGGTGGAGCAGCCAGGCCCCCAAGGCTCAGCAGTCCGTGGTGACCTTCGCCGAAAGCTCCTGGATGCGCCGGGCGCTGCAGGCCTTGCACAGGACATGCCCATCCAGGGGGTAGCAGCCCCGGCCCTCGCCCTCCGACGACAGCAGCAGTCCGCACTCCTGGGGCAGAGAGTCCATTAGAACCCAGGCGTCCTGGCTCCCACATTCCCCTCCTCCCCCCCGATCCCCATCCCAGAGCTAGAGAGAGAACCCAGGCATCTGAGTTCAGCCCCCACCTCACACTTGTAGCACCCAATGTGGAAGCTGCGATCCAGAGCGACGACGATCCTGACCGTCTCCTCCTGCCCAGGCTCCGGCATGATGGCATTTCCACACACAGAGCAGCGGGGGGCGAACTTCCTACAGTGCACAGAGTGGCAGAGATCAGGGGAGCCCAGGGCTAGACTGGTAGGGGCTTCAGGAGTGAGGGGCACTAGCAAGGCTGGGGGGGAAGCAGCTATGGGGAGGGAGTGAGGGGCTGCGAGTCAGAAATGAGGGGCACCAGCAGGGCTGTGGGGAGTGAGGGTAGGGGACATACCGATGGAAGTCCTCGATGCAGTGCACCTGGCTGGTGGCATCGACGGTGAAGGGGCACGCCGTCCAGGCAGTGGTGGCAGACGACACAGGTGAAGCACTGGGGATGATAGGCTTTGCCCATGGCCCGCAGGATCCGGTCCATGATGGGCTTGGAGCACATGGAGCATTTCTCCAGCGTCACCTGGGAAGTGAGGGAAGCAATGGGCCCAACAAGCCAGGCGCCAACACAGAGAATCCTTGTCCCTGCTTGGCCACGAGGGGTGTGGCCAGTAGGGACAGAACAGACCTGGGACAGGATTCAGCCCCCTCACCCCACTCCACCAACCAGTTCCCCCTCCCCTCCAAAAGCTGGGGAGATAACCCAGGTGTCTTGGCCTGGCACTCACCACGTAGCAGGCCTCGCAGTAGGCACGCCGCTCTATGGCGTAGAAGGGCTGGCCCCGCAGGCGGGCATGGCAGGTGGCACAGGTGAAGCAGTGCACGTGGAATACCTGGTCCATGGCCACACAGCCCGTCCCATCCCCCACCACGTTCTCCCCGCAGCGGGCACAGCGACCTGGGGGGAGGGTCACACATGGCTCCCAGCTCCTCTAGCAGCCTCCTCCTTCCCTTGCCTCCTCCCTCCCCAAGTGACCCACCCCACAACTCTCCATCCCAGAGGCCCACCCAGCTTGCTTACCGAAGTACTCCCCTGCCGGTGGGTGGTTCATGTCATGCACCAACTTCCTGGTCAGTCTATCCAGCTCCTCCTCTGGGCGTCTCAGGGGGGTCTGGGACAGAGGAGGAGACCTTGGCTGGAGACTTCGCACACACTGATTCACCACCCCCACCCTAGCATCCCACAGGAGCTGGGATGATCCCTAGCAGGACAGAACCCAGGAATCCTGGCTCCCAGGCTCTCCTGCTCTAACCCACCGGCCCCCACTCCCGTCCCAGAGGACCTACACGTGTGGCTGCCCCTCACGCCCCTGGGGCCCATTCACTCTCACATTACCTGGTGCTGGTATCCTCCTCTGTCACCAGGGGGGCACCTTTGCTGACACTGCCATCTCTTCCTTTCCTGGAGTCCCCACAGCAGCCTGGTACTGACTCCCGGATGCCTCTCCTGGTTTCGCCAGCCCCCCTGCCTCATAGCATTCCCCCTCGCCCAGCTTCTTGCCATAGCCCCCTGGCTCCAGATACCAGCCCTCTGCCCCCCTGCCACCTGGCTCTGAGCCGTACTGGGCCCCACGGCCAGCTCCAGGTGACGGGGGGCGCATAAGCCTGCTCAGCCCGGCGTCTCGGCTGACCATAGCCTAACACTGGCTGGGCAACTTTGACCTGGATGTTGAAGGCTGGCCCAGCTGATGTGGAGGCCGTGGTGTAGGATGCAGGCATAGGCTGTGGATACAGCTTCTGCCCAGGCAACATCCATGGATAGCCAGCCCCGTATGGGGGAGCTGGCCCGGAGGGAGCCATTGAGGTGGCAGCTTGGGGCAACGGCCCATATGGTGAGCTCTTGGAGGCACCGGCTGGGGCAAAGGAGCCTGGCTTGTAAGGGCTGGGCATTTTGGGGGTGCCAGGTTGTGGGGGGGCAGTTGCCGATGGATACGGGACAGAGTCGAAGTTCTGGAGAAGAAAGAAGATGAAACAGACATCTGGAAGCAGATAGGTGAGGATTTGGGGATCCCTGCTATACTTGGGGGGATACCTAATGACTCCCTAGCCTACAAATCCACCTCACCCCAGAATGCTCCCCACCCCCACCCTCAACACACCAAAAGAGCCATCATTCCCCAAGGAACCCACCAAGACTCCAAGTTAACGCTCAACTTTGGCTACATCAACAATGGTTCCATAAAACCATCAATATTGCACGAACTGTCGAGGCTGAAAGCTTGTGGCATACTCCATTAGCAAGCTTGGATTTTTAGCTTTCCAGCAGCACATGACATCTCCTGAACCATTGGGCATAGAGATATCAGGCACTAAAGGAGGCCCAATGTAACTCCCATGTACCATCCTGATTTCCCTCCCCGCAGGATGCAGGTTGGAAAGTAATTTCCAGTGGCTAATCCCTGGAGAACTGGGGGAAGGAGAACTGGGTAGTTGATACCACCTGGAAGTTCTGGGTCTCTGCTTTCCAATGGCATCATATGGAGTCTGGATCCAGTGGTTCTGGAGATACTGGGCACTGGTGTTGCCATATGATGGGCAAGGAGAGGGGCAAGAAGGTACTTGGAAAGAAGTGATCATAGGGCTGAAATTTCATTGGTGGGAAAGGCTGTGCCAATGAAACCACCACCCCAAAGCCTCCTGGCTGTTTACCTGCCTCTCTCCCTGGCGCTGGGGGCCGGTGCTCTCCATATCTGCCAACATATGGGTGAGTGAATCTATTTGGGCGTCAATGCTGGAAGGGCGGTGGGGCCCTGGATCTAGGGCAGACCCCTAAGGAAACAGACAGCAGATTAGAGTGTGGGGAGAGGGGGGCTGTATGGTACAGTCCAGACTTGCAAGCTGGAATCAGAGTGCAGCTGCTGACCTAGTGGCAGGCAGTTCCACAAGTTAACAAAAATCAGGCATCATGCTCTAGGGCATGAGATGGTAGGGATCAGGAAGGCACTTTCTCCTGTGCCCCCTATGACAAAGGCAGATTAATTATGGGAAAATTAAGCCTTCAAGGATACTGTGCTGTCACCCTATGGGAGAGCTTTTACTCCCACTCCCTCTACTACCTCAAATCCCTGAGGGCTAGGAGAGGTTTTGAGGGGTGCTCCGGGCTGGGGGGATGCCCTCCTGATGCCATGCACATAAGGAAATTCACCCTGAGTCCTGCCTTAACAAGGACTCCATGTTCTGGCCCATCCTCCCTCCTGTCCCACCTCCTACCTGGATGTGGTATCCTCGTGCAGCAGACAGGGCAGACCCCCACGGTGCCCCCAGGCCTGGCTCATCCTTGGCCCCAGAGACAGATGGGTGATGATGCTGGGAACCAGCCAGGGGGCCAAAGCTAGAAAGCAGGGGGGCCGGCCCCCTGGGATCCTGAAGATGGGAGGAGAGGCTGCCTAGAGAGGGAAAAAGGAGTCAGACCCATAGACCTCTCCTGCTCTGTGCTGGCTCTCAGTCCCCCTGCTCTAACCATCAGTCCCCACTCCCCTCCCAGAGCTGGGGAGAGAGCCTTTGCTCCCCTGCAACCCAGGCAGGCATCCACTGCCCTCACCTGGATCAGACCCATCAGGCATGGGGGCGGGGGGAGGTATTTACCGGGGCCCTCTGGCTGGTAGCCCGTCCCACTCATGCCTTCCCCGTTCTGTTCCTGGGGGACCAACCGGGGGGATGCAGGGCCCGTGGCGTGTTTCTTCTGGGGTTTGCAAAGCGCCGGAGCAGAGACTGAGACGCCGGGAGACCCCGAAGAACTTGCCCGCTTGGGGGGGAGCCAGGTGGGACCGGACATCTCGGGGACCTGTGGGGGGAGTGGTGTAGAGAGGTTAGAGGGGGAAGAGCGGGGAATCAGGACTCCTGGGTTCTCTCCCCAGCTCTGGGAGGGGTGTGAGGCAGGCCTGGTAGCCGCAGGGAGAGGGGATTAGCGGGGGAGATGATGTAACTCGCACCTGGCCTCATAGCCCTGGTTTTGGGAGGGATTCCCATGGGTGTGGGGGACTTACTCCAGCCTGCTCCGGTTCCCCCCCCTCCCGTGGGTGCCCAGGGGGGAGGAGAGGTGCGAGGAGGGGGTGTCTCTGGTCACGTGGGGGAATACCTGCGGGGAGGAGGGACCCGCTACTTACCTAACCCCGAGGGGGAATACCGGCGGGGGGTCCCACCACCTCCTGTCTTGCCCCGCTGGGAGGGTCCCTTGCTCGCGGGGAAGAGTCCCAGAGCTTCCGGATCCAGCCAGCTCTGAACTTCCCGGAAAAGTTCCCCCTTCCCCACCTGCCCCCAAAAACTTTTTAATGGACCCCCTCGATGACGACACCACATTCCAGATGGGGTCACGTGGGGCTGGGAATTCCTGCCACTTCCGGTGGGGGGAGCATGGGATGGGAGGGGCAACCTAGGCTCACCCTGGGCTGGGAGGGAGCCAGGGTCCCCCGCCCACTCTGGGAGGGGAGTGAGGGCTGGTGGGTTAGCGCAGGGATGGAGGTTGGGTCGGGGAAGGGCTGGGAGCCAGGACTCCTGGGTTCTCTTCCTGGCTGTGGGAGGGAGTGGCCTGGGTCTGGGTGGGGAACTGGATACCCGCCTTTTCCCTGGCAGAAGGGTTTCCTGGGCCCTGCTTAGCATCCCTGGCTCCCCTCCTGCATTATCAATCCTTGAGCCTCTCCTGGTACCTTATCAGTCCTGGAGATTATTGGTAGCCTGTCTGTCGCAGATTTGTGCCCATGCTTGGCCCTGTGCAGCCTCTGAGGGAACCCCCTTCCCTGCGACAGCCTCTTCTCAGGGGCCACTCTCTTTTGGGAGTTAAGCCCCTTAACTCCTCGGACCGCACTTCTCTGAGCCCCCAGCATGCCTCTTTCTGTTGTGGGCCCCCTCAGGGAGTGCACTTGTCCTGGACCCTGGGGCCTGCACTCCCAGAGGGAATAATGCAGCCCTGTTCTCCAGACCAAAATGAGACTCAGCCATAAAACAGGAGGGTTTATTGAGCATCTGAACACAGCATAGAAACTGTCAGGGTTGGTAGGCCTGGCCTCCCTCAGCACAGCATGTTTGAGTCTTCCCTGAAGCCAGGTGGGCTCCGGGTGCTCTGCTCCCCCTCCCCCTATCCTGAGCCCCTGCACTTCCTATCTGGGCCTCTGATATTCCCTGCCCCCAAACCCCACGGCTGTCCTAATTTCCAGGGCCCCCACCTGCTGCAGGCCCTGCCCCACCCCTGCTCAGGCCCCTGGCACCATGTAATCCCATGGGTCTTGTCTATAGGACGTTTTTGGCGGCCACTACAGAGACCCCAAAGGCGCAGGGCCTGGGGTGGCTGCCCCAAACCGTCCTATGGCTGTCGGTGTCTTCTGTCCAGGTAAACAGGGTTGCCCTGGCCCCTCTCTTTTCCGTCTCTCTCTCCCCTCATCTGTCCTTTGTCCCCACTGGCTGGAACCAGCTGGGTAGGTCATTGGGGTCCTCTCTCTACTGTCCGGGCTGGGGTCACCAGTCACTAGGGTTACCAGATTATTTAAAAAAAATACCGGACACACTTCATCTCAGATTGGGGGAAGGACTGGCCGGGAGAGAAGCGGGGCTGGCCGGGAGGAGGTTGGGGGGAGCAGGGCTGGCCGGAGGAGATCGGGGTTGGGGAACGGCCGGCGGGAAGCAGGGCTGGCCAGGAGGGGATTGGGGGGAGCAGGGCTGGCTGGGAGGGGTCAGAGGAGCAGGGCTGGCCGGGAGGGGTTGGGGGCAGTGGGGCTGGCCGGGGAAGTGGCCGGTGGGGAGTGGGGCTGGCTGGGAAGGGGTTGGGAGGAGTGGGGCTGGCCGGGGGGAGCGGGAGCGGGGCTGTCTGGGAGGGGAGAGGGGGAGGAACTGGCCGGCGAGGAGCAGGGCTGGCCCGGGTGCACGCAGATCCCGGGGTGCTGCCCATCCTGCGCACGGCCCTGGCGGGGCGCACGAGCAAGTCTGGCCCCGGGGATTCCATCCCGCCCCGGCCCCGGCCCCGGCCCCGGCCCCGGCCCCACCTCCCTCCTCTCTACTGCGTAGTTGTGTACTGATACTCACGATAATAATAAAACTTACTTAATTAGAAAATACCGGACATTTATATGTCCGGTATTTTCTCAATTTGTTTCCCGGACAGAAAGCTCAAATACCAGACTGTCTGGTTCAAAACCGGACCCCTGGCAATGCTACCAGTCACTGGGGTCTCCATTCTCCAGCCCACTGGCCAGACTCTCCAGTTCTGTGTTGGTTCCTGTAACAAATAATTCCCTCTTCCCTCCCCTTGTTAAACCAATAACAGGGAGGGACCCTGAGTGCCAAGCGCTCTGCATGCAAGCCCTTGGAAACCCACCATCCACACAGGCAGTCACCAGGAAAATCTGAATAGCTAATCTAGGGAGAATGGCTCCTTCAGGCAGGACTCTGCCCAGAAACACACTGAAAGCAAATCCCTGACCCAAAAAGCTGACAGTCTGATGTGATAAAGGAAACTGAGGGACAGCAGAATGGGACTGACCTAACATCACAGCTAGGGCTAGAACCCAGAAGTCCTGGCTTCCAGTTCCCCTTATCAGGGCCCAGTTCTGCAGCATGCCACCTGCTTGGCAAGGGGCTGACACTGCAAGTCAGGGAGCTCTGCAATCCCACAGTGCCACAGAATGGCCATAGGCTGGTACCAACAAGTCCTGGAACTACAGTGATTCTGCTGCTGGTGGGGGCTGGGAGCCCTGGTGCTGCCGGTAAATACAAATGTGGGGTCAGCAGACCAATGCGGAGAGGAAGGTGGCAGCGGGTGCAGCCCTGGGCACAGGGAATGGCTTCAAACGAAGCTGGGCTGCTCAAGCTGCCTTTTAAACGTGCCCCCACCCACGCTGCTGCTAAGCTGTCTTCCTCCCCCCGCAGTGAATGATGTCACTGCCTGGGGAACCCCACCCCCCCTCCCCACTGAGCTTTTCCTGCATTTGTTGCTGTACCACAAAAGGCTTTGTGTCCAGAAACATCCAGGGATGCCTTTCTGCCACTGAGATGTAGCCACCTCTAGTGTGGGGTGGCCAGTTATACAAGGCCCCCCCCCAGTGCTGAGGTACAGCCATCTCAGGGGGTGAGGTGGCTGGTTACACAGGGACACCTCACCCTGGCCACCTTTGGGATGGGGCAGCTGGTTACACAGGGATCCCTTGCCTGGTACTGAGATGCGACCACTTCTGGGGCAGGACGGCCAGTTACACGGGGACCCCTTGCCTGGTGCTGAGATGCAGCCTCCTCTGGGGCGAGGTGGCTGGTTACACAGGGACCCCTCTCCCAGTGCTGAGATTTGGCCACCTCTGGGGCAGGACGGCCAGTTACACGAGGACCCCTCACTTGGCGCTGAGCTGAATGTGTTTGAGCCATCCCATTGCTCCCCTGCCCCCCCCCAAACCAGTGTCTCTTAATCTCGTCAAACTTGGGATCGGGGTCCAAAACAAACAGTCTATTTCCTCCTCCCATCATATTCCCACCTCCGTGCCTGCCCCCCCGCCCCGGCCCCTCAGCACAGGCGAAGACAATACGAGGAAATGGCACAGAGCAAATTCACTCAGAGACGTGCACTCAAGCTGCCCCCCACCCCAAATCCCAGTCCCTTCCTCCCAATTCCTGGGTCTAGGGAACCAAGGGTGTCTTAGCAGAGCAATGGGGTGACTTGAGTAGGAGAGGCTGGGAGCCAGGGCTCCTGCATTCTCTCTCGGGCTCTGGGAGGGGAGTCAGACCTGGTGGGGTAGAACAAGGGGGGCTGGAAGCCAGGATTCCTGAGTTCTTGCCTTGGCTCTGGGATGGGTATGAGAACTAGCGGTTAGAGTGGGGAGCTGCATTTGTTTGTGGATCTGGGATTTGTCCTACCTTTTTCCTGAAAGGTCTATTAATAACCCCCCCCTCACCCCCCGCCTCTTCCCTGGCAGCTGGGCCGGGGCAGGAAGGATGTGAACTAGAGAGAGAACTTCCCCCTGTCCCTCCAGGACATTATAAGAGCCCCCAGCCCTGCTGAGTTATTGGAGGCTGGTTCTCCAGGCCTGGGGAACAGCTGGGACTTTACCACCCCTCTACACCCTGAAAGTCCTGCTGGCAGGAGTGTCCGAGGGTCCCTGCTGGTCAGGGTGAGCTGTCATTACCGGGTCTCCTGGGTTTTCTCCTGCCTCTAGGAGCGGAGTGGGGGCTGGTGGGTTAAAGCGGGGGGAGGGGGCTGGAAGCCAGGACTCCTGGGTTCTCTCCTTGGTTGTGGGAGGAGAGCGGGGGCTGGTGGGTTAGAGCTGGGGAGGGGGACTGGAATGCAAGACTCTTGCCCCTCTACTCTGTGTGTCTTACCCTCCCCTCTGAGTAGCCCTGTCTCTCCCCCTCCACACACACATCTGGCCTGCGGGAACCCTCCCCGCCCCTGTATCTGCAGGCGCCATGAGCAGGGGCACTGCCAGGGGCCCAGCTGGCTGCGTCCGGGAGTTCACACGCCACGCCGGCGACGTGCTGCTGAACCTGGACCAGCTACGCCACCGCCGCGTCTTGACCGATGTCACCCTGCTGGTGGGGGGACGCCCCCTGCTGGCCCACAAGGCTGTGCTGGCAGCCTGCAGGTGAGGGGATGGGGTTGTCAGGGCTGGGGGCTTAGCTAAAGAGGATGTGGCTGGTGCAGGGGCAGGGGCATGGCTAGAGAGGGTGTGGCTGTTAGGGATAGGATGTGACTACATAGAGTGCTGATGGGGGACTGGGCGTGGCTAGATAGGTGAGGTTGTGAAGGAATGGGTGTGGCTAGAGATGGTATGGTTATGAGACGTGGCATGGCTAGAGAGGGCGTGGCTGTGGATGTGTGGCCATGGCTATAGAAGAAAGCCATGCCTTGGTGGGCATGGTTGTGATGAGACACTGTGGGTAGGGATTGTGGTTTGGAGGGGTGGGACATACCTGGACAAGGACGTGGCTCTGTGGGGAGTAGAAGGGGACTTTGAGGCACGGGGAGGTTGGCCAGGTGTGGGTCTGTGTGAGCACAGTGAAGGTGGCAGTGACTTGGCTGTAGTTTGACTCAACCACACTGGGGGGCACATGCACAGGTAGTGGCATGCGTGGGAGATGCATCAGTGGGGGCCTGAATCCACACCTGTCCTGACCCACATATGAGTCCCTGTCCTGTGGGTGAGGGTGGGATGGCCACTGAGCTGGAGTCTGAGCCCCAGTTCGGGCTGGGGAAAGGGTATGGAAGTTTTGCCACGGCAGGGAGGCCGAGTCTGGCATGGGAAGGGGAGACAAGGCCACATAGAGGAGGTCTCTTGACCATGCCTCTCTTGACCATGCCTCTCAGTGTGGTCTGGGTGGGTGTGGCTTGTGGGCTTTGGTGCATGCTGGGAGTTGTAGTCCATGTCCCATTTCCCCATGAATCTTTTTTTCTCCCCCACGGCAGTGGCTTCTTCTACTCCATCTTCCTGGGCCAGGGCGGCAGTGAGGTCAGCGTCCTGAACCTGCCCAGCTCCATTCAGCCCGGGGGCTTCCAGGCCCTGCTGGATTTCATGTACACCTCGCGCCTGTCCCTCACCCCAGCCTCCGTCCCAGCCCTGCTCAGCGCTGCCACCTACCTCCAGATGGAGCATGTGGTGGCCACCTGTCACCGCTTCATCCAGGCCAGGTAAGGGGCGCCGGCTCCCACCGGCCCAGGACAGGGACTGGCTGGCTCAGGGAAGTGGGGAATGGGGCACAGGGCCTGTCCCCTCTAGGGGGCACCAGCTCCCACCCAGCCCCAGGGCAGGGACTGGCTGGCTCAGGGGGGTGAAGAATGGGGCAGTGGCCTGTCTCCTTTAGGGGGCGCCAGCTCCCACCCAGCCCCCGGGTGGGGACTAGCTGCCTCAGGGGGAGGGGCACAGAGCGCTGACCCCCCTCATTTCATCCCTCTCTCTTGCAGTTATGACCATACCAACTTCTACCCCATGTCCCTCCCCTCCCTGGAAGACCCCAAGCCCCTGGATGACTCCAAGGGCCCTCCAGATGCCAGCGGGATGGTGCCCATGGGAGGTCCCCACCCAGAGGGGCGGAGCCCAGGAACCCCCTTGCATTCAGCTCCTGCCGGATCCCAGGCAAAGGATTTGGGGGGGGCACACCCAAGGGGGGAGCGGCCCCCTGACAGTCCATCGCGCTCTGAGGGCCACCCTGCCTCACCCCGTGAGTCCAGCGGCTGTGCCCCGGACCCCAAGGCCTGCAACTGGAAGAAATACAAGTTCATTGTCCTCAACTCCCTGCGAGGGCAAGGGGTGGGGGGAGGGGGCAGGGAAGGCAGGGCAGGCCCCCAGCCACCTGACCCCCCAACTCCTCCCAAGCCTCCTGCTGGCAGGGACCAAGGCACCAGCTGTGGCGAGGTAGAGGGGGACGGCTCCGGGAGCCAGCACAACAGCAACCTCTGCAAGTGAGTGGCTGATCTGGGGGAAGGGGTGTCCGGTCCAATGTAGCGGGAGGGACGCCTCCACCCTTAAACTGGAGGTAGAGAAGGGAAGTAGGCTTCCCATCTAATATTCAGAGGAGGGAGGCCCCCTCCCATATGTTGAGTTGGGAAGGAAGCGCCTGGGCCCATACTCTGGAGTGGGGAAGGAGCGCCTGGCCTCCTATGCTGGGAAGGGTACCCAGCCCAATATACAGGGATGCCCATTCCAATATAAAGGAGAGGAGTGCTCAGTCTCATATACCAGTTGAGAGGGGGTGCTGGGTCCCATATCCACTGATGGGTAGGGGCACCTGGTCCATATGATGAGTGGTGGGGAGAGGTACCTGGTCCATATGCTCAGGGGATGAGTCAGAGCTGGATGCCATATACACTGGGGGAGGAGCACCTGGTCCATATGCTGAGCAGGGAGGTACCTGGCACAAACACTGACAGGATTGGACTACTGGTTCAATAAATAGGGGAGGGGCACTTGGTCCCATATGGTGAATGGGGGAAGGAGCCCAGGCCTCAGACATGGGGGTGGGGCAGCTATACTTTTTGGTTACTCTGTCCCACCCACTCCCTTTCTCATCTGTCCCCAGGCCACACCCCACCTCACCACAGTGCCCCCTGTGCCATGAGACCGGGACCCTGCTGCATCCACCCTGTCCCCACCTTCCCCAGCAGCAACAGCAGCCTACAGCAGGTGAGGGGTGAGGAAGAGGGCGCTATCCCACATGCTGTGGGGGGCAAAAGGGCTGTTTCATATGTGCTGTGGGGGGGAGGGGCTGGTCCTGTATACACTGTGAAGTGTAGGAAAGGTTTGGTCCAATATGCAGAGTGAGGTGGGGCTGGTCCCATACATTATGGGTAGAAGGGCCAATCCCAGATATATGCTTGGGGGGGATGGGTCAGTCCCATACATGCTGTGGGTGGGGGCAGGAATCAGTCCCATATAGTGTGAGGGGAAGGGCTGGTCCCATATACACGCTGTGGGGGAGAGAGTCTGGTCCCATATATGTGCTGTAGAAGGAAGGGACTGGCCCCATACATTCTGGGGGGGACAGGCCAGTCCCATATATGTGCTATCGGGGGAAGGACCGGTCCCATGCATGGAAGAGCTGGCTGTGAGCAGTGGGGAACTTTCCAGACCACACCTTGAGCCCTCTCATGCCCCCCAGGTGCAGATACCTACAGTTGCAGAGCCTGCAAGTTGGCCCTTGGAGATGACGAGGAGGAGGAAGGGGGGCCATCCGGGGGGCAGGCCCCTGTGGGCATCTCCCACGACAACAAACCCTTCAAGTGTCAGCTCTGCCACTCAGCCTTTCGTTATAAGGGAAACTTGGCCTCCCACCGTGCCGTCCACACTGGTACAGTGGCACTGGGGGTAGCCAGGGGCATGGGAGGAGCTGGGGAAGAGGTGGGGGCAAGGCAAGGAGGGAAGGGGAAGAGAAGGGGGAGGTAGGTGGGGCAGGGAGGGGCAAATAGGAATGGGAGGAGTCAGTGGGAAGTAGAAGGGGTCAAGGAGGTGCGTGGGGTGAGGACAGGGAGGGGTCAATATCAGTGGGAAGAGTCAATAAGAAATGGGAGGAGGGGGCATGGGTGGGGAGAGGGAGGGAGTAATGGGAGGTGGGAGGAGTCTGTGGTGAAGTGGGAGGGGCCAAGGAGGTGGGTGGAGTCAGGGATGGTTCAGGATATGGGGTCAATTGGAATGGGTGTGACCAGGGAGGTGGGAGGGGTCAATGGGAAAAAGGAGAGGGCAAGGAGGTGGGTGGAGTCAGGGAGGGCTCAGGGGAAGGGGCCATTGGGAGTGGGAGGGGACAGGGAGGCTATGTCTACACTACAGAGTTTTTTCGGAAAAACAGCCATTTTTCCAAAAAAACTTCACTTACGTCCACACTGCAATTGTGTTTTTTTGGACGATCTCTTCCGGAAAAGCTTCTTCTGAAAGAAGCCTGCAGTCTAGATGTAGCCGGAGTGTTTATGGGGAGATGGGAAGAGTCAGGGGAAGGAGGAAGGGGCTAAAGGGAAGCAGGGGGCCCAACGGGAAATTGGAGGGCACATGGGCAGGGATAAGAGGGGAAGAAGATAGGAACAAAGAAGGGACAAGAAGGGCTCAAGGAATTGTGGGAGAGGCCAGGACATGGGTGGAGACTGTGCAAATGAGGAGAACTTGGGGGTGGGGCAGCCCCCATTGTGGTCTGGGTGCTGCCATGCTGCCCTCCACCTGCCCCCATCTCCTGCCAGGTGAGAAGCCGTACCGCTGCGGGCTCTGTGGGGCACAGTTCAATCGGCCAGCGAACCTCAAAACCCACTCACGGATCCATTCGGGCGAAAAGCCCTATAAGTGCGAGACCTGCGGCTCCAGTTTTGTTCAGGTAGGGGAAGGTGGACAGGGTCAGCTCTGTGGTGGGTGAGTCGAGATATAGGGGTTGATGGGGCAGGTTGGGGGCAAGGAGCAGTGAGAGAAACACATGCAATCAATAGCAGCCAACATCTGCTGGTGGCAGGAGTGGGAGCTGCAGTCCCTGGCTCCCATAGACTCCAATGGGGAGCAGAATCCCTTAGTGGCCAGTCCAGGTACGGCAGCTCCTCTCTGCCATGGGATGCAAAGTTCCCTAGAGGGGTACTGCAGCTCCCCTGGAATCTGAATAAAACTCGCTCCCCTCCCAGGTTGCCCACCTCCGAGCCCACGTGTTGATCCACACGGGTGAAAAGCCCTATCCTTGTGAGACATGTGGGACCCGCTTCCGGCACCTGCAGACTCTCAAGAGCCATATCCGGATCCACACGGGCGAGAAACCATATCATGTGAGTGTGAGAGGGGCAGGACACCTGGGTTCTCTCCCTGGCCCCGGGAGAGAATTAGGGGCTGGCGGGTTAGAGCCAGGACTTCTGGGTTCTCTCCCCAGCTCTGGGAGCTTATTCCTGCTCTCTTCTGCCCGTCCCCCCAGTGCGAGACGTGCCACCTGCACTTCCGGCACAAGAGCCAGCTGCGTCTGCACCTGCGGCAGAAACACGGCGCCGTCACCAACACCAAGATCCGCTACACAGTGCTGACCAGCCCCTCCGGTGCCCCCTGCTGAACGGGGACCTTGCTGCCTCCCTTCTTCCCAAGGGACAGAAGAGAGAGAGAGAGAGAGAGAGACACACACACACACACACACAACTCCACTGTCCTCCCCCACTGCTGCTTACCTCACTCGTGCCAGCTGGGGGCACTGTGCCCGGATAGGGGAAATCCTGCTGGTCATGAAACCCCGTTAATAGCATAACGCCGATGGACCAGGGTCATCAGTAGGTGGGACTGATGCTGGGAGCTTTGGAGCTATTGCCATGAGCCTCCAGCATGTGAGCTAGAAGCCAGGTGGCTGGGTGTGAAGGCTGCAGGGAAGACTCTCTCCTTCTCAGTGTCTCTGGTTACAATAGCATGTGTTGTCCTGTGGCATCTGGGCTGGGGGGGATGGTACAGGACATGGGGGGGGGAGCTATGTGATGCAGAGGGATGTTTCTCTAGAGGGCCTAGTTCTGTATGTGTATTGCGGTGGGGGAGAGTTTTGAGGTGAGTCTTCCTAGTCCTTCCCCACCTGAGCCAGAGAGAGAACCCAGGAATCCTGGCTCCCAACCCCATCCTGTTCTGACCACCAGCCCTAGCTCCCAGCCCCCTCCTGCTCTAACCACCAGCCCCCAATCACCTCCCAGAGCCAGGGAGAGAACCCAGGAGTCCTGGGTTTTTAAGGAAATGTGGCACAGAAAATGATGGCAGAGCTCTGCGGGCAGAGCACTGTGGGAGACCATTATGCCCCTTCTCCAACTTTTCTTAGCTGCTTACATTTCAATTGCTTTATGTTGCCTTCTGGAAGTCAGTATCTCATTTGGTTAAACCAGTTTCAATCCAGAGTCACTCTACCCTGGCCATCTCTATGGACAACTGATGATACTGGCTAGATGTTGTCTCAACTGAAATCAGCAGCCACTAATTGTGCATAGACTTCACTGAAGTTCTAATCACAATCTAAGTCTGAGAGGAGTGACTCTGGATTAACTCTGATTTACCACCCTAGAGGTCTGTGTAGCCAGGTTGTGATTCTGCAGTTTAGGTGAAACTGGTGTCAAGCCAAATTCCCCCAGTTAAGTTTTCACACTTATGTTGGACATCTTGAGGGACAACAGATGTCTCTGGATTGACAGTAGTTTACTCAAAATCAGGAGTCACCAGTTGTCTATAAAGATCTCAAATACATTCTAGTCTAGTCTCTGTGGATTCACTCTGGTTTTACTAAAATCAGATTCAATATTTGTCTGCAGAGTCTTCACTGAAGGTCTAGCTTACCCTGAAAGTCCCTATGGACAACTAGTGACTCCAGAGTTTTGATTAGACTAGTTTTAATACAGAGTCACTCTGGTTAAGTTTTCCCCAACCTTGGGTGTCTTGATGAACAACTGATGCCTCCATCTTGACACTGGTTTAACCAAAATCAGGACCCAGCAATTGTTTGTAGAGAGATCACTGAACTTCTAGCCTATTATCAAAATCTCTATGGAGTGACTTTGAATTGACTCCAGTTTAATCCAGATTTAAGGAAGGGCTAAACCACACGCTGAATTTGTTCCTTGCAACTTTTTGCAATTTTTAACCAAATATGCATATTTTAGTTCTTTTTTTAAGAAAGTGTTTTCTTTTCTTTTTGGAAAAAGTTCTTTAAAAAATTAAATGTTTTTGGTTTGTTTCGGTTTTTGTTTGTTTTTTGCTGATGGTGGCTTTTTTGGATATATATATATATATATATATATATACAATTTAAATTACCCTCCAACTTGTGGGGGGGAAGGGGATGTCCGTATTTTTTGTTACTTTCAATGTGCTTTGCAACATTAGTGCTTGGAGGTGTTTGGAGCTTGGCAACCTGACCTTATGCTAGTAAGTTGCTTGCTCTAGAGATTTCTAGAATTGCATGGTTGTGAGTCCATTGCAAAAGGATTCTTAATGTGTTGGTGATGTCTGGAAGCATGTGGTGTAGCAAAGCAAGGCATTTGCACTCTGATGGTAAAATCTGGGGACCTTCTGGAGTTTATTTGGTTGGAGTCTAGAACCTAAGGGGGATCCTGTATTCATTCTAATTATGTTATCCAGCATTTAAATGTTCCACCTTCTAGAACATCTATATTTAGCTAGAAATAGCATAATCAGATCCAGAAGATCTTTTCCTTGAGTTTATTCCAGCTCCAGAGATTAGAATCTTGTCTTGTCTACAGAATTGTGGCTTCTCGACTCTATCCTTTCTAAGCCTATGTATTCCTGCTCCAAAGTCCTCTGAGGTCTCCTTTTTACAAAATCTATATTCTATGAATATAAATTCCATCTGTGGAGTCTGGAATGTCTCAGATCAAAGGTTTCAGAAGCCAAGGTTCTGGGTACTTGAAATGTAGATGATCCAGGTTCCCCATAATATATGGCTTTTGATGTCTTCTGGCTGTGGGGTCCCAAATTCCAGGTTTCCTCTTAATAGTATGTCTCCTGATACTAGAACCTCTGAGGTCTCCTGTCTACCAAATCCTGGGTTCTTGGATCTTCTTTCAGAGTCTCTATCTCCAGTTTCAGGAATGTCTCAGCTTCAGAGCTTCCAGAACAGGGGTTCTATATTATTCATCTGTAACCCTTCCATATCCACTTTGCCAGGTGGCCCTTGGTCATTTCAAGTTCTGGAGACCAAAGGAGAGCAATACAGAATGTTTAGTCGCTGAGTCCAGCCAACGTTTTAGAATATCAGTGGATTAATCTGGAACATGATTGACAGTGGTATCATTAGATCAGGAATCCCCTCTGGCTCTGGAGTACTGCAAAGTGCAAGATACTTGGTGTGGGTAGGTGAATAGAAGAGCTGAAGCAATACATTATAAGGTCTGAGACCATTCCCTACTTCCCCCCCCCCCCAAAAAAAAATTAAATTCAGAGCAGGTTAGTGAGCAAGAGAGGAATCTGTGATCTGGGATCACAGCAACCCTAGAATAGAGCTCAGAAATCTTCAGCAGCAACTGGTCTTTGCTGCTCCAGAAGAGGTCTGGAAACTCTGGTGCTTCACAACAGGTGGGGAGAGGTAGGGGAGTTGTGGTTCTGGAATGAAAAGGGAAGTTTATTGCCTCCCAATCGTGGGGTGGGAGAAGCAGATGAGAAAGGATTGTCTAGAATTGATGGCCTAAAACAACCTGTGAATGGAGAGTGTGATGTAAAATGGATAATGGCCCCTACAATCAATGTGTAGTAAAGTCTAGAATGCATAGTGCAGCCTAGAATAGATAGCTCATTCTAGAATGGAGAGTGTAGTCTAGAATGGATGGCATAAGAATGGGGGGATAGCACAGTCTAGAACAGATCTCACAATCTAGAGTCAGCAGTTTAGAGACGGATAATGTAGACTAGTACTGAATGGAAAGACCTGTCTAGTATGATAACCCAAACTAGAATACAACCTATTAATAGTTTGTGCTGTCTGGAATAGAGTGTACTGTCTACAACCTAGAATGGCCAGCATAGTCTAGAACTTGTGAACTGGGCATGGATAACACCAGCATGGTCTAGTAATGATAACTGGAAAAAAATTGATTGCCTGGTCTAGAACGTTAGCCCAATCTAGAATCCATATCTTAGGAAGGGATACTGCAGCCTGGACATCTAGAGCCATCTAGAATGGCTAGGCCAGGTTAGCACAGTCAAGAATGGCTAATCCAGCCTACAAGTGGTAGAGCTGTCCAGAATGACTAGCCTAGGAGTAGACAGTGCAGCTGAGAATGGACAGCACTGCCTAGAGAGGTTGGGATCACAACACTATCCCTACAACTGAGTTCTAGACGGACCTCGAACACACACAGGCATGTGGACACATGCTGTCTCTCTCCCCCATCTCCTACTCCCCATCCAGTAAGGGCCAGTTTAGTTATATTCTTTCTCAACCCAGCAATGGGACTGGTTCCCATTATCAAAGCTATGGCTGTCTTTGCAGCTGGGTATATGTAGGATGCCCCCTGGAGGGGTCAGGCCCTGCCTCATTCCCTGCCCCCTGAACAAGCCAGTCCCTGTGCCAGGGCTGGGTGGTAGTTGGTGCCCCGTGGAGGGGACAGGCCCAGTGCCCCACTCTGCAGGGCCAGCCAGTCCCCCATATTTGGACCAATTCACAGCTAGCACCTCCTAGAGAGGACATTTACCAGCTATTCCTAGTGCTGGGTGCTGGAGGGTAGCAGTGGTCTATTTAACTTCCCACCCAGGAGATTTCTCTAGGATTTGAAGAACTACCCCCTTGCTGCAAGCACAGGTTGCCATGAAAGCTGAGAATGGGACTAAGTGGGCAGGAATTATAAACTGACATGAAAAGCTGTGGGGGGAAATGTGTTTTCAAATCAAGGCTCTGCCACTATGTTCCCATGGGGGTGGAGATTGGGTGTTGGGGGGGAAAACACACCAGCTGATTTTGGGGAGTCTGTCAAAAGCTGGTTCTGGCTTCAAGCCTCCTCCCCACGCTGTGGTGCCTCAACATGTGCCTGTTTTCAATAAAGCTGTGTTGGACAAATGTGCTGTGTGGATTTTGTTTAGTTCAAAATTACAGTTTTGCCAGTCACTCCCCTCTGCCCTGGAAATCCGCAGCCTACATCACAGCCTGCAAAGCGGATGCGTCTTCCTCTGGGGTGGGACAAAAGGTACAAATTCTCAGAGGTTGTACTGGGCTGCCCCGAGAAAGACTCCCCCCACACACACATACACTCTACCTACTAGACACCACTCCCCTCCCAGAGCTGGAGACGCAATCCAGGAGTCCTGGCTCCTACCTCTTCCCCTCTAACCTCTAGATCCCATTCCCCACCCTAAACCAGGGCTAGAACTCAGGCCCCCAGCCCTTGAAGCAGCTGCAGCACCCCCCCAGTGGCAGCCGGGCTTTGCAGCCCGGTCTCCCTGTCCCGCTCTCTGTGCTCATTGAAGGGGGACCTGTCCCAGCTTCCTGCCATAACAATGGATCCTGGCAGCTGCGTCCTGCCAGCGCCCCCGCAAAGCATCATTGCCAGAGCTGGAAGCTTCCTGCCGGGCTGGGTGGGGGGACCACTGGGCACCCGCTTAATTCGGATCCCTCAAGCCAGAGTAACCCCTCTCCCCCCGAAACTGCAAGTGGGGGCAGGGCTGCATTCTGCTGACAGCAGACCTGGGGACAAGGGCCACTGGGAATCAGCCAGGTACACTGCCAGTAACAACAGGGCTCTGAGCCACTAGGCCCCACACCCCTCCCAGAGCCCGGGAAAGGGACCCAGGAGTCCTGGCTCCCAGCTCCTGCTCTTACCCACCAGCTCCCACCCCCCTCTCAGAGCCAGGGAGAAAACTGATTAAGTGGGGATTGTATTTGCCTTATGATGTTGCATGTGAGTTCTCCTGTCCCATAGTATTCCCATGGGTATGCCTCATTCCCAATGCCTAGATGGTGATGGGAATTTCAGTGTGATAGCTTCCCCCAGTCTCACCCACATACACAAGGGCTGATGCCTTTGGTAACCTGAGCCCATGAAGGGGGGAAGACCAGGTGACTGACACCTTTTGCCAGGAAGCAGACAAAGGCCAGACAAAGGCCTGGCTGGAGGGCTGGGACAGGACTGCTGGGAGTCAACCTGGGCTGACTTGGGGAGGCAGGGGGAGGGCCAGGGCTCTGGCTCTGTGTCCCCCTCTCCCCAAGATGGATTGTGCTGGCTGCTTCTGGTTCCTGCACTGACAAGTCTGTTCTATGCTGTGTCCCTGTTAGGGATGTAAGTGACTAATCAACTAGTCAACTAGTTGCTTCCCCCCACTTGCTGCCTCTATCAGAAAGAGGCAGCAAGGAGGGGAAATTGAGGGGTGTTGGGGGGAGCTGGCTTAAAAGCCAGTTCCCCCAGCTCCAGCTCCGTGGAAAGGGGCAGGGGTGCTGTCGTGGCGTTCCACCTTTGAAATGTACAAGAGTCCCCCTGGGGCTCTTGCACATTTCAAAGCAGAAGCACCGCATGGAGCCAGCAGGGGACTTAGTGTCCCCTGCTGGCCCCAGGCTCCATGCTGAATTTCAATCTTTGAAATATAAATCTTGTACATTTCAATTACATCTTGTACATTTCAAAGCAGAAGTGCCCTTATTGACTAATCGAATAGTCAATGGAAATTCCATCGACTATTCGATTAGTTGATTAATCTAATTTTAATATCCCTAGCCCCAGTCACCTAATAAATCTTCTGTTCTACCTGCCAGCTGAGAGTCACATCTGACTGTGGCTGGAGATGCAGGGCCTGATGACTCCCCTCACTTCAGTTACAAGAACCCAGGAGTCCTGCAGCCTTCATACAAAGCAAGCACCCTCAATTATTAAACAGCAAAAGAAGGTGCCCAAATTTCTCTCCCAATCCCATTCAGGCTCATTAATCAAGTTCTCCCTTGCATGGATGCAGACAAAAAGCACATTTTTGTCAAGTCTCGGCTTGACAAAGCCCTGGCTGGGTTGATTTAGTTGGGATTGGGCCTGGCTAAGGCGGGGAGGGTGGGACTTGATGACCTTCTGAGGTCTCTTCCAGCTCTATGGTTCTATGAGTCTATGAAGGGGAAGTTAGGGGGAAAATGGGAGGAGTTTTGACTTGTGGGGCCAGATGGGAACCGACACCCCTTAGAAGGCACAGGCTCCTGGTCCCATTCTCTGCCCCCCGAGCCAGGATCAGTGGGGCTCTGGTTCCTGCCACTGGCCATACAGCCACTGTGCTCCTGCTTGAGCCCAGCTGGACGGATTTCCTTCCTGCCACTCAGAGTCAGCAAGGGGTGGTGGGTGGAGACGGGGATCCCCCCCTCCAGCTCCTTCCTTTACGTCACAGAAGCAGGAAACAGGTGGAAAGACATCATCCCTACCCCCCCCCCATCCCTGACAGTGACCCAGAGACAAAGAGTGAGTCATGGAAGGGCCTTGGGCCAGGGCGAGACAAGGGAAAGACAGGATGGCGGGAGCTCAGACAGATCAGAATGATAGGCCCATCTAGTCCGGCATCCAGCCTGTTTCCCCTGGTCCAAATCTTGCAGTATCCCATACTTCCTAGAACTGCAAAATGAAGGGCTCTTTATCCAGGGACCCCTCATCCAATGCTGAGACGTGGCCACTCTGGGGCATGGCAACTTGTTATACAGGAACTCCTTGCCCACTGCTGAGATGTGACCATCTCTGGGGCAGGGCAGCTGGTTACACAGGGATCCCCTCATCCAGCTCTGAGACACACTCACCTTTTGTAGCAGGACAAAAATGCAGCTAAACATAATCTCATGTGGGCTCCCCCAAAGAACACTCCCCCATCAACAACCCCCACACCAACAGCCGACACACAGAGCACAATCACAAAGTGCTGTGTGCATGCCCCCCGTCTCCTTCGAGTGCGCCCACAAACACCACCCCTCCCTGCAGGTTTGGGGGGGGTTGCACAGCCACCAGTCTCCCCCCTTCTTACCAGTTTCCTCCATTACAGCATGGCTGAGGGTGGAGGGGGTGCAGGAAACAGCAGCTAGAAATGACCAGAACCAATGGCCAAGAAAAAACAACCGCAGCACGCCTCCCCCCACACTAGATCCATCCCCGCCCCCCCCCCCCGCAGCCCATTCTGCAACCTCGTGCTGCCCCCTAGTGGCTGAGGTTGGCCTCTCATACCCAGTTCCCTGTCTTTCATTCCCACAGGCATGGGGAGGGATGGGGTAGCGTGGCCTAATAGACAGGGTCCCAGAATGCGAGTTGAGAGTCCCAGGTCACATGGCAATTTGTGTGACTCAGTTTCCCCACTTTAATGACACACAGCCTCAATGGGAGACATTTCCAGAGGCTGAGCAGCCTGTAAACCAGGCCTCCCCCCACCCCAAGCCAAGGAGGCAGCCCCACTTGGGAGTTTGATCCGGGTCTGTACAAAAACCCTGCCTGTCACACACACAATGCCTTGTTCCCAGACCCTAACTTGCCCCCCACCCATTGCCCTCACCCCAGCTCTCTACCCTCAGGCCTCCCCCCCCGCCATGACTCCTGCACAGAACCCCCTGCCCTGACTCCAGCACTCCCACCCTCTACATTGAGCCCGCCCACAAGCCTCCCAACTCCCTGCCCTGAACTCCATCATTTAAATAAAGGATGTACATTTTTCTTTTAATTTCATACAAATAATTACTAGAGTTAAGGGCCTGAACAACACCAAGTTCTTCCGCTAGTTTTCTAATAACACAAGAGCTAGGGGGTCACTCCATGAAGTTAATAGGCAACAGGTTTAAAACAGACACAAGAAAGCATTTACTGTGCACAGTCAGCCTGTGGAATAAATTCATAATCTGGGTAAAGTCATGGAGGATAGGTCCATCGATGACCATCAGCGGTGACCCTGGCCTTTGTCTGCCAGAAGCTTGCAATGGGCAACATGGGAGGGGTCACTTGATGGTTCCCTGTTCTGTTCATTTCCTCTGGGGCACCTAGCATTGGCCACTGCTGGAAGACAGGACACTGGGTTAGATGGACCTTTGGTCTGACCCAGTCTGGTGTGGGGGGAGGGGCTCAGGGCAGGGAGCTGGGAGGGGTGGGGGAGTTTACCAGGGCTGCCTGGGGCAGCGAGGGTGGCACTGCTGTGGTGATGGCATCTCCCGGGAGGACAGGGCTGCACTTTGCAGACAGCAGCTTCTCCTGTGGGGGGTGGGGCTACAATCCCCAGTTTGTGGCTCCTCTTGGAGGGCCATGCACCCTGGTGGGGGCAGGGCGTGAGGCTCCAGCCTGCAGCAGTCCCCCCATGGCCTGCAGGCTTTCGGAGGGAGAGGGGATTCAGGCTCCAGGAGCTGCCCCCAGCCTGCAGCACCCTCCTCCCCTAGTCTGCAGACTGTCTGGAGCTGGACCATGGTTCCTGAGCCCAGCCTCTCTTGTGTGTGGGGGGGAGGCTCCTGGGTGGGTCTGGGAGTGTCACCAGTGGGAGTGTTGGGGGCTGGGGCCAAGGGCTTCCCCTGGCACTGTTTTGGGGCATGGAGACCACTTACCAACTCATTTGCAGAGTCCTATCCCCAGCTGGCCAGTTTTTTGTTGGTGAGGCTGCCCCCAGTGGTCTCTCTGCACTATAGCTTTCCCCTGTGGGTTTGCTGCCCCCAGTGGCCTCTCAGTATCGCATCTCCTCTTTGCCCCTCCCTTTTCAAATTCTGTAAAATTGTCCCATTCCTGGCACTTCCCAAATCCTGACCTTGCTTTAAGTGAGGATAAGAGGAAGCTGCCTACCAAATTTGGTGGTCCTAGTTCTTACAGGTTAGGAGGAGTTCTTGAACCAATGGACTTACAGACAGACACACAGATGCACTCTGATAGATAGATAGGATACTTCTTTATTCACTTTCTCCACATCAGTCATGATTTTATAGACCCGTCATATATCATATCATATAGTTGTCTCTTTTCCAAGCTGAAAAGTCCCATTAATCTTTTCTCATATGGTAGCTGTTCCATACCCTTTATCATTTTTCTTGCCCTTTTCTGAACCTTTTCCAATTCTAATATCATTTTTGAGATGCAGCAACCACATCTGCACTCAGTATTCAAGATGTGGGCATGCCATGGATGTATATAGAGGCAATACCATTTCTCTTATTCTCTAGCCCTTTCATAACGATTCCCAACATGCTGTTAACTTTTTTGATTTCCACTGCACATTGAGTGGATGTTTTCAGAGACCTATCCATGACTCAAAGATCTCTCTCTGGAGTGGAAACTAAGGACGTTAAGTAGCAAGTAAATGACTAATCATGTACTCACAATTTGTATTGAGTACACGATTAGTCAATAAAGGGGCTGCTGTGGCGCTGCAGTTTAAATGTAATAGGAGCCAGGTGTGCAGGCAGCCCAGCTCTTACTACATTTAAAACTCAGAGCCACAGTGCCCATGCACCTCTGCCTCCCCTATCCCCCTGCACCGCAGACAGTGCTGGGGGAAACCAGCTTTTTAAGCAGTCTACCTCCAGCACCAGATAGGCTTATCAGGTAATAGACTAATCAACTACTCTTTTACATCCCTAGCGGAAACAGCTAATTTAGCCCCCATCATTTTATATGTACAGTTGGGATTGTTTTCCAACAAGCATGACTTTGCATTGATCAATGTTGAACTTCATCTGCTAATTTGTAGCCCAGTTATCCAGTTTTCCAAGATCCCTTTGTAACTCTTCGCTGTCTGCAAAGATTGTCAGTTTATTCCTCTTTTGACTCCATCTTCCTGTTCTTGGTCCAGGTCTTCATTCCCTTCTTTCCAACAGATGTATGTCACACTTTGACTTTTATTTCTCTTTGATGGTTATTTTCATGAGACTCTTGGCTTTTTCATAGCTACCAAACAAGAAAACCCACACACCAAAGTCTCATTTTGGCTTTCACCCCTCCTGGAAGGAAGCTTCTGGTTTCTGTTTCAAAAGTAAAATTACAAAGCGAATCTTACTCATGCCATCAGGCCAACATTGGTGCAGAATGTGCCACAAACTGGTATCCAACACTGGGTGCTGAGAAGCTAAGAAAATATGTCTTGTTAGAGGAACCTCCAAGCTAGCATGAATCAGTTAACTTAATGGCTAACCCATTAACCAATTAGTGTGGATCCCAGATGGGGGACCACTTGAGCCCATCTGGACTGGTCCCAAGTCTGCAGGGCTCCCACTCCCAGCCCAGTGCAGGCCTGGCTGCCAGCTCCCTGACCTTATGCTGGGGGTGGGGCTAGCTGCCAGCTCCCTGCCCCTGCACTGAGGCAGCCTGCCAGCTCCCAGCCCCCACACTGGGGCTTGGGCCCTCGGGGAGCTGCTCCGGGGGAACCAGTTAACTGTTCACATCCCTACTTTCTATAACAGGGCTACTCAACTTTGGAAGCCCCAGGGGCCACAATAATACAGCACATGCTGATGGCCGAAACTTAAGTGTGGTTTCATATACAAGCAAATATATGCAAATAGTTTTTCACACAATGCCCCGGCGCTCCCGGCACCTCCTCCCTAGGGGCCAGAAATGCCGACACACATCCCAGCCAGCCTGTCCGCTTATGTCTTTCAATGCTCACCCCGCCTGGGAGATGCCTTGCCATAGTGGAGCGTGTTCCCAGTGGAGGCCATGTTCAAAAGCTCCCACCGGTGGGCCACACGTTGAGCCCTGCATAAACCCAAACCACACCATGGGCTGCAAACAAACAAGCTGCGGGCCACATGTGGCCTGCAGGCCTCATGTTGATTAGCCCTGTTCTATAACATTGGGGTTTTCACTAACTCCTTTCTATTGGGATGATGTTTCAGAGCCACTAGTATCCGCTGGCTTCCTAAGAATCTTTAGGAATAGATCTAGCTGCATCAAGGGAGTTTAACACACAAATGGCAGAAACATCAGCCGCCCCTTGTGTTTACACTGGAATAATTCAGCATAGTCATCTGCAGAGACGCTGTGATTGAAGGGAAACCCGTGTCAATATCCAGCAAGGGTCAGGTAAGGTGGGATTGGTTCCCTCTGCAGAGAAGGGAGACGGAAGAGAAAGTCAGTCTTGCGTTCAGGGGAGATGGGGTTTTGGGTCTGTTGCCCAAGGGAGGTCACTGGAGGCTTGTGAGAACAGGCTGAACAATACCAGTCAGGTACTGCCTCACCCTGGGGAGATGGACTTCAGTAGGGGGCATCTCGAGGTCCCCAGAAGACCCCTCTGTACAGGGCATATGGCAGCCCCCAGCTGTCCTCTCTGTGCAGCCCCCTAGCCTTGCCTTTCCCCCTCTGCACGGTCCCTTGCCCCCAGTCTCACTTCTGTTGCTCCTTAGAGCCCCATCCCCCACTCTGTGCACCCCTAGCCCCCAAACCATGCCGCCTCAGTACAGGGCACATGGCAGCCCCCCCTGCCCGGGGGGGAGGAGGCGTGCCTGCAAATTATGCCCAACTCAGCGCACCTGTTCGCGCCTGCGCACAAACAGCCGGTCCCGGTGGGGTGAGGGGGTGGAGACGTGGAGCGAAGGGGGCGTGGCATGTCCCCCCAGCAGTGATCTGGGCTCCGCGCGGCTGCTTCGCCCCGCCCCTTTTAGAATTTTGTAACAAGGTTGCGGCCGCAGGCCACGTGAGCGCGTGGTCGGGATGTAGCGCCCGGCGGGGGGTGGTTGATGGGGGTAGGGATTGGAGGGGGGCTCATTGATCGTCGCACCTTTAAGGGGCTCCGGGACCGCCAGCCCCCCGTAAAGGGGGGTTGTGTAGGGATCTATAACGCTCAGGTGGGGATTGCTGAAGTGGGGGAGGGGTTATTGCCCTGGCTTTCTCGGGCGAGTAGCGAAGACCGGTGAGATGCTCGGTCAGGTAAGGAGCGGCGGGGGGGACGGATCAGAGACCAGGCTGATCTACAGGTGTAACGTCCACCCGCTGGCGGGGGAGATCGCCTATGCCCTGACCTGGGGAAAGGGAGGAAATGGTATTTAGAGCTCCCTGGTTTCCTGCTGCCATTAGATAGACTTTGACCATGGCCACAGCTCTACTGTGTCTGTGGGGGAAGGGAAGACCATACATTAATCCCCATCCCCTCCCCCAGCGGCAGTGTATGAGTTTTGGCAGGGGTCCCTTATCCCAGCTCCCTCCACTATGTCCCAGTAGCTCCCTGCAGCTGATTCTGGGGTGAGTCACTTCTGGTGAGGGCAGCAAGGAAGACGTGCAGTCTGCAGGGGCTATGAGGCTGCACAGAGGAGGCCTCTGGGGGGAGCTAAGAGGCTGCCATGTGCCTGCCCAGGGAGGTTCTGTGTTTGAAACTAAGATGTTAATAACACTCTGGTTGCAAGATTAAACAGTTAAGCATGCTTGAAGGTCTGAGGGGGTCAGGTTATTGCTGATTTGCTCTTAGGTTATGTCTGCTAGGGATGTTAAATTTTGAGTAATTGACTAATTGAATAGTTGATGCATTTTGCATCTCAATAGGGCACCTCTGCCTTTGAAGTGTAGGGCTGTTGCTACACTTCAAAGGCAAAAGCCCCTTATGGAGCCCCAAGTCAGCTGGGGACTCACTGACCCCAGGCTCCATGCTGCGATGCCACTTTGAAATGCCATGGGGAGCCCAGCATCCAGCTCCTTGCAGCATTTTAAAGCAGCAGCGCCCCGTGGAGCCCTGGGTCAGAGGGGAGTCCCAGCTGGCCCTGGACTGCATGAAGCATGTCAAAGCTGCAGCGCCTTGTGGAGCCCGGAGTCTGGCCCCAGGCTCCACGCTGCACTGCCACTGTGAAGTACCTCCTCCCCCCTGCCCCCTACTGCCTCTTTTTGATAGAGGCAGCAAGGGGGGAATGACTAGTTCACATCCCTAATCTGCACTAAAGAGGAAGATAGACATGGCTGCTGTTGATCTTCCAGGGATTGAATTGGTCTAGTTAAGACAGCTAATTCAAAGTGAGGGGGGTGCTCTGGTCCATTCTGGTAACCCTGCTTTCACAAGGAGTAAGGAAAGTCAAAGGAAGAGTGTTCTCCCTTTGACTTCCTGTAGCATAGACTGTGCCAAAAGTCGACTTAAGCTACTTCGACCTCAGCTATCTGAAGTTGCATATCTTAATTTGACCTTGTCCTGTAGTGTAGCTGTACCCTTAGTGGTCACTGCAAGGTGACTTCTGATGCTCTTAAGGGGTTTTTCTGCACAGGGAAGCTAATTTGGAGTAAGGGCGGTGTGCCCTTAAATCTGTACTGAAAGTGGATTTTGCATTTTGCAAAGATGAGCCAGGTAACAGGAAAGTAGAATCAGGCCATGTGGGGGGCAGGGAGCAAGGAATGAAAGTGTGAATGAAAGTCTGTCACCTAAACCTCTAAGTGCCAGAGCAACTCCAGAATGTCTTGGAGACTCAGAATTAAGGGCCTCATTCTGATCTGTCTTAGACCACTTTGTGCCAGTCTAAAATTGTTCTCATTTCTGCATATGGATAAACCCTTATTCAAAGTACCAGAGCGGAAGGCAACCTGGTTAAAGGGTTTGAAATGCAAGGCATTAAGAAAGCCTTTAATTAAACAATTTCCCTTCTAGTCTGGTCCCCTGTGGTCCCCTGCACTCATGGCAAGACTAAGTATTATCTAGACCATAGGTCCCCAAATTTTTTACCCCTCACTCTCTTAATCTTTTCTGCCCCCAATCCTGCAGCTAGAGGTGGGACCAGACCCTTGGCCAGGGACCACAGCCACGTATAGAGCCCTGGGCATGAGGTGGGCAGCTGGGGCTGAGAACCTATCTGGGCAGTGGTCCTTTCCCACCCACTTAAACCATGGTGACATCCAGTGTTCCCTCTAATCTTTTCCATCTGTGTATGGATTTTTTCCATCCATGTGCAGAATAAAATTTGTATATGCACCAAGCAGTCAGTACAATCCACCCTGGGGTGAGGGGGCTTAGAGCCACGGGTCCTATGCTCCCCAAGCCAGTGAGACTAACTCACACACCCAGAAGCCAGCTCCAGCCCTGCACACAGCCCCACCTCCAGCCTCTGTCCAGCTTCCCAGGCAAAGGTGTCACCTGGTTACGCGCACATGCCCTTCTAGGCTCAGGTTCTAGAAAGTATCCGCCATTGTGTACATGGGGAAGATTGTCATGCCCAAACTCCCATCACATCTAGGAAACAGGCATGCACCTGGGGTTACTACAGGACAGTAGAAATTTACATGCAACATAACAAAGCAAACAGAGTGAATACAACCCCCACTTTGTCACACCAGGTTATATAGGAGCTCTGATGAGAAGACCACAAGGACTTAGAATCCACAGATCGTGGGACAAGTGCAGGTAGGAGAACGAGATGTGGTGATCAGGTGGGGATAGGTTGTGAAACACCTTATGGCCTGGAGGGACCACCACTTTCTCACCTCTGGCTCAGTCACTGACATCCTCAAATCTTGATTTAAAGTCTTTGAGTTACTGAGAATCCACTGTTTACTCTACTTCAAACCAGCAAGTGACCCAAGCTCCACACTGTGGAGAAAGATAGAAAAAACCTTCAGGGTGTTTGCTGATCTGACCTGGGGGAAAACTCACCATGCGCGCATAGGCAAGACACCCAGGAAGGAATTTTCAGAAGTAACTCAGAGCCCTCCCCATCCTGTGTCCTATCGTCAGCTGTTGGCGGTATCTGCTTGTCATCACAGATGGGCCATAGATTGTTGTAGGCAATCTCATCACACCGTCTCCTCCATAAATGTATCCAGCTTAGTCTTAAGACAAGTTAGGGGTTTTTTGCCTCCCCCACTCCCTTTGGAAGGCTATTAAAAACTTTGCTCCTCTCTTGGTTAGAAACCTTCCTCTGATTTCAAGCCTAAGTTTGACAGCCCGTTCATACCCTTGTGCCCTTATTGGGTCTTCATTCGAATAACTTCTCTCCCTCCCTACTGATGTATTTGTAGAGGGCACTCATCTCTCCCTATGGCCTCTGTTTTGTTAAGCTGCAAACTCCTTAAATCTCCATGTACAAGGTTCTATTTCATGGCACCTATGCACCTAGTCTCATCTGAATTAATTTGTCTCGAACGTGGCAGGCCGCATTCCAGGTGAGGTCTCACCAATGTCTTGTAGAGCCATGCTAACGCTAACCTGTCTCTCCTAGAAAGGTGTGCTTTTCTAATGGCAAGCATTAGAAATTGGAGCAATTTCCCAAAGCGAGTGATAGTCAATCTTCCCTCGATACTTTTTTTTTCCATCCACTAGGGAGCTGTGCCTCTGCTTGCTATGCTCGCCAACCCCCCCTCTCTCTGGGGGTAGGTGTCTGGCCAGGGGGCAGGAGCAGCCTGGGGATGCAGGGTCTCGGCAGAAGGGATGATGGGGCTAGGGATGTCAGGCTCAGATGGCAGAGGGGACGAGGGGTGGCCTGGGGGCGGGAGGCTTGGGCTCAGATGGTGGAGGGGATGTGGGCTGCCAAGGGGGCTTGGGCTCAAATGGTGGAGGGGACCCAGCCCCAGCAGTTCCTTCCCAGTAGCACAGCCTCCCAGGGTGTGAAGCAGGGAGCTGGAGCAAGCCAGCTCGGGGTGACGGTGGGTGGTGATGGCAGTGGCATGAGGATGCAGATGACATGATGACATTACTCTTGTCCCGCAGGAATTTTTTTTTCCTCGTATAGAGAGGAGCAGAATAAATTTTATCGTGCACCAAGGCATGTGCAGATGTGCACCACCAGTGAAACACATGCTGCTGGCTGTGGGTGCTCTGCTAATCAGCTGGGCAATGTTTGAATCTCTCCTAGGCATCTGCCCAAGCACACAGCTTGCAGGGACCACTAGTTTGGACATGGTTTATAGCTAGCTGCGCCATGCCCCCTCTTCTTAGTGCCGCCCACTCCAGGTCTTAGCCTGCCAAGCATTGGAGTGGAATCTGGTCGTCCTTCCAGGAGGATCGACAGTAGTGGAGCCCTGGGCATGGAGCAGAGGCTGGGAAGGGGGTGGATGGAATTTTTGTGTGGGGGGGGGGGGGCCCGGATCCACTAGCTGTAGTGCCTTAAAGGTGCCAGTAGAGTTGACTCCTGACCCTTTTGAGCCAAAGGGAGAAAACATTGGTTCTGAACCACTGGGCTGGCATAGGGGGGTGGCCAGCCACTCCAGGATGTGGCAAACCCTGAGCCGGTGGGGGGTGAGACTTTTCAAGGCTTGTTTTTTTTTTCTCCTGGCCCAAGAGAAAAGAGAGAAAAATGGGTCTTGTTGTACATCTGATGGCTGGGGCTCCTGCCCCATACTCCACAGCACCCCCTGCTGGGGGAGGCTGTGACCAGAGGAACTGGGAAGTACCCTCCACTGTCAACTCCCCTGCCCTGTGCCCCACAGTGCCCCCTGCTGGGAGAGGCTGGGACTGGAGGAGCTAGGGGTTGCCCCCCTTTCCCTGCTTCCAATAGCACCCCCTGCAGGGATCAGAGAAGCTGTACTCCAGGACAACAGAGCCATTTCTAACATCCCTCTCTCCAACAGTGAGCCCCATGCTGGTGGTGCATCCTGAACCCCCCGATGGGGGCTGGGGCTGGATGGTGGTTCTGGCAGCCTTTTTCCAATCCGCGCTGGTGTTTGGGGTGATCCGTTCCTTTGGTGTTTTCTTCATGGAGTTTGTGGGGTACTTCGGGGAGTTGTCTTGGCGGGTGTCCTGGATCACCTCCATCGGGATTGCTGTGCAGCAGTTTGCTAGTGAGTTTGGGGGTGGGAGAAGAACCCCACACCTCCCCCAGAGTCTGATGAATTACTGGGTAATGGGAATCTGTCTGGTGTTTCTCTGCCACCTCCTGCAGGTCCAGTGGGCAGTGCCCTCAGCATCCAGTACGGCGCGCGCCCCGTGGTGATGACCGGGGGCTTCCTCTCAGGGCTGGGCATGCTCCTGGCTTCCTTCGCCACCTGCCTGACTCACCTGTACCTCAGCATCGGGCTGCTTTCAGGTAGGTCCCATCCTGAGCCCCCTGCCTCAGTTGCCCCCAGGAGTGTTCTTGCTCAAGACTCAGAGCAAGAACTTCTGGGTAAACCAGTGCACCATGGGGTTTCCAAAGGTCTGGCCTATAGCTGCCTAAGGTGCAGAGGTTTTTGGATAACCTCCACTGTGCATTGCGTTAGGGATGGAATTAGGAAGGTGAGGCAGGTCTTGCAACCCCAGAGCCTCTCCTAAACAGCAAGGGTGCTAGGCAGGAAGCTGGCAGACCTGGGCCCCTTTTTAGTGCCAGTGTTGGCTGAGTCCTGGGGGAGATTGCCCGATATTTGCTGTGGGGACTTCCACCTGCCAAATGCTCTGATGTTACCGCGGTGTTTTTTCAGAATGCCAGTGGCTTAATGGATAAGGCGTCAGTAGCCACTGGGAGGCGTGGGTAATAGGTGCTGTTCTGCCCTGCCCCCTTGGGCTCACACTGACGGGATCATCCCACTTACGCACGGGTGAAATTCCTTTTTGCTTTCCTTGGGTTTGGTTATTACATGGAGAAGAAATGATCAGACATTTTTTTTTTCCTCTTCCTGCCCTGCCATCTGTCCTCCTGCCCAGTTTTCTCCCTTGAATGTGTTTCCCGGATGCTAGAGCAGTGGTTCTGATCCAGGGACATGCAGAGGTCTTCCAGGAGTACATCCTGAGCTGTCCTAGCTCTAGGACAGTTTGGGATGGCCGCTCTGGGTCCTGAGCACCTCAAATGCCTACTGGGGGGGGCCTGGTGCTGACAGCAGGGGTTGAAGGCCCCCCGCACTCACTGGCAGCCCCAGGAAGCAGAATGACCCCACCCCATGTGCTCCAAGCCCCGATTCCCAACCATGTCACTCCGCTTTCCCCTGCTACCGGTGAGCGCAGGGGGGCCTGACCCCTGCTGCCGGCCCCAGACCCCTGTTAATCCACTGTCGCTCAGGGGAAGGGGTTGGGAAAGGGTGGAACTGCTTCCCGCATTCACCGGTTGCAGGAAATGGAGTGATGTGGCTGGGCATTGGGGGAGCGGAGTGGGCTGGGGCTGGGTTGCTCCACTTTATGCTGCTGCTGGTGAGTGCTGGGGGGCCTGACCCCTGTGACAGGTCCCTCCGCTAATCTCCCGGGCTGTGTCACTCAGTGGAGGGGACTTGGGGCAGGAGGGTGGGCGAGTGGACGGACTGGGGGTAGGGCGGGAAGAGGCGGGGCAGGGTGGGAGCTTGAAGGAAGGAGTGGAGGCAGAACGAGATGGGGCGCAGTAAGGGCAGGAAGAGGTGGTGACAGGGGTTGGAGTGATGTGAGGGGTTTGTCCCAGACTCTTGCTCCCTCCATGGATAGCCCTGGGTCCATGAACTCCTCTAGAGCCTTGCCTAGCTTGACAACAGGCGACATAAAATGCACTGCCAAGTAGGCACTAGGGATGTTAAAATATTGGTTAATTGAATAGTCGATTAACCTCATGAATTCTTATTGGTTACTCTACTATTCTATACTCCCCAGGGGTGGGGGCTGGTAGCCAGTGTGTTCTGGCCCCACTCCCGAGGGGGCCCCCTGCCACTCTGTGCTGCTGCATCTGTATCAGAGGCAGCAGTGTGGGCTGCCAGGCTGGAGCTGATCTGCAAGGGGAGCCAGTTTAAAAACCAGCTCCCCTTGTGGACCAGCTGCCTGTTGCCCCATGCTGCTGCCTCTGATACAGAGGCAGCAGCGTGGGTGGGGTGTTTTAGATGCTGCTTGTAATTATTAGAACTGGGAGCACTGGCTGTTGGGAATCTGGAAGCACAGGAAACAGGAAGGAGGGGTGAGGAGATGGGCCAGGCCTGAGTGAGAGCTACAGAGAGGAGCAGCAGCAGCTTTGTAAAGAGGTTTCACCTTTGTTAAATAAAGGCCTGTTGAAGTTTGTTACTACCTTGCTTGCATGATACAACAGTGTGGTGGCAGCAGCCCCTGTCGGGGGCAGGGTGTCTGAGCTCCTGGACCCAGCATGAGCTGGAACTGAGCCGGGCTGCCTGCCCACCAGCTCCTAATACACTTTAAATGCAGAATCACAGCAGGGGTAGGTCCCGGACCCGGCACAAGCTGGGACGAGCCAGGCTGCTGGCCAGCCTGCTAATAAATTTACTGGCAAGGGCAGAAGAGGATATGTGTGTGCGTGTAATCTATAGCATTAACCTATAAGCTTTTGCTTATCGGTTCATTGGTTAAGTGACTACACTATTACATCCCTAGTAGGTACTAGCTAAAATTTCCTACACACACTGGTTTATACTTCTTGGTCTGCCGGCCCCACACACCACCCTGGGCTCTGCTCCCAGGCTCAGCTGTGGGGGGGAAAGGGACAGGAGGAAAGGGGGGAGGGGGGGGAAGACATCAGACCCCTCAACATTGTTCTCTCTAATGTTTTTTTCCTGTGTGCAGAATAAATTTTGTTATGTGCATGAAGGCATATGTGGCTGGGCACCACCAGTAGAAAAATATGCTTTGGGCATTCTGATAATCAGCTGAGCAGCACCTGAATCTGTTGGGTGGCTGCCTAAATGCCAGGGAACACTTCACCCCACTCTTAAAAATGTTCCCATGCCACTGAAGAACACAATCACATGATCTTCAAATGACCCCTTCCTGACCCTCTTCATCACAATTCTTCCTTGCCCCAAAAAAGTCAGCCCTGTTCAGACGCTAATCATACCAAATGTGACCCAAAATGACAACTGGCGCAGCTATATCTTTGTGCAGAGTAGAACATGGGGGAAGGGAGACACATCAGTGGGGTTCAAGAGAGGGTTTCTAAGGTGGTGGGGGCTGGCAGGAGGAGAGGGAGAACTAAAGAACCCAGGGAAGGAACTAGACTGTATTAAAAATGGCTGCCATTATGGCGAGGAACTGTGGGGCCACAGAGGGAACAAGTGGGATCTTTTCAAAATGGGTGTCACTGAAAGGCACCATGGGGGAGGCATCGAAAGAAAAGGGACCTTATTAAAAATGTCCACCCCTTGAAAGGGAGAAGGAGCTGAGCAAAATTCAAAATGGCCACCTCCTTCAAAATGGCCATCACTTTATGGGGGTGCAGGGGCCATGCTGTTGGGGGAGGGCATAATCATTTAAGCTGAGAAGGAAGGAACTGGGCTGCACTCAAAATGGCTGCTGCATGGCAGCCATTTTGGAAAAAACAAGGCAAAGGTGGGTGTTGCCAGTTGCCAACACCATAACAACCCAGGGGTGGGGGGCACAGGAAGGTGGGGGAGGGCTCTTTCCAGCCAAGTGCAGCCCCAACTTATGTATTTTATTTATACCCCTTCCCCTCCTTTTGGCAGGCTTCCGGGTGGGCCTTGGTTGTCACACCTTCTGTGGCCTCTGTCGCCCGTTACTTCAAGAAGCGCCGGACCTTCGCTACAGGTTTGGCGTTCACAGGCGTGGGCCTGTCTTCCTTCGCCTTCTCCCCGCTCTTCCAGCTCCTTGTGGACACCTACGCCTGGCGCGAGGCCCTCTTGGTTGTGGCTGGCATGTCCTTCAACCTGGTGGTGTGTGGGGCTCTCATCCGCCCCCTGACCCTCAAGGAGGACCTGGCCAGCCCTGTGAACCTTGGTGAGAGCTGTCTGGAGAAACTTTCCACCCTCTTTGACCTGCCTTTGCTCTCCCACTGGCCTTTCATGAGGTTTGTCCTGGCCGTGACCTTGATCAACACCGGCTATTTTATTCCCTATGTCCATCTGGTGGCCCAGGCTCGAGAGCTGCGCTATGATGAATACCAAGCTGCCTTCCTTATGTCTGTGGCTGGCGTGGCTGACCTGTGTGGCCGCCTCCTCTCAGGTTGGCTTGCTGACTGTCGGGCTTTCCGCCTCGTCCACATCTTGGTAGCCTGGACTTCCCTGACTGGCATCTCCTTGGCCCTGGTGCCCCTGGGGCATAGCTACCCGGTCCTGATGGCCATTGGCATCTGCTACGGCTTCTTCTCTGGGGCGCTCACCCCTGTGGTCTTTTCCATCCTGCCGGAGATCGTGGGCATTGGGAGGATCTTCAGCTCGCTGGGGCTGCTGCAGATGATGGAGAGCATTGGCGGGCTTCTGGGAGCACCATTCTCTGGTAGATTGAGGCTGCCTTCCTTTTCTTCCCATGAAATTCATTGGAAACCAGCTCCTGTACCCCTGTAAATCAGTCTCCAACCCTACCCTTTTTTCTCTCAGCTTAAGCCATAGACTTGGTGCATCTTGGAGCCAAGGTTCCCTGGTCCCACCCTGGTCCTAGGACCAGTGTTTGACACATGAATATAATCCTGATTGGTGTTAGTTGCCTCTCCAACCTCTTTTGGTAGCCCCTAGGGACAGGCCCAGAGATGGGGATGAAACCCAACAGTTATGGCTCCTAGTTGCCCCTGCTCCAACCCACTAGACCTCGCAGTAATCTAGGCCACCCTGGGCTTTTGTGACATTCTGGGCCACCTTTTGTGTTCTAGATTGCTCTATGTTCTCCAGGTGTTGTTCTAGATCACCCTGGTTTGTCCTGGTGTTGTTCTAGATAACTCTTTCCTTTCTCTGTTCCAGGTTGGCTGAAGGACATGACTGGGGACTACACAGCCTCTTTCCTGGCAGCTGGGGCTTTCCTTTTGGCAGGGAGCCTGGTTTTGGTCACTTTGCCCAACTTCTCTTCCTGTCTTGGCTCTTCCACTCCTGCCTGCCAGGTGGAAGCCGGAGTGGAGCCAGCCACAGTGACGCTGGCCTCTGGGGAACTCTCCTGCACCCAGAACAGAGACTGGCCAGCCAGAAGCCAAGATCTCCAGGAGCCGGCATGACTGAAAGGGGATGGTGGCAGCCAGAGGCTGGATGAAGCAGAGGAATGAGCCATGTGGGACATGGCTCTGTTGGTGTCTATCAGTCAATTATCCCAGCCTGGGGTTTCCCCTCCCCTCACTGGGCCCAATTCCCCATTTGTACCTTCTGAGCTGTAGAAGGAATTCCAGAACCTGGCTAAGTTCCTGGTGAAGAAAGTGTCAGGTCATAAATTCCAGCTACATGTGGAGTCCTAGAGCTTCACCTGCCTTCCCACCCCCTTTAGTATCTCTACCTAGAACACTCAGCTGTCCTCAACTTCCTGGGTTCTCTGTCAGAGCTTCAGCGGGGCTCTGGTCTCCAATTCCAACCTCCCAGAAACCCGGGTCCTTAATTTCAGAAGGACACTGAGGAAGGGGCGAGAGAGCTCAGAGCAGAGCCAGACAGAAAATTCCAGAGCTCCTGCTTTTAATTTAGCAAAGAAAAGGGTTGAGGGGTAGCTAGGTCCTAGTTGATAAAGACTTCCATGAGGGCCAGAAATTGCATCCAAACAAGCTCTCCAATCTGGCAGCCTATGACCTAACATGAACTACTGGCCAGAAGTTGAAACTAGAGCGGGATCTGGGTCTAAAACAAAGAAAAAATTCATGAAGGGATAATGGGATGCTGTGCTCATTGAGAAGAACGTAGCAATGACCCCTTAATGGCAGCTTTGTGCAAATAGGAAATAAAAGGCCCCTGCCTCAATTTCCCTTCTTGCTCCTATGAATGGCTGTCAGGAAACTAACACCCAGCTTTTCCCCCCTACTGTTGGGGTGTGTTTGTCCTGCAGCCCAGAAATGCAGTCACATAAGAACAGCCATACTGGGTCAGACCAAAGGTCCATCTAGCCCAGTATCCTATTTGCCAACATTGGCCAATACCAGATGTCCCAGAGGGAGGGAGCACAACAGGTAATCTTCACGTGATCCCTCTTCTGTCATCTGTTTCCAGACAAACAGAGGCTAGGGACACCATTCCTACCCATCCTGACTAATACCCATTGATGGACCTAACTTCCATGAATCAGTCTAGCTCTTTTTTTGAACCCTGTTAAAGTCCTAGTCTTCACAACATCTTCTGGCAAGGAGTTCCACAGGTTGACTGTGTTGAGTGAAGAAAAATGTCCTTTTGTTTATTTTAAACCTGCTTCCTATTAATTTCATTTGGTGACCCTGGGTTCTTATATTGTAGGAATAAGTAAATAACTTTTCCTTATTCACTTTTTCCACACCAGTCATGATTTTATAGATCTCTATCCTACACACACACCCGAAGTCTCCTTTTTTCTAAGCTGAAAAGTCCAAGTCTTTTTACAGATGTAAATGCCGTCCAGACAAATGTGTAGATTTTGTGTAGCTAGAGGTCACTGTGTAATTAGGTGCAGTGGAGGAAAAGATGGTGGACCATATATGGTGTAGTTTAACCACCAAAATGTAGGATTTGCTGATTTAAAAGAGGGGCCCTTGTTTAGCAAAATGACAGTTTTGAGGGGGGACAGAAGCGGCGGTTGCTAGTGCTGCCTTTTCTTGACCAGAGATACATTGGGAATGGAGGGAGATTAAAAACGTGACAAACTGGTGTGGTCTGTGGATTCCTCTAGCATGTTTCTGAGCCCATGGGCACCCGAACCAGAGCATGAGAGGAAGGTGATATAGGTGACTGAAGATTCACCTTGGAAGCAACTGAAATTCCCCTGTGCGTGCAACCTCCCCCTTTTCCCCCCCCCCCCACACACACAGGCGGGACAAAGGTTCAAAGTGCCTCAAGGCAAAACGGTTTGAAAGTTTGAGTTTTTGCTGGTGGAATTTAACAGGTCTCTGTGGGGGCAGGGAGGCAGAGAGGGTAAATATTATCAGTTGTGGAGATGGATGATTAACAACAGAGATTTCCCTAAAGATTGTGCAAAACATCCCAGTAGTTGATTTGTAGAAGGTGGGCGTGAAGCAAGAAAAAGTATTAATTCAAGTATAGGACACACCTAGTGATGGAACCCAGGAGTCCTGGCTTTCTGCCCCCCCTCCCCCCCAATCCACCAGTTCCCACTCCCCTTCCCGAACCCACTGGGTCAAGGTTCTCCTGAGCACCAAGCAGACAGATACTGAGTTTCTTTAGTAGCAGAGCAGAGCTGGAGTTTGCCCTGGACTTTCCATATGAGCCTGGCTTCTCTCCACTGTCTAGGACAATGCATCTGCCCTTTGGAATCCTACTTTTTCCAGGCTGCTGTTTATTCAGGAGCCCCCTTGCCTAGCACCGAGATGCGGCCGCCTCTGGTGGAGGGGTGTGGCTGGTTACACAGGGATCCCTTGCCTGGCATTGAAATGCAGCCACCTCTGGAGCAAGGTGGCTATACAGGAATCCATGCAAGCTGCATGCAAACTTCTGAAGACATGTAATAGAGGCTCCATTGACGTGCACACTCCTAAATTAAAAAACAAGGGGACCAAAAATGCCTATGGCTAAACAGCAAAGTAAAAGCAGTGAGGCGCATAAAGTGGAAATTGAATCCTATTCAGGAAAATAGACAGGAGCATAAACTCTGGCAGCTTGTGTAGAAATATGAGAAAAGCCAAAAAGGAATTTGAAGAAAGGCTAGCCAAAGACATCAGAAGCAGGAATAATCAACTCATGGGATTAATGGACAAACAATGCTAAAAAAGCACTCAATAAGGCCATTGCTGAGAAGCAATACTTTTTTTTCATCTGAAAACCCGAGGCATTCTTTTTAGGTGACAAATCTGAGGAACTGTCCCAGTTTTAAGTGTGATGAGAGGAGGTTTTGGAACAAACTGATAAACTAAACAGTAACAAGTTATCAGAACCAGATGGTAGTCATGCAAGAGTTCTAAAACAACTCAAATGTGAAAGTGCAGAACTACTAACCTTGGTTTGTAACCTATCCTTTAAATCAGCTTCTGTATCAAATGACTGTCAGATAGCTAATGCGACACTAGTTTCTTAAAAGGGCTCCTGAGGATCCTGGCAGCTATAGGCTGGTAAGTTTAACTTCAGTACTGGGCAAATTGGTTGAAACTAAAGATCAGAATTGTCAGACCCAAAAATTACCATAATTTGTTGGGGAAAAGTCAACATGGTTTCTGTAAAGGGAAATCATGCCTCACTAATCTACTGGAATTCTTTGTTGGGGGGGGGTCAACAAGCGTGGACAAGGAGGATCCAGTGGATATAGTATACTTAGATTTCCAGAAAGCCTTTGACAAGTTCCCTCACCAAAGGCTCTTAAGCAAAGTAGGCTGTCATGGGATAAGAGGGAAGGTCCTCTCATGGATTGGTAACTGGTTAAAATATAGGAAACAAAGGATATGGATAAATAATTTTCAGAATGGAGAGAGGTAACTAATGGTGTCCTGCAGGGGTACATATGGGGACCAATCCTATTCAACCTATTCATAAATGATATGGAGAAAGGGATAAACAGTGTGGGGACGAAATCTGCTGCTGATACAAAACAGCTCATGCAAGTCAAGTTGAGAACAGACAGTGAAGAACTTCAAAAGGATCTCAAAAGGCTGGGTGACGGGGCTATAAATGAAATTCAGTGTTGATCAATGCAAAGTCATGGATGTTGGAAAACATAATCCCAACAGTACGTATAAAATGATGGGGATAAATTAGCTGTTTCCATTTGAGAGAGAGCTTGGGAGTCATTGAACATTCTCCAGAAACATCCAGTCAGGGTGTGGCAGCACTCGAAAATGCTAACACCAGTGTTGGGAATTAAGAAAGGGATAGACAAGATAACGTCTCCACATAAATCCATGGTACACCCATATCTTGAATGCTGCAGGCAAGTGTGGTTGCCCCAGTTCAAAATAGATCTACTGGAATTAGAAAGGGTTTAGAAAAGGGAAACAAAATTGATGAGGGGCATGGAATGGCTGTCTTACAAGGACAGATTAATAAGACCAGGACTGTTTAGCTTGGAAAAGAGATGGCTAAAGGGTGAATATGGGCGCTGTCTATGAAATCATGACTGCTGTGGAGAAAATAAATGTTATTTAGTCCTTCCCATAGCACAAGAACTAGGGGTCACTGAAGGGTGCTGAGATGCGGCCCACTCTGGAACCAGGTAGTTGAGCATACCCCCTTGCCCTGCACTGAGATGCAGCCACCTCTGGGTTTGGGCAGCTGGTCACACAGGGACCCCTCACATGGCACTGAGATGCAGCCACCTCTGGAGCAGGGAAGCTGATTATACAGGGACCCCTTGCCTGGTGCTGAGATGCGGCCACCTCTGGGATGGGGTGGCTGCATGTACAAAGACCCCTCACCCTGCAGTGCAGCACATAATTCCAATGACTGACTAACCAGCCAGGAAACAGGCCTAGAGCCACGCACACTGCCACCCTGGAGCTAGGGCAGGCAGGTTGCAGAACCCAGCCAGCACCACTAGAGGGCAGATGAACCATTTAAAGCAGTGGTCTCCAGCCTTTTTAAGCATGAGATCACTTTTTGAATTTAAGTGTAATCCAAGATGTACCTCAAACCCAAACACCCTTTTCCCTGCCTTCTTTGTGCCCCTTCTGAGGCCCAACCCCGTTCTCATTCCAACCTTCCTCCCTCTCCCACCCTTCCTCACTTTCACCAGGCAGGGGCAGAGGTTGAGGTGCAGGCTCTGATCTTGGATTAAGGGATTTGGTGTGCAAGAGGGGCCCTGAGCTTAACTTGGGGCAAGCAGTTGGGGTGCCCAAGGAGGTTCTAAATGCAGGCTCTGGGAGAGCATTTGGATGCAGGGGTGCTCAGGGCTGGGGCAGGGGCCTGAGGTGCAGGAGGAGGTTTATGACTGGGGTAGGAGTTCGGGATGTGGGCTCCAGCTGGGTACTACTTATCTCAGGTGGCTCCTGGGTGGTGGTGCAGGGGGGCTAAGGCAGGCTCACCCCTGGCCCATTCCCTAAAGCAGCCAGCAAACTCCATCCCAAGTCCTGTTGTGCTCCCTCTCTGCTCTGTGGAGATAGGATACAGGGTGGGAGAGGGGGCACCTTGGCATGAGCCCTCACCCTCTCCTGCCTGGAGGCTTCTGAGGGGACAGCTCCAAGGCAAAGGGCAGGAGATGCACCACAGTCTGGGGGGAGCAGCTGAAGTGCCAGCGCTTGATAGCCTCTTGGCCAAACCAGGATCACCTCTCAGATGCTCCAAGATCTACCAGTAGATCCCGATCTACTGGTTGGTGACCACTGATTTAAAGGGATAGCATCCTATTTCAGTAGTCTGCCACAAACTCAGACTCTTGTCCCCCCCCTTCATGCTCCACTTAGCTCCCTCAGCCTGATGCTGAAAACATAATTGGACTAGAGCAGTGTTTCCCAATTTTATTTGGCCACAGAATCCTTTAAAAAAAAACTGCTGGGGGAAACTGGTCAACCCCCCCCACCAAAAAAGTGGGAAAACTGTGAAGCAAAAAAAAAAAAAACCTGCCAGCCTGCCCCTAAGATTGCAGCGGTTGCTGGCCCCTTGGAAATAGTGGCCCTGGGCAACCACCTGGTTCGCCCAGTCTTGCGGGGAGGGAGTGATCCGGTTCTCGCAGAACCCTTACTTTCACTTCGTGGAACCCCAGGGTTCCGCAGAGTACTATTTGGGAAACACTGGATTAGAAAAAAATGAGCAGACTAATGAGTGCAAATGAGCCACTGAATATTGTGCTGCATCACACCACTGCAGAGCATTGCACAAACTCATGCAAATAACTGGTGCGATGAACTGGTCCCCAGAGCACCTCATTAGTATGAATAACACTTAGAGCTTGTGAGCCCTAGAACTGTAATAATCCCTGCAAAGAGTCACGAAGAAAAAAAAATAAATGAGGAAAGAATAATCAGAGTGGGGAAGAGAGCTGAGGCATCCTGGCTCCCACCAGCCCCAGCTCTAACCCACCAGCCCCCCTCTCAGAGCCAGGGTGACAACCGTGACTCTATCATGTTCTTAAAGCAAATGGCCCAGGGAAGGGGGCCAGTGGCCAGGCTCAGAGGTGGGGGTGGGGAGAGAAAATTCTTAAGGACACACGATGGACTTTGTCCCCCGCACACACACACACTTGCTGTGTGATCCAAGTGCCCCCTGCTCTGCCCTAGACACAGTCTTCAGCCCTGGCTCCCAGGCTGTCCTGGTGCTCCCGGGACTCCCAGAGCTCAGGGCAGACCAGGAGGTAGCACCCGCTGAGCATAGCAACTGGGTGGCTGGGAACCAGATTCCTGGGTTCTCTCCCTGGGGCTGGTGGTCAGAGCAGGAGGGCTGGGAGCTAGGACTCCTGGGTTCTCTTCCCAGCTTTGGGAAGGAAATGGGGACTGGTGGGTTAGCAAAGGAAGTTAAGTCCCTGGACTCCTGCATTGCATTTTCAGCTGTTGTGCTGAGTTACTGTCAGGAACCTCCATTGGCTCTGTTCCTCAGTTTCCCCAGCTTCGTCTCAGGATTTGAGGGCTAGATTCCCCATCACCAGCAGCATTAAAGGTCAGGGCCTAACCGGCATCTCTTTCCCTTCCGCCGTTTTGTTCTTCAACCCCTCTCCCTCTGCCTGCACTTTGATCTCCCGCCTCCAGGAAACGGCGAGGGAGGACCCCATGGCACACCCTGTGCCCCTCCAGCCCCCTGATGGAGGCTGGGGCTGGATGGTGGTGCTGGCTGGCTTCCTGCAGTCGGCACTGGTTTTCGGGGTGATCCGCTGCTTCGGCATCTTCTTCGTGGAGTTCATGGGGTACTTCGGGGAGCTGTCGGGACGGGTGTCCTGGGTGACGTCCATCGGGATTGCCGTGCTGCAGCTGGGGGGTGAGTGAGGGATGCTGAAGGGAGGGGTAAGTGGGCAGGTATGGAGTAGCCAGGCATGCCCACCCCTCAGTGCCGCCTCTGCCCCATTCCTACATGTCCCTCTCCTGGGACAGGCCCACTCCCAACCCCACACCTCCCGCAGTCAGCTGTACTGGCATGTTACGGGGCCCCAACTGGCTTCTCTCTGCTGCCCCCTGCAGGTCCGGTGGGCAGTACCCTCAGCACCCAGTACGGCGCGCGCCCTGTAGTGATGGCCGGGGGCTTCCTCTCAGGGCTGGGCATGCTCCTGGCTTCCTTTGCCACCTGCCTGACCCACCTGTACCTCAGCATCGGGCTACTTTCAGGTAGGTTCCACCCTGAGCCCCTGCCTCAGTTTACCCCCGAAGTGTCCTTTCTCCAGGTTGGGAGCAAGGGCTTCTGGGTAGCCCAGTGCACCACGGGGTTTCCAAAGGTCTGGCCTATAGATGCCTGGAAAATGGAGTCTTCTGGGTAAAATCCTGGCATCTGGCAGCTCTGAGATTGCTCTGTGGTACATACACGTTCATGCCTTGAGGTTAGAGTCATTGTAGGGTTCTCCAGCCATTCTTCCTCCCAGGTTCTGGACATTAAGACCAGGAGGGGAACCACCCAACCTGATCTCCTGGTCCATCACTTCTGCCTATTCTCCATCCAGCCCATACCTGGTGGTTGAGCTAGACCATGGCACTCTATGCAGTGGAGAACCCCCTCTTCCATCCCATGTCTATGGTTCATGACCTGTATGGAGCCTGTGGCCTGGGCTCTGCTGCCCCTTCCCAGATCTAGAACCCTCTGTTCTAGATCATCCATAGCTGCTCTAGCCCTGATCTACATGCTCACGAGCGTGACCTAGAGTGGCCTTGGCCCAATCTCTCGTCTAGCCCAGGATAGACCAGTTCCCCAGATGGGGCAGTCAGTCAGATCTCAGGCAAGATGTTCACACTGGGCAGCTGGAGAAAGGACAGAGAAAATGCCTAGAACCCAGTGCAGTGCAGCCAATACCTAGAACCCCCCAGTCACAGGAGTCCCTCCCATCCCAGACCCAGGCTTGACATGGCGTCTCTAATTGTTAATGGTTCCACCCCCACTCCAGTGCTAATGGGCTAGACACCCTGGACAATGGCCCAGCCGATGTCAGTTTCCCCTCTGGCCCATGTGCCATCCATCCCAGTCTAGCAAACAGAATGTTAGGACTCATTAAGAAAGGGATAGAGAATGAGGCAGAGAATATCTTACTGCCTCTATATAAATCCATAGCATGCCCCCATCTTGAATACTGTGTACAGATGTGGTTGCCTCATCTGAAATAGATATCTTGGCATTGGAAGAAGTTCAGAAAAGGGCAACAAAAATGATGAGGGGTCTGGAATGGTTGCCACGTAAGGAGAAATTAGTAAGACTGGGACTTTTTGGCTTGGAAAGGAGATTACTAAGGTTTCTGTAAAATCATGACTGGTGTGGAGAAAGTGAATAAGCAAAAGTTGTTTACTTGTTCCCATAACATAAGAAGTAAGGGTCACCAAATTAAATTAATAGGTAGCAGATTTAAAACAAACACAAGGAAATATTTCTTCATGAAACACACAGTCAACCTGTAGAACTCCCTGCCAGAGGATGTTGTGAAGATCAGGACTTTAACAGGATTCAAAAAAGAGCTAGATAAATTCATGGAGGATAGGTCCATCAATGGCTGTTAGTCAGGATGGGCAGGGATGGTATCCCAAGCATCTGTCTGCCAGAAGCTAGGAATGGACAATAGGGGATGAATCACTTGCTGATTCCCTGCTCTGTTCATTCCTTCTGAGGCATCTGTCATTGGCCACTGTAGGAAGACAGGACACTGGGCTAGATGGACCCAATCTGTCCATGCTTATGTTCTTATGTCTCCCACCTGCCCAGCACCTGTATTAGACCCACCCAGGCCAGTTGTCCTGGTTCTGGTCTTGTTGCCTTTCTGTCCCCACTGCAGGGCTGGGCTGGTCTTTGGTCTTCACGCCTTCTTTGGCTTCCGTGGCCCGGTACTTCACCAAGCGCCGGACATTCGCCATGGGCCTGGCCGTCTCAGGGGCCGGCCTGGCCTCCTTCGCTTTCTCCCCACTCTTCCAGGTGCTGGTGGACACCTACGCCTGGCGGGGAGCCCTGCTCATCATGGCCGGTGTCTCCTTCAATCTGGTGGCTGCTGGCGCCCTGCTGAGACCCTTAGAGCTGGAGGGCAATGTGGCTACTCCGGAAGCCTGCTGGCTGCCGCTCCAGGCCCTCTCCTCCCTCCGCCGGCTGCGCTTGGCCTGCCATGGTCCCTTTCTTCTGTTTGCCGTTGCCTTTGTCTTAGTGGACACTGGCTACTATGTGCCGTACGTTCACCTCGTGCCCCACGCTCGGGAGCTGGGCTTTGACGAATACCAAGCCGCCTTCCTCATGTCTTCTGCCTCGGTGGCTGACCTGTGTGGCCGCGTGGCAGGTGGCTGGCTGGCCGACCGCTTAGCCCTCCGCCTGGTTCACAGCCTGACTCTCTGGACCATCCTGACGGGCCTCTCTATAGCCCTCGTGCCACTGGGGCGGAGCTACCCTCTCCTGATGGGCCTCTGCATCTGCTACGGTTTCTTCGCTGGTGCTCTGGTACCCCCCTCCAGTTCTCCAGCCTGGCAGAGATTGTGGGAACAGTGCACATCATGGAGGGCATCGGGCTCATGCAAATGATAGAGAGTGCTGGTTCCCTCGTGGGGGCCCCTCTTTCCGGTAAGGATCCAGATTCTGTTTCCTTCCATCCCTCCCCCCTCCTTCCCCCCCCCCCCCGCATTTTTGGACCTAGACAGTTTAGCCAGTGTTTGGGAGGCTTGCTGCAAGGAGGGAAACTGAGGAAGGAGGCAGGTGAACGTCCATTTGTCTGAACCCCAATGAGGAATCAAACAAGAGGCAATTCCTTTGCCTACAATTCCACACCTTTCTCCAGAGAGCACTGTGACCAAAAACCCCCTCCTGAGGATTATATGGGCTTTCCCTCCCTTCTTCTGAATCTTGGTCCCCGTGCTTTTCTTCTTGCCTTTCCCTTGTACTCCTGAACAATTCCCCTAGCGCAAGGGAGGCAAAGCTGTGTTGTCAGGGTCTAAGAATGTGTGATTGTTTTAGAAGTGCTTGTGCAGGACTGGCTCGCCTAGGAGTAGCTATGGCACACAGGGAATGGTGGTAGGAAAGTCTGCTCACCGCTCGCGGGAGCCTTCTTCTGGTCACTTTGGGGAATAGCTCTCTGCTAGGGCTGATGCCTCTGCCTTCTGCTGTCCTCTTTCTCGTGCTGCGTCCCCTCTCTCTTGCTTCGGTTGCTGCAGCCTCCTCTTTGTGACTTAGCCCCCAAGGTGTCTCCAGACAATGGCCACAGGCAGGTGGTCCACCTTCCTTTGCCTGGGCAACACAATATCCCCCAGGGCTGGAAAGGTAACCCAGACTGCCCTCTGCTCCAGGTTCCAGCTCACAGGTCCCTATTCACTGTCCTACACCCTGACTTCCCCCCTTTGTGGGTTTGCCAGACTCACAATTCCCTCCTTCCAGGCTGCAATGGTGGACCATCCTCTACAGTCCCAGTTAATATGGCCACTGTCTCCCCTTCCAATCTTGTGTCACCTGGGCACCCCATCCTGTGTTCTCAGCCTGTCTTGAATGAATGTCTTGCTCTAGCTTCTTAGAGGGCTGGGGGCGGTGGGGGGCGTGGAGAAGAAGGAAGACAGTCCTCCAGTTACCAGTAACTACCTGAACTAAACCTTCGTCCGAAAGAAGGGAATGGTAAAGAGATAGATCCTGGACCTAGGTTCTAGTTAAACAACATGATCTAGGTTCCCAATCCCTCACATTGCCTAAATAGCCCCAGGCACATGGGCTAAAGGGGGTACCAATCTGGGAAGCTAGGCTGTAGAGTTCTGGATTCTAGGTAGAGCTAACAACTCTAAAAAGCCCTAATCATATGGTCCAAACCTGGAAGCTAAATAATGGTATTTGGGGTTCTAGGTATTTCTAACAAATGGGTTCTAGATAGCCTATAAGCCTCTCTGGGTCTATCTAGCCTAAATCATGTCGACTAATGCCTGATGGAGGCAAGGTAGCTAGAATGTTATCAGTGATTGTTTTTATTACTGTAGATGTGGGAGCCCTTGTCCTGAACTGGGACCCAACTGTGATAAGTACAGTGTAGAGTCCAGAGATGGTCCCTCCCCCAAAGCCCTCATCATCTAAGTATAAGAAAAGAGGCAAAAGCAGGGTACACAGAATGTGGTATTCTGGAGTCTAAGTAGAACTGAAAATAGGTTTGAGACAAAGCATGGCTGTGTTCTGCATAGTCCCATTAGACTGTCCAGCAGACTATCCATACCACAAGGCGTTTGAGTGCTAGCTCAGTACTTTCTAGGTTAACCATCATTTTGTATCAGAGGGGTAGCCATGTTAGTCTGAATCTGCAAGAACAACGAGAAGTCCTGTGGCACCTTATAGACTAACAGATATATTGGAGTATAAACTTTCGTGGGCAAAGACCCACATGCATCTGTGGGTCTTTGCCCACAAAAGCTTGTGCTCCAATATATCTGTTAGTCTATAAGGTGCCCCAACACTTTATACCTTGTGGTCCATCTACATTTTAGGTGACACATAAAGTATTTTCTAGATACCCCATGCAGGATGTCTAGGCAATGAGGCATTTTGGGGTTCTAGGTCATGCAAATTGTACACTAGATAACTCAAAGATGGATATGTTCTCGAATGTCTAGAGACTTCAATATTATGGGTCCCAGGTAACACATGTAGTGCATTCTAGGTAACATAAAGAATTGCATGTTCTGGGCCATCCAACCAATTCGATACTATGAGTTCTAGGTGATGCATGCAGTATGTTCTAGATAACCCAAAGCACTGTATGTTGTAGGTTGGCTCCGGGACATGACTGGGGACTACACGGCCTCTTTCACTGTAGCAGGGGCTTTCCTCCTCGCTGGAAGTTTGCTCCTTTTTACTTTGCCAAATTATTTCTCCTGCCCCATGGACTCGACAGCTGAGGAGGAGGCTGCAAGGGATCCCTGAGGGTTTAGATCCTGGCATTTACTGCAGCGAGCCAGCTCGGAAGTGATGTACATATGCTGACCTTCAAGGGGCAGTTGGAAGACGCGTAGCAGATGGGACTCTAGCTGGATCCAGACATTTGCCTTTTCTTTGAGGCTCTGCAAGCACCATGCACAAGGCCATGAAAATATGATCATGCTCCCACTGTGGGCTAAGCCCTCCCAAGGCAAATAGAAACCAGGGAGTGGCCCAATCCAAATTCACTTCTATTTGCAAACTGGTTTACAGAGCATCCTAGATCTTTCAGGCTGGAAGGGACTCTAATGCTCCGCTCATCTGACCTCCAGCATGGTGCGGAGCATTCCATCCATTCCTGCCTCCATCCCATATCTGGTGGTCGAGCTAGTGGCTAGCTTTCCGAACAATATCCATGCTTGAGTGAAAAGGACACGCGTGATTGAAAAGATGCCACACCTTGAGGGTAATTGGCCCTGCTGGTTAATCACCCTCCCTGTGAAAAATGTGTACCTGATTGGCCGAGCTAGTGAAGACATACCCTGCCCTTGACTATGTTTCTCTTCTTGTCTGTGTGTAACACAATCACAAGCGGATGCCCCAGCCGATTGCTCCCAAACATTAAGAGAACATATGAGGCATTCATGGCTAGGACCCTGTTGATTTAGGGGGAGAGTGAAAAACAAAGCAAAAGGGGGGGCACACAGCACAAACGAGTGGCTGATGGCAGAAAAATTAATGCCTTGACTGGTTCAACTGCCTTCCCCAGCAGCTGCACACCCCGAAGGGCTGCTGGTCTTGAGAGAAAGACAACTAATTGAGGAAAGGTACCCAAAAAGATGGGGAAAGGGGATGGGGCCCCTGAATTAGAGGGGGCCTTAGGGGCAGACCCCAGGAATCATTGATGAGGACAGAAGCAACAAACAGTTGCAGGCCTTGACTTTGGAGATGGAATGTGAAGACTGTCATCTTCTGGCCACTGAGTCCAGCCCTGCCATTGTCCGCCATCCCTTCCCGGAGTGCCCCCTCCCTGGGCTACTGGGCTCGAGTCTCCCCTGCTGCACCCTGCAGTCATCACTGTGCAGAGAACCTGAATGGGGGCAGCTTCTTCACACTCAGGCTTGACAGCCCTTGAGTTGTCCCTGCACTCCTTTTCCAATGGGCTTTCCTGACTCACACACCCCAGAACAGGCCATAGCCTTCCAGGTAGACAAAGAAGGGAACACCTCTCATGCTAAACACAGGGGCCCCTCGCCTGGCACCGAGCTGCAGCCACCTCTGAGGCATGGTGGCTGGTTACCCAGTGACCCCTGGCCTGGTGCAGCCCCCCTCCAGAGCTGGCTCTATCTCAGTCGTGGGCAAAGGAACCCTGTGAAACCAGCTGCCCCAGGCTTTCTCCCTCACCCAGCAGGGGCCAGACCTGGGGGGTTCATAGCCTGGCAACACATGAGATGGAGGAGGAAGGGTGGGGTGGCAAGTAGACACCTCCCATCATCTGCAGACTTTGCCCCACAATTCCCTGATAAGAATGCCCAGCCTTTGAGACCGGTATCCTGCATCTGCTCACCGGGTGCAGGGGGCTGGGACAGAATCAAGGGGGCCACTGTTAAGTTTAACAACCACTGGGTCATTGTGCTGGGGGTGGCTCACCCACCACTGAAATGCAGCAACCTCTGTCATGGGGCACAGCTGCTGATTCACGGCTGCCGGCTGCCCTGGGATCATTCATTACAGACTCAGTGGCAGCCACCTCTAGGGTGGAGCACAACCACCAGTAACTGGCCACATGGCAATACTGCACAAAGAGCACCACCTGGCACAAAGGGGCAACCTCTTCTCGGGAGGTGGCAGCTGTTTATACCAGACTCACCTTAGCACATGGAACTGAATCTCTGTGGAGCCCCCCACAGAGGCTGGAGCTGGCTGGTGGCACTGGCGGTCTTCCGGGAGTTGGGGTTGGTTTTTGGGGGTGATCTGCTCCTGTGGGGTCTTCTTCATGGAGTTTGTGCGGTATTTTGGGGAGCTGATGAGCTGAGTGTCCTGGATCATGGCCATCAAGATAACCATCCTGCTGTTTGCTAGTGAGTATCGAGTCTCCGGCCTCTTCCCTAGCTCCTTTAACCAGAACATATAACTTTGGTTTGGAGGCTAGGTCCATCAATGGCTATTAGCAAGGATGGGCATGGATGGTGTCCCAAGCCGCTGTTTGCCCGAAGCTGGGAATGGACGATGGGAGGGATCACTTGATGATTCCCTGTTCTGTTCCCTCTGGGGCAGTTGGCATTGGCCACTGTTGGAAGACAGGACACTGGGCTACATGGACCTTTGGTCTGACCCAGTATGAGCGTTCTTATGTTCTTATCATATCCCACACCCAGCAGGGTGGCTGGTTATGCAGGGCCCCCTTGCCTGGTGCTGAGATGGGGAAACTTCTGGAGTGGGGCAGGTGGTTACACAGGGAGCTGGGGAGCCCTCACCCAGTGCTGAGATGTGGCCATCTCTGAGGCAGGAAAGCTGGTCCTATAGGGACCGTTCGTTTGGTGCTGAGATGCAGACACCTCTGGGGCTTCTGGTTACACAATGGGATTCTCCTGACCTCCCATTTCTGCACCATCCTCCAGAACAGGAGGGTGCTCTGGGGCTCACATATCTGCACACCTCCCTCAAAGTCAGCTGCATCGCAGGATAATGGGGCCCCATCTGCTGTCTCTCTGCCACTCCTGCAGGTCCAGTGGGCAGTGCCCTCAGCACCCAGTATGGCATGCACCCTGTGGGGATGTCCAGGGGCATCCTTCCAGGGCTGGGTATGCTCCTGGCTTCCTTCACTGCTTGGCTGACCCACCTGTACCTCAGCATCGGGCTGCTCTCAGGTAGTTCCCGCTTTGAGCCCTCCTACCTCAGTGCCCCCCAGGAATGTCCTCACTCAAGGCTGGGAGCAAGGGCTTCTGGGTAACAAAGAGCACCTTAGGACCAGCCTCATCCAAGACCAGCAGCAAGGGATCTGGGTAAAATCTTTACAAAAGATCCCTTGGACTTGGGCTGTAGCTTAGAACCTTCTATAACTACATAGATTTGTCAGATTCCAGATAAACCAACTCTGTTCTAGATTGCCAAGCCAGTTCTAGATCAGCCAACTCTGGTGTGCATCCAGTGTTAGGAGGATTGAGGGGTGAGGCTCTAGGTGTCGCTATTGTGAGAGGCTGACCCATACACACACACACACACGGCTCCTTTCCTGCTCTATTCCCTTCTCCCCAGGAGACGCTGGTGCCTGGATAAGAAGCCAGAGGACATGGATTTTTCTATGCATTGACAATTCATGACCAATGAGTGGGGAGCAGGAGGAGAGCTGTGCATTTCTGATAAAACAGCCCAAAGAAGTCTGAACAAATCTATGCATCAAGAAGTCTGAACAAATCTAATCTTTGCATGTTCTCATTGGCAGCACGTCTAAAAACAGGGTTAAAGGAAATGTGGATCTGACAAGTGTTCTGAATTTTGGGCAGTTTTTAATGCTGCCTTCCCAAAACAAAATCTAAATGAATCCTCTAACCATTTTGGTGTCACCTAAGCTACATTCCTGTAGCTCCAGCATGATCTAGGTTCATGATTAATTCTAAGTTGTCTTAACGCAGTACACCATGCATCCTCACCCTGTAAACTGTAGTCTACTTCAGCGCCATACATTCTAAGTAGCACAAACAAGATCCATGTTGGGGGGTCTAGGTTGGCTTAGCATGGTGCATTCTAGATGCATCCAAGCCCAATAAGCTATACGCTGCTCCAGTTCAATACATTCTAGGTAGCACAAACAAGATTTATGCTGGGTTCTAGGTGGGCATGAAGTGGCTATTTCAGATGCAGCTCAGTATGTTCTAGGTGAGACAGGTGCCAACTCAATACATTCCAGGTCAGGCCTGGGCAAAATATGGCCTGTGGGCCAGATCCGGCCCACCAAGCCACCAGATCCAGCCCATGGAAGCTGTGGGGAGCCCCAGGCAGGTTCCATTGCTTGCCCCACAGCCCCACGCATTGGAGAGAAATGTGGCTGCAGGGCTCTGTTTCTGTGTTAAAACTGGAGGAGAGGAGGGAAATTTTAAGAGCTGCCCCACCCCCCAGCATATTCCCATTGTCCGGTTTCTGGCAGAAACCAGCCAATGCAAGCTGCTTGTTGGAATAACAGACAGCTAGGAATAATCACAGCCCCTCTCCTGGCTCAGTTATTCATGAAGTACACGGCCAGGCAGGCTAGTTTGGCAGCTGGCAGGTAAGTCTCTTGGCCACACCCTGATTCTGGCACCTCAGCCTTTTCCTGCCCCCCCCCACTCAACATACCCAAGCCATCTGTCCCCCCTCTTGCACCCATACCCCCTTCCAGATCTGGCACCCAATCTCCTGCCCCAGATCACAATCCCCTCCTACCCTAGGTCACATCCCAAACCCCTGCACTCCAGTCCCCTGCCCTAGCTCATAACCTGCTTCATCCCAACTCTCTCCTAGACTCCAGTCTCCCTCCTGCACCCCAGTCCCTTGCCCCAAGCTCCCCTTCTGCAACCAAACTCCATCCCAGACTCTGCACTTCCTCCATTCATATCATGGAAGAATGTGGCCCTCAACCAAGTTCCAAAATCTTGGAGTGGCCCCGTCAGAAATTATTGCCCACTCCGTTCTAGGTTGTCTTAAAACCGTGTGTCCTAGATGCATCCTAGCCCTGTAATCTGTAGTGTATTCCAGCGCACGCACCTCTAAGTAGCACAAACAGAACTCATGCTTATTTCTAGATTGTTTTAGCATAGTATGTTCTACGTTCATCTGATTCCTGAAAGCTAGTCTACTCCTGCTCAATATGTCCTAGGTAGCAGAAGCAAGATTAATGCTTAGTTCTAGGTTTTAAGATGGTGCGTTCTAGGTGCATCCTCTCCTTGTAAACTGTAGTCTACTCCAGCTTGGTACATTCTAGGTGGCACAAATAGGATTCATGCTGGGTTCTAGGTTGGCTTGGCATGAGGCATTCTGTGTGCATCCTCGCAGTCAACTGCAGCTCAATACATTCTAGGTGGCACACTTGTTTGGCTCTAAGTAGGAGAGTTCCCCCCATCCAATCACCATAATCGTGATAAGCTTCTTCCCAAGTGGAGGTCGGGGGGAGAGAGATGAGCTCAACCCATACACCCCCCCCCCCAAGTCACATCAACGCAGCAGAACAAGGGGGGGAGAAACAAGGCTACCAGGGGGTACGTGAGTCCCTGCTGCTTGGGTGCCCTGCTCAGCTGGGGAAGAGGGTTGAGCTAGGAGTGGGAATGCCCCACCCCAAAATTCAATGACGGATCAGCAGCACCCCCCCCCCAGCAGCTACAGAGTGGTGAGTTTTGGGTCGCGGCGGGTCAGCTTCTCGGGGTTGTCAGATGCCATCAGGGAGAAGTCCCGGAAGATGTCGAGGTATGTCTCGTCACCTGGAAGGGCGAGGGTGGGTATGTGGGGGAGAGGGGGAGTGAGGTACCCCCAGTCTCACTCCACAGCCCCTTGCTAGCCCAGCCCTGCCCAACACAGCTCTGCCGATGTGTCTCACCCCCGACCCGCACCCCTGCCAACCTAGTCCAGGGCTCCCCTCAGCTTGCCCCAGCCTCTCATTCGCAGCTCCTGCCAGCCCAGCCCTGGGCTCCCCCAGTTCTGCAAGTACCCCAGTGTGACAAAGTGCGGGTTGTATTCACTCTGTTATGTTGCATGTGATTTCTACTGTCCTGTACTGTATTGTAGCAAGCCCGGGGTGTGCCTCAGTTTCCCTGGACGCTGCATCTAGATGGTGGTGGGAGTGTCTCCCTCATATACACAATAACTGATGTTTTCTGAGCCCAGGAGGGGTGTATGACCAGGTGTGACCAGGAAGCAGGACAAAAGCAGGACACGGGGCTGGCTGCAGGGTGGAGACAGGCTGCTGGTGTATGAGTGAGTCGCACTGGCTTAGAGCACAGGGAGAGGGTGAGGGCCCTGGATCTGGGCTCCCTCTCCCCAGATGGATGGTGCTGGCTGCTTCTGGTTCCTGTGCTGACAAGTCTGTTCTATGCGGTGTCCCTGTCGCCTAATAAACCTTCTCTTCTACCTGCCCCTGAGCGTCACGTCTGGCTGCAGATGGGGGTGCAGGGCCCAGTGGCTCCCCTCCCCTCAGTAACAGCCTCACTCCCATTGTGCAGGCACTGCTAGCCCAGCCCAGAGCTCTCCCAGCCTCTCACTCTCACTCTCGACCACAGCCCCTGACAACCCAGCCCTGCCAGTGCCAGTGGTTCTCCACCACTCTTGCAGGCTTTGATGGCAGTCTTCTCTTTGCCCCTTCAGTGGCCATGATTGCTTGTTACTTCAAATGATACCTGGCACTAGCCACCACTATGGCCTTCCCCAGACCCTGGCTGAGCTCCCTGCCTGCCCCACTCTTCCAGCTGCCTGGTGGCTGGCTGGCTGGCTGGATACTCTCTGGGCCTTCCATCTCCTACACACCTTGACTCTCTAGATTCTTCTGACAAGCATCGACTTGCTCCTGGTGCCCCTTGGGCACAGCTACCCCATCTTGACGGGCATGAACCTATGTTATGGTTCTTAGTTGGTGCTGTTATCCCACTGAAATGCTCCAGCCTGGTGGAAATCATGGGGACTGAATGTATCTTAGAAGCTACTGGGCTTATAAACCGACTGGAGCATTTTGGACCTCTGGCCAGACTCCCATTATCCAGCAATGTCTGGAGATCACCTTTCCCCTACTTCAGGCAGACAGCACCTCCCCATCTTAGGGCTGTTCTTTCCATGGTCCCAATCCACAGCTGCTCCTGGGTCAGCCAGTGGGAACTGACCCAGAAAAGGGAATTGAGTTGTAGGTTATCTCCTTGGGCTGAATACTTTTTCACCCCCTCTAATCTTTGGAGTCACCATCAGGGCCATGGCTTTGTTCTACACGGATCACTAAATATGTATATTCTAGGTAGCACTAGCCCAACAGGCTGTAGGAAACTCTTAGAACCTGTCTTTTTGAGTAGCCACAATGCTGCATGCTTAGATTCCAAGTACCTCTAGCCCTATGTTCTAGACATGACTTCAGAGCCCAGCTGTCTAGATAATTGGAACACTAGAAGCTCTAACCCTATGGGTCATGGGCAGCTCCTCAACTTGGCTTCCTAGATAGTCAGAATACAATATACTCTGGGTCCTAGGTAGCTCTAACCTTGTGTGTATCTAGAATGTGGAGCATGCAGTAAATCTAGAATGTGGAGCAGATAGTGTTCTCATTACCTGGAAAACTGGATTCAGGAGATGCTCATGACCCCCAAGCCCTAAACCTATAACCTGCACACAACCCCAGCCTCAAACTTTCTTGGGGACTACTCCAAACCTATGTTCTAGAAATTGCAACCTTGCTGGGTTGTGGACACCCTTGTTCTGAGTTTACCCAGGGCAGTTAAGATGCAATTCCACTCTTGCTGCATTTTAGAAACCTCTTATTGGCTGCATTCTGGGTTCTAGGTAGCCATCACTAGTTGAATCCTAGGCAATGCTAATCACATGAAGCGTAGTCAGCTCCCACTTAATACACCGCATGATACTTCCTGAGTTCTAGGTAGCCTTAAAATTGTGTTCTATCTGCATCCTAATAGAAGATTTAAACTATTTTTTCTCAGCATGTTCTAGACAGCACACATATGCATACTGGCGTCTATGGTGTGTTCTAGAGTCATCAGACCATATAAACTATAGTCCACTAATGAGCACTGGGTCTAGGTGTTCCTAAAATGATGTGTGCTGGGTACCCCTAGTATTGTCTTGCATTCTAGGTTTCCTAAGGGATATGACCAAGAGTTAAAGTTTCTTTCCTTGCATCTGGGATTTCCCTTGTGGCAGGAGGCCTGGTCCTCCTTATTCACCACATTTCTGTTCCTGTTCCATAGCTTCTCTTTCCAAACAGTGAAGTGATCTAGAGGAGGCTGGGAATTTAACTCACTAGAATGTAGCCTTCCCTGGTCTGCCTGCTGAGAATGGAAAATAGCAAATGCTTTCCACCCAAGAAACAGATGTGACAAGGGTGCTGAGTGACAGGGATCTCCCAGGACAATTGCCCATCCTTGGATTAGGACAATAACATGGAACTGGAGACATGTATATCCTAAGGAAGAATGAAAATGTTTGGAGGGATGGGAATCACAGCAGGCTAGATTCTGAACTCAGTTCCACTCCAGTTGAGTCAATTATGTAAATCCAGAGTCCTTCCAATTCCTTCTCAGAATATTATTCCAGAATTATACCTCACACCTGCTCTTTCCTCTGGCTGTTCACCTTGAAATTTGTATTTGACCCTACTGAAAAACACAGTGCACGGGCAACCCGCTGCAAAACTATGCTTTCAGTGTGAACCTAGTGTGAGGTCCAGGTCTTCATCCTCCTGGATTCTCTCCCTAGTTCTGGGAACAAAATCTACCGGTTAGAGCATTCCCCAGTGCTGAAGGAGGAGGGGGAATGTCTTGTGGGTTAGCACTGGGTTGGGGTAACATGGACAGGCTGGGAGCCAGGACTTCTGGATGCTTTCCCTGGCTCTAGGAGGGGAGTGGGGACTGGTGGGTTAGAGCAGGGGGGACTCCTGAAAGCTGGTACCCTGAGTGGAGGGGTTACGGTAACTTCATGAGCAGCCAGGGGAGTAGGGTCTCAGGGGTGCATGGCAGGGCCGGGGTGAAATTCATCAGCATTGTGGGATTTGCACCCAGAGGCACCACCCCGTGCCCATGGATCCAAGGTCCTGGCTGTGCCCTCCCCCCCCCGGGAATGCCAGTCAGTGGGGTAAAGAAGTGCTGCCCCTCCCCCACAGCCACTAGGGCCAACCCAGAGCTGCCCTCTAGTGGAGAGATGCTGTAATGCAGGGAGGCATGGCCAATGCTGCCGCCCGCTAGGAAGATGGCAGGTATGCTAGGACCCTTGCACTGCCATGGCTATGGGGTCCCTCTGTAATTGGCTGCTCTGCCCCAGAAGTGGCTGCATCTCAGTGCTGGGCCAGGGGTCCCTGTGTAACAATCCACTCTGCGGCAGATTGGGATGCTGTGTTTCATATTCCAGCCTGGTCTATTTATTGCATTTGTAGAGATGCCCGAATGTCTTATTGCTCCAGCAAGGGATGTGCCCCTCCAGAAAAAAGACGTTTCAACCAGAGCGGGGAGAGGAAGCTCTGTGTGTGCAAAGTGAAGTGGCAAAAAATACATGGGAGAGAGTTAAAACAACAAACAGGTAGGATGGTGCCACAGAAATCAGGGCTGGCCTTACCATGAGGCGAACTGAGGCGGCCGCCTCAGATGCCAGACTGGGGGGGAACACCACTAGGACCCAGAGTGTAGAAAATTGTGTCTGCTGCTGGTGCATCTGTATTCTCTCTGCTCTAGATGCACAGAGATGGTGGAGTGCTGTGCTGGAGGAAGGAGGGCACACGAGACATTTTATTTATTTATTTATTTAAATATTTTTACCCCGCCTTTCTATTTAAAATATGGCTTACAAGAACAAACAAAAAAAATACAAATATATATAAAAATTTAAAATATGAGAATTTAAAATATGAGACCTCAGAGGGACATAACCAGCTAAAAACATATAGAGAGGAGGAACACACACATACAGACTCAAACATTAATAAAAGCACGAGTAAAAAGGGTGACTTTAGCCTGATGCCGAAACAACACTAGCGTTGGCGCCATGCGAATATCCCGAGGAAGAGAATTCCACAGCCTGGGAGCAAAAGCTGAGAATGCCCTGTTCCACGTAGATGTTAACTTATCTCCACAAGTGGGGGAACACGAAGCAAAGCCTCCCCAGCTGACCTCAATCCCCGGGCAGGTTCATATGGGAGAAGACGGTCCTTCAGATATCCTGGACCCAACTCATTTAAGGCTTTATAGGTCATAACTAAAACCTTAAATTGTGCCCAGAAACATACCGGAAGCCAGTGCAGCTGCCGAAGCACTGGCATAATGTGCTCCGTATAACTACTGTTAGTTAAAACTCGAGCAGCCGCATTCTGGACCAGTTGAAGTTTCCGAAGGCTCTTTAGAGGCAGCCCCACATAAAGTGCATTACAGTAATTCAGTCGGGATGTAACAAGAGCATGGATCACTGTGGCCAAGTCATGCTTGTTCGGTAAGGGTCGCAGCTGGTGGATCAAACGAAGTTGCCCAAAGGCCCTCCTGGCCACCTAAGAAATCTGATTTTCAAATGTTAAAAAAGGGTCCAGGAGGACTCTCAAGCTGCGTACCTGTTCTTTCAGGGGAAGAGTAACCCTGTCTAGAACAGGTGCCATGCCACATTCATGAACAGATGGCCTCCTGATCCACAGGACCTCAGTCTTATCTGGGTTCAACTTCAGCTTATTTGACTTCATCCAAACCATCACTGTCTCCAGACACCAATTTAGATCAGTCACTGCCACACCTGGTTCTAATGTCACAGGGAAATAGAGTTGGGCATCATCTGCATATTGATGGCATCGTCCTCCAAAACTCCTTATGACCTCTCCCAGCGGCTTCATGTAGATATTAAACAGCATAGGGGACAAGATGGAACCTTGCGGGAACACAAAGCACAATCGCCACAGGGTCGAATAGCAGCCCCCTAGCTCCACCTTCTGAAAGCGTCCCGACAGGTAGGACCGGAACCATTGCAAAACAGTGCCTCCAATACCCAACTCCGCGAGGCATCCCAGAAGGATATCATGCTCAATGGTATCAAAAGCCGCTGAGAGGTCTAGGAGAATCAACAGGGATGCACTCCCCTTGTCTATCTCCCGGCATAAATTGTCTACCAGGACGACCAAGGCTGTTTCAGTTCCAAAACCAGGCCTAAAGCCAGATTGAAATGGATCTAAGTAGTCTGTTTTTTCCAAGAAAGCTTGGAGTTGCAGCGCCACTGCCCGCTCGAGTACCTTGCCCAAAAAGGGAATATTAGCAATTGTTATTTAAGTCATGTGGGTCCAGGGAAGTCATCTTGAGTAACGGTTTTATCACTGCCTCTTTCAAGGTAGCAGGAACCATACCAGATCTAAAAGACGCATTAATAATTCCCTGGACCCAGCCAGTCATAGAATCATAGAACCATAGAGCTAGAAGAGACCTCAGAAGATCATCAAGTCCAGCCCCCTGCTCTAGGCAGGACCAATCCCAACTAAATCAATCCAGCCAGGGCTTGGTCAAGCCGAGACTTAAACACCTCCAGGGATGGAGACTCCACTACTTCCCTAGGTAACCCATTCCAGTGCTTCACTACCCTCCTACTGAAATAGTTTTTCCTAATATCCAACCTGGACCTCTCCCACCACAACTTGAGACCATTGCTCCTTGTTCTGCCATCTGTCACTACTGAGAACAGCCTCTCTCCATCCTCTTTGGAACCTCCCTTCAGGAAGTTGAAGGCTGCTATCAAATCCCCCCTCACTCTTTGCTTCTGCAGACTAAACAGACCTAACTCCCTCAGCCTCTCCTCATAAGTCATATGCTCCAGCCCCCTAATCAATTTGGTTGCCCTCCGCTGGACCCTCTCCAATGCGTCCACATCCTTTTTGTAGTGGGGGCCCAGAACTGGACACAATACTCCAGATGTGGCCTCACCAAAGCCGAATAAAGGGAATAATGACATCTCTGGATCTGCTGGCAATGCTCCTCTTAATGCAACCTAATATGCCATTAGCCTTCTTGGCTACAAGGGCACACTGTTGACTCATATCCAGCTTCTCATCCACTGTAACCCCCAGGTCCTTTTCTGCAGAACTACTACTTAACTGGTTGGTCCCCAGCTTGTAACCGTGCTTGGGATTCTTCCATCCCAAGTGCAGGACTCTGCACTTGTCCTTGTTGAACATCATCAGATTTCTTGTGGCCCAATCCTCCAATTTGTCTAAGTCACTCTGGACCCTATCTCTGCCCTCAAGCGTATCTACCTCTCCCCCTAGCTTAGTGTCATCCGCAAACTTGCTGAAGGTGCAATCCATCCCCTCATCCAGGTCATCCCTTCCCAGCTAGATTTAATAAGCCATGAGGGGCAGGGGTCAAGTGAGCATGTGGTCGGTCGCACTCCTCCAAGCACCTTGTCCACATCCTCAGTCTGCAATAGCTGAAATTGATCCAGAGAAAAAAGACCGGGTGGTGCACTCAACACATTCTGTGCCCCACTTACATAGCAACCAGAGTCTAAATCCAACCGGATGTGGGCGATCTTATTTGCAAAATGCTTTGCAAACAGATCGCAGCGGGGGGCCAAAGGCTCCTCTATTTTGTCATGAGTGCCAGACTGAAACAGGCCCCGCACTACTCGAAACAATTCCGCTGGATGGCACTGTGCAGACGCGATACGGGTGGAGAAGTAGCTTTTCTTCGCTGTCAGCACCGTCACAGAGTAAGCTCGCAGTTCAGCTCTAACCCGCAGTCGATCAGACTCAGCTCTAGTTCTCCCCCAGCGGCATTCTAGCCATCGCACAAACTGTTTTGCTGCCATCAGCTCCCCAGAAACCAGGGAGCAAGCTAGGCTCGACTGGTCCGAAGAGGGCGCTTAGGGAGCAATCATATCAACTGCCTGGGCTACCTCCGTGTTCCATGTATCAACTAGGGTATCTACAGGACCATTTGCCATAATGGCTGAACAATCCCTCAGGGACCTCAGAAAACCCTCCGGATCCATCAGCCTCCGAGGGTGGATCATCTTAATTGGTCCTCTGCCTCTGTGGACGGGAAGGTCAGCAGATAGTCTAAACTTGACCAGGTAGTGATCAGTCCATGACAAAGAGAGTGTAGCCACATCCCTTATCCCAAGAACTCTATCACCATTAGTCCAAAAAACCAACTTGAGTGTATGACCTGAAACATGTGTAGGGTCAGTTATTTCTTGGGATAATCCTAAGGTGGTCATGGTATCCATAAAATCTCGGGCCGGACCAGACAGAACAGCCTCGGCGTGGATATTTAAGTCCCCCAAAACCAAAAGCCTCGGTGTCCTCAATACCACATCCGAGACCACGTCGGCCAGCTCGAGCAGAGCATCTGCCGTATAGCGAGGTGGGCGGTACACAAGCAGCATACCCAGACATAACAGGCAGGAAGGAGAAAAGGTGGCATGGGGGTGTCATTTGAGCTCCCCGCCTCAGGTGCCAAAATGTTGTGGGCCGGCCCTGACAGAAATAATAAATAGGAAGGGAGGGTTATAAGATTAGCCTCTTCCCCTTAAACGGGGGTGGGGAGAGGAACTGGGGCCACAAGGGCAAAGGATAAGCCTCTTCCCAAGTGGAGGTGGGGGGAGAGAGATCAGCTCGCCCCATACACCCCCCCACCAAGAGTCACATCAACACAGCAGAACAAGGGGGGAATTAACAAGGCTACCAGTGGGTACGTGAGTCCCTGCTGCTTGGGTGCCCTGCTCAGCTGGGGAAGAGGGTTGAGCTAGGAGTGGGGATGCCCCACCCCAAAAGGCGATAATGGATCAGCAGCACCCCCCAGCAGCTACAGCGTGGTGAGTTTTGGGTCGCGGCGGTTCAGCTTCTCGGGGTTGTCAGATGCCATCAGGGAGAAGTCCCGGAAGATGTCGAGGTATGTCTCATCACCTGGAAGGGCGAGGGTGGGTATGTGGGGGGGAGGGGGAGTGAGGTACCCCCAGTCTCGCTCCACAGCCCCTTGCTAGCCCAGCCCTGCCCAACACAGCTCTGCCAATGTGTCTCACCCCCGACCCGCACCCCTGCCAACCTAGTCCAGGGCTCCCCCCAGCTTGCCCCAGCCTCTCATTCGCAGCTCCTGCCAGCCCAGCCCTGGGCTCCCCCAGTTCTGCAAGTACCCCAGTGTGACAAAGTGCGGGTTGTATTCACTCTGTTATGTTGCATGTGATTTCTACTGTCCTGTACTGTATTGTAGCAAGCCCGGGGTGTGCCTCAGTTTCCCTGGGCACTGCACCAATATCTAGATGGTGGTGGGAAATCTGGTGGGAGTGTCTCCATCATATACACAATGACTGATGTTTTCTGTAACCTGAGCCCAGGAGGGGTGTGTAACCAGGTATGACCAGGAAGCAGGACAAAAGCAGGACACGGGGCTGGCTGCAGGGAGGAGACAGGTTGCTGGTGTATGAGTGAGTCTCACTGGCTTGGAGCAGTGATCTGGGCTCCCTCTCCCCAGATGGATGGTTCTGGCTGCTTCTGGTTCCTGTGCTGACAAGTCTGTTCTATGCGGTGTCCCTGTCGCCTAATAAACCTTCTCTTCTACCTGCCCCTGAGAGTCACGTCTGGCTGCAGATGGGGGTGCAGGGCCCAGTGGCTCCCCTCCCCTCAGTAACAGCCTCACTCCCATCATGCAGCCACTGCTAGCCCAGCCCAGAGCTCTCCCAGCCTCTCACTCTCGACCACAGCCCCTGACAACCCAGCCCTGCCCACCCAGCTCTGACAGTGCCCCTCACTCACCTGCCTGTCCCTGCGCAACCTCTGCCTCCCGCATCTTGGCCAGCCGCAGCCTGGGGATGGGGCAGAAAATGAGACATGTTCCCATCCCCCATCTAGCTCCTCCCTCCCCCCCACACCCATGGGGGAGGGACTCACAGGGTGACGATGTCCGCGTCAGCCTGGTCGATGGCGATGGACAACGGGTCCTTCCCCTCCGCATCAACTGCGTTGAGATTGGCCCCTCGTTTGAGGAACAGGCAAGCCAGCCTATCAGAGAGTGGAGTCGCATGAGCTGGGGGGTGGGGTGCACCCACCCATGTGCTACCCTCTAGTGGTCAGGCACGGAACTGCAGCCTCCCATGAAATCGTCCCTGCCCAGCTGGGTGGGTCCCAGCCCCCTGCCCTACCCGGTGTGGCCCAGGAGGGTGGCATGGTGCAGGGGTTCCCGTCCGGCGCTGTCCGTCTGGTTCACGTTGGCTCCATTCTGCAGCAGGAATTCACAGGCGAGCAGGGAGTTCTGGACAGGGGAGAGAGGGAGTGAGCTGGGTCATGCCTCCCCGCTAAGCAGCTAGTGGGGACGGGAGTGGGGCAGCGAGAGGCGAACTCCCCCCTACCCCCACCTACCACAGCCACAGCCTGTAGCAGAGGGGTCCGGCTCTCCTCGGCAGCGTTGACCCAATTGACATCGGCGCCATGGGCTAGGGCATCAGCCATGGTGGGCAGGTTCTGGTTGCCGGCGGCCCAGTAGAGAAGCGCCCCCGGGTGGAGGCTGTGCAGATCCTCAGGGGAGGAGCTGGCCTCCCCTGGCTCTGGAGGGGTAGAAGCAGGGGAACTGTCAGGGATCTGGGCACAGCCCCCCCCCAGCTGCCTACCCATGGTCACACATCCCCTCCCAGCCGCACCTCCCATGGCCATTTATCCCCCCATCACCCAGCCAGTGTAACCCTCCAAGCCTCTCCACAAACATCAGGACACATCCCTCACCCCAATACCCCGCCCCCAGCTACACATCTGCCCTCCTCTCCCCCACATCCTACCTGGGATTCTGCTGCTGTAGGCCAGGCTGCCAGTGCCACCTGCAGGAGGCAATGAAGGTGCTGGGTTAGCAAAGATCTCCCCTTAAATTCCCCCCACAGCACCCCCCCTGCAAGAATCCTTACTCCCTCCCAAGGCAGCAATTCTGGTACCTGCAGCTCGGCTGATGCCACCCGGTTTGGGTTTGAGGGCAGGTTTGGGGGGCCGATCCCGGTTATGGGGGCCCCAGCGCCCCACCCGGCTTAGCCGCGCCTCCGGCAGCTTGGTAATAAATTTCTTCTCCACGTACTTGGCCCGGATCCAGCTCTCCTTTTCCGCCCTGGAGGGAAGGTCACATGAGGTGAAATGGGGGTAGCTGCTGGGGGCAGGGTGACACAGCCTTAGGGGAGGATTTCTGGGCTGTGGGGGCCCACTGTGATGAAGGAGGAATGTCAGTAATGTTTTCTCTGACTATGATGTGTATGCCTCAGTTTCCCCTGGTGTTGCGCAAGTGACTAGGCCATGGGTTGGGGGCCACTGACCCACAGAAAAATCAGTTGAGGGCTGCACACAAGTGAGAAGCAAAGAAAAAAAGCCCAAACCTTTGGGGGCCAGATCCAGACAAGCCAGGGGCCACATCCAGTCCCTGGGCCTGAGGTTCCCCACCCCTGGACTAGATGGTGGGATAAGGGAATGTGATCACTGAAGAAATGCCCAGACATGCAGACCAGGTCCAGGGGCTCCAGGTGTGTCTGGGGGCCATGCAGCAGGTGTTTGGGACTTGGGAGTTGTGGGGAGAAAAGGCCAGATTCCTCTCTCCTTCCACTCCAGGATGGACTTGGCTGACACTTCCCTGTGCCTCTGTCCTGCATTGCGCTCCCTGCGAACTCCTGCCTCTGGAGGTGGGGGTCAGCCAGGAGTTCCTGGGAAGCCAGCATGCTGAACATGCCGGCGACTCTGGGATACTCAGCAGGATTAGCTCGGTGACAGGGGAGTGGATTTCAGGGTAGTGGGGGAGGCATGTGGGTCAGGCGTCTGGGGAAATCAGGTGAGGAAGGCACTGGGTTTGGGGGGGCTCACTGAGAGCAGCCGGGGTGGGAGCAGTGGGGGAGGGGCCAGGTGGATTCGGAGATTGCAGGGAGCATGTGGATGAAGAATTGACAGGTGGGGGTGGGGCCGGGCCATGGGGAACTCACCGGGAGCAGCCAGGCTGGGGTCTCTTAACAGTCATCTCGTCCACCCGTGCCTCATAGATGCGGTTCAGGGCACTGTTCCCCAGCTCACACATCAGCTGGGGGACACGGTAGGTACCAGTCACAATCCATATTCCCCCAGCCCTGTCCCCCACTCCAGCGAGGGTCCCGGCCCAGTGACCTGCTTGCTCCCCTGCCCTCACCCTGTTCCCCACTTACCCTCCCATGACCTCACAGTCATGCCTGCCCCCACTAACTCCTCCCGTTTAATACCCCACACACACCCTCTCGTTACCTTGACGAGCTCTGGCTCCCAGGAGTCCAGCGTCAGGGACCGAACCTTGGAGAAATGTACCCCCAGGCTCCTGTGGCAGAGAGAGATGGGGTGAGCGGAGCGGGGGCCTGCTGCCCCCACCCCACCCCACCCCACCCCACCCCAGGGCTTCACACCTCCAGAGCCCAGCTGGGGGTTAGGCAATACATGTGGATGTGCAGCCTGGTGCCCAGGGAGGAGGCAGGCAGTACCAATAGATGCCTGAGCAATTGATGCACAGTGTGATACCCAGGCTGGGGGGCAGGCATTACCTGTGGATGCCTGAGCACTCGATGCACAGTGTGATGCCCAGGTTGATGCTGGCCCACTCAGGTGCGGGCTCCCGGCAGTCGCAGCACTGCGCGTTGCCCTCCAGCCGCTGCACTTGATCTAGTACCCGCTTGTCCACGGCTGTCCGCGGGCTCCGGCCCGATGCCTCCAGTGTGGTGCTTGACATTGAGGCAGGGCGCTCTGGGTGCTGGGGGGACAGATGGGGGTCAAAATGCTGCCTGGACCCCCCACTATTCCCCTGCAGCCTCCCCTTCCTCCAACGTGTCCCTTGCCCCAAGCCCTCTCTTCCCTTACAGCGTGCCCCAGTCTCCACCTGCAGCCCCCCTCAGCTCCCCGACAGCCCTTGCTCCCAACTTGCAGCCCCCCCACACCCACAGCACCCTTGCTCCTGACCCACAACCCCAGAGGTGATGGGAGTTGTGGGGGGGTTCCATGAGGTCCATACCTGGCTAGGGGGCTCGGCCCGCCCCTCGCTGAAGGCTGAGGCGATGCTGCTCTGCACAGCACTGAGCCAGGCCTGCTGGTGTCTCTCCGAGTCAGCCTGTAGCAGGCAGCTCCTGATGGAACATGGAGCATTGGGGGGGGCTCCATGGAACTCCCTGCCAGATGGGGCAGGAGGCTGGGCCCAGGGGAGACAAAGCTGGTGACGCAGGGGAGTGGGGGAGGGGTTGCAGCCAAAGAATTGCACCAAGCTGGGAACACACGGAGTAGGGTGCAGCAGGGGGACCTTTGGCACTCACTTGGGGGTCAGCAGGGTGGGGTGTAGTGGGGGTGGTCTGGCACCCCTACTGGGGAGGCAGAAGAGGTGCAGTGGGGAGGTTTGAGGGCCAGTGTTCCCTCTAATTTTTCCCACCCCCTCAGTGGGATTCTGTGTACCAGTGTAGAGGGGCCATGCAAAGCAAAGGGGCCATGCAACACAGAGGGGCCGTGCGACATGGCACCTTCATACTGGTGCACGTAACAAAATTCATGTGGTGGGAGTGGGGCCAAGGGGGTTGTAGTATGGGAGGAGGCTCAGGCCTGGGGCAGAGGGTTGGGGTACAAGGGTGTGAGGGCACCGGCTGGGGGTGTGGGCTATGGGGTGTGGTTGAGGGCTCCAGATATACTGCAAGGACAGATGATTTCCCCCTGCCTCCAACTCTCTCTCCTCGCAGCAGCACCTGGATTGCAGGAGAGGTGCCTCTCCCCAGTGGGGCAGCCCTGGGGCTGAGCCACAGGATGGGCGTTCCTGCTACACCCCCCAGGTTCCAGCTGGGTCCAGTTGTCCCTCTCCTGGCCACGGCAGGTCCTCGGGTAGGGTCCTTGAGAGCCTGCCCAGTGCTACAATTAGGCAGATGCACAACTTAGAGGGAGTTTAGCTTAAGGGCAGCCAGCGTAGCACTGATCTGGAAGGCAGCAGGGAGGGTCGGGGAAGCGCTAATTCAGGGGGTAGTGGGGAGGGTCAGGGGGTGGCTGGGCGATGCTGATTTGGGAGGCAGCCAGGAGGGTGGCACTGATTCACGGGCAGCAGGGAGGGTTGGGGACTGCTGAGGGGGGGAGGGGAGGGGAGGGCAACACTGATCCGGGCAGCAGGACTCACTTGGAGGGTGAGACGACCTCGAAGCAGAAGCGACGCTCCTGATCGGGACAGGGTTTGACTGTGCAGAGCCGCAGGTCATCCACCACCACCGTCAGCACGTCCTGGGGGCAGAGATAGTACCCTAGAGCCCCTCCCACTTACATCCGGGTGTAACAATATGGCTTTTCTGTAGCCACAGGGCCGGATTAAGGGGGGGGACTAGCCGGGCAGCTGCCCGGGTCGCCAACCTATGGGGAGCACCTGATGGCAGCTCTAAGGGGCACCGTGCACCATGGGGCGGGGCTGCGCATGTGTCGTGCGCCTGGGGGCGGAGCCACGCATGCGTCATGCGCCCGCTGCCCAGGGCGCAGGAATGGCTCGAGCCGGCCCTGTGTAGCCATGTTGGAAGGCCTGTGCTAGGCCTGAACCAAAGCCACCTTCTGCAGCCAGACTGAAGAGCAGCAGCCATTAACTGTAAGGCCTGGAGTCACATACTCACAATTCCATCTAAATTGTATTAAAAAGTGTCACACCAGGCTGTGAGGAGGGGGCTTTGTCCTGATAGCTCCCCACTGTCACCAGATAAAGAAACAGATCTCAAGATGGGTAAAGAAAACTTAAGTCACACCATTCTGTCTGGCAAGAAACTGCTTATCAATACATGAGGTTGTGGAATCCTCATTCTATGATCATTGTCATTACACTTTCCTATTGTTTGACTGTGTGATCTCTGTCTGGTTTGTAACTGTTTATATCTGTTGTATAATTAATTTTGCTAGGTGTAAATCAATTAAAGTGGTGGGATATGATTGGTTAGGTCATTTTGTTATGATTGGTTAGTAAAATTATACTAAAATATTTGGTTCAGGTATAGCTAAGCAAGACTCAGGTTTCATTATATAAACTGGGGTCCAAGAAGAAGAAAAAAGAGAAGATCAGAAGTAACAGAAGCAGAAGGAAGGAAGCAAAAGGCCGGAAGAAGACCAAAGGGAGACAAGGAACACCAAGAAGAAGAACTCACCTCCAAGACCCAGCCTAAGATAATTGCTGCCAGGACTCTCCTGCACAACTGTGACGTGCAGCAGCTAAGATCCAGAGAGACTGACCTTGCCTGGCCAACAAGGAAAGTCTGCCTGCCTATATCAGGATTGGTGAGCATGACACCATGTGCCTAGCATGTGTATTCTGCTTGTTTGGGAATTGTTAATAAATAGAGGATAAGGATATTACTGTGTGAGGCTCTTTCAGTGGCTAAAGATCCTGCCAACCCGCAGGAAGATGCGCCCTGAGCCCTAGGAATTGGATAAGGGTGGGTGTGTAAATTAACAGGGTTGCACCTTGAGCCTTAGGAACTGGGTAAAGGTGTGTGTCCCTACAGTGTGGAAGGGGTAGAGAAATTTTGCGGGTAACACAGGGGGCAGAGAGCAAAGCCCCACCCAGGGAACAGAGCCAAGACAAGAACCCCCCATTGGTTCTCCAAGACCAGCCCCCTCCTCAGTACTGGGGGAGGGGGCAGGCAATGGCCCCCAACCCACTCCTGGCCGTGTCCCCCACAACCCTTCCATCCAGGCCCTGCTCACCTTGGCCCGTTTCTGATAGACCAGTTGATTGCTCTGGATGGAGAACCAGCGTCTAGCAGAGAGAGGGGGGCTGTCAGTGGGGGGGCATGATTCCTGGGTGGGGGGGAAGGAAGTGAGTCCTTAGCCCGAGTGGGAGAGTGGGGGGGGGGTCTCCATGGCCCTCCAGACAGATGCTGAGGTGCCTGGAGCAGAGAGGAGATGGGGGGGTGAGGGAGTTGGGGTGCAAAGACCTGCTCCACGTCTTGAAGGCATTGCTGGCCCGCTTGTAGAGGTAGCCCTCCATCACCACCCCGTCCGGCGCCTCCCCGCGCCCTTCCAGCACCGCCTCGTCCTGAGATAGGTCCTGGGGGGGGGGCAGAGCTGTCAGTGGGGCTAGAGATGGACCCACCCAGCCGCAGGCCCAGCCTCAAAGCCCTGACGCCCCAGTCCCCCACCCAACAGTCCCATTCCCTCTCCCATGGCCTGGCCCCACTGCACCTGCCACGGCCCCACTCCCACGCCGCTATCCCTGCAGTACACCTCTAGCATTGCCCCCAACCCTCCTGGGGCCTGCACCCCTAGGCCCACCCATCAGGCCCCACTCCCCTACCCCAACCCTGTTGCCCCCACCCAAGACCTCACCCCATCCCATGAGCCCCACTGCCCCCCTCAGGGCCCCATCCCCAAACACAACTCCCTGGGACTCACCCCACATGCCTAGCCCCACTCCGGTATCTCCCAGTCCCACTCACTATGTTCAAGACCCGGCCACTCCACAGCCACACCCCCAGCTCCCATACTCCTCCCCACAGCTGTCTCTCTCCTGCTGAACCCTCTCATCACCACCCACCCAAGAGACCCTCCCCCGACACCTGTCCCCAGAGCCCCCACCACGGCTCCACACCCCTCACCTTCTGCTTGATCATGGCGTGTCTCTGCTCCATGTCACGCTTCTCCCGCGCCGACTCCAGGACCAGCTGGTGCAACTGGGGGGAAGGGGCGTGAAGAACGGAGGTGAATTTCCCAGAGAGCCCATCCCCCTGCACCGCACATGGGGCTGGAAGCCAGGACGCCTGGGTTCTCTCCCCACAGCATCTGTCCTTGGTGTTTGAGCCCTGCTGAATTTTCCACGCTCCCCTCCCCTGAACACCAACAGCAGGAACCCCCCTAAAGACGGTAGGGGCAGAGGTCACCCAGCAGGAAGCCTGAAGTGAAAACAGGAAGCGGCCAAGCTGGATTCAAACATGGCGGCAGCTGCAGTTAGTTATTGGGGGGGGGGGAAGGGGATTACCCATGTGAAACCTCCTCACTTGCCAGGCCCCATTACACGTCCAGCTGCCCCCAACCATGTATCCCCCCCACACACACACTAACCCAGTGGTGCTCCCTTCCATCCTAGAGCCAGGCAGAGAACCCAGGAGTCCTGGCTCTCCCCCCCTGCTCTAACCCACCAGCACCCTTCCCCTCCCAGAGCCAGAGAGAGAACCCAGGTGTCCTGCTCCCACCTGGCTGAGGTGGGCCCAAAGGCCCAGGCTCCCTGGGGTGGCAGCACCTTCTCTGGGCAGAGGAGCCCCCGGGCCCCGCACCACCAGCTGAGATGTAAGTCCCGCATCCCTGTCTGCAGCACAATCTCAGCAGGTTGTCCCCGGTCCCCATCTCCCTGCCCCCAGCCCTCTCTGATCCCCACCTGGTCCCCCAGCTCCCTGCGATATTTCTCCAACTCCTGGGCCAGCCGGTGCCCCTGCTCCAGGCAGGAGGCATGGGCATCCATCAGTGCCAGCATCTGGGGGGGAAAGACACAGAGAGGAGTCACAGCCTGGCTAGGCATTGCCCCTCACCCCAGACCCCCACAGTCCCCCATCCTGCTCTCCAACTCTGCCCCCTGCACTGCCACCCCCAATAGCCATGGCCCCATAGGTCCCTCGCTCCACACCCCACACTGCCCCCACAGAGTTTTCCCATTCCTTCACACACCCCTACAGACCTCAATAGCCCCCAATGCTCTTCAGAGCCCCCTCACATGGACCAGCGCTGAGCTGCCCCACACAGCCCCTCATCCTTCCATCTGACCTCACAGACCCCCAAGTGGCCTCCCTGCTCCCCACAACCCTCCCTTGGTGTAATAGGCCCTGTCTCCCCCCACCCAACTCACGAATTGCAGGATTTCAAACTTCTTCTTTGACTGGATCACGTTAATCTGGGGGGGGAACAGAGGGAATCAATGGGCTAATTCTGGAGAGAACGGGGGGACCTGATCCCCCTGAGAGCCCCCTCCCACAACTCCCTCCTCCCAGCTGCACCCCAGCAGTGTGCCAGCCCTCTTACAGCCACCCAAACTCTCTGCAACACCCCCAGGTCCAGCCCTGGGCCCATCCCCCTTCCCTGCCCTGGGCCCATCCCCTTTCTTGCCCTCCCAGACCTATCCCTGGGCCCATCTCCCTTCCCTGCCCCCAGATCCATCCCTGGGCTCATCCCCTTCCCTGCCCCCAGATCCAGCCCCGGCTCATCCCCTTTCCTGTCCCCATCCATCCCCTGAACCCTAGATCCTATCCCCTTCCCTACCCCCCATCCATCTCTCAAGCCCCAAGCCCCACCCCCCCATCCATCTTCCTGCACCCCAGGTCCCATCCTGTATGCCCACCTGCAGCACGTAGTCGAGGGCGCGGGCGCGAGCACTGGTGCGGGCGGCCTGCAGGGCCAGGGCAGCTTCCTCGGCCTCATGCTGCTTGCGGCGCGGCACCTCGGCATTGTGGTGCAGGGCACTGGCCAGCCCCTCATTGCCCCGCTCAAACTCCTTCCGTGCCTCCCGGAACCGCTTCATGTCCCTGCCACAGCCTGGGTCAGGTGGGCCTCCCCATCAACCCCTGGCCCCCCTCCACCCTGCAAACTCCACCTCCCAAACCTGACCCCAGCCTCTCACTGCCCTGCTCAAACTCCTTCCACACCTCCTTGCTCCCAAATCCACTCAGCCTTCCCCCCCAGTGAACCCCTACACTCACAACCACCCTCCTTCCTCCATTTCAGTCTCTCATCCCCCCACACAAACAGCCCAAGCCACCTACTCTGCTTCCCCAGACTGCCCCCCAATACTCATGGGAATCCCCCTCCATCCTGCCACCCCAAACTCACTCTTTCACCAGGCTCTGGATGTGGTGCCGGGATGACATGTGGGTGCTGTCCAGGAGCTCCTGCAATGAACCCGGAAAAGGGGGGTCAGAGATCAGGGGGACTTGGGGAGAATGGACAGCAGTCAGAGATTGGGGAGCCTGGAGAGAGGGGAAGGAGGGGGTCAGATTGGAGAGACGTGGGAGGAGGTCAGAGATTGGGGGACCCCCAGAGAGAGGGAGAGGGGGTCAGAGATTGCTGGGGAGCTCTGTCAGAGACTGAGCTGAATGACAGTAGGGCCAGAGCTACTTGGGGGTCACCCGCATGCTCCCAAATCAGGGAAGGTGCTGGGGAAGGGAGCATTGGGGTCCCAAGGAGTTGGGCTGGCCCAGGAGGGGCAAAGAGAGCCCAGAGCAAGGTGGAGGTGGGGGTCAGCTGGGAGGGAGAGGAGTCAAGAGGCATTGGGGGGCAGAGTTCAAAGCAGGGGAGGGGGCTGAGGGAGGAGGTGTGGGAGGGGAAGCGTCTCTCACCACTTGGTTGTCAATCATTTGGTTGAGGCTGCAGGAGAATTTTTCCACGCATTCCTAGGGGGCAGAGTGAGGGGGAGAAGATGAGTGAGCGGCTACCCACCCCACGCCACTGTGTGTCATTGCCCTTTGCTGCTTGCCATGCAAGGGAATTCCCCAGCCCCAAGGCCAAGCCTACCCCCGCTTAGCACTGCTCTCTACCTTAACAGAGAGAGTGTCATGTGGCAGGAAGTTCCCCAGGAAAAGGAGAATTGGCACAACACAGCTCAATGGATCACCTACTCCTGATCAGACAGCAGCATGGCGCCTCCTACCACCACACAGAGGCATGGGGCCAACACTGGCTGATGTGGGGAGCCCCCCCCCAGCTGAGCCCCCCCTCCCAATACCCCAGGGGAGCTGGGCAACAGGACCTACCCCCACATGTGATCACAAGGGCTGCATTGTGGGGAGAGGGACTGGAGACAGTAGCCAGCCCCACAAGCAGGGGTCCCTGGGACCCAAGGTCCCCTTTGAGCCGACTGGGGATGGAGGAGAGCCAGATGGCACTTGTACCCAGCCCCATTGATCATGGGGCTCCACCAGCCCCTAATCTCCCCCGATCAGCCCCATGCTGCCTCCTGGGCCCCGATCTCCCCCCAGATCAGCCCCACAGTGCCCTGCAGCCCAGAGGGGGGAAGGAGACTCACACTCATCATGGGGTCCCCCTGGGCGTGCTGGGAGAGGTCACGCACGCCACTGACGAAGGCCTTGCTGGCGTTGCAGTACTGGCGCCCTAAGTCCAGCATGGCTGTGCAGAGCTTCAGCAGCTGTCAGTGAGATGGGGGGAGTGGGGTCAGCCACACGCAGCTGGGGCTACCCTGGACCAGCCCTTCCAGACTGAGCCTGTCCCTTGCGGCACCCTCCAGCCAACGCCCCCCAAGCCCTGCTCCTGATAGCACCCTCCAATCAGCCCTCCAGAGCCCTGCCCCCAATGGCACCCTCCAGCCAACGCCCCCGAGCCCTGCTCCTGATAGCACCCTCCAATCAGCCCTCCAGAGCCCTGCCCCCAGCTCCCCTAAACCAGACCTCAGTGCCCCAAACCAGCCTCCCTCCAGCAGCCACCCCAGAACCAGCCCTCCCCCTTCTGAACCAGTCCCCCAGACCTCCCAAAACCAGCTCCCCAACTCCATCCAAATCAGCCTCCCACCCCAACCTGCACCACCCCACTAAACCAGCCCCTGCCCTCAATCCCCTCACCAAAACAATGCCCCATCCCCACACCTAAATTCAACCCCTCCCTCCCACAAGACAGCTCTGTGGAAGCCTAGATGCCTAGGACCCATTCCCCACCCCCAGCTCACCTTCTCCAGCCGGGTCTCCAGCTCAGAGACATCACATTCCACACCCTCAACCGCAGCCCTGGGTAGAGGCAGGGGTTACAGAAGGATCCAGGGGTCGCTAACTGCTCCCCCATCCCCATACAGAACTGTGTTATTGCAGGACCACCCAGGAACAGCTGGAGGGGGCTAGCAGCAGGGGATAGAGGGCAGCTGGGGGGCTGGGCACTGGGTTGGTATTGGGGTCCCCAGGACAGAGGAGGATGGAGAAGGGATCAGGGCAGGGAGAGAGGTGGGATGGGGCTGCCTAGGGGGCGAGGTTAGTAGCTGGAGATGGGGGGCTGGTGGAGTATTGGGTGGCAGAGCTTATTAGGAAATGGGGGATGGGTGGAGGGGAGTCCCACTGAGTTACTGGGGGCTGGGAGTCTCTGATTGGGGGTTAGAGCTCAATGGAGCAAGGAAGTTCAGACCATGAGGCAACGGGGGAGCAGAGCAAGTCTCAATGGGGCAGGAAAGGGAGGTTTCAGAGGGGATCAACACGGGCTGATGAAGGGGGCTGCACTCTTTTCAGGGGGGAGTCGGCTACACCCAAACCTCCCTCCCCCCCAGAGCAGATGCTGCCTCTCGTTCTCCCTTGCGGTTGCCTCTTTCCGGCCTGGCCCCGCTGCCTCCATCAGCCCCACAACCACTTCCTGTCACACAACCCCCTCGCGTCGCCTGGCAACTACCCCACACCGGTTACCGTGACGGCACAGGAGATGGGGGGGAGCAGGAATAAATTCAGAAATGGAAAAAAAAACCTTCCAAAGCGCCCCATGATGTAAGCAGAGGGGATTATGGGAGATGCACTCTCTGAGGCAGGGAAAGGGGCCTGTGGCTTGTCTCCTCTAGAAGTGCCAACTCTCATCTGGCCCTAGGGCAGGGACTGGCTGGCTGGCTGGGGGGATGGGGCAGGGAATGGGGCATGCCCTCTGCCCACTCCCTAAAAAGGTGGGGGGAGGGGAAGTGGCAACAGATCTTTGTGGGGGTGGGGAATGCAGCCCACCAGAGAAAACCCACCAACACAGCAGAAAGGCCAGAGAATCGGCTGCTACCTTCCCGGCCTGGGATGGGGGGGGGGGAGAAAGCAGGACATGGGAGGGAGGAACTGGGGGGGATCATGGTAGACATTGTCCAAACCTCGCACACACCTATTTGAGGGATTTGTGGGGGGGGATGTTGATCTCGGGGGGACAATCAAACCTACACACCCCATCCCTGCACTGGTGGGGGGGAGGGGAGTGACTGAGGGAGAGACCCAGGAGACATGGGCGGGCGGATGTGTGTGTGTGTGTGTGTGTGTGTGTGTGTGTGTGTGTGTGTGTGTGAGAGAGAGAGAGAGACAAACATTCCCAAGGAGACATGAGCAGGTGAGACACACACACCCAAGAAGGACACAGGCTGCGTGCGTAGGTGCAAGACACCCCCCCAAAAGGTCTGGCTATGACGCTCCCCCGGGTCCTGCTTGGGTGTGATCCTAATGAGGGTACATGTGTGTCTGTCCTTCAGTCAACTGCCCCAGGGCCCCTGATCCCCGTGGGCGAGGGGAGTGTGTGTCTGTCCTTCCATCCCCTGCACCCAGGACCCCTGATCTCTGTGGGGGAAGGGAACATGTGTCCATCCCTCTGTCCCCTGTAGCCAGGGCCTCTGATCCCCATGGGGAGGCTGTGTGTTCATCCCCTTCAACCCCAGGGCCTCTGATCCCCTTGGGGAGGACTGTGTGTTCTTCCCTCCATCTGCTGCACGCAGGGCCCCTGATTTCCTCAGGAGGGCCTTGAGTCTGTCCCTCCATCCCCTGCACCTATGGCCCCTGATCCCCATGGGGGGGCCAGGACACCCCCCTCCCCTCCCACCTCCTTATGCAGCCTGCCTGGCCACAACTCTGGTTTCCGGCCCCCCAGGTTGCGCAGCACCTTGCACACTGGCCACTTCCTCCCCCGCCCCGTATGCGTGTGTGGGGGACAACTGTGAGAGAGGCTCATGCCACGTGGATTCACTAGTGTCTGGCAGAGATCAGCAGGAAATTGGCTGTGAGCAGGAGGGGGAGAGGGTGCAGGGTGTATGCAAGGGGAGGACAAGGGGCACAGGGAAGGGCAGAAGCAGGGAGGTGAAGGATGGACGATATGTGTAAGGGGGCACCTATAGGAGATGAGGTGGGGTGGAAGACTATAGGGGACTAGCATGGAGAGTAGGTGAGGGGATCACAGCCACCCAGAATCCCTCCCCAATACAGGGCCATCACCCCTCCCCAGTTTCATCCCCGGGAAATGGTCCCCTGCTCCAGACTCTCCCTTCACCCAGGGTCTGTTTGGCCCAGGGAGTTCAACAGGAACCTGCCCCCCATATAACCGACTTGGGAACAAAGTTGGAGCCACTTATTTGCTACCCCCTAAAAAAATAAACCAGTAGCTACCGAGGGCTGAGTCCCAGAGAAACACCACTCGCCCTCCCCCCACGGCCTTCTTAGCCCCGGGACCAGTTGGCACCACCGCCGGAGGCGCCTGGAAAGATGCGTAAAAGCGCACCAGCTGGCCAGGCGGGGGGAAGGGGAGGTTTGAGCCCAGCGAGGGGTGGGAAGCCAGAACCAGAACCAGAAGCGATCCGGACTCCCAGCCTCAGCGCCGCGAGAAACCCACCTGAACCGGGGAGAGTCCTTGAGACACTCCTCGAAGTCCAGTTTCACCGTCATTCTGGCGAGGGAGGGAGAGGCGGGGACTCAGCGCGGACTCCCGGCCTGGAGAAGGGAGAGCGGCGGCGGTGGGGCAGGCGGCTCCGGAAAGCACCCGAGCGCCTGGCGGGGAGAATTAACGAGCCCCGGAGCGCGCCGCGCGGGGAGGCGCCACTACTAGCCTCGGCTGTGGAGAGCAGCGCGCAGGGCTCCGAGCGTGCACCGCCCTCAGTCCCGCCCCGGGGAAGGGTCCCAGGGCTCACGGAGCCCAGCCCCGGGGAGCGGTCCAGGAGCGGACAACGCCCAGCCCTGGGGAAGGGTCCCAGGACGCACGGACTCTAGCCCTGCTCTGGGGAGGGGTGCCAGGGCGCGCAATACAGCATGGGGGGCGCCTGGAACTAACTAGGAGCAGGGCTCTCAGGTGCCAGCTCCGGGCAGAGGGCTTTTAGGTTTGCCTGGCTCTCGTCCATAAACCCCCACCCAGGTCATGCAACCCCAACTGGGGGGGGGCGCACTGCACCAGCCCCCCTCCTCCACACACAGATCCCTGTATGGGCTGGGCCCCAATGGACAGATCCCGGCCTCTCCAGCACCCACCTTTCCGTGGGCACTGCGGGGGGGGGGGAGGTGTCTCGCCCTGCTGCTGTCCCTGCTCTTAGGGGGTGCGTCAAAGAGCTGCTGACCTGGTCCTTTCTCCAACTCCTAAAAGTGAGACCTACCCATTCATCTTTTGCCCATGTCACCAACTGCTGGATGGGCCTGGAGCAGCAATTGGTTCTCGCTCCCAGCTCACTCTGCCCCATTCTAACCACTACATACACCTCCCACCCCACTCTGAGTCCGGGAAAGAACCCAGGAGCGCTGGCTCTCAGTACCCCCTGCTCTAACCCACATCCACCATTCCCTCCCGGTAGCGCTACATAACCGACAGCCTACCTATTTCTCAGAACCTCTTAAGAGAGAGGAGCAGCGTGAGACTGACGGCCACCCGGTGACCAGTTAGGGTAGTGCACTGACACTCTAAAGCATGTATGTATTCACTCCAGCCTTACTCCCTAGTTTAAAAATAAAGGCAATTTTTAGCCCCTATCATTGTGGAGAAAAGCTCAAAAAGGGGAATAGGAGTCCCCCAGAAATGCTGTCTGGTTTCAGAGCTATTAAAAAAGGACTCACCACATCTTGCAGCCTTTTCTAGCTGGAGCAAATTAGCCAATATTCAGGGTGCTGTGGGTTATGTCCATTTGGGGGAGAAATTGAGGATGGCATCAGATTCAATCCTGTTTATAAAGGACATAGAGTCCTGTTTGCCTTAGCCCAGAAGGAAGTCCTTTTCTTTGCTTACAATTTGCCTTTTCCCAGCCAGTACTCTGCCCAACCCCCCTCCTCTCCTCTCCCCTCCTTTGCAATCAGCTCCCCACCACCACCAAATCTACCACCCACTAATCTCCATTTCTGACTAGCCTCTTATATGAGCCCAGTGCTTTGGGCAGTGGCTTCTCTTGGATCAGTTTTTCACTCCATAGAGGAACTTAATTGCTTGTTTCAAGTATTCCAAATCAAGGACACACTCCAACAAAAGAGGATGTTAAGCCACAGAGGCCTGGATTGTGATTTTGGTGAGGTATGCAATAAAGCATGATGCTTTGCTTTTCTGTTCATCCCTGGTTCTCCAGGCCACTCAGCCAGGAAGGCTAGCACCACACATGGGGTAGCATGGGGCCTATACCTGTGGACCTATGGGACCTCTATAACAGTGTTTCTCAACCTTTTTTTATAAAGTACCCCTTTAAAAAAAATTATAAGTACCCCCAGTACCTACAGTTTTCACACACACACATTTTTTTTCTACATTGCAACACATTTGTTTAAACAACTTAATCGTAGCTGGGTGGGCGATGACTTTTTGGGTGTAAAAAGTACAAAAATAATAAAGTGCTGTAAAACTTAAAACAAAAATTCAGTTTTCTCCAAATGTCAGTTGTGTTGATGTACCCCCCCAGACCTCTCTCAAGTACCCCTAAGAGTACTCGTATCACTGGCTGAGAAACACTGCTCTAGAATATTATCCCTCTGTCAAGTTGGCTGCTATCTGCCCCAGTTTAATCAGGGCTGGAACCTTGGGCGGAAGCGTGCACTCTCTGCACTGCAGGTACCCAACACTGGCTCAGCTATTAGTTTGTTTATAGTGTCATATTTTCATTTCTTAATTATGTTCACTAATGATCTATTTGAAGTTATCTGCACCCTTTAGTCCTTATGTGTACCCATTATTCACACTAATTCGTTTTTGCACCAATCACTTCCACTAATCAACTATTTGCACAAATTGTTTGCCCTAGTCATTATTTGCACAAATTATTCAAAGCATTTTGCACTAGTTATTTGTACCAATAATGTACTTTCACAACTTACTCTCCCCAATTATTTGCACTTTTTTCTGATCTACATTTATTATTTGGATTAGTTATTTGCAGCAGTTATATCACACAGTTATTTGCACCAACTAGTAATGTTTCCTCTAATCTTTTCCATCCATGTGCAGAATACTGTTGTGCACCAAAGTATGTGTAAATATGCACCACCAGTAAAAACAAAAAACCTAGCTGTGGGCACTCTGATAATCAGCTGAGTGGCATTTGACTCTCTCCTGAGCAGCCGCAGCGCACAAGAACACAGCTTAACACTGCCAAATACTCATTTGCACATATTATTTGCCCTCTGGTAGGAGACTGAAAGGGTTTGGACTGGTTAGCTTCTGAAAGAGCAGCTGGAGGGGCATCTTAACTGCCATATCCGGGTACCTCTTTAAACTATTGGAGAATGGCAGATTTAGGAATGCAAATGTGTACCTGTTTACACAGTTAATTCTAATGGTGACACGCAGCTCCCCTGCCCCCACTGCCTCTGTATCAGTGCAAGTGGGGAGCTGGCATTTACGCTGGCTCCTTAAGTTCCCTCTAGGGTTCACGCTTGCAGTGGTGCGCACAGGGAATTTTATTCCTGCCCATTTTCTAAGTAGAGTCATGCAGCAGTGTGCTAGTGGAGGCAGGTAAGCTGCTGCTGCGGATGGTGGTTGCATTAGGAGGAGCATTGCCAGCAGATCTAGAGAAGTGATTATTCCCCTTTATTCGGCTCTGGTGAGGCCACATCTGGAGTATTGTGTCCAGTTCTGGGCCCCCAATTACAGGAAGGATGTGGATGCGTTGGAGAGGATCCAGCGGAGGGCAACCAAAATGACTAGGGGGCTGGAGCACATGACCTATGAGGAGAGGCTGTGGGATTTGGGTTTGTTTAGTCTGCAGAAGAGAAGAATGAGGGGGGATTTGATAGCAGTCTTCAACTTCCTGAAGGGAGGTTCCAAAGAGGATGGAGAGAGGCTGTTCACAGTAGTGACAGATGGCAGAACAAGGAGCAATGGTCTCAAATTACAGTGGGGGAGGTCTGCGTTGGATATTAGGAAAAACTATTTCACTAGGAGGGTGAAGCACTAGAATGGGTTCCCTAGGGAGGGGGTGGAATCTCCATCAGTAGAGGTGTTTAAGTCTCCACTTGAGAAAGCCCTAGCTGAGTTGATTTAGTTGGGATTGGTCCTGCCTTGGGCAGGGGGCTGGACTTGATGCCCTCCTGAGGTCTCTTCCAGCCCTATGATTCTATGGTGGTGGGCGAGAGGACGCTTAGTCAGGCAGCTCTCTGCAGTCCCCACCTCCCCATGGGTGGTGGTGGGGCCAGGGCTGATTGGTGGCTGTCTGGCTGCTCCCGGGGCAGATTGCATGGAGGGCCACGTGGCAGGTAGCTGCCAGAGTGGGGGCCCGGGCTGTAATGTAGCTGCTCCTGGGGCCGTGGCCACTGGGACAGCTGTACCGCAGCTCGGCCTGGCCCCAGTAGTAGTCACACTGCAGACTGGGCTCCTGTTCCAGCAGAAGCAGCCAGGCAGCCACCATGTGGCCCCAGCTCCAGCTCCAACCCTTCTCCTGGGCTGGAGCTGGGGCCACGTCTGAGTGGTGGGCAGGTGGGTGGCTGCTACTGGCGGTTGGGGCCACAGGCAGGCGGGCGGGCTGCCATGACGGCCGCCAAGGATTGGGGCCATGGCCACATGGTGGGTGGGCAGGCAGCTGTTTCTGGGGGTTGGGGCCGAGGCCATGTGGTGGGCGGGTGGCTGCTCTGGGGATCAGGGCTGCGTGGCTCAGACACTGGGCGGGGAGGGAGATGGAAGCTGGGTAGCCCCCTCAAAGGGCACTGGTAAAGTGTACCCAGCTGCACAACATTGAATATACACTTGATTGGCCAAAGGCATAGACATTTTTCATGACTGGGTTGTCGGTTTTGTTAGTCAGACATACAGGTTTGCATGGCATTTTCCATATACATGCATCACAGGGAGGGGCCTTTAGAATGCCACATATGTGCAGGGTCTGCAAACATGGATCAGATGGCTGGGTTAGGGGGCCAATGGCCCAATCTATCAATATATGTTAGCCAGCATTATATGTAGTCACATGAACAGCCCCATTACATTCAAAACTATTCACTGCAACGCCTGTTGTTTAGAGTATGTCTACACACCAAAGTTATTTTAAAATAACAGCCGTTATTTCGAAATAACTTTCCTAGTGTCTGCACAAGCCAACTGCTATTTCAAAATTAATTCGAAATAGCGGAGGGTTTATTTCGAAATTGGTAAACCTCATTCCATGAGGAATAGCACCAATTTCGAAATTGCTATTTCGAAATAAGCGTTGTGTAGACGCTTATTTCGAAATAGGGGGCCTCCAGCTCTTCCCAGGGTGCCCTGCTGGCTGCCCTGGCCACAAGGTAACTTCTGACGTGATGCCCTGCTGGAACCAGTTCCGGCTGGCCTTAAATGTGATTCAGCGTCCAATCAGTGTGGACACACTATTTTGAAATTGCAAAAAGCTATTTTGAAATGCATTTTGTGTGTAGACGCATTATTTCGAAATAAGATATTTCGAAATAACTATTTTGAAATTAGATATTTTGAAATAACGCTGTAGTGTAGACATACCCTTAGAATTCACAGTATTTAAGAATAACTGAGGTTGCAATGTGCCTGCAGGCCTAGGTATGTAATTTAAATCATTACATTCTGCCATACCCACTATTTAAACATTATGACTTCCCTGATAGTCTCTTACCAGCATTCTAGTAGATATAAAGACATACACCAAAGTCAGGCAATATGGGTTAATGTTTGTAAAACAACATTTACAAATACTGTTTATTATGTGGCAGAGCTCTGTGTATCCTCAGAAGCATCACAATACATATAAAACAATGAATAATAGGTTTTATTCTCTCTTGCCCTAGAACCATTTTGCACTCCAGTGGCATAAAGGTACCCTCAAGGCAGTGATCTCACTTCCCTATTTCGGTCTTATCCCCAGTGCAGGTAGGGGACTCCCTAAATTGCTTAGAGCCAATGAAATGGCTCTGTGGAGCCCCTCCCTCCCCCCAACTCTTGGAATAGGGGCATTCTGGAGAAAAAACTAGAGCAGTGCTTTAGTGCAATGTTTCTCAACCTTTTTAAATAAAGTACCCCTTTTTTTAAAAAAAATTATAAGTACCCCCAGTACCTACAGTTTTCAGACACACAATTTTTTTTTCTACATTGCAACACATTTGTTTAAACAACTTAATTGTAGCTGATGGGCGATGACATTTTTTAGTGTAAAAAAGTACAAAAATAAAGGGCTGTAAAGCTTAAAACAAAAATTCATTTTTCTCCAAATTTCAGTTGTGTTGACATACCCCCCCAGATTTCTCTCAAGTACCCCTGAGGATACTCATACCCCTGGTTGAGGAACACTACTGTGGTGTGCTTATTCTTGGCCTCCTATGGAACTGTGGACAGTGCAGATTTAGAAAAATTTAAAAAACAACAAATAGTCTTGCAGCACCTTAGAGACAAACAAAACATGTAGAAGGTATCATGAGCTTTTGTGGGCACAACCCACTTCAGATGAATGGAGTTTAAGGGGTCTAGTTTCAAATAAATAGCAAAGGGATGGGGAAGGAGAGGAGAAAAAATAATTTAAAAAAGGGGGAAAGAAATTGTCAATTAGAGTGTCCATGCTAAATGAAACTGATAAGAATACTAGTACCCACTTTAAGTACCCTTTGTTTGTTTTTTTATGTCATTAGGATGTGGGATGTATCAGCCATCCAACCAATGTCTTTGTTTAGACTTCTGTTGTAGGAATCAAACTTGTAAATGAAATTAAGTTCTGTGGCTTCCCTGTCAAGCTGGCTTTTGAAATTGGTTTGAAATAATACAATGACTTTGAGATCCATTAATGAGTGCCCAGGCAAGTTAAAATGTTCCCCAACAAGTTTGCGTGCGTTGCCTTTTCGGATGTCTGATTTGTGTCCATTAATTCTTTCCAGTAGAGTCTGTCCAGTTTGGCCAATATACACGGCAGAGGGGTATTGCTGGCACTTGATGGCATAGATCTCATTGGTGGATGTGCAGTTACACGAGCCTCTGATGTGGTGGTTTACATGGTTAGGACCTGTGATGATATTGCCTGTAAAGACATGTGGACAGAGTTGACCTTGGGGTTGATTGCAGGAGTGGGGTCCTGGGTGAGTGTGATGGAGGTGTGCTGTGTGGTTATTGGAAATAATTTGTTTGAGGTTAGGGTGTTGTCTGTAGGTGAGGATTGGCCTGTCCCCCAAGGGTTGTGAGAGTGAGGAGTCATTTTCCAGGAGAAGTTGTAGATTTTGATAATGTGTTAGAGGGGTTTAAGTTGGGGGCTATAGGTGATGACAAGTGATGTTCTGTTGTTTTCTTTGTAGGGCCTATCTTGAAGTAGCTGATGTCTGGGTACTTGTCTGGCTCTGTCAATCTGTTTCTTCACTTCTTGAGGTGGGCATTTTAATTTTAAGAATGGTTAATATAAACCGTGTAGGTGTTTGTCTCTTTGTGAGATTGGAGCAAATCCGGTTGTATCTTAGGACCTGGCTGTAAACAATTGATTGGGAAATGTGTCTTGGATGGAAGCTGGAGGCATGTAGATGAAGTGTAACAGTTGGTAGGTTTCCGGTATTAGTATGGTGACATTTTCTGAAACAAAATTAGGGACATGTTAACCATGCCCCCGGCATAAGAAATCTCACCCCCGGAGGCAGTACTCCCTTGGTCAAGACGGACACATGACCAGAAGTAAAGGGTGTCATGTGACCCCTCTAAGAACTCCTCTCACTGTCCTCCTACCAATAGGGATGGGTTTGGCCCTCATAGAACCCCAAAGACCTATCTGGCTTCAAGATTAAGCTAGATGGGTTTATGAAGGGGATGGTTTGATGGGATAACATGATCTTGGCAATTAATTGACCTTTCACTATCAGCGGTAAATAGGCCAATGGTGGGATGATAGGAGTTACTATAAAGAACTTTTTCCTGGGTGTCTGGCTGGTGAGACTTGCCCACATGCTCAGGCTTCAGCTGATCGCCATATTTGGGGTCGGGAAGGAATTTTCCTCCGGGGTAGATTGGCAGAGGCCCTGGAGGTTTTTCGCCTTCCTCTGTAGCATGGGGCACGGAACACTTGCTGGAGGATTCTCTGCATCTTGGGGTCTTTAAATCATTATTTGAGGACTTCAATATCTGAGATATAGGTGAGAGGATTATTCCAAGAGTGGGTGGGTGAGATTCTGTGGCCTGCATTGTGCAGGGGGTCAGACTAGATGATCATAATAGTCCCTTCTGACCTTAAAGTCTATGAGTCTATGAGAACCCCCCATGCAACTATCCTGCAATTGCATTAGCCCAATTTACATTGCTTTTACTCGGGGAGAGGGCGGGGAGAGGTAGGGGATAAGTGTTCCCTCTAAGATTTTCTTCCCATGAATGGAATGAATTTTGTCTTGTGTAGCAGTATTGAGTTCATGTGCACTTGTTCGGAAGTGTGCCACTATGGCACCCAAGTTATTAATAAATATCTTATAAACTTCTCCCTTTTCCCTCTACTGCCGTGTCTCCCACCCTCCCTTCATCTGCTCCCCTGGTGCCTCTGCCCCCCCACCCCTCACCCTCCTCTGTTGTCCTGGCTCCTGCCCTTCTCACTCCCCTCAGCCCTTTGGGGACCTGCCTCCCTCCCCTGCACCAGCCCTTCTCTTCCCCATGTCCACTCCTCTAACTCTACTCTGATCATCTATAGCTACCCCTTCATATCCCCTCTCCTAACACCTTCCTCTACCCACCTGCCCTGCCTCTCTCTTCTGGTGCCCATCCCTCCCATCCACGTGTCTGCCTTTCTGCTTCACCCCCAGAATCCTCTGGCACCTGCACATTCCTTTACCCCTGAACCTTCCTGGTGCCGCCCCCTTCCCTCACTGCCCCCGCCCTCCTTGCCCTCTTTCTCCCTGGTGCTCACCCCCTTGTTACCCGCACAAATTTCTCTAACCCTTCCACACTGTAGGGGGACACACCTTTACCCAGTTCCTAGGGCTCAGGGCGCATCTTCCTGCAGGTTGGCAGGATCTTTAGCCACTGAAAGAGCCTCACACAGTAATATCCTTATCCTCTATTTATTGACAATTCCCAAACAAGCAGAATACACATGCTAAGCACACAGTGTCATGCTCACCAATCCTTTTACAGGCAGACTTCCCTTGTTGGCCAGGCAAGGTCAGTCTCTCTGGATCTTAGCTGCTGCACGTCACGGTCTGGTCTTAGGCTGTGTCTCTGAGATGAATTCTTCTTCCAGGTCTTCCCCCTTCTCCCTGGTGTTCCTGGTCTCCCTTTGGTCTTTTTCCAGCCTTTTGCTTCTTTCCTTCTGCTTCTGTTACTTCCGATCTTCTTCCTGGTCTCCTTCTTGGACCCCAGTTTATGTAATGAAACCTGAGTCCCGCTTAGCTATACCTTAACCAATTATTTTAATATAATTTTACTAACCAATCATACCCCACCACCTTAATTGATTTACGCCTAGCAAAATTAATTATACAGCAGACAGAAACAGTTACAAACCAGACAGAGATCATACAGACAAACAATAGAAAAGTAAGGATACTTAACCATAGAGTATGGATTCCACAACATTCTCTATTGATAAGCAGTTTCTTGCCAGACAGAATGGTGTTACTTAAGTTTTCTTTACCCATCTTGAGATCTGTTTCTTTATCTGGTGACAGTGGGGAGCTATCAGGACAAAATCCCCTTCTCACAGGTTGGTGTGATATTTTAATACAAAATAGATAGAATGTGAGTATGTGACTTTAGACTTTACAGCTAATGGCTGCTGCTCTTCAGTCTGGCTGCAGAAGGCGGCTTTGGCTGCCAATATGGCTTCAGGCCTTCCATCATTGTTACAGAAAAACCATAGTGTTACACCCTCATCACCCTCTGCCTCAGTTCTCCTCACAACCTCTGTGCTCTCACACATGGCTTGCTCCATCCCCTGCCTTCCTCATGCCCACCCCTCTTTTCAACCCCTCTTCTCCTGGCACCCACTCCTCCCCTCGCCACTTTCTCCTTCTTGCCCCCATTGTCCCTCCCTTCTCCCAGCCTCACCCTGTCCCCTCTCTTCTACCACCCCCACTAACACCTTCCTCCCATCTCCCTCCTGCCCATTTTCTCATTGTTTCCTCTTGGCCCCCTGACATTTGTCTCTCTCTCCACACTGCCCCTTGGTGGCTGCCCCTTTTTTCTCCCACCTTGGCCCCCTTCTCTCCGCTCAGCACAAGCCCCTTCCTCACCCCCACCTTTCCCTTAGTTCTGCACCTATCCCTTCCCTCACCTTCTGCCTTTGATGTGAAAAGTCATTTGCGGGGGCTGGAGTGGGGGCCGCAGCACTGTTCTTAGTACCACAGTTTCGGCCCCAGAAGCCCCTACAGCCCTGGCCCCAGCTGCTCCTGGGGCCAGATCCCATGCTGGGATTGGAACAGAGGCCGCCCACGGTGTTATTTTTAGTACCGCGGTCCCAGTCCCCTCAGGCTGCCTGGCTCCAGCTGGAGTCAAGCAGCAGCCGCACAAGGCCCATTCTGGTGAAGCTACCTGGCTGAAACGTGCCTCACGTGGCTGCCACTCGACTCCAGCTAGAGCTGGGGCCGACCACAGGGACCCAGACCATGGTACTAAAAATAGCACCGCAGGCAACTTCTGCTGCAGTCCCAGCACCTGCCGAGCCCAAGTGCGCCTCGCTGCACAGCACCCCAACTGAGCTCCATGTGGCTCCTGCCAGGGCTCCGCGGCAGCCCAGAGGAGGAGGAGGTGGTGCTGCCAGACTAAGACCCCGCGCTGCGGAGGCAGTCCCATGGGGGAAGAGAGGGGAGGGAGGAGGAGGAGGGGCCGCACACCACTGGAAGCCAGCCCGGATGCCCATCAGCAAAACTCCAGTGGAGCTGCCTACATGCCCTGCTAGGTGGGAGGGGGAGGAGGCTGCTACGCTGTGCAAGGAGCAATGGCACAGCGCCATTTCTTGGTCGCTTTTTCCCGCAAGCTGGTGTCCCCATCAAATAGTGAAAAGTCCAGTGGGGCTTTCTGGGACATTTCACTACTTGATGGGGCACTGGGACAGAGTATTTAAATTCGGGACTGTCCTGGAAAATTCGGGACATATGGTTAGCGTAGGTATAAGGTGGTGGAAAGGTGTCTGTCATGTAATTGTACTGTAGTGTTAAGTAAGTGGATCTATGGTGTGGACTGGTCCAGGCTAAGGTTGATGGTGTGGTAGAAGTTGTTATAATCCCTGTGAAATTCTTCAAGGGTCCATATGATGAAAACGTTGTCAATGTAGCGTAAGTAGAGTAAGGGTGCTAGGGGTTGACAGCTGAGGAAACGTTCAAGGTCAGCCATAAAGATGTTGGCACATTGTGGAGCCATGTGGGTGCCCATGGCTGTGCTGCTGACTTGACGACATAAATGGTCTCCAAATTGGAAATAGTTGTGGGTGAGGATAAAGTCATAGAGCTTTGGAACCAGGTGTGCAGGGATAGTGTTCCTGACAGCCAGTAATCCATCTTTGTGTAGAATGTTCGTGTAAAGAGCTTCTACATCCATGGTGGCCAGGATGATGTTTTCAGGAAGATTACCGATGCTCTGTATTTTCCTCAGGAAGTCAGTGGTGTCTCGAAGATAGCTAGGTGTGCTAGCAGCATAGGGTCTGAGGAGATAATTAATATTTAGAGTGCCGATTTAGAACAGCCTTGAGGCTAATCTAACATACGGAAACCTTTGTAGTATTAATTTTGACTGGATATTAAATAATCATGTAGAGTCATGCACCTTGTTAATTATTCCTTGTTTTAGTATTCTCTCTTAGAATCACAGAATCATAGAACACTAGAATTGGAAGGCACCTCGAGAGGTCATTGAGTCCAGTCCCCTGCCCTCATGGCAGGACCCAGTACCGTCTAGACCAGTGGTCTCCAACCTTTTTACACCCAAGATCACTTTTTAAATGACAGAACAAGCCAAGATCTACCGCCCCGCCCCTTCCTTGAAGCCCTGCCCCCTCTATTCTCCTCCTCTCCATCACTTGCTATCCCCAACCCTTATACTGCTGCTTTTTTTCCCCAATTCTTCTGTAGGAAGAAATTTTTCCAACATTTGGCCTGTCTAGACTGGACCAAATGTCAGAAAAAAACCCTCTTTTGGAAGCCCCCTTATTCCTCATGGAAAGAGGAATATAGGGGTGACCGAAAGATCATGTTTGCTCTTCCACTAAAAGAAGTGGAAGAACAAATGCATCCCTGGATGCAGAAGAGTTTTTCTGGAATATCTCCGGAATCCTGAAAAACTCCTGCAGTCTAGCCATACCCTCGCTGGGTTGAGACAGGATGTGTAGGCTCTGGGGTAGGAATGAGGGATTTGGGTGTGGGAAGGGGTGAGAGGTGCAAGCTCTGGGAGGAAATCTGGATGCAGGAGGAGGTGGATAAGCGAACACTGGCTCAGGGAGGGGGCTCCACGGTGGGCAGTGTTGGGGTCAGATGTAGGGTTAGGGTACTAAGCAAGCCACAGACTTCTGGATGTGAGGGTTCAGGAATTTGGGTTGGGGTATGTGAGGGGCTCAGGGCAGGGGGTTCCAGTGTATGGTAGGCTCAGATGTAGGGTCTGGGGGAAAGGGGAGTGAAGGAATGTTATGATGCTGTGGCCAGATGGGGGCTTGATCCCAATTGGGGGTTTGTTGGCCAGGCTTCATTTTTAAATAAAATACTAAGTCAAACACAAAAAGGTTTCTGCATTGTCTTTATTTCTGAGAAGGGCAAGGAACCTGTTTTGAGTCAGGGGTCACTGACCCACAGAAGTCAGCTGGGGCCACACAAGTGAGATGCAAAAAAAACCTCCTCCAACCCCCTCCTCCCCCCAAGCTTCACTAATGTGGCCCCAACTGTGTAGGTGGGAGCAGGGGACATAGTACTGGGGAAGAGTGCTAGTGGGTGCTTCGGCAGGGGACAGGGTACCAGTGAGGACAGAGTTCTGCGGCTGGGGACAGGGGAGAGGGAACAGGGTGCCGGGAGGGGAGAGGGAACAGGGTGGCAGTGGGGACAGGTTTCTGAGGCTGGGGACAGGGTGCCAGTGGGGACAGGTTTCTGAGGCTGGGGAGTAGGGAGAGGGAACAGGGGGCCAGAGGAGGCAGAGAGTCCCCTGCACCCGCCTCCTCCCAGGATTCTCCTCCCCCCCCCCCCCCAGAGGGAAGCCAGCACGTGCCTCCTCCGGGGCCGACCCCCCCTCCCACGGTGCAGCCAAACCCCTGCGTGCACCTGCCCCGGGGCCAAACCCGCCGCACGTGCCTGCCCCGGGGCCAAACCTCCGTGCGCGCCTGCCCCGGGGCCAAACTCCCCTCCCGCGGCACAGCCAAACCTGCGCGTGCATGCGCCTGCCCCGGGGCCAAACCCCCCCTCCCGCGGCGCAGCCAAACCCCTGCGTGCGCCTGCCCCGGGGCCAAACCCTGGGGCTGACCCCTGCTCCCTCGGTGCAGGGAAACCCCTGCGCTTGACTCACCCCGCGCTCCTCCTCCGGGGCCGACGCCCCTTCCGCAGCGCGCCCGTCACGCCACAGAGCTGTGGGAGGGGAGCAGCCAGCGCACTTCCGGAACCCCCGGAAGAGGCGCGAAACTGCAGGCAGGTCTTCCATCCACCCCACAGGAAGCCGGCACTACGCTGGAGGTAGGTAGTGGGGCTTCTCGGGGGTGGGAGGAAAATGGGAAGTGGGAGGCCCCGAACGCCTCGTGATTGACTGGTCGAGGCCTCGCAATCGACCAGTCGATCGCGATCAACCAGTTGGTGACCACGGGTCTAGACCATCCCAGATAGATGTCTATCTAACCTGCTCTTAAATATCTCCAGAGATGGAGATTCCACAACCTCCCTAGGCAATTTATTCCAGTGTTTAACCACCCTGAGAGTTAGGAAGTTTTTCCTAATGTCCAACCTAAACCTCCCTTGCTGCAGTTTAAGCCTGTTGCTTCTTGTCCTATCCTCAGAGGCCAAGGAGAACAATTTTTCTCCCTCCTTGTGATACCTTTAGATACCTGAAAACAGCTATCATGTCCCCTCTCAGTCTTCCCCTTTCCACACTAAACAAGCCCAATTCTTCCATAACGTTTTAAAAAACACGTAAGATAATAACTTGGGTTCCATGGTGGCACACATCTGAACAAGTTCACATAACCTCAATATTGGTGCATAAGACAAAACTCTGTCCATGAATAGAAAATCTTAGAAGGAACACTGCTCCCTGTGTGTACCAGCTCCTGCTGAGCTGCCTGCTCCCCCTGGCTGCCTCTGATACAAAGTCAGCAGTGCAAGGGGAGAGGCAGGTGGGAGCTGGTATGTGTGGGGAGCCACCTGCCCCCCGCACTGCTGCCTCTGATCCAGAAGTAGTATATGGAGGTGGGTAGATGGGAGCCTGTGCTCAGAGGGAGCTGGCTTCTGCCTGGCTCCCCACATGTAAACATGTAACTGCAGTAAATTTCAGTGGTTACAGATTTACAAAAACATGTTAAAGTCCCTAGGCAGAACAACCACTAACAATGGGAAGTTAAAGCCAGACAAGTTGCAATGAAAAACCAGGCATGGCTTTTTAACAAGGAGGTGGATTAACAACTGGATCACACTATACGGACAGGTACTATGTACAGTGCGCTTCATCTCTTGTGGGCTGCTGATCCATGCTGGATGAATGCCTTTCCTGTACGATGCATGCATTGTTGGATTCCAGACAGGGGCAAAGTGAGATTCTCTAGCCTGTGATATGCAGGGGGGCAGTATAGATGATCCAAAGGTTCCTTCTGACCTAAAAAGCTGATAACTCCCAGAGGCACAGTTAGCCAGTTTTTGTGCACCAGCCATTGGTCTCTCCAGTGGATCCTGTTGGATGGAATCTTGCATCTGCATGGCTTGCTGCTGAACTCACTAGCCACTTGCATTAATCTGAAGGCAATGTTGGGAGCTTCATCTCCAACCACTGTTATGTTTGACTTTAATTAGTAGTGATAATTAACTATTATTGCATCACGCACAGAAGTTTGTGCCAATTCATTTAGTAGTGCTCACTGCTATTAGATTTAATGTTAACTGATATGGTCACCTTTGATAGCCTAAAATTCAACTGAGTTATCTGCAATATCATTTACATTAGTTATGTGTATTATTTATTTGCACTATTTACATGTGCACAAATTATTTGCATCAATTGTTTGCACTCATTATTTGCACAAAGGCACAAATTATTTGCAATTCTTACAGTGCTGTCAACCCCAAGGAAACTATCAACCTGCCATACTAACAGGACGGGCATACTAACAGTATGAGGCCATACTAACAGGATGGGGTAAGGATAAAAAACACAAGCTAGTGAAATGCACTTGTAAATGCACCAATTATATGCACTAATTTACTGTTTGCACAAATATTTGCCCTAGTAAATTACTAGCACCAATTAAAATTGCACCAGTTTGCCCTAGATATTTCTTTGCACTAACTGTATTTACACCAATTACTCCCATTAGTGAATTAAACCAATTACAGCTGCACCAATTAATTGCACTCCTTTTTGCCAGACATTTATTTGCACTAACTGTATTTGCACCAAGTATTCCCACTAGTGAATTGCACCAATTTGCACTAATTAAAAACGGTCCTGCTTTGCACTAGATAGGTGTTTGCACGGATTATTTGTGCACCTACTACAGAATTGCACCAGGCCTTTGCACGAACGAGCTCTTTGACCTGCACCATCACTGGAACGGCAGCTCCTCCCTCACCACAATCGCCACAGCACGAGCCGCGCTTACGTCACGGCCCCTTCTCCAGCCGCGCCGTCCCCGTAACCCTGGCAACGGCGGTAAGAAAGGGAAAAAGCACTGTGGCCAAGCTGCCGTCAAGCAAATCATCTCTGGTGCACTGCGGTGCTGTAAAACAAGGTCTCTGTCTCCGAGGCTCTACCACTTGCCGCCCCGTGCCGCTGGAGAGGTGCAGGGACAGGGAGGAGGCAGGGGGAAGCCCTAGCAACAGAAAGTGCCACCCCATGGTGCGTCGTACACAGCACTGCCGTAAAGTGAACCGGCCACACATCGCAAAAGCAAACCGATCGTTCATTCCCTGCCGTGAAGTCCAGGGACTCAGGGCAAAAATTCACACAGCTGCAAAGCGAGGCCGCAGTGCCGTAAAGCGAAGTGACGCTGTGTACGAGAACAGTGAAAAGCTGCTGTAAACCGCGGTACAACCTTCTGACAGAAATCTCAACGCTGTCGTAAAATAAGGCGTCACCCACCGACGGAGGTTTCGCGAGGGTGCTGTAAAGCGTGACGGGGTCGTCAGAGAAATAGCGCCACTGTCATAAAAGCTAGTCGCAACGTTTAAAAGGGTCGCGGCACTGCCGTAAAGCGCGGCGGTGCTCTGTGAAGAGCGGCACGGCGTTGGACGTCTGGCTGAGGAGGGACGCTACCGTAAAGCACAGCGGCGCTCGGTAAACGTCAGCGGCGATGCCGTAAAGCGTGGTGGCGGTACGATGTAGGGATTAGCGACACGGCCGTAAAGCGCAGCGGCCGCGGCGCTGCGAGAAGCGGCGGCGCTGCCGCAAAACGCGGTGGGCGGGATGTCGGGCCCGGGTGCGGAGCTGCACCCGCGCACGGGAAAGCTGGTGACGCTGGCGCAAGGGGGTCGCAGCGCCGCCCGGTCCCAACCGGGCCAGGAGTTCAACCACGGGCTGGTGCTGAGCCGCGAACCGCTGCGGCCGGGTCGCGTCTTCGCCGTGCGCATCGACCGCAAGGTGCGGGGGGAGGGGAGAGCGCCTCGAGCGGGCTGGAACCCGGCGGGGGAAGGGGAAGAGCTGGGAGTGCCTCTGTCTGGGTGGCGGTGGACGAGCGGGAGGGGGCATATTGGGGCTGGACCCAGCTGCTGTGGGCTCCCCACGGAAAGCCAGGTGCTGACTTTCTCCATCTCTCCACCCATCAGGTGAACTCGTGGAGTGGCTCCATTGAGATTGGGGTGACTGCCCTGGACCCCGACCACTTGGACTTCCCCAGCAGTGCCACAGGGCTGAAAGGTGGCTCATGGATCATCTCGGGCTGCTCAGTGCTGCGGGACGGGCGCTCCATCCTTGAAGAGTACGGCCAGGACCTGGATCAGCTGGGTGAGGGTGACCGTGTGGGCATCCAGCGCACTGCCAACGGGGAGCTGCACCTCTGGGTAAACGGTCAGGACTGTGGTGTGGCCGCCACTGGCATCCCGCCCCGAGTCTGGGCTGTGGTGGATCTCTACGGCTAGTGTACGCAGGTCACTGTTGTGCCCTGCGAGCCAGAGGAGACCGAGGAAGGAGCTGCAGGAGATGAAGGTAGAGAACTTCTTCCCTGTCTGTCCCAGAGTCACCATATGCTACCTCTGTCCATACTGCTGTATTTACTTTAACAGCACACTTCCCCGTGCTGCTTTTCTCTTCCTAAATGCTCTTTTATTGTTGGCACCATTGCCTCTAATTTTTTCCATCTGTGTGCAGAATAAATTTTGTTAGATACACCGAGACATGTATGGATTTGCACCACCAGTAGAAACACATGCTGCTGGCTGCTCCTAGCTGTGGGCGCTCTGCTAATCAGCTGGGTGGCATTTGATTCTCTTGGGTGACCACCCAAATGCTCAGCTTACAGGGAACACTGCTTTTCGGTGTCCTAGGTTTGATTAGCCGCAGGTGCTGTGTGTAAATAGAAATATGTACAAGGACTGTGAGGCCGAATAAACAAAGAATAAATTCTTGTTGTTTCATGCCTGGTGCTCCCAACGCCCAGACTCTTAACATAATTTTCAGTATAGACACACAACTCCGTAAATATCACCTCTCTGTGCATCTAGTATGTTGCTGCGTGTAGAAACATCACATTCTGCTTTTTGATGGCTTCTATACAGACATCAGATTCAAGGGATTCCTGTGAACTCTTCTCTATGCCTTATGCCATCTGCCACTTGGTATCAGCATCACAACCACTGTGGGGTCTTGTTAATCTTATGGAGCTGATAGGCTGAAATGCAGGTTCATCTGTCTGGCACAGTTTCTGGGCTAAGTTTCCTGTAAGCTGCACGACTGCTCATCTATTTTCTGACCCCTGCTCGGAGGTTCAAAGCTCCCACACAGGCAGGGAGCTCAGCTGACCAGTGGGGTGTGGGGTGGCTGTCAGCAGCAGCTAAAGGAGCTGTGCTGCTTGAATTGAAGAGCTCCCAGAGCAGATAAGCAGGCGAGATAAGGACAGAATAAGTGGCTGGGGGAAGGACTGAGTGAGTGAGTAATTAATTGGCTTGGGGAAGACAGAGGGGAGGGGAATTTGGAGAGTCCTGTCTGCCCAAGCAGGGGCGGGGGAGAGGCAGAAACCCAGCAGTCTCCTCAACCCTTCTAGGCTGGGAAGGCGGAGGTGGGGGAAAGAGGGAGTGGGTGGATGCTGGCATCTGTGCAATAAAGTGGAGGTAGAGGACTGTTTAGGGTATCATGACTCACTTGCTGCCATCCTACCTGGCTGGGTTAGAAGCTGGGGGTGGGGAGAGCAGGCTGCATGGGGGGTTTGTGTGCCAGGAGGACATTTGCATGATTACATTTCAAACAAAGTTTACTTGAGTGTTAATGGCTTAAGGTAAGAAAGAAAAAGATTTTTAACAGATTTGTTTGAAGCATTGCAGATATCTGAAACTCTGAATTTAATGATTTTTTTTTTAAATCCTGTGTTGCTAATTAATACATGATAAATTGTGTTGCATTAAGGCCAGATTTTTGCTATGTGGTAGAGTTCTGTGACTCAGAAGTAGCAAGTACTAGGTGTGATACTAGTTTTGTAGGATGGAAACCTTATTTGTAAGCTCTTTGAAACATGCATCTGTCTACAAACCCTGAAGTGATGTGTTAATTTGTTCTGGGGCTTCTACTCTTCCTCCAGTGGAAGAAGGCTAGCTCCCTACCTTTGCACAGCACCTTTGCTGTATAGATACCTCACAGCAACGAGAGACAGGTGTCTTGTTTGAATATATTTTTTTTTCCACACATGCACACTGCTTATATATATGTATGTAAATGTGTGTTTAGGGATATTAAATTTAGATCAAGTAACTAATTGAATAGTTGATGGGATTTCCATTGACTATTCAATTAGTCTATAAGGGCACCTCTGCCTTTGAACTATAGCAAGAGCCCTGCCAGGCTCTTGCTACAGTTCAAAAGTGGAAGCCTCGCAGGGGCAGCGGGGGACTCCCACTGGCCCCACATTCCCTGTGGTGCATCAGTCTTTGAACACTTCAACAGGAAGCCCCGCTCTGACCAGCAGGGGACCCCCCACTGGCCCTGTGCTTTTGAAATCTTCAAGAGCCCCAGTGGGGCTTTTGTACATTTTAAAAGGAAGCCTTGTAGGGAGCGTGGGGGGCTCTTGTACATTTCAAAGGCAGAATCGCAGCAGAAGCGTGGAAGCGGAGATTGCTTCAGTCCCCACTCCACCATTTCCCATTGTGCCTCTCCCTCTCCTGACCCCTGCGGAGATGGGGCTGAGGGGAACCGGCTTTTAAGCTGCCTCCCCCCAGCACTGGCTCCTGCTCCCCCTTGCTTGCTGCCTCTTTCTGATAGTCCCATCCCCCTTCCTGCCTCTAAGTCGACCATAAATTTATGCTTATTGGATAAGCAACTAGTCGACTACTTCCCTGTGTGCAGGGCTCGACAATCTATGTAATCTACTTGCCCATGGCGAGTAGATTACATCCCGGAAGAGCCGGGTTTGGGCAATCTGCGCATGCGCAGAACGCCGGACAGCGTGGTTGGCGAGCGGGGCTTACCGCAGCTCGGCGAGCCCTGCCTATGTGTGTGTTTTGTATTGGTGGTGTGCATCCACACACTTCCTCAATATTGGTGTGGCACGTAAGAAATTTCAACCCGCCCAAAAGAAAATGCAGCTTGCCCAAGAACAGGGAATGTTAAAACTGTTCCTGGGTACCATTTCTTGGGCTTCTACCCCTTTTCAGAGTCTGCTCTGAGCCTGGAGGCAGCCTGGTTACTTAAACATGCCCCCGTTGAACCCAGCAGTGTGGCTTTTCTGCTGTAGAGTTGAACCGTGTCCAGGGCTGTCACAAATCCATAGTTCAGTGCTGGGGAACGGTCCCTGGGGTTTGCTCCATCACAAAGGGAAGTTACTTTACTGCTTCTGTGGCCCACACTCAAAGCTGTCAGCACTCTGGTTTCATGTTGTGAAGCCACCTGAAAGGGATTTGTACCCCTCAAAGGGAGCAATGCACCCTCACCTTCTGAATCTCAGCCGGCAACATCAGTGCAGTTGGTCCGTTAGCTCTCTAGAGCGCCTCCTCAGAAGTCCTTGGTTAGCATAAACAAAAGGAAGTTACAACATGGTTTGATGTGGTTACCCAGAGCCCCAACCTGTCCCACTTGGGCCAGTCCCACCTGGCATGAGGGGACATCTGCCAGGGTCTGTGGGTTGAGAGTGAGGGGCATTGGCAGGGCTGGGCTAACGGGTTGTGGGTTGGGATTGAGGGGCAGAACACTGTAGTCCTGGTCTCATGTCTCTTCTGGTGTTTTTCCTCCCAGCCCTGGCCCTGCCCCGTAACCAGAGCCGCCCGGATAAATTCCCCAACAGCTTGGAGTCTGAGAACGGTGAGTGACCCAGTGAGGCCTGTCTATGCCACTCGTGAAGAGTGCAACAAGCTCAGGGCTTGGACCTTGAGCCTCTGCCACCCGCTGTATGCTGTCTGGAAACTTAGGGTCCTGCAGCTGACCACTCGCCAGCCTGGCCTGTAAAGGTTTGCCTGGGAAGTCACCCAGAAATCCTTGCTTCCGGCAGGTTGCTAGGCAAAGTGGGAGGGGTAACCCAAAGTGGGTGGAGCCACCATGCCCATGAGTTATGCAGTGGCCTGGCACTGGGGCCACGTGGCCTGCCCCAGGCCCAACTGCATGGGTGATAATCAGGTTAGGATGCAGTGCAGGCTTTAAAATCAGGCCAGAGCTGCCGTGTCCCTGGACTCCCAGTGGCTTGGATCCACCTCCTAGCTGGATGGGGGCCCTGTGTGGGCTGACCTCTCCTAGCTCTCCGATCCCAGAGAGCTTGCGGGGTGTGTCAGCCCCACCCATATCTGACTGTGTCCCCCTAATGGTTCCCCCCCATCTGTCTGTGCGCCTCTGGTTCCTGCTCCCCCCTCCACATTTGCGTGTCTGTCCCTGCTTCCCCCCAATCTGTCTGTCCATCCCTGCTACTTGTCTCTCTGCCCCCCTGCCCTGCATCTCTCTGTCCATCAAACACATCCCCCAACACATATGCACCTGTGAGTCTGTCAATGATTTGTCGCCCTGCATCTGTCTGTCTGTCCCTTGTCCTGTCTCTCCCCTCTGCTTGTTTGTTTATGCCTTGCTCCTGCCCCATTGGTCTGTTCCCCTCCCATCTCTCTGTCCATCCCTGATTCCCATTCCTCATGTATGTCTGTCCATCCATTCCCCCCCAGGCTTGTCCAGCATGGAACTGTCGGAGGTGGTGAGCAACGCCATCTTGTCAGCCTACAACGGCAGCCTGCTGAGTGTGAGTCTGGGTAGCCCCCCATCAGGCGAGGGCCCCCCAGGTGGGGGCAGCGCCCCCCTCACTTCCAATGACGCCCTGCTCTTCCATGAGAAGTGCGGCACCCTCATCAAACTCAGCAACAACAACAAGACGGCCGAGCGGCGCCGGCCACTGGATGAGTTCAACAATGGAGTGGTCATGACCAACCGCCCACTGCGGGACAATGAGATGTTTGAGGTGCGGGGCGGGGCCGTGGGGGGGGCAAGGGACTGGGGCAGGGTCACTGCTCAACAAGATATTTGAGGTTGGGGTGGGGCCAGGGTCCTTGGGGCTGTGGGTAGAGCCCTGAGTGGATACAAAATTAGCATCTGCAAAAATGAGCCATTGATATAATGTGGATACTCCGCAAATTTGCAATGTTTTAGATACAAAATTTGTATCTGCATCCGTATCTGCAAGGATGAGCCGCAGTTACCCACATCCCTGGATGAGGATACCCACGGATATAAAGTGGGTATTCGTGGATTTGCAGGGCTGTAGCTGAGGGCATGGGAGGGGTTCTGGGAGCAGTGAGGAAGGGCTGGGGTGTGATCCTGGCAACCAGCCACTGCATGGCACTCAGGTTTGAGGTGGGGGAATTGGGATAAGGGGTCTTTGGAGGGTTGGGGCAGGATCATAACCCAGCTGCTGAGCAACAGAATGGTCTAGGTGTGGGTGGGACCAGGATGAAGGTTCAGGGGATGGGATATGGGCAGAGGTTGGGCTCTGCAATATTGGGGGAGGTGTATGGGGAACTGGGGTGTGGGCAGCACAGTGTGCCAAATGTTGGAGGTGGGAATATCAGGAGCACTGGGGGAGGGATGGGGCAGACCAGGTGTTCATAGAAGGGTGCAGAGGGCTGAGGCTGGGGACTAGGATCCCAGGGTATGAATCTGGGGGTTGAGTCTTGGGGAGGGGCTCCACGTGCTGGCTGGGGGCGGGGATCTACATCACATGTCTGTTACCAGGATGGGTGTGTGGTAGGAGGGGTGGGAGCTGGTTGCAGCTGAGAGTTGGGGTCCTGATCCCTGCTTCTTGTCCCTCCCCATAGATTCGCATTGACAAGCTGGTAGACAAGTGGTCAGGCTCCATCGAGATCGGGGTGACCACCCACAACCCCAATAGCTTGGAGTACCCTGCCACCATGACCAACCTGCGCTCTGGTACCTGCCTTGAGGGGGGTGGTGTCAGGAGTCATGGGTTCTCTCCCTGTCTCTGAGAAGGAAGTGGGGGCTGGTGGGTTGGAGCAGGGGTGCTGGGAACCTGTCAGTGTTCCCTCTAAGCTGTGCGCTTGGGCTGCTGCCCACGAGAGATTCAAATGCTGCCCAGCTGACTAGCAGAGCGCCCATAGCCGGTAGCATGTGTTTCTATGGTGGTGCACATCTGCACATGCCTTGGTGCACATAACAACAAAATGTATTACACATGAGTGGAAAAAATGAGAGGGAACTTTGTCCGGGACTCCTGGGTTTTCTTCCCAGCTTGGGAGAAGAGTGGGGGCTGGTGGGTTAGCGGGGGAGGAGTGGCTGTGGCCAAATTTAGGGAGAAAAGGAGAAGATGGAGTTGAATGTGGGGCAAAGCAGAATGTGGCCTGCCAGCCTCCCATTTGGCACCAGAGGGTATCCCTGGGGTGGGGGGTCCCTGCGGCTGATTGGCTGATGGGAGGTTCTGACCCCCTCAGGCACGATCATGATGAGCGGCTGTGGGATCCTGACCAACGGCAAAGGGACGCGGCGGGAGTACTGCGAGTTCAGCCTGGACGAGTTGCAAGTGAGGGGTCCCCACCCTCACCCCCAGGTCACCAGCCCCCCAGTAGCTATCCTCTGCAGGGCTAGAGGCCCCCAGCCCTACCTAGCCAATTGCCTGCGGGTGAGGGGCTTCCCTAACTCCATGAGTGATGCCACAGTACCCCCGAGCCCTCAGAGCCAACCCCTGTGGGTGGATGGGGAGCCCAGACCCCATAACTGGGCCCATTGTAACCCCAACTCCATCTAGCCAGCCCTGTTTTCCCACAATGCTCTCCCCTACCCCAACCCCCTACCCCAACCTGCTACAATTGTGCTGCTCCTCAGTATCCCTATAAGCTCCCCTCCCCCTCTGCCCTCACCCCCTCATTGGGTCCCCTGCCACTGCTCCTTTAACTGCCCATTCTCACGGACTCACTTTGCCCTCCTGTCCCCACAGGAGGGAGATCACATTGGCCTGACGCGGAAATCCAACAACGCCTTGCACTTCTATATCAACGGCATCGACCAAGGTAGAGGGTGGAGCGGAGGGCTCAGCAAAGGGCACTCTCCCCTGGCGGGCAGTCTGAACTCCAGTGCTGTTATAACCAGCTGTCTCGCCCCAGAGGTGGCTGCATCTCAGCGCCAGGCGAGAGCTCCCTATAGCTGCCCCACCCCAGAAGTGGCTGCATCTCAGTGTTGGGCGAGAGGCCCCTGTGTAACCAGCCGCCCCGCCCCAAGAGTGGCTGCATGGTGTGTAATTCTACCCTTCCTGCGCACAGGTGTGGCTACCACTCTCACCCCGCAAGTGGTGTATGGCGTGGTGGATCTCTACGGTATGGCGGTGAAGGTCACCATTGTGCACAACCACAATCACAGTGACCGGCTGCGGCGCAACAACGCCATCATGAGGGCGCTCTCCCCAGACGTGGGGCGCCGTGCTCTGGAGGCCAGCGGGGTGGGCGAACCTGAGCCAGAGCGATTGCTCTTCCATGCCAACTGCGGACAGAAGGCAGCCATCATCAATGAGGGGCGCACGGCCCTGCGCCCACAGTGAGTGCCTGTGCTGCCTCCGCCAGGGTCTCCAGCCACAGTGCGATGGTGGCTTCTGGGATCAGAGAGAATTCACATCCCGTGGATCAGCCCTCAACCCCCACAGAGCCACATCTTTGAGGGTCAGCAGATCTGCTGCCCCATGGGCAAAGGGTCCCTGTATAACCAGCCGCACCGCCCCAGAAGTGGCCGCATCTCAGCGCTGGGTGAGGGGTCCCTGTGTAACTGACCACCCCGCCCCAGAAGTGGCCGCATCTCAGCGCTGGGTGAGGGGTCTCTGTGTAACCAGCCACCCCACCCCGGAAGTGGCTGCATCTCAGCATGGGGGAGTGCAGGGGTCGGTGGCTCATGTCTGAGCTAGCCCATCTCTCTTCCCCAGCGCCACGGACGACTTTAACCATGGAGTTGTCCTCAGCAATCGCGCCCTGCGCAACAACGAGGTCTTCCAGGTACGGATTGACAAGATGGTGGACAAGTGGGCAGGCTCCATTGAGATCGGGGTGACCACCCACAACCCCACCTACCTGCAGCTGCCCTCCACCATGACCAACCTGCGCTCAGGTCAGTGCCTGGGTGCACCATGGGGGTGGGAGGGAGAAGAACATCTGGTGGCTTGCTCTGCCCCCAAGCTCACCCCTTCTCCAGCTTTTGACCAGCTCTCTGCTAGGGAGATGTGACTCCCTAGATGCCTCCAAGTGGCCCACGGGGCTGGCAGTTGTGGGGTGAGTAGTTCCCCAGGTTAATTGCTGGCTGGAGTAGCTGGTGTCTGGAGTAGCTTGTACTGTGTCCTGTGGCAGGTAGTTTCTCAGCTTATTTGTCCACTGGGGACTAGTGGCCGTGCCTCAAAGCAGATGGTTTCCCAAGCTACTGTCTGGGTTCTTTGCCAACCTGCACACTGTGGCAGGCAGTTCCATGGGTTAATGGTGAGCTGGTAATCCCCATCTCCTCTCCCTCTAGGCACCTGGATGATGACAGGCAATGGGGTAATGCACAATGGCACCACCATTCTGGATGAATACGGGCACAACCTGGACCGGCTCAAGGTGGGTTGGGGGTACCGTAGGGGGAAGCCTGCCTTCTGCCCCACGGTGCTCTTTACCCCCTCTGTCCGCCCCCCAGGCGGGTGACACTGTGGGCGTGGTGCGCAAGGAGGATGGCACGCTGCACTTCTTCGACAACGGGGTGGCACAGGGGCCAGCCGCCTGGAACGTGCCCCCCAATGTGTATGCTGTGGTGGATCTGTATGGGCAGGCAGCACAGGCCACGATCCTCGACGACACGGGTGAGCCTGGAGGCGGATGGTTCTCGGTGGTGGTTGGTATATAGCGGGGGAGAGGGGGAAATAGATTGGGCCAGGCCAAGTGAGGGCTAGGCCAGGAGGGGGAGGGCTTGGATGTGGTAGGGGCCCTCATGCACACCAAGAATACCCCACCTCCCTGCTGCCTCCAGATCTGCTCCCACTGCCCGATGATCTATCAGAAGGCAACAACCAGGTGTCGCCCAGCAGCCCTTCGTCCGTGGCCTCAGTGAGCGACTTGCGTTTCCACCAGCTGCACGGCAGCAACGCGGTGATCACCAACGGCGGGCGCACAGCCCTGCGCCAGAACTGCCGCAGCGAGTTCAACGATGCCATTGTCGTCTCCAACCGGTCGGTGTGTGTGGCAGAGACGGGCACGTTCCACCCCACCCCGCGCCAGCCTCCCCTGTCTCCCCACTCCCAACCCCAGGCCGGCTCCATTGCGTCCCAACCCCGGCCCTGAGCAGGATTCCTGCCCCAACGGGGCTCATTGGTCTCCACTCCCCCCATGTAGGGCGCTCCGGGATGGAGAACTCTTTGAGATTGTCATTCAGAAGATGGTGGATCGCTGGTCTGGCTCTATAGAGGCAGGTAAGAACCAGGGGCAGGGGGGCTATACAGGGAATTCCTGGGTCTCCCCATCCCTTAATAGAGTTAGTGAGGCAGCTGGTTACACAGGGACCCTTCACCCAGTGCCAAGGTGGAAAGGTAGTTGAAGCAGCGTCAGAGGTAGCTGCATCTCTGCACTGGCTAAATCGTATTGAGTCCTGGTAAAACACTAGCTCAGAGCAAGTGGGGTCCCATGGGGCTGCCCTGGGTTCAGACTCCTTGATACTTTCACAACTCACCTGGCTAATGGAGTGGTGAGAGTATTTATTGAATTTACAGCTGCCCCCAAGCCTAAGGGGTCACCGGCACTTTGGGGGAGTGGTCAGAATTCAAATCCACAGCAACATATTACTGTGAACTCACCAGGCTGCAGTTCACTGAAGACCAGTTCTACTTCAGAAGGAAAAACCAACCCTAGCTAAGCAGCCAGTGGCTTGTGGGGGCAAAAAGGGCCAGGGGATACAGAGCATCGTAAATCGAATCCCAGACGGTAGAGCCTGGCAAACAGACCTGGGCGGGGGTATTACATAACAGGTGGGATGGCTGGTCTAGGGTCAGTGTGGGGTGGGGAGTTCTACCCAGGTTCCTTCCCACCCCACACCACTGGGACTCTCTCTTGCAGGGGTCACAGCCATCCGGCCTGAAGACCTGGAATTCCCCAACACCATGACAGACATCGACTATGACACCTGGATGCTCAGGTGAGCGAGAGGGTTGTAGGGAGGATGGGGGGGTCCTTGGCTGCCTGTCTCATCCCCTCATCCACAGGAGAGGCAGAGTTGTGTCTTGGGGCTGGAGGTGGGAGGCAGCGCTGTGCCTCAGGGTCTGGGGACCTGGGATACAGTGGGCGGTAGGGAGGGCATGGCTTGAGTTTTCTGGTGGAGAGGGTCATAGTGAGGGGTGTGGCTAGGATTCCCAGAAGAAAGGAGATAGGGTCATGTCTCCTTCTGACTCCCGGTGGCTCTCCCCCCCCAGTGGCACAGCCATCATGCAGGACGGCAACACCATGCGCAACAACTATGGCTGCGACCTGGACTCGCTGACCACGGGCTCCCGCATCGGCATGATGCGCACAGCCAAGGGGGACCTGCACTACTTCATTAACGGCGTGGACCAGGGCGTGGCCTGCTCTGGCCTGCCCTCTGGCAAGGGTGAGTCTTCTCCTCCTGCCCCAGCACTGGTCCCGTTGGGCCAATCGAACCCCAGTGTATTCTCCACCTCACCCCTGGAGGGGTCCATTGGTCTGTGGGTAGGGAGGGCTGGATGGACTCCTTGCAGTGATCCAGTGGGTGAGAATATGTGGGCTAGATAGAGCCATAGATCTGAGCAAGGAGGGGGGCTGGGGTGGAAGGACTCATTGTGCTGATTGTAGGGAGATAAGAGCCTAGCTGGGTGCTGTGCTGGCTGCTACCTAGTTTAACCCTTTCTCCTTCCCCTCCCGCCCCCGTGGCCTCGCACAGAGGTGTATGCCGTGGTGGATCTTTACGGTCAGTGCGTCCAGGTGTCCATCACCAGCGCCACAGGCCCCATGGACAACAGCCTGTCGACCAGCAACATCACCGAGAAATCCTTCCCCATCCACTCACCAGGTGAACCCCCCTCCCACCATGCTCCCTATCCCACAGCACCCCCTGAGCACAGCCCGAGGGAGAGCGCCCCCTGCTGAGCCCCACTTCCCACAACACAGCATCCCCTAACTCGAGGGTGGGGGGGGGGACCTCAGGCCCCGGGGCTGGATGCAGCCCCCGAGGCTCAGGGTCTCCCCCAGCACTGGGGAACCCGCACTGGCACTCAGCTTCCCTGCTGCCTCACCGCTGGGCTGGAGCACACACAATCTACTAGCCTGGGCCCCCCAAGCTCTGGTGTGCAAGAGGAATGTGGAGAGCGTCTTTCTCCTTCTTAGTCGGGGTCATGTCAGTGAGGGTTTGGGGTTTTTTGTGGGGGTTTTTTTTGGTTTTTTCTGCTTTTCACTTGTGTGCAGCCCCCGACTGATTTTTTTTTTTCTGTGGGTCAGCGGCCCCTGACCTACCCCTGCCCTAACTATAGATGGCCTCCTCTCTCCTCCTCCTCCTTCCCTCTGCCCATCCCTCTCCAGTGCCAGGCGTGGCTCACCGCTTCCACAGCAGCTGTGGGAAGAACGTGGCCTTCCAGGACGATGGTTGCCGGGCTGTGCGCCTGGCGGGCTACTGTCATGGCATCGTCTTCAGCATGAAGGAGCTGAAGACTGATGAGGTCTTCGAGGTGAGTCCCTCCTGCGTGGGCTGGGGGCAGGACTATCAATAAAAATGTAACGCCAGCCATGCTGGGTCAGACCAAAGGTCCATCTAGCCCAGGTTCCTGTCTTCCAACTCTGAACAATGCCAGGTTGTTCCAAAGACAATGAATAGAACAAGGAATCATCAAGTGATCCAGCCCCTGTTGCCAATTTCCAGCTTCTGAGAAATAGATGCTGGGACACCCTCCCTGCCCATCTTGGCTAATAGTAATTGATGGACCTATCCTCCCTGAATTTATCTAGCTCTTTATTGGACCTTGTTATAATCTCAGCTTTCACAATACCCTCTGGCAAGGAGTTCCACAGGTTGCCTGAGTGTTGTATGAAGAAATACTTCCGTTTGTTGGTTTTAAACCTGTTACCTATTAATTTCATTTGGTAATCCCTAATTCTTGTGTAGTGTGAAGGAGTAGATAAGTTTTCCTTATTTATGTTCTCTACACCAGTCGTGATATTATAGACCTTAGTCATATCCTTCCCTTGGTCAACTCCTTTCCAAGCTGTAAAGTTTTACTAATCTCTCCTCCATTCGGCAGCCATTCCAGACCCCCTCATCCTGTTTGTTGCCTTTTTCTGAGGGTTTTCCAATGCTAAAATACCTTTTTTTGAGATGAGGCTACCACATCTTTACACAGTATTCAAGATGTTGGTGTGTGTCTTATTCTCTATCCTTTTCTTTATCATTTCCAATTTTTTGTTTGCTTTTCTCACTGCTGCTGCACATAGAGAATGGGCTCCATCCACTCAGATAGATGGCTGCCCCAACCCCTGCCACCAGGCTGAAGTGTCTGGTACACCCGGTACCTTCCCCTTGGGGACAGTAGGGGGTGCTCTGTACTCCAGCCTTACTCTGGTGCAAGGGTAGCACTCATGTTCACCCTCTCCCATTACTTGGTGACCTCTGACCCATGCTTATGCCTTCCCCCTTCCCTCCCCCCCCATAGGTGAAAATCGAGGAGCTGGATGAGAAGTGGTCAGGCTCCTTCTGCGTGGGGCTGACCACGCTGTTGCCCTCTGAGGTGCCCTATGCGGCCACGGGGGCTGCCGGCCTCCCTGCTGGAGCTGCAGTCTAAGGCCACGTGGGTGGTGACTGGCTCTGAGGTGCGGCGCAATGGCCTCCTGCAAAAGCAGAACTACGGCTGCTCTCTGGAGAGGCTTGGGGTGAGTCGTGCCAGAGGCCTGGCAGAGTGGGCAGGGGGAGTTGGATGAACAAGGGATGTGTGGCTGGGGGCCCATGAGTGGACCTGCCACTCTAAACCAGGCACTTCTAATGGTAGGTGGGAAACCGTGTCGGGGGTGAAGCACTGTGTAGACGACACCATGCACATCCTGGTTGATGGCGAGGACATGGGGCCTGCCACTACCGGCGTGGCCAAGGTAATGCCCACAGCCCCTTGCTCGGGCCTCATCCCTGCAGCTGGGTTGGGGGAGCAGAGCCCACATGAGGCAAGGATATAGGCCGAGCCTTGCCCCTTCCTGAGCCTCAAAGGTAGTTCCGTGGTAGGGTGTTTGTGATGTCATGGGTGCAGGGCAGCTTCTTCCTGTCTCAGAGGGGTTGTGATGTGATGTCATGGGAGGATAGGGCCTGCCTCTTCCTGTCTGAGGGACGCATGATGTGATGTCACAGGAAGCCACTTTGCCATAGGGGAGAGCTCCAGGGGCAGCTCCCATGGCTTCACTGGGACAGGACATCTGTGAACCTATTGGGGGGACCAGAACTAGAGCCATGATCAAAATGAGGGATTCCTCCTGGCCTGAGTGCAGAGAAGGGCTGGCAGTGATGAAGGTGGGCTGGGTTGGCCAAGAGGGGAGGGGGTTGCTCCCCACAAATATATGAGGGGGGGTCAAGCTGTTCAAACAGGGCGGGGGGGGGGGGGAATCCAACCCAAAACTGAACAGAGAGAAACTTGAGGGAGGTTGCAAGTGAGGCCCTACTAATCAGAGAGAAGGATGGAACCCAGCCACCTGTTCCCCCAGAGCTAGGGAGAAAACCCAGGAGTGCTGGGTCCCAGCCCTCCTTCCCACTCTGACCCACCAGGCGCCCCCACCCCCCTGTCCTGTTCTATGTCCTCAGAATGTCTACGTGGTGCTGGATTTGTATGGCCGCGTCACTGCCGTTCTCCATTGTCAGCTCCACGGTGCTGGAGGAGTCAGACGGCACCAAGCCACCCTCAGTCACCTCCGAGACGTGCAGCGAGGAAGAAGAGGAGGAAGAGCCCGCACCTGTGAGTGCTGGAGGATGGGAAATGTTTTCCTTTGGTGGGTGTCAGCTCCCATCCGGCCCCAGTGTGGGGGCTGCCTGGAGCGGCAGGGAAGAGAATGAGGTACATGGACTGTCTCCTGTAGGGGTGGGGGTGCTGGTGAATGACTCCTCTTCCCTCTGCTGCAGTGTGAGCATGAGGCCCCCGTGCCGCTGGCTGCCATGGAGTTCCTGGAGAACCACGGCAAGAACATCCTTCTATCCAATGGCAACCTGACGGCCACCCGTGTGGCCAGTTACAACCAGGGCATCGTGGTCATCGCTCAGCCCCTGCCCCCAGGCCAGCTCTTCCAGGTAGGCCCCTTCCTCTTGGGGGAGTATGTGATGTTGTGTGGTGGAAAGGCATAGTGTCTCCTACCTCATGTTGTGGGAGGATGTGATGTTGTGAGCGGGGGCAGGAAGCATAGCGCCCCCCACTTCCTCATAACATCACATCCCCACAAATCAGGGTGGTGGGCAAAAGGTCCTGCTGCTTCCTGTCAGGGAAGGATATGATATCATTTGGGGGACAGCAGAGGACTCTTCTGCCTGTTGTGGTAGGCGCTGCTGCTGTCAGGCTAGGGATTGATGTCATAGGCAGTGTAAATGTCTAACCCTTGTAACTGTTGTCAAGGCTGGTATCAGTCACTGCCCTGTGGGAGGTGGGTGTCAGTGGCGTCTGACATAATTTCCAAGCTTTCCCACTTGTCATCCTCCCCAGGTTCAGATCGACTTCCTGAACCCCCAGTGGACATCGTCTCTGTCCCTGGGCGTCATTGGCACCTCGCCCGAGCGCCTCAACTTCCCTGCCACAGCCTGCTCCCTCAAGCGCTCTGCCTGGCTACTACAGCGTGACTCCGTCTTCCATAACTCACTCAAGGTGGGGCAGTTCCTGGAACTTGTGTCCTCTAAGGGGTGCCAGTTCCCATCCGGCCTCAGAGTGGGGACTGGCTGGCTCAGGAGGATGGGAACAGGGTAGGGGGCTTATCCCCTCTAGGGGGCCCTGGCTCCCACCTGGCCACTGGCAGGGACTGGCTGGTCTGGGAGATGGGGAAGGGGCGCTGTTGTACTTCTACAGTGGGGGGGGCATGATTTCTGAAGCTCACCATGGACCCTGTGCCCATCGCCCCCAGATCTGTGAAAACTACGGGCCCAACTTGGACACATGCCCTGAGGGGACAGTGCTGGGGCTCCTGGTGGACTTGAGCAGCTGCTTGCACATCTATGTCAACGGGATGGACCAGGGGGTGGCTGCCCAGGACATCCCCACACCCTGCTACATGCTTGTCGACCTCTATGGGCAGTGCGAGCAGGTGAGCCCCGCTCCCAGCAGGGCGGAACCCAGTGCGTGCCCCCCGGCCCCAACCACTAGCTCCCACTCCCCTCCCAGAGTTGGGGAGAGAACCCAGGCATCCTGGCTCCCAGCCCCATGCTGTAATCCACCAGCTCTTGCTTGGCACTCCCTTTCCTGAGCCTGGATTGAACCAGGTGTGCTGGCTCCCAGCTCCCCCCAACCAATGCATTTGTGGCCCCCAGGTTACCATAGTAACAAATGATACTCCAGCTCTGGGAGGGGAGAGCACAGATCCGCATAGCCAGGGGGACATGGAGAAGGCTGACATGGTGGATGGTAAGTGATGGAGCTGCTCCGCTCTTTGATGGCTTAGAGGGGGATCTGCCCGGGTGGATGGGTGGGGCCCGGGGCTAGGCCCTCCCTACTCAGGTTGTCTACACTACAGTTTTTCCAAAAAAACAGCTGTTTTTCCAAAAAAACTTCACTTAACGTCCACACTGCAATCGCATTCTTTTGAAAAAAATATCAAAAGAAGAGAGGGGTTTTTCCGACATTGGTAAACCTCTTTCTACAAGAAGCCTTTTTCTGAAAGAGCTCTTTCGGAAAAAGGTGTGTGTAGATGGGGAAGAGGGCATTCTTTCAAAAGAAGAGGAAAGAGGAATAAGCACCAGTGCCCTGGTGGCCATTCGTCCATAGCAATCTCAGCTTACATGCAAAATAGCGTCCATTCAGTGCGGACACCATTGGTCAAAAAAGCAGATTGCTTTTTCGATGCGCTTTGGCAGTGTGGACGCTCTCTTTCAGAAGTTTTTTTGGAAGATCTCTGCCAGAAAAGCTTCTGAAAGAAGCTTGCAGTCTAGACATAGCCTGTCTCTAGGACAGTGGTTCCCAACCGTTTTGAACATACAGACTCCTTTCTAATCTATTAAAATTTCACAGGCCCCCCCTCACTGAGGAAGGAGAAAAAGAAAAATAAGGATCAGGCCCCCTATGGTGGGTCCAAGCCTTATTTTTAAACTTTCCACAGACCCCCTGCAGTACCATCGTGGACTACCAAGGGTCTGTGGACCACAGGTTGGGAACCACTGCTCTAGTACATGTGGGACGGGACTGGCTGGCTACCCCTCCCTTTCTGTTGCAGGCATTAAGGAAAGTGTGTGTTGGACTCCACCCGTGGACATGAACACTATGAAGACCTGTGAGTACCACGCCCTTTGTGCCCGCTTCAAGGATCTCCTGCTGCTTCCAGGTAAGTTGGGACCCTCTCCCTTGGCCCCAGGGGCCTCCTAAATCTGCTTCAGAGTGAACCACATTGGTGACTGAACTGGGCTGTTGCCATCAGTGGGGTTCAGCATTAACACTCCATGCCTCAGGCTCTCTTCAGACTCATGCAGCATTGCTGCCTCAGTTAAACTCCTCCCCCCATGCCTGACTCCCATCCCCTTCTTTCCCAGATGACTACTTTGCAGAAGATCCCAAATTCAGCCTCTGCTACTGTGAGTCGTGCCACAAGCTGCGGGGCGATGAGGCCTATTATAAACGGGGGGAGCCCCCCCGGGACTATGCCCTGCCTTTTGGCTGGTGTCGCTTCAACCTCAGGTATCAGCCTGGAGAGAGGGGGGATCTGGTTCACTATTGTTGGGAGGTGGAGGCTGGGAAGAGGGGCTCTTGCTGGGATTGGACTGGAATGGGGGGATACAGGCTTTGACACCCTCCCACCTCGGCAGGGTAAACCCCCAGCTGGAGGTCGCCAGCACCTGTAAGAAGTGGCACATGGCTTATCACGGCACAAGTGTCGGTGCTGTCCGGAGGATGCTGGACCAAGGGGAACTGGGGGCAGGTAGGAGGGACCCAGCACAGAGCACATTATGCCCTGCCCAGACCAGGGGATGGAACTTATGCATCCTAGCTCCCAGCCCATGCCCCCCCTCCCACTCTGACCCACCAACTCCCACTCCCTTCCCAGAGCTGGGGAGAGAACCCGAGAGTCCTGGTTCCCAGCTGCACTCTACTCCCCTTCCAGAGGGTCACATGCATGAAGCGTGACCAGTCCCATTATGGGGTTCCAGGACCCAGACTCCTACTGGGGAGGGAGCAGTGCTTAAAGATGGAGCCTGCGCTTAGGGATAGGGCCTGGCTCATGGCTGTCCCCTGTCCCAGGCAGTGCGTCCATCCTGAGCTGCCGGCCTGCCAAGGTGGACCCCCAGGGTGGAGGATACCATGAGGCAGAGAACAGTTCCCCAGGCCGTGGGGCTGAGCCCCAGTGCATCCTGCTCTCGCCCACCCTGCGCTATGCCGGCCTGGAGGCCTTCGCCACCAAAGTGCAGTGAGTGCCACCAGCCATCAGGGAGCAGTGGGGTTAGGGGGGAGGAAATCAGTGAGGAGGAAAGCAGTGAGGAAAGGGCTAGTGGGGTTGGGGGGCCGGGGGACAACAGTGAGTCTTTCCTGCCACTGGGGAGCAGTCGGGCTAGGGGAGAGGAAAGCAATGAGTCCCGCCTGCCACTCAGGACTAGTGGGGCTGAGGGGAACAGTGAGTCCTGCCTGCCACTGGGGAGCAGTGGGCCTGGGGTGGAGCAGTGAGTCTCAGTTGCCACAGAAGGGAGCAAGACACTTAGAAGCAGTGAGTTTTGGCCCCGGTTAGGGGGAGCTAGCAGGGGTGAGGGAGGGAGATCGGAGTCCCACCTCTAGAGGCCAGTGGGTGAAAGGGAGGAGCAATGAGTCCCAGCCGCCGCTGGTGGGGGATAGTGGGACTAGAGATAGAGGCTGTGAACTTCTGACCCACTGTCTCCCCTTCTCCCTGCAGATTCCGGGACCCCAAGTCACAGCGGCAACATGGGGCACAGGTGGCCTTCCAAGTGTGCGTGCGCCCTGGCTCCTACAAGCCAGGCCCCCCAACAGCTGGTGCCCCTGAGCCCCCGGACCCTCGTTTCAGCATAGCCGAGATAGAGTGGGTCACCAAGGAGAAAGGCGCCACCGTGCTCTATGGCCTGCTTGTGCGTGTGGAGTGACCCTCCCCACAGCCAGCCGGGGGAAATCTACCACCAACCTCCAATGGACCATGCCCCCCCTCCCCCAGTGGCTGGAGGCGTGGGGAGCAGCAGATCTGCAGCGCACATCTTTCTCCCACCCTGGACCAGCAGGGGGCACTGGATGCTGGGAGGGGCTTTCAGCAGTATGACCCCCTCCATCCCTGATTCCAGAAGGAAGATTGGTTTTTTGGGGGGTTGTCTCTCTGCAGCATGCTCCCCCTGTGCTCAGCCGGGGATAAACACCAGAGGAACTTGCCTTTCTTGGGTGTTATCTTCAGCGTGTATCACCCCCCACACACACGTCTGCACTCTTCTGCCCCCCTATGGCCTAGCCTAAGGGGGGAGAATTTGGACAAGATACAGAGTCTGACACTGTTTTAAATCTGGGGGGAAGCCCCTCTCCCCCCCCCCATACACAGAGCTCCCTCTGGTGCCCAGAGCTGTATTTTGCACATAGAAAAAGCTAAGTAGGGGCAGATTTTTGGGGGGGGAGACTTACAGCATGGTGGGAGATTTTTTTTTTTGGGGGGGGGAATATATTGCACCACAAAGGACTTAATTTCTTAGGGAGGACCTACCTCTGTGGGGGAGATCGCTACCCTTCCACACTTAAATAGCTTAGGGAGGGTAAGTGCCCTGGCACAGATTGCTATGATGGGGAGTCACCTGCCATAGCTGGGGGGCCCTAATCTTGCCTCCCAAGGGGGGACTCTCATTCTGGGGGAAGGTTTCCCCATGAATATTTCAAGCAAGTGCAAGATTCAGTTATTGGGGTGTGGGAGGGTTGGAGTAGCCTGGGGGAGTTGGGGGAATTTGTTCTTTTAACTCCCTCTTTGTTCCCCCCTGTTTGGCAAGCCCCCCTGCTTTGAGGGGGAGGGATGTTGAATTGTAGCACTTGGTGGTGGTCCTAGCCTGCCCCCTCTCTGGCTGGGGGGAGGGAGGCAGGGGACTCCCTGTTTTTTCCATGCCTCCGTAGTGGAGGGGAAAGGTTGGCCAAGTCACCTTGCCTCCACTCCTCCCCTCCCCCCCACACACCCCCCTTCTGCAACCACTGTCCTATACCTCTTTCCCTTGCAGTCAGCACTGCTCCTCTGGTGCCAGTAGCCCCCAAAATCAGCCCTACTATCCCCTCCCCCAACCATCCCTCCTTATTTATTACCTATTGGTGTTGTTGAAATGTGAATTTCCTTATGGGAGAACCTTGGGGGGGGGCAGGTTTAGCACTCCTCCCCCACCTGTTACTTTTTTAAAAGTTTTATTTAAGCTGCTTTTCCATTGTAAGGTTGGGGGGAGGTGAAGTTGCATTATGGAGTGGAATGGAGGGTTCTTGGAGCCCCCTAACTGATAAACCACCATTCAACCACCTCAGCTGTGTCTGTGTTTGTGTCACCAGAAAGGGGGGAGACCGTTAAACTAGGCTGGTTACACATATCCGGTGCCATGACTTACAATTGCCTTTTTCTGGTGCAGACCAGGGTTAAGTGACTATACAGCACAGGTTCTAGGAAAAGTGACATTCTCTAATAGCCATGGGATGAGTGCTGCTCCCTCCTGCAAATTCCCCCTAGATTGCTCATGATTTGGAAGGGAGCAGATCTGTCTATGGGCCTGTGCTATGCCACACAGCTCCCTGGCCCACTGAGCCAGGCATACCCCCACCCTCCCCCACAACCTTGATAACACAAATGCAAAGGGCTATAATTCCAGCACCCTTTCCTACAGCCCCACCACAGCTGCCCAGCACCCCACCCAGGACTTACCTCACTCTCTGATTTCCCAGTACAGGTTTCCCCTCACTACCTGATGCCTTTCCCCATAGGCCTGCCACCACGGTGTCCCGTACTGCCTAGCCCTTCTGCCCTCCCCATCACACAAACCACACCACCACAGACCCGGACACTCCCACCCTGTCGCCTCACCAGCCCTGCTGGGCGATCTCTGAATCCTATGGTCAGAGTGGGGGGCAGGTGCTGTCTCCCCATGCCGCACCAGCCACACTGGTGAACTCAGCAGTTCCCATACGCTAGGCACGCTGCCAATGGGAGCTGCAGGGGAAGGGCTTGCAGGCACAAACAGAGCCCCCTGACCTTGATGGACCAGATAGGAGTTGGGGGTGAAGCCGCTTCCAGAAAGTGGCCAGCAGGTTGCTCTGGCTGCCTGCCTGCAGGCCCCATCCCCACAGTTTCCATGGGCTGTGGCAGAGCAAAGGTGGAGATGTCGGGTGCCTAGGGGCTGCAGGCTGCTCCTGTAAGCAGGGCCCCATAGGCACAAGACTCAGTTTCTGGACTAGTGGTCACCAACCAGTCAATCAGGATCTATCAGAAGATCTTGGTGCCTCTGACAGGTGATCCTGACTGGTTTGGCTGGGAGGCTCTCAAGTGCCTGCACGTCAGTTGTCCTTCCCCCACTGCCCTGCTGCTCCTGCCTAAAGCCTCAGAGCTGTCCCCTGGGAGCCTCCTGCATGTAGTGTGGGGTGGGGGAGACAAGAAGCAGGGAGGTGCTGATGTTGCTCTGTCCCCTTCTGTATCCCATCTTCACAGAGGAGGGTGGGGCCTCATCAAAGGGATGGGGTGGGGGTATTTGGGTTTGAGGTAGATCCTGGACTGACAAATTCAAAAAGTCATCTTCTGCTTAAAAAGGTTGGAGACCCCCTGTTCTAGATCAATAACTAAACAGCAGGATGCTGGTCACCCCAGCACGCACCCGTTGGAGTGGGAGGCCCCCGGCTGCCCCTCTCTCCCTCCCAGCCGGGGGCGGGGGCCAGCTATGCCGCCTCTGACCAACAGGCGCATGCCCTGGGCTCGGCCGACATCCCACTGCTGACACCAGCGGGCGGGGCCAGGCCTCATTCTGACGCACGGCGAAGGGACAGAGCCTGGTCTCGTTGTGAAATGAGAGTGGGCGGGGCCAACTGACGTAAGGGCGAGGCCGGACCTCATTCTCGCGCGCGCACAGGGCGCGGGATAAGCTGACACGAGAGGAGAGGCCGGGCCGCCGCAGGCGCGCGCCCCGGAAGCGGAAGCGCACGGCTGGGGCCGGTGCCCGAGCGCGGAGCGAAGATGCCGGCGCTGCTGGAGCGGCCTAAGCTTTCCTCGGCCATGGCGCGCGCCCTCCACCGCCACGTCATGGTGGAGCGCGAGCGCAAGCGGCAGGGTGAGCCTCGTTCGCGTGCTCCGCGTCACGCGCCCCCGCCCTCCTCGTGTCTCACGTCACCTGTCCAATGACCCCGCTCCGTCCGGCCACACCCCTCAGCGGCTCTAGCCCCGCCCCCACCTGTTGGCCCCACCTCACCGTGACCCTTCCCCTGGAAACTCCCCAGCCCCTGGAACTCTCCACGTCCCCTCCTCCCACCGCATCCCCCATATTCCCTGCCCCCGTACACCCCTGTGGTCCCTCATATCCCCACCGCACCGTCCCTGGAACTCTCCACGTCCCCTCCCGCACCAACCCCTGGGACTCCTCCCCACAGCACCACATCTGGGAACCCCTTTTCCTCCCCACTGTCCCCGCACGTGGTCCTTCCATATTCTCCTTCCACCCCCAACCCCGGATCCTCCATATCCTCCTCCCCACCATACGCCTCTGGTTTCCCCATATCCCCTCTATCCACCGCCCCACCCCTAGTTCCCCATATCCCCACTGCCCTGCCCCTGGGGTCCTCCTCTATCCACCTCCTCCCACCACACCACCCCTGGGGTCCCCCCATGTTCCCCTCCCCTCACTGCACTGTCCATGGGGTTTCCCCATATTCCCCTCTCCCTGCTGCACCACCCCCTGGGTCCCCCCATACCCTCCTCCCTCCACCACACCACCCTGGGGTTCCCCCACCAACCCCAGGTCTCCCCATATTCTCCTCCCCACTGCACCCCCAGGTCCCTCCATATTCCCACCCCCACCCCATCGCACCACCCCGGGTTCTTCCCATATCCCTCTCCTGCACCCCTCCAGGCTCCCCCATATCCCTTTCACTGCACCATCCCCGGGTCCCCCCATATTCCCCTCCCTCCACTGCACTGTCCCTGGGTCCCCCCAGCCTGCACTGCTCCTCCCATCACACTGCCTCTTGGGAACCTCCCCAAGCCTCTGTCCTACTGCTCCTCAGGGACACCCCCTCTCACTCTCCTGTGTCAAGGCAGGATGCCCCTCCTGTGCTGGAGGAGGGAAATGTGGAGGGCACAGTGCCTTATAGGGTGTGGCCAAGAACCTCTCCTAGCTTCCTGAGTCCCCAGCGCTAGCCCCACCTCTCCTGGAGGTGGATTTCAAGGGGCCCAATATCGGGGGTTGGGGGTGACCCTCAGACACCCCTCCTTTTGTTCCCTGTCTCTTGGACTTCCCCATAAAAACAAGCCTGAGCCCCCCCCTCCCTTGCTCTTCCTTTCTTCCTCCATCCTCACATCGGGGGCACCTCACAGATCAGAGCCCTAGAGGTCAGGGTCGCCAGCCACCTCCTGCTGCTCTGCTCCAGCCTCCTGTATAGCTGGGCCCCAGTCTCCCCAACAGCTGGGGTGACACCTCCACACTGCAGCCCTTGGCAGAGGAAAGGGGGGACTAAGGATGAGAGCTGAGTGTGTGAATGGAAACCAGCTGCCCAAGAGCCAGCTCTGATCCACCTCACATCCATAGCCTGATACTTCGTGGGAAGCAGCTGAAAACCGAGATGAGCTGGGCCGGGCGATCCAAAATTCAGCATCCTTCGCATTATGAGAAATCTTCCATGCCTCCCACTGTCCATAGGGGGTTGATTTAAATCACCGTTTCAAACACCTGGTGGAAAGCCTTGATTTCAACCAAGCTTTTCCATAGACACTTCAGTTGCTGCCTAAATTCAGGTGCTGTCCAGTCATATGGGACAAACCTGGTGATTGATAACTAACCAGAGCGCCAACTAGGCGAACAAACATCCCCCTATATATGGCTTTGTATTATAAATGCAATTCTGCTACCAACCCCTGAAACAGAAAAAGCAAATATGAAAAATTGGGATGGGAGCAGCATCTATGCTAATTTAGCTCCATCTTTTAGTTCCCTGCAGGTGCTTACTCAGGCAGTTATGCGGTGGAACATTGTTAGAGCCTCCTGAGTCCAGTTTCCATTTTTCAGTCCAAACATGACAAACACCATCTTGGGTCTTGACCAGAACCCCGAGTTTTGGCCTGTGGCTAGGCATGTTATAATGTCTCCTAATACAGTAAACTTCCGATAATCCGGCACCTTTAGGACCCAGGGGGTGCTGGATTATCAGATATGCCAGAGTACTGGAAGGGGGGCTATGAGGGGTGGGGGTGGGGTTTGGCGGGGAACTGCGCAGCGTGGGAGAGGGCAGCGCTGCGGGACCAACCCAGCAGCACCCCAGCTGCTCTGCCCCCGGCTTCCCCAAGTCAGCCGCTGCTGAAACTGACCAACGGCTGACTTGGGGAAGCCAGGGGCAGAGCAGCTCCAATTGTCCAGCTGGCCGGAGCACTTCCGGGTTCCAGTTGGTGCCGGACTATCAGGAGTGCTGGACCACTGGATGCCAGACAATTGGAGTTTTACTGTACATTGTTAAAGGTGTGGATGAGCTCATCATTAGTGTTCCCTGTAAGCTGGGTGCTTGGGCAGCCACTCAGGAAAGATTTGAATGCCACCCAGCTGATTAGAAGAGTGCTCATAGCTAGGTTTGTGTTTCCACGGGTGGTACCCATTGGTACATGCTTTGGTGCACATAGCAAAATGTATTCTTTCATTCATGTGCAGAAGTCCATGCATGGATGGAAAAGATTAGTGGAAACATTACTCGTCATGTGTGATTTTGTGAAACACAAGCACTTAATACAGAATAGGTGCCCGTGGGCTGTGTTTATAAGCCTGAACCTCCAAAGTTAGGTGTTAACCCCCCAGTTTGCTCTTCAGAAGGGGCCTTTGATGCAAAGTTTTACTAGAGTTTTGGGGGTTCACCATATTTACTTTTTAATGAAACTGAGGCAGAAGTTAGCAGTCTGTAGTCCATCAACCCCTTTGGGGGGCGGGCACAGCCCAGGTCTGTGTTTTCCAAAGGGTTCCATGCTGGCATTAGAGATTTTTGAGGGCTCCACCAATGGAAAAGTGTGGCAAACCCACTGTTTGAAGGGATTAGGAGAAGCTGAGGCTTGTCTTTTAACTCAGGGTTCTTTAAAACCTGGTGAGGATTTAAGGCAAGAAAGCAAAGCTGTCCTTAACATGTTGTCCGCCCGGCAGCCCCACTGGTAGTTAGTTTCTCCAACTGGCTCTCAAAACTAATTACATTCCTCCTCATGCCCTCCAACTCCTACAGAGTCAGTGCTGCAGGGTTCCTTCCCACCCCCAACGCTGGCCCCAATATGTTCACAGCCAGCTCTTCCCCACAAACACCTGGTTTGTTCTTGTGACTGAGATGAAGGCCAGCCCTCAGTTTCACAGTCCCTCACTGGTGCTGAGGTGCCAGTCCCTGGATCTCTCTTCTAGGGGACAGATGGGCTGTCCTCAGCTTGAACTATTTCCATATTTCTAGCCTATTTTTTTGGGGGGGGAGGTTGTCCTGACCCTAGCTGTGTATCTGCAGAGGAGGAGGAAGTGGATAAGATGATGGAACAGAAGATGAGGGAAGAGCAGGAACGCCGCCGCAAGAAGGAGATGGAGGAGCGCATGTCTCTGGAGGAGACCAAAGAACAAGTGAGTGTGGTGGCATGGGTCTCCTCTCCCCCAGCTCCATGGGGTGGGGGGTTGTGAGCTAGGCTAGGGATTGAGGGGTCTGGGCTCCCCCTAGTACACAGCCCACTTCCTCCAGTGTCTGGTCTCTGGGCCCTGCTCTCAGGGAGAGTCTGCCTCCTCCCAGAATCCCAGTGCTGGGTGTCTGGGCCCTGCCCCCCTCATCTCACACTGCCCCTCTTTCTCTCCCCCTCAGATCAGTAAGCTGGGAGAGAGGCTGCAGGCCCTACAGGAGGAGAAGCATCAGCTCTTCCTACAGCTGAAGAAGGTGCTGCATGAAGAAGAGAAGCGCCGGCGCAAGGAGCAGAGGTGAGGGGGGAGTATGTGTGGGGGAGGGTCCTGTCCTGGTTCAGGTGGGAGGGAGAGGGTATTGTCCTGGTGGGGAAGGTGCAGAGGGTTTCTGTCTTGCCATAGGGAGGCATCAGAGATGACTGGGTGGGAGGGTGGAAAGCTACAATTCTCTTAAGCTGGGGAACTCCCCTGATGAAGTGACTTTGCAAGCTGCAGAATGCAGTGTTGCATTGCTGCTGGGCTTGATGGGACTGACTGGGGAACAGTGGACAAGGCAGGGGAGCCATGCCAGCCTCTCTTCTCTCTTGCCCCTGTAGCGATTTGACGACTCTGACAGCTGCAGCCTACCAACAGGGCATGGCCGTGCACGTCGGGGCCCACATCCTCAACATGCAGGGTACGGGGCTGGGGGACAATGGGGAGGGCATGGGGAAGGATGCGGAGAGTATGGGGGTTAAAGGCAGTTGGGAGGGATGGGGAAGTCTGGGGGAGGACCATTGCAGGTGGGGTTACCTGGGGCAGGCAAAGGCTGGCAGCAGCGCCTGGAGAGGGGGACCGTGCCCAGGAACGCCCCACCATTCACCCCAGTCTCTCTTCAGGAAGCCCCGGAGGGCACAGCCGGGCTGGAACGCTGATCTCAGCCGACAGGACAAAGCAGATCTTTGCACCCCCTGTGATCACAGTGAGTGTTAAGGTGGGTGGGTCACATCCCCTCTGGGGTCACTGCAGAGCTGCTGACCCTCTCCCCCTTGTGTCCAGCAGACGCGGCACTTCACCACCCAACCGGCCTTCGCACCCGGCACCCCGGAGCATGGGCAGTACCAGAGCGGGCAGGCCGGGCACAGCCCCTATGCTGTGGGGCAGGGCCAGCACTTTGCCCCGGGCCAAGCCGTGCCTGTCAGCTATGCCAGCAGCCAGCCCATCCGCGGTGAGTCAAAGCCCGGAGTGGGGACCAGCTTAATTGGAGTGGTTCCAGGGCAGACGGAGCTTGGGGGACGAGGGTAGGTGGTGGCACTGGGCTGGGACAGAGCTCTAACGCTCACTTTCTGCCCCACAGGCCCCTCAGCCTTCCCTGCCATGCAGTACCTGTCACAGCAGCCACCAGGCTACGCACTGCATGGGCACTTCCCTCCTGCTCAGCCAGGTGAGACCCCCTGATAACTCCTCCCTGTCTGACCCTCCCCCTACCTGGCTAGATGAGACCGTCCTATGCCCTGCCTGATTACCTAGGACAGACCCCCTGATGCCCCTCTCCCATCCCAGCTGGGCAAACCCTCATAGAATCATAGAACATTAGAACTGGAAGGGACCTCAGCAATTCAAGTCCACTCCCCTGCCCTCACAGCAGGACCAAGCACCATCTAGATCAGGGCTACTCAACATGCGGCCCGTGGTACGGTTTGGATTTACGCAGGGCTCAACACGCAGCCCGTGGGTGGTAGCCAAAACAAAAAAGTAGTCAATATAGTGGTCTTCTGTTTATGTATTTTAGTAGTTAAATTCCTGGACTGTTGTTGCTCATTAAAAGTGCTGTCATATGGGTGGAAATTGGGTGAATATTGCATTTTATTAATATCAGCAAAACTAACTTAAATGGGGCCTGCGTATTGTGTAGTCTTGCCTTAATCTTTGTATTCATGCTGTCAGTGTGAAAGAAGCTATTTGCATGTATATGCAACCACACTTAAGTTGCGACCCTCAGCATGTGCTGAGAGTATTATTGTGGCCCCTGGGGCTTCCAAAATTGAGTAGCCATGATCTAGATCAGCCCTGATAGATGTCTATTCAACCTGCTCTTAAATATCTCCAGTGATAGAGATTCCAGAACCTCCCTAGACAACTTATTCCAGTGTTTAACCACCCTGACAAGAAGTTTTTCCTAATGTCCAACCTAAACCTCCCTTGCTGCACTTTAAGCCCTTTGCTTCTTGGCCTATCCTCAGAGGCCAAAGAGAACAACTTTTCTCCCTCCTCCTTATAACACTTTTCGATACTTCAAAACTTTCGTTAGCTTCAAAGCTATCATGTCCTTGCTGTCTTCTCTTTTCCAAACTAAACAAGCCCACTTATTTCAGTCTTGCCTCATAGGTCATGTTTCTTTAATCATCTTTGTTGCTCTTCTCTAGACCATCTCCCATTTCTCAACATTTTTCTTGAAATGTGCCCAGAACTGGACACAATTACTCCAGTTGAGACCTAATCAGCGCAGAGTAGAGCAGAAGAATTACTTCTCATGTCTTGCTCACAACATGCCTGTTAATACATCCCAGAATGTTTGCTTTTTTGCAACAGTTCACCCATATTTAGCTTGCCATCCACTGTGACCCCTTGCTGCAGTATCCTTGCTAGAGGGTCATTTCTCATTTTGTATTTATGCAACTGATTATTCCTTCCTAAGTGGAGTATTTTGCATGTGTCCTGGTAATTTTATTTACCTCAGACTGTTTCTCCAGTCTATCCAGATCACTTTGAATTCTGACCCTATCCTCCAAAGCACTTGCAACCCTTCCCAACTTGGTATCATTTGCAAACTTAATAAGCGTACTCTTTATATCATCTAAATCGCTGATGAAGATATTGAACAGAACCGGACCCAAAACTGACCCCAAGGAACCCCACTTGTTATACCTTCCAGCATGACTGTGATCCCTTCTGACCCCCTGTTCACCCCCTGCCCCAGTCCCTTCCCTATCCCAGCTGGGTGAGATCCCTGTCTCTGTGTCTGCTGAGTCTGGCATGTGACTAAGCCCTGCCTCAAACTCCCTTCTGGTGCCCAGCCTGCCAACACTGAGCCATAAGCCCCCCTTTCTTTCTTTGTCAGGTTTCATCCCCTCCAGCACAACCATCCCTCTACAGAAGCAGCTGGAACATGCCAACCAGCAGTCAGGTTTCACTGACTCGGTGAGTCCTCTGGGGCTTGTCCTCACTAGAGTGTTCTAGTTTCCATCTAGCCCCAGCACAGGGACTGGCTGGCTTCGGCAAGGGTGGGGATGGGGCCTGTCCTCTCTAGGGGGTGCCAACTCCCATCCAGCCCCCGGGCAGGGACTGGTTGGGTCATGGGGTCTGGCCTCTAGTGCTCTGCTTGTGTCTTTGCAGTCGACCCTGCGCCCAATGCACCCCCAGGCCATGCACCCCAACCAGACCCTGCTGCCCACCCCTCAGATCCCCGTCCAGATGCAACCGGCCGCTAAGGTGAGTGACACACATCCTCCCCACCCCCAGGCCCGGTTCTGCAGGCTGAGTGAGCCTTGCTCTTCCCAGCCCAGCAGCCCCACAAGATTAGTGGGGGGTTACTCTCTCTCAGCCCCTTTGGGGCATCAGCTGGGAGGGACAAAGACTGCCTCCCCCCACCACCATTAACACTCTCTCTTTCTCTCTCTCACAGTCTGGATTCCCTGCCAGTGGCCAGCCTGCCTCACGTCACCCCTTTATCCAGCATACCCAGAGCCAGCGCTTTTACCACAAGTGAGCCCCTGCTCTGGGGAAGGGGTGCAGACAATGGCCCCCAATAAACAGGGAGGTTCCATTCACAGAATGTGGTCTCTGAGCTTTGGGAGGGTACTGCTGTGTGACCTAGTGACTGGGAGACTCCTCTTCTTGGCTTTTCTACTGCCAGGTCTCCATCCGTCTCCCACCTAAACACCCCTCCTCCCCATGTGCCCCTTCCTGCCTGGGCACACAACTTCTCCCCCTGTTGGGGCCTGGCCCTACCTCCTCGCTGTACCATCCTACCCTGGCACTTCCCATCTATCCCAGCCTGGCCCAGCACACAACTCCATCTCCTGGCTGTTCCTGACCCCACACACATCTCCACCCTATGGTGGTGGCCTGGCCCCACCTCCCATGCATCATTCTGTTCTGGCCCATGACTTTGCCTCCTGACTGTCATGGAGGTGGTGCCAGGCACAATACCCTGATGGGTGCCTAGCCACCTCATCTGTTATATCCTGCCCTAGCACATAATTCCACCCTGTGGTTGTGTTGGCCCTGCTGCCATCTGTCACTCCCTACCCCAGCATTTCATTCAGGACTGGGCAAGATGCAGACTAGAGGCCCAGTCCAGCCCATTTAACACTTTGATGCAGCCTGTGGATTGCATCTGGCTGCTTTCTATTTATATCCTGCTGCCTGTGCACCGAATTTCCAGGAGGTGGCTCAGGCAGCAGGATCCTCTTTAAATGGATCACAGTGCCCAGTTGCAGCACTACGTGGCAGGGGCTGGTGCCCTAAACCTTTTAAATAGCCTCAGCAACTCTGGGAAACAGCCAGGCAATGCAGTAGTGGTAGGCCTGGGACCTATGAGCCCTTTGCTGTGTTTTTAATTCAAAGCCTCCCTCCCCAACTCCAGGCCTTACCCCTTTCAAGGGTGGCCTCAGCTCATGACCACAGCAAAATTCCTTAAGTTGTCCTGCTGTGAAAATTATTGCCCACCCTGGCTGTACTTGGCCTGCATCAAATCTGTCCCATCTTGCCTCAGCACATAACTACAGCCCCTTGTAGTGCTTAGCCCCACCTCCCATGTGTCATACTATGCCCTGACACAACCACCTGCTGGCTGTGCCTCCTATCTTGTCCCATGCTGCCCTCACAAATAATTTCACCCCTGGCTGTGCTTGGCCTTACCTCCCATCTTGCCACAGCACACAATGTTGCACCCGGAGGGTACCTGAGCCCACTGCCACACAATTCCACCACTGGGTGCTCCTGGCTGCACCTCCTGCATGTTACATCTTGTCCTAGCACATACCTCCACCCCTGGGTGTGCTTGGCCACATCTCCCATCACATCCTGCTCTGGCACATAACTCTGCCCCCTAGGTGAGCCTGGCCCCACCTCCCATCTGTCACATCCTGCCCTGGTAAATAACTCTGCCCATTGAGTACTCCTGGCCCCAACTATCTGTCCCTTCCTGCTCTGGCACAGTAGCCCTTGGGTACACATGACCCCCCCCAGGACCCTGGCAGGTTATTCTACCCCTGGAGGGCCTGGTGTTGCTGCAACCCCCCTTCCCCTGCCACTCCACACAAGGGGATTTCCAAGCTGAGATGGAGCCACCCATGACTGTCCCCTCACTAGTCTCTCCAAGACTATCTCCACCAAAGTCCCCATCCCTGCACAGCAGGCTAGGACAGACTCAACAAATGGGGGGGGAAGGGCACACTTCTTGCTCCAGGTGCCTTCTTTGCACCTCCCTTGTCCCCCCATGTAAAGCCTGTCTGGCTCAGGCAGCCCCCAGGATCTGTGGCAACCAGGAGGGCAGCAGAGCAGAAACCAGTGAGTGGAATTAGAGGCACCTCACACCCATGGGCTCTCTTGCAGTGGTGAGGGAGAATTCCCCCCTCCCATGGCAGGAACCAGGGGATTTTCTGCCAAACTCTGCAGCACAGGCCAAGTCCTACAATCCCCAGCTTCTAGAAGCTAAGGAGGATGGCTGGGCCAGAGTGCTGCACCTTTCTGGACCCCTACTCCCAAAGTGCCAAACACTACCCCCACTGAAATCAGGGATCTGCCCACAGGACTCTTTACCCCACTCAAGGTCCTTGGGCTTCCCCCAACCCCCAGCTCAACAAGCCTCCTTTCTTGGGCCTCCCACCTGCACCCTGGAGCTGGACACAGCAGGAGACATGACCCAGACCCTGCTTCGTATTAAACTTGTTTTATTGAGGCTGATTAACAAATGTGTTGGGGGCAGGCGCTGACCCCTTGACAGCAGGGCAGGAGGGGATGAACCTGGAGGGGGGAGGAGCTAGTGAGTGACCCAGGAACCCCCACTTTTGTCCCCACCCCAAGAGCTCCAGAAGGGAGGTGACCTGGGGGGCACTGGGTACACCCTGGGTCCAGCACAGCAGGGAGAACAGCTACATCCCTCAGCCAGGTGAGTCCCATCCTCCCCCTAGACAGGCAGACATGCCCTTTTATTTGGGGGAAGGGGCCCAAGAGTCCCAGAATTGGGGCATCACCCCTAGCAATACTGCCCTTTAGCTGGGGGAGGGGCTCAACAGGAAGCAGATAGCTCATGGTTGCCTCGACCAATGAGAAGGCAGCAGGATGGTTACTCACTAGCCTTTTTGACCTAGGAGAGGGTAAAGGGGTGGGAAGATTCTGTTTTCAGTCAGACCCAAGAGCTGCAGGGTTTGCAGGACCCCCCGTTTGCAGGAGGATCCTGGATTGGTGTGGTTGGGGGACCTGAGATCCAAAGGGATGTTTTGGGGTTCTTGGAGATTCAATGGCTAAGTTTTGGGGACCCCACCCTCCACAGGGATTGGGGAGATTCTCTCCAAAAAAAGCATCCCAAGGCAAGTTTCCCACCCCCTGTCTGTCAATTTCTCTTTTACCCCCCCCCTCCCCCCCGGTAAATAAGCCCTTCCCCGATGTAGTGTTCCAAGCACCCCGGGGGTCAGAGGGAAGGGGGAGCCAAAAAACTGGGAGGGAAAAAAAAGCATCTAGCTTCAGACCCAACAAAGACAAAATTAAACAGGTTTTTCTTCCTTGGTTTTCATTCCTGGAGGGAGGGTTTATGGGGGAGGAGGGCTGAGATCGGGAGCCAAATGGAGCCAGTTTAGAAGGGTTGCAATTCTCTCTTTTGTAGTAAAAGTTGCCATTGCCACTGCCACTCTGGAAAAAGAAAGGAGCAATTATTGAAGGACTGCCTAATCCTACATCCCCACCACCTCCTGTGGGGGGGCCAAACTCCCACCCAACTCTGGCAGCTGGGCCCTGCTCAGCTGTGGCTAGCACAGCCAACAAGAGGCCAGTGCCTCTGGATCTAAAAATCCAGGCTCCACTCCCTCCCCACTATTCCCTCCACAGCACCATCCCACTAACCTGGGGATCCTTTATTTAGCCATGGCTTTAATGGCAACAGCAGCTTCCTCGGTCATTGCAGACAGCACGGTGATCTGAGGGGCAGAAGGGAAAGATGGTTCAGGGGCTGCACTGTTAAGATACTGTTCTCCCCCCATCACTGGCTCCATCCTGATCTGACAGCTCCCCCCACCCCTGAGTCTTTAAGAATGAGGTTGGCTTTAGAACAGCTAGGTGGTTAGATCATGGGGCCAGGACTGCTGGGTTCTCTTCCCAGGTGGCAGGGTGACCCTGGGCAAATCACCAATCCCCACACCTCAGTTTCTTCATGGGGGGGTAGCCATGCAGAGCTGCTGTGCAAGGTGCTCTGAGCTCTGTAAGTGGAAGCACTGCAGAAGACTCAGGGTTTATTTTAATAGGGTCATAGCCAGTGTTCCCTCAGCTGCAAGGCAGTCCAGCTTCACAAGTGATTAATCAGCCCCACCCAGTCAGAGGCCCAGGGCTCAGTGCATGTGAAGCTGTGCAGCTGAGAGGAAACACTGCTCATAATTCAGCCTGATGCTACCTGGGTGTGCTGAGTCTGAGCATATCATAGAGCACTGTGTCCACTGTCTCAAGAATGTGTTAACTCCCTGCCCCTTTGATCCTGGGGGGGGGAAGGGGGAGGACAGGACAGTTCCGGGATTCCCCTTATGCACCAACTAGGGATGTTAAAAAGCATTTTAGGTAAACAGGTAACTACTGAAAATTTCAGAGGCTAGCTTTTAAGCCAGCTCCCAGCACATACCAGCTCCCATGGAGTTCATGCCTCCCCCCCACTGCTGCCTCTGAAACAGTGCAGGGGTGCTGCATGTAACCGTGCATGTTAACAGATGAGCCCAGGCTCATCATTAACCATGTACACACTTACTTTCACATCCCTAGCACCAGCATTGTCCCCTTACCTGCAGCAGTACCACCTGGACGGAGTGGGTTCCATGCCATCGCCCCTGGGCTATGAAACTTATGTTACATGCCTTGCCCCCTCTCCCCCCAGCTTGCAGTGGGTGCAGCTGGGAGCCCCTCATCATGATCCTAGCAGTAGGAATGGGGGGCATCCCCCACCTCCGGAGCAGCTGCCGCCTCTTACCAGGATCTCTTCTCCGCAGTCGTATTTCTGCTCTATCTCTTTGCCCAGCTCCCCTTCAGGCAGACGCAGGTCCTCCCGCACATCCCCGCTGTCCTGGAGGAGGGACAGGTACCCATCCTGGATCCCAATCAGCTGCAAGGCAAGAGGGGCCCATTAGCACCTGCAGGGCAAACACCACCTCGGGGAAGGGATTCACCTGCTCCTGGCCCTGAGCTCACCCCCAAAGCAGGTGTCTGGAGCAGGGGCAAATTCAAAGGTATTTAGCAGCCCTAGGAGGCAAAGAGACAGAGTGAAACGGGCAACTGCTCCCCACACCAGTGAAATCAAGGACACCCTAGAGCTTCATTGATTCAACTGGCTTACACCTGGGTTAGGCATAACATCTATTCAGAGAGCAGCTTGGTTCCACTTAGTTTGAAAGGGTTTAAAGGGGCAGGATGGCTTTTGGCACCATTTGAACAAGAGCTCACTTAAATCCAGACCTTCAATACAGCCAAGACCAGCCATCTCCTGCAGCATCAAGCAACTTTCAAAACCAGCTATGCTCTTGCGTGATTCTAACCGACCTCGTCTCTGAGCACAGCACAGGCTTCTCAACTGGCCGCCTTCAGTCCCAACCAGCTCCAGTTCATGAGGCACCAAGCTTGCCCCGCAGCGAGAGAGCCCGCACAATGGAACGGAATCCTAGGGGCAGCGGGTGGAAAACAGCGGCCTAGATGAGATTGCAGACTGGGCAATCTTGTGGTTGAACAAGGGGAAACACAGAGGTTCCATGGCTCTTCCACACTCCCTAGGGTGCGCACGCTTTGCCTTGGACAGGAACACAGATTATAAAGCAAGTGAGGGGCTCTGCAGTTATTCTAACACTCAGACAGAGCTGAACACTGCAGAGGATTGGCCGCCAAGCATCAATTTTAACTGCTTGGCCACTGCCACAGCTGGGGCATGGCCTGGCAGGTATTTGGCAGTGGGTCCAGACAGGAAAGTAGCTGGGCAGGGTTTGAGGCCAAGTGCCAGGGGGGTCAGCTGCAAGGCCAGTTCCTAAGCATTTCTCCTGCCCCTCCATTGGCCATGCAGACACTCTCTCCTTTACCTGGAAGTCATTTCTCTTGATGTTGGGCACATCCATGTTGTGGGTGGAAGGACAGATATCTTCGTATTTCTTCCCAGTGAAGATGTCTATGCCAACCAGGTGCACCTGGGGGAGAGGGGACAGGGTCACCTTGGGGGGGGGGGGGGCGGCCCTCAGGGTACTGGCTGCATCAGCTGCCCCCACAGGGAAGATACCCCCCCAGCTCACCAATGGAGAAGATCTGGACACACCCCCTTCACAACAGGCATTGCAGGTGACCCATCATGCCAGGGCTGCACAGACTCCCTCCTCCTGGGCAACAAAGGAATCCCCATGGGCCAGGGAGAATGAGAGGGTAGCCCCAGCAGGAGGGGCAGGGGGGGGAGAGAGAGAGAAGAGGAAAATCAAGGCAGGAATTGTGGTGCACAAGAACTCCAGTGTCACATTTCAAAGATGGGGCTTGCTGGGGAAAGGTTTGTCCCTGGGATCCTCTCTGAAGTCAAGGCCAGCCAAAAGGAAGCAGCTCCCAGAGTACAGGATCCTCAGAACATCAGTTGCTGGACTCCCAGGGAGACCCACTGCCAGGAAGCAGTAGACAGGCGAAGCTAATCTTGCCGGCCACACACACACACAGGGTCCAGCAAGGGGGTAGCAGGCAGGGGTAGGGCAGAGCCCCATACCTTGGCATGGCCATGCTTGCCAGTCTTGGAGGTTGACATCTCCACGATCTTGCAGGGACGGCCCTTGAGCACCACGAAGCCATTTTTGCGGAGGGCCGAGCACTGCATGGGGAAGGTGGCGGAGGCACCAGCATCTCCCGTCTCGAAGTCCAAATCATCGGCCATGGTGATCGGATGTTAGGGGAACTGCAGGAGGAGGCAGGATTAGAGTGGAGAGCATTTGCAGGACATGGAAGCATCGTGTGACCCCAGCTGAGATCCCTTCTCTCCCCTGGTTACACCAGGGGTTACAGACAATGTCCTTCAGTTTCTAGGCCCCTCACTCTGCTGGGTACTACCCTGTCCCACAGAGTCTAAATTAGGCACATGAAAGTGTAACCCTGTACACTCTTACAATGAGCCCGGGCTCATCGGTTAACCTTCACGGTTACATGGAGACTCCCAGTATGCATAGGGAGCTGCTGCCGCCCTCCTCATCCCCACTGCACTGATACAAAGGCAGGAGCGCAGGGGGAGGAGGCAGGCGGGAAGCCCATGTGTAACTGAAAATTTCAGAGATTACACATTTACTTAAATACATTGTAACACCCCTAGTCTAAATACACAGAGGATAGAACAAAGCCTGCACAGCCTGCAGCAGCGAACCCAGCTCAGAGGCTCAATCCAGTGCTTTAAATTGGCCCCTGATGCCTCCCCCAGACAAGCAACAAGCTATAACTTTCCCACACTAAACCCAGATGCACCCCTGCATTCCCTAAGCCAGGGCCTAGCTACAACTGCAGACTGGCTCCATAGGCCAGTTCCTCTCCATGCTTCTGATTCTGCCCAACCTGGGAGCCACAAGAACAGAGGGGGAAGGCACAGCCCTAATACAGGGAGAGTGGCCTGTCCACATAACTCTCTCTCAATCCCACCAGATATAGGACAAACCAGGCAGCTTCCCCATGAGGGTCCAGCTCTGGGATAGAGGCCACTGCATCTCAGGACAGGAGAGCCCCTTCCCCCCCAACCAAGGATGTAAATGCCAGGACAATTGGAGGCAGGTGCTGCTGCAGTTCCTAAGTCTGAAGTCAGGCAGGATGCCAGGGATCCACCCCAATCCAGAGCCCACAGCACCAGCTCTTACACTTTCATTTGTGTGCCTGCTAGCTTCAGGCCAGAAGGAAGGCGATTTTGCCGGGGTCTCACCTGAGCTATTTATAGGCCTGATCTCAATGGGGGTCTGCAAGTCAGAAGTGAGGGTCACCTGCAGAGCTGGGGCTAGTAGAGGCTAGTGGGTCTGGAGCGAGAGGCACTAGCAGGAGGTGGTGGTGCACGAGGAGGGGTGGTGCAAGGCTGGCCTGGAAGGGTGCTAATACACTGGAGCCCACAGCTATGCTTGAGTATGGATGTTAAAGGTTAACCAGTAAGCCTCACCTGACTGGTTATGGTTAACTGGTAGGGGCTGGAGCAGGGTTCCCACCCCATTAATTGGTTAACCAATTAAACAGGATTCTACATCCCTAGCTTGGTTCCCAACTCTCCCACAGCAAGCGTAGTGGCCATCCCATCTAGGGATGTTCAATATTGGTTACTTGAATAGTTGAGTAACTTAATGAATTCTTATTGGTTAGTCAACTATTCTATAGTTCCTGGGGGTGGGGCTGGCAGCCAGTGTGTTCTGGCCTCACTCCTAAGGAGCCCCTTGCCACTCTGCACTGTTGTCACTATCAGAGGCAGCAGAATGGGATACTAGGGGAACTGATCCACAAGGGGAGACAGTTTAAAAACCGGCTCCCCTTATGGACCAGCTGCCTGTCACCCTGTGCTGTTGCCTCTAATAAAGAGGCAGCAGTGCAGGGTGGCAGCAGCCCCTGTCTAGGGATGGGTCTGAGGTCCCACACCCGGCATGAGCTGGAACTGAACCAGGGTGCCTGCTTGCCTTGAGCCTAATACACTTTAAATGCAGAGCTGCTGCAGGGGTAGGTCCTGGGCCCAGTGCAAATTGGGACTGAGCCAGGCTGCTGGCCAACCTGCTAAAAAATTTACTGGCAGGGGGAAGAGGGGGGGGGAAATGTGTACAGTCTATAGCATTAACCTATAAGCTTCTGCTTCTCAGTTAATCGACTACACTATTACATCCCTAATCCCGTCCTGGCCAGCAGAACTGGTGTCCTTGCCCAGAAGCTGTGTCAGCCCTTTCCCAGCCCCACTCCTCCCCACCCAGAGAATCCTGTATCCTCCTAATGCAATGCTGGGGGAAAGAGACAGGGCCTGAAAGTAGCACATGGCAGGCTGCCTGGGTTTCCCCAGCAGTCATTTCTGCCCAGGGGATTTCCCCTTCTCCAGAAAGCATCCCCAGGACTGGGCATGCAGAGGAAGCATTTAGCAAAGTAGGGGTAACATCCTGGACAACCCCACCAACCCTCAGGATGGGAAATCCAATGCCCCCAAATATCAATCCCAGGCAGGTGAGGTGGCCAGGAGCAAGCATGTGCCCTAGCATGTGGAGGGGGCGCAAGTGAAAGTCACTGGCACAGCAGGGAGGGAAACACAGGAGTCCAGCTAGACAGCCCTCCCTCAGCAGGCCAAGCCCAGCTGCCTAGCTAGTAAGATTCGCCTAGACACCGTGAGTGAAGAACTCATGAGGTCAGACTTTGTTCTCAGAGCTGAGTGCCCAGGGAGCACTCCTGGGTTCTCTCCCTGCCTCTGGGAGGTGAATGGGGGCTGCTGGGTCAGAGAAGGGGGGCTGGGAGCCAGGACTCCTGGCTCCTCTGCCCAGCTCTGCCACTGGCTCATGTGACATCTGGGGCAATCACTTCCCAAGTACTCCACTGTGGAGCTAACAGCACCATATGCCCCTCTGGCACTCAGGAATGAAGTGTGAATCAGGAGACCCCGGGAGCCCTGGTTCCTCCATTGTAGGCAAGTCCCAGTACCTGTTCTCCAGCTCTCCTCAAAGCTCCTTCCCCTCCCCCTGTAATCTGAATTTCACAGATTCCCCTAAGACAGCAAGTCAGGGCATGGGTAGAAGGCCTGGATTGCCCCCCAGCGGCATGGAGGAGGGCACCAGATGACTCATCACTGACCTAGGTTCACCCACAGCAGAGCAAAGAGGCCAGGCCTGCTTGCCAAGTGCCATGACATGCCAGAAATGGTGCCTGTGTGCTGTTAATACAGTGCCTTTGCATCCCTTCTACAAGGCAGATTAGAGACAAAGCAAATTCCCTGTGCTATGTGGTAGGGGACAACTTTCTTCCACTCCCTAAGGAGGGGAATTCCCCCACAGGCCCAGGGGAAAGCCTGAGGCAGGCTAGAGCTGTGCTGCTGGGACCAGGACCAACACCCCAGGGTTAACTATTCCTGAAGGCACCCAGAAAGCTTCACAATTGCAGGAGACTGAGACCAGGCTTTTATGTTTCAGGAGTGTGGGTCAGTGGTTGGGGGGAAGGGCAGTGGGAGCCAGGACTTCTGGCTCCTAATCCCATCTCTGTCCCTGAAGCTGCCAAAAGTCTTCCCATCTGTACCAGTTACCCCACTTAAAGCATGGGATGCTTTGTTGCCAGCCAAGTTCCAGCGGAAGAGCACACCCTACTGAGCCACCTCCCTTCCAGACAGTCTCCCATCTGAGCGCTGACCTGGCCCGTCCATTCTCAGAAGTATTCTGCCTCAGCTGCAAAATGTGGCAGAGGTCTTTGCTGCATTTTGCATGGGGCAAACCAGCATTCACTGAGTGCTGGGTAGAGAGGGGAAGCTTGTCCTGTGAGATCCAGAGGGAACGTGACTTGAGTTTGATGGCACTATTCTAGTCACTCAGCACCCCTATATCCTGGCCTGCTATACTGCCTTGCACCTGTCACACTCTAGTCTGGCAAGTACTATTTAGGAACTCCTGACCCCACTCTCCTGAAACAGCAGCAATGCCTAGGAAATTGAGGCCAGAAATGGAAGCCTGAGCATTTCTCCCCAGCACCGAACACATCATGGCCTGTTTCCCCAACCGCATGGCTAGTCACCTTAACCCCACCACCCACTGGAAGTAGTGGCTCTGTCAGGGCAAAGCTGAGAGAACACTGTTCAGGCGCCCCCAAGCAGGACACAGGGGGGAGAGAGACCAACTCCTTCCCCTCCCCAGGTTAATGACCAATTTAATTAGCAGAGGGCAGGCAAGCAAGCTGTGCAGGTCCAGCCATTTCCAACTAGCCTTCCACACCATCGTTCTGTTCTCTCCCCTCAGTCAACTGATTAGCACAACTGCTTCCCATAGCTCATGCAGGGTGACAGCCGTACTGCTGGACACATGCTTCAGTCTGCAGCTACGGGCAAACTCCAGCAGCAAAGAAATGGGGTGAAAAAGTTCCTGTCCCACACTTCTAGAGCATTTGGGAAGGAACCAGGCTGGCTCAGTGACCCTGGCAGCTCCCTCCCACACACCACACATGGAAACAGGGCCCTCCCTGCCCCACGGCTCAGCCCCATGTGTCATTCAGCCACCAGCCCAGTGCTGTACTGTGGCCACTGCAGCTGTAATCTGGCCCAACAGGACTTACACACACTCCCCAGATCCCTGCAGTCACACGCACCCTGGTGCACAGTGTACCCAATGCCACCATGCTAAGGAGAGCCCTCATTCATAACTCCATCCTCTTCCCTACACCCCACTCACCTTCCTGTACCCAAATCCTGCAAACTATTACAAGGGCTCCAAGGGAGGTCAACCCCAACCCTGTGCTTAAAAGTCCTGCACTGATCTCCCACTAGAAACTCTTCTAAACTATGGTATAGCCCCCTTGTACTCCAAACCACCTAGACACTATCCCAAAACCCTCCTGTACATTCCAAAGTGTTTTCCTACTCTCCAACTCTAGATGCCTTTCTGCACCCCCCCATATTATAGCTCACCACCTTTTTCCCTTGGGGGGTTGGAGGACCATGGAAGTTACCCCCATCCTCTCTACCCAGAGCATGGAGGGCAGTTGCAATGTTGGCCAAGCCACCCCCCTGCCTAGTTATGCCTCCTCCGAGTCAGGCCCAGACACAAGCACTCAGACCTTCTGTCCCCCAACATCAGTGATGGGAAGGATCTCCAGGCCCATTCTGGGAGATGGTGGTGGGGGGGAAGGATCTTCCTTCTGAGAGGGAAGTTAATGTTTCCACCATGTCTCTTCTCCACCTCATGGTCCTGAGTCGTTCCCTTAATCCCAGTTCTTTCCTCCAGAGCTTTATCCAGATACCTCAGGCAGCCCTCACCAAGGGAACCCCTTCCAACCTCCATGGGAAGACCCCCAACAGGGATTGCCCCCACATCCTGACCCCTCAATAAATGGCAGGTCAATCTTCACAGCCAGCCCCCCTCAACTCTCTCTCCTCCCACCCCATTTCCTAGGAGGATCTCACCCCCCAGTTACCTTTATCCTATTTGGGAACTCCACTCAGATCACCTCCAATCCCCCTCCCCCCTTCCCAGAAGGGGATTCTCCCCCCAAATCTTCTTCACTCTAGGACAGTGGTCTCTGACCTTTTTAAGCACGAGATCACTTTCTGAATTTAAGTGCAATCCAAGGTCTCTCTCAAATATAAATACCCTTGCCCTGCCCCTTCTCTGAGGCTCTGCCCCTGCTCACTCCATCCTCCCTCTTGCCCATCCTCACTCACTTTCATCAGGCTGGGGCAGAGGGTTGAGGCACAGGCTCTGGTCTTGGATTAAAGGCTGGATCTGGAGTGTGAGAGGGGCTCTGAGCTACTCTTGGGGCAGGCAGTTGGGATAAATCCCAACTAAAGGAGGGGGGTCTAGGTGCATGCTCTGGAATGGCATTTGGATGCAGGGGTGCTCAGGGCTTGGCATGCAGGAAGGGGTTCATGACTAGGGTGGAGTTCGGGATGTGGGCTCCAGTTGGACACTGCTTACCTCAGGTGGCTCCTGGTTAGTAGTGCAGTGGGGCTAAGGCAGGCTCACCCCTGCCCTGGCCCACTCCCTAAAGCAGCCAGCAAGCTCCATCCCAAGTCCTATTGTGCCCCCTCCGTGCTTTGTGGAGAAAGGATACAGAGTGGGAGGGGGCACCTTGACATCAGCGCCCCTTCTCTCCCTCCCCAGCCCTGCACAGAAAGCAGGAGGCTCCCCAAGGGAAAGGGGCCACTCCAAGGCAAAGGGCAGGAGAGGAGCAGCAGTGGGGGGAGGGGCAGCTGAAGTGCCAGCACTTCATAGCCTCTTGGTCAAACCAATTAGGATCACCTGCCAGAGGCTCCAAGATCTACCAGTAGATCGGGATCTACTGGTTGGCAACCACTGCTGTAGGACAATCTCTAGTCCCATTTTATGACTTCCCCTGGAGGAAATTAGACACTGAGAACCCACTCTAAGGAGACACAACCTTCCCCCTTTGCCAGGCCATTCTCTGCCTCAACTTCTCTCTCATCAGCCCCACAAGGGGTCCCCTTATATAATTCCCTGCAAGGGGATCCAAGGGTCTTTTCCCCCCACCTAACCAGACCTCATTCCTCCCTCCAGAGGCCTCCTTCCCTCTCCCTAATTCCTAGGGAAACTCCCACTACTCCCCAACCCCCTCTGCCCCTCACAAGAGGATCTATAGACATCCCTCCCCAAGGAAATCTCACTTACCCCCTTCTCGTAGGAGGACTCAGGTCCTCCCCTCACAGCCTCAGAGTCTCCCAAATCCTGATTCCCCCATCCCCAAATCAGCTCTTATTCACCCACCTGCCTGGTGCCCCAGGTTCGTCCTATCAGACCCCTGCTTCTCCTTTCCTCCCAATAAGGCTCATCTTCCTACACACACCCCGCGAGACCCCTCCTCCCTCTAGTTCCCAGGGTAGCCCAAACTCCCCCATCCATACTTCCTTCTCTCCAGAAGGTAAGCAAACCCCCCCAGAGCCCTCAGGCGACCACAATCCCCCCTTTCGCCCGCCCCCACCCCTAAGGGGACTCCAAGGCCCTTTAGCCTACTTACAACAGTCCCCTCTAGCCCTTGGGGGACCCCGGTCCCCTTAACCGCCCTAAACACTTCGGAGGAACCTCAAGCCCCCCCCCAACTTTCCCCAAAACCTCTTAGGAGACACTAAGCCCTGCCTCAGTCCGCCCCACCCTTCTGCCCCTAGAGAAGGCCCCTAACACCGCTAGCCCCATCACCCGCCCACAGGGGAGGGCCCCTATGCCAGCCTGCTCTGCAGGTCTGCCCTCCACGTTCCCGCCCCTCCCCCCGACCGGGCCTCTCCACGCGGTGTTGGGCCGGCGGGGGGGAGGGGCGGCGCGGCTTGGCCTCGCTAGGTCGCGCGCGCGCGCCACCTTCCCCGCCAACGGACGAAGTCCCTCGCGCGAGGGAGAGAGACGCCCCCGCCTCACTCCAACCGGCGCCGCACGCGCGTTCACTCACCCGACCGCGCGAGCTCAACCGCCGCCGCTCGCTGCTGCTGCTGCTGCAACCCAGCCCACAGTGCGCACGCGCGCTTTGTGCCTGGCCCCACACACCCAAACGAGGCGGCCCCCCGCCTGACAGCGGCGCGAGGAGAGGAGGGGGGTGACGCCCACGCTGCAATGCGCGTGCGCTAAAGGGAGCCGCGCCTGCGCCGTTCCGCCCAGTCGGCTCGGCGCATGTGCACTGGGGGGGAGGGGGAGAACTTCACACGCCGGCCGAGTCGTCCACCCTGCACGCCATGCCGACAGCGCGCATGCGCACTGGAAAGTACCTTGGCTCGCGGCCGCCCGCAAGCCGTCGCAATGCGCATGCGTACATCGCCTCGTTCCATCCAAGCGCGCTTGCAGGGTACATGCGTAGAACGGGAAACGATTGCCCCATCGCCGCGCCGCAAAACGCATGCGCCCAGGAGTATCCCTCTCCCTCTCCCGTGTCTGGAGCTCGTGCTTCTCTTCTACCGCGCTGGGTTCCCCATGGAGCCTATGCGCCCACTCCCCGCCCTTCACTGTGCACATGCGCACTGTCTACCAACCGCCCTCCGTCCTCACTGTGCGAGCGGGCGTGGGTACCATAGAGCGGGAGCCAGGAGGAGAGAGCGTCCAAGAGCGGGAGGGGGGAGTGGTCATGGTTACCATAGCAAACATGACATCGCCCCCCCCGTCTTGTAGCCGATGGGCATTTATGCAAATTAGTGAATGTTAATGAGGTTTATTAAATAACGCACACTCCGCCCCAGCCCCTCCCCCCTCGGGATCACTTCTGCCCTCTCCCACCTTTCCCCACCCCAAAGATTCCCCCTGTACTCATTAGCCCTCTCGCTTCAGTCACCCCCATGAGGTCACCCCTGTCCCCAACGCTTCCCCCCTGCTCCCAGGTCCACTGACGGGGGCCGAACTGGGCAAAAATTACGCGGGGCCCGGAGCAGCAGCGGCTGGAACCCTGGCCCCTTTGAATTGCTCCATGTGGCTCTGAGGCCTGGAGGGGAGGGAGGTGCGCCGCAATCTGGGGGGTGCCATGGGTGACTGCTCTCAACCCCGCCCCTTGGGGGTGCAGAGCCACTGAGCCGGGCCTTGGTGGCAATAGGTCTCCCTGCCTTCCCCTACAGGATCACCCCTTCCCATCTCCAAGGGCTCTTCCCGGGATTATTCCTTCCCTAACCCCATCAGGTCCCCACTCCTCGCCCCACCCCCACATGGGAGCAGCCCTCCTCACATTGGGTCTCTGCTCCCCACCCTCCCCCCAGAGTCTCCCCCTACATCCACGGGGTTACCCTCAACCTGCCCACTTGTGGTGCCCCACACAGAGTCATCCCTCTCCTTGCCCCCATACACGCTGGCCCCCCCAAGGGGTCACACACCTCCCCAAAGGCTACCCTCTGCACGGTCGCCTCCCTCCCTTGCCCCAGGGTCACCATGTTCCTTGTCCCCCACTGAGCCCATGCAAGATCACCCTGTCCCAGCCCCCCCATCGCTTCCAGCAGGGGTCACCACCCGCCTTGTCCCCCACGGTAGGGCTGTGATTGGCTGGTGGTTGTATCTCTCAAGCATCGTCTTGAATTAAAGATCCTGGAGACACCCCAGGTCAATCCTGTAGGGTAGGGAACCGTGTGCACTTGCATGCGCACTGCCTCTGACTTGCTGGACAGTGTCTAATGTGTGTGTGGGGGGCCCAGGTGGAGAGAAAATAGGGGTGGGCATCCTGCTTGAGAGAGAGTGAGCGCGCGTACTGCTTCCTGCTGAAGAAAATCTGTGTGTATGTGTGTAGTGCCCCCTGCTGGTGCAAGTGTATTATGCACTTCCCCCTGCTGCTGTGTGTGTGTGTATTATGCACTGCCCCCTCCTCTGTGTGTGTGTGTGTGTGTGTGTGTGTGTGCCAGCCCTGCATCCACACGACAACATAACCTCGTTTGTTAGCAACTAAAGGCAGCAGCCTTACAATTTATCTACCTAATTGTGCCTTTGCAGACAGATCAAGCACATGCTGCCTGAGAGCAAAAGCAAGTGACTGAGGAATGGGAGCAATTCAGTAGTGTGGAATTTTCATCTCCTTTCCCAAACGAGCGAGGGATCCCTGTGCAACCAGCTCCCCTGCTTCTGAGGTGGCTACATCTCAGCGCCTGGTGAGGGCCCTGGTGTAATCAGCCACCCTGCCCCAGAGGTGGCTGCATCTCAGTGGCAGGCAAGGGATCCCTGTGTAACCGTCTTCTCCTCACCCCAGAGATAGCTGCATCTCAAGACTGGGTGAGGGGTTTCTGTGTAACCAGCCTCCTTCCCCACAGGTGGCTGCACCTCAGCAATGGGCAAAATATCTTTTTATAAACAGCTGCACTTCATCCCAGAGGCAGCTGCATTTTAACCCATAGTGAATTATGATTATTTCATCTTGACAACACCCTAATGCCCTGCATTGCTGGACAAATACTTCCAAAGATACAATCTGTACCCCCAAAGGGTTTATCATCTAAAATAGATGAAGACCAAGGGGATACAATACAAGATTGTCTTTGCATAGGTTGGTCATTTTGTTTCACAATCAAGAACCATTGATTGTAATGATACTGTGTAGCCATGTATCCATAAGCATGAGTGAGTAGCAGATGTTACAGGATGAAATCTGTTTAATATAAGCTTGAGATCTCTCACCTGCTGCCAAGATGCAGCCCCCTCTGGACTGGAGCACACTGTTTATACAAGGATTCCTTGCTCAGTACCAAGATGCAGTCAGTATTGGGGTGGTCTGGCTGTTTATACAGGAATACCTAGCTCTGTGCAGAAATGCAACAACCTCTGGGGCAGACTGGCTGGTTACATATCTAGTCTGGCCCTGAGATGCAGCTACATTTGGGGTGGGGCAGCTGGTTACACGGGGACCCCCTCATCCGGTACTGAGATGCAGCTGCTTCTGGAGTGGCACAGCTGTTTGTTTAGGGATCACTCATCCTGTGCTGAGATAAGAACATCCATACTGGGTCAGACCAAAGGTTCATCTAAGCCCAGTATCCAATGGCCAGTGCCAGTGGCCAATGCCAGATGTCCCAGAGGGAGTGAACAGAAACAGCTAATCATCAAGTGATCCTTCTCCTGTCATCCATTTCCAGCCCCTGAAAAACAGAGGCTAGGGACACCATTCCTACCCATTTTGGCTAATAAGTATTGATGGACCTGACCTCCATGAATTTATCTTGTTATTTTTTTAACCCTGTTAAAGTCCTGTCTTCACAACATCCTCTGGCAAAGAGGTCCACAAGTTGACTGTGTGCTGCATGAAGAATAACTTCCTTTTGTTTGTTTTACATATAGAACATAAGAACATAAGAACGGCCGTACTGGGTCAGACCAAAGGTCCATCTAGCCCAGTATCCCGTCTGCCGACAGTGGCCAGCACCAGGTACCCCAGAGAGGGTGGACCGAAGACAATGATCAAGCGATTTGTCTCCTGCCATCCCTCTCCAGCCTCTGACAAACAGAGGCCAAGGACACCATTTTATCCCCTGGCTAATAGCCTTTTATGGACCTAACCTCCATGAAATTATCTAGCTTCTCTTTAAACTCTATTATAGTCCTAGCCTTCACAGCCTCCTCTGGCAAGGAGTTCCACAGGCTGACTACACGCTGTGAAGAAGAACTTTCTTTTATTAGTTTTAAACCTGCTACCCATTAATTTCATTTGGTGTCCTCTAGTTCTTCTATTTAGGAACTAATAAATAACTTTTCTTTATCGGTCCTCTCCACACCACTCATGATTTTATATACCTCTATCATATCCCCCCTCAGTCTCCTCTTTTCTAAACTGAAAAGTCCCAGTCGCTTTAACCTCTCCTCATATGGGACCCGTTCCAAACCCCTAATCATTTTAGTTGCCCTTTTCTGAACCCTTTCCAAGGCCAAAATATCTTTTTTGAGGTGAGGAGACCACATCTGTACTCAGTATTCAAGATGTGGGCGTACCATAGTTTTATACAGGGGCAGTAAGATATTCTGGGTCTTATTTTCTATCCCTTTCTTAATAATTCCTAGCATCCTATTTGCCTTTTTGACCGCCGCTGCACACTGTGTGGAAGTTTTCAGAGAACTGTCCACGATAACTCCAAGATCTCTTTCCTGATTTGTCGTAGCCAAATTAGCCCCCATCATACTGTATGTATAGTTGGGGTTATTTTTCCCGATGTGCATTACTTTACACTTATCCACATTAAATTTCATTTGCCATTTTGTTGCCCAATCACTCAGTTTGGTGAGATCTTCTTGGAGTCCTCACAGTCTGCTTTTGTCTTGACTATCCTAAACAGTTTGGTATCATCTGCAAACTTTACCACCTCACTGCTTACCCCTTTCTCCAGATCATTTATGAATAAGTTGAACAGGATTGGTCCCAGGACTGACCCTTGGGGGACACCACTAGTTACCCCTCTCCATTCTGAAAATTTACCATTTATTCCTACCCTTTGTTTCCTGTCTTTTAACCAGTTCTCAATCCAAGAAAGGACCTTCCCTCTTATCCCATGGCCATGTAATTTACACAAGAGCCTTTGGTGAGGGACCTTGTCAAAGGCTTTCTGAAAATCTAAGTATACTGTATCTACTGGATCCCCCTTGTCCGCATGTTTGTTAACCCCTTCAAAGAACTCTAATAGATTAGTAAGACAGGATTTCCCTTTACAGAAACCATGTTGACTTTTGTCCAACAAATTATGTTCTTCTACATGCTTCACAATTTTATTCTTTAGTATTGTTTCGACTAATTTGCCCGGTACTGAAGTTAGACTTACCGGTCTGTAATTGCCCGGATCGCCTCTAGAGCCCTTTTTAAATATTGGTGTCACATTGGCTACCTTCCGGTCATTAGGTACGGAAGCCGATTTAAGGGATAGGTTACAAACCACAGATAATAGTTCAGCAATTTCCCATTTGAGTTCTTTTAGAACCCTTGGATGAATGCCATCCGGTCCCGGAGATTTGTTAACATGAAGTTTTTCTATTTGTTCCAAAACCTCCTCTAATGACGCTTCAATCCGGGACAGTTCCTCAGATTCATCACCCACAAAGGACGGTGCAGATTTGGGAATCTCCCCAACGTCCTCAGCCGTGAAGACTGAAGCAAAGAAATCATTTAGTTTCTCCGCAATGGCTTTATCATCCTTGATTGCGCCTTTTATAGTTCGATCGTCTAGGGACCCACAGGTTTTTAGCAGGCTTCCTGCTTCTAATGTACTTAAAAACATTTTGTTATTTCTTTTGAGTTTTTGGCTAGCTGTTCCTCAAAATCTTTTTTGCTTTTCTTATTACATTTTACACTTGATTTGACAGTGTTTATGTTCCTTTCTATTTATCTCACTAGGATTGGACTTCCACTTCTTAAAAGATGCCTTTTTGTCCTCACTGCTTCTTTTACATGGTGGTTAAGCCACGGACTCTTTTTAGGTCTCTTGCCAAGTTTTTAATTTGGGGTATACATTTAAGTTGGGCCTCTATTATGGTGTCTTTAAAAGTTTCCATGCAGCTTGCAGGATTTGGCTCTAGTCACTGTGCCTTTTAATTTCTGTGTAACTAACCTCCTCATTTTGTGTAATTCCTTTTGAAATTAAATGCCAGGGTGCTGGACTGCTGAGGTGTTCTTCCCACCACAGGAATGTTGAATGTTATTATATTATGGTCACTATTCCCAAGCGGTCCTGTAATGGTTATTTCCTGGACCTGATCCTGCGCTCCACTCAGGACTAAATCGAGAATTGCCTCTCCCCTTGTGGGTTCCTGCACTGGCTGCTCCAAGAAGCAGTCATTTAAGCCATTGAGAAATTTTATCTCCACTTCTCTTCCTGAGGTGACATGTATCCAGTCAATATGGGGGTAATTAAAATCCTCCATTATTATAGAGTTCTTTATTTTGGTAGCCTCTCTAATCTCCCTCAGCATTTCAATGTCAGTATTGCTGTCCTGGTCAGGTGGTCGGTAATATATCCCTACTGCTAATTTCTTATTATTGGAGCATGGAATTACTATCCATAGCGATTCTATTGAACATGTTGATTCACTTAATATTTTTATTTCATTTGTTCTACATTATCTTTCACATACAGTGCCACTACCTAAATTAAACCTGCTACCTATTAATTTAATTTTGTGACCCCCTAGTTCTTATGTTATGAGAACAAGTAAATAACTTTTCCTTATTCACTTTCTCCATACCTGTCATGATTTGATAGACCTCTATCATATCTCCCCCCCAACCCCTGTTAGTCTCCTCTTTTCTAAGCTGAAAAGTCCCAGGCTTTTTAATCTTTCTTCATATGGCACCTGTTCCAAACCCCTAATCATTTTTGTTGCCCTTTTCTGAACCTTTTCCAGATACCTCTGGAGTGTGGAGCAGCCATTGTCTATAGTATATACCTACAAACAAATATACTCATGCTTAGTTTCAAGGATATGAAATAAAATTATTCCTTGTTTTTGCAAATATTAGCACACCATGGACAGCTTTGTTACAGGCAGTTGTAACAGAAATGCCCGTGGCATTATAGTTACAATGAATAACAGCATATGCACTAGGGATGTTAGTGCAATTGAACAGTTGTGTAACCACATCAAAATTTAGCAGTTGCACGACTATTCAGTAGTCCCCGAAGGTGGGGTTGACAGCAAGTGTGCTCCCAGCCCCACTCCTGGGGAGCCCTCTGCTATCCTGCTCTTCTGTCTCTCTATCAGAGGCTGCTCCATGGCATCAGCCCCTGTCCACAGAGAGCTCAGATACCCCCCCATAGACAGGGGCTGCTGCCGGGGAGTAGCATCTGTCCACTGTGGGCCCAGGCTTGCCATGGACAGAGGCTGCTCCACGGTAGCCTCCCCTCGACACACTGCTGCCTCTATCAGAGGCAGTATCAGGGGTGGGGCAGGAGGAACCAGCTCCTGCCTGACCTCCCCTCCCCCCGCTTCTGTAGGAGGCAGCAAGAAGGGGGCAGGTGGGTCTGCGGAGTCCACATGCATGGAGCTTAAAAGCCAGTTCCCTGTGCGTATCCACTCCTGCCTGCCCCCCTCACCCTCTGCACTGCTGCCTCTATCAGTACCACTGGGGCACTGGCTCCTGCCTCCCCCCCTTGTTGCTTCTGATACAGAGACAGCAAGGGGGTGTGTGTGCGTATAGTTGACGCTTATCGGTTAATCATGTAGTTGTCTACATGTTGACATTCCTATTATGCATATAAATAGCTCTAAGGGTCTAAAATTATCATACATGCTACAAGATGTATTTTGGGTCAATGATATGCAAACAGAATACCTATCTTAATTATTACAACATATATTATTATAAAGTCTAATTAATAATGCATATAGGAGCCTACAAATGCAAGCAATTTTCACATATGTGCATCAGCAGTACTGATTATTATAATATATGCAAATACAGAGCATAACTAGCAGTGACCAGTGATGCAAATATACACAAATAGTAATGCAATAATTAATACAATGTTAGATATATACACGTACATCTTATTATATATTAAAATTGGATAGTTTTTTATTCTGACATATGCATAAAGATGCGCAGAGGTTAACAAAATCAGTATGAATGGGCCCACATAATATATGAAAATATATGCCATTCACAAAGAGATGCGAAATCTGCAAATTTATGGATGTGGAGGAATAAACCCATTGACGAAGCTATATGCAAATATATGCTAGCTATTCTAATACGTGGACAGAGATTGGAAAGCCAAAAATGGAATTTTTGTAAACATTTCCGGAAATATGCTAATATGTGCACATGAAGGAATGCAATCAACAATAAAATGAAATGTAACTCCATGCACACAGAAATGTATGTATATGCAAGTAAATACAAATTTATATAGAGAGACTTAAAACATGCAGAAACATACAAATAGAAGTAATAAAGCAAAATCTTTTTAAGTACATCAGAAGCAGGAAGCCTGCTAAACAACCAGTGGGGTCACTGGGCGACCAAGATGCTAAAGGAGCATTCAAAGACAATAAGGTCATTTCAGAGAAATTAAATGAATTCTTTGTTTCAGTCTTCATGGCTGAGTTTATATTAGGGAGATTCACAAACCTGAGCCATTCTTTTTAGGTGACAAATCTGAGGAATTGTCCCAGATCAAGGTGTCATTAGAGAAGGTTTAAGAACAAATTGATAAACTTAACAGTAACAAGTCACCAGGATCAGATGGCATTCACCCAAGAGTTCTGAAAGAACTCAAATGTGAATTTGTGGAACTATTAACTGTGGTTTGTAACCTATCCCTTATATCACCTTCTCTTCCTAATGACTGGAAGATAGCTAATGTGACACCAATATTTAAAAAGTGCTCTAGAGGCAATCCTGGCAATTACCGACCGGTAAGTCTAATGTCAGTACCAGGCAAATTAGCCGAAAATATAGTTAAAAATCAGACACATAGACAAACATAGTTTGTTGGTTCTAATACTCCAGGCATCTGAAGCAATGGGTTTTGCCCACGAAAGCTCATGATACCATCTATATGTTTTGTTAGTCTTTAAGGTGCTACTAGACTTTTCATAATTTGTTGGGTAAAAGTTAACATGGATTCTATAAAGGGAAATCATGCCTTACTGATCTACCAGAGTTCTTTGAGGAGATCAACAAGCATGTGACAAGGGGGATTGAGTGGATAAACTGTACTTAGATTTCCAGAAAGCCTTTGACAAGGTCCCTCACCAAAGGCTCTTAAGTAAAGTTAGTTATGGGATAAGAGAGAAGGTCCTTTCATTGACTGATAACCGGTTAAAGGACAGAAATAAAGGGTAGGAATAAAAGGTCAGTTTTCAGATTGGAGAGAGGTAACTAGTGGTGTCCCCCAAAGGTTTGTCCTGGGACCAATCCTATGTAACCTCTTTATAAATGATCTGGAGGAAGGGGTAAACAGTGAGGTGGCAAAATTTGCAGATGTTACCAAACTGCTCAAGATAGTTAAGACCAAAGCTGACTGTCAAGAGCTTCAAAAAGATTTTACAAGACTAGGTGACTGGGCAACAAAATGACAAATTATTTTTATGGTTGATAAATGCAAAATAGTGTACATTGGAAAAATAATCCTAACTACACATACAAAATGATGGGGACTAATTTAGACACTCAAAAGAGAGATCTTAAAGTCATTGTGGATGAAAACATTCACTCAATGTACCGTAGCAGTCAAAAAAGCAAACAGAATGTTAGGAATCAATAGAAAAGGGATAGAGAATAAGACAGAGAATATTTTATTGCCTCTATATAAATCCACGGTACACCCACATCTTGAGTACTGCATACATATGTGGTTGCCTCATCTCGAAAAAGAGATATATTGGCATTGGGAAAGGTTCAGAAAAGGGCAACAAAAATGACTAGGGGTTTGAAACAGGTGCCATATGAAGAGCGATTAAAAAGCCTGGGACTTTTCAGCTTAGAAAAAGAGGAAACTACGTGGGGAGATATGATAGAGGTCTATAAAATCATGACAGGTATGGAGAAAATGAATAAGGAAAAGTTGTTTACTTCTTCCCACAACATAAGAACTAGGGGTCACCAAATGAAATTAATAGGTAGCAGGTTTGAAACAAACAAAAGGAGGTTATTCTTCATGCAGCACACAGTCAACCTGTGGAACTCCTTGCCAAAGGATGTTGTGAAGACCAGGACTTTAACAAGGTTCAAAAAATAACAAGATAAATTCATGGAGGTTAGGTCCATCAACACTTATTAGCAGGGCTTGACAAGCGGCGGCGAGCCCTGCTCGCCAGCCGCACAGTTTGGCACGCTGTGCATGCGCTGATTGCGCTGCGGCGCCATGCCGGGCTAAAATCTACTCGCCACGGGCGAGTAGATTGCCCTAATTGTCGAGCCCTGCTTATTAGCCAAAATGGGTAGGAATGGTGTCCCTAGCCTCTGTTTTTCGGGGGCTGGAAATGGATGACAGGAAAAGGATCACTTGATGATTACCTATTTCTGTTCACTCCCTCTAGGGCATCTTGCACTGGCCACTATCAGAAGACAGGATACTGAGCTAGATGGACCTTTGGTCTGACCCAGTATTACCATTCTTATGTTCTTATGGCAGCAACAATGGCAAAGGCTATGTCCAGACTAGGGGTTTTTTCTGGGATACCGGAAAAACTCTGCTGCGTCCAGAGAACATGCCTGCTCTTCTGGGTTTTTTTGCAGAAGAGCAGACACACTCTTTCGGAAGCCCTGTCTTCCTCATTCCACGAGGAAGAAGGGCTCTTCTGAAAGAAGAGGTTTTTCCAAAATTTGGCCCAGTGTAGATGGGCCAAATTTTGGAAAAGCGTCTCCCGACAAAACTATCAGAAAAAAGGTACGCAAATTGCAGAGCACAATTTGCGTACCTTTTTCCAATAAAACATTGCAGTCTAGACATAGCCAAACAGACAAAAAACATAAGTGTGGATGCAAATAAATGCAAACATATACAAATACGTGTAAATATATGCAAAATTAATTGGTAAAATACGTGTGACTAAATGAATAGGATATCAGTGCAAAAATGCATAAATATAGTAGTACATAAATGAAGATGGCTCACAATGCAAATATCTGTATGCAAATATATATGCACATGTATGCCAAAATATATAAATATATTCAGAATCAAAGTAGACATGAATAGAACAATAGGGAATCAGTGGAAAATACATAAGACAGCTCACAATGAAAATATAGGAATTTATGCAAATATATGGCCATGTATGCTCATCAGCCATGGGGAAATGTGAATAGATAAATGGGGAATCAGTGAAAAATACATTAATAGTAGCACATAGATGTAGAGGGAAATAGCTCACAATGCAAATATATGCAAATATGCAATTATACACAAAATAAGCAAAGTTATGTAGTTACAAAACCAGTCACACAAAATAAATGCAAATACATGGATGGTGAATCAGTGCAAAAATATGTTAATAGCACCACATAGATGTACATAGCTCACAATGCAATATATGCAGATATTAGGGATGTAAAATCCCACTTAATTGGTTAACCGATTAAAAGGGCATCCCTCTTTGAAGCACCCTCCTGGGGAAAGCCCTAACCTTTCACATGCCTAACAGATATATGTAAATATATACAAATAGTGCAACTATAGGCACAGCGAGCAACAGAACCCAGAGCAGAAATATATGCAAAAATAGGGACCTCAGAAGACTAGCACCCCGATGCAAATATCTACACACTATACAAATTGACTGGAGCAGCGATGCAAATATATGCATATGACGGTGTCACGAGCCCACGTCATGCAAATATATGCAAATATGTCCCCTATAGGAACGGGGCCTCGATACCCATTGATGCAAAACGCCCAATGAACCGGCTTAGGACCGTTTTATGCAAATAAGTAAGTGCATCTGCCACCAGATGTCAAGACACGCGGCCGGCGCTTCGCAGCTGCCCGCGTTCAGGTCCCACGTGGGGCAGGGAACAGGTGGGGAGGGGCGTGGCCGCGATTCCGCAAGCAGCCTATGGAAGCGCAAGAGGGGAACGCGACCAATAGGAGCTGGGATGCTGGGGCTCAAGTTCGCGGCTCCCTAGTGCCTTATAAAAGCCGGGGTCGGGGTGGGGCAGCGCGCGCGAGGCCGGGGAGACGGTTGCGGATTGGGCGGCGAGCGCGGCGGTTGCGGATTGGGCGGCGCGGCGCGGCAGGGCAGGGCAGGGCAGGGCGGGGCGGTTGCCGGCGGGGCGGGGCCGGTGGCGCGAGGCGGCGAAGATGCTGAGTGAGGCGGAGAGCGGGGCCGGCGCTGGGGAGAGCCCCGCAGGGGAGCCGGCCAAGCCTGGCCCGGGGGGGGCCGCCCCGGCCCCCGCTCCACCAGCGGCCCGTGGCCAAGCGACCAAGCGCGTCCTGGGTGAGAAGAAGGGGCGGGACCTCGCGGGCTGTTGTGGGCGTGGTCTCGAGGGGCGGGACCGTAGAGGGGCGGTGGGATGGAACCAAGCGCGTCCTCGGGGGTGGTGTTGGGGGAGGGGGCGCGGGGCTGAACATGTCCTAGGGTGGGTTTGGAGTATTGACTGGGGCTTGGGTAGTGGAAGGGCCAAGTGCTGCCTGCGGGAAGGGGAGCAGGCGGGGGCAATGGGTCGGTCCAGTGTGTCTTAGGGGGTGGCTTCTGGGTGAGGAGGGGCCAAGTGCATCTAAAATGGGGGACCTAGGAGAGTGGCCTGTATCTCCTGGGGGAGTAAATGATGTGCAACATTGGCTTTTAAGTGAGAGATCTGACTGGAGTGGGAATGAGTGGGGCTCAGGGAGTGGGGGGGTAGTGCCAGTTGCATTAAGGGTTGGAGTTAAAGGAGAAGAGGCTGAGGTTGGAAGAGGTTCCTCTTGGGTTGGGGGTTAAAGACACGTTAAAAAGACCTGAAAGACAGGAGAAGACAGGTGTTGATGTGGCTCCTAAGTGAGGGAGGGATTTCTGGAGTGCTGGGTGAGAAAATGGAGGACTGATTCTGTATTTAGGTGGTTGGCAGGGGCATGTGGTCTGTGTGAAGAGAGCATGTAAGTGGGGAGTGGTTTGTGTGAAGAAAAACTTTCCATTAGCCTTTGGAAAGGGAAGGTAGGCTGGGGGAATGAGATAAAGGGGCTGTTGGGTGAAAAGGAGGAAAATTGTAAGCTGATTAGTGGTTCTGCCTGGCCTCATAGTTGGTGCCATGAACAGTGTAGGCAATGGGGAAGGAAGAGAAGTGATGGGGAGAAGCATGCAGCGTGTGTGTTGTGAAGGCTGGCCCTGGTTGTGGGAGAGTAGTGTGGCATCTCTACCTTGGTGGCTGAAGCTCCCTAGTTTTTTAGGGCTTGTACAGAAGTGCTTCCCTGCTTGCCCTACCAAGATTCTAAAGGGCTGCCTGATAAGGAAGGCTACTGCTGATTTGTAACATCTTCACTTTCTTCCCTGGGAAACAATCTACAGCAACCCAGGTGCTGGGCACAGTTAAATGGTTCAATGTCCGCAACGGCTATGGATTTATTAACAGGTGAGCTCTTCACCCCCTGCTTAGACTGCTAGACTCATTGGGGCTGAGGCTGGGGGGCTCATATGCAGGATCCTGTAAACTAGCCTGGAGAAGACTCATTGTGTCTCAATCCTCAAGAGTCTGATTTGGGGATCAGACTTGCTTGAGCAGAGCTGAAATATTAATAATTCTCTTGTAAAGAGTAAACCATACACATTAGGAGACACCTCAGAAGGTGCTTAGAGGTAAACCTGAGTGGTTTCAGGATACCTGATCTCAACTGTAAGTCCTACTTTGGTGGTCCTTGGACATGCTCCAGTGTTAAGTCTCAAACACTTGAGTCCGGTTGCTCCCGAAAGAGGAGCTGGATCTTATGGCTTGGTTCCGCTAGTGACTTAAACAGATTGCTTTTTCTCTCTGGGATCTTGATTCTTTCCTACTTCTGTAAGGGAAGAGTAAGTGACTTGGAGAGCAAAGATTAATTGGAATTGTGACAATCCACTGCATGTCCAGCACTCTGGAGAAACTCTTACCTCTATCCTATCCTGTAAGTTGTGCCCAGAATCTGGGCAGAGCCTGTGCCAGGATCCGCAGTTGCTCTTACTTAGCCCCCACAGAAAACACGTTCTCAGTAGAGACTTGTCACCTCTAGTTTGTGAATACCAACTCCCTGAGGAACAAACTTAAAAAAACAATAAAAGGGCTAGTAGCACTTTATAGACTAACAAAACATGTAGATGGTATCATGAGCTTTCATGGGCACAGTCCACTTCAGATCTGGAGTTATGAGTTTAGTATGTGGAGACCCAAAATAAATAGGGGAGAAGGGTGGGGGGGAGGGGAAAGAAGAGGGTGGGAAACAAAGAGCAGAAGGAATGAAAATATCAAAGGGGAAAAACAAGTAGGCAGAGCTGGTGCCTATAAGCAGGGCTTGCCAAGCGGCAGCGAGCCCTGCTTGCCAGCCGTGCGGTTTGGCATGCTGCACATGCACATGCACTGATCTTGCTGTGGCACCCTGCAGGGCTAAAGATTGCCCTAATTGTCGAGCCCTGCCTATAAGCAGCTGAAGTTTGGATAGTTAAAAGGAAGCAGATAAGGATCAAAGGGAACAAACACAAGAATCCACACAGAGCTGTTGGCACCTTCATTGAATGTTAGGTAGGTAGTGTCCCAGCCATCCATTGTCCTGATTGCGGAGATGATGATCAGAGTGAGAACTGAATTTGTGGATGAATTGTAATTCCAATGCCTCCCTGTGTATTTGACTAGAACAACTGGTTTGACAAGACAGCCACCTGGAGATCTTTTAGAGCATGGGTTCCCAAACTGGGGGGTGTGCCCCCCTGGGGTGGGGTATGAAGAAATTCCCGGGGGGGGGGGCAACCCAGCCGCCTCCTCCCCCCATCAAGTTTTGCTGCCCTGTTCAGTTTTTTCCTTTTTTTGCCCAAGTTCTGCTGCTATTTTGGGGGGGGCGCATGTGAGGGTTTTTCAAAAATCAAAAAGGGGGGTGCAATGCCAAAAAGTTTGGGAACCACTGTTTTAGAGAGTGATTAGGTAGATTGAAGTGTTTCCCAACAGGTTTCTGTATGTTCCCTTTATGGATATCTGATTTGTGTCCATTGATTCCCCCCCATAGGGACTGTCCAGTTTGTCCAGTGTATATATAGCAGTGGGGCTATATACATTGTCCCCTGAGGGAACAACACTGAATAGGAACTAGGCTTCAGCTGTTTTGATTAACCTGTGCCTGAATGATGTAACTAAAACTGAAATAGACCTGGTTTTGTCCAACCAGTTGCCAGGCAGCATCTCACTTCTGTTAGACATGGGGGCCTGGTTAATTTAAGGGGCTCCCCACCCCATTACATAGACATGGGGGCCTAAGAGGAAAGCTGGAGGGTGATTGTCAAAGCTTTGTGAGTTGATCAGAAAAACAAGGGTTTAATATTACATGACTCCTGGTCCTATGTTCTGTTAGTCCATCCATTTCAAAATCCTGCTTGGCAAGGGGGAGTTCTCTTGACAGGCCAGTGAAATATAAATCTCATAGAGGGGGCATAGATGTAACTGCTGGATTAGTAAATTTTAATGTCAGTGCTGCCTTTTTAAAATGGTCAGCACTTTGACTTGAAGTGGATTTATATGAAGACCCAAAAGTCTTTTAAACAAACTGTTTTGTACTAGAAATCTAGGTTTTCCAGTTTGCTCTTGGTGGAATCTAAGTGACTGGAGACTTAGTCAAACTAAAGTAGCTTCTTTGGTGTCTTAAACAATAGGATTAGCACTCTGTGCTTAAGCAAGTTACCTTGTTGGAGGGAAACTTCAAAGCTGAAGGTGAGGGGTGTAGTATCTCTGAGATGACATCCTAATGCTTTCCTCTGCAGAGAGATCCAGCAAAGATGAGACTTGACATTCCTGATGCTCTTTGGGGTTAGGCTAAACAGTTTGTAGTACTGCTTTCCACAAGTTTAAAAAAACTCAATCTGTTCAGATACACAAAGCATGATCCATTTCTTCCTCTGGCTATCAGATTCCAAAAGGAGGCTGGTAAATAGTGTAGAAGCTGCATGTCAATTGCACCTAATAGGTGAGCTATAGGGATGTTAGCATGTAGTCATTTACGCCAGCGGTGAAGAACCTAAGGCCCAGGGTCTGGATCCAGCTCCCAAGGCTGGGGGCTCTTCTCCAGTATTGGGGAGTCTGTGCTGGCTCTCCAACTCCACCATCCCTCTGGGGGGCTGGAGTACTCAATATCTACTATCCTGGACCCCCTAGGCTCTAGTGTGCAAGGGGGAATGTGGGGAGTATCTTTCTGCTTCTCAGTCAGGGGGGCCACATCAATGAGGGTTTGTTCAGGGGTTTTTGCTGCTCACTTGTGTGCAGCCCCCAACTGATATTTCTGTGGGTCAGCAGCTCCTGACCCAAAAAAGGTCCCTACCCCTGGTTTACAGTATTAACTGATAACACCAAGGTTATCAGTTAATCCTAATGACTACACACACACACCCCCCTTGCTACCTCAGTATCAGACAGCAAGGGGGGGAAGCAGGAGCTAGCTTTTAAGCCAGCTTTTCCTGTGTGCTGTCTCCCACGGAGCAGCCTGCCCCCCAAGCTGCTGCCTCAGAGGCAACAGTGTGGGGGAGGGGTCAGGTAGGAGACAGTACATGTGGGAAGCCAGCTTTCAAGCTGGTGCCTGCTGAGCTGCTTGCCCCTCCTCCCTGCACTGGTGCCTCCCACAGAGGCAGCAGCATGGGGGGGCCAGGAGGGAGCTGGTGTTCAGGGGAGCTGTCTTAAAAGCTGGCTTCCTGCAAGCCCTAGTTCCTGTCTCCCCCCGTATGTAAATGTGTAACCCCTTAAAAATCTAGCAGTTACATGTTTATACAAATACATGTTAACATCACTAATGGGCTTTGGAGCTAGAATGGGTTGTGGGGAGTGGCTGTAACAAATTCCAATAGCAAGGTGTTAACTAGCAATGCAATGCAATAATTCTCTCCAAAGCTAAATGATAACCAGTGTTAGCTCCTCATGGACATAGCAGGGGCAGATTCCCCTCTTGACATTCTGCTTGAAAAATAGGTATTTAACTGCTTTAAAGTCCTTGATATCACACCCCCCCCCCCCCCCCCGATCTTACCTAAATAGATTGCATCTTACTGGAACTTGTGGTATGTTATGTCCCAAGAGGCAAAGGGGTGTGTGATCACAGCTGGGTTCAACCCCTCTGACCTTGGCAAATTGTTTGTGAACATCCTCAGCTCACATCAGCATGACCCCAAAGCTGAGGATATGGGTTCAATTTCTGGGTGTGCTGGGTAATAGGTGGGGTGGGATAGTTAAGCGCTCTGCCAAGTTGTAAAAGTATAGCTGTGGATCTCTCATTGCCTTAGATGCAATGCCCTCTAGTGGATGCCAGGATCTTCTGCACTCAGCCTGGGCAGTGACCTCAAAGTAGCAGGAACTGACACCTTCTGAAGGATGCAGCTCTTGTAAAACAAGGGACAGAGGGGCTTCAGTGGACTGGCGAGCATCTGGCATCCCTCCAACAAATGGCACCTTGGGACTCTGTTTAAAAACTTGATGCCCTTTCCCTATCTTTACCCAGGGTTCTGCATCTCTTGTATTAGTTCATCTTTTCTTATCTCCTCTAAGGCTGCAGGAATGGTCTGATCTGGCCACGTTAAGGGCATGTCTACACTACAACTACTCCCACTTCAGTGCTGTTGCTGTAGTGCTGTGATGTAGACTCTCCATTGACAGAAAGGTTTTCTCTGTCAGTGTAGGTAACCATGCCTCTAGAGGCATTAGCTGGGTTGATAAGAGAGTGGTTCAGTTGCCCTAGCTGCATCTACACCAGGGGTTAGATTGACTTGACATTACAATGCTTATGACATGAAACTTTCCACAGCCCTGAATGACACAGCTGGATCAATTTAAGGCCTAGTTGTAGACCAGGCCTCAGAGTGATATATTTTATGCACCCATTGCACTACAACCATTAGTCTACTGCACTGATCCTCTTCAGATCATTAGTGCTGTAAGCTGGGGACTCTGTGCACACTCAGCCTTGCTGCTAAAGATGCAGGGCTCCCAGGAGGCATTGACAGATTCTGTCTAACACCATAAAGTTACACATGATCTGTTTCCTGCTCTAAAGTGCATAAGCAAGGCACTGGGAAGATGTGGGGACTGCAAGAGTGGAGGGGAGAAGCCTGGCAGCTGAAGTCTGAAGGCAGAGGGCTGGGGCGGTGAGTGCTGAATGAGGGAGAGACAGGATTATTCAGGGCCTTGTGTTGTAATTTGTGTATGGGCCATATCACCATGCCAGGCACTGAGACCTGATCGCTAAGAATTCTCTCCATCCCTGCAGGAACGATACCAAGGAGGATGTCTTTGTGCACCAGGTAAGACCTTGGTCAGTTTCAGTAAGTGATTCATGGCAGTTTCAAAATTTCAGAGGGGCAGTAGTGTTAGTCTAACATTAAAAATGAAGAATCCTGTGGCACCTTAAACTAGCCAAAATATGTAGAAACATGAGCCTTCATGTGCAAAACCCACTTCATCAGATGTTCTGGTTAGACTCTAAGGTGCCACAGGACTACTCATTTTTATGGCAGTTTCAGTAACTATTTGACATCTGGCATGCCAGACGCTCAGAGGTCCTTCCTCATGCCCTGGGCTGAGCACAGCTACTTCCTTGGTTCCTCCTGTTCCTTTAAGTGGCATTTGCAAGTGTCATATGAATAATGGGACTCAATCTTTCTGGTTTCAGAGGTGAGGAGTGAATTATAGCCCAGAGCATCTTGCAAAGCAACTGGCACCCAACAGCTGTTCTGTCTTGCCAGGGCCAGCAGACCAGTGTTGGGGGGGTGAGAAGACAAAACTGGGGTAATTCCCTTGGTTCCCAGATGGGCAGTGATCCTATTGGGCCACTGAGTTTTGGAGGGACTTGATCTAGTTTCTATCACCCCGTGAAACTCATGACCATGGAAAAGTGACCTTTTTCATGGATGGTGAAAACTGGCCTTTTGTGAGCTTTTTACCCTATACTGTACAGATTTCACATGGGAGGTCAGTGTTTCTCAAATTGGGGGTTCTGACCCAAAATGGAATTGCAAGGGGGGAAGGGTCATGGTTTTGCCACCCTTATGTTACAGGGGACTTCAGAGCTGGGCAGCCAGAGTGAAGACTGTTGATTAGGCACTCAACTCTAAAGGCAGCAGCCTGCCAGCAGCAGCACAGAATTAAGGTGGCAATACTATCCCATGCCATTCTTTCTTCTGCACTGCTGCTGGTGGCACTGTACCTTCTCAGCTGGGCTCCTTGCCAGCAGCTCTGGCTTTCAGCTGCCCAGCTCTCAAGGCAGTGTTGCTGCAAGCAGCATGCAGAAGTAAGGGTAGCAGTATTGCAACCCTGCCTATAGTAACCCCTTAATCCCCTCTCTCTTCCTTTCTGGGACAGGACCCTTACAATTACAACCCTGAAATGTCACATTTCATGACTCACAACATGCAACTTACTTTTTAAAATCCTAAGATTGTGAAACTGTCCAAAAAGGACCACAAGTTTGGTAGAGCTTTGTGGCAAACAGCTTGACCCAAATTGGGAATGTGGAGAGGCCTGGCATTGAATGAACCATGGAAATGGTCCCTTAGTTCCTAACTTGGGTCACTCTGCTGGTGAAGGAGGTGCTCTTGCTATTATCAGTATCAGGGATCATGGGATGTTTCATATACCCATTGCCTGGGGTGAGCTGACTCCACCCATCTCTCCTCTGCTGCTGCCTCCAGACAGCGATCAAGAGGAACAACCCTCGGAAGTTCCTGCGCAGCGTTGGTGATGGGGAGACGGTGGAGTTTGATGTTGTGGAAGGAGAGAAGGTGAGACTGAGTATGGGAAGGCCAGGCTGATCCATTCATGAGAACTGGCAAAGATCATACTTGGTCCATTCCCCCTTCTCAGGGCTTGTTCCCTCATGTCTCCTGCAGGGTGCCGAGGCAGCCAACGTGACCGGCCCAGGTGGTGTGCCAGTGAAAGGCAGCCGCTATGCCCCGAACCGCCGGCGCTTCCGCAGATTCATCCCCAGGCCCCGGCAGGCCCAGCAGCCACTGCCACCACAGGATGCCACCAGAATGGAAGGGGCTGTTGAAATGGTCAGTGAGGGGGAGAGAGTCGACAATGCCATGCAGCAGCAGCAGCCCCGTCGGAGGCGTCCTCCACCATTCTTCTTTCGCCGGAGATTCGTGCGTGGGCCACGTCCTCCAACCCAGCAGCAAGCTCAGCCAGCACAGGTGAGATCTGGTCTCAGGCAATGTAGGATAATAGGTGAGGTGTTGGAGCCTATAAGACAGCTGAGTTAATGGAGATTCCCAAACACTAAAACAGATAATCTATCTTAGAGGAGAATGATCAAAGTTGTGTTTGCCATAGGGCACAGAAGGTGCAGAACCTAAAGATGCCACCCAGCCAGAGGGAGACCAGCAACCGCCAGCCCAGCCTGGAGAGAGAGCACCAGCCCCTCGCTTTCGGCCTAGATACCGCAGGTAACAGAGGCCCACTTCACCTGGCTAGCAGGATGTCCTCTGTAGAGCATGAGTGTGGGTGGAAGAGATGCTATGGTGTGGATAGTGTGGAGGGGGCATCCCTCGGTACTTAACTGAGGTTGGGTCCTTCCCCAGTGTGGCAGCACTGGCAGCTGATTGGCTGGGGCTCTAATTTTTTGTTCTGAGTCTCAAATGGGCCAGTCTCCTCCTAGTTCTAAAACAGCCCTGTGCAATTTAGTCTGCCCCTAAATTTTGTGGAATCACCATAAACAAAAATAGCAGCAAAACTTGGGGGGGAGGGGCTAGTTGCCTTGCGCCCCCCTGGAATTTCTTCACGCCCTCTAGGGGAGCACACCCACCAGTTTGGGAACCCATGTAGTAGATCTTACTAAAGAGTTCATCAAAGCTTGATTCCTCTCTTCAGACAACGCCCTTCATGCAGCTGAATGCAGGGAGGCCTGCCCAGAGGCCAGCTCAGGAGAAAAGCAGCTTTGAATTTTCCACCCCATCCATCATTATTCTAACAGGAAATTGTGTAGCCTGCCAGGACTAGAGGGGTTAGTAAATGGGTATCTGCAAACTTCCCAGGCACTGATCTTGCACCAGCAATCTGAAAGTGTTACAGGTATCTCCCATTGTGCACTTAGCTGCTGTTTGAACACTGGGAACAATTGTTGCTGAGGTTCACCCTGATGCACTAAAACAGCTGTCTATGGGAAGCTGAGTTAAATTTATCTCACTTTGTAATGGAAGGTGGGCCAGATATCTTCCCTCTTTGGGGGAGTAATAGGCCAAAGTTTTCCTGAAAATGGAAGGGACCTCTAGTCTGTCAGAAATAATTCTCATGCATGTACTCTCCCACTATGAGGTAAAGTATCAGCCTAACCATGGATGCATCAATACCAGTGTACCTGGTTTGGGATCTTAATGCCAGAGCAGAGCATATGATACAGCTTATAGGGTACCATAGTGAGTAGGGATTTGCCAACAGCCATTTAGTGCTGGTTGTACTAAGCCTATGTCTTCAGTGCAGGAGACATGGCACTGGCAGTCTTTACATTGATGTAGCTTTGGGGAGTTGCCTTGCTTAGCACCACATGCTGTTTGTGCAGCCCTTCCACTCAGTTATAATTTTTGATTAGGGGTGTGACTTTATAACTGTATCTAGACTAGCAGAGTTATACTTTGTTAGTAGTACAACTTGTATGTCAATGAGGCATGAGACTGAGCACCCTCCTAGTTATCCCTCAGAGTATGGGTGGCTGAATCTTTAGGTTTGGATGAGCAGTATGTGAACTGAATGAATTCCTGGGGACTAAAAGATCTGCTTGGATCAGCACAAGAGCTGGTCAGAAAATGACTCAACTGTGTTTGTATCTTCTGTGGGGAAAGACCAAAATGTTTTAGTTCGGAAATGCTACTGTGGTGCATCATGAGGTTAGTAGTTGGTGGCTCATGTTCCCATACTCTGTGCTCTGGACTCGCTGTGGAATGCAAGACCAGGATGAATCATGGGAGTTGTAGTTTGGGCTCCTGTTCAGATTACAACGCCCATAATGCACCTAGTGCATTATGGGAGATGTAGTTCAGCCAAGGAGTCCAGACCTTAGATCGGAATGGATACATGAGGTGGACAAACTACAATTACATGATGCATATCGGGCATTTCAGAATTGATATATTGTGAAACTGGAAACTTCTTGGATTTTGATTAAAACCCAGTTTTCCATCAGCAATTTCAATGAGACCTTTTCTGATGGAAGACACCTGGGTTCCAATCCCTGCTCTGGGCAAGCTGCTGCTCCATGGATAAAATTAAGTCTGGCTAATTCAGAAGGCTTAGGCTGCTGGTCACACTAACATTCCCAGCACAGAGAAGGGTGCTGGTAAATTCTCTGGAAGTCCAGCCAAATCAGGTTAGGCTTTATGGTTCTGCTGTGGCCTGCTTATAACACTGTTCCATTCCCTCACCTTGATCCAGACCCTTCCGTCCCCGTCCGCCACAACAACCCACCACTGAAGGAGGGGATGGCGAGACCAAAGTGGCGCAAGCCCCGGCAGATGGCATCCGCCCTGAACCTCAGCGCCAGCGTAACAGACCTTACTTCCAGCGCAGACGGCAGCAAATCGGCACCCGGCCTGCAGCAGTGGAGGTGAGAGCTGGAATGATAATTCCCTGGTGGCAAGTACTTGGTACTGAAAACCAGGAGACTCCCCTGCCTTAACTGAGGGGGGAGGTGCATGGTGAAATAGTGGGTTAAGAGTGGCCCTGCAGTGCATTTTGGGATAGGAATCAGAGGCAGTAAACTGTGGGGGAGGGCAGTGTCCAGAATCTATCCCATAGATTGCAACTGCCCAGCAGGTGAGAACCTCTGAGTGACTGGAAACTAGTGGGAAGTTCTCCATGGATCTGGAGGTGGATCCTACAACCCTAATCTTGAGGGGAATAAGCTGTTTGTATGAGCTTTTCTGAGGATTGATTTCTCAAAGGTTTGCTTACCATCCAGAGACTCGGCAGATATAGGTTCAAGTCCTGCGCTGCTCAACTTTGCACTTAGCTTCTCTGTGTCTCAGTTTCCCTCATGGAGATTGTTGCACTGGCCTCCCCTCAAGGGTGCTTTCCTTCCACCTTAAAATAGTGAAGCACTCAATGTTAGAGAAGTATGAGATAGATGAATGGCATTGTGAAGCTTGAACCCTTGTGTTAAGATTACAAAGGCTCAGATCCCAGCTTTTGGGTGTCTTGCACTAAACTGCAATGGGCTTTGTCTTGGCATAATCTGTAGGATTGGCACTAAACTAGGCCCTCCCACAGAGTAGGCACACATGGTCAGTCATACGTGACTCAGGGTCATGCTAATTCTGGCTGCCCCCAGGGCATTAGGAACATTGATTTGGCAAGTGGAAGAGGAGGAAACTCTGACCATCTGATAAGCAGAATGCTGCCCAGCAATGTCTGCATGAAGCCAAATACACTCTAGCTCAAATTGAAGTTATCTGAGGTTAAAGACTCCAGTGATGGAGAAGCTCCCACATCTTTCTCATGCAGCAGAATGGGTCTTGATGGTTGCATGGCCCTGGCATATTGTCTGGTCCATACCTAGAGTTCTTGGGCATTGCTGCCAGGCAAGTAACAGAGAACTGACCAACAGAGAATGAAGTCAGAATTTTATTGCTTGCTTTCCTGTCGCCTGCAGCCCCACAGCCTTGGGCTGCAACCTTATCAGGCCCCACCTTGTGTTAACTTCCTTGATCTATGTGCTACAGCACCAGTGTGGGAGCAGTGTCCATGACTCAGTAGGTGCTACTCAGCCCTGAGTCAGCGGTGGACCAACACCCTAGCCAAGGGCATGCTGAAAGCTGGCTTTCACAGACTTAGATCAATGATCCCTAAAAATCTGACTTGGTATATAGATCTGGGGTAACTAAACTTGGGTCAGATTAAAGCATCTTCCCAAAAGGCCAGTTAGTCAGGATGTGAAGCCATCGAGATGGAGAATGCCCTGCTTCCCTTTTGGGCGTTGGAACCAATGGAGACTCCCCCATACTGAAAAAAATAGGTGCTTATTTCCCATATCAATTTGTCTGGCTTTCCGCAGATACAGGCCTTGATCTCTCAATTCAGGCTATATGTACTTAATTTTATCAAGTCCCTGTAAATTACATCAGCAAACAGCTGCTGGAGTAATTGCATCACTTGTGCACGTCCATGCTTCACTCCTTGTCAGCAGTTCACATCCTAACCATGAGTGATTTTATTGATTGTCCTGTTGGTGTGGAGCATTGTTGGATGGCTCCTGAAAGACCATAGCAGTTGCTATAGGCAGCTCAGTGTTCTGCATTGACCTGTCAGCCTGGAGTCTACTCATGTAGGTTGGGTTAAGTTGGTGTTGAAGTGCAGTTGTCAGTAGGAGCAATAATCAAGGGTAGATGCTCCTTCAACTAGACTCATGTTGACAACTCTCTAGCTTAGTCTGTCTAGCTTCTTAAATTGTCTTAATGTAATCTGAGTGCCCTGAGGTTCATTAGGCCCTGCAGAACAGCAGGGGGTGCTAGCTTCAAATTCCAGAGCATTACATTCTGCCTCCCTGCCACCTGTCTGTTTCAGATGGCACAACAGCAGCTGAGCTGTGCTGGACTGGCTTAGTGAGGCCTGCAGCCAGAAAGGTGCAATCCCAAATAGATGGACTTGTTAAAATGTCATATGATCTCTCCAATGTAGCCTGCTGTTCCCACCTCCAAAGAACAGCCTCCTCTGAGCTCTGCTGCTGGGGGGGACACTCCTGCTACCAGTACCCCAGCCACCACTCAAGAACCAGCAGTGGAAGCCAGCAAACCTGCTGCCCCAGCTCTGGAGGGTTCCTCCCAGCCACTGCCTGAGATCCAGCGACAGCTTGTGGATGTAAGTGCCTGGTACCAAAATGGGCTCAGGGTACAACCTGGTGCTACAGTGTGGCAAAATTGAGCACTGCCAGGCAACAGCTGGACCAAAAACAAGCTAATTTTGTGAGGCATAATAGTGACTCCCTGTTGTCTCTGGGAGTAGGTGCTTCCTGGATCCACCTAATATGTGGTTACAGTGGGTGCTGTGTTCCCTGGCTGTAGGGTGTGGTTGGAGGTAGAAGAATGAGCACTAGTCAGGACTTGCACTAGGTGAAACCTGATCTGCCAAGCCTCCTGGCACAGTGCCCCCAGGAAATGGCAAGCCCCAGGAGAGATTAGCCAGTGCCTACAGGGTTACAGGCCAGCCAAGGGGGTGTGGCGGACATGGTCCCTCTGACTGGGTTGTGGTAGCACCACTCTGGGGTGCCCTAGGCAGCTGCCAACAGCTTCCCTGTGAGGTTTACTCTTGAACCTCTTGTAATAAGCTCACATTGCTGCCACAATAGGTCTCTTGACCATCAAGCATAGCGCCACTGTAGGCAATCTGGTCGCCAGTGCACTCTGAAATCTGCCCCTTGCCCACAGTGCTGGGGCTTGCTCTCCCCAGGCCTTGCAGCAGGTGCTCATGGACCAGCCCCAGAAGCAGGAAGGCCTGTGGGCTTAGTCACTAAACTGGGGGGTTCTCTCTGCAGACTTCGATGCCTGAGCCTGGAGGGGACCCTGCTCCAGCCCTGCTGGCATAATAACCCTGCACACTGAGGGGATGCAAAGAGCTGCCAGCTGGTAAGGCCTCTGAGGCAGGGGAAGGCATGAGTTCTGAGATGGGTTGGATGCCAGTGGCTTGATACTGTGCCTGGCATAATTGGGTGAGCAGATCTCTTCTGCTAGCTAATAATCCATGTGAACACCAAATGGGGGCTGGTAATCCAACCGACTAGCTGTCTGGCTGTTACTTTCTGGCCATTGGCATAGCCTCACCCTATCACGCAGTGAAAAATATTGTTTCACATTTTCCTGCTCAGTGCTGGAGTCTTCTCTCCATAGGGGCTACCTTATATTTTCAGAGTCTGACCCTTTTCTCTCTCCTGTAGGTATCAATCTTGCCTGTATCCCCAAGTTACCTCATACTGCAGAGACCCCAAACTCCACTTGGTCCTCCCTCCTCGCTGCTGATCGAAGCCAAGAATGTGAACCTCAAGGGGGGGACTCTACACAATCTTTAAGTTTAAAAAAGCTTTTTGAGGGGATAGTCTCCCCTTTCCACAGCTTCCCCAGTTCAGAGAAACTGGCTGTTTGAAACTTGAGTTAATTCCCTTCCTCCCCTGGATTTTTTGAAGAGCACTTTTTGCAAACGTTATGTGCAGTTTGGGTGTCAGTAAAGGAATTTGCACAGACTTCTGCTGTCACTGGGTCTTTCCTGCTGCGCCGAGGAGCAGTTGTTGAGGGCATGAACAAGCTGCCTTTCGCAAAGACATGGGTCCCCCTCTTGGTTCCCCACCTTCTTGGATGTTGCCTGTAGTGTGTGGATTGAACTGGGACTCCTGGGTTTCTATTTTGGCTCTGGGAAGAGTCTGTGTGCTAAGAGGTGGGGCCTACTGCAAAGACGACTTGCTGGGAATCCTGATACCTGGGTGTCTGTTGCTGGAAGGTGCTCTGATACTCCACTGACATATGGATGGCAGCACATGTTTCACCATCAAAGGAACCCTGTATCCTCCCTCTGATAGTAAAAGATCCTCCACTGACTGGTCACAATGCTGTACCAATGGAGTCCAATGTAATCTTAACTACAGTAGCCAGTCCTCATGACCACAGCTCAAATGGTCTTCTCACAGGACTCTGAATAGCTCCCAGGATTGGACTGGATTTGAATAGGTAACCTAAAAATCAGATGTGGTCTCAGAACTAAGACCCTCCTACATACTTGACTTGTGAGGGAGAGCTTAGGTCAGCTTGTTTAAACCATCTGGTAGTGCAGGGTTTTTAATAGCATGGAACAGTTTACTAGACAAAGTCTTGCTTGAAAAGACAGCTCATTCCTTGTTTGAGCAAGATTCATTAAGACATCACTTGGGCCAGAGTCCAGGCAGGCTTCTGCCAATCTGGTACACAAGTGAAGAGATCTCAATCTCCAGCCTCTGATTCAGCACAAGAGCTAGAGTTGAATGTAACCCTTGTGCCACCAAGTAGCTGTTAAATATAATGGAAAAAGCTGATATGGGGGGGCAGTATTCCCATCCCACTAGTTACATTCAAAAACCTTTACAACCAAAAACCTTTACAACCCTAAATTTTTTTCATCCAATCTCAGTTTTTCAGGCCGAAAACTTTTTTGCCTGTCCCCTGTATGATTATCTTAAATTACAAAATACACTAGATTCCCCCTCCTTTACAAACTGGTGATTGCTCAGCTCCACAATTCAGAAAATTGTCTCAAATGACAGCAGAGGCACAGTGCATAAACTAGAACACCATGCACTGTATCTATCTTGTTCCTCAGATCACTGCAGAGCAGATTCCAATGTGTCCATCCTCTAGAGGTCACCAAATCCAGTCCTCTGCACTCATAGCAGGACCAAGCACCATCTCTAGATTATCCCTGCCAGGTGTTTGTCTAACCTGCTCTTAAAAATTTCCAATAATGGAGAATCCCCAGCTTCCTTAGGATGATTAAGCACTAGAATAAATCGCCTGACAGGAAGCTATTCCTGCTGCCCATCTTAAGCCTCCCCTGCTGCAGTCTCAGAAACCCATTGCTTCTGAGTCATTAGGCCAGTGCAAGCCCCCTGTGCTGCATGCATTTAAATTCAGTGCTTTAGGGGTGAGCAGGAGGAACAGTTGGAATCAAAATTAAGGGGCGCACTTTAAACATTGTCTTGCCAGCAAGCTGCTTCCTGATTCTCACCTTTTAATGAGATCACTTCAAGCACTGCTTGAATTTGGTATAACCCTTGCTTATAACAAATTCAATTTTGGTTGGCCAGCTGCAAAACCAAGACCAATTTGCAGCTGGGTCTAAACCTAACTGATTATTTCAGCCACTCTTTGTACGTATCCACCCTCTTTTTGTCATGCTGGTAGCTTAACTCCCTGCCTTTGGCGCTAGCTGACAACCACTTCCCTGCAGTGACGCAGGTCCTATTACTGGTGGAAAAATGCCAAAGTGCATGTAGGTATACTGTTAGCTAGAATGCTAAAAATAGGTGTTCAGACAGGGTTTCTCAATGCCCTGGTTCTTATGACTTCAACACTTGTCCCAGGAGTCAGGGGATTGGAAACATGCCCTCTGTTAAAATCATCAGTGTGTTTAATAAGTTGTAATTAACTTGTTAGTGTGCTACCCTAAGCAAAGGTGGTGATCGATTGTTCTTGTCCACTGAGGGCAGAATGGAAAAAAAACACTATAAATGTCTTTCACTTGCTGCTCACTGTAAGCGTAGCTGGGTTATGGAGTAGATCACTCAAAGAGTGGGTGGATATGACAGATGCAAAATATCCTGAATGAATAAATTAAACCCTGTTGAATTAGGGTTAATATATCTTGGTTATGTTTTATTAGAAACCCAAACGTGCTTGAGTGAGACTGCATGGAACTGCTTTAGTACTTGTAACGGTAATTAGCAGTGTCTGAAGAGAGAGCAAATGCATATCTTAAGGAAGGCTGCTTTGCTGGGACATGGAGTGAAGGCAGAAAATTATCCCACCTCAATGTCCCTGGGTTAGAAGGTAGTGAGATGGAAGTCTCTGCCTGAGTACAGCAAGGGCTGCCTTTGACTTGTGCCAGTGGCTTAACATGCTTAACCTCAAGTTAGAGCTTGTTTCTACTAGAATATCCCACTGACACCACTGTAGTGTAAATGCAGTTTGAAGAGTATAAAAGTACTTCTAGGGGTGTATTTTGGCTGATCTAAGAAGTAAGATAAGCAATTCCACTGAGTCACACAGGGCCTCTAATTGCATCTATCCTAGAACTTTTATGGGTATATGACTTTACCAGACACATTCAATCACTATGATGCAACTTTTCCTTGGTCGACTGCTTAACAACCTGCCCCACCTTGTATTTAACTGTGCTGCTCTGGTTTACCTTTTTCCAGACTTGAAGAGCTCTACAGAGCTTGAAACCTTCTCTTCTGTCTGGCTGTTGGTCTAATAAAAGATACCACCTCACCCCTCTTACTCAAATGCAGACTAGGCCTTAGTTAAGCTTGCTGAGTTTCCTTTTGTGACTTCATAGGCATTGGATGCTGTCTACAAAGTTGTTCTATGGGCCTAATTTTAAAAATATAATCTTAACTTTCAAGGTAGGGGCAATGGTGGTAGAAATACTTACGTACCAACCTGGAACTGATTGGAGGGCTGGAAAAAATGTTTTAGTGAGAGAACATAAATGTCAGTTTGCCAAAAGGAGAAGAGACTTGTCTGCAGCGTCTCGCTACCTTCAGGGAGAGAAAATGTCAGGCACTGAAGTATGCTTTAATGTAGCAGAGGTGGGCACAAGAACCAGTACTAGAAGCTTAAGTGTGATGCACTAATTTTAGAACAAACTCTTGTGGGCAATAACATGGGCAGCAAGTCAGCCCCCTCCTTCAGGGAAGCTAACCCTGTGGCCAAATTCCTGAGTGGCCACCCCCCAGAGAAGCCCCAAGATGGCCTACCCATGCTGGTCAGCCTGGGGCTAGAGTAGTCCCAATCCATTGTCCCATAATCTAGTATACACACCACCCATAGGAAGTGGTGAATTCTCCATTGCTTGATGTTTTCATATCCATGATTGGATGTTGTGTTGGAAGATGCATTAGTCCAACACAAATTACTGAGCTCAGTATTACAGGAAATGTAATGTTTGAGATAGGTATAGAAGATCTAATGGACCCTTAGTTCTGGCCTCTATGGATTGCAATGTGTGTGTTTGTGACTGCTGCAGAAGAATATTAAAATTAAGGAGCTGCTGAAAATGCAACCTAAAAAAAATCCACCATGACTAAGTGTGGCTTTAAAGCTAGTTAACTATTAAAATTAGTATCCAAAATGGGGAAGCAAGCTTTCTAGACGTTCAGTCTCAGACCACATCTGTCTGTCTTGTTTCAAAATGCTGAGAATTTGCAAACTTATTTCAGGCTAAAAACAAGACAAATATTTCTCAGTGCAGGCAATGAACTATTCAAACAATTTGGGAGGATTCTCTGTCTTTGACAACTTAAATTTAAGATGGGGAATTTTTTTAAAAGATCTAGGAATTGTCTGTATCCAAGAGCTGTCTAAACAGGACACCCTAGAAATCTGGACTTGACTAAATTATTGCTTGCGTGTCAATATGAAACTCTCTATTGATGGTGCTATGAAATGCCCATCCAGAAACTGGGGCTATGTCTAGACTGCAGAGTTTTTCCAGGATATCAGAGGTGTCCCGGTAAAACTCTGCTGTGTCCAGGGAATGCGTCCACTTTTTCGGAACAGTTTCTGAAAAAGTGGGTGTGTTCTTTTGGCACCCCTGTATTCCTCATTTTATGAGGAATAAGGGATGTTCTGAAAGAGGAGGTTTTTCCAACATTTGGCCCTGTGTAGATGGACTAAATGTCGGAAAAGCCTCTTTTGAAAAAACAAGTGGAAAAAGATATGCAAATTGCAGTTTTCAATTTGCATATCTTTTTCTGGAGGGGGAAAAAAGGCACTGTAGACATAGCCTAGGATGTGAATTTCAGAATGGCACTTTGGCTTTGTTACAATAGATCTGGCTGCTTGTAGCCTTGTTCAAAAAAACCTTAGATCTATTTTTTCCCTTAAATCCATTTTTTCTTTCATAACATCCACCTCTCCCTATGGAGAGAGTGATCTTCATGAGGATCTTTGAGAATCAAACACACACAACCACACTGGCCTCTTTTTAATTCTGTCCTTTATATACAAAGAATTACTTATATTCTTCTCACTGAAATGCAAAAGGTCACATAATGCACTAGTGCCTCCATGTGTCCCTGACATTGAGGCAAGTGCCTCTGTTAATTACAAAGGCAACACTCTCTCAGATCCTACTAACTGTTCAAACATTTCCCAGCTTCATCCCTTCAATCACAATCACTGATCTCTGGTGCCTCTGGCCTGCTTAAATCAGATCATCTTTTATCCACCCCAAACCTGCTGGCACTGTGGGAAGTCTAGACTAATTGTTCAAATTTTAGAAAGGTTTGTGTTGTAGGTCAACTGACTGTCTTCAGATTTCCATCAGACCTCTAGCAGCCAAAATGGAGAGCATTAATTATACCAACTGTGTTCTGCCTTCTGTGTTGATATCTATTGTACAACAAATGAACCACCCACCATCTTTCATGGAAAATTAGGGTTGGACGAGATCTCAGAAAGTCATCTAGTCCAAGCAAAACCAACCCCAACTAAATCATCCCAGGCAGGACTTTGTCAAGCCTCGCCTTAAAAACCTTTAAGGATGGGGATTCCACCATCTCCCTTGGCAACCCATTCTAGTGCTTCACCACGTTCCTAATTATAGTTTTTCCTAATATCCAAGCTAGACTCCCCCATTGAAACTTGAGACCATTCCTCCTTGTTCTGTCATCTGCCACTACTGAGAACAGCCTGGCTCTATCTTCTGGCGCTCCCCTTCAGGTAGCAAATTCCCCCCTCACTCTTCTCTTCTGTAGACTAACTAAGCTGTTCCCTCAGCCTCTCCTCATAAGTCATGCGTCCCAGCCCACTAATAATTTTTGTTGCCTTCCACTGGATTCTCTCCAATTTACCCACATTCTTTCTGTTGGCCGGGGCGGGCCAGGCATCTGGGCAACATTGCGGATGAGGGGGCTGGCTCCATACTCCTGGAAGGGAAAAGGCTTTGTGCAGAAAGGGCGGGGCTGAGTATCCAGTTCTGAAGTGCGCCATGTCAGTCCGCTCCCCCGCCCCAAGTCCTTAGTGCTCACAGCACTCCAGCGACAATTTAAAGTGCCTGGGGCTTTGGGATCCCCGGGCCCTTTAGAATCACCGGGCCCTGGAACTTTTGCCCCCCTGTCGGTGGGCCTGGGTGGCACATGGGGGGCACAAGGGGTCATGTACCCCCCAAACAATGTAGATGGGAGGGGCTGGCAAGTTGCTGGCAGGGGGGACTAGCAGTGGGGGAGCTGGTGCCCACAGGCGTGGTCCGGCTCTTGCACACTCACAGGCAGCGGTGAAAGGAAGCAAAGTGAGGTGGCCTCCACTGCTTTGTTCTTCAGATGTGACGCAATGTGGGAGGGACTAGGACTGCCCCTCACTCCCTGGTGGGAAGCAGAGTGACACGGCCAAGGGGGCAAAGCAAGCTGGGACCATCGTGCTCTGCTTCCCCTACTGCTGCCAGTGAGCATGCAGGGGGAGCAGATTGCTATTGGTGGCGCTGGTCCCCTTGGCCCCGCTATACCCCCAGGCTGCCTCAGTTGGGGGAAGAGGGATGGAGGGGCCAGAACAAGGGCAGAGAGAGGTGGGACCTGAGGTGGAGGGGGGTTGTCCTGGCCCTTCCCTGGACTAGTGGGTCGGGGTGGTCATGTGCCTGGTAGCTCACTGGGTTCCTCCTGACCAGTCACCTCTGCTCACCAGTGCCAAACAGAGGGGAATAATCATTTCCCTTGATCTGTGGGCAATGCTTTTAGTAGTGTAGCCCAATATGCCTTAGCTTTCTTGGCAACAAGGACACATTGTTCACTCATATACAGTTTCTCGTCTGCTGTAATTCTCTGGCCCTTTTCTGCCCTTGCCCTTGTTGAACCTCATCAGATTTCTTTTGGCCCAATCTTCCAATCCCATCCAAAATCACCATCCAGTTAAAACACATTAGCAAGACCATGGGTCTGACCCAATCTAGTCATTCCTTGTGCCTATAGACATAAGCAGTAGGCATAACCACTTTCTGCATGGACTTGCAACTGGTGCAAACTCGAATTCACAAAACTTGATAAAGCCTTTTTCAAAAGCTTCCCTGTCTTTGGCAATAGCCTTCACTTTTCCCTTGTTTTCCCCTTGCAACCAAGTCTCCTCCAAAGATGAGGTGATCATTCCCTTGATGTGCCCTGTGGTGAAGTCCTCACAGACCTCCTACAAACCTCAGAAGATGGATAGGAAGGGATGTCCCAGGTCAGAGCATCTAGGAAATCCCACTCACTTTACTGAATGACGTGCCTCTGAGCTGATTGGCTTTAGGCTAAAAATTGCCATGATGCCCCAAACTGTGGGCATCATGGGAGATCCCATCTCTAAATCTCGGCTCTGCTGGCTTGGATGGAAGAAGCATCTGCCCTACTTTCTGTGAGTTCTCAAGGTATTGGCCACTAGAAATCAATCATCAGCCATGCCACTATATCATTGGAAGGTTTCCTCCAATGTACCTGGTGCTGGCCACTCTGAGACAGGACACTGAACTAGATGCTTTATGTGCAGAGGAGAGAGCTGCAGCTCCTGCCCATAGGAGCCTTGCAATTCAATGGGTGTGAGGCACTTGGTGACATTCATAATGCTTGGACTTCTTGCACAAACCTTTCTAGCTTTCGGTGTAGGAGCACATGAGGAGGTCTCATTCATTCTGCTCAATTCCGTGGAAGAGGGGGACCATTCAGTAGGATCAAAAGAGGTCCACCAGAGTTTTGCATCCTCCTTCTGTCTTATCAGTGGAAAAATCTCCCATCTCTGCATCAATGTATAATCTACTCCACCAGCTCTAGCCATTGAAGTCAGTAGTTCTGGAGCCTGCAGCATGGACTAGTGTCATACACTCAGGATTCTGGATGTGGTCTTGGGGAGGTCTTTCCCCACCTCCAATCCCAAGAGCTCACAACTAACTGAGACGGGTATTTCCACCCATTTCCCCTTTTTTTCGTCACTTCACTAAGCTGCTGCAGCTCCCCAACACATCCCTGACATACACAGACATACAACGCAATCACTGTATATAATCCTAAAAATAAAACCCATGGAGGCTAAAAAAACCAACAAAACAACTAAGCTAAAAAAAATCTCTAAATGTTGCTGTGTCGTTAAAGTGCTGAGTTACTGTTACATTCCTCTTTGTGTCTCTCTCGGTCTGATCGCTCCCTTTCTGGGTCAGGGGTTGTCGTCTGGCCCCAGACAGTCCAGCTCAGTGGAAGGTTTGACTTCGTGGTCTAGCAGCGACGGGGTGCGTCGGAATGCGGCAGCAATCTGATCGAAGGTCCGGCCCCGTGTCTCAGGGACTTTGAAGTAGGTGAAGAGGAAGAAAGCCAAAAGGAGGGCCGCGAAGATGAGAAAGACGTATGGCCCACAGATGTCCTAGGGGAGAGGAGAGAAAGGGGTGAGTGCTGGAAGCAAAGGGAGTTGTGGGGGTTTTGCAAGCGAGCACATGTATGTGTGGGAGACACTGCCCCCCATGCACAGGGAGCTCACGGGTGGATGGCACTGCTCCATCTGGCATGCAGAAGCAGTTGTACAGGTGGGCATGTGAGTAACGTATTGCCCCCTATGCAGGGGTAGGATGGCCACATGCCCACTTTTCGACCAAACTAACAGTAGATCTGACTGGTCACCAAGAGTCCAGTTACTGTGGACGGGGGAGGATCTGTGTCATCACACACTCTCTAGTCCCTACTCAGCTGGCCTCCTACCTTCCCAGGGTGGCTGCAGCTCTCAGCCCCACCTCCACAGGCAAGCCCCTCCTGAACCTGGAGGAATGGGGTGCGAGGGGAAAAGCAGCAAGTGACAGGTGGGAGATGGGAGATGAGGAAGCTCCAATCAGGGGAATGGCTCCATCTGGGATGCACAATTTTGCATGCAAAAGCAATGTGCAAGACACTGCAGAGGCAAATGCCCCATCCAATGTGGGAAGGGATGGAAAGGCAGCCTCCCTGCTGGCTGTGTTTAGTCTGGATTCAAATCTGTTTGTTGTTTTGATTCTGGTTTCCCTGGCAGGCTCTGTACCTTCAGAAGAAATGTGCTTGCTTGGAAAAAGCCAGCAGGAGAGTTAACTTGTAAGTGCTGGTGCTGTGTTGTTCCTAGCTCTGAAAGCAACAGACAGGCACTTAGGCAAGCTGGCATGCTGGGGTCTCTCAGGGTATGCGAGGGAGCTATGCAGCCTGAAAATATCGGACCTGAAAGGAGCGGGACAAGGTTGTCTGCTCACAGACAAACGTGGCTGGAGGGGCCCACTCAGCCTGGCTCAATCCGGCACATGCTGTGCCAAAGCTGTGCCAAAGCCATGGGCAACAATGCCAGCCTCAAGCTGGGTGTGCCTAGAATCAGAGCCTGCAGCAGAGCCAGGCTACAGTGGGGAAGCTAATGAGGGCAACTGGCCAGGGAAGGGCTAAGGCCAGGCTCAAGAGCAGCCTGGCAGCAGCACCTCCAAGGATTCGCCTGTGGCTGCGATCACACCTATGCTGCCTTGTTCCCAGTCCTGCTTCTGCAGCCATAAAACCTGTTCCAGTGGGCCTACATTCTCGACTCTGGAAATGCACACAGACACACGTACTGTTACCTGTATGCTCACGTGTGTCTACACGCAATTGTGCCCTTTGTGCATTCACAACTGGCTGTACACTTTCCCGGCATTGTCAGGAAATGCACACACACAATTGCTGTCATTGGGACACGTGCATCAGTGCAGAACTATGTGTGGGTACCCACACACACACGAGTTGTGTAGCACTGTGGATGTGTGTGCCCACACAGAGTTTTGTGATGTTGCAGGCACACACATGTGCATGCACATAATTATGTGGTGGTGAGTGTACATGTGTGCTCACAGTTGAGTGGCATGAGTACACGTCTGCATGCATGGAGTGGGGTGGCATTGTGGGTACAGGCACGCATGCACACACACAGATACAGTTGCATTGAGTTTTGGTACTCATGCACACACAGCTGTGTGGCACTGTGGCCACCCATGGATGCCTGCATACATGCACACAGAGGTGTTTGGCATTATGAGTACCCATGTGTGCACACAGAATTGTGTGGCCATGTGGGGCCGTGCCAACCTTCTGTCCCAGGCCTGAGCGCCTCATCCCTGAGTCTTCACCCCCAGTCAGAGTGCACACACACAGAGCAGCATTGTACACACACATCTGCCGGTGGAGGCAGCGTGGAGGGCTGCACTCACCGCCATCGACTGGAAGGCCATGCCAATGATGAAGTTGCAGGTCCAGTTGCAGCTTCCTGCCACAGCAATGGCGGCCGGGCGTGGCCCCTGGCTGAAAAGCTCGGCCACAATGAACCACGGGATGGGCCCTGGCCCGATCTCAAAGAAAGCCACGAAGCCGAAGATGGCCACCATGCTCACGTAGCTCATAGCCGGGACCTGCTCCTGGGGGGAGACAGACAGAGGGCAGGCTTGAGAACCTGCACAGTGGGACTGCAGGGGGTAGGGGTGCTTCCCTGGCTGTGAGGGCCAGTGCCACTGCCCCAGCGCAGCCATAGGGGAGCGCTGTGCTGCCGGGTGGGGGCTCAGCAAGGGGCAGGCAGGGCTGGCCCCAGGGCAGCGCGAGGGGCGTTGTGAGGCAGGGAGAAGAGCAGGGGACTCTGTAGGGGTGCTCTCCCCTGGCAAGCAGGGCCACACTCACCCCTAGTCTCCCCCAACCCGGACCACTTGTTGGGCTCTGGCTACTCACCAGATATACCAGTGCCACAGTCATCACCACGGCACAGACCATCATGCCTCCCAGTCCCACCAGGTGCAGCGTCCGGCGCCCTGCCCGCTCCACCAGGAACAGCTTGTGGAGGAGGGGAAACAAAAGGGGGAGAAATAGGATTTTAGGGGGTGCAGACAGATGGCCCAACGGGCAGCAGGCCGCAGGGGGAGGGGGATTTCTTACTGAGACAACGGTGAAGGCAGCATTGATGGCGCCAGCACCGATGGTGGCGTACACTGGCTGCTTCAGCCCAGCTGACTCAAAGATACTGGTGGAGTAATAGAATATCTGGGGGGGGCAGAGAAGGGGGGTCAGAGCTGGCCCAGATGGGGCCCCCCCAGGTCCCATGGAGTCTCACTTTGCTGCCCTGTCTCCTTGAAGCTCCACCCCCATTTCCCAGACTCCTCCCCAATCAAGGTCCATCTCTCCCATTCAGAGTCTGCCTCCCATTCTCCCAGGCAAGCTCCACCCCATCTCTCCATCCGGGCTCTGCCCCAATTCCTCCAGGTGCCATCCTCAAGAAAGCTCCACCTCCCATCTCTCTCAAGCAGACTCCACCCCCATTCTCATAAGCTCTGCCCCATTCTCCTCAGACTCCTCCCCCACCCAATGGCTCTCAGGTCCCACCCAAGTTTCACCTCCATTTCCTCAGGCTCTTCCCATCATCTTCCCTAAGTTCCACCCCAACAAAGCTCCATCCCCATCTCCAAGCTTCACCCCATCTTTCCCAGCCAAGCCCTGCTCCCCCATCTCACCGCGTTGATGCCGGAGAGCTGCTGGGAGAGCTGGAGCACTACAGCAATGAGCAGCGGCTGGCGATAGACCCGGCAGCGGAAGAGCTGGGCAATGGAGACCTTGCGCTCCATGTCCATGCGCCGCTTCTCCTCCTTCATCTCCGTCAGCGCCTCGCTCACATCGCTGTGTCCTGTCAGCCGTTTCAGACCTGCCAGTCCAGGGGAGGGGCCGGAGGGGAGAGATGGATGGAGCAATGAGGGACAAAGGGATGGGACAACTCATGGGGATGGAGAGGGAGAGAGATGGGGGAGGGCTGAATTGGGGGATGGACAGACAGACAGGTGGCTGGTGGAAGAGAGGATGGATGGACAGTCAGACAGATGGACAGGTCATCAGGCAGAGAGGGGATGGATGGACAGACGGATGGGTGGGTGGGAGGAAGAGATGATGGATGGACAAGCAGGTGGAAGAGGGGATAGAGGGACAGAAGGACAGGCAAACGAGTAGAAGAGGGAATGGACAGACAGGCGGGCAAATAGAAGAGGGGATGGATGGATGGGTGGGTGGGTGGGAGGAAGAGGGGACAGATGGGCAGATGGACAGGCAGAAGAGGAGATGACCGGGCAGGTGGGAGAAAGAAGGGTCAGCGGGGGACTCACTCTCTTTGGCCTTGGACTCCTTGTTGCGGATGATGTAGAGGTACCGGGGACTCTCAGGGCAGAAGGGGAAGAGCACCAGCTGCAGGGCGGATGGGGCCACTGTCACACCCAGGAGCAGGGGCCAGAGCTCCGGGGTACCCAGAATGGAGTCCAGTCCGAACACCTGCCGGGAGGTGGAGAGAGAGATTGTAGATTGGTGACTGCTGCTGTGCCCCTGTACCATGGCACCCCCAGCTGGTACCACATTGTTGTCCAGCTCCCCCCAGCATGGTACCCCCTGCCAAGTCCTCCCCATAGCAGGGCCCCCCTACCCAGCCCCCCAACCCAGCCCCCGCATAGCACAGCACCCATGCTGGACCCCTGCCCCCTGTTGAGTCCCCCCCTGCTAGGCCCACCTGTCCCCTGCAGCATGGTACCCCCAAGTGCCTGTTACCTGGGCAATGAGGATCCCGATGACTAGGGCCAGCTGGTGCAGGGTCCCTAGTGCCCCCCGCAGGTTGGTGGGGGAAATTTCCCCTACGTACATGGGGACCAATCCGGAAACCAGCCCTGGGGGGAACAGCTGATCAGGAGAATGGAGGGACAGTGTACCCCCAAGATCTGGGGGCGGTGTTGAGGCTGAGGGTTGTGACCACCCCTCCTACATACCCCCCCTTTTAAAAGACAAGGCTTGCATGCTAATGACAGAGCCATAACCAGGACGGGGGATGGTACCTGTGATGTGCAGAACTCGATGACCATCCCCCCACCCAGGCCCCAAGTTCCCACCTATGACACCCACCATGTCAGCAACCCTCCAGATCATGCAGTACCCAGAACACGTGGTACTCGCCCAGGTCACGCCACCCACAGCACCCCTCGGATCGAAGGCACCCACCCATCCCCCACAGCATCCACTGTTCACCCACCGAGATCCTAGCACCTACCCTCCCACCCAGATCCAGGCATGTCCACCCTGCCCATTTCCCTGGCACCAACCCACCCACTGGATCCCTGTGAAAGAGTGGGCGGAGCTCTGCCTCATCCCCACCTCATCCCAGCCATCCTACTGGCCACCAGGTGCTGCCTATTACCTGAGTAGGCACCGATCAGGAATCGGCCAAGGATCATCATCTCATAGGAGCAGCCCAGCTTGGCCAGCCCCATCAGCGCCCCCCCCAGGAAGGCCAGGGCATTACTGACGATCATGGCTCGCTTCCTGTGGGGCCGGGGAAAGAGAGTGAGACGGGGAGACCCACAGCCCTGTGTTCTCCTCCCTGCCCCACAGCACCCCCTAGCACTGCCCTGGGGCCAGCCCTGCCTGCCAGGGGAGAGCGTCCCCCGGTGGATGGCAGAGAGACATTACCTGCCCAGCCACTCGGAGATGACCCCCACCAGGAAGGAGGCGACCATGCCCCCGATAGAGAAGATGGCGACCGACAGGGACCAGAGGGTCGTGAGCGTGGACAGGTCAATGGAGGCATTGTGCCGTATCAGCCACGTGGTGTTATAGTTCTGCTCGATGATCTGGGAGGTGTTGGGGTGGGGAGAGAACAGGGGTCAATGCATGGTGGCTCTTCACTCTCGACTCACAGCCCCTGGCAACGCAGCCCTGGGCTCCCCCAGCCCTGCCAGTGCCCCTCACTCCCACATGCACCTCCTGCCAGCCCTGCCCAGTCCAGCCCCCCCAAGCTCTGCCAGTGCCCCTCACTCCTGATCCGCAGCTCCTGGCAGGATTGTTAAATTTTGATTAATCAACTAATTGAGTAGTTGATGGAATTTCCATCAACTACTTGATTAATCAATAAGGGGGATGCTTGCTACCCCACTGCCCCCTTTGAAATGAGAGATTCATTTCTCCCATTTCAAGGAGAGAGGTGCAGCAGTAGGGATGCCTCTGCCTCCCCTGCCCCCCACAGAGATGGTGCTGGGGGAACTGGCTTTCAAGCTGGCTCACCCCAGCATCAGCTCCTGCTCCCCCCCCCACCTTGCCGCTTCTCTCTGATGGAGGCAGCCAGGGGGTGGGGGGGGGAAGCGACTAGTTGAGTGATGAGCTTATGCTTATGGAGTAGTCAATTAGTCGCTTACATCCCTAGCCCCTGCCAGCCCAGCCCTGGGCTTCCCCAGCTCTGCTGGTGCCACTCAAATACAGGTGCTTTGATTTGAAACACTCCTTAGCTTCACACCACAAGCTCTCGATGTTCCTTAGGGGTAACACCAAGGCAAAGAGGCCCATTCCCTGCCCCCCTGAGTCACCAGTCACTGCCCTGGGGCTGGATAGGAGCTGGTGCCCGCTAGAGGGGAAAGAGGAAATCTCTTACCTTTTGGGGGGCATTTATGACCCCGATGTTGTATCCGCACTGCAGGGAGCCCAGCACGGCTGTGAAGACCGAGAGCACTAGAGTGGAGGTTATGCCTGGCCTGACTTCCTGCTCAACTTCCTCCTCCTGTGGAAACACAAGTGGCACCCCCCCCCAAAGATGGGTTACCTGCACACCTGAGGAGTGGGAGCGCATACCCAGCACTGCTCCAGGGAAGATCGCAGCATCAGGAGCCAGGGGCACCGTTGCAGGGATGTCTGTAGCATTGAGAGGGCAGAGGGCACCATTGCAGAGAAGTTTGCAGCGTCAGGATTGGGGGGAACTGCTGCAGGGAAATTTGCAGTGTTGGGGGCACTGCTGCAGGGAAGTTTGCAGCATGAGGAGTCGGGGGCACTGCTGCAGAGCAGTTTGCAGCATGGGGGGTGGGGAGCACTTCTGCAGCGAAGTTTGAAGCATTGGGAGTGGGGGGCACTGCTGCAGGGAAGTTTGCAGCATGGGGAGTGGGGGGCACTGCTGCAGGGAAGTTTGCAGCACTGGAGGGGGACAGCAAACATTGTGAGCGCTGCATGGCCTGCTTATCCCCCATGCAATTGCCCAGAGTTGTACAGCCCCAGGCAGTGGTGCCAGCTTCTCCTGGCCTTTGCGTGACTACGGAAAGGAGGCAAAGCCTCGTGCAAACCCAGAGGGGCTTGCAGGGGCTCGCACGATGGGCGGAGCAGTAACACACCCTTCTCCCTCGCATGCAAACACAGAAGGGTTTTGCAGAGCCTAGTGTGCCTGCGTTCTGGCACATTCCCTTCTCCTCTGACTCAGCCTGGCCCTTTCACTTCCTCTGCCCTCATCTGGTTCTTGCATGGCCCTCCCAAACACGACCAGACACCAGGGTTCCCTCCTCAGCTCGGGGAGGGGAGGGGGGGTCTGGTGGGTTACAGTGGGGTCGGAGGAGGAGAGGAGGAAGCTGAAGGCCAAGACTCTTGGGCTCTTCCCTACATGTCTGAGATGCTTCCCCTTTAAAAGCCTCCATTTTTCCCTCTCTGTAAAATGGGGGGACACTAAAGATTAATTAATTCACTCTCTGTTCCCATGCCGTACCTTCCCCTCCACCCCCCGATTTCATCCGCTGCTCCCTGTGCATGGGAAGACCCTGGAAAGGCCCTGTTCCCCATGACAGGGGGGCAGCACCGATTTGGGGAACCCTCTGCACCTCCCCCCAACCTACCCCTCCCTCCCAGCTCCAATCCTGCCCTGTTGGGCTTTGGTGGCTGTGGGGATCAGTGGAGGGGATCTCTTCTCATTCCCCCCATCCTCCCACTGATGTGTGTGAAGGTTTTGGCCTCAGCCAGCCACAGCCCCTGGCTGAAAACAGCCCTTATTAGGAAAGGTCCCGGAGCCAGGAGGCCCAGGAAATGTAAACAGAGAAGGATGCCCCCACCGTCTGCCCCAGCCCCATGAGAAATAACATGGAGACAGGGCCCTGTCTTCTGGGGGGGGAGAGGGGAGCTCCCATCCAGCCAAAGGGCAGGGACTAGCTTGCTGGGGAGGAGAGGGGGGCAAAATGGGGCAGGGGCCTGTCCCCTCTAGGGAGTGCCAGCACCCATCTGGCCCCAGGGCGGGGACTGGCTGGCTCAGGGGTGCAGGGAATGGGGCACGAGTCCTGTCCCCTCTAGGGGGTGCTGGCTCTCATCTGATCCTGGAGTGCGGGGGCTGGTTGGTGGGGCCTCGAGTGTGGCAGGAGATTGCACAGAGGCTACACTTGGGCTGTGCCCGGGGTCCAGGCTGCAGGTATCAACCCCACACTCCTAGGGCATGGAAGGGAACCCAGAGCTCCCCTCCCCTCCATCCCCACCTAACTGCCCTGTGCAAACCCACAGAACATGCGACACACACACTTGTGCACAAATGAGTCCCACACACACCCTGAGTCACACCAGTGTCACACACACAGGTTTTGCACACAGGAGTCTCTCACACTCTCATGAGTTGCATGTCCCCAGGCATCTCACAGAGTCTCTTGACAAATTACACACAATCATGGGCCCCTCCACGACTGGAAGGGGTGTGAACTGGCGACTTGCCCTTGAAATATGTGTTAACTACTGCTGCCCCATGTGCCCTGTGTTGTGTTTCTCCTGACACGCTGGGCACCCTCACCTGAGCTAACACACACACACACACACACACACACACACACACACACACCAGGCCTACATGCAAAACCTGACATACAAACAGACCAGAGGCAAATCATTATCTACATACTTCCGGCTGCGCCCCTTAGTCTGCGGTGTGTGTGTGTGCGCGCGCGCGCGCGCATGTGCACACCTGGTTTTCTCTGTCGCACAGATGCACACACCCCCAGAAACACAGATCTACACCACACAAAGACACTGTTCACAGACACACATACCACATGTACACACACACAGATACACAAACACACACACAAACACTACAAACACACACACTACAGACACATATACCACATGCTCGCACACACCACAGACATACACACATACACCACACACAGACACACAAACACAGACACATCTCAGACACATACACTACAGACACATACACCACATGCTAATACACCATAGACATACACACACTGCACACAGACACACACCCCACAGACACACCACAATAACAATCACACACAACACAGCTGTACATCACACACAGACACATGCTTCACAAATGCATATATTCACATACCACACAGACATATACCCCCACACCACACACAGACACATACACACAATCACAGACACGCATCTGATTCCCTGGCTCTGTGCACCCACACACCCCACACAGACACACACACACACCCTGATTCTCTCCCTCAGGGGTCAGTGTTGCACTCCCATGCCCACAAGAGTAACAAACCTGCCCCTGCTCTCCCCACTATCCTTGCCACAGAGGCCGGGTCTCTGCAGTGGCCAGAGCCTCCATTACCAGCAGCCATTTCCCGTCCCGCTGGATGACTCCCCAAACCCTACAGTGTACCACATGCCTCACAGTCGCTGGTGGGGGGATGGGAGAAGTGGGAGGCAAACACACCAGCTGATGTGACGTGCTAGGTAACACTGACCTGACACAACACCCAAAGGTGTTATAATAGACACACTACCCTCACATGTGCTAAAGAACAATGTTTCTCAACCAGTGGTAAGAGTAACCCTAGCGGTACTTGAAAGAAGTCTGGGGAGGTACGTCAACACAACTGAAATTTTGGAGAAAACTGAATTTTTGTTTTAAGTTTTACAGCGTTTTATTATTTTTGTACATTTTACACCCAAAAATTTCATCGCCCACCCAGCTACGATTAAGTTGTTTAAACAAATGTGTTGCAACGGTAGAAAAAAAATTTGTGTGTCTGAAAACTAGGTACTGGGGGGTACTTATTTTTTTAAAGGGGTACTTCATAAAAAAAGGTTGAGAAACACTGCTATAGAACATAGACCTGACGTGATACCATGCATGTGCGCTATAATAGGCACACTATCCTCTTGTGTGCTATACAGTACAGGCCAGCTACAAGCACCACGTGTGTGCTACTTCCCATGTGTCCAGTTTTACAGAAACACAACAACATCTCATAAACACATTACTCCCCACATGTGCTACAAAACTATCCCTCTCACATCTGGGAGACCACATCTGCAGCCCCATATACTTGTTCTATACAACACAAATGCACAATGTCCCACACACATTCCATAAAACAAAGGCCACTATCCCATACATGTGCCATATAACAGATCAGATACATGGCTTCACACATATGTTCTAGATAACAGAGACTCCTCGTGTTTGCTATCTGTAACAGACACACTCAGGCACCTGTGTGCTGCTACACAGGCACCAGTCCAGCTACACAGTATCATACAGGTGAGGTTCAGATAACACACAGATACCCATCCTGCACTGTATGGCATGCTAACATACGCATGCCACGTGACACAGATCAGATACACGGCATCACATGTGTGTCCTATACATCCTGCTGCATCACAGACATGCTAATCCACAGTGCTGCAGGGCCCCATACACGTGCCATATCTCATAGATCACTCCCCACATGTCCTGTATACCAGTCAGCCTGCCAGCCATGCACACGTATGCCAAATAACACACAGGGCAGCCCAGATCTGTGCTGGCTAACACGGATCACGTGTCTCTCCCCCCCTCACACAATAGCTGGAGTATAAATAGCCCCATGTTCTCCTGCTTAATGCCATGACCAGGGGGCAGGATTTTAGTGCCATGGAGGAGGGGAGCTAGGTGTGGAGGGAGCATTAAATGTGGGACACATGTTCCCTCTGAAACTCAACTGACCCAGGAGAATTGGGGCAGATGCAGCCCCCCCCGGGGCACCCCAGTTTAGCTCAGCATTCCCCATCCCTCCAGCCTCTACTGCCCCCCCTGCTGTCCTAGCAGTGCTCCTGCCACAGCACCTCATGGCCCCATGCTGCCCCCCATGGCTCCCATTGCCTCCCAACACGCACCCTGGCTTCTGGTGGCCCCACACTGCCCCCCACAGGCCCCGTCACTTCCCATAGCTGCCATCCCCCACTCCATGGCCCTACCCTGCCCCCCACAGCCTCCATCATTCCCCACGGCTCCCATCACCCGCATCGCTCCCAATACACACACACACCCCACGGCTCCTTGTGGTCTCACCCTGTCCCCATGGCCCCCATCACTTCCCCATGACCCCATGCTGTCCCCACAGTCTCCATGCCTCCTGACCCCACACTGCTCCCCATGGTCCCCATCACCCCACAGTCCCATTGCTCCACACTTGCTCCCACAGCTCCAATTACCCCTCCATGGTCCCCATTGCTCCCCCACGATCCCCATAACCCACCAGCGCCCCTTGTGGTTGCATGCTGCCCCTATGGGCCCATCACCCCACACTGCCCCCTGAGCCCATACTCTTGCTCTTCATCTCCCCCCCACCCCTCCCAAGCCGGCAGTTTTACCTCATCTCTGCTGATCTGCTGAAATCCAGTTGGCATCTCGGCGGCTGGGAGCCTGAGGGGTGAGGGGCAGAAACCCCCGGGTTGGGGAAGGGGCGGGTCCTTGGGTCTCGTATGAAAAAAATCAGAAAGTCAAGCCCCAGAAGAACAATTGGGGGACCCACAGAGGAAGGAAAGATCGAGGCAAAGCAGGGAAGGGCGAACCGGGGGAAAGGCGGCACGAGAGGTCAGCGAGGGACAGAGAAGTTGGGAGTGGGAAAGGCGGAGCTGGTCTGCGCGTGGGACAGAGCCGAGGCAGAGGGGAGGAAGGACAAGGAGAGGGAAGAGCGCGTGAGAACAGACCGGAGCGGAGGAGGGGAAGGGGGGCTGGGAACAGACCCGAGCAGAGGCAGGCCCCAGGGGCGAGGCAGCCTGGGGAGGAAGAAGAGGAGCCAGGAAAAGTGGAGGCAGGCGGGGCTGGGGACAGCACTGGGTCCGACTGGCACCGGCACCGGGACGCCTGTGTCAGGGACTGCGAGTCCTTGAGCCCGGGAAGCACAGGGGCGCTGCCAGCCCCGCCCGTCCCATGGAATTGGCTCCACCCCGGCCGCATGGCTACACTAGGAGCCCAAAGCTGGCAGGCTGGGCGCCAGGACTCCCGGGATCTCTCCTCTGCCCTGGGAGGAGAGTGGGGGGCTGGGAGCCAAGACTCCCGGGTTTTCTGCCCGGTGTTGGGAGGGCAGTGGGGACTGATGGGTAGAGCAGCGAGGCTGGGTGCCAGGGTTCTCGGGTTCTCTCCCCTTCTCCACCGAGGTGGAGGAATCCAGTAGCGGGGGATGGCACGGGAGCGGTTTTGTTGTGCTTGGCAAAAAGTGAGGGGCGGGGTCAGGAGAGTTGTGGGGGAGGAGCCTGAAGGGAGGGCTGGGTGGCTTTGAGGGGGGCTCTGTCGGAGAACTAGGAATACGGGGGAGAAGAGCCCGGAGGATTTTAGGGGGCTTAGGTTGGGGGAGGGGAACCTAAAGGGGATATTCGCGAGGGGAGGGAGTAAGGTGACCTCTGGGCTAATTTTAACAACACTAAATGAGTCACCGACTTTCGCTTAGAATTGGGGGGGGGACCTATGGGTGTGGGGGAAGGGTAGGAGCTGCTGGGGGCCTCTGCTATTCTCCCCATTCCCAGCCTCCCTAGCCCCCTAAACCTGCCCATCACAGCCCCACTTCCCTTTCCCCATCCGAGCTCCCCCCCCTCGCGGGTTGGGGGAGGGGCAGAGGTGTGGATAGGGTCTGGGGAAGGGCTCGGTGTGGGAGTAGGGTGGGCACAGGGAGGAGGAGAGGAGCGCTGAAGGGAGAGGGAAATTGTAGAGCGATGGGGCAGGGAGGGGAAAGGCACAGTGAGGTCAGGAGGGGGATGGAGCAGGGCGAGGGAGAGGCAGAGGCACTACCAGGCCTGTGTCCTCGGTTCACCCCAAGGGCATTTTAGGGCCGGAATTAGCCCCTGGTGCCCGGCAGTGCCCCCCGCTGCCCTGCCCTCTCCCGTGACAGCCAGTCATGGCCCTCCTGCTATTTCACGAGTGCGCTGGGACCTGCTGTCCCCTAAAATTAAACTGAGGTGTCATCACGCCGCCACGCAGGGGCAGGGAAAGAGGGGGGGTGGAAGCCAGGACTCCTGGGTTCTCTCCCCGCTCGGGGAGGGGAGTGGGGGTTGGTGGGGGCGGGAATGGGAGAATCGGTGGGGGGGCTACTGGACACGGAAAGGGGGCTGTTGCCTAGTTGGTATTTTTAGTGCATTCCCAGCTGTCAGATGTCAAGGGTCTGTCAATGAGAGACTCGTGTGTGGTTTTTGGGGGGGAATGTCTCGCCGGGGGCATTGAAAAGGCCAGGGCGTCTTTTCGCCTCTGAGTCATTGAACTGTGTCCGTCCGCCCCAGAACAGGCTGATCTGTCCTCCGACGTCCCCGCCTGGGGGGATTTGGAGCTAAGAAGGGGGTGGGGCAGTAGAGTCACATCCACGGACTCTGGAGGCTGGTGGTTGGAGCAGGGGGCTGGGACCCAGGATGCCTGGGTTCTCTCCCAGCTTGGTAGGGCTGTGCTGCTCCTCTCTCAGCGGAGAGGCATGTGAGTGTGTGTGGGTCCGGGGCACGTGTGTTGTGCTGTTTTGGTATCCAATTCCCTTTGGGACAGTGACGCAGGATGGGAGAGGAGGCTGGCCCTGGCTGCACACACCTGTCCCGGCTCAGTCTGGCGGCAGCCACGGGACCTGGTAAGCCCGAGTCTGCGGGAGCGGAGCGGGGAATGACGGGGGCGACGCGGTACACAACCTCCTACACAACACATGCACGTAGCAGGGAGACGCAGAACACACACAACCTAGCGCTCCATCCCCACAAAATCTCTACCCCACACACAACCCCCACAATATGCACAACACAAACCTTCCACCATCCCCACACGCTACCCATATCCTGTCCACATAACACAACGCACATACACAGCCTCTACCGTCTGCACACAGAACTCACAACCCCATCACATACACAACACACAACCTCTACCACACAACACACAGAGCCCCCACATCCACACATATACATAGCACACATTACACCACACACACAATCCCCACTGTGCCTCCACAAAACCCCTGTCCCCCACATATAGCATAACACATACACAATACAATTCCCCATAGGAACATAAGAACATAAGCATGGCCAGACTTGGTCAGAGCAAAGGTCCATCTAGCCCAGGATCCTGTCTTCCAACAGTGGCCCCAAAGGGAATGAAGAGAACAGGGAGTCATCAAGTGATCCATCTCCTGTGGCCCATTTGCAGCTTCTGACAAACAGAAGCCAGGGACACCATTCCTACCTATCCTGGCTAATAGCCATTGATGGACCTATGCTCCATGAATTTATCTAGCTCTTTTTTAAACCCTGTTAAAATCCTGATCTTCACAACATCCTCTGGCAAGGAGTTCCACAGGTTAATATGGTATGGGGGAAAATACTTTTTATTGGTTTTAACTCTGCTACCTATTCATTTCATTTGGTGGCCCTCTAATTCTTGTGTTATGGGAACAAGTAAATAACTTTTCCTTATCTATGTTCTCCATGCCAGCCATGATTTTATAGACCTCTATCATATCTCCCCCTTAGGGTATGGCTACACTGTGGGGCGGGGTTCGAAGAAATTGTGCTCACATTTGCATATCTTCTTTCGATTCTTTTTCCGGAAGAGGCTTTTCTAATATTTGGCCCGTCTACAGGGGGCCAAATGTTTGAAAAAAACCCCTCTTTTGGAAGCCCCCTTATTCCTTGTAAAACGAGGTGTACAGGGGCTTCCAAAAGAGGTTTTTTTTTTTTTTTTTCCCCAACATTTGCCCCATGTAGACGGGCCAAATATTGAAAAAGCCTCTTCCGGAAAAAGAATCAGAAGACATGTAAATGCAAGTGCAATTTGCAAACCTTCTTCGAAAACCCTCTCCCCTGCACAGTGTAGCTGTACCCTTAGTCTCCTCTAAGATGAAACATTTTAGTCTTATTTATCTCTTCTCATATGGCAGCTGTTTCAAACCCCTAATAATTTTTGTTGTCTTTTTCTGAACTTTTTCCAATGCCAATATATCTCTTCTTTAGATGAGGCAACCACATCCGCACACAGTATTCAATAAATGGGTGTGCCATGGATTTATATCAAGGCAATAAGATATTCTCTGTCTTATTTGTTTAGCCCATTCTGTTTGCTTTTTTTGACTGCTGCTGCATATTGAGTGGATGTTTTCAGAGAACTATTCACAATGATACCAAGATCTCTCTCTTGAAGGGTAATAGCTAATTTAGTCCCCATCATTTTGTATGTATAGTTGGGATTATGTTTTCCAATGTGTATTACTTTGCATTTATCAATATTAAAATTAATTTGCCACTTTGTTGCCCAGTCACAAAGGGTGTGTCTACACAGCACCCTAAACTTGAAATAAGATATACAATTTGTGCTATGGAAATTTCATCTCTTATTTTGAATCTATTTTGAAATAGCTTATTTTGAAATTTAGTTGTCTACACAGCACCAAATTTAAAAATAATGCGCTATTTTGAGCCATCCCTTATCCCTCGTGCAACAAGGTTTACCAAGATATCGAAATAGCGTGCCCGTTATTTCAAAAAATATTTTGAAAGAATGGGTGGCTTGTGTAGACATGGGATAGCTATTTTGGGATACCTTTGGTATCCCGAAATAGCCTTGCAGTGTAGACATACCCTTAGTTTTGTGAGACCCTTTTGAAGCTCTTCACAGTTGCTTTGGGCTTAACTATCCTGAGTAGTTTAGTATCATCTGCAAATTTTGTCACCTCACTGTTTACCCTTTTCTCCAGATCATTTATGAATATGTTGAATAGGACTGGTCCCAATATGGACCCCTGCAGGACACGACTAGTTACCTCTCTCCATACTGAAAACTGACCGTTTATTCCTACCCTTTGTTTCTTAGCTTTTGACCACACACACATAACTCACAAAACAACCCCCCCCACAAAACTAGCCTCATAGTACAATCCCTTCCACAACACACACACAATTCCTCCCCCCCTACAAAGCATACTCTGGGGAGAATACACAGCACACACCTGCTCTTCTCCAAGACAACCTTCCCCTAGAATCCACATGCACACAGCAGGGGCACACAACCCGACCAGTGCACATATAACCCATGCACACAAAAACACATAGTAGGTACACACAGACACCTGACCCTAAACAGAATGCTGGGGCACACAAATACAAAAGAATACATGCATGAGTTTGCCACACACACATACATACACGTAACCAGTTCACACCACACACACAAACAACTCATATGCACAGCTCCTATGCACACAACCGGCATCCCAAACATACAACTCACTCACACACACTTATTCACAATACACCCCACTCAATCATTTGTGCTATAACTACACTGCACCCCATATTACACACATGCCTCCCCACACATATCCACACAAAACATACACACACACTCACCCCTCATAGATGCACACACACAAGGAAAACAACCATATGCATACATACACACACCAGCTCCACACCTAACACATACATATATGGAGCACACACAACGGAGCATATATGAGAGAATATTTTTGGGAGGTATGGGGGAAGGATGGATAAATAGAGGGTGTGTGGGGAAAGAGAGAGAGAGAGAGGGCTGAAGGAGATAGATAGATAGATAGATAGATAGATATGGATGGAAAAATAAATAAATGAGGATCGATGGACAGATAGATATATGGATGAGCTAGATAGAAATAGAGGAGTGTGTGGGGATGGGTATATAGGTAGCTGGGGAGATGGGAACAGAGAGAGGTGTTTATGGAGATAGGCACATAGATAGCTGGGTAGACAGGCACAGAGAGGGGTGTGTGGGGATGGGCACATAGATAACTGGGTAGATGGGCACAGAGAGAGGTGTGTGGGGATGGGCACATAGATAGCTGTGTAGATGGGCACATAGATAGCTGCGTAGATGGGTACAGAGAGGGGTGTGTAGGGGTGGGCACAGATGGCTGGGTAGATGGGCACAGAGAGGGGTGTGTGAGGATGGGCACAGATGGCTGCGTAGATGGGCACAGAGAGGGGTGTGTGGGGATGGGCACAGATGGCTGGGTAGACGGGCACAGAGAGGGGTGTGTGAGGATGGGCACAGATGGCTGGGTAGATGGGCACAGAGAGGGGTGTGTGGGGATGGGCACATAGATAGCTGTGTAGATGGGCACAGAGAGGGGTGTGTGGGGATGGGCACAGATGGCTGGGTAGACGGGCACAGAGGGGGTGTGTGGGGATGGGCACAGATGGCTGGGTAGACGGGCACAGAGAGGGGTGTGTGGGGATGGGCACAGATGGCTGGGTAGACGGGCACAGAGAGGAGCGTACGGAACTCCTCAGACCCAGCGTTGGGGGAAGGCTTCCACCCAGCGGCCGGCTGCAGAATGACACCGCTGGGGCCCGTTGCGGACTCCCGCCCAGAGAGTCCATTCCAGGGAGTAGTTTGATCCCGCCCGGGTTTAATGGGTCTGGTGAGAGCTGGGGCGTAAGGGAAAGATCTGTGCCGAAGCGAGATCTCCCGGGAATCCTGGACTGGATCGACCATCAGTTCCCCGGAAGGGATTCGCGTGCTGGTGTGTGCGTCCTATTGTGTGTCCGCCTGTCTGCCCTATTTCCAGGCGTGCATGTGTCCTCTATGCTGAGGGGCCTGTGTGCGTGTATGTTTGCCCACTATGCTCAGGGGTGTATGTGGTCTCTCTACACCCAGGTGTGTTTGTCCTACTCCTGTGTGTCCTGTGCATAGGGGTTTGTGTTTTTGTCTGTCTGCCCTACGTGCAGGTGTGTGTGTCCTATTTCCAGGGTACTGGGCCCCGATTCCCAGTGGGAAGACCTGTGTCTCTGTGTGAGAGTGAGTGGATGGGGTGTATGTGTGAGTGCGGTTCCATGGGAGGGTGCACACACACATCCACAGCTTAGCTGAAACAAAAAACAGGACTATCTAGCACTTTAAAGACTAACAAGATGGTTTATTAGGTGATGAGCTTTCCTGGGCCAGACCCACTTCCTCAGATCAAATTGTGGAAGAAAATTGGCATGACCATATATACCAATGGGATACAATCAAAAAAAGTTAACACATATAAAAAGGACAAATCAAATTTCAGAACAGAGGGGGGATGAGGGGTGGAGGTTAATGTCTGTGAGCTAATGATATTAGAGGTGATAATTGGGAAAGCTATCTTTGTAATGGGTAAGGTAATGAGACAGACCCATAGTCTCCTAGGGTCTTCACAGACGTTAGTTCGAATTAACTTTAATAGGGGCTACACACATACAAACCGCTAGTTCGAATTTAAATCGAACTAGCGGAGCGCTTAATTCAAACTAGGTAAACCTCATTCTACGAGAAGTAATGCCTAGTTCGAATTAAGTAGTTCGAATTAAGGGCTGTGTAGCCATTTAATTCGAACTAGTTGGAGGCTAGCCCTTCCCAGGTTGCCCTGGTGGCCACTCTGGGACAAACCAGGGAAACTCTTCTGCCCCCCCTCCCAGCCCCAGAGCCCTTAAAGGGGCACGGTCTGGCTACAGTGCTTGTGCCAGTTGCAAGCCTGCCAGCACCCAGCCAGCGGACCCTGCACCTGGCACAGCATGAGCCAGCCACCCGCTGCAACCCAGCCCTCCGCCTCTTCCCAGGACCAGGCTGGCGGCTCCCAGGAGCCTGCCCAGGGCCGCAAGAGGCGGGCGCCCGCCTGGTCTAGTGCGGAGATCGTGGACCTCATCGAGGTTTGGGGGGAGGCCTCCAACGTCCACGATCTCCGCACTAGGCACAGGAACGCGGCCGTCTACAGCCGCATGGCTGCCAGCCTGGCCACCAGAGGCCACATGCGAACCCAGGAGCAGATTTGCATGAAAATCAAGTTGGTCCAGTGAGACCCCCGACCCTGAGCCCTGAGCTTAGAACATAAGAATGGCCGTACTGGGTCAGACCAAAGGTCCATCTAGCCCAGTAGTCTGTCTGCCGACAGCGGTCAGCATCAGGTACCCCGGAGGGGATGGACCGAAGACAATGACAAAGCGATTTGTCCTACCATTCCTACCCCCTGGCTAATAGCACTCCATGGACCCAACCTCCATGAATTTATCTAACTTCTCTTTAAACTCTGTTATAGTTCTAGCCTTCACAGCCTCCTGTGGCAAGGAGTTCCACAGGTCGACTATGTGCTGTGTGAAGAAGAACTTTCGCTTATTAGTTTTAAACCTGCTGCCCATTAATTTCATTTGGTGTCCTCTAGTCCTTATATTATGGGAACTAATGAAGAACTTTTCTGTATTCACCCTCTCCACACCACTCATGATTTTATAGACCTCTATCATATCCCCCCTCAGTCTCCGCTTTTCTAAGCTGAAAAGTCCCAGTCTCTTTAGCCTCTCTTCATATGGGACCTGTTCCAAACCCCTAATCATTTTAGTTGTCCTTTTCTGAACCCTTTCCAAGGCCAAAATATCTTTTTTGAGGTGAGGAGACCACATCTGTACACAGTACTGAAGATATGGCGTACCATAGTTTTATACTTCCCCTCCTCCTTCTTCCCCTGGCTTCCCCTTCCAGCTCCCTCCTCCCAGGTTTCCCCCTCCCCTCTCCCACCCTCTCTCTTCCCCTCTCCCACCTCCTTTTCCCAGTCTCCCCAGAGGTTAATTCCCCCAGTTTTGTTAAATAAAGAGAGTTTCTATTTTTGACCACACGTGTCCTTTATTTTTTACATCAGGAAGGGGGGCTAGGGAGGGGTAAGTGGAAGGAGGTGAGGGAGGAATGGGGCATGAGCCCCCGATGGGGAGGACTGGGGTGGCTCTGCTGGCTCCTCAGGGTGGAAGCTCTCCTGCAGGGCCTCCTGGATCCTGACAGCCCCCCGATTGACCCCCCTGGATGGCAGCCTGTGGCAAGTGCAGCCGGGCTGATGGCCGAGTGCTGTGATGTGCCGAGTGTGGGCACTCAGGGCACTCCAAGACAGGACTGCTTTGCTGTCCCTCATCGAGTTAGACAAGCAAGCAGGGAACCCTGAGAACTGTCTGTCCGGGATGGGGGTCGGGTCTCTTTAAGCACAGCCCTCGGCTAGCCTGAGGCAGCAGCTCCACACTCTAAGTCCTAACCTGATGCCCTGCCGGCACTGGTTCCAGCCAGCCTTAACTTCGGTTCAGGGTCCACTCAATGTGGACATGCTATTTTGAATTAGCAAAACGCTAATTTGAATTAGTTTTTAGGTCTAGATGCACTAATTCGAATTAGCTTAGTTCGAATTAACTAATTCGAATTAAGTTAGTTCGAATTAGTGCTGTAGTGTAGACATACCCCTATAGACAACCACCTAACCTCAAGATGATTCTTACCAACAACCACAGGACATACCACACTAATACCAACCCTGGAACTTTCCCTTGCAACAAACCCTGTTGCCAGCTTTGTCCACATATTTACTCTGCTGACACCATTATTGGACCTAACCAATTCAGTTATAAGATCAAGAACACATATTCCTGCTCATCCAGAAATATAATTTATGCCATCATGTGATGACAGTGTCCGTCTGCTATGTACATTGGACAAACGTCTCAGACACTTCGCCAAAGAATCAATGCACACAAAACAGATATCAGACAGTATCACAAAGAACAAACAGTTTCTTGCCATTTCAACCAGAAAGGGCATTGTCTCAATGACTTGATTACCTGCATCCTGCTTCAAAGACATTTTAACACCAGACTTGAAAGAGAAACCTCTAAACTGTCATTCATGTTTAAATTTGACACTTTACGCCTCGGTCTCAACAAAGATGCTAATTACCTTATCCATTACAAAGATAGCTTCCCCAATTATCGCCTCTAATATCATTAGCTCACAGACATTAACCTCCCCCCCTCATGCCCCCTCTGTTCTGAAATTTGATTTGTCCTTTTTATATGCGTTCCCTTTTTTTGATTGTATTCCTTTGGTATATATGGTCATGCCAATTTTCTTCCACAATTTGATCTGAGGAAGTGGGTCTGGCCCACGAAAGCTCATCACCTAATAAACCATCTTGTTAGTCTTTAAAGTGCTACATAGTCCTGTTTTTTTGTTTTAGCTAGACTAGACTAACACGGCTACATCTCTATTACTATCCACAGCTTAGATTTTTGGGTGCAGGACACGCACACACTCAGGTCAGAATGAATACAGATCTATCTATCTATCTATCTATGACAGACAGGCTGGGGGGTGTTTTACTGGCCCAGGCTCTGGCTATGAAGGGCTCAGTGGAGATTTCTGGGCTGGGGAGGATGCCCAGAGGGTCCTGGGGAGGTGTTGAGGGCATATAGCTGGGTGCAGGTCGGGAGCTCACCCAGGTGCTAGGGAACCCCTGCAAAGGAAGCAGGTGATAAAGGGGTGGTAGGCACATGGTGTGTTACCTGCTGTTGCAATGAGTCACAGAGGTCAGCACTGATACCCAAACATCCCATAGGGCTCGTGGATCAGGGCCCAGATCCTGTGTGTAGGGGACACACAATGCCCCACTCTCCCCCCACCCCAGAGTGAATACCTGCAATCCCATGGAAACACACAAGAGAAACACACCAAGCACTTGCTCTCTCTCTCTCTCTCTCTCTCTCTCTCACACACACACACACACACACACACACAAGCAAACACTTTCACAGGGTGCTACAAAAAATCTGCAGACCTGCAACAGACACACACAGAGCAAGAAATATACAACTCATGTCATACTCCCCAGAAATACACAGACATCCCCAAACACACAACATATGCACACAGATACACCCCCATACACACAACACACACAGACAATACAGGCACACACATACACACACAACACACATGCACATACACACATGCATCCCAAACAAATAACACACACACACACACACACACACACACACACACACACATACCCTCTCAGGGCTGTTCCCCCTCTGGCACTTTGGCTGTGTCTAGACTGGCAAGTTTTTCTGGAAAATCAGCCACTTTTCCGGAAAAACTTGCCAGCTGTCTACACTGGCCGCTTGAATTTCAAGAACACTGACGATCTCATGTAAGATTGTCAGTGTTCTTCTGAAATACTATGCTGCTCCGTTCGGGCAAAAGTCCTTTTGTGCAAAGCTTTTTGCGCAAAAGGGCCAGTGTAGACAGCTCAGATTTGTTTTTGCGCAAAAAGCCCGATCGCGAAAATGGCGATCGGGGCTTTTTATAAAACGCGTCTAGATTGGCACAGGCGGCTTTTCCGCAAAAAGTGCTTTTGCGGAAAAGCGTCCGTGCCAATCTAGACGCTCTTCTCCGCAAATGCTTTTAACGGAAAACTTTTCCGTTAAAAGCATTTGCGGAAAATCATGCCAGTGTAGACGTAGCCTTTGAGTGCAGAAGGTATGGGCCTGCAAGAGATCTTAAAAATATCTTGCCTCTATAAGCTTCTGCTTAAAAGCTCCCCAAGGCCACAGATTCCCTAGCCTTGGGAGGTAGCTGCCACCACCAAGTGAAACAAAAAAGACCCCTTTCTTCTTGAACCGAGGAAGGAAGCACTTGGACTTCTTCCAGAGGAGTACCCCAAACTCTTTTACCACAAGAGAGCTTGGGAAAAAAGAGAAAACCAACTGCTGTGTCTGACAGCTGACCTCTCAGTCTTGCATACACAGACACAGATCTCCTGTTACCTTCTGGGACATAAGAATCAAATCATCACCTTAAAAAAAGTGATTTTATTAACAAAACCAAAAAGACATACTTGATAAAGCATACTTGGTTGCTAGGAGTTACAGAGCAACTAAGAAAAGATCAGATTAAAACAGAGAAAAAAAAGATAGCTCTGGGCACAGCTTAAATAGTGAATGGGAGGGGAGCACATGGATTTTACACAGAGAAGTTTTACCAAATAGCAAAATAAAGAAAAATAACCTGATTGCAACTAAATATGTTTTTCTTCTACTCATGATTCGTGCTAATCCACACATTAAGCCCAGTTCACTCCCATGTTCAATATTTTTTATAGGCATGGTAATTCTGATTACTGCATCTGCTCCCTCCAGTCCTTAACTTAGAATTTTCTCACAAAGAGAGTAGGCAAGGTATCTATATGCAATTCAGATTTTAGCACTGTATCCCATTGGCTCTTCTGGCCCCCTGCCAACACCCTTGCTGGCTACCTATGTTTAACCCTTTAGTCACCAGGTGCTGGCCAGCACTCCTCCTCCATCACACACCCCCCATGCAGCACTGCCGCTTTGAAGTACCCCCTTTCCTCCCCTTGCTGCCTCTATGGGGAAGCAACTAGTTGACTATCCTGTCGACTATCTGATAAGCATTTGCTTATCACACAATCGACTAGTTGACTAGTCCTTCACATCCCTAGTCTGCAGAAGAAAGTGTCGTCCTGTCAGCTGATGGTCAGGGCAGTGTGTGCGTGTGTGTTACACCCAAGTCTTCAACTGGTGAGACGCAAGGTCTCGTCGCAGTGGGCAGCCTAGGAGGCTGGAGGGCGCCCCGGAAAGAGTTTAACATCTGTGACTTTACTGCTAGGATGGGGGTTCCGTCTCAGAGGGCAGCCAACAGGCTGACAGACGCCCCGAGTTTATAGGAAGAGCTTATTACATCTCAGATTTCAGCTGCTAGGATACAGGATCCCTTAGCGGGCAGTCTAGGAAGACTGAGAGATGCCCCAACGGATCTGTCACCTGGGAGTGACACGATCCAAACGCCCAAGCTCTTCCTATACCTGTCCCTTATGACCGGCTGAAGTTCTTTTTTAAAATTGTGCTTGGTTCTGTTACAGCAACTGAAGGAGTCAGGTCACAGCTTAAACAGTTACTATTTTATTGTTACAGGGTAAACTTAGCTGTTAAATGCCACTACTGTGTTACAGATAACACAGCCACTACAAAGGACAGGACAGAAATTACACTAATAAGTCACTTACAGGTACCATGAAACCCTTTTGGTTCTCTGAGCTCTTATTAAATGCATGCAAAATAGACACCTAGCAGGTATATATTCTCACCCCTGCGTTCCAGACTTGGCGTGGCCAGCGTCTTTCTCTCAATCCCTCGGGAAGAAGTAGGGCGAGGTTGGGCATCCCACAGACCTCGGGAGTCAATCAATACCTGCCAGCAGGTGTAGAAGATTGGAGCTCAAATGGGGTGGGCTACTAAACCCCTCTTTATACCCCTTGGGTCATGAAGGCTTCTTCCTGGTCTCAAGTGGCCAATTAGGAAAAATGGCTTTGAACGCCAAGTTTCTCACGAAGGGTGCAAAGCATAATTCACACCTGGGAAAATGCAGACAATGGGCACCTCTGGTATGTGATGGGCGAAGATTCCTCTCCTGGGACAGTGCAGGTGTGTCAATTACTGGTACTAGCCATCAGGGTGGCGGGAGGCCCCCGGGTCGTCAGCTAGCCCATTTACTGTCTGGTTTCTGTTTATGGTAGAGTCAGGGACAGGCAGCACACCTGCGTTCCCAGGGCATCAAAGGCTGACTGCCTTTCTCTTGCTCTCTGGGGGGGGGGGAAACAAGATGGGGTTCATGTCTGGCTACACGTCCCCAAATATATGGATGCAGCTTCTCTAGAGCGTATGCAATGAAATAGCATTCCTTCTCATAGACAGACCAGTGGCTTTCCCTCTCCAAGAGCTTTTTTACTGAGTAACACAACAGGGTGGAATAGTTGATCTGTCCCTGTTTGCATCAAAACTGCCCCCACACCACACTCTGACAAAGAAAGGTTTGTCATAGTCTGGGGCCCTTAGGACAGAGTGAGACATAAGGGCAACCTTAAGCTGCTTAAAAGCTTCCTGACACTTTTCAGTCCACTTAACTGTGTTTGGTTGCTTTTTTCTGGTCAGGTCAGTTAGTGGTGTGGCGATTTGACTGTAGTGCGGTACAAATTGCCTGTAATATCCTGCCAAGCCTAAGAAGGATTGGACCTGTTTCTTTGACTTAGAGACAGGCCAGTTTTAGATAGCCTCTACTTTAGCCTATAGAGGGGGTTGATAGTGCCTTGACCCACCTGATGTCCCAGATAAGTTACCTTGTTTAGGCCTGTTAGATGCTTCCTGGCCTCAACAGTCAGCCCAGCCTCCCTTATGCGCTGGTGGTGTTCTAGGTGTTCTGCCCATGAATCAGAGAATACAGCCACATCATTCGGATAGGCTACTGTAAATTTGCCAAATCCTGCTAGCAGGTTATCTACAAGTCTTTGGAAGGTTGCGGGTGCATTGCGAAGCCTGAAAGGGACAACGTTAAATTCACACAGCCCCACATGTGTAATGAAGGCTGACCTTTCCTTGGCTGACTCATCCAGAGGTACTTGCCAGTATCCCTTGGTTAAGTCTCGGATGGAGATGAACGGGGCACATCCCAGTTTCTCCAATAGCTCAACTGTGGCGGGGCACTGGATAGTTGTCTGGGTGAGTTACAGCATTTAACTTACAATAGTCAAAACAAAAGTTGATTTCACCATCCGATTCGTAGAATCATAGAATCCTAGGTCTGGAAGAGACCTCAGGAGTTCATCAAGTCCAGCCCTCTGCCCAAACTAAATCATCCCAGGCAGGTCTTTGTTAAGCTGAGACTTAAAAACCTCTAGGGATAGAGATTCTACCACCTCCCTAGGGAACCCATCCCAGTGCTTCCCCACCCTCCTAGTAATATAGTTTTTCCTAATATCCAACCTAGACCTTCCCCACTGCAGCTTGAGACCATTGCTCCTCGTTCTGCCATCTGTGATCACTGAGAACAGCCTCTCTCCATCCTCTTTGGAACCCCACTTCAGGAAGTTGAAGGCTGCTATCAAATCCCCCCTCACTCTTCTCTTCTGCAGACTAGGATCACCGGTTTGGGGACTAGGACCACTAGAGAGGCCCATGAACTTTCAGAGGGGCAAATTACACCCATCTCTAACATGTTCTTGATCTCCTTCTCTATTGCAGCTTTGGCTGAAGGAGCCCTCCAGTAGGGTTGGGCTCTGACTGGGTGAGCTTCACCTGTGTTAATGGAGTTGTGAGCCTGTTCGGTCCATCCTGGTGTGGCTGAAATCATTGGGGTGAAGCTGGTGCACAGCTCCCAGATCTGCTGTCACTGCTCATGGACGAGGCTCATGGAGAGGGTTACCTCTTCGACGCCACCCTTGCCTTTCCCATCATAGTAGGCTCCTTCAGGCCACTCAGTGTCATCTCTCTGATGGGCTGTGAACTGAAGAACTTTGAATTCTTGGGAATAAAAGGGCTTTAGAGAATTAACATGACATACCTTAGGCTTAATGTCAGGGTCTTGGAATGCTATGAGGTAGTTAACTGCTCCTAGGCACTCTTGGACTGTGAACGGTCCATCCCAGGATGCTTCCATCTTATTGACCTGGAGCGCCTTCAGGACCATGACTTGCTCTCTGACCTTGAAGGACTGCTCTCTGGCATGTTCATCACACCAGGCCTTCTGCTCTTGCTGAGCATCCTGCAAGTTTTGTTGAGCAAGGGCTAAAGAGTCTTTGTTGGTATTTTGCAAGTTGCCTACAAAATCTGCTATGTCAGTTCCTGGAGAAGGAGTAGACCCCTCCCATTGCTGTTTCACTAACTGCAATGTCCCCTTAACCTCCTGGCCATAAACAAATTCAAAGGGAGAGAATCCCAAACTGGGATGAGGTACAGCTAGGTAGGCAAACAGTAACTGCTGCAACACCAGGTCCCAATCATGGTGTGCTGCTTACCGGGAGCTCGCATTCAGGATGTGACTGAGATGCTTACCAAACTGATCAAACCTTCGGATCGCTACCCCTTCCTGCTTCTCCACGTGGGAACTAACGATATGGCCAAGAATGACCTTGAGCGGGTTACTGCGGATTATGTAGCACTGGGAAGAAGGATCCAAGAATTCAGTGCAAGTGGTGTTCTCATCCATCCTCCCTGTTGAAGGAAAGGACTGGGCAGGGATCGTCGAATTGAGGGCGTAAATGCGTGGTTGCGCAGGTGGTGTCGCAGAGGGCTTTGGTTTCTTCGACCATGGGACTCTGTTCTGGGCACGAGGATTGTTAGGAAGAGATGGGATCCACCTAACGAAGAGAGGAAGGAGCATCTTCGCGGGCAGGCTTGCAAACCTAGTGAGGAGGGCTTTAAACTAGGTTCGTCGGGGGACGGTGACCTAAACCCTGAGGGGAGTGGGAAAGTCGGATACCGGGAAGAAATGCAGAGAGGAACGAGCAAGAAAGGAGGACCCCTGTTTCGAATGGAGAAGATAGGGCGATCAACTGGTTACCTGAGGTGTTTGTACACTAATGCAAGAAGCCTGGGCAACAAACAGGAAGAACTGGAGGCCCTGGCCCAGTCCAAGAAATACGATTTAATTGGGATAACAGAGACTTGGTGGGATGACTCGCATGACTGGAGTGCTGTCATGGAAGGCTATAGACTGTTCAGGAAGAACAGGCAGGGGAGAAAAGGAGGAGGAGTTGCACTATATGTAAGAGAGCACTATGATTGCTCTGAACTCCAGTATAAGAGAGGAGAAAAACCTGTTGAGAGTCTATGGGTTAAGTTTAAAGGAGCAAACAACAGCAGTGATGTTGTGGCTGGTGTCTGCTACAGGCCACTGAATCAGGTGGATGAGGTAGATGAGGCTTTCTTCGTACAACTGAGAGAAGCTTCCAGATCGCAGGCCCTGGTTCTCGTGGGGGACTTTAATCACCCTGACATCTGTTGGGAAACCAATATGGCAGTACACAGGCAATCCAGGAAGTTTTTGAAGAATGTTGGGGATAACTTCTTGACACAAGTGCTGAAGGATCCAACCAAGGGCCATGCGCAGCTTGACCTTCTGCTCACAAACAGGGAGGAACTAATAGGGGAAGTGGAGGTGGGTGACAACCTGGGAAGCAGTGATCATGAGATGGTAGATTTCAGGATCCTGACCAAAGGAAGAAAAGAGACTAGTAAAATACACACCTTGGACTTCAAAAAAGCAGATTCTGACTCCCTCAGAGATCTGATGGGCAGAATCCCCTGGGATGCTAACATGAAGGGGAAAGGAGTCCAGGACAGCTGGCAGTATTTTAAAGAAGTCTTATTGAAGGCACAGAAAGAAACCATCCCGGCAGCGTAGCAAGAGAGGCAAACATGGTAGGAGAGATTGGCTTACAGGAAATCCTTGGTGAACTTAAGCACAAAAGGAAGCTTACAAAAAGTGGAAACTTGGACAAATGTCCAGGGAGGGGTTTAAATGTATAGCTCGAGAATGCCGGGGGGTTATCAGGAAGGCGAAAGCACAAATGGAATTGCAACTGGCTAAGGATGTGAAGGATAACAAGAAAGGTTTCTACAGGCATGTTAACAAGAAGAAGGTGATCAGAGAGGGTGTGCGGCCCCTACTGGATGAAGGAGGTAACCTAGTGACAGATGATGTGGGGAAAGCTGAAGTACTCAATGCTTTCTTTGCCTTTGTATTCACGGACAAGGTCGGCTCCTGGACCTATGCGCTAAGTGACGCAAGATGGGATGAAGATGGACAGCCCTTGGTGGGTAAAGAACAGGTTAGGAACTATTTAGAAAAGCTAAACGTACACAAATCCATGGGTCGGACTTAATGCATCCGAGGGTACTGAGGAGTTGGCAAATGTCATTGAGAGCCTTTGGCCATTATCTTTGAAAAGTCGTGGAGATTGGGAGAAATCCCAGATGATTGGAAAAAGGCAAATGTAGTGCCCATCTTCAAAAAAGGGAAGAAGGACGATCCAGGGAACTATAGGTCGGTCAGTCTTACCTCGGTTCCAGGAAAAATCATGGAAGGGATCCTTAAGGAATCCATTTTGAGGCACTTGGAAGAGAGGAAAGTGATTAGGAATAGTCAGCATGGATTCACAAAGGGCAAGTCGTGCCTGACCAATCTGATTAGCTTCTATGATGAGGTAACTGGTTCTGTGGACGTGGGAAAGTCAGTGGATGTGATATACCTTGACTTTAGCAAGGCTTTTGATACGGTCTCCCACAATATTCTTGCCAGCAAGTTAAGGGAATGTGGATTGGATAAATGGACGGTAAGATGGATAGAAAGCTGGCTAGAAGGCCGGGCCCAGCAGGTAGTGATCAACGGCTCGATGTCAGGATGGCGGTCGGTTTCTAGCAGAGTGCCCCAAGATTCGGTTCTGGGACCAGTTTTGTTCAATATCTTTATTAATGACCTGGATGAGGGGATGGATTGCACCCTCAGCAAGTTTGCGGATGACACTAAGCTAGGGGGAGAGGTAGATACACTTGAGGGCAGAGATAGGGTCCAGAGTGACTTAGACAAATTGGAGGATTGGGCCACAAGAAATCTGATGAGGTTCAACAAGGACAAGTGCAGAGTCCTGCACTTGGGATGGAAGAATCCCAAGCATTGTTACAGGCTGGGGACCAACCAGCTGAGTAGTAGTTCTGCAGAAAAGGACCTGGGGGTTACAGTGGATGAGAAGCTGGATACGAGTCAACAGTGTGCCCTTGTAGCCAAGAAGGCTAATGGCATATTAGGGTGCATTAGGAGGTGCAGATCCAGAGAAGTGATTATTCCCCTTTATTCGGCTCTGGTGAGGCCACATCTGGAGTATTGTGTCCAGTTCTGGGCCCCCCACTACAAAAAGGATGTGGGCGCATTGGAGAGGGTCCAGCGGAGGGCAACCAAAATGATTAGGGGGCTGGAGCACATGACCTATGAGGAGAGGCTGAGGGAGTTGGGTCTGTTTAGTCTGCAGAAGTGAAGAGTGAGGGGGGATTTGATAGCAGCCTTCAACTTCCTGAAGGAGGTTCCAAAGAGGATGGAGAAAGGCTGTTCTCAGTAGTGACAGATGGCAGAACAAGGAGCAATGGTCTCAAGTTGTGGTGGGAGAGGTCCAGGTTGGATATTAGGAAAAACTATTTCACTAGGAGAGTGGTGAAGCACTGGAATGGGTTACCTAGGGAAGTCATCCATCCCTAGAGGTGTTTAAGTCTCGGCTTGACAAAGCCCTGGCCGGGTTGATTTAGTTGGGATTGGTCCTGCCTAGAGCAGGGGACTGGACTTGATGACCTTCTGAGGTCTCTTCCAGCTCTATGGTTCTGTGATTCTATTACACAGATCTGTTTCCTTCCGGGACACGAGAATCAAATCATCACCTTCAGAAAGGTGATTTTATTAACAAAACCAAAAAGACATACTTGACAAAGCATACTTGGTTGCTAGGAGTTACAGAACAACTAAGAGCAGATTAAAACACAAAAGAAAAAAAAAAGATACCTCTGGGCACAACTTAAATAGTGAATGGGGGTGGGGCAGCTGAGGTGGGAAGCACATGGATTTTACACAGAGAAGTTTTACCAAACCGCAAAATAAAGAAAAATAACCTGGTTAGATAAGAACATAAGAACGGCCATACTGGGTCAGACCAAAGGTCCATCTAGCCCAGTATCCTGTCTGCCGACAGTGGCCAGCACCAGGTGCCACAGAGAGGGTGGACCGAAGACAATGATCAAGCGATTTGTCTCCTGCCATCCTTCTCCAGCCTCTGACAAACAGAGACCAGGGACACCATTTCTATCCCCTGGCTAATAGCCTTTTATGGACCTAACCTCCATGAAATTATCTAGTTTCTCCTTAAACTCTGTTATAGTCCTAGCCTTCACAGCCTCCTCTGGCAAGGAGTTCCACAGGTTGACTACACGCTGTGTGAAGAACTTTCTTTTATTAGTTTTAAACCTGCTACCCATTAATTTCATTTGGTGTCCTATAGTTCTTCTATTATGGGAACTAATACATAACTTTTCTTTATTCGCCCTCTCCACACCACTCATGATTTTATATACCTCTATCATATCCCCCCTCAGTCTCCTCTTTTCTAAACTGAAAAGTCCCAGTCGCTTTAACTTCTCTTCATATGGGACCCGTTCCAAACCCCTAATCATTTTAGTTGCCCTTTTCTGAGCCCTTTCCAAGGCCAAAATATCTTTTTTTGAGGTGAGGAGACCACAGCTGTACACAGTATTCAAGATGTGGGCGTACCATAGTTTTATACAGGGGCAGTAAGATATTCTGTGTCTTATTTTCTATCCCTTTCTTAATAATTCCTAGCATCCTATTTGCCTTTTTGACTGCCCGCTGCACACTGTGTGGAAGTTTTCAGAGAACTATCCACGATAACTCCAAGATCTCTTTCCTGATTTGTCATAGCCAAATTAGCCCCCATCATACTGTATGTATAGTTGGGGTTATTTTTCCCAATGTGCATTACTTTACACTTATCCACATTAAACTTCATTTGCCATTTTGTTGCCCAATTACTCGGTTTGGTGAGATCTTTTTGGAGTCTCTCACAGTCTGCTTCTGTCTTGACTATCCTAAACAGTTTGGTATCATCCACAAACTTTACCACCTCACTGCTTACCCCTTTCTCCAGATCATTTATGAATAAGTTGAAAAGGATTGGTCCCAGGACTGACCCTTGGGGGACACCACTAGTTACCCCTCTCCATTCTGAAAATTTACCATTTATTCCTACCCTTTGTTTCCTGTCTTTTAACCAGTTCTCAATCCAAGAAAGGACCTTCTCTCTTATCCCATGGCAATGTAATTTACACAAGAGCCTTTGGTGAGGGACCTTGTCAGAGGCTTTCTGAAAATCTAAGTATACTATATCTGCTAGATCCCCCTTGACTGCATGTTTGTTAACCCCTTCAAAGAACTCTAATAGATTCATAAGACATGATTTCCTTTACAGAAACCATGTTGACTTTTGTCCAGCAAATTATGTTCTTCTATGTGCCTCACAATTTTATTCTTTACTATTGTTTCGACTAATTTGCCCAGTACTGAAGTTAGACTTACCAGTCTGTAATTGCCAGGATCGCCTCTAGAGCCCTTTTTAAATATTGGTGTCCTTTTTAAATATTGGTTGCAACTAATCCTCTACTCACAATCTTTGCTGATCCGTACTTTAAGCCCAGTTCACTCCCATGTTCAATATTTTTTATAGGCATGGTAATTCTGATTACTGCATCTGCTCCCGCCAGTCCTTAACTTAGAATTTTCTTACAAAGAGAGCAGGCAAGGTATCTATAAGCAATTCAGATTTTAGCACTGTATCCCATTGGTTCTTCTGGTCCCCTGCCAACACCCTTGCTGGCTACCTATGTTTAACCCTTTAGCCACTGAGTGCTGGCCAGCATTCCTCCTCCATCACATCCCACCCACACAACACATGCACACACATACACAACAGGCACATACACCCCCACCCACAGACAACGCATACACCCCAAATATTCACACATGTATACAAAAGAGACACAACACACATACACACAAAAGCAAGCAGTCTCACAACACCAAAACATGAAGCCCCACAGCCTCCCCATACAACATACACAATAATAACCCCTCCCCCAGCTTTCCTCATTCCCCAAGATGGGGTGGGAGAGGGATTTCACCTGCCTCCCTGACTCAGCTGCTCCCAATATCAGTGGGACCAGGGCAATGAGGAGGGTGTGGGGAAGAGGGGGGGGGAGTGTGTTGGGGGTGCTGTGAAGTGGAGGGTGCCAGGGAGGGATCCTATGGGGTGGGTAAGGCACTGGGACAATCCCATGGGGCAGGGAGGAGGGATGGGGCTAGGTGTAGGTCAGAGGGGAAGGCAGTGAGGGGATACCATGGTGATGGATTTGAGGCAGAGCAGGGTAATCCCATGGGGCATGATGTGGGGCAGAGCAGGGGGATCTTATGGGAAAGGATGTGGGGAGGAGGGATCCTGTGGGGCAGGATGTGGGGCAGAGCAGGGGGATCCCATAGGGCTGGATGTGGGGCAGAGCAAGGGAATCTAGTGGGGCAGGATGCGGGGAGGGGGGAATCCTGTGAGGTGGGATGTGGCTGCAGGGATTCAGTGTATACCCCCCCTGAATTTCCCCAACACCCCCCCAGTTTTGTGAACTATGGTGCCGTACAGCCCACCTTCACCCTCACGGTGTCACCCCTCATTGGGCCTGACACCCCCCCTTGTAAATTCGAACAAACCCCCTAATTTCAATTCCTGGATCCCATAGGGCTGGATTTGGGCAGAGCCGCGGGATCCTGTGGGCAGGATGTGGGGCAGAGCAGGGGGATCCCATGGGGCAGGACGTGAGGAGAGGGGCAGGGCACTGGAGCTCGTGACACGGGAGCCGGTGAATAGAGTTTCTATTTCACTTCCGATGGTGAGTCACGCGGAGTGTGAAACGGCCTCCCCCCACCTTCCTCCAACGCCCCCTGCCCCTCCCCCTGCCCCCTGGCAGCTCCCCCCGCCCTCCATTCAGGCACCTGCTGCTGCCAGTCTCAGCCCTTTCCCAGCTGCACCGTTATGGGGCGCGGCTAGACGGGTATCAACCACCCCCAGCATCTCATTCCCGGCGCGCAAACAGGTCCCCGCCCCCACCGACCCAGCGTGGGGCTCCCACAGCGCCAGGTTCCTTACAGACCCCCCAAACCGAGGTCAGGGCCCAGCGTGCCAGGTGCCACACAGAACCCCCTCCAAAGAAAAATTGGGGTCTCCCCTCCTGCCGGACGCTGCACAGACCCCTCTTTGACCGAGATCGCCCCCCGTTGTGCCAGGCGCTGCCCAGATACTCAATCAGACGCGCCCCCTCCAGCCAATCGATATTACTATGCCAATTGTGCAGGTGGGGAAACTGAGTCGGGGGGAGGGAGACTGGAATTGGGGAAGAGCCTGGAGGAGAGGGGCTAGGATGGGGCGGGGAATCTGCTCAGATCGGGGGCAGTGGGGGAGGGGAGTTCCGCGCAGACAGGTGGAGGGGAACTGCCCCCCCCCACCCGGAACCTGCCCTGCCCCGGTTTCACCGCCCCCTAATGACTCTCCTTCCGTCCCCATGGCCCCGGGGTGATGTCATTGATACTTACCCCTCCCCGCCTCAGGCTTGTCCCCTCCCCTCTGACCTGTCCCCTTCCCCACCCCGCCCAGGGCATAAATACAGGTGAGCCGCTCACCTGGCCAGGTAGGCGGCCAGAAAGAGGATTGTAGCTGGCGGGACGCAGCGCTTTCTCTAGGGACCCCCCGCCTTTGTTCTGTTCGGGTGGCGCCCCCTCCGGGTTCCACGCGTGTTTGTTGTGGTCGCGCGTTCCGCCGTCCCCACTAGATTTCGGGGTGCTTTGCTTGGCTCGCGCCTCTCCAGATCCACGAGTGTCTGGGATCCGCGTGTTTTTCGTTTCGCGTGGGCGGCGGCCATGGCCAACTCCGGGCTGCAGCTGCTGGGTTTCGTGCTGGCCGTACTGGGCTGGGTGGCGCTGGTGGCGGCCACCATCCTGCCCCAGTGGCGCATGTCCTCGTACGCGGGGGGACAACATCATCACGGCCGTGGCCATGTACCAGGGGCTGTGGATGTCTTGCGCCTGGCAGAGCACGGGACAGATCCAGTGCAAAGCGTACGACTCCATCCTGAACCTCAGCTGTGAGTGGAGGGGACGTGGGGGAGGCCTGGAGGGCGGGGGCGGGGCGGGGCAGGGGGGACCTGGGGCGTGGGTGAGTTAGGAGGTAAAATCCACTGCACATGCTGGGGGGACACTCCACTGAAATCACAGAACCCCTCTCTGCCCCGTTCCTGGGGAGGCCCCCCTTTCCTGCCCGCTCCCCCCTCTTCTCTGAGTCAATATTTGCCCAAGTGGCGCCGGTAAACCCAGCGTGCCTTTATAAACAGCCCATACCAGGTCTCCTCGCCTTTGTCCCCGGGCTTCCCTGACCCGCTCCCCCTAGCTCCAGTTCTGAGGATTCCCCGCTCTACGCGCGCCCCCTCTGCTCCCCTTCTGCGGGATCCCTTTCCCCCACGCGCGCCCCTCTGCTTCCCTCTTTCTCCCCAGGCGCAGGTTCCGGGTTGTGCTGTCTCCCCAGGGCAGCAAACCCCCAGGCGGGTGGATGGGTGTTAATTTTGGTGTGGGCATATTTTGGGGGAATGGTTCCTCCCCGCTATTCCCCGGTTAATAAGCCGTTAAAGTTCCTTAAATGTGGGGCTGC